>CM077008.1:122574225-124974225 GCA_039090855.1 Macrothele yani | reverse complement strand
GCGGTCCCTGTTGGTGAGAACCGTTTTACGGCCACAGTTACGTTGCCGATTTTCAGTTGACTGCGAACTACACCACTGTTTGTAAACCCGCTGGACGGAACGTTTCGACACACAACGAATTGAGCAACTTCATTCACTTTGTGTCCGTGGGCACGGCCAAACACGATAGCTCCGTTTTGCCACTCAGTAACGTTTGTTTTACGACGCATCATCATCATTGTCAACCACTATCAATCCACTGCTGAACGAAGGTCTCCCCAAGTTTCCTCCACAACGGTCTGTCTTGTGCCAGTCTCCTCCATGTCACTCCCGCATACTTTCGAATTTCATCCACCCATCTTCCATGTGGTCTTCTTCTGGGTCTTTTCCTGTCCCTTGGAATCCAATCTAAAATTTCGGCTGTCCATCGATGGTCTTTTCTTCTGGCAGTATGTCCAGCCCATTGCCATTTCAGGGATTTAACTCTGATCATGATGTCTTCCACTCTTGTCATTTTTCGGACCCACGAGTTCCTCTTCTTATCTCTCCTGGTTACACCAAGCATGCACCTCTCCATGCTGCTTTGAGTTGTCTGCAGCCTTTGTATGCCTCTTTTAGTTAAGGTCTACGTCTCTGCACCATACGTAAGCACTGGAAGGATGCATTGATCAAACACTTTTCTTTTAAGACATAATGGCATATTGCTCTTGAAAATTATGGTGTTTCTTCCGAAAGCTCTCCAGGCAAGTTTTGTACGCCGATCAATTTCTTCACCAATGTGACCCTCACTTGATATCTGCTGTTCAAGATAAACGTACGTGTCTGTTATCTCCAGCTTTTCTCCATCAATCGATAAATCTTCATTTCTTGTAAAAGCATTGAACATCACTTTTGTCTTCTGAAAGTTCATTTTTAATCCCACTTCTTTACGACGCATATTGCAGACTAAATTCAAAACACACGCTGCTCTTCAGCACTGCACGAGTCAGAAATGATCCTGTAGGCCACGTCAGTGCCATTTATCTCTCAACATTGCTATCACGGCGCCCTCTGTGCAACCGGTAACTTCCTACTATCGTTTCTGTTAGGGGTGATTAAGTTTTTGTCCTGTGTGCTTATATTTACTACACTCTGTTAAGTTTCCTCAGATAAAACACTATTAATTAGAATTATCCGGAGTTAACATATTCAGTTTAAGTCTATTTAGTGATTTGCACTTACCTTTCTTTTCAGAACCTCCATTCTTTTTACCATAGCCAGTGTTGGCTTGCAGTCTAGTGATCTCAAGAGGTCGCCCAGGTCTTTAGCATCGATCTTGCCCTCGCCCTCGAAGTCATAGATCTCGAAGTGCTCTCTTGCTCCTACGAAGTAGAATTAAATGTAAAATATAAATAAAAACAATTGGAAATTCGTTATGTTGCAATGACACATGCACTTCCTACAGGTTATATTAAGACCAAAAATTTAAAAAAATATTACAAGGCATGATAAATTTCTACACATCAGTTACGAGTACACCAACTATGCAAGTTCAAAACGCTTGTAATGTGGAACACACAGAGTGATCACTGAATTGTGACCAGCCTTATCAAAAGTGAATGCAGCCCGTTGACCCCGTAATTTTCGAGAGGGCGCAATTCATTGACCGCGTAGCATATATAACGTGTAAGTGGAGCAGTAGGTAGTAAAATTCGGAGCGTGATGGGTAACAGAAGGACTTATTGGACTTTGAGAAAGGACAAATTGTGTGAGCTCGGAGAGTGGGTGCCTCGATTACCCAAACGACTGAACTGATGGGTTGTTTGCGGGCGCCGCCGTAGTTAAAGTGTATCAGGACTGGCGTGAAAATGGTCGAACAAACGACCCGGAGGCAAAACTGCACAGGACAACGAAAGGTTGACGTGAGTGGTGAGCGCAGGGTCCGACAATTCGTACAGGCCAACGGATGCAGTACTGTTCAACAGTTAACTACCCCATACAACAGAGGTTAACCCGGAACACTGTCTGTCATGGGTCATGACCATTCGTCGTCGCACGTTTGCACGTATGTATGGACTATAACAGCAGACGACCCAGACGGCATCCTCTCCTATCCACGGTTCATCGGCGCAAAAGACTCGCCTGGTGTGAAGATCATGCAAGTTGGACGTCGGATGACTGGGTAAAAGTGTGCTGGTTTGACGGGTCGCGTCTTTTACTCCACTCTGTGGATGGTCGTGTACGTATTTGGGGAAAACAGCATGGGGCACTCGATCCATCCTGCATGGTCTCCACAGTGCAAACCGGTGGAAGAGGTTGTGTTATGTAGGGCATGTTTACCTTGCAGGAACTTGGGCCCCTGGTGCATGTGGAACAACTTATGACTGGTGCCCACTATCGAGAATTGCTTGCTGACCCTGTACACCCAGAAATATTGCACTTTTTCCCGAATGGCGACGGTGTTTTCCAAGATGACGATGCGCCGAGCCACAAGTCAAATGCTGGGCAGAAATGGTTTGAGGAATACAGTTCAGACTTCTAGCATATGGATTGATCTCCGAACTTCTTCGATATCAATCCCATAGAGCACTTGTGGGACACTATGGAATGGCATATCAGGCGTATGGATACATCAATCACCTCCATACCTGTATTGAATGCCGCATTACATACATCTTGGTTGGCCAAACCTCTCAACTGCTTCCGACATCTTACTGAATCAGTGCCACATCAGTAGCTATACTGTATTGAGGGTGAAAGGAGAGCCTACGAAATATTAGGTAGATAGACATAATTCAGTGATCACTCAGAGTATATCGGTTTATTTAGTGACGTAATGCATCATATACAAGCGCTAAGATTTTGCTCTCCATATCCCCTTAAACACCATTTTCATAGGCTGTCGTTAGACGTAAAATGCTAAATTTCTGGTACCAACAGAGAAAAATAAGACGACAGTGAACAAGAAGTTTTTTTCCAGGATACGTATAGTGAGTCTAAGAAACAATCCGACCTCTAAAGATTCCTCAGTCTTGGGAACTGCTTCTTTTTAAAGACATGGGGGATAACAGTTATTTAACGGAATACGGTTTTTTCTAACTATAATGTTACCCTAACACGAAACTTCACTGTTAAGCACTACAGCAATCACATACTTAAGTAAATAAACATTGAAGATATCGCTCTTTCCACGTTTTATTAACACACAGAAACCGAAAAATTGTTATTCGGTCACCGCCGGGGAATTGAATCCCGGATCTCTCGATATCTAGCCGACCGCGTTAGCCTCACACCACGGTGGCCAACAATCCACAGCGCTATGTGTGTTTTTCAGTCAGGTTCTGACATCATAAATCCGTAATATGGGCTCAGCTACTGAGACGTCTCCATCTGGTGGGCATTAACGGCATCGCCCTTTTGGATTTAACTGAAACTTCCTTTTGGATTAAACTTTGGATCTCGCCCTTTGGATTCAGATCAGATCATATCTAGAGGATTTTAGGAAGGGAGTGTCTGACACAGGTCTTAAACAACCCTTAGAAATAGGAAGCTAAGTGATTTGGGCTAGAGTGCCCGATAGGAAAGTGACACGGAAGTGAAGTAGAAAGAGGGAGGAAGACGCCCTTATTTATTACCGGGTGGCCAGTACCCGGGGCCCGACGGCTTAACGTGCCCATCCGACGCACGGCAGATATTTAGTGGTTCGAGCGTTCGTACCTGCCTGGGATTGAACCAGTGGTCTTCTCCGTGGCAGTCACGAACGATGACCACTAGGCCACCTGCGGCTCTACGCTCTTTGGATTTAACTGCTATAACTAATATATAGCCAGTGCCGTTAAAGCCCACCAGATGGAGACGTCTCAGTAGCTGAGCCCATCTTACGGATTTATGATGTGAGAAGCTGACTGAAAAACACATAGCGCCGTGGATTGTTGGCCGTGGATTGTAAGGCTAACGCGCTCACCTAGATATCGAGAGATCCGGGATTCACTTCCCCGACGGTGACCGAATAACAATTTTTCGGTTGCTGTGTGTTGCTAAAACGTGGAAAGAGCGATGTCTTTGTTTATTTACTGACGCCACGTATTTGGAGGATTTTCACATACTTAAGGCTTAACTTACCGAAGTAATTTGCTTCGAGGTAAATCTTACTTAATTAATTTAGATGAATCCCGAATAGCGTTATTTCGTTGCAACTGTATATCTAATTAAGCATGAATTAACTAATTAAGCACTAGGAATAATAACGGCCAGATGAAAGTCCAATAAAAGAGTCCACTCTTTTTTTCACGTTCGTCAAGAATAGGCAGAATGGAATACACTCTGCTTAATCAAATAGCTTAGTAGCAAAACATATCCCCTTAAACATCATCCTCTCTCTTTCAGCAAAATACTATACATTCGTAATTAGCACTCTTCACAAGAGTGCTAATTACGAATGTCGTGCTGAAAACATCATAATCGTAAATTATCGCCAACCATATCTTAGTTTTCAGGAGGGAGCAAACAGAAATTGTAACTATGTATAACATATACAAACACTAGATGCTAATTTCCATATGTGCCTTCTTGTTATCTAACCGTTTCAACCACATTCTCAACATATAAATTTAATTGGAAATCAGAAGACCAAAAACTAACTAAAACAAGTGAGTAAAATCATGCAATGCATTGATTATGATACGCTTTCCAACATATCAGAAATCATTACTCAAGTTATTACTCATGTTATGAGGATAATGGCTGTGGAATAAATCTCGTTCCTGTGCCTTGACCTTTGACCCTATTTCGATGATATTCAACAGAATTGGTTCAGTATACCTCCGGAACAACATACTAAAGTTTTGTCGCAATCGAAGCAGTTTTAATCAAGTTATGAGGATAGTGGCTCTTGAATAAATCTCGTTCCCGTGTCCCGACCTTTGACCCCATTTCGATGATATCCAACAGAATCGGTTCAGTTTTGTCGCAATTGAAGCATTTTTACGTAAGTTATGATGCATAAGTGCAATGGAATGGATCCCGCTCCTATGTTCTGACCTTTGACCCCATTTCGTCCATTTTCAATAGGGTTCATCACCAGGTGGTCCCCTACCACATACTAAAATATCATCGAAATCGAACCATTTTTACGCAAGTTATGACGCATAAAGGCAATGGAATGGATCCCACTTCTATGTCGTGACCTTTGACCCCATTTCTCCCATTTTCAATAGGGTTCATCCCCAGGTGGTCCCCTACCACATACTAAAATTTCATCAAAATCGAACCATTTTTAAGAGAGTTATCGTGCGGACGGACAGACAGGCAAACGGACAAAGCTGGAGCATATACGCTTCTTGAACCTACGGTTGGAAAGCGCAAATAAAAAGATGGTTAAATAAAATTTGACAGCATGTTAGGACAATAAAAAAATTCTTTGTCGTTCTTTTGATCTTTTTGGCCACTCGTGTTACATGCACATGTAAACCTCAGAATGAAAAAAATACCCTCAATATAAATTTCTGAGGGAAATTTCAAGAGATCTTGCTTTGTCCAGTAGTGAATGGCTGCTGCAGAGGATGATATGTATTTCATTTCTTCGCCTTTCATACTTTTCCATACTGTATACACCAATGAGCCATTACATTATGACCACTTACATAATAAGCTGTAGGACCCCCCCTTTAGCCCGCAAAACAGCGGTTATTCGGCGCGGCATCGATTCGATGAGGTGGCGATAGGTATCCTGGGGTATGTGGTACCATAATGTCAACAGCAGGTCCTCCAGTTCCCGTACATTTCGGGGTGGTGGTGATTTAGCGCGAACCCGCTTTTCCAAGTGTTCGATTGGGTTTATGCCAGGTAAATTTGGTTTACAGGGCATTAACAGAAAGTCACCAGCATGCTCCTCGAACCACTCCTTGATGATTCTGGCAGTGTGGCATGGCGCATTATCCTGTTGGTAATGGACCATCAACAGAGTGGATGTCTCTTTGTTCCTTGCTTGAACATCTTTGTCACAGATGAACTGAATTCCTTTCAGATGTCTCTTGAGAGCAGAAAGCAACCCGAAGTCGGATGGCGCCAAATTTGGACTGTAGGGAGGGTGTTCAAGAACTTCAAACCCTATTTTCTCTATGGCCTCTAAAGTAAAGTACTGGCGTGGGGTTTGGCGTTTTCGAGTTGCAGAATTATTTGCTTTTTCCCCACACATGCGCAGTTATTGTTTGCTTTAACTTTTCTTAAGCTATGCACATAGCTCTCAGAGTTGACAATCGTACCTTTAACCATGTATTCCTTATGACTAATGCCTCTGTATTCCCAGAACACAGTGAGCATGCACAGAAATTTGAGTTTTGAATTTTTTCGCTCGAGGAAAAGATCGGTACCGGTATTCCAGAGATTGACTTTTCATTTCTGGGTCATAATAATGAATTCAACTTTCATCACCAGTCACGATGCTTTGGAGAAAATCACTTCCATATCTTTCATTGCGAGCAAGCAACCTTTGACATGTTTCAAGTCTTCATTTCTTCATTTCAGTCGTTAGATGACGCGGTACCCACTTGTTGTATCCTCAAACGTTAATAATGTCATTTACATTATCTAAAATAATATTCAGTTTACCTGTTACGGTTCTCAGAGTTATTCTTCGATTTTCCTTGATGAGCTCATCGACTTTTTGCCTGTTCAAATTACAAGTCGCGATTATGGGCATCCCACTCCACGGCTGATCCTATACGGCCAACATTCCTCCACTCTCCTTTGATTTTCTTACCCAATGACGAACAGTGCATACGCTCAAAGTTCCAGAATCATAAACTGCCACTAGCGTGAATTTCTTTGGGAGGTACATTTTCATGAGTTAAAAACTCTGTAACTGATCGTTATTTGACATCTGTCGAAGCAGTTGGAAAAAAATCATCCATTTTAAGCACAATGAAATATGAATAAATAGATGTGCAGAGTTCGTAGCTCTCAGAGTTGATTATCAAGCAGTGAAAGGAAGCTAATGGCGCTAAGAATCACCTGCAGTCTTACTGGTTGCTAGCAACAATTCATGCGCGAGACACTTGCGAGGAGGAATTTCTTATTGAACACGCATCATATTATTTATATGAATTCATCAATGCTGAAGCTTCGTGCTTTCAAACAGTATTTTGAACGTAACAATATATTCCTCCGTTCGCGTATTCTCCCACCTCATTCTAACTACTTATTTATTTTATCCTGACGAAATCTGGATCCACCAGCTCTATGTTGGTTGCTCCAGTGTTGGTAAAAATAAACCACTTAATCTCCGCTGGAAATGAAAGACACTCCATGTCGTTGACCCAGAGGATCTTCACAGATAAACTTACATTTGCTTCGAATTAATTATACATTACATTGATCAGAACACGATAGAAAAATGCAAAAACATTTCAAATATTTCAAATTTCGTATATTTACAGTTAACAGAGACTGCCGGTTTTGTCCAACCAATTTCTTTCTTTTGATTACTGGAACATATTTCAATTAAATATTTCAATGAAATACATCGTATTCATAATTTCAGGAAAGCTCGGTAAACGCTGGCCCAAAAGCCGATTCATGTTTTTTTTTTCTTTTTTTGTTAAACGCGGCAACGCCGAGTATCTTTTCTAGTTTTACATAAGTTAACAAATAGTCCACTATCAGACAAGAAAAGAGAGCGATGGTGAAAAGGAGTGAGAGAAAAGGAAAGATAATGAGAAAGAATTCTCCTTCCTTTCTGAGAGAGCCGGGCGGCTCTCTGGCGCAGTGGTCTGAGCGATGGCCTCTGATCATTCGTTAGGAAGGGGTTCGGGTTCGAATCCCGGTGAGGCATGGATGTTGTGTTTGCTTACGGCACTGGCTCACTTCCTTCCCTGGAACCAGTGACCCTAAATTAGGGACGGGCGACTGCTTATAGCCCATTGAGTTACTCACGGTGGTCTTTAAACATCCAATCAAAAAAAAATATTTTTTCTGAGAGAAAGAGACAGAGAGAGGATGGGAAGAATTGAGAGCGAGACAGGAAGGAAGAAGAAGATATATATATATAAAAGCATGTAATCAAATAAATTATTCTGTCTACTGATGATGCCAACGCTAAATACAAAAATTCTTCTTCTTGGAAAAAAAAAAAAAAAAAGACTTCGTTATTTCCCGTATAAAACGAAAAATATCCGGTACCAAGTACATAAAAGAGGGGAGAGAGAGAGAGAACGACAGAGTGATGGTCAGAAGAAGTGTGGGAAAGAGTGGGGAGACAAGAGGTAGTGAGATAACGACAAAGAGAACAAAGAGAAATGAAAGAGAGAGGAAAGCAAGATTAAAAAGCGAGACATAGAGTGAAAGAAAAGGGGTAAGAGGGGGGGGAGAAGTAGCTAGAAGAAGAGAATGATAAAAAAAGAAGGTGATAAGGAGAAAGTGGGATTAAAAAGAAATACACAGAGGAAGAGAAAAAGGGTAGATGAGAATGACGAGAGTAAGAGGGGTAGTGAGAGAAAGATAATGATAAAAAGGAGAGAAAGAGATAGGAAAGCAGGATTAGAAAAGAGAGACTTAGAGGGAGAGAAAAGGATCGGGGTAGTGGCGGATTTGGAGCTACCGTGGCCCTGCGCACAGCATAGGTTTTCAGAGCCCCCCCCTCACTTTGCCCTCCATCTTTGAAAAATAACGTTTTCTGTCGTCGCATATCTTCCCATTCCCCTTAGTTTTAAAAGTTAATCACGCGACTTGAAGATTTCTACAGAAATACACATTTTGAGCTCCCCCGGTCATGATTTGTCTTTTCACGGTGAGTTAGTATGGCTGTGCGTTTGTGATTTGTGCCAGCCACATAGAAATTATTAGATCTATCAAGAAGAAATGTAATATTTAAGGCTTTTGTAAATATTAAATATTCACTCCCTGATAGGGAAGAAATATCGAAAGTTACAAGTAAGAAGTCTTTGTTAAAAACGAAAATTCGGAACATTTATAAGGATGTGACTGAAGCACAATGACATCTTACATGCAGTTATTTTATGATACTGCTTTAATTGATATTTATGCTACATGCTGTGTGGAATCTGCTGTCGCATATAATCAGATTCCACCCTATACTCACAGTTCTTTTAAAAGTGTCCGAACATGGATGAAATCAATTAGCATGTTTCTAGTAGTGTAGCTAGTAATGCTAGGCAAGGACATCGCCAAGGGGGTGGCAAGCCCACCCAGAAATTTGTCTTGTTGTCTTGCCCACCCTGCCTTCCACTCAGTTCAAAATGTGCTATTGTTCTGTATATTTAACTTTAAAATACAATCTGCACTTTGCCAAGTAATAAGTCTTATGTTTTATTGCACGTAGCCCTATGTATTTTCCCCTAGGAAGTGCGTTGTTTACGTCACCAAAAAACGTTATCAAAATAGCATTAGGAGGACCATGAAAATTCATTTGTTCTCCACTCCTCCAATTCCTTAGTTTAAGCCTCTTCTTCGTGTTTGTATGACCAGGAGGCTAATGAGGAGGGTGAATAGGAATTCACTGAGGGGATCTATACTAATTGCTCTGTTTGTTTTCTTTACAAGTATTCCAATGATTCCAACCAGGGAAGCGCCAAGTGGGGGTTCAACGGGTGCGAAGCACTTGGTCGCCAGGTTCCGGGGGCGGCAGGACGCGTCAATCAAATTTTATCGTTGAGAAATTAATATCAGTGACGTGGAAGAAATTAAGAAAACGTTTTACTGAGAGAAATCGTAATGCTACGTGGCACGTTTATTTATTTATTTATTTTGTAAAAAAAATGCATCGTATAATTCAGCAGAAAACGACTTGAAATCAGAGAATAATTTGTATTGCCTTGTTCAGTAACGGATACCATGGGCAAAGGACTAACAATTCTTTTTTTATTTTTTTAAAAATCTTGATGATTTCAGCATTCATGGTATACGTGGCCAGCGCTATGACAATGGAGTCAATATGAAGAAAAAAACACAATGGACTTCAAAAAACATAATTTTTCGACCTAAAGCCCTTGTGCATTTTATGTACTTTGAGCGGCAAATATTTTAAATCTGGTTGTAAATAACGACGAAAAAACTTCTCTAGAAACTGTAAACATTTTCAGCATTGTCCAATATATGCTTTTAATAATAAGCTTTCTTTTCTGAATTACCTTATCGTTGGCAAATTTTAAAGAAAGAGCTTCCAGAGTTGACCGTAAAACCCCGCTGTGAAACAAGGTAAGAAAATAGGATCGATTCAGTAAGAGTAACGAGGACTGGGGTACAATTTAGATGTAATCCACGGTACATTATATTAGTGCTTTAACGTATCTTTTAGAGACACTGATACACGAAATTTGACCCATCTTTTTTAGAAAAAAAAACTTGAAAAAAAAAAAAAACCAAACAAACATGTGAGTTTATTTGTTCCAGAAAGATTTGGTACACTCTTCAAAAATTAATGTTAGTAGCATATTAATACCAAAATCTCTTGTAGTTATACCAACCATAATAGAAATATTAAAACAAGTAAATAGCTGTTTAAAAGAATATAGGACACAAAAGAATATAGGGGTTTTAAAGGCACGTTAGTTGAAGATAAAACAATTGTCGAGGAAATAGATTGCAAAACAAAATTTTGAACTGCTGAATTGGCTAGACCAGGTAATAAAAAAATAATTTTTGATACCAAAATACGGATGAGATATTGATCTGCCAAGAAGAAAAAACATATATAACTTTCTTATTTTTTGATATAACGATAAGAACGGTTCGAACACCTGAACACACATAACGAGATCTCAATTTTTAAATGACCTTTAGCCTTTATTGACCCTAAGCAGATATATAAAAATAAAATATTGTATGAACTTACAAATAAAATTGTCAAGTATTGCACAAAAGGAATATGATATAATTGCTTCAGATTCGTGTGACTAAATTCAAATTCTTTGGACATCACATGAACCCATAAAGTACTTTAGAATACATATTTTCAAATGACTCATTAATATGTTTTCCAAACAATTCAGTAGCGTTAAGGATATTTTTGATGATACCTGTAGAAAATTACGGTTGGAGTAGGGGGGGGGGCACGTGTCCCATGTTAAGTTAAACGCATTTTTTTTTCGGGTTTTGTGGATTTTTACACTACTTAAAAATAAACAACTTTGTTTTTCTTACTGTTATGCTTGAAATCCAAAAAGGTCTTTAAAATTACAGTGTCCCCCTTTTCATTCCATAGAATTAATAGCGGTAATAAGGTCACAAAACTCATTTGAAATTTTCACTCTCTTTAACAGTGGCTTACGGGTGAAAGATCGTTTTCCAAACTTAAAATCATGGAAGTTGCTTTTGATTAAATATGGAACAGGGACGACTTTCAAATACAGGTATCATTAATATCGAAAGCAAAACTGCTACAGACTTACACGATTCGCATATTGTTAAAAAGTTTGTAGCAAAAAAAAAAAAAAAAGCTACAAAAGTTAATTTTAGCTGAAACTACGTATGTTTGTGTGCTTTCTTGAAGCTTCAGTTTTTATTTTATAGGAAAAAATATTTTTTTATTTAACACGAAAACCAGTTATTTGTTTATCATCGTGCATGACGAAACCATTTTTACCGGTAAAGTGGACTTATGTATAAATTGACAGAGAGGAAGCTGACATCTTGGATTACTCGCAGCGTCATCTGAACTAGAGTTTTACAGATTTTTTCCTCTTCAATTTTATATAAGACAATTGTGTTTTATGAAAACTCTTAATTTACGGAAAATAGGAAATAATGTTGCTAAAGGTTTTTATTCCATGTAAAAATGAATAGAAATTGAAAAATATTCTGGTACAAGGGGAGACAAATCTGGGCTTACACCCGGACGGTAAATGCCCTTGGCACGCCTCTGATTCCAACACGGAAAGTGGAGACTGAAGCTACACTAGCGCTTTTGAGACTGCTCCGGCTCAGTGAAACTGCAGAATGCGGCTGACGACTGCTTTGTAAAGTCGCTGGCTGGAAGGAAGAACGTTGAAGAGGGGAGAGATATTTTGTCTGCTTGGTACGGCGTTAAAATCTGGTTTAGGTAAACAAAAACGACATTTTCTTTTAAATACATTTTTTATTTTCGTGAGCAGAAATGCAAAATTTTGAAAAGCAATTTAAGACAATGCATTCAAAAAGTTGCAGGCGACATTCTACCAACACTTGTATCTTACACCAGTGTCCTAACTAGTCAGATCTGTGTATGTATGTGTGTCCAGGTGGAGGGTGGAGATCGCACGAATTCCTTTGCAGTCAGGGGTTTAAGCGCTGGCTCATGACAATTCTTCCGAGAAGGATCCCGGTTTGAATCCCGGTGAGGCATGGATGTTAAGTTTGTCTTACGGCACTGGCTCTCTCCCATTCCTGGAACTAGTGACCTTAAATTAAGGACGGGCGACTGCTTATAGCACATTGAGTTGCTCACGGTGGTCGTTAAACCTTCAAAGAAATAAGAATTCGTTCTTCCATTGTTTCGTAAAAAAAAAAAAAAAAAGTTGCTATCAAGCTTGCCCCACCATAAATAATGCTCGCCCACCCATCGTCCATCCAGATTTTGAAGACTAGCGACGTCCCTAATGCCGGGGACCTGGTGCAGAATTATTCATTGGGACCCACTGTTCCGTAGAAATACCGTTTAGTTATGTTAGGTATACCTATAGGCATATTGTCGCGATATTCACTTTACATACGGCATTTTCTTACATACTACGGGTAATTCTACTACGATTCCATTCATACTGCGATTCCGAATAATTGGGTTGGGACAATTCTTGAAGAACTTTTCAAATTAGCTCTTTGGGATAAAGCCTCGCATAATTGGGGCAGCCGCTTAATTAAGCCAAAGTGTTCCAGACCAATATGTCGCAATTAACGAGAATCTACCATATACTGGTAACTCATCAGGTTATCGGCAGTGTAGAACACAGAATATAAATTTGTCTACTTACACCAATATTCGAATCGAAGCTAAATGAAGGATCTCCTCCTTGTTTTCTCAACACCAAACGACATAGGGTTACACTGCTATTAGTTATGAATACGGCAGCCCGCTGACTATGTAGCCGCCAGAGGCGACTTTAGATCTTTAAGGGCCCTAGGCGCTAAAAGGTTCAGGGGTCCCCCTCCCCCTTCTTATCCCTTCAGAAATTTTCATCTGTCAGATTAACAAAAAAAGGGAGGCCAAGAAAAAGGTTTTTACACTTTTTAAAATGTCATTATATCTTCCTATTATTAAAACGTTCTGTAAGAAACAATACTAGTGTAATAAGTTTGTCTGCCCGTGCACAACAAACTTTTTGGTTTTAGAGATATTTCAAAAATTAATTTTGCCGCTAATAGATTGGAAATCAATGGGTATTATGTTTGGCACTTTAAATACCGGTATCCCATTTGTACCTGCACTGCAGTTATCAGAAACAGAAGCACACGAATTAAATGCAAAAGATCCTAATGGAAAAGTAGGAACTGCAGGTTTTTGAGTAAGAGTATCATTGGAACCTTTTATTGCTTTTTCAAAAGGTACTTTTTAGTCGATATAAGGAATAGAAAAGGTGAGAATACTTGATAATTATCAGTATTAAACCAGGGGAGCAGAAAGTAATGAGAAAATGTTGTTTCAATATAATATAAATTACTTTTAACACTATTAATAAGATAGATAGTATGATATTATCAAATTTCTTTACTTTTTCAGTCTAAATATTGTGAACTCCTTTAGTTTAAGATGGTTTTGGAGGGATTAGGGCCGATAAAGAACTTGATTGACCTAAAATGAATTATCCTATGAAGAATATTTTTTTCTTCATTGATTAGTCTACCACGAAGGAAAAAAACATTTCACAGCAAACACCCCCGATCATCAGGAAAGTTTTTACAAGCACTCCTCATCGCAACTCGGGGGAAAGGTGGGAAGGTTCCAACACAGATGTGTTCCCTTGGCTGGAAGTAGCATGGAAGCAATTTATAGCACAGCAGGTCAGTTAAGAATTCGTCTTAAACAATGAAAAGTGTGGGAAGCGTGAATACCTCCTTTACCTACCACTAAAAGGGAGTCATTATTTTACCCTTTCCTTTCAAATTAAGTATATCGATAAGAACTCTAAAATTCGGAATATCAGCAACAGCAAGAAAATATGTGTTATTAATATGAGAAAGTAAATTATCACTTGACAATACAAAATAGTCGCTTTAAGAATTGATTTGCTTCGGTTAGTGAAACCAAAACAAAACTGAAAATCCAATTATATGTCTTCCGGGCACCACAAACAGCGAGGCCCTAGGAGCGCACCTAGTGCGCCTAGCTGGAAATCCGCCGCTGGTAGCCGCCTATACAACGTACGGCAATATGTGAATGATCGACACGACAGAGCGTTGGAACGTTAGGTGGCTACATAGTCAGTGGCTACCGTATTTATCAATACGGCAGCTCACTGACTATGTAGCTGCCTACAACGTATGGCGACATGTGAATGATCGACAGGACAGAGCGTGAGAACAAAGCACTGCCTCCTCCATGCAGTCGGCAAGATTAAAAGCACAGCATCACGTATAAGCTGCCTTATCGTAAAATACGTATCAAACGAAGGAAAGAGAAGGCAGGGAAAACATTTTCATAATAATCAAAAATAAGTGATTCAATCTGACCATCGGCGCGTGTTTAATAAGGACAATAATGCACGATAATGAAATTACCATCGTTTTCCATTGGCTTGTTGTGGGATGAATTTTGTGTTTCACCTTTGAGGATGTCATACAAAAGTTGTTCACAACCAGACAGAAATTGTAAAGTTATTATCTTGTATTATAATCAGTTTTTCAATGCTAACTTTCGTCCTTTTCGTAACTTATCGTTAGCCGGCAATGGGCCCCTCAAGCGGCTGGATCCTAGTGCAACTGCACCATCTCGCCACTGCATGTCTCATAAAACCAGCATTTTTAATGTCATTTTGTTGGTATGATAAGTATCTTGGGATTACTTCTTAAAGTGGACTGAATGAGAGAAAAGAAATTAAGCCAAAAATTATTCATTTTAACCCTTTAACCGGCTAGAACGAATTAACTCGGGGTTGCGTGGTCTCAGCGATGTGGCGCAGTGGTCTAAGCGATGACTTCTGATCATTCGTCTGAGAAAGGGTCCGGGCTCGAATCCCCGTGAGGCATCCATATGATACAACATCCATATGTTGTGTTTGTCTTACGGCCCTGGCTCTCTCCCTTCCCTGGAACCAGTGGCCCTAAATTAGGGACAGGCGACTGCTTATTGCCAGCTGAGTTGCTCACAGTGGTCGTTAAAGCTCCACTAAAAATAAAAACAAAAAAACTCGGGGTTAGTAAAATGGACTGAAATCAGTTCGATCGAGTATATTCGCTGTCTAAGAAACGGACCGAACACTGCTGGAAAGAATGAATCTGCGCATCCGAATACCCATCTTTCCCCCTTAGCTTTCTTTTCGAAAGGGGTAATTTAAAGGGTACGAATCCTGTAATTGGTTCTTGCTTAGAATTCCGGGTTGGAATTCCGAATGAAGCATAGATTGTATTTTTGTCCTATGACAATAGCTCTCCCCCTTCAGTGAAGCAAAGGGCCTAAATTTAGGGACAGGCGCCTGCATATAGACCGTTAAGTGAGTTGCTCACGGTGATCATTAAACTTCCGAGGGGAAAAAAAGTCAAACTGCGACTGTTTGTTCAACTTTTCCAGATAGTACCAACCTTCTGTACAACACCAAACGGACCAAATGCAGCTTGTCGTGGCTCTCAGCCGCAATAATGATAGAATAGCCCCAGAAAATATTCAACCATGTGAACGATATCTTTATCTCGCAATGTATGTACAAGCGCGCCTTCATTTCTGAATGTGACCAACTGACATCTCTGAACCTTTGACGAAGATAGGGTGAATTTTAAGCTGCCGAGGCTACCAAAGCTGGCAAAGCATATTATTATTGGCAAATACTGTAAATCAAGAAATGACTAAGCACGGCGCGAGAAAACTGTACCAGAAATTGTTTCAAAAGTTTTAATTTTAATCAGATTGCAAGCAATGAGTTTTGCGTCCTCTCTTGAGCTGCGCCCGGGGCAGCCGCCTCCACCTTTCTTACGCCTCTGATCTCAACCTTAATCGCAATTGGTACAGAAGCTTGATGCTGTCTTGCTCTTCAAACTGACGTAAACAACCTGCTTCAGTGGTGCACGTTAAACCATCTCCACCTCAACATCTCCTAAGTGTCATGCCATTTCCTTTTCGTGGTAAGACTATTCTCTTAGCCGAACAAGCAATGTCAGTTACATTTGATTCCAACTTGAACTTTAAAAGCCATATCCAAAGAATTGTATCAACCCATAGAAATACTGGATTAATTTTTCGACTTTCTAAGTGTTTTATCAATCCTCGGACGCTTATGCACGTTTTTGAGACTACGGACAGACCTTCACTAGAGTATAGTACGGTCGTTTGGAGTCCTAGCCTCGAAACACTAATAAATGAGATTAAGAAAGTACAAAAGGTTCCTACGACACCTTTTTTACGCTTTCCAACCGTAGGTTAAAGAAACGTATATGCTCCAGCTTTGTCCGTCTGTCTCTCTATCCGTCCGCACGATAACTCACGTAAAAATGATTCGATTTCGATGAAATTTTAATATGTGGTAGGTGACCACCTAGGGACGAACTCTATTGAAAATGGACGAAATGGGGTGAAAGGTCAGGACATAGGAGCGGGATCCATTCCATTGCCTTTATGCGTCATAACTTGCGTAAAAATGGTTCGATTTCAATGAAATTTTAGTATGTGGTAGGGAATTACTTGGGGACGAACCCTATCGAAAATAGAGGAAATGGGGTTAAAGGTCAGGGCATAGGAGCGGGATCCATTCCATCGCCCTTATGCGTTATAACTTATGTAAAAATACTTCGATTGAGACAAAAACTTTATCATGTTGTTCCGGAAGTATGCCTAACCGGTTCTGTTGAATATCATCGAAATGGGGTCAAAAGTCAGGACATAGGAGCGAGATTTATTCTACAGCCATTATCCTCATAACTTGAGTAATAACTTGAGTAATGATTTCTGGTATGTTGGAAAGCGTATCATAATCAATGCATTGTACGATTTTACTAACTTGTTCACAGATCTACAAAAGTTTATTTACATCGTTGATATTCCGACTACTGACCTGTCATTCTTCAAGATGACCTCTCTACAATCAAGAAGGAAGGCTCTCCAACTTAAATTTCTGTACAGTCATCAGTGGAGAGATAGATGACATTCAAATTGTAAACCTATTAAAATTCCGTGTGCCACTTTCACCAAAGACAAAATTTTAAGTATTTGCAATGCCATTCTGTAGAACTGAAGCTGGAAAAAATTATCCGTTATGCAAAATGTATATAGACTTCGCAGCTCACTTGAAGAGTGTCCGGATATTTTTAATGCAAGTTATGATTTCTTTCGTAAAGCATGCGCATGCTTTGGAAGATGGAAATTATGACTTATGACGCACTATGACGTTAACGCGCAATGATGTTATAGCAATCACTGTAACAAGATCTACTGTATGTAGGAATGTGCTTATAATTAACTAAATAAATAATTAAAGTTGGTTTTCAGTAAAAGCGTTCATGACTAAGTACAATTTCCTTTCAATAAAAACTGAGAGTAAAATAACACAAAATGAAGAAATATAGATACAGCAAAATATGTTATTCTTTCTTAAAGTATCTTCCCTCGGATGATATGCAACGGTCCCATCGTTCAGTCCACTTTTCAAAGCATGTGGCGAAGGCATTTTGTGGAAGTTCCTTTAGCGACCTCTGTATAGCTTGAATAATGTCAGCATCTGTGTTGAATGTTGCGCCACATAACTTCATTGTTGGAAACAACCAGAAATCGCACGGGGCGAGGTCAGGATTGTAGGCAGGCTGTGGCATGATTTCAATACTGCATTTCGTAAGAAACTCATGAATGGAATACGGGATTACACCATACAACACAATACAATCCTTGTCATATTTACACCAAAAAACGGATTGTCATCTTCAAATTTTGTATCGTACGAAACTGTTGAACACAAGCAGCCACATGTGGGCGGGCGTTATCATGGTACATGGTCGACTTGCCCACCAGTTTTGGTCGCTTAATCGATATGTGTCGTCGCAGACGCTTCAAGACTGAAATGTAACACTCAGCATTGACAATAATTTGTGGAGGAATGACATGCTGGTAGACTACATCTTTATGATCAAATAAAATTATCATCATCACCTTTCCAGCTGATTTGGTTTGGCGGAATTTTTTCGGACGAGGCGTGCCTATGTGTTTCCAGACACCCTTTGCACACTTCGTGAGAGTGTGGGGGTGGGGGTCGAAATAGTAGACAGATGTTTCATCGGCAGTTATTATTGTGTTTAGAAAGTTTGGATCCTTTGCAGTAATTTGTTTCCACTGATGACAGACCTGAACTTTAACAACTGTTCTCTCGTCAAGTGATGAGCTACCCATCTGGAACACACACGACGCAGCAGTAATTTGTCGTGTAGAATGCGGAATGCCGATGTTTCTGAAATATTAGTTGCCGCTGCTATGTCTTCACACGTCATTCGTCGATCTTCTTGCAGGATTGGCCAAACATTGTTGACAATACGTTCCGTAACAACACTTTCAGGTCGACCAGGCCTACGAGCGTGTTCTGAGGACAAACGCCCTTTTTGAAATCATGGTGCCATCTAAAAATCGTTGACTCATTAAATCAGCTGTTTCTGGAGCCGTTTTACTCAAACGATAGCAAAATTTTATCACACAACGCATTTCACTTCTTAACTCTGAATTACTCACCTCCATAGCTCTATGGTGATATGCAGACGTACCTTAAACACTTGCGCAATAACAAAATCAAAATTGCTGTCACGGCTAATAACTGTTGCCATAGGTAGTTTCTTTATTCAGTTAATCGTCTGCGTGGTTATTTTCCCCGTCTGCACTATTGCCAACTCAAAAAAAATACTCCCAGTTTTTATGGAACGGCCTTTGTAGATAGTAGATAATGTAAACTCATTTCTGTGGTAGAAGGAAATAACATTTTGCAATCACCGATTTGATTAAAAACTATACTCATTTCTGTGGTAGAAGGAAATAATATTTTGCAATCACCGATTTGATTAAAAACTATCTGAATTTCAACGGGGATACCAAAGGTTCATCTTATGACGACCTCGGTTTAAGACACATGAATGGCCTGAATTACGTCTAGGCCCGCAAGGCCCGGGCCTAGTGCCCTCTAAGAACTATCTGAATTTCAACGGAGATACCAAAGGTTCATCTTATAACGACCTCGGTTTAAGACACGTGAATGACCTGATTGACGCCTAGGCCCGCAAGGCCCGGGCCTAAAGCCCTCCAGAATCGCAATGCAAAAAAATTGTTTTATTAATTAATTATTATGAATGGAAAAAGTAATTTTGTTTATAATATACACCTCTTGAGAGAGGTTTTGCATTGCTAAGAAGCTTTGTAGAAGCTCTGAGCATTTCATATTGTAAAGTATCATATTTTAAAATTGCTTGGGTCTAAATTAAGTGAATTAATGAGCTGAATAATGTGCTTTTAAGTGAATGTGAGGATTATCCAGTTAGGCATGTTTGTTCAAATCTAAGTATCATTCCTCTGTTAATAGAATTATTCTACTACAACATTTAACACATCGCAGGTGATTAATCAGCTACATGGAAGTTCACCTTGCCTCGCAAAAAATCAGTTTGTACCAAGTCTAAATAATGTTCATCGGTTAAAAATAAAATTAAAAGAGAATGAATAACTTAACATCTGTGGATATTTGAATTATTACATAATTAAATGCGAAAATAGCAATACTAATGTACTAGTGTTATACTTACCCGTCTATATTTTTATGTGCGAATTTCTTTGCTAATATTAAGATTTAATAAAAGTAGATCTTATTTCGTATTTTTCCCTGCATAATGTCCCATTTATTAAATCAACTTTTAAATTAATTGAAAATATTCCCTGCGACAAATGTACTTAACTCTTTCAAGAATGTGGATGGGTGGAGGGTTTCACTGGTGTCTAGGGCCCGAGTCTATGTAAATCGGGACCTGGACACATGAGCTTTCAGGAACGGATTAGCGTGGTTAGCCGGAACGAAACTTACAAAATCGTATTGTGGCCTTATAATTAATCAATCTAATTGACACTGGAAGCACAAAAGATCGTTGTAAGCTTGCAGAAGTAACACTGATTCATTTGCATTTCCCATATCATTAAACACCCCATTCGGTACATGGATGTAATGGTTGGACTGGATGTAGAAAACAGGTGGGCTAACAAGTACCCGCTGCAGGCATTTCAGCGTTTGTTAGGTCATTTGTATGAGTTGGCATTCTTTCTTCAGCCATTCATTCAGGAGAATAATGGGCAACTCATTCGTCGAGCAGCTGTCACCAGCTGAGGTGTGAAGAATACTTGGCAGAGTTCCTTTGTTCTCCATGAACTTCAACGCTGGCTGTTGTTAAACACGCCAATTTTCGTCTACTGTTTCATACAGACAGGTTCAAGATTACCTAACGGCTTAGATAAAGAAAAAAAAAAAAAAAAAAAAAAAACGAAGGTTAATTTTCGCCAACTCTTTCCTGTCGGCAGAGTAAAAGGATTCTCCTAGACGTAGGGAAAAGAAAAGCGCGGCGAAAGAAAAATAAAGAGGCCAAATTTCGTCTGCTCTTTACGTTAAACGTCTTCTGGAAAAAAGAAAGCCGACCTTTTTTCTAGTGTAATCAGTACGGTTTTTTCCCCAAAAAACAGCGTGACAAGACAAAAAAAAAAAAAAAAAAATCGAACAAATGCGATCGCATAATTGATAATTTACGATTGCTAATAAACTGTTTGTCAGTGGTGAAGAGAGTTTGGTGTAAAAGTAAAATAAAGAAAAAAAAATCGTTCGTGTTTGAAAGTGTTTCATTTGTTTGTTAAAATGCGCCTTACATTAGAAGAAGAAAAAAACCTTTAATTTAATAAAATGCATTAATTTGCAATAGAAAATAATGTTTTAATTTTTTATTCTATTTTTCATTAACTTTTATTTTGGCCTGATGGATTTCAAACGCTTCCATTTTCAGTCGCCCCCTCACCCCCGAAAAAATCTACATATTCTTCTGCCACTAGGACGAAAAAAGTTAATGAAAAATAGAAGAAAATTGAAGCATTCTAATGTACGTAGATGCATTTTTATTAAGTTAATTTTTTTCTAATGTAAGTCGCATTTCAATAAAAAATAAAATAAATGAAGCACTTTGGGAGGAAACAAGGCCCTGGGCCCCCCTCTAAACACGCCCCTGATTCGCTCGTTATGCATATCTAATTTCTTACGACCCTCAACGCATGAATTTACGCCCGTAGTATGACCTCTTTGGGAGGGCAACTGTTCTTCCCCTGCCTTCCCGGTGGCTGCGGCCCTCCAAACCTATTACTGTGTTCGAGTGGTATGTCAAAACTTCACTAAACAGCAGAGGCGCGATAAAATTTTGTTTTTCATCTGATTAATGCCTACAGAAAAGCGTTAAATGTTACAAAAAGCCAGAGCACATTTAAGGAGACAGGAGGCCCGGGGGCTGGACAGTATTTTGAGGACCGAGTATTAATGACACATCTTGGATTTCACTATGGGTGTATGAATACAAATACCCAGGAGAAAACACATTCCCAAAATATGATGAGGCAGCCATATAAAAATATCCCCGCCGTACTGAAGTGGGTATCCCATGATTGATGGACGAATCATCAGTGGTAGCAAGAAAATGTAAAAATGCATAGTTGAAAAATGGATACCAGTTCAGCTCTGTTTTAACCCCCCCCGCCACAGGGTTGGGTTCAGCTTGTTGATATTATAGTATATAACATCGAAGTAGTAGGCAAAATAATATGATCCAAGTATCACGATTCAAACAAATTTACAAAACAAACAAATAAAACGCAAGGGCGTTTATGCACTAATGTTCTTTAAAATGAATAAAAAAATAAATACAAATATGTTATTCTTAATTGCTATCCAGTTAGCAAACTTTTGAAATAGTGCCTGTTTTCACGTAAGCTCTGATTACAATGAACAAATAATTGCCGAAAGATAAATTTAGGTTGCTTCGCAGAAATCTGGGCATGCTGAGCATGCTTTAACTTTTGAGGGGGGTATGCTTAAGCAATTGAATGCTTAAACAGTTAAGGCATTTGACGCACTATCTTCGTCAAATGCCCTAACTTTTGAGGGGGTTATGCTTAAGCAATTGAATGCTTAAACAGTTAAGGCATTTGACGCACTATCTTCGTCAAATGCCTTAACTTTTGAGGGGGTATGCTTAAACTTTTGGGGAGGGATGGGGGGGGGGTACGGCTACAGGCAAAGTTCCAAGGTAAGGAGAGTAGACTTGTTTATAACAAGGAGTTTCTATCCCGGGACAGCATATACTGTATATACGTAAGCACATTCCTAAAATATTTTTTTTCTTCCTTCTTCTTGTCAGTTACCATATATTCAAAACACTGATGGAAAACAGAAAATGCTTTTTCTTTTCCTTTTTTTTTTTTTTTTCATTTAGTCAGCGGTGCATTCCTGAAAAAGAAGTGGCCTGGCGCTCCGAAGACAGGTCCAAACATGTGTGTGTGTGTGTGTGTGTGTGGCCTGGCGCTCCGAAGACAGGTCCAAACAGTGTGTGTGTACATATACACACACACTGTCTAGTACGCACTTGCTATTTTTGAGATGGTTTCGGAAAAAAAAAAAAAAAAGATCTACGGATCTGTGCCCACCATGAAAAAAATAAAAATAAAAAAAATAAATAAAAAGTTATAGAGAAGAAGAAAGAGAGATATATATAGAGAGAAAACACGGTTAAGATTTTTTATATTAAAAAAAATGTCTATTTCGATGGGCGATGATTGAATAAATGAATTTAAAAAAGTCCCGATTCAATTAGGTAAAAAGTAGCCTGGCGGTGCCAAGCCTTGAAAAACGTGGCCTGAAGCCGTCAGGCCCCGCCACGATTCGATTGCACCCCTTTAGTAATGCAACTATTGGCCACTTTATTGAATACTCCCAAGAATTTGAATAACGGTGGTCCAGAGCCCATTTATGAGGGGGGCTAGGGGAGCTTCAGCCCCGGGCCCTGCATTTTCAAGGGGCCCCAGAATTAAGCAGGATGCTTGAAGTATTGACAGAGTTCTACAGTTTTTGTTTTTTTGTTTTTTGCAGATGGCACAGCAAAAACTATAAGAAACTGTCTTGTGATAAAAAATTCATTGCTTTCCATTTTTTCAGGAGGAGTCTGCAAAAAATATACTAGCGCCCAGCCCATCTCGAAATCTTTCAAAAGCATTACAGAAGTGTTTTTTTTTTTTTTTTTTGCACACATTTGTAATTGGGGGAAATCTTCATACATTAAGAATTCGTTTGAATCATGGTATTTGGATCATATTATTTTGCCCACTACGTCGATATAATTTCAACAAGCTGAACCCAACCCTGGGACGGGGGGGGATTAAAGCAGAACTGAACTGCTATCCATTTTTCAGCCATGCATTTGTACATTTTCTTGCTACCACTGATTCGTCCATGAATCATGGGATACACACTTGCATACAGAGGAGATATTTTATGGCTTCCTCATCATATTTTGGGAATGTTTTCTTCTGGGTATTTTTATGCATCCACCCTTAGTGAAATTTTAGATGTGCCACTGATACTGGGGCCCCAAAATACTGTCGAGCCCCCAGCCTCCCTCTGCTTAAATGTGCTCTGCGGTGGTGAAATAACAGTTGCTTGTAAGAACTGTGCTTAAGGCATGTGAAACACTACAAAACCTGCCTAAAACTGAAATTTATAGTAGCTTTTTATCTTTCCTCAAGAATATGAGAAAAAAAAAGGGTACTAAATTAATTCTGAGTCTTTCACAAGTTCTGTCTTAAGATGCGAAACAGAAAAATAGCAAAATTGTTGTTTGTACGAATTCCACACATGAGGGGTAACATGTTTTCAAAAGCTTACCCCACATTAATAAAAAAAAAAAAAAAAACTATCCTAGAGAAATCGGGCTCAGAAATCTGAGCTCTCATATTATGCCATTTTGATATATCCGCATTTTGGTGCTTCAGATGATTATATCAAGTTCCCTGTCTGGAGTAACAAGTCTTAAAAGTCTGAGCTTGATAATATTGCAATTTAATAAATACCGTAACTGATATCATGCTTCTGTACTTTGGATAGGCTATGCTCAGCTCAGTTAGTATTCAGCATACTCCTTGCGGCGATGCTGTTAAATGAAATGTCACACTATGAGTATCCTATTCCAGTGTTTCTCAGTCATTTTTCAACGGCATTCATCTAAGAAGGCATTTCACAACCCACATTAAACACTTCCCGGAAGCTCAAATAGATAGTTGTCACGCCAATAAGCTACTTCTGGTCATATTGTTTTAAGTTTACTGAAAAAAAAAAAAAAAAAAAAAAAAGGACTTGCTTTTGGTCTTTTTACTCAAGTGACACGAATGATTAAACATTAATTTCAGACACAGATTAAATATTAATTTCCGACATAAAATTAGCATTTAATCGATCCAAAACACACCCCATTATTTGCTCAATCCATCCGTGGCTCGTGACCTCAAGATTGAGAAGGCACAATCTTTTTTTTGGGGGGTGGGGGTGGGGGTGGGGGTGGGGACCACCGTGAGCGACTCAGTGGGCTATAGTACAACAAGCAGTCGCCCAACCCTATTCGGGATTCGAACCCGTACCCATCTTGGAAGAATGGTCACATGGCAGCTGCGCAACCGGGGCGGCCGCTATCTTTTTTTATAGACATAAAATGCTTTAAAAAAGTCGCCAGTTTGTGTTTAGAATTCAGTGCCGTGTAGCCTCGTCTTTAAATCAAACTGCGATTTAAATCTGAACGTTTAATTTATTGATGCAGTTAGGGTTAGTGGATTTTTCTCACTTATTTTCTGTCGATAAAATGCAGTTCTTCTAAAATCGGTAACTGATTTTAAATCTTTTCTTATGAATGCCCCAGAAAAAATTTCAGATGCGGATTAAATTTTTTTCTAAGACAAGAAATAGCTGAAGCGGGCATGCTTATCTATCTTCTTCTACAGGCATAATAGGATTTAGTAAAATAACCAGTTGACGTTCAGAATTCAATGCTACGTCTTCGAAAAAAACTACGTTTTAAATCTGGATGTTTGGTTTATTGACATAATTAATTTCAGCGAATTTTTCTCACTTGTTATCTGTCGATAAAATGCTGTTCTTCTAAAAACTAAAAGTGATTTTAAATATTTTTCTAATGAATGTCTCAAAAACGTTTTCCTGCTGCGGATTAAATTTTCTAAGACAAGAAAAGGCTGAAACGGGAACAGGAAGTTTTCTCTCCTAATTGATCGTTCTCTTCGTGTTCTGTCCCTCTCTTTTTATTTTTTTGAAGGGATGCTTCTTGGCTTATTTTCCTTTTCCCTATTCTTGGGAAAATGGATGAGGGGGAGAAGGCAAGGCCAAGTGATGCGAGCATCTGGAACTGGATTTGCCGTGAGGAACAGATCACCCTTCAGCCGTGTTTATCTTGAGTGCGAGCTAAGAAGAGCGCAGCAGTGGGGGTGGAGGCCACGCACGCAGGTTTGTCTTAATAAGGGAACACGCGTACTGGGCCTTCTGCCCGGTCGCCGCCTCTAAAAATGGCAGCTGAAATATGAAGAAAGGCGGATGAAGATGACGCCATGGCTTTCGCGTCCGCTTCGTTTATGCCAAGAATGTGGCGACTCTTTAAACTTTCTGCTCTCTCTCTCTCTCTCTCTCTGAAAGATGACGTAACACGAATTGCGGAGGGGTGCGAACTCAATACTCGGAGAATGCGTATCATTTGCAAAACGTTTCTTCCTCTCAAAGCAAAGAGATCGGCACGCAAACCCACAAAAATTCTAAACTGCCACTGCCGTCAGTGGTATTCCCCAAGCTCTGCCGTTTTCCCACCATTCAACCTATATTTTAACGAGTTTGTTTCATCCATGGGAATTCAGCTGTAATAAAAATGAGTCATCACCCATGTTCCGTCTGCCCAAGAACGGATGAACAGTGAGAAGAGAACGGGATCGCGGCAACCATAGCTTGGTACCATTCGCAGAATGTCTTGTCAGCACTATGAGCAAATACTTACAAAGCTACAAATATCTTAAAACTACTACCGTGGCATTCCCATTACACAACTTTTTCTTTTTTCTCCCTTTTCTTTCTTCTTTTTTTCACAACCTAATTTTAACAATTCGTATATTTTATCTGAAAAATAAAAAATACAATGCCTTGCTTCTTTCTCACGGTCTTCTGCTGTACAGGGGCGTCACTAGACTAAGAACATGGGGGGGGAGAACAGGGCTTAATTTTTTCACAACCTTGCACTCATTCCATACCCACTCTTCCGTAATGAAAAAAATCTCCTGAAACATTTTAAAATTTACAGTTATCACTTTTAATCTAACTGAATTTAAAATCTAAAATAATTAAATTAATTAATTTGATTTCCTTTACAACCTATGTAATTCCGGGATTTTCAGTATAACAGTTTTAGCGCACAATTGATATTATTTAAGTGTTGATCTTTTCCCCATCTTCAGTGGGTTTTTGAGAATATGGAGATGGTCTTCAGTTGCTTTGCTGCGGTGAAGAGTATTGAGCAGTGATGCAGTGGTGTAACCTGGGCACCAACGTTTGACAGGAGTGAATTTAGGTACCCATTTTGAATATAGTGAACTAGAATCTTCTTCCCTTTCCTCGGCACCTTTTTTCGCCATTTCCATGCTGCGGGTTAGTGGGCATAGCTCGCATCTCTTAGCCGTCCCATCAGAGAGAAAGCTAGATTTATGGGGTTTTTTTGTTACAGTGCGAGGGAGGAACTGGATAATGATCTCTGAGGGGTGAGAGGAAGGCAATTAAGAAAGATTTGCGCCTTCTAGGAACAAAGGGACATATTTTGGTGGTTCTCAGTCGAGGATTTGACTTTTCTGGGGGAATTCGGTTGGAAGGCAGAGAGAAGTGAAGGTAGCGAGAGACTTTCGCTCCGAAGAGTGAAACCGGGGAACGCGGATAATTAGGGGAAGTGGATAACTGGCCTCAACGGGAAAGAGATCGACAAGCGAGTAATGTAGAGAATGAATAGAAATCGAGACAAAGCTTGAGACCTTCCCCATATCAACTGAGTAAACACTTTCCTCACTGCAAGAATAGAATGAGTTATAACTTTAGTTGATATTTTATTTATATTTTATTTTGTTTATCAGCACCAGTCGGGAAAAACACGGGTTAAATCTCCGAAACAAAAACCTTCTAAAAGCGACGTATCAACGAACCGTTCACACAGGGTACTGAAATATAACTCAGCACCAAGCCCTGTAACAGTGGAGTTAAGAGCAATAAAAAAAAAAAATAGTGAGAGAGAGAGAGAGAGAGAGAGAGAGATCTACCGCAGGGCAAGAAAAGTAGCCCTGTAACAACAAATTAAACGTACGAGACCCAAAATCTCTGAGCGTCCAATTGATCTTTACGTCCACCAAGCGCACACAGCGTTTCCAATTCTTTAAAAGAACCTATGACAAAAAAGTAAAATAACATACGAACCGTACGTATTATATACCCGAGCGGCTCCTTACGCGTCCTTCAGTGGCATATAATTTCAAATATAAATTTGCCATTGACTTTTTGTCTTCTTTATTATTCGATGATTGATTGTTGTTTTTAAACAAATAATATTCCACACTTAGTAAAGGTTTAGAAATTTATTTTTAACTTAAACAAAAAACTTGTTTGGAGATTATTGTAGATTATAGGTGGGGGCTTTAGCACCTTTCTCCCCCCTCCGAAATGGTCTATCGACGTCCATGTTGCTATACGAAAGATTTGCTGGAAGATGCGTTATTTGCATAACATCCGAAATATCCTCGCCGCCCCGGTGGCGTAGTGGTCTAAGCGCTGGCTTCTGACCATTCGTGCGTGATGAACCCGGGTTCGAATGCCGGTGAAGCATGGATGTTGTTCACCTTACGGCACTGGCTCTCTCTCTTCCCTGGAACTAGTAACCCTAAATTAGGTATAAGCGACTGCTTACAGCCCGTCGAGTTGCTCATGGTCGTTAAACCTTCAGAAAAAAAAAGTCCCCTCGAAAGGTATAGCAGGATGTAGCTACGCACCACTTTCTTTCCGACTGCAGTTCGTTTCGAAAGGGTTCCACACAAATCGATGCCACTGAAAAAAATCCAAGCACTAGTTTCCATACGAAATAATTGTTCATACTGGAAGTTCAGACTTTTTTTTTTTTTTTTTAAGCAGGTAAAACTCACAAAATTTATCCTGCATAAGTAAAAATTGCTGCTAAGTTCTTTGGTGGTGCAAGGTTAAACCATACTTTACAAAACACGGTAATGATATTTTTAATTTAACCTCTCTCTGCCTCTGCTTTTTTCTTTCTTTGTTTTTCCTGTTCTTCCCATGAAAGTCATGTTCGATCTCAATTTCTCTACTTCCTGGTTTCTTTGATTTCCCGATCCAGACTTTTAAAGGAAATTTTGTTACTCCCTTTTCGTAGGTCCTATCTCATAATCGTTTGCTGAGAATTTTTAACTTTGTCTATGTTTTTTTTTTTTTTTTTTTTTTTTGCATCAGCTGTCTTTGTTATATACTCTCTGTGCTGTATTTCAATGAATTCTTGCATCTTAAAGATTGATATTTTCTATCAATCCTATATTCCAGACTTGAATTCATATGATAACCACAGATGCTCAATGCAGCACTTTCTCTCTTTATGCCTTTTTCAGAACACGAATTCCTTTGATCAAACTTGTTCCTCAATATTGATTTTAAGCAAATAGGAATACGAGCACTTCTTCTACTTTTTCCTCTTCAACACTTTGGATCCCCCTCCCCCTTTTCTTTTATATTTTACTTTCGGGGTATCCCTTTTTCCGCTTTTTAAATAAATTTCTTGTTTCGTTTTTCCTAAAAAAATGTCCTGAATTCTGAGGATATCCAATATATGGCATAACGTGCGTCTACAGGCAAATTTTATTTTTAGAATTTCTACATTTATGAAATAAGAAAATGAAATATTCTTCATTCCTCGAATAACAAGAATACTAAACAACAACATTATGACCTGCTTTCTGTTTGTATGTGTGTGTGTGTGGGGGGGATTCAATGTAAAAAATACTCTTGGGGAATAATGAGTCCGTTACGCCACTTCACAAAACAGACGCGGGGGCTGGGGTAGAGCTCCAGCCCCCAAATTTCTCTCAGCCCTCTTTAGCCTCTTCGAGAGAGTTAATACTATTATGTTATAAACTCATAAAAGGGGGTGGGGTGATGTGAGACAAACCTAAACGTCTAAAAGGCGATTGAAAGTCGTATTCCATGGTCATTTTTTCCTGTTTTTTGAGTATGAGTAAGGTTAAATTCGCAAAAAAACCCTCAAATTTTCGATGAAACTTATGTTACACAGTACCATGGGTGCTCATAGAGGAGAGGGGGGGGGCATTTGACCCTCTTGGAAATCGGACCCTGCCCATTCTGTTCTTGGAAGATACTACAAAGATTTTGGCAATAACACTAATCCTAATTGCTAATTTTTCTGTAGAACTTCCGGACGCGTGTGTAGTAGTAAAAATATAAAACACGTTGGGAATTTCCAGCAGAAAAATCGGAAATTTATTGTACAAAGTAATGATAAAATTCCCCATTACATATTGGAGAACAGCGTACATACCTACATTATGGAAAAATATGAAAGGCCAAGACATGAAAAAAGCATATCATCCTCTGCATTAGCTACTCACAATTAGACAAAAATCTCTCTAAAATTTTCCCAGAAATTTGATTTCAGAGTATTTTTTCATTCTTGATGACAGATTAAATTATCTCTGGAGTTTGGGGGCGCACGTGATGATACAAGTGGCCAAAAGGATCAAAAGAACGACAAAAAAAAAATGTCCTTATCATCATCATCATCATTGTCAACCATTATCAATCCACTGCTGGACGAAGGTCTCCCCAAGTTTCCTCCACAACGGTCTGTCTTGTGCCAGTCTCCTCCATGTCACTCCCGCATATTTACGAATTTCATCCACCCATCTCCCATGTGGTCTTTTTCTGGGTCTTTTCCTGTCCCTTGGAATCCAATCTAAAATTTCGGCTGTCCATCTATGGTCTGTCCTTCTGGCAGTATGTCCAGCCCATTGCCATTTCAGGGATTTAACTCTGATCATGATGTCTTCCACTCTTGTCATTTTTCGGATCCACGAATTCCTCTTCTTATCTCTCCTGGTTATACCAAGCATGCACCTCTCCATGCTTCTTTGAGTTGTCTGCAGCCTTTGTATGTCTCTTTTAGTTAAGGTCCACGTCTCTGCACCATACGTAAGCACTGGAAGGATGCATTGATCAAACACTTTTCTTTTAAGACATAATGGCATATTGCTCTTGAAAATTATGCTGTTTCTTCCAAAAGCTCTCCAGGCAAGTTTTGTACGCCGATTAATTTCTTCATCAATGTGACCCTCACTTGATATCTGCTGTCCAAGATAAACATACGTATCTGTTATCTCCAGTTTTCTCCATCAATCGATAAATCTTCATTTCTTATAAAAGCATTGAACATCACTTTTGTCTTCTGAAAGTTCATTTTTAATCCCACTTCTTTACTCTTGTCAGCAAGTTCCTGGATCATACTCTGCAGCTCTGATGGGGTAGTTGCAAAAATGACTACGTCATCAGCAAAACGAAGGTGGGTTAGATAATCTCCATTAATCTTTATCCCTTTGTTTTCCCAGTTCAGTGATTGAAAGACATTTTCCAATGTGGCATTAAAGAGCTTCGGAGATATGGTGTCACCTTGTCTCACTCCCCTTTCCAATTTTTATGTGTGTTGTATTTTCAAACAGCCGAATCTTTGCACTTGCATTTTCATAGATGTTATTAATAATATTAATGTATGCATCTTCAATACCGCAGGATTTCAGAGCCGTGGTAACTGCTGATGGTTTCACCGAATCAAAGGCTTTTTCATAATCGATAAAAGCCATGCACAATGGAAGTTCATATTCCCTCGCTCTTTCAATTAGTTCTCTCAGTACGTGGATATGATCTATTGTGCTGTAGCCACTCCTGAATCCAGCTTGTTCTCTCGGTTGAGCCATGTCCAGTGTTACCTTCAAGCGGTGTGAAAGAACTTTAGTGAAGATTTTATAAACTACTGATAGGAGGCTGATAGGTCTGTAGTTCCTGAGATCCTCAATGTCACCTTTTTTATGTAGCAGGATCATTGTAGCATTGTTCCAATCCTCAGGAATCTTCCCTTCATTAAGGCATCGAGTGAAAATTTGGGCGAGTACTGTTTCAATTTCTCCACTTGCTTCTTGTATGATGTCTATAGTAATTCCATCTTCTCCTGGAGCTTTCCCCCGCTTCATGTTCTTGATTGCATGAGCAACTTCTGCTGGGAGGACTGGAAGAACTCTGGTACCTTTCATGATGTCTGGAGTACATGTATCATCCCTTTCATATAATTTGGAGTAGAAATCTTTCACTCTTGTCAAAATTTCGCCTCTATTTCTTGTTATAGAACCATCTTCTTTTCTCAGAGCCATAATCTGTTTTCTTCCCTTACTGAGATGTCCCTTTGCTATCTTTAGGCTTTGGTTGTTTTCAATTGCTTTCCTCACTAGCTCACAGTTGAATTTCCTTACGTCTTCAGTGATACTTTTTCGTGCTGTCTTGCATAGCTCTATATATTCCACTTTGGAAGTCACATCTTCTTTAGTTGTCCTCATCTCTCTTCTTTTTTTTGCATCAACATTTTGGTTTTTCCTGATAATTTGTTTACATGCAACTTGTTCTTAGACCCAGCTAATTTTGTTGCTGTTTCCATAAGAGCTTTGGTTACTTTTCTGTTAACTTCCGAAATATCCACTTCTTCCGATGTTAGGCCTTCTAAAGCAGAGAATCTGTTCTTCAGTTCCAACTTGAAAGTATTATGGTGTTTTTTTAAGGTTGGTTATGTCAATACATTTTGTTTGTCTTATGAGCTTGCCACGTTCCAGTTTAGTGTTGAGGTGCATCTTACATCTCACCAATCTATGGTCACTACCTGTGTTGAACTTGTTTAGCACACTGCAGTCTTCGATGACGAATTTTTTGTTACACATAATAAAATCAATTTCACTTGTCGTCCCAATTGGATGTCTCCATGTCCATTTCCTGTGTGGCTTTTTCTTGAAAAAGGAATTCAAGATGAAAAATCCTTCTGCCTCTGCAAACTCAACGAGAGTATTTCCACGCTGGTTTCTGTTGCCGTGACCGAATTTACCTACTGAAGTTTCATTCTGTTGCCGGTGCCCTATTTTTGCATTGAAATCTCCCATAATTATCTTCAAGTGCTGCTTACCTTTATTATTTAGATGACGAATTTCCTCATAAAATTCTTCAATTTCTTCTTCAGGATGACTTGTGGTGGGTGCATAAGTTTGAATAATCTGAGCCTGGTATCTTCTCGATAGTTGGATAACGAGTCGTGCAGCTCTGTCAGAGGAACTTTCAACTTCTACCACTTTATCCTTCAGTTTCTTGTGTATTATAAATCCAACACCACTAGTTCTGCCAGTATCTGTCCCACGATAATAGAAGAGATGTCCACTTTTCAGTTCAATGAGATCTTCTCCTTTTCTCCTTACCTCACTCAGCCCGACGATGTCCCACTTGATCCTTTGTAGTTCCTCTTCCAATTCAAGAAGCCTTGAATCAGAAGATAGGGAGCGTCCGTTGTAGGTAGCCAAGGTCAGCATCAAATGGCAGCCTAGTCCGGTCCTCCGGGGATTCTTAGCACCCTCTGCCTTCATGTCGCACTGGCCGCTGCCTTGGCCAGGTACATTCCAGCTGCCGGAGACTGAGGGCCAAGATTTAAGTTGTAGAGTCATTTTGGAGGTGTTTGGCCATAACTCACCACGCTGGCCAAGCGGGTTGGTGAGTGTGGGATAGCATTTCCTCTGATCCCGATGGTATAGTTATACCGCTATTTGCGGTCGTCAGAGCCCCTTTAGTGGGAACAGGATGCACCACGAGAAGGCGGGGTTGACATATAGTGTTATAAAATGTAGCCCAATTTCACTCATGCATCTTTTTATGTAGTTTTGGGGTCTCCTAGTTTCCAATTAAATTTATGTGTTGAGAGCAATGACGTCGCTAGACTTCGAAATCAGGATTTACGATGGGTGGGCGAGCATTTTTTTTATGGTGGGGCAAGTTTGATAGCATTTTTTTTTTTTTTTTTACGAAACACTGAAAGAACTAGTTTTTAATGCTTTTTACTACCGGCTACAAAGGAATTCGTGCAATCCTCCCCTCCTCTACTTGGACATACACATACATACACGGGTCTGACTAGTTACGCCACTGGTGTAAGATAGAAGTGTTGGCCTTCAACGTTTTGCTTGCTCTGAATGCATTGTCTTAAATTGCTTTTCAAAATTCTGCATTTTTGCTAACGAAAATAGTACTGTACTTGGACAGTTTAAATGAAAACGTCGTTTCTGTTTATTTAAATCAAATTTTAAGTCGTACCATGCAGACACAATACCTCCCCTCCCCACTCTCTTCCTTCAAGCCAGAGCCTTTGCCTCGCACTCCTCTGCTATAAAGCAGTCGTGAGCCACTTCCTGTCCCGGGGTGGACGTCTAGTGATTTTGCTTCCTATACTTCCAATGGGCAAACTTCTGTACACATTTTTCACAATTGATGCGTTCCCAAGGATGAAAACTAGACCATCGATTAAAATAACTTCATATTATAACTTGGAATACTTAATATTCTCTAAAATATAACCATAATTAATTAAAAATCAATAACTTTTCCTTTGGTGGTGTCGAGACCAGAAAAAAGATGGCGCGACCTGTACATTGATGACGTCAGTAGACAAACAAATGTTGCATTGCTTAATTATAATTATGTTTTAGAAAATATTAAGTATTCCAAGTTATAATATGAAGTTATTTTAATCGATGTTCAAATTTTCATCCTTGGGAACGCATTAATTATGAAGAAAATGTGTACAGAAGTTTGTCCATTGGAAGTATAGGAAGCAAAATCACTGGACGCCCACCTTAAGAGCGCTACTGTATCTTTAGACTCCAGTTTCCGTGTTGAAATCCCATATTTTGTAAAGAAAACAAACGGAGCAATTAATAGTGTAAATCCCTCAGTGAATTCCCATTCACTCTCCTCATTAGCCTCCATAGCCATACAAACACGAAAAATAGGCTTAAACTAAGGAATTGGAAGAGTGGAGGGCAATTGAATTTCCATGGCCCTAAGGATACTATTTTGATAACTTATACGAAGAAGTAAACAAAGCACTCTTTTTTATATTTTTTTACTGGAAAATATGTAGGGCTAAATGAAATCAAACACAAGTACAGATTATATTTTAAAGTTGAATATACTGACAAATGGCTCAGTTTGAACTGGGTGGGCGGTAGGATGGGCAAGACAAATTTCAAGGTGGACTCAAGCCTCCCTTGCCCCCTGGCGACGTCCCTGGGTGAGAGTGTGGTAAAAACGATTAGAAAACAAGAAGGCACATCGGCAATTTGCATATGGTGTTTGTATTTGTTATTCGTAGTTACTATGCCTCCACCTGAAAACTAAGTTATGGGCAGTGGCGTACCTGAAAAACTCGAGGCCCCCGCAAAAAAATGTTCTCGAGGCCCTTTGTAAAAATCTATTTTGCTCTCAATTACTGAAAATTGTATGTTATTAACTAGGTTTTACGGGCGTTTTAATAATTCAAATTCTTTGGAGCCTGTAGGTATCTTATATATAAAATACAACGTCTGTTTGTCTGAAACAGCAAAAACTCTCGAACGCCGAACTGTGGCATCGTGAAATTTGCATAGCTTATTAATACTAGAATTTCTAGGTCAACGCAACTATTTTAAGATCTCTACGTTGTTCCGTTCGCGAGTTATGAATTAATTAATAAGCTAATCAATAAAGTCAGCGTCGTTTGCTACGTCATCGTTATCCACGTGACTGCATTCATCGCCGCGGCACATCCATAGGTGTTTCTGTTCTTTGAGAACTGTGCATAAAAAAGAAAATGCAAAAACGAACTTTGCGAAATCTTAACGAAACGGGCTGAAATTTTTATCAACACCATGAATTGGTAATAAGAGGAGTCCCTCAAAATTTCACCGGAATCCGATCAAAATTTTTTAAAACAGGCATGGAATTTTTAATTTCTCGGTAAACAGAAATATATATGCAGAAACGGTTAATAAAATTTTGACGGCTAATTTAAAAAGTTATTTACCGATTCAGGCGAAATTTGGAGGTCATGTTTCTATTAACGATTTATGGTGTTCATTAAAATTTCAGCCAGTTTCATAAAATATTCGCAAAGATACGTTTTCAACTTTTTTATTCCAGAGATTTGCCCCTCAAAGACGTCTGAAACTGAAAGCACGTGATGCAAATTGTTAACGAATCGTCGCTAACAAATTGTTAACGAATTTTGTTCAGTCAGTGTTCTAATGCTGTGTCTCCTGGACGCGGGCAAAGCCGGGTATAGTACTAGTTTTTCGTAAAACCAAAATTGTTACGCTTTATTGCGTGTAACAGTGAACGTTGTGATTAAAATGATTGCCATAGTTTTATACCAATACAAAGTATTACAAAACACTTAAGTCGAAGTATATATATTACGCAAATTTTATTCTTTTAGAGAACTTAGGCCAGCCTCTTTGAAATGCCTCACGATCACACAGGCAAAGCATGTAACGGCCGTGTAGCAGTGTCTGAAGACCTTTTCTAATTTATACGAAAATAGAGAACATAAGTAAGCAAATAAAAAGAATTTAGAATTGTGGCTCAAAATGAGCAAAATTACTTAAATTATTTACTCTTGAATATAAAAACAACAACAAACAAGCACACACTGGACATAATATCACAATGTTTTGCACATAGTAAAAATCTTTCCTTTTGATTCTGTTACATGTAAAAAAATGACACGGGCATGGGCGGATTTTCAAATAGGCGTACCAGGCTCGCGCCTAGGGCCCCACAGCGTAAAGGGCCCCAAAACGTATAATTGGATTTCCAGTTTTGTTTTGGTTTTCACGGACCGAAACAAATCATTCCTTAAAGCGACCACTTTATTTGTATTATCAATTGATATTTTGCTTTCTCATATTAGTAACATATTGTGTATTTTTTCTTGCTGATATTGGTACTCCAAATTTTGGCGTTTCTATATCGATGTACTTATTATTGGAAGGAACAGTTAAAATAATTTAGTCTTCCTTTTATTTGAATAGTTTCTTCACAACAGAACTGCAATTTTTTGAATTTTCGGCTTTGACAGCCCTTAGTGTAAATTCATGAAGTATATGGGATATTTAAATTGCCAAACTCAATGCTTTGATTTCCTATTAGCAGCAAAAATAATTTTCGAACTATCACTAAAAAAGAAAAAGTTCGATGTGCAGGGACAGATAAAGTAATTACGTTAGTACTGTTTCTTACAAAATGTTCTAATAACAGAAAGATAGAAATAATTGCATTTTAAAAATGGTAAAAACTTTTATGTTGACTTTTTTTTAAATCTGACCGATGAAAATTTCTGAGGCAATAAGAAGGGGTGGAGGAGGGGGCGAATCTTTTAGCGCCTAGGGCCCCAAATGATCTAAAGCCGCCCCTGGACACGGGTCTCTGTTTCTTTCGTTCCCGCGAAGAACATTTTTTACCTCATATTCTGAAGGATGCGTAGTTACGGGCAAATAAGTGTTATATATAAATGGCATTATCCTCATTGATATAAAATTTCATTTATTCACCTTATATTTCATTCACATTCTTTTGTTATTATACATGTATAGGAACTATTGCTATGGCTGTGAAATGGGGGGGGGAATCAAGTCCTCTGGAATAGCTGCTTTACCGTCATCCAGTTTTTATAAACTAAATTGAAGATTTCACTCATTTTCTCTCAACTGAAGATTTACTCATTTCTTGAAGATTTTACTCATTTACTGGGGAAAAAATTGCTTTTCGTTTTAATACTTCATTCAAATCTGCCCTCAAAAATTTCTGGCTATTTCTTTAACCAGTTTCACGTGAAGCTTCCGCAAAATTTTTGAAAAGTCCTGCTGAGGTTAGGGACAGCCCTGGGTTAGAGGCCCTCTTAGCCGTAAGGTCGTCCCTCACGTCCCTCCCCGCACTACGGGAGTTGCGGGGGCTAGACGTCCCTGCTGTGCATGGGGGCCCAAGGTTATGGGCCCCCATGCACAGCAGGGACGTCTCCAAGGGATTGCGAGGGTGAGCTTTCTTGCCCACCCTGCCGCCCACCCAGTTCAAGATGTGCCAGTTTTCAATTTTTTAACCTTAAAATCTGGACTTTGCCAAGTAATAATAAACCTCGTGCTTTTCGTCGTGTATTTCTACTTATTTTCTCCTGGGAAACGCGTTGTTTACTTCTCCGTAGAAAAGTTATTAAAATATTTTCAGGGCCATGAAAATTCAATTGTACTCCACTTTTCCAAAAATCCTTAGTTTAAGCCACTATTCATGTTAGCATGGCCAAAGACGAATGAGGATGGGGGATAGAAAATCGCTGATTGATGTCATTACTTATTTCTCTGCTGTTTGTTTTAGCAACTAAGTAGGGTATTCCAACACGGAAAGTGGAGTCTAAAGCTACACCAAAGATCTTAATACTGTCTCGGGACAGTGGAAGTACAGAAAGTGGCTGTCGACTACTTTGGAAGAGATGAGTGCAAGGCAAGGTCGTTGGCTTGAAGAAAGGAAGTCAAGGAGGCAGAGGTATTGTGTATGCGTTAAAATTTGATTTAGATAAACAAAATGAATATTTTTCTTTAAATATTGTTAACGTGCAGTGTTATTTTCATAAGCAAAAAGGCAAAATTTTGAAAAGCAATTAAGGAAATGCATTCACAGCAAGAGTTGAAGGCGACATTTTATCAGCACTTGTATCTTCACCACTAACCCACTAGTTATTATTATGTTATCCTGTTGATTTAATGGCGTTACTAGTCAGATCCCGGGGTGTATGTGAATCCAAGGGGAAAGGGGGATGCACAAATTCTTTTGTAGCCGGTAGTAAAAAGCATTAAAAATTCTTTCATTTAGTGTTTTGTAAATAATGTTCCTATCAAACTTGTCCCAGCCAAAATAAATACTCGCCCACTGGGGAGCCGACTTCTCCAAATTTGGGGGGGGGGGGCGTGAAGAGATCAGACGTGGGAGGGGCAAGTCTGTCTCTTTCGTTATCAGGAGGAAAATAAAAAAAGGGGTGGGGGCAAAAAGATAAACTACGAGATTCGATGTATATTTTAAAATGCAATTGTAATTGTTCATCAGCAAATGAACAAGCGAACAAATATTCTTCGCGGAATATTAATATTTTTAAAAAGAATATTCAGCTTGGGATTTTATACGGCATATCCAGAGAGATTTTATTTCCAAAATTTAGTAAAAAAAAAAAAAAAATTAGCTGGGTTACTCAAACAAAGAACAAGAAGCGCTAAAAAAAAAAAAATAAAGGCGCTAGAGAGTATACGTTTCTGTATTTTATTTATTTGACTTTTGATAATTGTTTTAAGCGTTTACCACATATCACGAGGTCATGTCAAACTGTCAAACACTATTAATACGAGGCTGGCAATCCAGTTTCTTATCAAATGAGCAATGCTGGGAATGGGAAAATAAGTTTTTATTTGTTTTATTATTATTATTATTTTTTTTTTTTGGAAATAAATCGCTTTGGCCTCATAAGGGGGAGCTTGGTCCACCTCAAGGGCGCCCATAAGTGGGGGAGGGTCGACCCCCCCAGCTGTTGGTATAATCAAATTTTTGATAAATTTAAAACACTAAAATAGACGAAACCTTTTTTTAAAGCATTTTTAAAAATAATAAGACATTAATGAATGATTGCAATTATCAAACTTCTTTATTTTTGTTATATTTTAGTATCTCGTACATTAACTAAAATGTTTGACTGCCTTGAAGGAAGTAATGATTTTTCTTAGCCCCCCCTAAAAGTACTCATATGGGCGCCACTGATCCACCTTATGAGACTAAAGCCATTATTTAATTAAACAGGAACAAAAATATTGGGTGGGCATTATTGAAGGGGAAAGATTCACCTTGCCCCCCAATAATCGGCGCCTATGCTCGCCCACCCGTCGCTCACCCTGATTTCAAAGTCTAACGACGTCCCTGATGCACAGTACACTATATTCATCGCATCTTCATAAGACGTTCAGTCCCTGACCCTGATGCTCCCACCCTCCAGCTTGAACGCTTGTGTCGCCGTTGTTACACGCTCTGCCGGTTTTCCAGAAGAATGATGTAAAAGCAGGATCAAGGGGAGGCCGGATTGCTTACCCGGAGCTATAAATCAAAGCATCGTATACCGAGGTATGACTCAGTGTTACAAATATTCCAAACGACTACCTCCAACCGTAGAATAGCCTCGAGCATTGACATTTGAATGTTACCACAACAGCCATTGAAACGAAAGGGCGTCTGTTGATGGAATAAATGAATGTTACTTCTACAATTACCTTTAAATGGCTGTAGGGCAGAGCCCATTTAAGAGGGAAGCTAGGGGGCTGCAGCCCTAGCATTTTCAAGGGGCCCCCTGAATTATGCAGGACGCTTGAAGAATTGACAGAGTTCTACATTTTTTTTTCCAGATAGCACAGCAAAAACTATAAGAAACTGCCTTGTGGAAAAAAAAAATTCTATTCGCTTTTTTAGGAGAAAAAAATATAGTCGCCTCCAGTCCATCCTGTCTTTCGAAAGCATTACAGATATTTTTTGCACACATCTGTAATTGGGGAAAATTTTCATATATTAAGAATTTGTTTGAATCATGATATTTGGATATATATTGGGTGGGCATTATTGAAGGGGTAAGATTCACCTTGCCCCCCCCCAATAATCGGGACAGTGGAAGTACAGAAAGTGGCTGTCGACTGCTTTGGAAGAGATGAGTGCAAGGCAAGGTCGTTGGCTTGAAGAAAGGAAGTCAAGGAGGCAGAGGTATTAATTATAAACAAGGTTATAAACAAAGATTTGAACCTTAGCCGGAGAGTTTTCGTAATGATCTTTATTTTTCTGTACGTTATTTTGCACACTACTTCGACATAATTTCAATAAGCTGAACACCCTCCGGGGGGGGGGGGTAAAGAAGGACTGAACTGGTATCCATTTTTTATATTTTCTAGCTACCACTGATTCGTCCATGAATCATGGGATACACATTACACACTTTCATACAGAGGGGATGTTTTTATGCCTTCCTCATCATATTTTTGGGAATGTTTCCTTTTGGGTATTTTTATTCATCCACCAATAATGAAATCCTAGATGTGCCACTAACACTGGGGCCCAAAATACTGTCCAACCACCGGGCCCCCCTGTCCCCTTAAATGTACTCTGATCAAGAGTAAATATTATACTTAGGGGCTTTATGACATAATACTATAAAGCAGTACATTTCATCTTTTCTTAAACATAATTAAAAGCAATTGTCAGTTTAAGAAGATCTCAAATTTCAAAGCATTCTGTCACTTCGAAAAATCGGGAAGGAAAAATATGAAACTTGTAATAAGTCCTTCTACAGAAAAAAACAAAATTATTACAAATGATTCATTGTGAAGAAAGATATGCCAATACAGAGGATGCCCACACATTTTTAAAACGTTTTTGATAAGAAATTAAAGATATAATAAAAGTAGTTCAAAGAATTGAAACTGGCTACAGCACGTTAGACGAACAAGAAAGAAACATCTGCTGCAGTTAAATGTCGTCTGCTAAGAAAATGGCCCACGTAAATCAGCAGTGGATTGAAGGTTATGTTTTTAGCTTTACGAAGAGCAATATTGAAAATCATACTGTGAAAATCATGGAATTAGCATTTCTAAATGCAAAATAAGCAATATTATTAATAACAGAGGGAAAAGTCATCAATCATTGTTTTTAACAGGAAAAAGAAGGTGCGTACTTTTACGGCTATTTCAAAAGCAAGGTCTCTGGTCTTAAAAAGAAAATCCACCGACCGCTAAGTCGTTAAAAATTCCTGTATTAATTATAAACAAGATTATAAACAAAGATTTGAACCTTAACCGGAGAGTTTTCGTAATGATCTTTATTTTTTGTACGTCTTACGGCAACGCTGTCTCGATTCTCTCAAAGTCGTAACATACCGAGTCATGTATAAAAGAATCAAAGAACCGTGTGTTTTTGATAATCTGAAATTCAAATCTTAACACATAATCGCGAAAAGCGTATAAATGAATCACGTATAACCGAGTTAAAAAAGGGATAGGAACTACAGGAAAATGTCGGGACTAACGCAGAATTACGTATAAAAGTGAAAAACGTATAACTGAGGTTCCACTGTTTATGAACTTGGAATAAAAATTTATTGTACTAGCACACAGTTCGCAACACTATTCTTTTTATCTATTTCTCTTTCTCTCTCTCTCTCTCTCTTCCTGCTCCCCTCCCTTTTTTATTTACCTCCTGGCTTAATACTTTCGCATAGTATAATGGAGGCAATTACAGATATATCCGCCTTGTTTTCGTATGCCTATTAATACCAAACAATATTGGTGGTCAAACAAAATTCGATCAGCAGCTCTGGGTTTTGAGTACATAGTATTTGCAAGATGTTCAGAGCTATATATCTTTCTCTCCCGTTATTGCCATCCTAAAAGCTCTGCTTGATGGGACTTCACATTCCCACGGAGTGTAACTCCCTCAGACTGATGGGTTAAGAAAATGCTATTTCTGTTGCTCCTAGAAATGCAAATGTCTTTCTAACTCACTGCGATGCTTATCGCACATTTATGCGCTCTGAGGCCACGCAAGTCACCAAAAAGTTACATCTCTCGCTTGCACAAAGACCTACATTCTCTCGCACACAGAGAGAGAGAGACAGAGAGAGAGAGAGAGAGAGATCGTAATATGAATTGAAATCTGGGAAAAGACACGGAGAGAAACGAAATATTCAAAAGCAGTAATTCCATTTATCTCAAAAGGAAGACTTTCAGTCAGTGTCTACTTCCAAACTTAACATATGCTGAAGAGGCTTGAACACTATGTTCAAAACAAGTGAGGAAGGCATAAAGTTGCGCAACTCGGAGGGGCACACTTAATGCATGGATAGTTCCCTGACGCATTTTGTGGATGGTCGCCTTCAACTTTGGGCTAGCCACTCAGGTTGGATACGCATAAGTTCTGATGCCTCTGTCGCAACTTGCTTAGGTGGGGTGGAGTGGTTAATGGATCCGAATCTGTCCGAAATGAAATTAAAGTAAGTAAGCATAAGATACACAAAAGAAAGTGAAAATAATAATATCAGCTATAATTCTTAGAGATAGAAAAACGACGGAATAAGGCAACAAACTAAAAACAGAAAAGTATAATTAATGCACATCAAACTACTGAAATGGAAATAGGCATGGTATTTAGTCCGATAGTAAGACTGCATATAACACCTGATTCGGACGCCGAAAAAGAGTGAGACCTAGACAAAGATGGTTGTCTGAGAGAAAGAGCAGTGGAAAGGGGGTACAAGTTCAAGAGCTAAAGACAGAAAACTATATAAAGACGGAGACAGTTTCGTTGAACAGTGGATGAAACCACGCTGACAAGAAGCAGAAGAGAAATGTGGAACACAGAACAAGTGGATAACGCAGACAGAAATGGTTGGATAAGATTAAAAAGAAATTTGGAAGAGAATGAACATCACGGCAGTAGAAGGCAGAGTTAACCTACAAGAAGAAACAGACGGAATAATATTCGAGATTTGGATGAACTTGTGATTTTACAAGTGGTGAATGTAGACAATTTTGGGAAAACGGAAGGTTTACTGTTTAAATTCTGGGAGGATTTACACACATACACACACAAGCGTACTGATACCCCCCCCCGCCGCAACCCTCGCTGTGCCGTAGGGGGGGGCTCACTGCTAAGAGGGCCTCTACCCTCAGCAGAAGGATTTTTAAAAATTTTTGCGGAAACTTCATTTGAAACTGGTTAAAGAAATAGACAGGAGTTTCTGACGGCAGCCTTGAATGAAGCATCAAACAGAAGTCATCACTCCTTCCACGTTTATAAGTGAGTCACGGAAAAATTCTCATTGGACGCCACCGAGAATCGAACCCAGGTCAATCAGTTACGCGCCGCACATGTTTCCACTGCACCACAGCGGCCTCGAATTCCTCCAGACACACACACGACTAACTGCCAGGTTGATTCTTGGAGCCACGCACAAAGCTGGGGATTCACCAAAGATGGTAAGTAGCAACTGAACAAGTAACTAGAACCATAGGAAGTCAAATTATTCGTGCTGAAGGATATCAAAAACACAGTTTGCCGTCTTTGCACGTTTTAAAAAAAATTACAGTTAAAAATATATATACATTAAAGTAAAACATGAGCACTTTCAAGTCCACTGTGGACCCATCATCAGATGGTGTGGTTGCATTATGCCCTGGGAGGGTATATATATATATCATCATCATCATCATCGTCAACCATTATCAATCCACTGCTGGACGAAGGTCTCCCCAAGTTTCCTCCACAACGGTCTGTCTTGTGCCAGTCTCCTCCATGTCACCCCTGCATACTTTCGAATTTCATCCACCCATCTCCCATGTGGTCTTCTTCTGGGTCTTTTCCTGTCCCTTGGAATCCAATCTAAAATTTCGGCTGTCCATCGATGATCTATCCTTCTGGCAGTATGTCCAGCCCATTGCCATTTCAGGGATTTAACTCTGATCATGATGTCTTCCACTCTTGTCATTTTTCGGATCCACGAGTTCCTCTTCTTATCTCTCCTGGTTACACGAAGCATGCACCTCTCCATGCTGCTTTGAGTTGTCTGCAGTCTTTGTATATCTCTTTTAGTTAAGGTCCACGTCTCTGCACCATACGTAAGCACTGGAAGGATGCATTGATCAAACACTTTTCTTTTAAGACATAATGGCATATTGCTCTTGAAAATTATGCTGTTTCTTCCAAAAGCTCTCCAGGCAAGTTTTGTACGCCGATTAATTTCTTCATCAATGTGACCCTCACTTGATATCTGCTGTCCAAGATAAAGGTACGTGTCTGTTATCTCCAGCTTTTTCTCCATCAATCAATAAATCTTCATTTCTTGTAAAAGCATTGAACATCACTTTTGTCTTCTGAAAGTTCATTTTTAATCCCACTTCTTTACTCTTGTCAGCAAGTTCCTGGATCATACTCTGCAGCTCTGATGGGGTAGTTGCAAAAATGACTATGTCATCAGCAAAACGAAGGTGGGTTAGATAATCTCCATTAATCTTTATCCCTTTGTTTTCCCAGCTCAGCGACTGAAAAACACCCTCCAATGTGGCATTAAAGAGCTTCGGAGATATGGTGTCACCTTGTCTCACTCCCTTTCCAATTTTTATGTGTGTTGTATTTTCAAACAGCCGAATCTTTGCACTTGCATTTTCATAGATGTTATTAATAATATTAATGTATGCATCTTCAATACCGCAGGTTTTCAGAGCCATTGTAACTGCTGATGGTTTCACCGAATCAAAGGCTTTTTCATAATCGATAAAAGCCATGCACAATGGAAGTTGATATTCCCTCGCTCTTTCAATTAGTTCTCTCAGTACGTGGATATGATCTATTGTGCTGTAGCCACTCCTGAATCCAGCTTGTTCTCTCGGTTGAGCCATGTCCAGTGTTACCTTCAAGCGGTGTGAAAGAACTTTAGTGAAGATTTTATAAACTACTGATAGGAGGCTGATAGGTCTGTAGTTTCCGAGATCCTCAATGTCACCTTTCTTATGTAGCAGGATCATTGTAGCGGTGTTCCAATCCTCAGGAATCTTTCCTTCATTAAGGCATCGAGTGAAAATTTGGGCGAGTACTGTTTCAATTTCTCCACTTGCTTCTTGTATGATGTCTACAGTAATTCCATCTTCTCCTGGAGCTTTTCCTCGCTTCATGTTCTTGATTGCATGTGCAACTTCTGCTGGAAGGACTGGAGGAACTCTGGTACTGGTATCTTTCATGATGTCTGGAGTGCATGTATCATCCCTTTCATATAATTTGGAGTAGAAATCTTTCACTCTTGTCAAAATTTCGCCTCTATTTCTTGTTACAGAACCATCTTCTTTTCTCAGTGCCATAATCTGTTTTCTTCCCTTACTGAGATGTCCCTTTGCTATCTTTAGGCTTTGGTTGTTTTCAATTGCTTTCCTCACTAGTTCACAGTTGAATTTCCTTACGTCTTCAGTGATACTTTTTCGTACTGTCTTGCATAGCTCTATGTATTCCACTTTGGAAGTCACATCTTCTTTAGTTGTCCTCATCTCTCTTCTTCTATGCATCAACATTTTGGTTTTTCCTGATAATTTGTTTACATGCAACTTGTTCTTAGACCCAGCTAATTTTGTTGCTGTTTCCATAAGAGCTTTGGTTACTTTTCTGTTAACTTCAGAGATGTCCACTTCTTCCGATGTTAGGCCTTCTAAAGCAGAGAACCTGTTCTTCAGTTCCAACTTGAAGGTATTATGGTGTTTTTTAAGGTTGGTTATGTCAATAGATTTTGTTTGTCTTATGAGCTTGCCACGTTCAAGTTTGGTGTTGAGGTGCATCTTACATCTCACCAATCTATGGTCACAACCTGTGTTGAACTTGTTTAGCACACTGCAGTCTTCTATGACGAATTTTTTGTTACACATAATAAAATCAATTTCACTTGTCGTCCCATTTGGATGTCTCCATGTCCATTTCCTGTGTGGCTTTTTCTTGAAGAAGGAGTTCAAGATGAAAAACCCTTCTGCCTCTGCAAACTCAACAAGAGTATTTCCACGCTGGTTTCTGTTGCCGTGACCGAATTTACCTACTGAAGTTTCATTCTGTTGCCGTTGCCCTATTTTTGCATTGAAATCTCCCATAATTATTTTCAAGTGCTGCTTACCTTTATTATTTAGATGACAAATTTCCTCATAAAATTCTTCAATTTCTTCTTCAGGATGACTTGAGGTGGGTGCATAAGTTTGAATAATCTGAGCCTGGTATCTTTTGGAAAGTTGGATAACAAGTCGTGCAGCTCTGTCAGAGGAACTTTCAACTTCTACAACTTTATCCTTCAGTTTCTTGTTTATTATAAATCCAACACCACTAGTTCTGCCAGTATCTGTCCCACGATAGTAGAAGAGATGTCCACTTTTCAGTTCGATGAGATCTTCTCCTTTTCTCCTTACCTCACTTAGCCCCACGATGTCCCACTTGATCCTTTGTAGTTCCTCTTCCAATTCAAGAAGCCTTGAATCAGAAGATAGGAGCGTCCGTTGTACGTAGCCAAGGTCAGCATCAGATGGCAGCCTAGTCCGGTCCTCCGGGGATTCTTAGCACCCTCTGCCTTCATGCCGCACTGGCCGCTGCCTTGGCCAGGTACATTCCAGCTGCCGGAGACTGAGGGCCAAGATTTAAGTTGTGGAATCATTTTGGAGGGGTTTGGCCATAACTCACCACGCTGGCCAAGCGGGTTGGTGAGTGTGGGATAGAATTTCCTCTAATCCCGATGGTATAGTTATACCGCTATTGGCGGTCGTCAGAGCCCTTTAGTGGGAACAGGATGTACCACGAGAAGGCGGGGTTGACATTTGTCAAGGAGAGGCTGTGATGTTACGCATCACCTGACCTTACATCCCTATATATATATATATATATATATATATATATATATATATATATACAGTAAGCACGTTGACGAAACAGTATGTTTTAGCATGCGCATGTTCATTACATAATCATGTCGTTTCATTGGAGCTGCCGGTATTGTCTCTTTCGCTGTAGTAGTTACAAAGTAGTTTCCGTGGTAGCGGTATAATGATAGGGGTATCGTCGTTAAAACATTCTGCCCTATGTTTATGTATCAATAAGCTTTCTCACAAGAGGATAGATGAACAGGTAGTCGGCGTATGTAACATAGTAACATCGTCCCAGATAGGTTGGTGTTGATCCTTCAGGCATAGTCTTGAATGGGCGGTGGAGGTGGAGCATGTTTTAACATTGTATTTATGTTCAGAGACACGTTAATTAAAATTACGACGGGTCGAACCTATGTATATCTGGTCGGTTACATCAGCATTCATAGCTTTTAGTGTGATTGCATACACACCAAATTTGGAACCAAGGGGAATCTGATCCCTGTCATTTTTAATATGGGCGAGAATGTTGCACGTTTTTATGCCAAAATCAAAATTAAATGGTCGACATGCGTTTCTTAGGGTATTTGTGACAGCAGGGATGTAGGGTAGTTGGCCGACATATGAAGTGGTTGGTCTCGTTCTTGGTAATGTTGAGTATGATGCATTAAAGACACGGCGCATTATGGAGTTAACTGTGGTAGATGGATAATTATATAATGCTGCAATCTCCCAAAATTTTTGTAACTTCTAGGTCTCTTTGATCGGTTGAGGATGAATGTGTAACTGCTCGGTGAAACATAAAGTGAAGGGCTGAGAGTTTTTGCCTGAGTGGGTGGAAGGAGTTATAGGGAATCATAGATATGGTTGCAGTTGGTTTTCTATGTACAGAGTGAGTTACTTCGTTCGTATTAGGGTTTCTTCCAAACAAGATGATGTTTTTTCGATTTAATGATACTATTTTCCGTCAACGAGAGGGGCCCCTATGGAGTCACCCCTCTCAGCAGTTCTATCTGAGTTGTTTTTACAAGACCTGAAAAACGAAGTCCTCACAAACTTTCATGTGAAACCTATTTTATACCTGAGATACGTGGATGATGTGCTATTGTTTTGGCAAAGACTATTCATAACCAATCTAATAATAATCCTGCACATAAGAAACTAAAATATGAACTGAACGAACTTAGACAGCTGCGTCAAAACCCCCACATCTCCATAATCAGTGCAGACAAGACCTCCCAAGTTATTATAATGAACAGAACTGATTACGTTGATAAAATGAACCAAGCAATTGCAAACATTCCCCATACCATCTGCACCCGTGATCCAGTGGCGGCTCGTGGTGTAAACTGCTGGTGAGGCGAACGGTCTTGATGTAAATGTAAAACAGTAAAACGTATGTTATTGAAAAATATATAAATTCGTATAACGTTATACGAATATATATATATATATATATCAGTGGCGTAGCAGGGGGGGGGGGGGGTCGTGGTTTGCACACCCCTTATTAGGCGAGACAGTTAGCTTTTTCTAAGTACGTTTTATAGATAATTTCCCTATTTAAATTCTTTGATTTTTATATAACTCGGAAAGCAATGTAATTTCTTGATAATAGAAGAGAAAGTAAAGCAAAGCGGCCAAAGAAGTTGCTTTATTAAATTTTTATTAAAACAACTATAATTTATTGCATTTTCTTCATTTTATTAAATTAGCTTCATTTTGTATTAATATTCAAGATGTGCGTACGTACCAATAGGAAAATATTTGTCGAAGCGCCCCCCCCCAATTGTTATATGTACTTATACACAGTTATACAGCAGAAGTGCAGAACCCCCCCCCCTTCAAAAAGTTTCATGTCAAAGGCAGTATCCCCCATTGGATATCTTTGAAGTCCTGGGTTCGAGTCTGCTGAATCATTAAAATCCGCTGAGATTCGGAAGTCTCGTTAAGCCATTGGTCCAGGGTAAGCGGCGCCTTGTTATTAACAGCTGTAAAATCCATCCCTTAGGGCTCCATCCCATGTCATTTAGCCCTTATATACAAATATTATTAAACAGTAATGGAATAAAATTATAGAAATATATGAAACACGGCGTGGGGAGTCTTTCTTCACGAAAAAATCCAAAAATTTTAGAGGAAAAATGTACATATACCTCTCTATATATGTGTGTGTGTAATATACGCTACTTTTGCAACAATATTTTTATGAAAACAATTATTCGATAATTTTACAACAAAGAAAGAAATATTTCACCAGTATTCTTTTATGTAATACACTTGAGCGAAAATACGCAATTTGCGCGGTTTCTTTAGCTAGTCAATGCGTCACTCACATCCCAACGCCAATCGGAGATCCACTTCTTAAAAAATTCAAAGTAAATCATTTGAATATAATTTTTTTTCTCACGAAGTGTTTCTTGAGCTTGAATAAAAGTCACAGTTCGATTGGCATATTAGTGAAGGTGCATTTAGCACGGGTCACAAACTGAAGTCCAGGCTCGTGATAACTATGTACAGGAGAAGTCAAGCTAAGGAAGCACATTTCTATATAAAAAAAGTATAAAATAATTTAAACCTGGAATTAAAAACAGGGGAATACGATATTAATTTGCTTTGGTCTCGAACAGAATGCTTTCAGTTTATTTTTTATAAATAAGTTCAATTCTGCGATCCTTTTTGGCTGCAAATTTGTCTATGATCAGATCATAAAATGGTTGAATGGACATTAGATGGTTCAGCAATTCTTTCTCGATTGAAATTTTAGCGAGTGAAGACAAACGATCTTGTGCCGTTGTATTACGGAGGTAAGTCTTAATTCTCTTCAAACAAGAAAAAATTCCTTTCAGCAGAAGAACTTGTTGACGCCAGTGTCAATACAAGAGAAAATAATTTGTAGGCTTCTGGTAACACCTCTTTCAGCTCGTTTTCTTTCATTGTTTTCAAGGTTTTCTGAAAACTGAGTTCCCTGAAGTTGTGATCATTATATAAAAAATCTAATTCGTTTTTTAGTCGTTGTGTGTCTGTAAAAATGTTTGGATAAATTTTTTTGAGAGTGTTAAGGGCACTGGATGGAAATGACTCTGAATAACTATGGTATTTTGAGCTGTCAACTAGCTGCAGAAACTCGAGCTTTCCCATATCTTCAAATCTGGTATTTATTTGGACTTTTATATATTCATGAATACACTCAATTAAATCATTCTGTATCGTTTTAGATTGTCCAGAAAATAAGCTTCGTATTTCTTCAAAATGTGCTTTTAATTCTGGGGTGCTCCTACGAAGTAACATTTGGAACATTTCCTTGAAATTACCTTTATTTAATGAGGAAATAGTTTCATCATGTCCTCGAAAAGGCAGTTCTTGCTTGCTTAGAACGACAACTAAATCAATTATATGTTCCATAAAAAGCCTATTTAGTCTGACCTTTTCATTAAACTTGACTTTATGAAGAGCAGCATTTTCTTTGAGCATATCAGAAATAGTGTTTGTTTTTTTCCATTCGTTTTAGACCTACGTGGTTAGTTCTATGCTCTTTAGAGCTTTCGTGCAATTTTGCACTACGAGAAAAGTTTTTTAGATCAAAATAACCCGTTGTATTCCACACATTTTTCTTATTGCTCAAAAGTAAACATGGCCAGCAAAAGAGAGTTTGCTTGTAATAGCATCAGAAAGCCAGGGAAAATCTCGTACTATGATTTATTGAAATACCTAAAAAACCATTTGTCGCACTTCTTATCTTTAGATATTGAACTTATTATAGGTGTCGGTCTTCCAGATATGAGAACATCCTTGTTATCATAATCTTTCCAGTGTTTAAAAGGAATTTCTTCCAGAACACAAATCACGTCGCTTGTTGGGCCATTCATATTTTCCAACCAAAATCAAAATATGCTGTTTAGTAACAATAACAAAATGAAAAAAGAAAAACTCAACATTACTATGAACTAGCAAACACCCGCAGAAGAGAGGATTGAAAACACACTACAAAAAGTTAGATTCAAATACACTCTGACGAATAGTTAAAGCTACGTAGAAATCTTCGTACTCCAAAGCGTATAGAGGCGAACGGCGTCATCGCCTGTGAAACCACTTTTCACAAGGGTCATCTGCTCATTTTCCCGCGCCCATTGGATACACAATCCTTGGGTTCTCCAATAACAGCGGAGATGCGATTCCAGTTTAAGCGAAATGGAGGGTCGCCTCAGAAATTTCCTTTCTCTTACTGGAAGTCCGGCACCTCTTTAGGTAGACCTCGGACCGTGGGGGTGGGGGGTGGGGGGGGTAGGGGTTCAGTCTGTAGGGCTCTTCTCTGATCCCCAGTTTCCAAAACCGGCTTCTCATCGAGACGATTCAGCCGGTCGCCTCTAAGCGCTTAAAACATGCAGCTGCTTTGCAAAAATAATGATTCATTCCTCTTCTCGAAAGCCTTTCTTTAACCATTCATGAATCACAATGTGAATTTCAGTGTTTCATTTATCCTGCAAAGTTCTTATATCTTTGTTACTGACAGAAGGTTTTTTTTTTTTTCTTTCACTTCTCATTCTCGGAATTTCAGGTGAGGCGGCGCCTCACTTGCCTCATCTGACGGGCCGCCACTGCCGTGATCCCACCAATGCTACCGTTTCGGCCCTCTCCAGGTTAAAATTTTCCGGCCTTCACCCTTCAAATATCACTAAAGCTATGCACCCACCACCTGGACCCCGTGTCCGGAATTATTTGGAAAACTTAAAACCCATAAAACAGGTAATCCCGTACGCCCTCTCGTTTCGGCCTATGCAAGTCCAACTAGGCCCCTCGAGGGAGCATTGAAATGTCTAGCCCCATTAACCATTTCATCCATATACTCGGTGTCCAGCTCCGCTCAGGCATTAAATAAAATACATTCCGTTACACCGTCTAGCTCGCAGTTTATAATGGTCTCTTTCGATATCATTTCCTTACACCCTAACGTACCTGTGCTTGCTGTACACCGTATCATCGAAGAAATGCTGTCAGCCCACGGAACTTACACCCATAATGAAATTTAAGGCATTGTTAATGCCTTAAGACTAGCGAACAACAGAACATTTTTTCGATTTAATGATACTATTTACCGTCAACGGGAGGGGGCCCCTATGGGGTCACCCTTCTCAGCAGTTCTATCTGAGTTGTTGTTACAAGACCTGGAAAACGAAGTCCTCGCAAACTTTCATGTGAAACCTATTTTATACCTGAGATACGTGGATGACGTGCTATTGTTTTGGCAATCCACCCTTGAAAGCCTTAGCGAGTTCACCACTTTGTTGTCTACAAATTACAGTTCCATAAAATTTTCTACGGATTTCGAGACCAATTATGCATTACCCTATCTGGACATCTTGTTGGAAAGAAACCCTAATACGAACGAAGTAACTCACTCTGTATATACTGTAGAAAACCAACTGCAACCATATCTATGATTCCCTATAACTCCTGCCACCCACTCAAGCAAAAACTCTCAGCCCTTCAGTTTATGTTTCACCGAGCAGTTACACATTCATCCTCAACCGATCAAAGAAACCTAGAAGTTACAAAAATTATGGATATTGCAGCATTATATAATTATCCATCTACCACAGTTAATGCCATAATGCGCCGTGTCTTTAATGCATCATACTCAACATTACCAAGAACGAGACCAACCACTTCATACGTCGGCCACTACCATGCATCCCTGCTGTCACAAATACTCTAAAAACCGCATGTCGACCATTTAATTTTGATTTTGGCATAAAAACGTGCAACATTCTCGCCCATATTAAAAATGACAGGGATCAGATTCCCCTTGGTTCCAAATTTGGTGTGTATGCAATCCCACTAAAAGCTATGAATGCTGATGTAACCGACCAGGTATACATAGGTTCGACCCGTCGTAAACTTAATTTACGTGTCTCTGAACATAAATACAATGTTAAAACATGCTCCACCTCCACCGCCCTTTCAAGACTATGCCTGAAGGGTCAACACCAACCTATCTGGGACGATGTTACTATGTTACATACGCCGACTACCTGTTCATCTATCCTCTTGTCAGAAAGCTTATTGATACATAAACATAGGGCAGAATGTTGTAACGACGATACCCCTATCATTATACTGTTACCATGGAAACTACTTTGTAGCTACTACAGCGAAAGAGACAATACCGGCTGCTCCAATGAAACGACATGATTATGTAATGAACATGCGCATGCTAAAACATACTGTTTCGTCAACGTGCTTACTATATATATATATATATATATATACCCTCCCAGGGTATAATGCAACCGCACCATCTGATGACGGGTCCACAGTGGACTTGAAAGTGCTCATGTTTTAATTTAATGTATATATATTTTTAACTGTAATTTTTTTTAAATCGTGCAAAGACGGCAAACTGTGTTTTTGATATAAATAACTAGAAGGCGTATGAATAATTAATACAGACACTTGACGTGGACCAGGAACATCAAACAGAAGTAATCGCTCTTTCCACGTTACACGTTTTATATGGAAGCATGTCCGGCGCGTAACGGGAAGACCCTCGGTTCGATTCCTGGCGGCGGCCAATGAGAATTTTTCCGTGACTCACTTATAAGCGTGGAAAGAGCGATGACTTCTGTTTGGTGTTCCTGGTCCACGTCAAGTGTCTGTATTAATTTGAATGAAACATTATAAAGAAAAGCAATTTTTGGTATATTTGTTTTAGTAAATAAGTAAAATCTTCCATAAACCATTTTCGCTTTAGTTTATAAAATCTAAGTGACGAGAAAGCAGCATTTCCAGAGGACTTGAGGCCCCTTTTCACAGCGATAGTAATAGTTCCTATGCATGTATGTTAACAAGAGAATGCGAATGAAATATCAGTTAATAAATGAAATTTTTATAACAATGAGGATAATGCGTTGTATATTACACTTGTCTTCACATAATCACGCATCCTTCAGAATATAATGAGCTAGAAGTTGTTCTTCGCGGGAACGAAAAAACAGATCTGTGTCATTTTTTTAAAGTAACAGTCAAACGAAAAGACTTACTGTATACAAAACCTTGTAACGGTATGTTAAGTGTGCTTTTTTATATTAAAATGTAAATAATTTAAGTAATTTACTCTTTTTGTGCCACAATTCTTAATTGTTACTTTTTAATTTGCTTGCATAGTTCGTGTAAATCGGAAAAGGTCATTAGACACTGTCAGGCGGCCGTTACGTGTTTTACGCCAAAGTTAATCATATCATGCAAATTTTATTTTTTTAAAGAACTAAGGCCAGCTTCTTTGAAATGTCTCACGATCGTGCGAGATTTCAGTCTGGCCTTAGTTCGCCAAAAGAATAAAATTTGCATGATATGATTAACTTTGGCGTAAGTGTTTTGTAATAGTTTGTACTGGTAAAAAAACAACTTATAGAGCAGTCATTTTAATTACAACGTGTACATTTGTGTTATACGCAATAAAGTGTACAAATTTTGTTTTTACAAAAAATACCAATTGGTTTCAAATAATTTTAATTACAGAACGCATGTAAAACCTAGTGTAAAATGAAATTTAAAATTTTCAGTAATTGAAAGGAAATAGATGTTTGCAAAGGGGCCTCGAAGATATCTTTTACGGGGAGGCCCCGAGTTTTCCAGGTACGACACCACACATACGCGCGCGCGCACTTTGTACGTCTGTGTTCTTTTACATATACAGAAATAAAAAAAATATTATAATGAATAAAAATAAATCCTAATAACTTTATAATTCAGTTAAAAATGTCTATATTACAAAGAGCAGGTTACGCATCAGCTGAAAGTGTTTCGTTTTTCTTAACTGCGCAACTGAAAAACTGTGAAAACACTTGGAATTCATTAATTGCTTTCCTGCCTAATTGTACATAGTAATTATCGTAATAAATGAGCATATTCAGCTCATCAACGTTATGCAGTAACAAAACTACAAAAACTACACACCCTAGTAATTTTAACTTTAGAGAGGAACACCTGAGAGCATGCGCAAACTGGGCCGCTGGAACACGGAAAGAATTCCTAGTGGCCGCTAGATCCTGGGCCAGTAGGCCTTATCTCCCAACTCACGAAAAAAAAAAAAAAAAAAAAAAATGGGAAAATATATACTTTGACTTCAATATTCTTGTAGAAGAACACCAAGTTATATATTACAACGGCAAAGTCTGTTTAACAATTTGACGGCTTCAGGAAAAACAACAACAAAAAACTATGTAGCAAATGTTGTCTTGAGTTAAATACTGCTTTCGTATACATCCCTCCCTTCTCCTTTCTCGAATTCCAAATTTAACCCTGTCCCTTTGGGCTCATATCCCCTATTTCATTCCGCTTTCGTCAATTGCAGTTGAATAATAAATGTAATTTAATCAAATATGCTATCAATTATCTAGGATAGAAACAAAAGTTTCATCATGTACATTAAGGCATTAAGGTTCATCTATGGTAAAATTTTTGGGTTTCTGTTTTCTATATGTACAGTCAACTCCCGACTAAAAAAATTATTACAGCAATCAGCGACGCGACTTTGCTGTAATAGTTTTTTTAGTCGCGGTAATATTTTTTATTACAAAAAAGAACTGAAGAAGGATGTGATTTAAAGACTTTGTGGAAAGACTATTCAATTCTTGACTCTATCTATGTCGTGGCAAGCGCCTGGGATTCAGTTGAACCCATCACTATCAGTAGGTCGTGGAGAAAACTTCTCTCTGATGGAAATTGAGCTTCTGAAGAAAATACAGGTGAACTAACCAAATTAGAGAAATCGGTTCCCCGAGGGGAAAACGTTGGTGAAACTAATATCGCCAAACGTCTGGACCACAATATACATGACCCTGGATTTGAACATTTAACTGACGAACAGATAGTTAAGAAAGTTAGAGGAACAGTAGATGAAAACGAAGGAAGTGAAGAAGTTGAGGTGGAGATTTCACAACTACGGGTGAATCATGAATCAGCATTGCAACATGTCGACGGCCTTCTCCAGTACCTTGAAGGACAAGACGATGCGTTATTAGCTGATAAGCTGGTTTTGCGCCGAATGCAGTCCCGAATCAAACAAAAATGTTTTGCCGTAAAAAAACAGAAGCAACTGATTATTTTAAGATTTAAACAGGTAACTTTTTAGTACGTATTATACTTGCAATAATAACTACGTATGAATAAAACACAACACTATGTTATGCGTGTAAATGTAGATTAATTTATTTTTCCTGTAAAAATTTGGATTATCTGTGAATTTCATTATACCCGCGAAACTCGTGCAGCCCACTATCGCGGATAATCGGGAGTTTATACTTTTTTTTTTTATTTATTACATTTTGGGCTTTACAGTTACGCGAATTGTTGAACGGCAGTTTTGGAAAATCTGTTTCAGTTACAGTAAAAAAGACTTTTTCCATTTGAGCGTAATTAAATAAAAATTAATCATCGTATTCTTTAATTCCTCTCATTTTAAAAATTTGCACTGTAACTCTTGCAATTCTTGAAAATTTTTAATTTTCTCAACAGATTTTTTCGTACTTAGTTTATTAATAATAGGCAAGTCTTGAAAAAGAAATTAATTTTTGGCACATTCAGATTTTCGTTCTCACTAAAGCGAAGAAAGTATTACAAGTTCTAAATTCAGTTAAAGCAATAAAATTCGTAAGAATGCGATAAAGTCTTCGACAGTCTATCTCAGAGAACGAAAGTTGTCCGTCGCTTCTGAGCAACGGAATTCATTTTTTCTTACGCTAAATTTAACCAGCGAGCTGCGGTCCAGGAAAGTGGGTAAAATGATGTTAAATTTCGTACTTGCTTCAATACAAACAAACTGAAATGATTGGTAGACTTGGCTTGAAAAGATGTTTAAAAAGTAAAAGGTGATGCTGATATGCCGTTTTTTTTAGGAATGGGGTAACTTGATAATTTTCCCCAAAAGTGGTCCGCTCAAAATTACCTTCCAGGTCCTTTTTTGGATCGCCAGTCCGCCACTGCCTCAGAGAGAGTTCATTTTTAAGTTACCAAAAAAAAAAAAAAAAAACCGCTGCTGTTAGACACCACACCATTTTAGTTTTTAGATAATACCGTCTCTTCCTGAAGTCACTGCGGTCTTGGTCAGCTACTGTGCACCGAACTGTTATTATGAATTCATTAGAGTTTAGTATTCTAAAGCCAGGGTTATTAACTCTATTAACCTTGTTCAAAATCTAGCTTGCAGTATGGCTACTTGTTCAACATTTCGCCCTATGGGATAATCAGGGCCGGATGGAGCTCTTGCGGGTCCCTGGGCGAAATTTCATTACCGGGCCCAGAGCAAAATTTCATTGTATGCACAATAAATCTCATATTTTAATAAAGTCGTTTCTGAAAATTATCGTTCGTGAGGAAGACACACGAACACTACCGTAAAGACAAAACGATTATCTCAAAGAAGTATTTGCTTTAAGCTTAAGAAAAAGACCATAATACGGACTGAAAGTTGAGAGATAGAGATAGATAGATAGAGAGAGAGAGGGAGAGAGAGAGAGAGAGAGAGAGAGAGAGAGAGAGAGAGAGAGAGAGAGAGAGAGAGAGAGAGAGAGAGAGAGAGAGAGAGAGAGAGAGAGAGAGAGAGAGAATGAGAGAGATAGATAGAGAAAGAGAGAAAGAGAGAGAGAGAGAGAGAGAGAGAGAGAAAGAGAATGAGAGAGAGAGATAGAGAAAGAGAGAAAAGAGATTGGGAAAGATAAAAAGAAAGAGAAAGAGAAATGAGAGGGAGAGAGAAAGAAAAATGAGAGGGAGAGAGAGAAAGAGAAAAAAAGGGAGGAAGAGAGATAGAGACAGAGAGCAAAAGGGAGAGAGAGAGAGAGAGAGAGAGAGAGAGAGAGAGAGAGAGAGAGAGAGAGAGAGAGAGAGAGAGAGAGAGAGAGAGAGAGAGAGAGAGAGAGAGAGAGAGAGAGAGAGAGAAAGTAAAAAGTGTTAAAATCTACGATTTTCTTTCCCGGGGGTTTAGGTTGCATTGTGACTCTTGTAACAGCTTATTCACAAAATGATAAAAAGATACCTCCTTAGCGAATATTTTTGTATAGGAAATATAATAAGGATCCCTCTAAAATAAATTGGTATAAACAGTTTTTTCCCCTGATACATGTTCAGTGATTGATTTTTAATGCACAGTGGAGTAACTGACAAATTAGTGACATTCTAAACTGTTTATACGCGTTCATATATGAAAGTCGCCTTTTTTTTTTTTTTTTCAATTTCTTGTAATGTTGGAAAAGTGGCCTCCATATGTAGTCCGAAAGTAACTTGGATATTGTTCTTTTTATTTCCTTAAATTTAAGTATCAGGTTTTCACACAAATTGTTGGATATATAAAAGTAGGGTACCACAAAATGATGAAATTTAATTTGCTATTTCATGAATGCGGAAAAGATTAAGGTGGTTACAAAAATCATTTCGAATCTGCAAATCTCAGTGTCCGTACGACGAACAGGGGGATAACGTATTCAAAAATGGGGAGATTATAAACAAACAAAAAAATTCAAAAATATATTTTTAAGGGCCTTGCGCCCCAAAAGTTACAAAAAAAAAATGTAGTTACATTTTTTTTTACCGAAAATTATTTTGTTTTCTAAACTGCGGGGCCCGGGGCGACGGCCCCGGTTGCCCCTATGGTCCAGCCGGCCCTGGGGATAATGTATTGGAAGATACGGAAGTAAAACAGTCGAATACGGCCAACCTCTCTGGCTACAAGTTTAGCTAAGAGTCCAAGGACAAAATTAATTGTCTCTAGGCAAAAGCTCTGAAAGCTGCGAAATTAGAGACAACATTTTCAAACGTAAAAATCGTACACAAATTACGAATAGAATTGGCAGGTATAAATAAACTGCAAGCCAAAATTTTCACGGTATAGTTTAGCAGCACATTTTTTTCTTTCAAATATCTGTGTACTTTTGTTCACCACTATTTAGGAGAACGCAGTTCGCCTTACCAATTTCTTAAGGCAACGCCGTTCCCCACCCACTTTCTTTCTTTCTTTTTTGTTTTTTGATTGGAGGTTTAACGACCACCGTGAGCAGCTCAATGGGCTTATAAGCAGTCGCCCGTCCCCAATTTAGGGTCACTAGCTCCAGCGCAGGACGAGAGCCAGTGCCGTAAGACAAACACAACATCCATGCCTCACCGGGATTCGAACCCATATCCCTTTCGAGCGAATGATCAGAAGTCATCGCTTAGACCACTGTGCCACCGGGCTCCCGCCCACTTTCACCACTGAATTTTACACAGAGCTAAAACTGTTCAAAGGACAAGTACATTGTCTAGCACAAAACAGAGATTTAGGTGCAGAATAATTGTGACCATATAAAAATTAGTTAGATGAAATATTTTATGACACAACAGACAAAAAAGATCTCGGGCGGGGTATCGATCGATTTTATTCGCTGTTTATGGGGGGAGGAAGGACTGGGGTTGCAATTCTGCACGATAGATTATTCTTAATGCCATCGACAATAATATCACCGTTGTCGTTCAAGTAGTAGACCAGATCGCAATGCAGTTGCTAAATGTAATTAAACACCATACGAACACTCCGGAGCATAAGCTGCATGGAGCGGAGTGCTGGCGGCAAAACGGCACATGGATTGGATTAGCTGTAATGGGAAGCCTAGTGAGAAAAGAGAGGAGTTGACAGTTGACCTCTGAAGCACGTCTGTATTAAAAGAGAGGCGACGCGACGAAGCTTTGACATACGTGACTAATTATTCTCCGGCTAGCTAGTACCGTTTCTTGAAGTTTTTTTTTTTTTTATTTCATTTAGTTTACAACTTGATGAATAACTGGAGTTAGATTTTTGCACAAAAGATGGTGCATGGTTCTATATATATGTTAGGCACTATATAAATCAGAAAAGAAAGAGTGTCTATTAAATAAGATCCGGTTTTAAACCTCTTAGTCGAAATTTACAGCTCTGATTATACTTTGTAAATACAAGCAAGTAAAAGATTTTTAATTGAAAACGAGAGAGGTGAAAGCTCGCTAAAAATTCATCGACTTTTCTAAGAAAATTTTCACGAAGTAAACTACACTGGAAAAATATTGTAAGTCAGGGAAACGCACAGGAAATATACAGCAGTACGTTTCCTTGTGAAGAAACTCCTTCCTTCCCTTCCCTGCGGATTCGATTTAAACTCCAAAAATATATATTTGGATAAATTCATCTACACAACAGGGGTGAATCAAGGCCTAGCGGCGCCAGGCCACTTTGTATTTAACTGAATCGGACTTTTTCAAATATATGCATTTATTCGATCGTCGCCCATACATTTTATTTAACACAAATAATCTTAACCGAGTTTTTTTTTTTTCTTCTTCTCTCCCTCTCTCTCTATTTAATTTTTCTCTTTCATGGTGGTTATGCACAAATTTGTAGATCTTTTGTTTATCGAAATACCACCTCATTAATAGAAAGGAGGTGACAGTTGACCTGCTGGAGTAGGTCACCTTTCACCTCCTCTCTATTACTGACCACTTATCCGCTGCAGTCGATGACTCCTGGGCATGTCTTCAGAGCTCCAGGCTACATCTTTTTTCAGGACTGTGCCACTGCTACACGATATGCGTGTACGGTATCTTCCGTGCTTCCAGTTGATTATTTTGAGTCACAAGAAAAAGGTCATGTTTCTTAAAGATTTAGTCGTTCTCAGAACTCATGAATAAACTACATTACATCTGCGTGCCTTATAGTTAAAATCTGCAGAGCTGCGTAACTATTTCTAGTTCGGTTTCTGTGCGTGCGTGTGAGCAACAATTTTTTATTTTAATAAACTTAAAACGCTGCAGGTAAATTTTTTGAAATGAAACACCAAATGCACTAGTTAACATTTCGACATAGATGTAGAATAAAAGTTTTTAAAAGCGTTTCAAGAAAAAAAAAAAAATTGCATGTCTGCTATTTCCTACCAGATATGTATGTATCACGGAAATTTTAGGCAAAACGTTTTTCTAAGTTTCAGTGCTTGGTTTACTTAGTTGTACCCCTTACTGGCGAAGAGAGCTTTTTAAAGTTCCACAGGTTATTTTTACAAACAAAACATTTAAAAAAAAATTTTTTTTTAATTTTTTGAAATGAAACACCAAATGCACTAGTTAATATTTCGACATAGGTGTAGAATTTTTTTTTTTTAAAAAGCGTTTCAAGAAAAAAAAAAAAAAAGCATGTCCGCAGCACTATTTTCTACCAGATATGTATCACGAAAATTTTAGGCAAACATTTTTTCTAAGCTTCAGTGCTTGGCATACTTATTTGTACCCCTCCCTTACTGACGAAGAGAGCTTTTTAAAGTTCCACAGGGTATTTTTACAAGCAAAGCTTTTCCGCTCATTTGTGAATAAAGATTCAAAATGTCTACAGCTCTGATTCGAAGTATGACATGTGTATTCCCTTTTCGAAGATTATTTAGAATCTGTGTTTTTGTTGAATAAAAAAAAGCAGTAAAGATTTCATCAATTATTTCCAGTTTCCAAACTTCTTTTTTTCATTTTTAATTAATATTCAAAGTTTGTTTTTCATGTTAAAAAAGAAAAAGGTGTTGGTTAGCTCAGTTCAGTTTCTGTTTGTTTAAGAACAGTAAAACGAATTAAGAAAAAACAATTAGTATACATTATGTTTCTTTACAAGTCGAGAGAGTACGAAGTTGGATCAGGAAGTCCAAGAGATGCAAGCGAGACATGGGCGCTGGTATATGGGGCAAGAGGAGGCACTTTCTCTACCTTAAAAATTGGGTATTGCCGTTTCTGTTCTTGGAAGGTGCTGTAGAGATTTTCGCGATAACACTACTTCTGACTGTTAATATTTCTGTAGAACTTCTGGATGCGTATTTAAGCAGAAAAAATAAGAAAAACGTTGGAAATCTCCAGTACAAAGTGGAAATTTACAGTAGAAAGTAATAACGCCTGTTGGAGAACAGCCTGTATACGTACAGTTTAGAAAAGTACGAAAAGCAAATAAATGAAAAATATATCATAATCATCTGCAGCATCTATTCACTGCTGGACAAAGATGTCTCGGAAATTTTCCCAGAGATTTGTCTTGAAGGAATTTTTTCCATTCTTGCGCTCAATTGAGTAGTCTGGGTTTTTCATAAGAACGACAAAAAATTTCCTTATTGTCCTAACATGCTGTTTAATTTCACATAACCGTCTTTTTTTTTCAGTTAGTTTTTGGGTCTTCTGGTTTCCAAATAAATTTATATGTTGAAAGTGCGGTGGAAATGGTTAGATAAAAAGAAGGCACAAAAAAAAAAGTTGCATATTGTGTTTTTATGTTGTACATAGTTTCAATATCTGTTTGCCCCATCCTGAAAACTAAGTTATGGGTGCCCATGATGCGAGATGTAAAAAGAGAAGTACTGATCAATATATTTATGGGAAAAACGATATTAGATCTAAATGATGTTCTAGAAAATATCTAATCATACATTTCTTGGATAGAAAAGAAATCTAATTCAGTTTGCCTTAGTTAGTAGAGAAATACTTGAATTTAAATCATCACGAGTTCATAAAGCCATCTCCCTTTTTATCACAAAGAAGGTAGGAAAATAAATTATCAATAACATTATTAATTAGATAGTTTGAGAATTCAGTATTGCTTTCCCTAAGCTTTGCGTTACGAAATCATAATGGTTTACAACTCAGTACTTCGGGTTGTAAAATTAAAGGATAAAACAAATTTAATCTTTTTTTTTCTTTCATTGCTTTCCGTCTAAATAGCTTACAAAACAAATTTTTGCTTAGATTAAGGCAGTTTTGATAATAAAATCTCCAATAGTTTCTCCATAATGAAATTATTTTCCAGTCGCCTTTTAAGTTTCTTCTTTTAGATCTTAAACCTTCTCAAAGAAAAAAGAGGGGTGGGGTGGGGGTTGCGAGAAATACAGGATGATTTAAGCCAGTTCGTTAAAATTTATATTACTCTCAGTTACCTCTGCTATTTGTACCTATAATGTTTAGCAAATAAACCTTATTACCTTATTGAAGTTAATAAAACAACAATAATAATACGCTTTGGGGATGGAAAACGAAAAAGAAAAACAATACCACTTACTTTCAACTTCAGCGGCCTTAAGGTCTGCCTGCAAAGAGTAATAAAGAAAAATTCTTAGAACTCATAAAGGGGGAACTTCAGTGCTGGAAACTATATAAGTGTAGAAGCTTATGAAAAACACTAAATTCATGAGAACAGCAAGAGCACGTACCATTACTCCTGACTAACGTGGGCACCGACGGGACTATCGCAACAAAGACGAGCGAGAACTGCGGTAAAATGAAACTCTGAAGTTGTCAAATATATACTTTTAGCGCATATCTACAGATGGCGCTGTGGTCGCTTATAAAAATTTAAGAAGAAGTGTAGGAGCTTATTGCTTTATTAATAATTAATTAAATAATTTATTTACTTCACCAAATAACTGAAAAATATTAATATTTTTACCTCAAGAAAAAATGAAAAAGTCGTAACTGCGGGATAGTTAATGTCCGGCACTTGTAGTCCATCATGCTCTTGAGCGGAAGAAGGTTGAACGATTTGGAATGTGTAGATAGATCTCTGTCAAATGTTTAACGAAAGCGATATCAGTGGCTGTCACAGTATAATTACTGTGGCAGGTGAAATTTTCTGTAGACTGTGTTATTACTGATTGGTTGCTTAAATTTAATTGGTGCATGCTAAGTCATTTTTGTACACTGTAGATGTTTTCTGTCTGCTTCTGTTTCAAGAGTGATACAGAGTTGCAGTGTACTGTATATAGTGTAATTTGCGAAGACATCAATATTTTTGTCTTTTGATCATTCCTCGTAAGTGTACTAGAAGGACAATCGCAATGGCTGAACGCACACATTCAGGTAAGTGTAGAAATTTAGTAGTAAAGCTTGTTAAGTTACCCGATTTGAAACAGTGCTGACATATTCAAATCAGTAATGAAAAAAAAAATATTCCTGTTTTTCCAAGATTTCGTAGGATATGCTGTTACGCGTCACACTTGATATCTGTAGTAGCAGGATGTGTAAATATCTTGCCTTTGCATCCGTTTTCGTCAAGGTTTCATCGTTATATTTAGAAAAAAAATGCTGGCCTGTACCATTACCTCGAAAAAATTTACTGTAAGTTGCAGTTTTGCGAAGAGGAATTCTTATCGCCGGTTAGAGAATTTATTTCCGGTTGTAGTGCTTTCGATTGTTTTCGTCCTCATAAAGCTTTCATCTGAATAAAAAATAATAATAATCGCCTGTTGACAGAAGAAATGCTAATAAAACCAAAACCTGAGGAAACAGTTCTGTATAAATGTAGATATATTTTATTACTTAGGCCTTGCCTAAATATATGAAATCGTCTTTGGGATTCAGTATATATGAAATTTATGGGAACTGACTATTAGAAGGGAATTATATGTTCAGCATGTGTTTCATACCAAAATCTGTAGTCAGAAATGATACCATGCTATGTATTGGAGTTTGGCCTAGTATGTTATTGAGGAGAGTTTTTATCCCAAAATCCAGTGATGTAGTTCTAAATAAAAAAATTCCTTAGCGGTCAATGGATCAGGTGAAAAAACCTGGAAAGGAGACCTTCCAGACTTTCAAAAGCTTACAAAGTTTGACTAGTTTTTATCATTTTTAGTAATTATTTTTATCAATTGTGATTGAAATTGCTTCATTTAAGTAATTTAAAACAAAAGAAAGAATGTTACGTGGGAGTCATCCTACACAATTTTTAATATTAAGTGCTAATAGTAGGAATCATGTACAATGCGTACATTTGACTTACAGAACCCTTTCCCTGTGATTTTTTACGCAGAAAAATGGGTATCTTTTGTGGTTTGCTTCATTTTGTTTATTTGTTTCGGGGTACAACGAGCACTGTGAGAATCTAGGGCCATAGGCAGTCGTCACCTGCCCCTGATTTCGGGCTGCTGGCTTCATTCGCATTCAGGCCAGCACACCGGCCATTCTGTCCTCTGGTCTGAGATCAGTTCCAGCAATTAGCCAGAATCCAGCGCCTCTGACCATTCGTCAACCAGAGCTCCCTTTTGTGTTACCCGTAAGGAACCAGAGGATGGGCTCAGTGGATTACTTTTATTGAAGCTCATGGCGAAACTCTCACTGCACACATGAAACACTTGTAGTCGGACTACATGCCTGTTTGATTTTATTTGTTGATTTCCATTCGGTCTGCGAAGTTTTATCATATGAAGAAGCCAGCTGCTATAAAGTCCTTTTGAAAATTGTGGTCTTGACAACGTAGTTACCATTCTCTTCACACTAGAACTCTTGTGATTCATGAGCGTGAAAAGACTGTTTAACCTCGTCCTGTAATACGAACATTCGATTAATAGATGAATATACCTGCACATAAAACAGCATTTGCTATTTTTGCCTACAAGGTCATCCAAATTTTTTTCTTTGCCCTGCTTTTCTTCCCATGTAGCCATGAAAAGTGCCTTAGCGACGCTAAGCCTAGAGAAAAAGTGCCTTATCGTCGCTAAGCCGCGCTAAGGCCCTTCTACATCACTGCCAATATCCCATGTGTAATTCTTAGATAGGAACTTTTTTTCCTCATTCCATTTTTCCTTAAGAGAGTATATGTTAAAAATAGATTCCTCCTCTGGTAGACATTTGATGTTTTTTGGATGTAAAAGAATGTGAAAGAAAGCAAAACTTCATTTTCTTAAAAAAAAAAATTAGATATAAAAGAATGTCTTTTTTTTTCTTGCAGAAGAAGCCTGTGTCAGGAATAAATGTTTATGATGGTTAATTAAACTGATTTTTTTAATTAACCATAAACATGAAGTTATATGGTTCTTGAGCAAGGAACTGTTAGTATTGAATGCAGGAGCAGTGTAAATGTCTCAAAGCCAGACCAGGTGAATAAATTTGTTTATTTAGGTAACCTGTTTGACAGAGAAAACAAATTAGGTGGTAAAAGTAGTAGGTGAATGAATTCATCTTTGAAAGTTATGGCTGCTTTAGGAAGATTTTGCAGGAATTATGGGTTCTTCAAGAAAGTCCTGAATGGCTGCTGCTTATGAAAGTGTAATTTTTCCTACTGTGATGTATGACAGTGAAATCGGTGTACTACAGGAGAGTCATAGAAGGAGTTTGTGTGCTAGAGAGATGTTACTTATTTATAGGAAGACATATTTTGATAATGTGAGGAACAGAATGTAAATATAGATATGATGCACATGTAACAGATAAATATAAGTTCTGATGAAACATGCATGTTATGTTCCGAAAGGAACTTAAGATACACAAAAGTTTTCAACCCAACTTGCATCTTGATTGCATGTGAACAGTGGAGCTAAACTGGTTGCCAAATTTCGTTTTCAAGTTCTTGATTACGGTTGTTGCCAAACGATAGGAAAGATTTCTAGATGATGAGAACAAAATAAGGACTATCACTATTACAGTTGAAAAAGGTGGAGACCAATCAGGTATCCATAGGATTTGAAAATTGTCTGCCCAGGACGATAAGTTTCGTAATGGTAGGATTGGATTTGGTACCAATCGAGTGTCCATAGGATTTGAAAATTCTCTGTCCAAGCGGAGAGGTTTTATGATAGTAGGATTGGATTTGGAACCAATCAAGTATCCATGGGATCCCCTCTGTCCAGGAGGATACATTTCATGATGTATGATTGGATTTGGTACCAGTCAATTATCCATAGGATTTGAAAATTTTCTGTCCAGAAGAGATAATGGTAGAATTGGGTTTGGTACCAATCGAGTATCCATAGGATTTGAAAATTCTCTGTCCGGAAGAGATGATGATAGGATTGGTACCAATCAAGTATCCATAGAATTTGAAATTTCTCTGCAAGGAGGATAGGTTTTGTAATGGTAAAATTGGATTTGGTACCAATTAAGTATTCATAGAATTTGAAAATTCTCTGTCCTGGAGGATAAGTTTCATGATGGTAGGATTAGATTTGAATCAAGTATCATAAGATTTGAAAATTTGTCACAGCTGGTAGGTAAGGTAGACTGACTGGTCAAGAAATGGGATACATCTAGCTAATTGAAATTGTTTTTTGACCCTCAAGAGTGGTGGAATGCATTACTTCAAGCTTTTTTTTTTTTTTTTATGAGTTTGTCTACCAACCCACTAGGGAATTCGTACTGGGCATAAATGGATTTAATCTTGTATTCAAGGGTGAGAGATGCTTGGCTATTGCAGATGATTTTGGCACGAGCGATCAAGGAGGAAGTCGGTGCAGAAAACGTGGGCATGAAAGATACACGAAGTGAAGGGTATAATATCGATAAAGGCAGTAGGTTTACAGAAAACAGAATGTTCAATCTTGCTATCAACTCTTGCAAAGAAAACATCCAGAAAGTTAATGATATTGTTGTCTTCTTCATGGGCAGTAAACTTGATGGAAGGAAAAAGTTGAAAAGTTCAGTGAATCCTGAAAAGGATGAGACCAGACTATAAAAATATCATTTGCATTTTGAAACCAGACTGTAGGTTAAAGATAGTGCTTAGCAGTGACAGAATTTTCAATATGTTGCAAGAAGATATCTGTGAGAGAAGGTGAGAGTAAAGATTCCATAGGGACTTTGTTGTTGATGTGGAGCAAAATGTTAGTAAGGTAAAGCCAAATATTCAGAAGTAGTTTGGCCATGTTGTAAAAAGGAGTCCTCCTAAAGCTCCACATTAGTTAGCATCTCAAAAATTCCCTTAGCATCTGAGATGCTAAGGGATTTTTTTGAAAGGAATTTATTCAGCCTAAGCCTCAGGAAAAAAGCTAGAGGAAGGCCAGGGAATAAATGGTGGACCAGGTTCAAGAATATCTGCTTGGAAAAAGATAATGGTATAAAGTACAGAAGGTCTTGTGGGAGACATGATGGATGTCAGTGAAGTTCAAGTTATGTGCTGAGATTGCTGTAATGTATTATCAGTAAGTAAAATCAAGTGCCATCGATTTTAGACGGTAATCTGGCAGCTTAGCTTTCTTTTAAGAGCTGATCTCTGAATCTCAGAGAACAGCTCAGTGATATATACATGTATGTATTCAGAGTAAAATCCCTGAAATAGCAGTAGGGTGGACATATTACCAGGAGAACAGACCACCAATGGACAACCAAAGTTTTAGACTAGATTATGAGGGACAGAAAAAGATCCCATGGGAGATGGATGGATGAAATTGGAGAGCATGGAGTGCCATGGAGGAGATTGGGCCAAGACAGACTGTTGTGGAAGAAACTTGGGGAGATCTTTATCTAGCAGTAGATTGATAATGGTTGGCAATGATGATGATGATGTACTAAACTATGGAAGAAAGGTAAGCCGCCCCGGTGGCGCAGTGGTCTAAGGCGCTGGCCTATGATCATTTGTCCGTAAGGGGTCCGGGTTCGAATCCCGGTGAGGCATGGATGTTGTGTTTGTCTTACGGCACTGGCTCTCTCCCTTCCCTGGAACCAGTGACCCTAAATTAGGGACGGGCGACTGCTTATAGCCCATTGAGTTGCTCACGGTGGTCGTTAAACCTCCAATAAAAAAAAAAAAAAAAAAGAAAGGTAACAATGGTTGAGCTGTATAAGTTGATATTGTAACAATATTATGTGCCAGGGGTGTAAATAGAGGGGGGAGGTTTTTTTTTTTTTTTGGTTAAAATGTGACTTACATTAGAAAAAAACATACTTTAATTTAATAAAAATACATTAACTTACATTAGAAAAAAATAGTTTAATTTTTTCTTCTATACTTCATCAACTTTTAATTTGTTCTGATGGATTTCAAAAACTTCCATTCGTGTCGGCCCTCCCTAAAAAAAAAAATTCTAAATGTGCCCCTGTTATGTGCACATAGAATCTTCTGTTGTATGACATTTAGATTACACAGAGGAGTTACAAATCAGCAAGGAAAGATAATTAGGCATTTACAATGCATATAAAAAGACAGGGCTAGTAAAAATAGAAGTCATGCCATCAAGCATAAAACAAATCTCATCACAAGCATGCAGTTATTGATATATTTGTTGGTAACTCAATACATTTTTATAGTGAAACTGCTGACTGTGACGAAAGTACATATAAACTAATGATTGTGATGTGCACTATGATCAAAATCTAGGCAGTAGTGCCTATAAAACCTGAGAGTAAAATCACGCAAAATGAAGAAATATAGGTGCAACAAAACACAGTATATGTTATTCTTTCTCAAAGTATCTTCTCTCGGATAATATGCACAATGGTCCCATCATTCAGTCCACTTTTCAAAGCATGTGGCGAAGGCATTTTATGGAAGTTGATTTAGTGACCAGGCTGTGGCATGATTTCAATACTGCATTTCATAAGAAACTGTTCAACACAAGCAGACACATGTGGACAGGTGTTATTACGGTGTAGGGTCCACTTGCCGACCATCAGTTCCAGCCGCTTAATCGATATGTGTAGTTGCAGACGCTTCAAGACTGAAATGTAATGCTCAGCATTGACAGTAATTTGTGGAGGAACAACATGCTGGTAGATTATTCCCTTATGATCAAAGAAAATGATCATCATCACCTTCCCAGCTGATTTGGTTTGGCCGACTTTTTCAGAGGAGGCAAGCCTGTGTATTACCAGGCACTTGTTGCACACTTCGTGAGGGGTTGAAACAGTGGACCCATGTTTCATCGGCAGTTATTACTGTGTATAGAAAGTTTGGATCCTTTGCAATAATTTGTTTCCACTCATGACACACCTGAACTCTGGCTAACAATTGTCCTCTCGTCAGGTGACGAGGTACTTATCTGGAACTCTGGAACGTATGCGATGCAGTAGTAATTTGTTATGTAGAATCCAGAATGCCAACATTTTTGTATTAGTTGATGCTGCTGCGTCTTCACACATCATTCGTCGATCTTCTTGCAGGATTGCTCAAACAGTGTTAGGGTCATTCCACATCAGTTCAACGAGGCCATGGCACCCATGGTCTCCGATTTTGATGAAACTTGGTATAACCAATCCCTCCAAGGGGATAAGTAACCCCATAAAAAAATTTTCCCTCTAGCACTTCTGGTTTTAATTTTACAGCCCTTGAAACTTTTGGGGAATTCTCGTTTTTTACCATTTCCGAGGCCTTCTACTCAAGCTACACTTGCTTACCAAAAAAATTCCATCTCACTCAGAAATCGTTCAATCTCTTTGAAATTTTACAGCCTTGTCAATGAAAGCATGAAGATTTCAGAAAAAAATATGTTAACACTCTAAATATCTGCTGTACTCCACTAAAAAATTAATAAACTATTTTTAGCCTAATTTTTTCTGTGGAAAACATGGTTTACCAAAAATGGAATTATCAACATGAGGGATAGGTATAACCCTCACATATAATTTTTTTAATGAACCTAGAGACATGTTCCATCATAGCAATAAAACTTATGGCTTTTATATTCTTTCGGCACTTTTTTCGGCCATTTTGAAAAAAATGGCTGTGGCCATTTTGAAAAAAAAAACAATAGTTTAATTTATAAACATAATTAAACTATTGAATGTTGGTAACATGTACATAATAAGTTTTTTACCTGTAAAAAATAAGTTAGGTACAATTTCTGAACTTCTAGTCCATAACGCTCATTTTCTTTTGCATAGCATAACATCTAAATGTGCAGATTTTTCCTCCATCGACCTCATGCAGTTCTTTGAGAAGTGATAGGTTCTTCCAGATGTTGTCTGTGGGATATCAACAACAGCAAGCACATGAGGAATCTTCATGGCTTGGCCAGCAGAATGATGGTGAAGGTCCATTAGGATGAAGAAACTTTACAACAACATCGTCTTCATCTTTATCCACTGTAGACACCATTCCAAAATACCACTAGTGGTCATATTTATATGCAATGTAACACCCAGGGAACAACTCATCTGCAGTTACAACTGATGGGTGACAGCTTTTCAGGTTAAATGTGAGAGATGGTTCCTCCTCGGTGCTGATCCTTCTAGCCGCAATAGTACCTATGGAATCCAGAGGCTTAAAGTTGTGGAAACTTCTAGTACCAGGAAGTGTGTGTGCATCTTTGAACCTGTTTTCAAGAGCAGAATGAGTTGTATCTACTGTGTCTTTGTCAATAAAGTGGAAACTGACCTTGGTGATGTTTGTTTCACAAAAATTGAAAAATGTAGCTGCTGTTGTGATGTGCCTCTCAAATGGTCTCTGGAGACTCTCCCTTCGAGCTAAGCGTTTTGCTGTGCGGCCAATACCATCACATTCTGATTTTTCATGGGCTTGTAGCAAAAAATGACCACTGTGCCTTCAACTGGAAGTCTTCTTCATGCAGACACAGGTTAAGGAAATTGTACTTGTTTTTATACTGTGCAGCACTCCCGTCACTGTAGTAATGTATTGTCGTAATGTGTGAAAAATTTTCTTTGAGAAAATTAACAACTGTTTCCTGGATTTTGTAAACCATATTCACATCATGCTTGAGGTCATCAGATATGACACTGTGATGAAACAATCTTTTCTCCTTCAGGGTTCCTACAATGTACTACAACAGGATGAACTGTACATGAATCAGAAGTCCAGTGGTACCTCTGGGCCTCATCCTGGATTGTAAAAGAGTAGTTCTCACTGAAGTCCATCAAAATTATTGCTGTGTCTGATGGTACATTTTCTTTGAGATTTTTTAGGAACGAAGACTGTGACTTGGCTATGAAAGAGTGTGGAATCAGTTTTTCAATCTTGTTGGCTAAATCATCAATGAAATCATCAAGTGTTGTTGAACTTTTTATCATCTGTGTCCTGTCAGTTGACACCCATTGAGAAAATTCAATAGTGTCACTTTCTTCATAATCTTTAAATTTGGACTCTAAGTAGCTCAGTAGATGTGGTTTGGAGGGGCATTTACTGCAGTGCCTGAGCATACATTCCCTCTTTGCTTCTTCACACACTAAGAACTTCATAACATCGTTATAGCTCTTCAATTTGTGCAGCATGAAGGAGTAGTATGACATTTTGGTGAAGTGTGTGTACTCATACTGAGTGGGTTCCACTGGCACCAGCTAAAATGCACCACTTTGGTCGCAAAGTGCAAAATTTTGAGAATCCCACCTTAACATCAGGATACTCACACTTGAAACTTGAATATAATTCATGAAGATTACCCAAAATCAGTCGCTTTCTGTTGTAATTATTTTTACCCATGCTCACTACATCTTTTATTCCAGGCATAACTCTAGACTGCTCATCACCTTCATAAAAGTTACTCACTAAATTAATAATTTCAGGTTTCACTTTTTTCCCACATCTGGAATCAGGTTCAGCTAAAAATCTCTTTTCCTGAACAAGTCTTTACGAAAAGCAAAGTCGGAAACACCAAATATTTCTCGTATTTTTTTCTGTGTCCATGTCAGTGAAGTAGGAATGGTTAATAGTTGAATTTGTTTTTTCCTTGAAATGGATTTCAATTGCTCTTTCATGATTTCTACAAGCTTGTCCATATCAGCTGCTTTCTGTTCCACAAGCTCATCTGTTTTGGCTTCTTTTGTTGGAATGTCAACATCTAGTATTTTATGAAATTTGCTTCGTACATTTGCCTGGAATTTTTCGAACTTTTCCCTTCCATAAGATGCCTTGCTATGTTCACCAAGGGAATGTAATTTTAAAGGAGAGCAACCTATCCCAGTGAAAGATGAATTGAGTTTTTCTATTGTTTCTTTCTTCTCCAAACCGGTTACTTCTTCTGGAGTTAAACCAATGTCCTCAGATTCAGTATGAGTATCAGTACTTTTGTCAGCACTCTGTACATCACTTTTAAATAAAGTACCTCTACATTGAGAACACAGTTTTTGCCCTGGTTTCACTTTAATTTCTTTCATTAATAAGTATTTACATTGCTGTACACTCACCATACGTATTGATTTTCTCACACATCTCTTATGCTTTCTTAGGGGATCACAACACACTTTTTGAAGAAATGCAAACTTTTTCAAAAATAAACTTTTATGATGCAGACAAATGGTCTGTAAATCTTCAGCAGCTTCTGTTCTTAACTGCAAAATAATTCTGTTTTCTTCAGTTAGATCTGCTACATTTTCAATACCTTTTTTGAGACATAGGTACATTTGTGACACTATGTCAAAGTTAATTGCCCAACACTGCACTTAGAATCTTCCATTTTTTCTGTAACAAAGAAATACACTAATATTAGGACACTACTATACTTTGCTCATGCACACTTATAACATCAATAAAGTACTAAATTATACACTGGAAGAAGGTTTGAGTTTAGGAACTGAAGCAGACTGACTGACAGCTGTGCTAACAAGCTGCTGCATGTTGTGAACAAAGAGGTCACACTCACAGGTTTTGACTTGGCTTCTTATCGGAAGTGATGAAGGAAGTCAAAATCAGCTTCTTGGTAGTGATGTTTTTCAAGGGGAAAAAACAAAGGAGATGTTATCATTTTTTTAAGATAGGAATCTTAGAGTTTGGGTGAAATTGAAAAAATAGTTATCCTCCAGCAGCCATTTTTTTCAAAATGGCCGAAAAAAGTGCTGAAGAAATGAAAAAGCCATCAGTTTTATTGCTGGGTATGATGGAACATGTCTCTAGGTTCAATAAAAAAATTTATATGTTAGGGTTATACCTATCCCTCATGTTGATAATTCCGTTTTTAGTAAACCATGTTTTCCACAGAAAAAATTAGGCTAAAAATAGTTTATTAATTTTTTAGTGGAGTACAGCAGATATTTAGAGTGTTAACATATTTTTTTCTGAAATCTTCATGCATTCATTGACAAGGCTGTAAAATTTCAAAGAGATTGAATGATTTCTGAGTGAGATGGAATTTTTTTGGTAAGCAAGTGTAGCTTGAGTAGAAGGCCTCGGAAATGGTAAACAACGAGAATTCCCCAAAAGTTTCAAGGACTGTAAAATAAAACCAGAAGTGCTAGAGGGGAAATTTTTATGGGGTTACTTATCCCCTTGGAGGGATTGGTTATACCAAGTTTCATCAAAATCGGAGACCATGGGTGTCAAAACCTTTTTTTTTTGCGTTGATTTGACGTGGAATGATCCGTTAACAACACCAGGCCTGGGAGCGAGTTCTGCCGACAAACGCCCTTTTTCGAAATCATGATGCCATCTAAAAATCTTCAACTCACCCTAACATTTATCTTTGTAAGCTTTTTTCATTAAATCAACTGTTTCTGGAGCCGTTTTATGCAAACGATTGCAACAGCAACATTTTAGCGCACAACGCATTTCACTTCTTAACTCTGAATCACTCACCTCCATAGTTGTATGGCAAAATGCAGATGTACCTTAAACAGCTGTGCAATAACAAATCCAGAATCATATGCCACGGCTAATAACTGTTGCCATAGATACTTTCTTAATTTAGTTAGTCGTCTGCATGAATATTTTTTCCCTTCGTACTGTTGCCAACTCAAAAAAAAGATATGGAACAGCCTTTATATTTTATTTTTCCCAGCAAAAACATTCTGGAAACTATAAAGGACCAGTTGTATGTAGTTGTGAATTTTTCCCTTTCTGATGGTAGTATTGTTTTGCTGTTTCTTTCATGAGATACATTGTTTCATAGAGGAACCCTTTTTTGTATACAATCACTCAGAATTTTTTTCTGTTGAAAATTTTTACAGCTGTTTATTCTGTAAAACTCTTATTCCAAAACAGTGTTTGTTACAATTTTTCTTCCACAGAAATTGATTTGGTGATTATTCAGCTATTAAATCAAAATTAGCTCACATGTATTTGAAAAATCCTGAATAAAAATGTCACAGTGGGAAACATTTTTGAGAAGCATAATCAAGATTCACAATTATATCATTTACAAAAATAATATGAAAATCAAGTCAGTTACAAAAAAATATTATGAAAATCGTGCATGATCAAAGGGCAAAACAGCATTCTCAATATACATTGGCTCAATGAAAAATTTATTAAAGAAGATATAATAACTTCCTGGAATAGAACAACAAATGATATAATGATTTTTAAGTTCTTTCACATCTCATTAAAAAAAAAGGGGGAAAAAAAAGGGCTAAATAATTTTCTTAAACACAGGGAGAAAAGCCAGGCTAGTCAGCAGAATTTTTGCTTACCAGGTGCACATGGTTGATGCACATGTGCGAGCCACTACTTAATTCAGCCTCAGTTTTAAGACCTGAAGCCCAAATTTTATATCACAAAGTAGAGCTCAAGCCCAACAATTCCTGAATAAATTCCTAGTTAGCATCTGAGATGCTAAGGGTATTTTTTTGAGATGCTAACTAATGTGGAGCTTTAGGAGAACTCTTTTCTTTCAACATGGCCAAACCACCTCTGAATATTTGTCTTCACCTTACTAACATTTTGCTCCAGATCAACAACAAAGAGTCCCTATGGGATCTTTTCTCTCACTTCTCGTCACAGATACCTTGCAACATATTGAAAATTCTGTCACTGCTAAGCACTATCTTCAACCTACAGTCTGGTTTCAAAATGGGAATTATGTTTTTGTAGTCTGGTATCGCCCTTTTCAGGATTTACTAGAGCTCACCTCAGGAATCACTGAACTTTTCAACTTTTCCCTGCCATCAAATTTACTGCCCATAAAGAAGACAACAATACCATTAACTTTTTGGATGTTTTCTTTGCAAGAGTTGGTAGGAAGATTGAACATTCTGTTTTCTGTAAACCTACTGCTTTTATCGATATTATACCCTTCACTTCGCGTACCTTTGATGCCCATGTGTTTTCTGCACCGACTTCCTTGATCACTTGTGACAAAATCATCTGAAATAAATAGTCAAGCATCTCTCACCCTTGAATAGAAGAATAAATCCATTGCTGCCTACCACAAATTCTCTAGTGGGTCGGTAAACAAACTCATTAAAAAAGTTTGAGGTTATGCATTCTCCCACTCTCTGATCTTCTGAGGGCCAACAAACAATTTCAATTAGCTAGATATATTCCATTTCTTGACCAGTCTACCTTACCTACCAGCTGTGACAAATTTTCAAATCCTATGATACTTGATTTGTACCAAATCTAATCTCATTATGACGGCCTACCTAACTAATAATTCGTTGGTCCTCCTTTCACCCTCAACACAGTAGCTGTCTGATGTTGCATTGATTCAGTAAGATGCAGGAAGTAGTTTTGAGGTATGGCCAACCAAGCTGTGTGTAATGCTGCCTTCAATGCAGGTATGGAGGTGATCGGTGTATCCAGACTCCTGATATTCAGTTCCATAGTGGCCCACAATTGCTCCATGGGATTGATGTCGGGGGAGTTCGGTGGCCAATCCATATGCTGGACGTCCGAACTGTGTTCTTCAAACTATTCCTGTACAACAATGGACCTGTAACTTGACACATTGTCATCTTGTAAGACATTGTCACCATTTGGGAAAAAGTGCCACATTGCTGGGTATACAGAGTCAGCAAGCAATTCATGATAATGGGCAATTGTCATGCATTGTTCCGCATGCACCAGGGGTCCCAGTTCCTGCTAGGTAAACATGACCCACACCATACACCTATCTCCACCGGCTTGCACTGTGGAGACCATGCAGGATGGATCGAGACTTATTGGGTAGTCAACTGTTGAACATTGCTGTGTTTGTTGGCCTGTACGAGTTGTCAGATGCAATGCTCACCTCTCACATCAACCTTTCACTTTCTTGTGTAGTTTAGCCTCTGCGTCATTGTTTGACCATTTTCACACCAGTTCTGATACACTTCAACGACGTCGGCTCACGAACATCCCACCAGTTCAGCCATGTGGGAAATCGAGGCATCTGCTCTCCGAGCTCCCACAGTCGGTCCTTTCTCAAGGTCCAATAGATCCATTTACCATCACGCTCCAAATTTTACTACTTACTGTCCGCTCACACCTTATATATATGCTACGTCAGTCGACTAATCACGTGATCAATGGGCCGCATCCACTTTGAATAGGAGTGGTCATAATTCAGTGACCACTCAGTGTGTCTGACCTATTTAGGTGCTAATATTAGTAAAAAAATGCCCTCCTCTTTCAGACTTGCATTTTCTTCTCCCCCTGCAATTAACCGATGCAGTTCTCAACTAGGGAAGGGACCTCGCTCTCTATCTGTTTCTATAGTATAGCCGCACAATTTTCTTAGACAATTTGTTTCCTTTTGAAACGCTTAGGGTGACTATGCATCCAGCAAAATTGGGCTGTGCTGCAATCTACATTGTTCAATAGGATTAGCAGAGAGCTAGCTGATGCATGTAGAGAAGGTGAAGGTTGGAATTCATTTCCTGCCCATTTTGCCCCGGACTATACTCCGTTTCTTTTAAATCAGCGGTTCAAGGGCACCAACTCCCTCCCTACCCTTGCTCGTAACCATGGTAGCGTGTACCGCGGAGGGGGACTCAAGACGGCGAACTCATTTTCTCCACTTTAGTTTAGGATAAGCTTGAGTAAGAACAACCCCCGTTTGGTCGCAGATAAAACCAGTTTTCCTTCCGGAAATTGTCTGCCGTTTTTTCAGGCAACTTAGTTGCAATACAAGGCAATGCACGGTAGGTGTTTGTTTGTGCTGCCAAAGTTAAACTTACAGCACATGTGAAATAAATAAAAAAAATAAAAAAAATAAAGCAAGGTATGCAGACACGCGCGAATCTGTTTAATGATCTCGAATTTTTGCATTTCAAGATTATACTACTGCTCAGAGTTGAGTGCTGTTACGGTTTGAACATGAATATATTTGCTTGCAGTGCTTATTATTATTAATGCTTCTGATATTTCAAAATGTTTTTATTATGGGAAAATTATTATGAACTAAAAGGAAATTTACTTTTATTAAAATTTAAATATATCTTTCTCGTTTTTATCCAGAACTTCACTTTTGTATTTACTATATTTAACAAACCTGCAGGATGTAGTTTTTAACTAAATGTGTGCATCTAAGAGAAATATCTTCTAACTTTAAGGAATGTGCAAATGATTAAAACCTGCTCAAGCATGTTTTTTTTTATGAAAAATCTATTTACAATTTTAAACTATATATAGCAGAATGGTATTGAAAATACAGTGATACAAAATCATTTTCATATCTCATTATCATTAAGAAGTTATATATATATATATATATAAGAGCAAAACTGAAGACTAAGGAAAAAATTTTAGAATTTAAAACGAAGGGTGCAAAATAACCTGAAAATCAAAACGCGCAACGCAGCAGTTTTGAAAATTCAGAATTCACATTCTATAAAGAAGATACCTAAGCAAAAAAATACATATATAATTTTGACTCACACCTAGTACAACATACAAAAGGTTATGTATCTACCTGTGTGAGTAAAAGGAGAAAAGATAAAAAAATAAAATAAAACAACTGAATGTAGAAGGTGTCGAGAATACTGAGCCTTGGCTTTATCAAGGACCAGCAAAAACTCTGCATTTTCTCACTTCTACAAAGACCTAGTTGGAAATGGGTTTCTGCAAGGCCATAGATGCAAGTAACATTCCCACCTAAAATAGTTTAAAAAATATATATATAAGTCATGTCCTCCGTAGAGTAGCATGACCTAGCACTAGTTAACAATTTCGCTTGCATCCATTAACCTTCATGGCCCGACCCATGCTCTTCATCTGTTACTATTAAACAGAGAGAAGATTAAAGAGAACTCAAGCTGTGAGAGTGACATAATAAATAGAAATGATTTTCAGCTATAACGAAATTCCAAGTTCGTTTGAGAGAGAATTTAAACCTGAAAAACAATGCAAAAGAAATCCAAATTTTACATTGCAATTAAAAAAGGAAATGTTAATTTATAACGAACAGATTTTTGAAAGAAAACTTGAGTCTAAAACCCCCTACTCTACAACTTATGACAGCACGAAAACGAGAATAAGTTAAAGATAATAATTAACTAAAGAAAACTTTGTGAAAGTTATATACCTTAAACAGTTAGTTGCAATATGTACAAAGTATTTCAGCAGTGCTTTAAGTGCATAATTAATTAGTTATTAAGAACTTTACTACTTTGAAAAAACAGCGCATAGACAGCGCATAGAAAAGGAACAAGCTTAGCCATCTTCTGTTCCTAGGTACTCCAAAAGACGCTCAAAGTTACAAAGAAAAGTAAGAGTTAAAACCCGCATAAATGTTAACAGACAAACCAATGCTTAAAAGCTGAAAAGCTAAAAAACGACAGAGAAAAGGTACATAAAGTACAAACATTGAACTTATAAAACCTAGAACCCAAAAACAAGGAAGAGAGCTTACCTCTTGTGTGACAAAAACTTTTCTCCTCACAAGAGGAGAACATGGCTGACCTCTTCCGCCACTCCTAGACGCTGGGGGGCAGTGAGGGTGGGGCTGATGGCCTCCTCATACAGCAAGAAACCAACGCGCGGAGATTTTAACCAGAGAAAAAAATATATAAACTTAAGACTGTGGATCTGTATGATCAGAATGAGCAGAATTAACTCTCCAGAATACATGAGAAATATTATAAAATACACGAGCAGTTTATTTAATAATCTTTGCACGTATTAAATCACCTTAGTGAGCTTCTATAGATTAATCAGAATCTTATTAATTTTAATGTTGGTTTTACTATTTTTAGTATAGCTATCCTAGTGATGAATAACTAGTTTTCTTTTTTATTTGTTTTTATTTTCTTTTATAAACAGATTTTTAAGCTTTTTTTGTGATTTTGTTTATATTATTTAATTTTTTGTTTTAATAGGACCGTCATATCCATAGCACTAAGGTTCCTTTAGGTAGTTAATAGGCATCCTCTAGCCAACTTCCTTACGGCTTTGATTGGTCAGAATCATATTATTAACTGTGTAGAAAATTAAAGCAGATCTGCCAACCTTACTCTATTATTCAGAATAATTTTTCTTAAAGTTCTTTTGATGAAAGAAGAAGGAATTTCGTTCTCTAGAAAACTTTCTAATAGTATATTAATGTGGTAATTGAAATCCAAATTGTTGCTGCAAATTCTTGAAATTCTTAGGACCTGAGAAATTAGTACATTCTCAATTACTTTGGTTGAAATGTTATTATTCCAGTGTAGATATTTAATTACTTTGAAAGGAAAATTAACTCTTTTATCAAAGAGGCTAATAGATGGGTTACCTCTGTTGAGCTTAATGCTTAAGTCTAGGAACTCAAGTTCCTGATTACTGTGGTTGGTTTTACATAAGTTAAGAGAGCTAGGATAGATATTATCAAAATCACTCTCTATAACTTCTGAATTATTGATACACAGCAGATCATCAATATATCTAAAAGTGTAAAGGTAGTTATCTGAGCAGGTGGGGTGATTTTTAATGAATTTATATTCCTTAAAGAACAGGAATAGATTAGCGATATTTGTGGACGTTGATGTTCCCATTGGAATACCGTTCACTTGCTTATAGAGAGTATTATTATATAAGATATGGTTATTTTTTATGCAGCAATTGAGATAAGAGTTCCAAGTTCCTACATCAACAAATTGGTTAAGTTTAAATTCTGCATACAGCTCTTTAAAGGTAGTGATTATATCTGATAGAGGCAGATTAGTATATAGGTTTTCAAAATCATAACTATTAATATCTAGGGGACAAACTTTGAGTATAGTAGAAATTACTTCTGCATTATTATTAATTATCCAAAAATCTCTGTACATCAAGTTAGAACAGTTTCTAATGTGTTTCAAAACCTTCTTTAAGACATCTTCAAAAGCAAGATCTATTTTTCTTTTTATGACTCCTTACTCCACTAGCTATGAACCTGAACTTCACAGGATCCTTATGAAACTTAACCGTTGCAAAAAGAAATGGAAATTCAGGCCCATATCTTCTAGTTTGTGGAATTTTAAGTTTCTTGAAGAATGCCTTAAACCGATTTTCTAACTGCTTGGTAGAATAACTTACGGGCTCGTATGTTACTCTATTATTGAGTTCCATAGTTAACAATTCAAAATAGAACTTCTTACAGATAATTGCAAAATTATTGCTAGCTTTATCCGTAGTGGTAAAAATAAATTGGTCTTGTAGTTTGGAGAGTGACCTTTTAGCTTCTCCAGAGAAAAAGAGATTTCTGTCGAAACAAAAGTCCAGACCTGCCAACTCACCGGTGAAGCTATTGATTATATTATATTTCCATTCTGCGAAGGCCTCAATAGGCTGATTGTACGTTAAACTGGTTTTTACGATGTACTTATTTACATCTTGAGTGAAGCTCTCAAGAATCCTTTCTTTGGAAATTGTGAAGGAAGGTCTGAATTTAGAGCCATACTCTAATAAATTCCTAAGCTTTTCATTTTCAACATAACTCAAGTTTCCGGTGATAATATGGTTGTAATTCTTATCATAGTGAACTGTTTCTTTATGTTCATCACAAGAACAAGTAGTAATTACAGGAATGTAGCTCGAAGAGTTAAGTTTGTAGTTTTTAACTATTGACCCTAAGGTCTTAACATATTTAAAACTTACAATAGACTGGTGCCTGTGGATGGGAAAAAAAATTGCATTATTGTAGAACAGCTTCCTTACATTGAGATTATCGTAGGCTTTATTTAGGAACCTGATGGTAACAAAATTACTGGAAAATTCTTTAAGAGAAATTTTATCTTTAAGAATATGTTTAAGAATGTCCAGAACCAAAGCAAAAACATGCTTATCAACATGGTCAGCAGTTTCATTCCAGAATTTGAAAAAACATTTAAGGACAGAGTGCTTGAAGGACTTGAGAATTTTGTAAGTATTTTTAACAAAATTAGTGCCAGTTTTAAAGCTTTCCAGAGTTTTTAGCAAGTTAGCAAAATCAACTTTGCTTGATGTGCGAAATAACCTCTGTCCTCTATTACCTCTAGAGCAGCTCTTATTATTAACAAGAAAGAAGAGTTCACGAATTGAAAATTTATGCTTATTGTCAGATAGAGTGGAATTAAGGCCATAGGGATAAAGAGACTGATGCTGCAAAATTTCAAGGGATTCAGTTTCTAGCCGAGCATAGAGGTCAGGAATAATATGTAGTACCTCTATTTTCACTTTGTCAAAACCATGAGTATGGAAATGCTCTAATTCAAAGGTAGAGTACTGGTTGGCGTTTGTGGAGGGGTTCACCTGCTCATTCTGATCATACAGATCCACAGTCTTAAGTTTATATATTTTTCTCTGGTTAAAATCTCCGCGCGTTGGTTTCTTGCTGTATGAGGAGGCCATCAGCCCCACCCTCACTGCCCCCAGCGTCTAGGGAGTGGCGGAAGAGGTCAGCCATGTTCTCCTCTTGTGAGGAGAAAAGTTTTGTCACACAAGAGGTAAGCTCTCTTCCTTGTTTTTGGGTTCTAGGTTTTATAAGTTCAATGTTTGTACTTTATGTACCTTTTCTCTGTCGTTTTTTAGCTTTTCAGCTTTTAAGCATTGGTTTGTCTGTTAACATTTATGCGGGTTTTAACTCTTACTTTTCTTTGTAACTTTGAGCGTCTTTTGGGGTACCTAGGAACAGAAGATGGCTAAGCTTGTTCCTTTTCTATGCGCTGTCTATGCGCTGTTTTTTCAAAGTAGTAAAGTTCTTAATAACTAATTAATTATGCACTTAAAGCACTGCTGAAATACTTTGTACATATTGCAACTAACTGTTTAAGGTATATAACTTTCACAAAGTTTTCTTTAGTTAATTATTATCTTTAACTTATTCTCGTTTTCGTGCTGTCATAAGTTGTAGAGTAGGGGGTTTTAGACTCAAGTTTTCTTTCAAAAATCTGTTCGTTATAAATTAACATTTCCTTTTTTAATTGCAATGTAAAATTTGGATTTCTTTTGCATTGTTTTTCAGGTTTAAATTCTCTCTCAAACGAACTTGGAATTTCGTTATAGCTGAAAATCATTTCTATTTATTATGTCACTCTCACAGCTTGAGTTCTCTTTAATCTTCTTCTCTCTGTTTAATAGTAACAGATGAAGAGCATGGGTCGGGCCATGAAGGTTAATGGATGCAAGCGAAATTGTTAACTAGTGCTAGGTCATGCTACTCTACGGAGGACATGACTTATATATATATTTTTTAAACTATTTTAGGTGGGAATGTTACTTGCATCTATGGCCTTGCAGAAACCCATTTCCATTCTATAAAGAAGATACCTAAGCAAAAAAATACATATATAATTTTGACTCACACCTAGTACAACATAGAAAAGGTTATGTATCTACCTGTGTGAGTAAAAGGAGAAAAGATAAAAAAATAAAATAAAATAAAATAAAAAAATAAAATAAAATAAATAAAATAAAATAAAATAAAATAAAATAAAATAAAATAAAACAACTATTTTTTTATCTTTTCTCCTTTTACTCACACAGGTAGATACATAACCTTTTCTATGTTGTACTAGGTGTGAGTCAAAATTATATATGTATTTTTTTGCTTAGGTATCTTCTTTATAGAATGTGAATTCTGAATTTTCAAAACTGCTGCGTTGCGCGTTTTGATTTTCAGGTTATTTTGCACCCTTCGTGTTAAATTCTAAAATTTTTTCCTTAGTCTTCAGTTTTGCTCTTAAGTATATATATATATATATATATATATATATATATATATATATATATTCTATAAAGAAGATACCTAAGCAAAAAATACATATATAATTTTGACTCACACCTAATACAACATAGAAAAGGTTATGTATCTACCTGTGTGAGTAAAAGGAGAAAAAGATAAAAAAATAAAACAAAACAACTGAATGTAGAAGGTGTCGAGAATACTGAGCCTTGGCTTTATCAAGGACCAGCAAAAACTCTGCATTTTCTCACTTCCACAAAGACCTAGTTGGAAATGGGTTTCTGCAAGGCCATAGATGCAAGTAACATTCCCACCTAAAATAGTTAAAAAATATATATATATAAGTCATGTCCTCCGTAGAGTAGCATGACCTAGCACTAGTTAACAATTTCGCTTGCATCCATTAACCTTCATGGCCCGACCCATGCTCTTCATCTGTTACTATTACACAGAGAGAAGATTAAAGAGAACTCAAGCTGTGAGAGTGACATAATAAATGGAAATGATTTTCAGCTATAACGAAATTCCAAGTTCGTTTGAGAGAGAATTTAAACCTGAAAAACAATGCAAAGAAATCCAAATTTTACATTGCAATTAAAAAAGGAAAGGTTAATTTATAACGAACAGATTTTTGAAAGAAAACTTGAGTCTAAAACCCCTACTCTACAACTTATGACAGCACGAAAACGAGAATAAGTTAAAGATAAATATTAACTAAAGAAAACTTTGTGAAAGTTATATCCCTTAAACAGTTAGTTGCAATATGTACAAAGTATTTCAGCAGTGCTTTAAGTGCATAATTAATTAGTTATTAAGAACTTAACTACTTTGAAAAAACAGCGCATAGACAGCGCATAGAAAAGGAACAGGCTTAGCCTTCTTCTGTTCCTAGGTACCCCAAAAGACGCTCAAAGTTACAAAGAAAAGTAAGAGTTAAAACCCGCAAAAATGTTAACAGACAAACCAATGCTTAAAAGCTGAAAAGCTAAAAAACGACAGAGAAAAAGGTACATAAAGTACAAACATTGAACTTATAAAACCTAGAACCCAAAAACAAGGAAGAGAGCTTACCTCTTGTGTGACAAAAACTTTTCTCCACACAAGAGGAGAACATGGCTGACCCCTTCCGCCACTCCCTAGACGCTGGGGGGCAGTGAGGGTGGGGCTGATGGCCTCCTCATACAGCAAGAAACCAACGCGCGGAGATTTTAACCAGAGAAAAAAATATATAAACTTAAGACTGTGGATCTGTATGATCAGAATGAGCAGAATTAGCTCTCCAGAATACATGAGAAATATTATAAAATACACGAGCAGTTTATTTAATAATCTTTGCATGTATTAAATCACCTTAGTGAGCTTCTATAGATTAATCAGAATCTTATTAATTTTAATGTTGGTTTTACTATTTTTAGTATAGCTATCCTAGTGATGAATAACTAGTTTTCTTTTTTATTTGTTTTTATTTTCTTTTATAAACAGATTTTTAAGCTTTTTTTGTGATTTTGTTTATATTATTTAATTTTTTGTTTTAATAGGACCGTCATATCCATAGCACTAAGGTTCCTTTAGGTAGTTAATAGGCATCCTCTAGCCAACTTCCTTACGGCTTAGATTGGTCAGAATCATATTATTAACTGTGTAGAAAATTAAAGCAGATCTGCCAACCTTACTCTATTATTCAGAATAATTTTTCTTAAAGTTCTTTTGATGAAAGAAGAAGGAATTTTGTTCTCTAGAAAACTTTCTAATAGTATATTAATGTGGTAATTGAAATCCAAATTGTTGCTGCAAATTCTTGAATTGCACCCTTCGTTTTAAATTCTAAAATTTTTTCCTAGTCTTCAGTTTTGCTCTTAAGTATATATATATATATATATATATCAAGTAATATATAACTTTGCATCATGTACACCTCAGCACCAAGAGACACGACGAGAGAGAAATAACAAATCAATAAATAACATACTCCGATCGTGATGGATGTATTATCTCTTTGCTTTGCGTTGCGTCACTTGACGCTGAGGTGGTAATCGAGCCTAACACTTCTGTGAAATTATTCCACAAGGAATATAATACACTTCTTGCCATACCTGAGCTGACATCTGCTTGCCAACATCATAGTTGCGTACGCATGTGAGGATGGCATGTGTCTTTTTTTTTTTTCAGTGTTCTTAAAACTGTGCTATTTCAATTTATATATGCACATATGTAGCATTGCTATATTATCCTCAATTTGAAAAACTATAGTGCACAAAAAAGTGTTTTTCATATCTCATTATCATTAAGAAGTTAAAATGTTTTTATGATTTTCTGACCAGACAACAAAACGAAGAACTGGCCACCTGAAAAACTTACACAACATAAAAGCGTTAAAGGTATATATACGAGTAAAAATTGGCCTTCTGTTTTCTTTTACTCAGGCTCAAACCTAAAATTATGAAGCCCTAGATCTGGTCTTTTTTAGTAATTTGTAATCCACAGCTCTTATATTGGTTATGCGTCAGTCGTCGATTCATCGTGTACCCAAATCTCGTAAAAAAGGAAGAAACGCACACCGCACTGCCTACACACATAAATCTCTAACCTAAAGTGAAGTGGGAGAAAACGAGTTCAGTGTCTTGATCCCAGGAGACCCTATCATGGTTACGAGCGATGATAGAGGGGGAGATGGTGACCTTGAGCCGCCGATTTAAAAGAAACAGAGTATAACTATAATGATAATTCATTTGTCCCAACTTTGATTTAGTTCGAAACAAATTGGAATGAAGTAAAACTGTAATTTAAAAAATTTGATTATAATAATTTTGGAAATGCTGATTATTCCATTTGGAAATGTTGATTATTCCATTTGGAAATGTTGATTATATTATTTGGAAGTGTTGATTATAATAATTTTGGAAAAGTTGATTATCATATTTTTGAATTCTATTTTAACTTGAGCCTTGAGTAAGTGTTTTTAATTATTATTTGATTACATCAAAATACATTCCTAATTTATTTTGATAGGAATTTGCTTAAAATTCTCTTAGCCATTTAAACATAAAACAAAAAAAATTTTTGATAAAAATCTAATTTAAAAACTCCATTAATAGTAATTAATTTATCTACTTGTGGAAATTCACTTCAAACTTTTAGCAACAACATTTAAATTCTTCAGAAGTAAACAAAAATTTTGTTAATTTTTCTATACATTGAGAACAGGCCTTGACTAATCAAGAGGCCAGAAACATCTGTAAAAATCCAAAAGAACTCAGAGGGAAGGAAGATTAAATGAAAATTTCTTCAACTGGAACTAGAACCAAATGAATATATCTGGGTAAAGCCTTGAGTAAGTGATTTAATACCAACATTCTTCCACTAGCATGCAAAGATTTCCCTGCACTGTTGCGATTTCATCCTGTATGTCACCATTTCTATTCCTCCATTCTAAGACAGTGTGCAGATTTCATTAAATTTTGTTACTTTGCTTGTTAAAAGTGATCATTTAAGCATTTCTCTCCTTTGTTTAATCCTTGGACTTAATTAAATTTTGTTCATTGAAAAACAATAAAATTAGTCTTGAATTAACATCATACCGAAAAAAAGTTTTTGCTTTGCTCATTAAATCCGAGATCCCACTAAGCATCGGCTCATCATATGTGGGTTCTACTGCATTTAAAACATTATGATACAGATTTTGGGCCTTTCCTGTTATCTGCCGCCACTGTTTGTTTTTGTTGATTGTTATGCAAAATGACACTATTTGACTTCCGAATAAAATCGCTTTCAAGCAGTTCTCAATTTTCAGTGTATCGTTCTGCTTTGTTTACATGAAACCTGATCACACCCAACATGAGAAAAAGTAGTTCACAATAGATGTTATGGGATTTTTTTATTGGCATTTAAAATGACACTATAAATAGCAAAAACCTACTGATTCACTTGTTAATAAAATTTAAACTGTTTGAGAAATATATAAAAGAAAAGAATTGTACAGTATAAGAAACATTGAAACAAACAGCTACAAATTAGCTACCAATATCACTCTGGGGGCCAATACGCTACAATATCTTTCATTTAAATTTCTAAAAATGGATCGTCATTAGTTTTCAATCTTTTTCGCCACATAAATTCACATAGGTATGAGCCAGCATGCTCCTATGAGTGCCCCAACGGGTTTTTTTTTTCAATTTCGCCTTTCCCCACATAACTTAAATTCCATTGACTGAGTATGGTCACCTGTGTTGGAATTTACAAAGTTCATTGAATGATTTACCTGCAAGTGTAAATAATCTTCTTCAGATTAACGGTTGTACACTCACCATTCGTCAGGTATTATCGTAGTCCCAGGATGTATATATTGCTTAATAATTGGAATTAAAATACGGTTACTTTGCTCTGGAACAGTTATAAGGAAGCATTCATGAGTTTCTCTACAAATTCCTCCGAAAACCCATTGCTTTGGCAATACACGACCAATGTTATTTTTCCTTTAAGAAAATAAACTTTCATCCATTTCTACTGTCAGTCCTGGTCCTCCTATCAACGAAGGTTTCCTTAACAAACTTGCTGCACAAACTTCTCTCATATAATTATTCCAGTCCACACAAGGGTTCTTATTTATATGCAGTTCATGCTCACAAAACGAAATTGTTCTATAACCGTAACTCCAAGAATATATAAAAAATATAGCCGTTTTGAAGTCTAATTTAGAACCTGTGAACCATGTGTTAGAACGTAAAGGTATTTCTTCTCGGCATTCTTGTTTATAACATCTCCATCTCTCTCTTCCACTTAATGCTAATGTCATTTCATGACCTAAAGAGCAATTTCTTTGAGCATGTAAAACTCCTTTATCTTGAAGGAAACGTATGGCCGATTGTTGATTTGTAACCGTTGTCGATAAATCAAGAAAATTAATTTTGAAGACACACAATTTCAAAGCGCAGACAAACGGTTAAAAGAGCATTCCTTCCAAATGACCACACATAATTCCAAAGTGCAGACAAACGGCCAAAAGAACGTGACCCCTGCGCATAGGTGGTACGCATAGAGAAGCAAGTGATCCCTTCGCTTCTGCTGCCGAGAGCTCTGTGTTCTACTTTCGAAGTCGGGAACTACTTGAATGCGTTCTTATTCGGAAGTCAAATAGTGACGGACAGATAACAGGAAAGGTCCCAGATTTCTAAAATAGACTGGATATGCAATGAATGCTACTGCTGCAAGCAGAGTTAAAGGAACCCAGGACTTACTGTACTCTTAGTTATTTCTTTAGAAAACTAAAAAAAAAAAAGTAAAAACTTTGGTTTATCTTCAGGTTATATCCCAGTCACTTGGATTTTGTAATGACACGAATGCCGATAGATGGTGACATGTCAGCGTGCGGAGAGAATGAGTGCTCTTAGTGAAGGACAAATGCCATTGTCTGCATGAAGGTGTGACGTTGCTGTCTTCTGCATACTTTATTAGCTGATATAAGAAGTGGTGCTCCTCTCTATGATGTCTTGGGAAGAGAAGAATAGTTTTATCACGCAACCATGGGCACCCATACAGCGGGCAAGAGGGGCATTTGCCCTCCCTTGAAATCAGACCTTGCGCTTTCTGTTCTTGGAAGATACTACAGAGATTTTCATGATGACACTGATTCTGATTGATAATTTCTCTGCAGAACTTCGAAATGAGTGTGCATGTCGTAAAAATAGTTGGAAATTTCCAGTAGAAAAAGGAATATTTACAATAGGAAGTAATAATGAAATTTCCTTTGCATGTTAGTAAACAGCGGACATACACCAATGAGCCATTACATTATGACCACCTATCTAATAAGCTGTAGAACCCCCTTTAGCCCACAAAACAGCGGCCACTCAGTGAGGCATCGATTTGATGAGGTGGCGATAGATATCCTGGGGTATCGGGTACCATGTCAGCAGCAGGTCCTCCAGTTCCTGTACGTTTCGGGGTAGTGGTGATTTAGCGCGAGCCCACTTTTCCAAGCAGGGGTGCAGAAAATTTTCAGTGCCCAGTATTTCACCAGAACACAATTTTTTTGCCCGAAATTTCCCCCAAAACTGTAGCGGATTTTCATACAAGTCTAAGCAATTGTTAGAGTATATGTTGATGATTAAGAATTATCCTCAAAGCCTATTAGTTAAAAACTAAAAAAAACAACCACTAATATTTATTCCAATTAATAAAGAAAAACAATGTTACATTGATGGGTGACGTCAGCTGTCACCAAGAAATGGCAGCCTTCCCATCTCTTTGCGAAGGTTGTCAATCACCTTTGACGTTCTACCAGTCACCCCGGTATTTTTGTGCACAGAATTAATAATAAAACATAAAATCACAGTTGTTGTATAATCACCAGTAATAAATTTAAAAATAGTTACATATGCCACATCACAGAGTGCCACATTTTATAATAAACTGCACATAAAAATGATATGAATAACACCCGTAGCACACAAACAGCAACCGAAAAAGCATGTGCATCCCGGTTGAAATGGATGCCAATAGAGCTCACTGCAGAGTGCAGATGCACTTGAAGTTGAAGCTTTGCGTAGAACGTCCAAAATCCAAACTAATTGAGACCACTGTAGTTCGGATTGGAGGATAATTTGTTTTTACTTTCTGTTTCCTCATTCCATACTTCCTGCTTTTAGATCAAAAGACAGAGTTTCCTCCTATGTTTACTAGAAAGGTCTATGGGACAACCTTTTAACAATGCAGTGCGGCGGCGCATTTTTGCCCTTTTAACAGACTTGGCTCTGAGAGATTTATCCCCCCCCTCATTCTACAAACGGTGACACTGTTCCGAAGAATCTGTTTGGGATTTTAATCAGTTCTTTCGCATTCTTCTCCTTCCTCTTGGACAGTGCAGACAAAAATGTCTGTGTGGTTTCCCACCCCAGCCATTCCAAACAAAAGTGGTTCAGTCCTGGGAATCATCATCATCATTGTCAACCATTATCAATCCACTGCGGGACGAAGGTCTCCCCAAGTTTCCTCCACAACGGTCTGTCTTGTGCCAGTCTCCTCCATGTCACTCCCGCATATTTACGAATTTCATCCACCCATCTCCCATGTGGTCTTTTTCTGGGTCTTTTCCTGTCCCTTGGAATCCAATCTAAAATTTCGGCTGTCCATCTATGGTCTGTCCTTCTGGCAGTATGTCCAGCCCATTGCCATTTCAGGGATTTAACTCTGATCATGATGTCTTCCACTCTCGTCATTTTTCGGATCCACGAGTTCCTCTTCTTATCTCTCCTGGTTATACCAAGCATGCACCTCTCCATGCTACTTTGAGTTGTCTGCAGCCTTTGTATGTCTCTTTTAGTTAAGGTCCACGTCTCTGCACCATACGTAAGCACTGGAAGGATGCATTGATCAAACACTTTTCTTTTAAGACATAATGGCATATTGCTCTTGAAAATTATACTGTTTCTTCCAAAAGCTCTCCAGGCAAGTTTTGTACGCCGATTAATTTCTTCATCAATGTGACCCTCACTTGATATCTGCTGTCCAAGATAAACATACGTATCTGTTATCTCCAGTTTTTCTCCATCAATCGATAAATCTTCATTTCTTGTAAAAGCATTGAACATCACTTTTGTCTTCTGAAAGTTCATTTTTAATCCCACTTCTTTACTCTTGTCAGCAAGTTCCTGGATCATACTCTGCAGCTCTGATGGGATAGTTGCAAAAATGACTACGTCATCAGCAAAACGAAGGTGGGTTAGATAATCTCCATTAATCTTTATCCCTTTGTTTTCCCAGTTCAGTGATTGAAAGACATTTTCCAATGTGGCATTAAAGAGCTTCAGAGATATGGTGTCACCTTGTCTCACTCCCTTTCCAATTTTTAGTCCTGGGAATAGAAACATGAAACTTATGGTGGATGTCAAGTGAAAATCCGCCACTGTATTTTCAATGGGAAAATTTTGTTACATAAGTTCTCATACAAGAAAGGCTTCCTGACTTGTGAAAATTTGCACACATACGAAGAAGGCACTGAACTATAGGCAGTGGCAATCAAATTTGATAAAAAAATTATAGGAAATATTTTAAAATTAAATTTCCTTGAGATGGAGTAGTGTAGCCTATCGTTACTAGGTGGCGCTCTAGGTACGTCAAGTACTGAAAATGTGGCATATCCTTGACTTTTTCCTTTAATATTAAAAGTTTTCACACAAATAATAATAACTGAGCGGTCGTAGACTTTAGTTTAGGATGTCAGTAATTATTTAAATCACTTACATTACAGTTTATAGGCTTTTCTACCCTCAAACTTATGTAAAACAGAAATCACATGCTGGTACTCTAAGATGCTGACCGAAGCTTTTACGAATCATTGTTACCTCACCCGCAAAGCAGGGGATGGGGGATGAGATTTCCCTCTCAGCGAAGGGGATCGACTGACGGCATCAGGTTTCTGTAGTATTTGGGGAAAGAGTAATTACGTGTGAATCCTATTGTGCTGACCCTTCTTCACGAATAATGTTTCAAAACAGAACCAACGTTCATCGGGATGGAGCAGGACTATTGGGACGAGGAATGAATGTTTGGCCGCGACAGAACGAACGTATCTACATTAATTTTTCGTTTATTATTTTTTCCATGAAAGAAATGTTATTGTGAAAAATGGAAAGAAAAACAATTATCAAAAAATGATGAATAGTAAAAGTAAGACACAGTGGCTCACGGAGGATTTCTTTATGGAGTGGCCCAAAATATTGAAGATGCAAATAAAAAATATCCCGAAGAAAACATCTCCCAAAATATTGCAAAGCGATACAAATGTATACCCCATACTAAAGGGCTCTTCTTATTATTCGTAAAATATATATTTAAAAATATGTACCAATATATTTTTTAAAAAGCTGCCAGAGAACGAAGAACCAAGTGATACCTAATGGAGAGGGCCCGGGAACCTTGTCCATCCACACTGAATAGGTCACTGGTAAAACAAATGTATGATATAAAATTTTGGTACTTTATTTTTTTAAGAAAGTTACATGTATTCTAGTGTATTTTTTAAAGAAAGTTACACGTATTCTAGTGTCCAAATAACAAAAGCTAGATATGAGCTCACAAATAGCAGCAACAGACTTCGTTTCAGAATTTGTAATTTCAACTTAAAACTTTTTTAATTCGTTTTTCATCATGTTTCATTTCTTGTCCAGGATAAATCAATCTTTTTTTTTAATTTGAGAAAATAACCCGTAAACCATAAAAAAATTGTTATGCATTTGTTGTAAATAAGTACTGTACTAGATATTTACACACAAGACATGGAAAAACAAAATGTTTATCGAGAAATGAGAACTGACCAAAAGCACAACAGCGTGAAATAACACACAAATCATCCAGAGAACGTAAATATTGTCCTTAGTAACTTTCTCCCGTCTTGTGTCAAAAATATTTGGCAGAATGGGATCAGGCAAAATGGGAAGACGATTTTAGACTGAAATTTAATTTTCACGTCCACTAATGACCCCTCCGCCTTCCCTTAATATCTGGCAATATGGGATTCGGCAAAATGTTCAAATGTTCTTGCACAAAATAGGAAGTAAAATTGCTACTGAAATTTCATACCTCGTTTTACAGTCGCTAAAGATTTCCATTTGGCAATATGGGATTAGGAAAAATGAATAGCGATTTTCATATGTCTTCTTCATCATACACAGGAAATGTTTGCCATGGAAGCTAGCTAGCTGTGATAACAATTTTTTATTTTATTTTTCCTTTCTTTCCTTCCTCCTGTTTTTTTTTTTTTTTTTCTCAGCACGTTATTATCATGTAAGCAAAATGGAACCGCATGCAAATAAATAAGTAAACAAATAAATAAAAATCTGATAATCCTCGCACATATGACCTCGAGTTATGCGAGTTGAACTGACAGAAATGAACTGCAAATGAATAAATATATATAATTTTTATCAACATTAAGAAATATATCCCCCCCCCCCAAATAAAAATAAAAACAACAACAACAAAACCAAACCTAACTTTTATGCCCTCACAATACCACTGTCTCATCCACTCCCAGTCCTACCTCAAGCCATAAAATCCTGGAAATATAGTCCCAGTCAACTAACCTTCGTGGAAGGTACGGAACAGCTACCTACTCTTCGGAAAAGTTTAGGACAAAAAGCAACATAATCATTGCTCAGAATCCATTTTTGTCTGTGTGAAAATTGTTATTTAAAATTTTCAAAATGGCAGAGCATTTCAGTAATAGATTTAATATGAGAAGTTACTCAATCAATATCCTTGCACTTATGGCAGCTTAGTCCATCTGGCAAGTTTATGCAACTTTGAGACAGGTGGGGGTGGGCAGTGGGAGGTACAGAAATCTGCCAACATTCGCTAAACACAGGCAATAAACTGACAATCGGACAAATGGGTGGGGGTAAGCAACCGTGGGGAAAACGATTCTTCCAAGTTAGGACCCTACCTCACCCCGATTCTGTTCTTTCGAAAGATAGGAAGATGCAATGATCTGCGTTTAGGTCATCAAGTCGTAAATGGGGGAAGGGGTCATAGCTGGAGAAATGTTTACAGCGAGGAACACAGCCGGATTGGAGTATGATGCAAATTCATACCACTGGCTAGCTTACCCTTCTCAGTCCCCTTAGTTTGACTTGGAGTTAGTCAGTGAAGTTTTCCTAAGCATGTGTTCTCTGCATTTGTTGTTTTTCTGCCTGTTGTTATCTCACCTGTTGCTCTTCCTCGTGTTTCATTAGTTGTGGATGATTATAGATTCTTTTGCATTTTGAAGTGATTTTGTATGTTCTGCCTAAAAAATGGGGAACATCTCATAATTTAATAAAATCTTTATGTGTAAAATGAAAACACATGAAAGCTATCATAAAGAACAATGATTATTTCAAATTGCTGTGAGCTTAACAAAAAGACCATAATATGGAATGAAAGTTCGGAGAGAGAGAGAGAGAGAGAGAGAGAGAGAGAGAGAGAGAGAGTACAATTTTCTTTCTGGGGTGAAGGGAGTTTATGTAAGTTTTGCATTGTGATTTTTCAAAAAAATTTCACAAAACGATAAAAAGTTAAATCTGCGTAGGGAATATTTTTTCACGGCAAACATTTTTGAGTAGCGTATAATAAGGATCCTTCTTAAATAAATTCGTTTATATATATATATTTTTCCTGGTACATGTTTTAGTGATTGTTTCTTGATGCAAGGTGGAATAACTGACAAATTAGTGACATTTTTTATGTTTATACGTCCACATGTGTGAATGCTTTCTTTTTAATTTCATGTGCCTTTTTTAAAGTCACTGAACAACAGTTCTCCATATGTAGCCCCAAAACACCTGATATTGTCCTTTTATATTTTTAAAAATTTAAGTATCTGGTTTTCATACAGATTGTAGAACATATAGCAGAGAGTTACAAAATGATGTTTGCTATTTCATGAATGAGGAAGGTTGCCATAATATTAATAATGGTAATTTGAAACTGCAAGTCTAAGTGGCTGTACAATGAAGGGCAGTAACCTATTTGAAAGAGAGGGAATCATAAACTAAAAAAATATATTTAAAATATCTTTTTAAGGGCCTGGCACCCCAAAACTTTAAACAATAAAGAGAGCAGAAATTTTCAGCAAAAATAATTAGCTTTTATTTTTTCCAGCAAAAATGATTTTGTTTTTATTTTTTAACCTGAGGAGATTGGGGCAACGCTCCCAGTTGCCCCTATGGTACTCACGGCATTTCTACCACAGTAACAAATATTGAACCTGAGCTGATCACTGAACTTCATTAGTTCTCACTGTGTACGTTTCCAGAACTCTTTGTGACAATATTGTAATCGTACGTTGCATTCAGCAACAGAAGCATTGCAGGCAGGGATGCCCCTAGGCGTGGGCGACGTGGGCTTGTGCCCACGTCGGCTGCTATATGGAGGGCGGTTGGCCGGTAGACTGCCCTTATTTTGCTTTAGCTTTTTCATATAAATATATATATTATGTTTATATGATAATGATATGAAAAATAGTGTTTCATAAAATACATATTATTTGCCCTTTTTTCTTTGTGAATTAATCACGTTTGTTTCATCCGTATTATTACATAAAAGCATATTCCTAATTGCAATATTTTATAGCAGTTCTCATTCTCTGCTGTTCTTCTAAGCCAGTATATTTAGCCTTTCTATTTTTGAAGTCTGTATCTTTGTGTCTCTTCCTGGATCTGAGACAACATTACTCGCCTTGAGGCTACAGTCATGAAAATGTCTCCAAAGTACGATTGTCACTCGCTTCTTGACCAACCCCTTGTTTTGTAAAACAGGAGGCGCCAGGAGCATGACGGAAACAACCCTAGGTGTTCTCCCCATTACCCTACCACTATAGCATGGTATTTTCAAAATGATCGCATCCGCAACTGAAACTAATTACACCATAAAAGGAAGGACGGTATGACCGCTACGATGGGAATATTTGTTTTCAGAGTGAATATTTGTCTTCCTAGGGCTGAGTAGGAAATCGGCATGTTTGGTTGGTACAGCATGTGATTTAGCAATTCTCATTTTACCCGTATGAGGTGAAGAGACTGAATACAGGAAAAATACTCTATACATTTAGAGGAAAAAAGAAAATTAAGATTTCAGTGGGGAAGGAAATAACGTTTTTTTTTTAATTTCATTTTCGAAGGATTTTGAATTATTTGTTTTAACATAATTGCTAATGAAATCCAGATTGCTAATATAATAAAAAGAGAAACTAAATAAAAATGCGTACACTACAAAATTCAGGTAACTCCTCAATCCCTGTTTTTCTTTAGATACCTTCGTGGGTTGGTTTCGAGCCTCGCATTAATCAAGGGACTCCAACTTAATGTTTTAATCGAAAGGAAAAATAAATTTCCTGAGAACTTTAAAGTGCAAAATCAGTATTTGGGAATTTTCTGTGTAAGTTAGTTTGACCCCCTCCCCCACACGCACTGGCTGTGTGAAGGAAACATACCCCGTCGTCATTTCTGATATACATTCCTCAGTCGGTTTTCAATATTTAATTTTTCTGTTGCCTGTTCTGAAAGTTCCTGGAAGTATTCCCATAGGAAGCATTTTTTCCTGATGTCTATTCTTACAGGATTCTCCCTCGAAATACAAACTGGCAATTTGTGCGGGTTTTCATTGAACTTTTGGAAGATAATGCTATCACTATGTGGACTCGTGCCTCGAGAAAAGTGTGTGTGGGGTGGCATGTGTGTAACAAAACATCTTAATTTCATCTAAAGGCGGCCAGACCTCTACCTTGCCCACGAATGAACAATATCACGGGCCGGCCCTGACTGCAGGGCAATAGGTTTGCAAAGAATCTGCTAAGCAAGCTGTTGCTAAGAGAAGAGTGTCAGGTTTCCAAATGATGCCTCTGTTTTGTAAACTGTAGTCTGGTAGAGTGTACGATTTGCTGCAGCATGCACGCTAGATGTCTGTACTTATTTCCGATCAACATGTGCGGATGTCCGGAACTGTATCTGCACTGCTCTGTCCATCATGACACCATGAGGTGCATAGCGTTGCACTCTGCTGGGTTGGCGTAACCTCGGGGTACTGCATCCCAGCTTTACAGATATCAATTATTCATATTTTCTCAGAGTTCAGTAATTTCCCATATGGATTGCCGTTTTCTTCCCCGGGCATATAGAGAAGTTTGGACATTGTGCTTGACCTTTATACTCTTACTTTTTATATTCTGTCCGCTATGACGAACTGAAATAACTCATTCTACGTGAATGCTTTTCATTTACAAGCCGCAAATCAGAAAAGAAATAAATTTTGTACTAGTACTTAATATGTGTATATAATGGTTGTTTGGAGTAACAAATAAACTTATTAATAATCTTCCGCTTGGGAAAAAAGCATCACTCCTTTAGGCTGCAACCGTACTATTGTAATATCGTAAATATTAACTTTGGGTGCATTAGACATATTTATCATACTCTAAAATTTGTATTCAAAAAAATTTGTGTATATAAAAATGTTGAAAAGCTATTATGCGCTAAATAAAATTTTTACCAATGCATAATAACATAATACTATTTACAAGCTGCGTGTATAAATTCATTCGTACTCGTGGATTATCAGTCAAAAAACATTCGCTTCCCAACACAGAAAATATCTTCGAAATTCACTTTCTATCCTTGGTACAAAAATGTTATTTGGAAAACCATTGCATTTTGGAATATAACCTAGCAAACGACTCTTCACTTATTTTGTGAGCAAGTGTTTTTCAGAAATATTATTTATTGAAAACTATGTTACATCACGGACAGGTTTTTTATGCCACTAATGTATATATAATCTTTTTATAAACCCATTTATTCTTTGCAGGGAAATATTAGCGATTCCCTAATTTTTTCTTCTCTAATTTTTGAAACAACCTAGATGCTGATACAAATTTGCAAAATGCAGCTAGCGGAGGAAATCGGTCCCAACTAATGTAACGGAAGAAAAATGCACCGATATATTCGACCATTAGGCCCTCTGTATGAAACTAAAAATGTTAACATTATGAACTTCGTAATTATGTGCTTGGTTTATTCCTCTGTAGTACTGTAGAAATATGGATTAATGTGTGCCAGTACTATGCATAGCACAGATGCTTTATATTTCAAGTTACGTGTAATTTCTTGATTGCAAGCGTAATTGGAGCACAACAACCTATGTCCTAAAGAGAATTTACTCTCCACACAAGAGACATAATAGCCATAAAAGGGCAAGAAATTCAGTCTAGGTTGAAGAAAATGGTTTATTGGCAAGGCACCTGCTGATGTCTTTTGGATGACATTCATATGGCTATCAGGCTTTACTGGTAAGAAAGTGCACATATAAAACAGTGAAACTGCAAAAGGATAGAGTAAAAATGAATATATAACTTTAAAAATAGTGAAAAAAGATAAAATAGTAAAGTAAATTTCCTCCTTCACCGTTATCTGTGAAAATTTGTATTATTTATCAGTTCCCCTGTGCTGTCATATATCACAAATTTTCGGATCATTTGTGTCAGCAGAAAAAAAAAAAAAAAGGCTTGTGTTTTACTTGACTAAAATGACGTTGTAAAGGAAATGTTAACTGAGCTTCCCCTTGGGAAACATGGGGGTGAGGAAGGAAGATAGGAAGCTGAAAACTGATCCTACATCTGATAAGGGAAAGTGGTAATAACAGTAAGACCCCCTCAAGAAAGGGGGTAGGAAATAACCATGCGATTTTCAGCGCCATCTATGAGAAGAAGCTTTATGTTCGACATGCCTTTATATCCACCTTAAATTCAAAATGTCTGAAACATTTTGGGGATCTTGGAGAAAACAGTGGCAGGACAGAAAGGCTGGAAAATAAACACCTAAAAAATTCTATAATTAATTATAATTTATTTCATTCTAGCATTTCAGGTGTCTAATTGTGCCAAATAATTTTATTGAATGAAATTTAAATTGGACTTAAATCCTTTGAAAAATGAACGGTCATTCGATTTTAAATGTCCAGAACCCCCAGTAATTTTTTAAATCGCCACCTATGACACATTTGCTGCCATTTGTTTCGGAAATGTTTATTAGCATGACTAGTAGTTGCGTCGTACTTGTTACTCCGCCTTGGCACTAGTAAAGTCATTAATTAGGGTTCGGTGAATCATCTGCCATCGGCAGTCGGCAATACATCACTGCGCTCATAATGTCTTGTATTCATAACGACATAACATTTTTCAAAAGGACTACCTGATTACTGTGCAGTAAATTACTCTTATCTTTAACATTATACTCGTTGTTAATAAGTCAAATTTTCGTTTTATTATTGCTATTCTTATTATTAATATTTTACCACCGGGCAAAAATTTCTCTAGTACTGTTTGAATTTCCCCGAACCTCGTTCATGCATTCAGACATATTCTGCACCCCTGTTTCCAAGTAGAATTACAAATGTTTGATCGGTTTCATATCAGATAAATTTTGAGGTCAGGGCATTAACAGAAAGTCGCCAGCATGTTTCTTGAACCACACCTTGACAATTTTGGCAGTGTGGCATGGTTCGTTATTCTGTTGATAATGGCCATCACCAGCAGGGAACACAGTTGCCATGAATGGGTGAACTTGGTCCATAACGATGTTCAGATACCTGACAGCTGTCAAGTATTGTGCTATTGGGATAATGGGGCCTAAAGTGTCCCAAGAAAACATTGCCCACAGCATGACACCACTGCTGTCGACCTGTTTCCGCCCAACAGTGCATCCAGATGCCATAGCCTCAGCCTATCCATGCTTGGACGCCTACGTGATGCACCAGGAATCTTGATTCGTCAGACCAGGCCACTTTCTTCCAATCATCCATGGTCCAATCTCGATGACCTTGAGCCCAATTTATGAGTTGTTGGCGCTGACGTGCAGTGAGCATGTGGACCCAGCTGGGTCTTCGGCTATGCAGACCCATGTGCAGAAGGCTGTGATGAACTGTCTGCTGTGACACATTGCCCTGATCATTACTGTTGGAGCTGCAGGTGATTTGTTTTACTGTGGCCCTGCGGTCACCATGAACAATGTGCGACAGTCTCCATTCTCCTCAGGCATCCAATGAGCTGCGGACGACACACAGCTGGATGATGGTTCATCATTTGGCCATCTGTCACCACTTTTGATACGTACTCACTACAGCAGCAAGTGAACAAACAAGCCACACCGTCTCCGAGATTGTAGTTCTGAGACACCGTGCCATCGCAATTTGTCCTTTAACAAACTCTAGTAAATTGGCAGCTTTTCCCATTCTGACTCCAAACACTCGACTAACTGAAAGCCGGTCCTCATGTTGTATATATTTGTGTGAACTTCACCTGCACCACCGTTTGGTCTCCAGGCACACTCCACTCATTTCTCTAGGCTGGGGGTGGTCATAATGTAATGGCTCATCGGTGTACTTTCAGTATGGAAAAGTATGAAAGATATATATATATATATATATATATATATATATCGGGATGTAAGGTCAGGTGATGCGTAACATCACAGCCTCTCCTTGACAAATGTCAACCCCGCCTTCTCGTGGTGCATCCTGTTCCCACTAAAGGGGCTCTGACGACCGCCAATAGCGGTATAACTATACCATCGGGATCAGAGGAAATGCTATCCCACACTCACCAACCCGCTGGCCAGCGTGGTGAGTTATGGCCAAACACCTCCAAAATGACTCTACAACTTAAATCTTGGCCCTCAGTCTCCGGCAGCTGGAATGTACCTGGCCAAGGCAGCGGCCAGTGCGACATGAAGGCAGAGGGTGCTAAGAATCCCCGGAGGACCGGACTAGGCTGCCATTTGATGCTGACCTTGGCTACCTATAACGGACGCTCCCTATCTTATGATTCAAGGCTTTTGAATTGGAAGAGGAACTACAAAGGATCAAGTGGGACATCGTCGGGCTAAGTGAGGTAAGGAGAAAAGGAGAAGATCTCATTGAACTTAAAAGTGGACATCTCTTCTATTATCGTGGGACAGATACTGGCAGAACTAGTGGTGTTGGATTTATAATAAACAAGAAACTGAAGGATAAAGTGGTAGAAGTTGAAAGTTCCTCTGACAGAGCTGCACGACTCGTTATCCAACTATCGAGAAGATACCAGGCTCAGATTATTCAAACTTTTGCACCCACCACAAGTCATCCTGAAGAAGAAATTGAAGAATTTTATGAGGAAATTCGTCATCTAAATAATAAAGGTAAGCAGCACTTGAAGATAATTATGGGAGATTTCAATGCAAAAATAGGGCAACGGCAACAGAATGAAACTTCAGTAGGTAAATTCGGTCACGGCAACAGAAACCAGCGTGGAAATACTCTCGTTGAGTTTGCAGAGGCAGAAGGATTTTTCATCTTGAACTCCTTTTTTCAAGAAAAAAGCCACACAGGAAATGGACATGGAGACATCCAATTGGGACGACAAGTGAAATTGATTTTATTATGTCTAACAAAAAATTCGCCATCGAAGACTGCAGTGTGCTGAACAAGTTCAACACAGGTAGTGACCATAGATTGGTGAGATGTAAGATGCACCTCAACACTAAACTGGAACGTGGCAAGCTCATAAGACAAACAAAATGTATTGACATAACCAACCTTAAAAAACACCATAATACTTTCAAGTTGGAACTGAAGAACAGATTCTCTGCTTTAGAAGGCCTAATATCGGAAGAAGTGGATATTTCGGAAGTTAACAGAAAAGTAACCAAAGCTCTAATGGAAACAGCAACAAAATTAGCTGGGTCTAAGAACAAGTTGCATGTGAACAAATTATCAGGAAAAACCAAAATGTTGATGCAAAAAAGAAGAGAGATGAGGACAACTAAAGTAGATGTGACTTCCAAAGTGGAATATATAGAGCTATGCAAGACAACACGAAAAAGTATCACTGAAGACGTAAGGAAATTCAACTGTGAGCTAGTGAGGAAAGCAATTGAAAACAACCAAAGCCTTAAGATAGCAAAGGGACATCTCAGTAAGGGAAGAAAACAGATTATGGCTCTGAGAAAAGAAGATGGTTCTATAACAAGAAATAGAGGCGAAATTTTGACAAGAGTGAAAGATTTCTACTCCAAATTATATGAAAGGGATGATACATGTACTCCAGACATCATGAAAGGTACCAGAGTTCTTCCAGTCCTCCCAGCAGAAGTTGCTCATGCAATCAAGAACATGAAGCGAGGGAAAGCTCCAGGAGAAGATGGAATTACTATAGACCATACAAGAAGCAAGTGGAGAAATTGAAACAGTACTCGCCCAAATTTTCACTCGATGCCTTAATGAAGGGAAGATTCCTGAGGATTGGAACAATGCTACAATGATCCTGCTACATAAAAAAGGTGACATTGAGGATCTCAGGAACTACAGACCTATCAGCCTCCTATCAGTGGTTTATAAAATCTTCACTAAAGTTCTTTCACACCGCTTGAAGGTAACACTGGACATGGCTCAACCGAGAGAACAAGCTGGATTCAGGAGTGGCTACAGCACAATAGATCATATCCACGTACTGAGAGAACTGATTGAAAGAGCGAGGGAATATCAACTTCCATTGTGCATGGCTTTTATCGATTATGAAAAAGCCTTTGATTCGGTGAAACCATCAGCAGTTACCACGGCTCTGAAAACCTGCGTATTGAAGATGCATACATTAATATTATTAATAACATCTATGAAAATGCAAGTGCAAAGATTCGGCTGTTTGAAAATACAACACACATAAAAATTGGAAAGGGAGTGAGACAAGGTGACACCATATCTCCGAAGCTCTTTAATGCCACATTGGAAAATGTCTTTCAATCACTGAACTGGGAAAACAAAGGGATAAAGATTAATGGAGATTATCTAACCCACCTTCGTTTTGCTGATGACGTAGTCATTTTTGCAACTACCCCATCAGAGCTGCAGAGTATGATCCAGGAACTTGCTGACAAGAGTAAAGAAGTGGGTTAAAAATGAACTTTCAGAAGACAAAAGTGATGTTCAATGCTTTTACAAGAAATGAAGATTTATCGATTGATGGAGAAAAACTGGAGATAACAGATACGTATGTTTATCTTGGACAGCAGATATCAAGTGAGGGTCACATTGATGAAGAAATTAATCGGCGTACAAAACTTGCCTGGAGAGCTTTTGGAAGAAACAGCATAATTTTCAAGAGCAATATGCCATTATGTCTTAAAAGAAAAGTGTTTGATCAATGCATCCTTCCAGTGCTTACGTATGGTGCAGAGACGTGGACCTTAACTAAAAGAGACATACAAAAGCTGCAGACAACTCAAAGAAGCATGGAGAGGTGCATGCTTGGTATAACCAGGAGAGATAAGAAGAGGAACTCGTGATCCGAAAAATGACGAGAGTGGAAGACATCATGATCAGAGTTAAATCCCTGAAATGGCAATGGGCTGGACATACTGCCAGAAGGACAGACCATAGATGGACAGCCGAAATTTTAGATTGGATTCCAAGGGACAGGAAAAGACCCAGAAAAAGACCACATGGGAGATGGGTGGATGAAATTCGTAAATATGCGGGAGTGACATGGAGGAGACTGGCACAAGACAGACCGTTGTGGAGGAAACTTGGGGAGACCTTCGTCCAGCAGTGGATTGATAATGGTTGACAATGATGATGATGATGATATATATATCAAAAATATCATCCTGTACAGCAGCTAATTCACTGCTGGGCAAAGATGTCTTGAAGTTTTCCCCAGAAATTTGTCTTGAAGGTATTTTTTCACTCTTTGTGACCAATAGAGTGATCTCTGGAGTTTTGTGACACATATGATACAAGTGAGCAAAATGATCAAAAGAAAGACAAAGAAATTTCCTTATTGCCCTAACATGCTGTCTAATTTCATTTATTTATCCATCTTTTTTATATAGTTTTTTTGGTCTTCTGTTTCCAGTTAAATTTGTGTATTGAGAGTGCAGTAAAAATTGTTACATAACAAGAAGGTACAGTGGAAATTTTCATATGGTGTTTGTTCATGTTATTCATTGTTACAATTTCCGTATGCCGCCTCCTAAAAACTAAGCTATGGGTGCCCATGCACGCAAACATAATTTCTTAAAGCACAGATCTCCTGTAAGAAAAACTGTCACATTACTTATCATTGGCACCACTTATTGTCGATAGCTGTCTGCAGGAATGGGGCGAGGGCACTGAGAAGATAACTGACAAGTCAGAAAACTCCCCCCCCCCAAAAAAAACCCCCATTAAGCCACTAATATAATGACACCAGGTGCCCACACAAAAGCAAGGTGTAATTTAGACTTTTTATGTAGCAACTTCATGTAATGATGTTTATCCATGTTATGCGGATAATGTGAAATTAGCAGATTTCCATTAACTGGTTTTCTCTTTTTTTTTTGCAGTGATATTTACTTCAGAAGGTCAGTGGAGAAACAGACCTCCCAGCAAAATACCATCCTTATGGAAATCCTATTGTGAGTTTCCTCAGTTTTTTATTATCTAGTTTTTAGCAAAAATAAAAATGTGTATTTTATTGTTTTCCCTGAACTGTGTTTGAACTCGTCATCAAAAATTCTGTATCTGTTTGAAAATGGAAATTGAACTGTGGAAAGATTTCAAAATCTTGTGATAATTTTTTTCTCCCTGCAATGCTCCCACTGTTCTATATTGTTGTGAAAGGTTATTTTTTCTTATAAATGTTTATATTTAAGCTTGATAAAGAAGAGAAAATTTTCTGAAAATGGAAGTAATGAAGTTGGAATATTTGAAAGAATTGATGCATGGTATGCAAATGTATTCATCCTCTCAAAGTTTCACTGTTTATCTAAAATAGTGAAAGCTTTTTTATCATGCATTTATGGTCTTCAGACTGAAAGTTATTCCAGCATAATGGATGAAATTATAGTCAGAAAGTATGAACATCAAAGCCTATTCAGCAATACATACTGTGAACTTTAAAGCACATAAGGCTGCAGTTAAAAATAAATAAATAAAATTACCAAAGGTAATGTTGTTGTTTTTCTCCCATGGACATCATTTTTAATTCTACCAGTTGCAAATAATTTTTTATTGTATTAATTCTTTTTTTTCTGTAATAATTTTTGTGACAGATCGGAATTTGTTGTCATACTAGATACCCAAATTTTCTGCTATGTTCTGAATTACTTAAAACTACTGAAGAAAAATAAAAATTGTTGGTTACTGAAAGCTACTTCCAGGGATTGTCATCTCTGCAGTAAGTCACATACCATTCGAGTTCTATGCTTTTTTCTTAAGCACCACAGTCTACTATGTACATGGCCTAGCAGTTCTGTGGTAGTTAGAAAAGTATAAGTGTACATCTCTCTGGAAGAACTGATGTTTTAAGTTCGATTAACATTCAACATCAGTTATGTAGCCCATGGCAGAACAACAATTTAACATTTTACATTTCAGCAGATTTCTTAGATGTGCTTTTTCGTGGTCACACTGCATAATACCTCCAAAGCTTGCCAGCCAACAACTCAGTGTCTATTTTCAGTTTGTCTTGGCCAGGAATCTCTGACAGTCCTAGCTCTGCAAGAGGCACATATACATCATTTTAAGTCAACATACATAGTTTTCATTCTTAATGTGCTTAACTGGCTGAAAACTAGTGTTGGAAACCTAACTAACTAGCATCCAAATAATGTTTGGCCAATTAATTTAAGTGCAAATAAGGGGGCAAAAAATTAATTTTATTTGCAAGTACTTCCTGTAGTAAGCTGTCCAGTATTTTATGCTGCTTTCATTATAAATGCTTTGCAGTACTCCATCTTGTGTTCACCTAAGCCCTTTTAATGTTCTTTATATCATTTTCACTTAAACACAACTTTAAACCCCATTTTCCTTTTCGACAGAAAATGCACGAATTAATGTCCTTTACACCATCCTTATGCCTCTTTCTGGCTTTCTAGGATTAACAAGCTTAACTGGGTCACTGATGTGTTGTCTCACTCCAACTTCATTCCATAACCTGCAACAATGTAGGAAAAATTACTGACTTTATTATCTTAATAAAGCAATCTTTAAATTTCAGTGTTAGAGAAAATACAAAAGTCCTACAATATCTCAAGAACTACCGAGTTTTCCAAAATATTTGTAGTAACAAAATTTGTTTGTCTTTTAAAAAAGAGTGAACTTTAAAATGTTGAAATCAGATTACTAGTTACGAAGATACACTTAAAAAAATATAAACAATTTGGTAGCCAAATGACCATGATCTGTACTATGTGACCAACATTTTTAAAACTCCTGTAGGTGTTTCATAAGGCCCAGCAGTCAAACTTAGGGAATGTACAACCACATGTGATGTTCTGGTAGGGCTTTCGTCCCGAGGTCATTGACTGGAGTCACATAATGCCTTAAAAAGGATAGATTATTAGTTTAAAGTAATATTTAAAAAATAGTTAAATTTAAATTTTGGGCATTTATTTTGTTATTAGAGGTAAATTCGAAGTTTTTTTTTTTATGGTAACAGCTCATGTGCTGGAGTTCAGGGAGTATGATTGTATAATTTTTATTCTTCATGTGTGTTTATTGTTGGAAGTTAAAAATTGCTATTGTATATATTTTTTTTTTTTGCTATGTAAATTTTATTTACATTGTGTGTTGTAAGAAAGAGTTCTGGGTGGAAAGTATTATGTAAATGTGTGATGTGATGATGTCTGTTGAAGGCGAGATGGAAAGTTGTGCCTTGTGATATGTTGCTGAAAATCTGTGGACACCTGATCAATGTTTTTAGATTTTCATCAACATTATCCACGTTTTTCTTGAAAGAAAAAATAAGTAAATCGAAGGGATAATAGTGGTCAGTTCAGGAAAGGGTGACGATTCTTCCCTGGAGTGATTTGCTGTTAAACTTTTCATAAATTTAGATTTCACCTCCCCTGGGTTCGATTTTTGGATCCAGGAGAGAAAAGTCAAGAAAAAGTCACAGAAAATTCTATTTTCTCATCGCTATTTTTTTTCTCTCCTCTTCTCTGCTTAATGTACAAAATGAGTGTTTTTACTTTGTTAAGGGATAGGAGAGTAGCAAAGGGCTACCCTCCCGCCAATTCAGTATTTCAGTATTTATCATCGCTCTGGGGCTAGCCTATGGACTTTTTGGTTGAGTTCCAAGGTTAAGCATATAAATTGTGAAATAAGCATATAAATTGTGAATACTCAGCCCAGCAGGAGGGAAATGGCAGTGCACATAAAAAAAAAAAAAAAAAAAAAAAAGAAGGGATGTAATATTCTGAGTGAAGAGTAGTGTAAATAATTTTTTTTTCTCTTTCTTTTACCTTTGTTGTGTGAACAAAATTGTAGCATTTGTATTATTCATTATCTAATCTATGAGTAGGATGATTCAGAAGTTAGTAGGATGTATTATAATTTTAACTTTGAAATTATGAAGTTGGTGAGGTAAGGCTGGGATGGACTTGATAAGTGGGCCTTAAAAAAACAAGAATAAATGTAATCCAAATCAAGAAAAAAAAAAAAGGGGAAAAGAATAATCTTTCGCCGGGGCAAGTAAATTCATAAGTGATATTTTTTTTTTGTTGAGTATTAAAAAAGGAATGCAAGAAAAAGAAAGCTGGTCTATGCTCAAAATAGGTAGTGAAAAAAAATGTAGTTCTTTTTATGGTATATGATGTATGTATTTATATTTTCTGTAAGTCAAAAATGCAGTTCCTTTCTTCGTCCAACGGTCACTTTTTTTTTTCCCAAGCTCATTCCAAGAAAAGGGGAGTGCTGTTTGAAATTGTTAGGAGATCGCCCACCCAAGAGTGAGCAGTTATTTACACAAAAAGGCATTTTTCCCTCTCTACAACGCTGTAGTGAAATTCTCCGAACAGAAACACCACCCCGAGAAATTTCCCAGCTGGGTTCCGTGGGCTGGCAAAGAGGGTTTAATCCTGAAGAGTTATAGTACGTGCTGTCAAGCTCTGAACGGCAGGAAAGCAGGCGTGCATAAAAATTTATGTGTTTCCCCTCCAAAAAGGCAAGAAGGGTCATATCAGATTACGCGTGTGCCTGGCCGCTGAGAGTTCCCGCGCTTTTGTTTTTTCCCCCCACCCTACCTTCCTATGATTGTAAGAGGAATGTCACGTGGGCAAACACGAAACCATTGCATGGTTTTGACCGGCTGACCAATGGGAGCAAAAGCGTCCCTCGTGGACGGCGCTGATTGGCTCTCTGTGTTCTTCTGCGAGAGAGCGTCGTTTTGAGTCTGGAAAAGAAAGGTCGAAAAAGAAGTGGGACGTGAGGAGAAGGAAGGGAAAAAGAATGCAGGTCAATTGGAAGATAGTCCTGGTCATCTGTGGTTATCCACCACCAGCCAGGAAAAAGATACAGCCGCCCCGGTGGCGCAGTGGTCTAAGGCGCTGGCCTCTGATCTTCATCCGTAAGGGGTCCGGGTTCGAATCCCGGTCAGGCATGGATGTTGTGTTTGTCTTACGGCACTGGCTCTCTCCCTTCCCTGGAACCAGTGACCCTAAATTAGGGACGGGCGACTGCCTATAGCCCATTGAGTTGCTCACGATGGTCGTTAAACCTCCAATCAAAAAAAAAAAAAAAAAGATACAAGACCTCATCCCTGATCCAAAAAAAAAAAAAAAAAAAAAAAAAAAAAATAAAATTTAAGCAAACAGCAGCTCTAAAACAGACTCCAGAGCATGAAGGGGCCCGGGTCGAGGTGTGCCTCCACCACCAGGCAGTTAGGCCTAAGAAAAAGAATTTTTGCCGGGCTGTGAAGAGGTCAACCGATGTGTGCATCTCCACCCCAGACGAGACTTGGCATTCGATACCTGCAACCTAATTCATGATGGTCAATGACGGCTCCGGGAAGAAGGCATCCTAACATACCAGTTGCACTTCGTCAGTGAGCGTATTCAAAGCATTCAACCTTCCAGCAGTTGTCAGCCTAAGACGTGATGATCCGACCTATTTGTGAATTCCAACACCGATTCCCCCTCATCAAGGGGTAAGTTGTATACACTAATTCTATTTTTGACCCTTTCGTAGAGCCGAAGTCGGCACTACAGTAATCAGATTGCCAGTATGCTCTAAAGAAAAAAGGGTACTTTCCGTCTGCATGTCGGAGGTTATCCAGTTAAGATCATCAGGAACGAAAGAGGGAACTGTACGTGACATTGCTCTCACAAATGTAGTAGACATATAAAAAAAAAAAAAAAAGTTAAACTCACAAATATGATTGTAAATCGTGATAGTTTACTCGCCTCTTCAAGGCGGGAATTTTCATGTTAAAATGTTAACACTTCAGCTCACCTGTGCATACCTGCCTTAAAAAAAAAAAAAAAAAAAATATATATATATATATATATATATATATATACTAAAGAGCAAAACTGAAGACTAAGGAAAAAATTTTAGAATTTAAAACGAAGGGTGCAAAATAACCTGAAAATAACCTGAAAATCAAAACGCGCAACGCAGCAGTTTTGAAAATTCAGAATTCACATTCTATAAAGAAGATACCTAAGCAAAAAAATACATATATAATTTTGACTCACACCTAGTACAACATAGAAAAGGTTATGTATCTACCTGTGTGATCAAAAGGAAAAAAGATAAAAAAATAAAATAAAACAACTGAATGTAGAAGGTGTCGAGAATACTGAGCCTTGGCTTTATCAAGGACCAGCAAAAACTCTGCATTTTCTCACTTCCACAAAGACCTAGTTGGAAATGGGTTTCTGCAAGGCCATAGATGCAAGTAACATTCCCACCTAAAATAGTTTAAAAAATATATATATAAGTCATGTCCTCCTTAGAGTTGCATGACCTAGCACTAGTTAACAATTTCGCTTGCATCCATTAACCTTCCTGGCCCGACCCATACTCTTCATCTGTTACTATTAAACAGAGAGAAGAAGATTAAAGAGAACTCAAGCTGTGAGAGTGACATAATAATTAGAAATGATTTTCAGCCATAACGAAATTCCAAGTTCGTTTGAGAGAGAATTTAAACCTGAAAAACAATGCAAAAGAAATCCAAATTTTACATTGCAATTAAAAAAGGAAATGTTAATTTATAACGAACAGATTTTTGAAAGAAAACTTGAGTCTAAAACCCCCTACTCTACAACTTATGACAACACGAAAACGAGAATAAGTTAAAGATAATAATTAACTAAAGAAAACTTTGTGAAAGTTATATACCTTAAACAGTTAGTTGCAATATGTACAAAGTATTTCAGCAGTGCTTTAAGTGCATAATTAATTAGTTATTAAGAACTTAACTACTTTGAAAAAACAGCGCATAGACAGCGCATAGAAAAGGAACAAGCTAAGCCATCTTCTGTTCCTAGGTACCCCAAAAGACGCTCAAAGTTACAAAGAAAAGAAAGAGTTAAAACCCGCAAAAATGTTAACAGACAAACCAATGCCTAAAAGTTGAAAAGCTAAAAAACGACAGAGAAAAGGTACATGAAGTACAAACATTGAGCTTATAAAACCTAGAACCCAAAAACAAGGAAGAGAGCTTACCTCTTGTGTTACAAAAACTTTTCTCCTCACTAGAGAAGAACATGGCTGACCTCTTCTGCCACTCCCTAGACGCTGGGGGCAGTGAGGGTGGGGCTGATGGCCTCCTCATACAGCAAGAAACCAACGCGCGGAGATTTTAACCAGAGAAAAAAATATATAATCATAAGACTGTGGATCTGTATGATCAGAAAGAGCAGAATTAACTCTCCAGAATACATGAGAAATATTATAAAATACACGAGCAGTTTATTTAATAATCTTTGCATGTATTAAATCACCTTAGTGAGCTTCTATAGATTAATCAGAATCTTATTAATTTTAATGTTGGTTTTACTATTTTTAGTATAGCTATCCTAGTGATATATTGAGTTGATAGAGAGAAAGATATAAGTAATCTTAATCTCATCATCATCATCATCATTGTCAACCATTATCAATCCACTGCTGGACGAAGGTCTCCCCAAGTTTCCTCCACAACGGTCTGTCTGGTGCCAGTCTCCTCCATGTCACTCCCGCATACTTTCGAATTTCATCCACCCATCTTCCATGTGGTCTTCTTCTGGGTCTTTTCCTGTCCCTTGGAATCCAATCTAAAATTTCGGCTGTCCATCGATGGTCTGTTCTTTTGGCAGTATATCCAGCCCATTGCCATTTCAGGGATTTAACTCTGATCATGATGTCTTCCACTCTTGTCATTTTTCGGATCCACGTGTTCCTCTTCTTATCTCTCCTGGTTACACCAAGCATGCACCTCTCCATGCTGCTTTAAGTTGTCTGGAGCCTTTGTATGTCTCTTTTAGCTAAGGTCCACGTCTCTGCACCATACGTAAGCACTGGAAGGATGCTTTGATCAAACACTTTTCTTTTAAGACATAATGGCATATTGCTCTTGAAAATTATGCTGTTTCTTCCAAAAGCTCTCCAGGCAAGTTTTGTACGCCGATTAATTTCTTCATCAATGTGACCCTCACTTGATATCTGCTGTCCAAGATAAACGTACGTGTCTGTTATCTCCAGCTTTTCTCCATCAATCGATAAATCTTCATTTCTTGTAAAAGCATTGAACATCACTTTTGTCTTCTGAAAGTTCATTTTTAATCCCACTTCTTTACTCTTGTCAGCAAGTTCCTGCATCATACTCTGTAGCTCTGATGGGGTAGTTTCAAAAATGACTATGTCATCAGCAAAACGAAGGTGGGTTAGATAATCTCCATTAATCTTTATGCCTTTGTTTTCCCAGTTCAGTGATTGAAAGACATTTTCCAATGTGGCATTAAAGAGCTTCGGAGATATGGTGTCACCTTGTCTCACTCCTTTTCCAATTTTTATGTGTGTTGTATTTTCAAATAGCAGAATCTTTGCACTTGCATTTTCATAGATGTTATTAATAATATTAATGTATGCATCTTCAATACCGCAGGATTTCAGAGCCATTGCAACTGCTGATGGTTTCACCGAATCAAAGGCTTTTTCATAATCGATAAAAGCCATGCACAATGGAAGTTCATATTCCCTCGCTCTTTCAATTAGTTCTCTCAGCACGTGGATATGATCTATTGTGCTGTAGCCACTCCTGAATCCAGCTTGTTCTCTCGGTTGAGCCATGTCCAGTGTCACCTTCAAGCAGTGTGAAAGAACTTTAGTGAAGATTTTATAAACCACTGATAGGAGGCTGATAGGTCTGTAGTTCCTGAGATCCTCAATGTCACCTTTTCTATGTAGCAAGATCATTGTAGCGTTGTTCCAATCCTCAGGAATTTTCCCTTCATTAAGGCATCGAGTGAAAATTTGGGCGAGTACTGTTTCGATTTCTCCACTTGCTTCTTGTATGATGTCTACAGTAATTCCATCTTCTCCTGGAGCTTTTCCCCGCTTCATGTTATTGATTGCATGTGCAACTTCTGCTGGAAGGACTGGAAGAACTCGGGTACCTTTCATGATGCCTGGAGTACATGTATCATCCCTTTCATATAATTTGGAGTAGAAATCTTTCACTCTTGTCAAAATTTCTGCCTCTATTTCTTGTTACAGAACCATCTTCTTTTCTCAGTGCCATAATCTGTTTTTTTCCCTTACTGAGATGTCCCTTTGCTATCTTTAGGCTTTGGTTGTTTTCAATTGCTTTCCTTACTAGTTCACAGTTGAATTTCCTTACGTCTTCAGTGATACTTTTCCGTACTGTCTTGCATAGCTCTATATATTCCACTTTGGAAGTCACATCTTCTTTAGTTGTCCTCATCTCTCTTCTTTTTTGCATCAACATTTTGGTTTTTCCTGATAATTTGTTCACATGCAATTTGTTCTTAGACCCAGCTAATTTTGTTGCTGTTTCCATAAGAGCTTTGGTTACTTTTCTGTTAACTTCAGAAATATCCACTTCTTCCGATGTTAGGCCTTCTAAAGCAGAGAATCTGTTCTTCAGTTCCAATTTGAAGGTATTATGGTGTTTTTTAAGGTTGGTTATGTCAATACATTTTGTTTGTCTTATGAGCTTGCTACGTTCGAGTTTAGTGTTGAGGTGCATCTTACATCTCACCAATCTATGGTCACTGCCTGTGTTGAACTTGTTTAGCACACTGCAGTCTTCTATGACGAATTTTTTGTTACACATAATAAAATCAATTTCACTTGTCGTCCCATTTGGATGTCTCCATGTCCATTTCCTGTGTGGCTTTTTCTTGAAAAAGGAGTTCAAGATGAAAAACCCTTCTGCCTCTGCAAACTCTACGAGAGTATTTCCACACTGGTTTCTGTTGCCGTGACCGAATTTACCTACTGAAGTTTAATTCTGTTGCCGTGACCGAATTTACCTACTGAAGTTTAATTCTGTTGCCGTTGCCCTATTTTTGCATTGAAATCTCCCATAATTATCTTCAAGTGCTGCTTACCTTTATTATTTAGATCACGAATTTCCTCATAAAATTCTTCAATTTCTTCTTCAGCATGACTTGTGGTGGGTGCATAAGTTTGAATAATCTGAGCCTGGTTTCTTCTCGAGAGTTGGATAACGAGTCGTGCAGCTCTGTCAGAGGAACTTTCAACTTCTACAACTTTATCCTTCAGTTTCTTGTTTATTATAAATCCAACACCACTAGTTCTGCCAGTATCTGTCCCACGATAGTAGAAGAGATGTCCACTTTTCAGTTCAATGAGATCTTCTCCTTTTCTCCTTACCTCACTTAGCTCGACGATGTCCCACTTGATCCTTTGTAGTTCCTCTTCCAATTCAAGAAGCCTTGAATCAGAAGATAGGGAGCGTCCGTTATACGTAGCCAAGGTCAGCATCAGATGGCAGCCTAGTCCGACACCTATATATATATACCTATATAGATATACCCTCATAAATATTGGATCCAGAATTTTGATATTTGTTCAGAGAAGATACAATTTGTTTTGATAACATGTAAGCAAGCCACAAATGTAAATTAACGTTCACGCTGTATTAACAAATGACATTATTCACATGGACTCTTGCATGATTATATAAGATCGATCATTTGAATTACTGACTTCACATATGAGTGGGCCAGTGAAGCCTTAGTGAAGTGCTAAATAGTAAATGTATTAAACCTTTCATAGCAATATTAATATCTGTCCTATTTGTGCATGGTGTTATTGTTGTAAAAATAAATACAGGCATTAGCCTTTCAAAAACCAAATTTTGGTATAAGTTGGCATTCGATTTCTAGGTGTGTCTCATAATTTCTGAGCCATCGCATTCATCAACCAACGCTTTGACGTTGGCTAGGAAGTCCCTTGGTTGTTGTTTACATAATGATAATGTCCTAGTAGGTAAAATAATTACAGTCTGATATTTTCTTTCTTTTTTTTTCTCTCATGCTTACAAACACGAGTTCATAAACAACGGTCTCTTTGAGTTGACACATATGTTACACATGTACCAAAAACACAGGGCTGTAGTTATTCCTCGGTTGAAACAAAGCTCACAGAAACACTAACACAGGTGAAAACTCAGTTGTGCTATGACAAATATGACATCTCAAAGTTTCTTCTTATAAGTTTAATTTTTGGTTGTTTCAAAATGCATCTACCCATCTCCCAAAGTTAAATTTTAGTCGAAATTCAAAATTTCCCTTCAGATTTAATTTTGGCTACCTATTTAATAAATATATAACATGGCTGAGATTTCCGCCACAACACTTGCTTCACTATTTATATTGACTTCCATGGATCTTGGGTGTCTCGCTTTTTTTATTTCTAGGTAACCTGTGACAAGTTTCAAGCTTTAGGCGGCTCTGTGTGGTGAGGTTGCATGTTTCCGACGAGGTCCTGATGGAATGATGAGAGAGGTGATATTAGCTTGAGTAATGGTTACTTGATTTGTTCTTGCTGTATTACTCTGGAGTATCGGTACATGTTCTTCCATTGGAGTGTTTATGGATGGAACAATGATTCCTGAAGTGCTGTGCCTGGCTGGGACCAAGTTATGTTCCTGCTGAGGTTTCTTTTTGAGGACTCAGGCTGTGAATGTTGTTTTTGCGGCATGACTTCCTATAGGTCATCCAGCCGTTAAGCCTTACTGGTCCATCATTTGGTTTCCTGCCGTGCTATTCTGGAGTTATCTGAATATGTTCTTCTGTTGGAGCATTTGTTGATGGAACTATGATTCCTGAAGTGCTGTGCCTGGCTGGGACCAAGTTATGTTCCTGCTGAGAAGTTTCTTTTTGAAGACTCAGGCTGTGAATGTTGTTTTTGCGGCATGACTTCCTATAGGCCATCCAGCCGTTAAGCCTTACTGGTCCATCATTTGGTTTCCTGCCGTGCTATTCTGGAGTTATCTGAATATGTTCTTCTGTTGGAGCGTTTGTTGATGGAACTATGATTCCTGAAGTGCTGTGTCTGGCTGGGACTGAGTTTTGTTCTTGCTGAGAAGTTTCCTCTTGAAGACTCAATCTGTGAATCAGGTTGTGAATGCTGTTTTTGTGGCATGACTTCGTAAAGGTCATCTAGCTGTTAAGCCTTACTGGTTCATCGATTGGTTTCCTGCCATGCTATTCTGGAGTTATCTGTTCTGCTGCATGAACTTAAAACCGAAAAGTTCATGCAGCAGAACCAACCCTCAAAAGTACTCTGCTATATGTTCATGCAAATAACCAACTCAAAAATTACTGTGCTGTATGAGTAATTTTTCAGTTGATTATTTGAGGAGGAAGAGCCTGTCTAACTGTATCCTACATCCTAGCGCCTGATTCGAACCTTAAAGGACAGGTGAAAGTCGAGAGATTATCTGGGCAAAGTAACCTCGTTCAGGGGGGGGGGCTAGGAGCATTGCACGCAGGTGACATGAGCTAACTTCTAGGAGCATTGCACACAGGTGACACGAGCTAACTTCTACACTATAACCCATTCTGGAGCAAATGACAGGGAACTAGTCCAGCACTCTCTCATCTTCAACCAAAAAGCATTCTTCTTCTCATTAGAAACTCTTACTCAGTGCCATTATATTATTTCAAGATACCAATTTCTCAGTGTTCCCAAGATATCAATGTAAAATTAATATTTCATTCAGAAGACATGGAGAAAGCAGAGTACTACTGTATTTAATGATAACTCAAGCAGAAGAGAATATTTAATACTACACATTATATGTCTCTCTGTAGTAAGTAGTACTTAAAAGTTCTCACAATTATATGCCAGTACACAGGTAATAACCTGTACTAAAAGCATAGATTTGTTTTTCTGAATAAATATAAAATAATTAACTGTGACCAGCCAAGGCGCCAGAAACAGCTTTAATGAGAAAACAGTGTTGTTAAGGACAACAGCATAAGCAGCCCTAGTCAGCAATAAGTAACATGAATGGTATTTTTTTTTTGAAAGACAAGCACAGTTGTTTTTATGAATTCTGAGTAACCAGTACATTCATTTTGGCATTTTGAGTTTGTTTTACTATGAAAGTAAACATCTCTGATAGCAGAAAAAAACCTTTCACATGTTTTTTTTTTTTTTTTCACGGAACTTAATTGTAGCCAGCAGTAGCAACAGTTCTCTGACATTGTCATCCATAGCTTCATCCTTTGATGGAGGGGCAAGGGCATGACTGTCGATATAGAAAGCCTTCTCGTTCACCCCTCGGAATGGCTCTCACGTCACATCTGTGGATCTACCAAGATTCACCGGGCGCACGTGAATCCACCACAGCAACCGAGATACATTGATTGCTAACACTGATATGAGTCTTCGTTGATCTACACGTTGAAATTAGTGCACTAAATGTTTCTAGCATTTAAAAAAGAAATGCCACTTGCGTGTTGCGTCCTAGGATATAACAGACATTACCAAAATGGACCAAAGTTGAAAGTGTTAATTGCTGCCCAAAACAAAAATGCTCATTAGGAAGTGAAATGTGTATTAAAAACATGGGTGTATTGATGTTTGGGCATGTGCATATTTCGAATGCAGAACGTTCCTAAGTTAGGTTAAATTATAGGGTTTGTGCTTTGGAGCTTCACATGTTTACAGCTTCTATTATTTGCTATTGCTTTAACATTATACAAAGTATTCTTCTGGCTATTCAAAATTAATGTTAGACTATTTGATCAACAATCCTAGCAGTTTTCTGAACATTCCTTTTTTAAATTTATATTCAGAGAAAAAGTGTATTTGCACACATATAGAATACATACATGTTTATGCTCATACAAATACAAAACATATGCACAAAAGTTTGAAAGAATTTAGTCAGTGGACAGTCTCTCTAAAAAATACGTAAGACCTTAGTTAATTTGGTCAAGCATTTGGAAAAAACATTTTAGCTAATAGATATTGTTGAGGTGTACTTTAATAAGTGAATATAAATTTACATGGTAACAGTGTACATTACTTGTTTTATATTCATCTTCTGAAGGAAAAGTAAGATATCTGATTAAAGGACAAGAAAAAAATTCCTGGCAGAATAAAATAAGTAAAAGGAAGACATGAGTTTTCATTATAGATATTTCTTTTTATAACAGCTAAAAACAATGATGCAGGCTTTGAAAGCATTCCCCTACGATTGTTCATTCCTTTTACTAAAGTTATTAACTGAAAAAAGTATATATAGAATCCACAAATTGATTTTCAAATTTAAAAAATGGGAGCTATGACTTTGTAATAATTTTATTTCTCATTCTTTTAATAAAAATAATACGTTAAGCATTTGCAGAGATATCTCACATTTGTGATGCAATTTTTCACTGTAATACCGAAATTCTAAGACTACTATTGATCATGGCCATTGGTAATATGCTTCAATGTCCCCAGGCTGTCTCTCTCTTGGGCTGCGATCCACCGCCAGTGACATCACAATCCTGTCCGAAGGCCTTCTGTATCGAAAGTCATGGCAGGGGGTGCAATAATGTGATTGATGGAAGGTAAGAAAGCTAACATGATTTGCAGAGCGAAACTTGGAAACTGCTTGCATTTTCTTCAAATTGAATTATCTTGTCTCACTAATCCTAACATGGCAACCAATTTCGTAATGATTGATGAAACAAATCTGAAGCAGTCAAAACGCAAACTTGTATGGTAGTTGTGACATTTTGTCACTCTTATCACACCTGCTGTACCCGTCCCTTTAGAAGGGGACATAGCTATGGGTAATGTCACTTACAATAGTTAGATGACAACATGCCAGATGTTGACTTTCCTGCAGAGCATGCTAGACACAGCTGCTCTACTTCCTTCCCCCTTTGGAGGTGGGGGCACGTTTATGGGTAGCAACTGTCACACCTACAACAGTCAGATGTAAACAGAGCATGCTTAACATATTTTTCATGAAGTTGCATGAATAAAAAAACAAACATAAAATATTATTTTTGTGTTATCAGAAATGTTTATTGAAGTACAGGAATGAAGTTAAATGCCAAAATGAGTTCACTGGTTCACTTAGAATTTGTAAAAATGAGTTTGTATGCTTTCTAAGGGATTACCTCATAAAATTTACTGTAGTTATCTGAAAAATCAAAAAAAATAAAAAGGACAGTCCAATGAACCCTTTTTAGTTATTCTTTATTCAGCTTTGTAAGACAAATGCACCATATTTTGTGCCTGGTTGTTACTGGTACTGCCTTGATTGTCTAAGAGCAGCATTTCCCCTTATTTTCCTTATGCATAAACAGAAGTGTGAAAGTACAAGAGCACTGTGAATATCACTTTTTTTTTTTTTTTGTAATTAGTAAATTACATTTAAATTCCTTAAAACAGTATTTTTGCTTCTAAATTGCTCACTGTGTACCAAATGTAGAACACTAGCAAAGAACTGAAGTGGGAGGTACCAAAAATTTGTCCTACCTTTATGTAGAAAATATAAGAAATTGTTACTTTAAAATTTTTATTTCCATCATATCCAGAATCTTTTATTACAGTGGACTGGTGTTTTATCTGCTTTATCACTATTTGGTCATTCATTTTTGTTTGCCACAAAATTGCAGTTGTTGTGAAATTTAAAACTGCAGCATGACCCAAACTGTTTCTAATGAATTATGTACAAGCATTAATCAGGTGTTACATAAATGTGGTATGCTATACACATTATTATGAAGAGTTTACCACTTAAGTGGTAAGCTCTTCTTAAAACTGGCAAAAGAAATAAGTGATTTTATGGAAAAGACAAGCCATATGCATTTCAGAACTAGTTTTGGCAATATGTGAGACTTTCCTGCTTTTCCTAAATTTTGTATGTGGCAATGTTTTCTGAAATGGCAGTACCTTCAACAGAATGCCTGCCCCACATTTATTGTAGAGATTTTTGAGTGAGTATACACGGTTTGTTAAATTAGTAAATCTTCAGCACGTTATGAAATGTTAGAATCTTCTATCTTGTGAGCAAGTTTCACTATCACTAATGGTAAGCCAGAAGCTGAAAAAACAAAAACAGAAACAGCTTAGTCAATGGCATGGGTCTGGAGTCAGGAGCTTACATTGGAGCTCCAACCTCTTAAAAGATGAGAAAGTTAAATACAACATGTAGACTTAGTAGTAAACTACTGAGTATTGTGGATTATAGTAAACTGAGTATTAGTAGTAAACTTTGTATATGTAAGGTACTGAAAAATATAGAAAAAATAGGAAAAAAACTATATATACATATCATAAGCATCAACATTGAAAATAGAATTGCTCAAGACAGTGAGTTGTGGAAAAGACTAAGGGGAGATTTCAGTCCACTTCTGGATGAAAGTCTTTCCCATAACTGTCTGTCTTGAGTCAGTCTCATCCATGTCACTCCAACAGGATTTCAAGTTTTATCTACCCATCACCCATGTGGTCTTCTTCTGGGTCTTTCCTACCCCTTGGAATCCACTTGAGTATTTAAATAGCCCAGCAGGGCCAATTCTAGCAAGCAACATGCCTGGACCATTGCCAATTCAGTGTCTTTGCTTTGATTGTGATGTCATCAATGCTTGTCATTTTCTTGATTCATCAGTTCCTTTTCATGTCTTTCTTGGGTCAGAATCCTCTGTATGTCTTGTCCATGTCTCTCATCTGAAAGCAAGAACTGGGAAGATGCATTGATTAAACACTTCTTTTAAGACACAACTAGACAAAACCCATCAGAAATGACGGTTATTTTTTTGTTTTTGTTTTCTTGGAAGGAATAAGCTCATATGAAACAACAAATGTAAACTTTATTTGATTGACAAATTCATTCAACCACTTCAGTAAAGACAATAGTCCAGGTTCGTGATTTTTTTGACTGAAGATTTAACGACCACAGTGAGCAACTTAATGGGCTATAAGCAGTTGCCCGTCTTTAATTTAGGGTCACTGGTTCCAGGGAAGGGAGAGAGCCAGTGCTGTAAGACAAACACCACATCCATGCCTCACCAGGATTTGAACCTGGACCTTTCAGGAACGAATGATCATAAGCCGGTGCTTAGACCACTGTGCCACCGGGCTGGCCAGGTCCCTTTTTAAGTCGTAGAATGTAAGGCGGAAGTCCACTCATGTCGATCATGTGCAAAAATTCAACTAGATAGCGCATGCTGTCACTCTTATCTTCAGTCACAGCTGTGTATGTAAATGTTGTTGGAATGAGATTCGCGTTGCGAATACTCTTAATTCTCTCTTGTCTGAGACATATTGTTGTGACCCATTAATCGCTCATGCCTTCCAGTAAGGCTCTTATGTTTTCTTTTCTTTCTTTCTTTCTTTTTTTTTTTCTGCGGGAGAGACATTTTGTTAAGAGTAAGCATGCAATAAAGTATTTACTTACTTTAGGACTGATCATTGAACACCATGCACACACCAAGTCTGATACTGAACTAAGCGCCTGATGTAGATAAAGGCCGCACGCTTCTCCTATAGACTTTATATGGGAACTTTGCCGCCCCACAAAGCCCGAACCGTTGCTCCAATCTCAGTTTTCTCTTCAACTGGCACATCTACATGGTAAGACCTTTATTTTGATACCTGAACCATATTTTTACGTTCAGCCGTTCTCTCAAAATAGGTCTCACAGTAAAAAACCTTGTAGAATGAATATATAGATAGCACAACTCAATATGTACATTCTAAATATTTTCACTAACAATGGTTAACGGAATGTGTATTTACATCTTTACATAATGGAAAACGTCTTACCTACATGAATAAACTGGATCGAATGAATATTAAATTGTATATATACATCACACAGTTAAACGGCATAACGGAAGCAGGTCTTCAAGAGTGTTCGCTGTTCCAATGAGAAGAACTTTGATACGAATGCCTGCTAGCATTGCTTTGGGCAGCGGTTCACTCAGAAAAGAGAAGACTTTGGACTATCTCAGTCCTCCCATGCTTCCGCCTTCAACAACGCGTGAGTCAACTGCACGTTTCTCCCATAGATTTTACATGGGAACTTTGCCACCCAACAACGCCTGAACCGTTGCCCCAATATCATTTTTCTCTTTGACTGGCACATCTACATGGTAAGACCTTTATTTTGATACCTCAACCATATCTTTACGTTCAGCCGTTCTCTCAAAATAGGACTCACAGTAAAAAACCTTATGGAATTAATATATAAATAGTGAATTGCTCTCCAAAATTGCATTGTTTCTCTGTTACATTTCTACAGATCTATGGGTACTAAAACAAAGTGTAAGGGGGAAATGCTGCTGGTAGTGTTTTAGGATTCGTTCATTGTATTGGAGTTTCTAAGACATGCAAGTTGTCCCTTGCCTATCTTTAAGAAATTGTGAAACCAAAGGTAAAAGATAAGAATGTTGTAATGCTAATATATAACTAAGAAATTGTCAAAAATCTTGTGGGGCACCTGTGTTCTTGGACCTGGAGGCAGATGACTCCTCTGCCACATGCTGTTAAGCCCCTGAGCATGGTAGTCTCATCATGTTAATTCCTACAGCTTCTTGCACAGCAGTTAAGTGTGCCATATTACTCTGTAAACAGACCACCACAAGTTCACATAATCTGTGCTCATAAGTGTGTTGATACTAAACATAAAACTATGGTAAATAAGAATGATTTGACTGTTATCTATTTGATTTTGTCATTGCTAATTGATGGTAATGTTATGTGCACTGGTTAAAACAGGGATACCATCTATGTTACCACAAATAAGGTAATTATCTGGAATTCATTTATATTTTGAAAATAGTTTCTTACATATATAGTAATAATGGGATGTTTTTTCTGTGATTGCTGCTTATTTTCAAATAGGTTCTCTTCTTTGCATTTTAATGAATTCCATTTGCTAGTAAAGTGCTGTTTTCGTAGATATTTTAGTGCAACAAGCTTTTTCGTACAGGTATAAGAACATTTACAGTCATTTTATAATGTAGCAATTTGTTCAAGGTAAATTGTAAGAAAAAAATCTGCTTACCATTGCCAGCTATCCTGATATTACATGGTACATGGTTGCGAGGTTACTGAGCCAAATCATAACTTCCAGAAAGATGAGGAAGTGGTAGCTTGTGACTGCATTAGTTTTATTATATATTATATTATTGTCTGCCAGAACAACATTAGTATTGTTGGTTAAAAGTCCAGTAATGCCATTTTTTTCTACTTTCCCTGTGATGATTTTTTTAGTTAAATTATGCTAATTACTCATAAGTTTTCTTTTTCCCCTTTTGTGTTGATCAGTTAAGATCATGCATTTTTTCTTCTATTGCTCACCTGCCTAATAGTAATATAAGACTCAAACCCCAGTCCCAGGGACTTATACAAAACATAAAAAGTGAAAGTTTTTGAGATCCACCAGAGCAAAGTAAAGGTTAATGAAAAAATTGACACATTTTTTCCTAATGTAAGTCGCATTTTAACCAAAAACAAAAAAAAATTAAATACTTTTGAGGTGGCCAAGGCCCCTTGCCCCCCCCCCTCTAAATACACCCCTGCCCTGGCCCTTAGTCTGAGAACATTAAATGAGCTGCTTTGTTCAACCGTTTGGTTCTTGAACTAATGATCTCTCAAACTGTGCAGTTGTGAATGTTCCAAAATTGGACAGTGCATAGATTGGGGGGGGGGGGATATTGCTACAGTTTCGTGGTGATTTTGGAAAAACAGCTACAACACAAAACATAAATGTAAAATCCTGAAATGATGATGTGATGTGCATTTAAAATTTTGTGTCATTATTAACAATTCTTGGCGATGAGCAACACATATTAAAAATCACTCCCTATTTCAAACACTACTTCTCTGAATATATTAAATTCCATTTTTTGTTCTTTATTTAAGTTTTGGAGGCTATTTGTTGCTTGTGCAGTCTGAATTTTTTTGTCAGGTTATGAAAGTTAATACAGTAAAACCCCTACGTCCTCACATTTTGCATTTTTTCATTTCAAGTGACGCTTTTCTAAAGTCCCAATAATTCTGCTACATTTCCCCCGTGTTATACATTTTTGCAATCACGTGATTTCCCACATCGAACATTGTTGTTTTAAATTTTTGGTGCCAAACCTGATTTTCCTCTAATTTCGTATCTTTCATTTTTCCAATGAACTTGCAAGTGTTTTTGAAGAGTACGCTGCATGTGCTGAAAATGTGCTAACTTGAGAGGTTCAAACAGTCGTCGATGTAATGGATTGTTTGTCAGAATAATAATGATGACGACAATGTAGCCAAAATTTCAAAACCTATGCCTTCTTTCAAAGCAGCATGAAATGGATTAAAACTTGTGAAAAATATTTTCCTTGTTCACTGTTCTCAAGAAAAACACTTGCAAAGCATTTCAGTTATTCATTAAGATTTGCTTGAGCTAAATACTAAAAATAGAAAGCAAAAGAAAATTACGGATTGTTTCCCAAACCAACATTCCATAATGTAAGTGCGAACCTAGTTACCCGGCATTTTTTGGTTCTTACATAAATGTGTCTACAATACATACTATGCACTAGTATAGCACTACACTGTTAGTGTGCATAGGTTACTATTTTTTTGTACTTATTATGTATGCCTGTAAAGTTCATTTTACCTCTACCTTTGTTTTATGTTTTCCCGCATTGTACAACTTTTCGTGCTGGTCCCCTGTAAAACGCAAAATCGGGGTTTTCCTGTATGTCGTTACTTAATGTGTGCATTTTTAATTTTATTGTTTGTATTCTTCATTAATACATGGATCATGAAGAATGTTTGTATTCTAATATTAAATATCATGTGTTTCTCATATTAATTAAAAGTTATCCACATTGTTTCCAGAACTGTGGTACATTCTTCATAGTGAAATGTTTTTCATTTATAGTATATCAGTTGCAGCAGCAAGCTCCAATTCCCAAAAGAATCCTTTGTAGTCGTGAGGTAAAGTGAAAATTTTGATTTTTTTTTGTAATTTTATTTTCATCGTTTGATCTAATTTGTTTGTGTACTAGTGACTTAAAATAAATTTTCCTTGTGCTGTGGGTCATAAGTACTGAAGAGAAGAGTAAGTTGGATTTTGATTTAAGTGTGTAATTAGGATAATGATCAAATAACAATATGTTTAGTTATGTATGGGATGCTGTGGTAGTCAAATTGATTGACAGGGTCAAAACTAAGAGTGACTGTAAAATTATGTGGTATTTAGTCATTGGATCCAAGCATTTTAGCCAGTGTTCTTTGTGTGAGGTGCAAGATTTATCCATGGCTTCTAGATTAAAAATAATATTGAATGATAACAAACCCAAAGAATTTGTTGTATTTTTCACGATAATAAGATTTATCTTGATTGCACCACTATTTTGATATTCTGCCTTGTACTGTATTTTCTGATTATATAATGCAGTAGCTCTAACTTGACTTTACAAACATGCAACTCTTAAATGTGGCATTTAACTAGGTGTAACTCGTAATGATGTTCAGTAACATTATAAATTCCAGCCATCATTCATGATGCACCCACCCCCCACACTGCATTATAGTCACTTGTGATAGGCTTTGAGCTATAAAAAAGGTGAAGTGCTGACCATTCATTAATTATTAGCATTGGAGCCTTGCAGTACTGCAAATGAAATCTCAAAACCTACATATTTATACATGACTGGGGTAATTTGGAGGGACTCAATTTAGTTTTTATCGTAAGCTAGACTGACGGTTACTGCAACTTTCGTCATTTGTGATGGAAAAGGGCATCACCATTTTTAAAAACTTATCTATTAACGAGAATTTTGAGATAAAAAAAACAGGAAAAAGAATGTAGCTATAAATAAAATAAATTAGCAAAGTTTGTTCACAATTAAATATTTTATTTTAAGATCTATTATAGTTTTGCTGACCATTTGACTCAGCTTAATCAGGACAAATGGAGTGTAAACATTTAAATTATTGTGACATCATCAGTTTTCTGATGGTCATGGATTTTGGTGAGTTATTTCCATGTGCTTGAAAGAAATGGAGTTGATACCATGTCATTGACGAGCCATGAACGGTTGCAATACATGTGGAAAGCTTCTTAGGTATTAAACTTGATGGTTAGAGATTTAGTGATCAATAAGTTTAGTGTTTTCAAACCAAAATTTATCGTTGTATTTTGTGACAGCATTGTGCTATAGACATAGACTTCTTCAGTTCATAAACTGAAAGAGTCATCTATAGCTTTGAGCTCAGAGTAACATTTTAGTGGCAGAAATCTTTTCTGGTATACCATTGAAAAATCACTTCTATATTAAGTCTGAGTAAAAGTTTGAAGTGGTATTTCATTTGTGTTTTTATTTATTTTATATCATATTTTTTTATTATTTTTTTCCATTTGGTTTTTATTTATTTTAGATTTTTTAAGACAAAAAATCTAAAGTAAGATTTTTAGATTTTTTAAGATTTTTGTTCAAAAGTTTGAACAAACATACATGCCACTGCTGCATCATGTTCCTTAACATTTTCTGCATTTGACTATTTTTCTGTTCTATATGCCACACGTCTTTTTTTTTTTTTTTTTTTACTTGTTGCTGCCTGTAATTTCTTCAGCTGTTGTGGTGTGAAACATTTTCTGTTTAATGCACATTTAAACACCACCTGTTTGCACCCATTTTCTTCATTGTGGTCCAAATCAAGAACTTCCTCACCACATCAGCAGAGCATTTGGCAAAATATTACTTTGTTAATTATTTTGGAAGCATTAACAGGATCACTTTAGATTACAAGCTATAAGTCTTTCATAATGAGTGCATCAGTAGATGGTGCCACTTCATCTTTCCCTTTTTTCTTTTTTTTTTTAATCATTGGTATTTTTGTATGATGAAAATAATTAATGTTAATGTCATCATAAGCTCATTAGTGCTGTGTTTTCACAAGTTTCCCACATGTAGCCATTTCTTCAGAAAACTTGAAAAAATTGCATCTCTCTGGAGCAGGAATCTAACTTGAAAATTGCATTGCACTGGAGCGGGAATCAAACTTGAAAATTGCATTGCACTGGAGCGGGAATCAAACTTGAAAATTGCCGCCCCGGTGGCGCAGTGGTCTAAGCGATGGCTTCTGATCATTCGTCCGAAAGGGGTCCGGGTTTAAATCCCGGTGAGGCATGGATATTGTGTTTGTCTTATGGCGCTGGCTCTCTCCCTTCCCTGGAACCTCAGTAGCCCTAAATTAGGGACGGGCGACTGCTTATAACCCAATGAGTTGCTCGTGGTGGTCGTCAAACCTAAAATGACAAAAACAAAAAAACAAAAAAACTTGAAAATTGCATCGCACTATAGTGGAAACCAAACTTGAAAATTGCATCACCCTGGAGTGGGAACCAAACATGAAAATTGCATCACCTTGGAGTGGGAACCAAACTTGAAAATTACATCACCCTAGAGTGGGAATCAAACCTGCATCTCCCAATATCCATTTGAGCAATCTACTTTTACATCACCCAGGTTAATGAAGTTCCATGCAACTGAAGCTAAGCAGTTATAGCTTTGAAATTTGAAATGTTTTTTCAGATTATGCTAGTTGAAGAAATCCGTTGCTTCTTTGAAGCATCACTAACCTTTTCCACATGTAGGAATAACAAAAACAACAATGTTATCACAAAACAACGATGAAGTACTGTTAGTTAGTTAGGTCACAACTAACAGTACTTCAAATAAAATCATTAGTATTAATGGGAAATGAATATCTTTGAAGAAATAATTCCTCATAAAGGCATTGTAATCACATAGAAATGTCATATAGTTGATTGTGCTGTCCCTGTTCGGTAGGACTGGGTAACCCTTTCAACCTCCTTCATGACATGGATAGGGGCTTGGAAATGTTTTCCTTGAACCAGAATTCCCAGTAAGCATGAGTCATAAGCTCGTGTCGATCATGTCTCTGCCCTGCATATACACTGTCCATCGCTACTACCGATTGAATGATGATGTAGTGAGGTCTCCAGACTGTTGTTCAGAGCAGCTACAAAGTTGTGCCAGAAAGATGATCAAACTTGATCATTTATCTACCTGTCAACTATTATGAGATGTCCATAGTTTCCATGAATTTATTTGCTTGACTATAGATTTTGCTTTTGTTTTTCAAATTAGTGTTTTCTCTATTATTTCATGATACATATAAGTGCTCTTTATTGCCATAAACTGTTATTTTGGAGGCAGCCCGGGTAATATATGGTCATGTGGTGAGTGGAGCTTCACACAATGCACGTTCACATGCTTGGAGTTCCCTTTGGTCTAGAGTTGGAGAATTGTGAAGGCATCTGACTGGTTATTACTGGTGGCAGTTTGGAACTTAAATCTGGCAATGCTACTGCATTGTAATCTTTCCAGGTGAATTAATTTCATGTTTCACACGTGTTAAGTTCGTTTCATTATTAGTGTCCTTGACAGGGGTGGCTCAAAATATTGGAAAAGAAAAAAAAAAAAAAGAAAAAAATTTATATCCCAGAACACATTTCCTATAAACTATGGGGAAGCGATAAAACTATAAGCACTATATTAAAGAGTGTTGCTAATGATTCATAAAATATGTATTTAAAAACATATACAAGCAGCAAATAGCAGCTTAGCGATATCTCGTGGGACTCTGAAAGCCCCCCTGGGCTTTGAGGGTCATACCCCCACCAAGTTTGCCACTGCCTTGTTGCACTTTTGTTTTGTACTGCATTTCTTTTTCACAAAGAGACAAATCGTTTCCTAAAAAAGCATGAAGATGGTTCAGTACCACAAAAAAACAAAAAAAAAAAAAAACCAACTAAGAATTGTCAAAAATTTAAGGAGAAATATTCTAAACAATGGCCCTGCATTATTGCATCGTCTCCTTTTACCACAACATCAACATTTACTGAATATGCCTCTTACCACTAGGCAAAGAAAAAAAAAGCTTCACTGAGCTACATTATAAATTCCATGAAATATGAAACTTCACTCAGATGAAAAATCAGCAGTAAATTAAATTATAGAGCTATAAAGTATAAGCCATTTAGAAGCATGTAAGAAATTATTTTACTGGGGTTGGAAGCAGAGCTACATATGCCACATAATAGTACTGTTGTTGCTGCGGAACTACTTTGTAATTTGGGCCACATTGTTTTGCGGTTTAATTAATTGCAAAGACCAGGCGTAATTTATTGGGTATATAAATAAGTTTTGAGGGATTTGAGGTGAACAAAATACGTTGTTGGAGAACAGAAACAATATTTTAATTTTAATCGAAGTATGCTCCCTCTGAAGCTACAACCCATCTTTCGGGCAGTGAACATATGCCCCGAAGGAAGAATTCCGGTTCCTTAGAAGAGATCCAGTTGTCCAGCCAATTTTTGATGTCTTCATAAGAACTAAACCGTTCTCCAGAAAGTGCTGACTGCATCGACCGGAACAAATGGTATTCCGATGGCGCAATATCTAGCGAATATGGCAGGTGGGGTAGAACTTTCCAGTCGGATCCTTCTAAGTACTTTTTCAGAGGTCGAGAAACATGTGGTCTTGCGTTGTCATGCTGTAAGATGACTTTGTTGTGTCTATTCTCCCATTCCGGCCTTTTTTGTGTGAGAGCTTGTTTTAAACGCATTAATTGGGTTCGATACCGATCACCAGTAATAGTTTCTGATGGTTTCAGCTGTTCATAGTGGATCACATCCTTCTGGTCCCACCAGATACACAGCATTACCTTTGAACCATGGATATTGCGTTTTGGCGTTGAAGGACCTGGTTCACCTGGCTTCACCCATGCTTTCTGCCGTTTAGGGTTATCGTACCATATCCATTTTTCGTCGGCAGTAATAATACGATGCAAAAAAAACCCTTTCTGTTTTGCCTTTTAAACAGCAATTCGCAAATGGTTTTTCGAGTTTCAAGGTCTCTTTCCCTTAAAGCATGTGGAACCCAATTCCCTTCTTTCTGCACCATTCCCATGGCAGCTAAACGTTGTGAAATGCATGGTTGACTAACATTTAATGCTGCTGCTAGTTCTTTTTGGGTCTGGCACAAATCCTCATCGAGTAAAGCTTCCAATTTGGCATCAGCTTTTTTTTTGGGTGGTGCAGAACATTCTTTATCACTGACATCGAAATCGTTCCTTTTGAATCGTCTAAACCAATACTCACATGCTTTTATGGATGGGGAATGTTCACCATAGATTTTTGACACTAAGCGATAGCTGTCGGCAGCACTTTTCTTGACAATAAAGTAATGCACTAACACTTCCCGCAAATGCTGTTTTGTCAGGACGAAAGCTTCCATTTTCCATCGAGTAAAACAAATACGTCTTCGCATCTCAATCGAGCGTCGTATACTGACTTTGACAGCTGGCATCTCGTACTGCGATATCGCAGTGTTGCCACCTTAAAATACATGCAAGCAGTAATAAGTACGACACCGAACAGAAATCCTTCAAAACTTATTTATATACCCAATACTTTTATTTTTTTATTTAATCTAAATTTTTTTTTCTTTGCTCCCTTTTCTGCCTCATAACCCCTTTTCCCCATTGGAGAATAAAGCCCAGGTGGTCAAGGCGGTTTATGGCATTTCCCTCGAACACCCGTGGAATGACTAAGGAATTTCTCTTGTTTTCACTCTTGCAAGAAGAAACACGGCATTCACGAAATTTATTAAATGGCCCCAGTGCTAGCATTGCTGGTAGAACAAAACCTCACAGTATTTCAGAAATACACATGCAAAGTCTGAACCTCGGTCAGATGAATAGGCAAGTTTACGTTTTACGACCATCTCTTCTAAAAGTAGGCATCAGCAAAAGTCGTAAAATACACTGCGGTGTCACAAGAAAGTCTTAACTCTGTCCGTGGCAAGCCACCGCAACTTTTCGCTTATTCACCAGGCCAAGAAAATATGTCTCATTTAAAGTGCTGAGTCATTACCTGCCCAATATGCCAGCTGTTGCTAAAAGGTAGCTGAGTGGCTCAGGGAGCCAACCAATAACCACTAAGGTCAAGCACTGGTCAACTCAGCTGACCAATCCAGGCCCCAGGCGGAAAACTCCTAGAGAGCTGAGGGCTTGCCCCTACCACGTGGGACATTAAAAGGACTCTGATATATATACACAGAAATAGCGTAAGCACAAATATATAGATATACATGTAGAGGGATAAAAAGATAGTCAGATATATTCGAGACGAGAGTCAGTAGGAATTCAAGAATGAAGCAAAGTTCTTAGCTAGTATACCCGAAGAAGCTTACCCTGTCACGTGAGGGGATCCCGACAAGCACCAGCCCAACAGACGTAAGGTAAGATGATGTTTTTTTTTTTTTCAATTCCAGTTCCAATGTTGTCTGTATATATGCGTATGCATGGTCGCTATGTCTCGTCATAGATAGATTGAGGGATCATTTCTAAATTTAAGCTCAGGGGTATAACAGGCTTACATAGCAATGGATCAGTCAACATGGCTAATTTTATCCTTTTAATTCAACATAACTTTTATTTGGCCTCCACCTGAAGGCTGTAATTGCTTAATTCAACATACTTTTCTTATAATAAACATGTTAATTACTTAAACCTGGTGTAGCAAACTTTTCTAGGCTGTGTATATTTTTCTAATTCATTATTTGCGGCATATGGGTTTTTTACAAATACCTCGTAACAAACCTGTATGAAACGCAACGCGGCGTCCATAAACTTTGAGATTGGGTTCCTTAAATTTAGGGGGATGCAACCTTGCTGTTTATCCAGTTAGACAATGAAATAAGTATTCGGTGACCACCACACTACCGGGGGCGTGGTAATACTGTTACTACAGACAGAGCCCTGGCTAATGTTGGCAGGTACGCATTTAGAGAAAGTAAAATGTGGAACAAGGTTTCTGCAGGCAAACCTACAGGAGGATCATTACCAGTGTTGTAGTCTCACAATTGTGCATGCTGCTCAGTCCCTATCTGAGATACAATAACAGATTCCTCCTTCCCATACAGGGGAGCGAGAGGGGGAGGGGGGGCATTGCTAAAATATAAGTTACCACTTTCTGAAGGTGTTTTTGATTTTTACGATTTGAACATGTACCTCTTTTCTGAGGGATCCAGTTCTTAGGGTTACCTGCTCCTTTGAAGAGGTGCATGTGAGTGATATTGTATCTCAGTCCCTATCTGAGATACAATAACAGATTCCTCCTTCCCATACAGGGGAGCGAGAGGGGGGAGGGGGGCATTGCTAAAATATAAGTTACCACTTTCTGAAGGTGTTTTTGATTTTTACGATTTGAACATGTACCTCTTTTCTGAGGGATCCAGTTCTTAGGGTTACCTGCTCCTTTGAAGAGGTGCATGTGAGTGAGGCACTAGGTTTAATGAGAGAACCTTGTTCACAATGCTCCCAAGAATCTCTCAGACATGTGTGGTGTTTCTCAAGCTGCAAAGGAAGATTTCAGGGCATCCATCAAACTGTTGCAGTGCTTTCTCCACTTAGCATGCTGAAATATACCCAGTAACAACCTTTGCACTTTTCCCTCCAAACAAGAAGGGAAAGCTTGTTCCTGTAAACTTGTCTTTTCCTCCACTCAAATGGAAAATTTCAAAACAAACAAAAAAAACAAACAAAAAAAAACAGTGCAGCTCTGAGCAGTAGAGCACTCAGCTCACATTAGAATGTAGATATTTTTAGAAATAAATAAATTATATCAATATTTAATAAGATAGTCAAAAAAGTATACATACAAGTGTCAAAGCTGCCCTGTGACTCAGGAGATTTAAGGGGAGTCATTTAGGAGAATGTAAATTGCAAAAGCAATCACAATGGAACGAAATGTGCTCTTCTTTGCGGGAGCAGATCTTCATCACTGCAAATGGAAGTCACATATATTTATTTGCATTCCTGCATTCTTCCACCAACGCGCGTAAACAAGCATACACAAAGCTAAATATCAAACAACTAAAAAAAGGGGGGGAAATAGTGCAGTATTTCTGAAGAAATGGCTACATAAGTAGTAATAATAAAACTGTTCTAGTTATTATTATTATTATTATTATTATTATTATTATTATTATTATTATTAGGGAATGTATAGGTGCTAAAAACAGAAAAATATGTATTTTTATGTGCTAATAATTTCAAAAATATTTGCTAAAAATAAAAATGTACTTTCTTCAACAATAATGTAATTGGTTATTTTCTGTAATAAAAAGATATCAGTACTCAATTTACTAATCACAGCAATACAGTTATTTGATGGGAAAAGTTCCTTTGGAGTTGCAATGGACAACAAATGTCATTTCTAAGTTCCTTTTCTTTGCGCTGTATTTTCAAAGTAGTTAAGTTCTTAAAAACTACTTAATTATGCACTTAAAGCACTGCTGAAATACTTTGTACATATTGCAACTAATTGTTTAAGTCATATAACTTTCACAAAGTTTTCTTTAGTTAATTATTGTCTTTAACTTATTCTCGTTTTCGTGTTGTCAGAAGTTGTAGAGTAGGAGGTTTTAGAGTCAAGTTTTCTTTCAAAAATCTGATTTTTTAAAAAATTAATATTTCCTTTTTTAATTGCAATGTAAAAATTTGGATTTCTTTTGCATTGTTTTTCAGGTTTAAATTCTCTCTAAGACGAACTTGGCATTTCGTTATAGCTGAAAATTATTTCTAATTATTATGTCACTCTCACAGCTTGAGTTCTCTTTAATCTTCTTCTCTCTGTTTATTAGTAACAGATGAAGAGCATGGGTCGGGCCAGGAGGGTTATGGATGCAAGCGAAATTGTTAACTAGTGCTAGGTCATACAACTCTGCGGAGGACATGACATATATATATATTTTGAAACAATTTTAGGTGGGCATGTTACTTGCATCTATGGCCTTGCAGAAACCCATTTCCAACTAGGTCTTTGTGGAAGTGAGAAAATGCAGAGTTTTTGCTGGTCCTTGATAAAGCCAAGGCTCAGTATTCTCGACACCTTCTACATTCAGTTGTTTTATTTTATTTTATTATTTTTTTATCTTTTCTCCTTTTACTCACACCGGTAGATACATAACCTTTTCTATGTTGTACTTGGTATGAGTCAAAAATATGTGTTTTTTTTGCTTAGGTCTCTTCTTAATAGAATATATATATATCATCATCATCATCATTGTCAACCATTATCAATCCACTGCTGGACGAAGGTCTCCCCAAGTTTCCTCCACAACGGTCTGTCTTGTGCCAGTCTCCTCCATGTCACTCCCGCATACTTTCGAATTTCATCCACCCATCTTCCATGTGGTCTTCTTCTGGGTCTTTTCCTGTCCCTTGGAATCCAATCTAAAATTTCGGCTGTCCATCGATGGTCTGTTCTTCTGGCAGTATGTCCAGCCCATTGCCATTTCAGGGATTTAACTCTGATCATGATGTCTTCCACTCTTGTCATTTTTCGGATCCACGTGTTCCTCTTCTTATCTCTCCTGGTTACACCAAGCATGCACCTCTCCATGCTGCTTTGAGTTGTTTGCAGCCTTTGTATGTCTCTTTTAGCTAAGGTCCACGTCTCTGCACCATACGTAAGCACTGGAAGGATGCATTGATCAAACACTTTTCTTTTAAGACATAATGGCATATTGCTCTTGAAAATTATGCTGTTTCTTCCAAAAGCTCTCCAGGCAAGTTTTGTACGCCGATTAATTTCTTCACCAATGTGACCCTCACTTGATATCTGCTGTCCAAGATAAACATACGTGTCTGTTATCTCCAGCTTTTCTCCATCAATCGATAAATCTTCATTTCTTGTAAAAGCATTGTACATCACTTTTGTCTTCTGAAAGTTCATTTTTAATCCCACTTCTTTACTCTTGTCAGCAAGTTCCTGGATCATACTCTGTAGCTCTGATGGGGTAGTTGCAAAAATGACTATGTCATCAGCAAAACGAAGGTGGGTTAGATAATCTCCATTAATCTTTATCCCTTTGTTTTCCCAGTTCAGTGATTGAAAGACATTTTCCAATGTGGCATTAAAGAGCTTCGGAGATATGGTGTCACCTTGTCTCACTCCTTTTCCAATTTTTATGTGTGTTGTATTTTCAAACAGCCGAATCTTTGCACTTGCATTTTCATAGATGTTATTAATAATATTAATGTATGCATCTTCAATACCGCAGGATTTCAGAGCCATTGTAACTGCTGATGGTTTCACCGAATCAAAGGCTTTTTCATAATCGATAAAAGCCATGCACAATGGAAGTTCATATTCCCTTGCTTTTTCAATTAGTTCTCTCAGTACGTGGATATGATCTATTGTGCTGTAGCCACTCCTGAATCCAGCTTGTTCTCTCGGTTGAGCCATGTCCAGTGTCACCTTAAAGCGGTGTGAAAGAACTTTAGTGAAGATTTTATAAATCACTGATAGGAGGCTGATAGGTCTGTAGTTCCTGAGATCCTCAATGTCACCTTTTTTATGTAGCAAGATCATTGTAGCGTTGTTCCAATCCTCAGGAATTTTCCCTTCATTAAGGCATCGAGTGAAAATTTGGGCGAGTACTGTTTCGATTTCTCCACTTGCTTCTTGTATGATGTCTACAGTAATTCCATCTTCTCCTGGAGCTTTTCCCCGCTTCATGTTCTTGATTGCATGTGCAACTTCTGCTGGAAGGACTGAAAGAACTCTGGTACTGGCACCTTTCATGATGTCTGGAGTACATGTATCATCCCTTTCATATAATTTGGAGTAGAAATCTTTCACTCTTGTCAAAATTTATATATATATATATATATATATATATATATATATACACACATATATATATACACATATACTGTACATCAAGTCTCTATTTAAACTAGGATCATTCATTAAATGTTGAACAATCTCAATTGAAGAAGCATTGTCCATGTCCTTCAAAATGATCTACATGGTATACCATTGATGGCATTGATGCAGTTACTCCAATGTGTGACTATGCGTGTAGGCAGCAGTAAATCAGTATTCTTCCTTTTATAAAGGTCGCACTTTTTTGGTGATTTAACAAACACTTTTTTTCCCTATTCGATACTGTCTTATCCATATTGTTATGAAGAATTCGGATATTTTCACACAACCTATGTAAATCATGAATGACACATGTTACGTGTATAGTTTTCAGAAAGCTCACAGAAAAACTGTCAGAGGCTTTCTTCATGTATGTCCCTGCATCCATAAGCAAAAGTAATATATTGTCACACTTCACGCCATTCAGCCACAAGTGCATAGATTCATTAAATAATTTAGCAACTGTGACTGAATTTGCTGTGGAAATGTCTTTGCACACCAGCAAAAAAACAAAAACAAAAACCTCCCAATAATAATGAAAATAAAATGCAAAGAGTTTCATTATTTTTCAATACACCGACTATATCCTACTTTTCTGTGGCAATTTCAACTGCACTTTAGCACATAATATTGCAGAAAGAACATGCTTACCATAGCAATTGAACATAACCACATCAGCAACAATACCAGTAACATGAGAGGCATATCTGTGCTCTCCATGCTGGACTTTGAAACCTATCCATGTGTTCTTTAACCATTCGTGGGTACGGTAGACCTTCTGGTTTCACTTCTCTGGCAGAGATGTCATTCACCAATGTGTTGGCATCAATGAAATGAATCCTTGTGGAGGGAGGTGTAATTTCCACCCCACAAGTTATGTCACCCCCTTTTATGTTTTGCATCTCTAAGCGGGAAGAGGGGTGTAAATTTCACCCACCCACACATGTGACAGTACCCCCCCCCTTTTTAGCCCATAATTTTTATTTCAGGGTTGTTTACACTAGAAAGTAGAAAATGGGGAAACATACTATGTATTACTAAATTTTAGAAAATATTGACACACAAAAGTTTCAAAAACATGTCTTTTTATGTGAAAATATTTATTTACCTAGAAATCCATTTCCTAATTATTATTATTATGTTCCTGTTATTACTATTATCAACTGAGCTGCATCTTTGTTCCATGTTGTTATCATTTTCACTTATTTTGATAATGATGTACTGTGGTTACATGCAATCCTATCAGATTAGATCATAGTTTGAGGACAGGGGCCCACTGAATCTTACATGTTGAAAATAGAAGTCATCATCATCATCATTGTCAACCATTATCAATCCACTGCTGGACGAAGGTCTCCCCAAGTTTCCTCCACAACAGTCTGTCTTGTGCCAGTCTCCTCCATGTCACCCCTGCATACTTTCGAATTTCATCCACCCATCTCCCATGTGGTCTTCTTCTGGGTCTTTTCCTGTCCCTTGGAATCCAATCTAAAATTTCGGCTGTCCATCGATGATCTGTCCTTCTGGCAGTATGTCCAGCCCATTGCCATTTCAGGGATTTAACTCTGATCATGATGTCTTCCACTCTTGTCATTTTTCGGATCCACGAGTTCCTCTTCTTATCTCTCCTGGTTACACCAAGTATGCACCTCTCCATGCTTCTTTGAGTTGTCTGCAGCCTTTGTATGTCTCTTTTAGTTAAGGTCCACGTCTCTGCACCATACGTAAGCACTGGAAGGATGCATTGATCAAACACTTTTCTTTTAAGACATAATGGCATATTGCTCTTGAAAATTATGCTGTTTCTTCCAAAAGCTCTCCAGGCAAGTTTTGTACGCCGATTAATTTCTTCATCAATGTGACCCTCACTAGATATCTGCTGTCCAAGATAAACGTACGTGTCTGTTATCTCCAGCTTTTCTCCATCAATCGATAAATCTTCATTTCTTGTAAAAGCATTGAACATCACTTTTGTCTTCTGAAAGTTCATTTTTAATCCCACTTCTTTACTCTTGTCAGCAAGTTCCTGGATCATACTCTGCAGCTCTGATGGGGTAGTTGCAAAAATGACTACGTCATCAGCAAAACGAAGGTGGGTTAGATAATCTCCATTAATCTTTATCCCCTTGTTTTCCCAGCTCAGCGACTGAAAAACACCCTCCAATGTGGCATTAAAGAGCTTCGGAGATATGGTGTCACCTTGTCTCACTCCCTTTCCAATTTTTACGTGTGTTGTATTTTCAAACAGCCTAATCTTTGCACTTGCATTTTCATAGATGTTATTAATGATATTAATGTATGCATCTTCAATACCGCAGGTTTTCAGAGCCATTGTAACTGCTGATGGTTTCACCGAATCAAAGGCTTTTCATAATCGATAAAAGCCATGCACAATGGAAGTTCATATTCCCTCGCTCTTTCAATTAGTTCTCTCAGTACGTGGATATGATCTATTGTGCTGTAGCCACTCCTGAATCCAGCTTGTTCTCTCGGTTGAGCCATGTCCAGTGTTACCTTCAAGCGGTGTGAAAGAACTTTAGTGAAGATTTTATAAACTACTGATAGGAGGCTGATAGGTCTGTAGTTTCCGAGATCCTCAATGTCACCTTTCTTATGTAGCAGGATCATTGTAGCGGTGTTCCAATCCTCAGGAATCTTTCCTTCATTAAGGCATCGAGTGAAAATTTGGGCGAGTACTGTTTCGATTTCTCCACTTGCTTCTTGTATGATGTCTACAGTAATTCCATCTTCTCCTGGAGCTTTTCCCCGCTTCATGTTCTTGATTGCATGTGCAACTTCTGCTGGAAGGACTGGAGGAACTCTGGTACTGGTATCTTTCATGATGTCTGGAGTGCATGTATCATCCCTTTCATATAATTTGGAGTAGAAATCTTTCACTCTTGTCAAAATTTCTGCCTCTATTTCTTGTTACAGAACCATCTTCTTTTCTCAGTGCCATAATCTGTTTTCTTCCCTTACTGAGATGTCCCTTTGCTATCTTTAGGCTTTGGTTGTTTTCAATTGCTTTCCTCACTAGTTCACAGTTGAATTTTTCTTACGTCTTCAGTGATACTTTTTCGTACTGTCTTGCATAGCTCTATATATTCCACTTTGGAAGTCACATCTTCTTTAGTTGTCCTCATCTCTCTTCTTTTTGCATCAACATTTTCGTTTTTCCTGATAATTTATTTACATGCAACTTGTTCTTAGACCCAGCTAATTTTGTTGCTGTTTCCATAAGAGCTTTGGTTACTTTTCTGTTAACTTCAGAGATGTCCACTTCTTCCGATGTTAGGCCTTCTAAAGCAGAGAACCTGTTCTTCAGTTCCAACTTGAAGGTATTATGGTGTTTTTAAGGTTGGTTATGTCAATAGATTTTGTTTGTCTTATGAGCTTGCCACGTTCAAGTTTAGTGTTGAGGTGCATCTTACATCTCACCAATCTATGGTCACTACCTGTGTTGAACTTGTTTAGCACACTGCAGTCTTCTATGACGAATTTTTTGTTACACATAATAAAATCAATTTCACTTGTTGTCCCATTTGGATGTCTCCATGTCCATTTCCTGTGTGGCTTTTTCTTGAAGAAGGAGTTCAAGATGAAAAACCCTTCTGCCTCTGCAAACTCAACGAGAGTATTTCCACGCTGGTTTCTGTTGCCGTGACCGAATTTACCTACTGAAGTTTCATTCTGTTGCCGTTGCCCTATTTTTGCATTGAAATCTCCCATAATTATTTTCAAGTGCTGCTTACCTTTATTATTTAGATGACAAATTTCCTCATAAAATTCTTCAATTTCTTCTTCAGGATGACTTGTGGTGGGTGCATAAGTTTGAATAATCTGAGCCTGGTATCTTTTCGAGAGTTGGATAACAAGTCGTGCAGCTCTGTCAGAGGAACTTTCAACTTCTACAACTTTATCCTTCAGTTTCTTGTTTATTATAAATCCAACACCACTAGTTCTGCCAGTATCTGTCCCACGATAGTAGAAGAGATGTCCACTTTTCAGTTCAATGAGATCTTCTCCTTTTCTCCTTACCTCACTTAGCCCCACGATGTCCCACTTGATCCTTTGTAGTTCCTCTTCCAATTCAAGAAGCCTTGAATCAGAAGATAGGGAGCGTCCATTGTACGTAGCCAAGGTCAGCATCAGATGGCAGCCTAGTCCGGTCCTCCGGGGATTCTTGCACCCTCTGCCTTCATGTCGCACTGGCCGCTGCCTTGGCCAGAGTACATTCCAGCTGCCGGAGACTGAGGGCCAAGATTTAAGTTGTGGAATCATTTTGGAGGGTTTGGCCATAACTCACCACGCTGGCCAAGCGGGTTGGTGAGTGTGGGATAGAATTTCCTCTAATCCCGATGGTATAGTTATACCGCTATTGGCGGTCGTCAGAGCCCCTTTAGTGGGAACAGGATGTACCACGAGAAGGCGGGGTTGACATTTGTCAAGGAGAGGCTGTGATGTTACGCATCACCTGACCTTACATAGAAGTATGATCACATATTTATGTTATCTGTACATATAAAACTGAAAGCCCTCACTGACTCATCACTGTATCTCAGAAACTACTGAACTTAGAATTTTCATATTTGGCAGGAATGTTTCTTTTACAACATAGAGGTGCACTAAGAAAGGATTTTTTCTTATGATAAATTTATGAAGGTCGAAATGGGTTTTTAAATAACCCAACTTTGATAATGCTAGGACGTTTTGCAATGATCAAGCCATTGTTGCCTAGCAACTGAAGCCCTGCCGTAAGTTTTAAATGACTTGACCTGCTCAGTACATATTTTGTTCTAAATTTATTTAACAAAAAAACCTTAAAAATCACAAAAAATGCTATATCATAATATGCTTTTCATTTTAACATTTATTATTGTTTGACATATCGAATGTCAAGGTTTTTTGATTTGTTCTAAATTTATTTAACAAAAAAAAAAAAAAACTTTTTAAAAATATCACGTAAAAAGTGCTATATCATAATATACTTTGCATCTAAACATTTCTGTTATTGTTTGACATATCAAATGTCAAGCTTTTTTGAGTCAAAATCAAATTGGCAACATTTGTTTTCACCGAAGCAACGGTGACATCATATAAGTATTTTTGTTTAGTCAAAATCAAATTACCAACATTCGTTTTCACCGAAGCAATGGTAACGTCATATAAGTGGTAAGGTGACTGCGATAGATACAAATACGCAGGTAGAGAAAAGTTTCATAGTAATTGAAATTTGAAAAAAAAAAAAAAAAAAAAAAAAAAAACAGTTTACCCCTTGAGATATTAGCGATGGCAACACAATTTTGCTCATGCTTCCAAAAACATCTGGCTTGCTAGCTTTGAAATGTTCAGGTTCTTTTTACATTTATGCTGAAAGTAACAACATATTTTGTTCTGTTTTCTATTATTATTTTTTCTGTTGTCTATTAATATTTTAACGATGAAAGTGAAGGGTAACGGCATATTTTGATTTGTTTCATGTAGGCTTGAAGTTTTAAATTTACAGTTATGAACGAAATTGCCTATGTGTCATCTAGCAGAATAAGTCAGGTAGACATGTTTCCCAAAAGAGCGAAGAAATATGCAGTGTATGGCCATTTCAACTGTATATCATATATTATATCATCTGTATTTGAACTGTATTTTTATATCATCATGTTCAAAGCACTGGTATTTAGTCAGTCTATTACTGAAACTCTGTGGTCACAGAACTTAAGCAGATTCTTATTTCTTGCCATTTTACACTGTATAAGAATCAGAGATACAGGGTATGCTTTAATATTAATTTCAGCTAAAGTACTCAGTCTTGTTTTTGCTGAAAAGTTAAGTGCAATATTCTTTATAGAAAATTATTAAAACAATAGAAAAAAGTTTACATAAAGCTAGATGACAAACAACCAATCTGTCAATAAATGTACTCATCAGTGAGGAGTTCCTGAGTTTGAGTATTCCTGTTTATTCAGGTATAAGTTGGACCAGTATAAACCACATGGGGAGGGGGGGCAGAAAACTTCAGTGATTTCCCTTTGTGATGCAACTGATTAAAAATAGCACCATTTAAAACCTAGAAATTTCTAAGAACCACTGCAACAAAAGAATTCTTACTCTCCAGTTCATAAAAATGAGTGTACTCACAATTTTCTTTTACTTAAATCTTTCTCTGTTTGTGTGATTAGCATTACCAAGTCTATCAGATATTAAAGGAGCAAATATCAAACTCACTGTAGTAGTCTTACATAGTGATTTAATTTTAAAGTTCTTAGAGGACATTTTTTTGGACATTACACTGCTGAATTAAACTTATTTTGTAGTATTGATGTGAGAATAAAGTTTTACTTGCATCTAGCCTGTCTCTGTGATTTTCATCTCCCACAAATGAGGGTTGTTAAAAGTAAGAATCTTGATGGGTTAAATGACACCTGCTTAGAGAAATGCACACAAACAAGACCATTATTCTGTTCCCCCAAGTATGAACCACAAGCTGTTATTCGGTTGGTACCTGTTTGCCAAGTATAAAAGTAACAGGGCTTGAAAAATATCCAAAAAGTTACATGCCCAGCTGGGCTTATGCAGAAATTATTTACCTGTCCAGGTTAGTAAAAGCTGGATACCCAGAAAAATTTATCTTTCAAGATGACAAATTAGAACCCTCATTTTTTTTAAGTTAAAAAATATGATGAACGTTTTTTTACATCTTTTGCATTTCCGTTTTAAGGGTCTGTATTCAAAATGTTCAGCACACAAAAGTGTGTATCTCAAGTCTGAAGATGCTGATGCTGAAATTGGTATGAAATGATGAAACTAGTATTTGAGAAATTTAGGGATTCTGCCACATTCCTTTTTTTTTTTTTTTAGGGATTCTGCCACATTCCTTTTTTTTTTTTTTTTTTTTTTTAGGGATTCTGCCACATTCCTTTCTTTTTTGTTTTTACTCTTCGTCACTAAACACAGGAGGCTAGTTTGATCAGAGGCATGCATCCCATCGCTGCCTATAAACAACATTTGGAGCAAAACTACATGTGGTTCCAATTTCTGGACCTAGACCATAATATAATTAAAGAAGTGATATTCTTCTGTCCTTAGCACTCCATAACACTAATACAACTTCCAGTGATTAGTAGTGAAATGAACATCTTGCCATGATTGTCTTTTTTCTTGTAGTAGGAAATTCTATTCCAAGCTTTTTATTTTTAAATTTAGTTGTTCTAGACTGGGCATCTAGATTTTTTATTTGCCTGCCCAGGCCAATAATTTACATGCCCCAGGAATCTCAGGCATGGTATTTTTCAAGCCCTGAGTAAGACAGATTCTAGTTTATATCTTGGAAATTCCTGTATGTTCAAATTTCTGTATGCTAATGAAACAGTTCTTTTGTTGTGGGAGAGCCAAAGTGAGTTGCTGAGTATGTTGCCACTGATGTACAAAGTTTTTATGAAATTTAAACTGAGTGTAAATGAGGGGGGGGGACCAAAAGTTATGGTTTTTGAACTAGGAACTGACAATACTGAATGCAGGATCAATCTAAATGGTACAGAGATAGACCATGTAAATGAATTTGTACATTGAAGAAGCAGGTTTGACCAAGGGAACAGATTATATGTGTATTAATGAAGTCATGGCAAAATCCTAGTAATGAGAACCTTAGAAATATAATTTAGCAATACAGGGATTACTAGGGTGATTTTATTTTCATTTTTTTTTTTCTTTCCAGGTTGCACGACTGACTGAAAAACTCTTGAGTCAGTCTCAATGACGGGTTGGTGTGCAATCAGAAAATTTTGACAAAAGAAAGAAAGAAAGAAAAGAAAATGAAGTTATCATAGTAATCCCTTTATTGCTAAATTATATTTTTCAGATTCGATGGTGAAATCAGTTTCCAAGTGAATTCAACTTTGAAAGTCATGGCTGCCTTAGGAGGATTTTACAGGACTGATGGATTCTCAAAAAGATTCTGAGTGGCTGTGTAAGAAAGTGTAATTGTTCCTACTCTGATGTACAACAGTAAAATGTGGGTGGTACTACTGGAGATACATAGGAGTCATTTGTGTGCTGGAGAGATGTTGCTTATTTGTGGGAAGACAAGTTCTGATCATGTGAGGAATGAAGATATATTGCAAATGTGTAATGTGAAACAAAATGTTGCTAATAAAATGAAGTCAAATATTCTGAGGTGGGTTTGCCGTGTTTGAAAGAGGTGAGATGCTGACTAAGGGAATTAATTTCTTCATCTCAAGCCAGAAGAAAAAAGGTAGAGGAAGGCCAAGAAAATCATGGGTGGATCAGATACAAGAATATCTGCTTGAAAAAAGATAATGAATGTGATGTAAAAAAGGTCTTTGTCAGATGCATGATGGATGTCAGTGAAGCTCGAGTTGTATGTCAAGATCGCTGCAAATGGAGACATTTGATACATCAATAGTAAGTAAAATCTAGCACCATGAGTTTTAAACTTTTATTTGGCAGATGATATTTCATAGAGCAGCTAACCTTGGAATGTCAAAGAACAGCTTAGTGATATATGTGTGTATGTAAAGTAAGATGAGCTTTACATTTTTTTTTCTGGAAATTTATAATTTTAGCCATTAATTTAAAATACCCCTTGTACTCTACATAAAATTCCATGACTCAAGACTTATAATTTCTTAAACAAATCAGGTTTTTTAGTGCTTGTGCATGTTGCTGTATTTCAGATTATGATACATTCCAGCAGAAGTAAAGGCTAGAAACACCTTGCTTAATTTATTTGCTCACACATGATTTAATATACTGATTACATGGATTTAGTAGTGTTAGTATCACTAGTGATTTGGTTTAAACAGCCATTTCTGACCTATTTTTCTACACTATATATTTATATCATGATTAATACATTTAGTCTTTTGATCCTTAGTGTTAATTTGTAAACATATGCTAGGAAACTTGTTATAGGAATTAACTTTTAGTGTTATATATGCTCTCTCAGTTATTTGGTTTAATGTGACATACTGCAAAATAAAAATAAAAAATTATAAAAGTTGTTCAAATGTTGAGATGGCCATGGTGTGATTATTTTAGCTAAGTGCATGCAAGAAGTTAAAATATATATCCAGGATTGTTTAAGGATCTTATTCTTCAGCTTAAGCATGGCTGTTGATCCTTTATTGGGGTGATGGGTATCAGAGTAATGAACCTCTTCCTTTACAGATTTGCTCATCTGCCATTAATTGCTCATTTGTCTTAGCACTTCCTGTGTTGCCTTTCTTTTTTTATTTATTTGCCTTTCCTTTTTGAAGAGGAAATTGCATTTAGTATTGCTGTCACTTGGATGTCCTTAATGCCTTCCTCATCCCTTACAGGTGCCTAACAAGCCCTCACACTATGGACGAGAGTAAGTATTTCTGTTGAACTTTCTCTTAAAAATGTACATTTTTTTTTAATTTAATCATTTGATGTTATTTTCTAAAAAACATGTTTTATATCTCAAACAAATTGAATGGGTCAATTTAAAGAAGTCATTTAGTTTAGCTGTGTTCTAAATTAAAGATTGGAGGCATTACTGAGACAGTTGAAAATTAAAACCCTTGAATTAACGATTTTATTTTAAAATTAGCATACATTCCATGCGAACTATTGCTAAATGAGCTGTTGGAATTATTTCTTTATGGACAAATAAATTTCCATTCATTTGGTGACATGACTGTATATTTTTATTGACTGTGGTATATATAATTCCCAAATTATCAAAATATAAAATTATCTGCTAGACTTTGACATAATTAATAAAGACTTTCAAGTATACCAGCAGGACATGCCAAATGACATGCTTCACTTGTAGTTGTCCCTACAACTTTCAAACATAATATAATAATAATACTTTAAAATCTAGCTCAGCAGATAGAGATTCAAGACTGTTACCAAGAACTGCAATAAAGTTGCAGACATTGAAATAAATAATTTAGGGTTTTTTATGTAAAAATGTGAAATTAATTTAAGTTTTTCATGTTGCTTATTACACTCTTTTGCAGCTGCCATGTATGCTGTAAACTGACGTTTTTTGTTTTGCTTTTAATAGATATGTACTGTTTTAGACAGAAATGTTAATTTTCTTTTGCAGCATTCACTTAATTATTTAGTAGAACTGCTTAAAAAATATGTAATTTTTTTTTGAGCAAGTTTTCTATATATACACTAACATTTCCATTAGAATTTTTTGTCAGAATGTCAAACACAACCCCAGAGGTATTTAATAAGTGGAGTTAGGAAAATGCTTTTATTTTATTCCAGGTAAAAATGTTTACACATCATCAAAGTAATTAAGAAAAAGATTACATAACTTCCAAAGAAGGGGAGAGTTAATTATATAAACTTTAGTTTAAAATTGTTTTTCTGATTAAACTTATTTTTTTGTAGTTGCTTTTTTTTTGTGAAAAATTTTCACCGTTTGAAATCATATTTTTCTACGATTTTATCTGCGATTCCACTTTCCAAAGCTATCACTTTGTAATGCAGGCTGAAATAAAATAAAAATCCTTTATTACTCTGAATGTAAGACAACCTTTTTCTCAAAAAAATATGAATCTGAAAGTTAATGCATTTCTTACAGGTTCAGTCCAGTAAATTTTGGCCTCTTAATCTGGCCTAGTGCTACCACTTCTTTATCTGGTGTTGTAATCATGTTACTTGAGCCACCCTTCAGTATATTGCATTTTTGATAAGCTTTTGAGCATGTGAAAATTTGTTGAGAAAGTTTCTATATAAATACAATCGTTTTTACACCAAAATTAACAGTTAAGACACAGTAGAACATCCATTTGCTGGTGCAAGTATGGAGACACCAAGCTTTCCTTTGGCAGTGGGTGGTTTTCTTGTGACAACAACACAATTACCATTAAATTTCAAACATGACTAGACTTGGCTTTAGTTAAATAAAAGTAAAGTAACATTAAATAATGCCAGCTGATAGCAGCTTCTGATAGCAAATAGCAGCATACAAGTAACACCCAGTGAAGAAGTAACAAAAGATAAATTTATTGAAATGGTAAATAAAAGGTAAAAATAATATAACATAATATAATATTATATAATATAATATAATATAATATAATATAATATAATATAATATAATATAATATAATGTAATAACATAAAGTTAAACAAAGCAATTTAGTCCAAGATCTTAAAAAATCCATCTGAATTGAAGGTGATTCTGAAGATACATTGCAATAATTTGATTTGACAGGGTTTTGATAATTTCCCTAGTCAGTCTCTTGGTGTGGTGTAAGGTGCAACATGCCTGGTTAGTCTCCACTCGAATAGAGAGGGAGAAAATTTTAACAGCACACCATTACAACAAAACACTGTCTTCTGTAAGAAGAACCAAAGACCCAGGGTCATGACCCACTTCAATATTTCTTTTTATAACGTATCCAGTAAAAATTTGACAGAAGGTGATAGAAGATAAAATGAAAGCTTTGGAGCATAAACAAAAGTGCTGTTCGTTATTGTTTTTTTTTTTTTTTTTTAAACTTAATTTAAGAGATTTAATTCTTATGGTAGAAAGTTTTGTCTAAGTGGTCCAGTGGATCGTAGGAGCGGACTTAGCCTCGTATCTTCTAAGTTAAATGCACTTAATGTTCCTAGATTATGTACAATTAATGCCTTGATATTTCAGATACATCATCATCATCATCATTGTCAACCATTATCAATCCACTGCTGGACGAAGGTCTCTCCAAGTTTCTTCCACAATGGTCTGTCTTGTGCCAGTCTCCTTCGTGTTACTCCCGCATACTTTCGAATTTCATCCACCCATCTCCCATGTGGTCTTCTTCTGGGTCTTTTCCTGTCCCTTGGAATCCAATCTAAAATTTCGGCTGTCCATCGATGGTCTTTTCTTCTGGCAGTATGTCCAGCCCATTGCCATTTCAGGGATTTTACTCTGATCATGATGTCTTCCACTCTTGTCATTTTTCGGATCCACGTGTTCCTCTTCTTATCTCTCCTGGTTACACCAAGCATGCACCTCTCCATGCTGCTTTGAGTTGTCTGCAGCCTTTGTATGTCTCTTTTAGCTAAGGTCCACGTCTCTGCACCATATGTAAGCACTGGAAGGATGCATTGATCAAACACTTTTCTTTTAAGACATAATGGCATATTGCTCTTGAAAATTATGCTGTTTCTTCCAAAAGCTCTCCAGGCAAGTTTTATATGCCGATTAATTTCTTCATCAATGTGACCCTCACTTGATATCTGCTGTCCAAGATAAAAGTATGTATCTGTTATCTCCAGTTTTTCGCCATCAATCGATAAATCTTCATTTCTTGTAAAAGCATTGTATATCACTTTTGTCTTCCGAAAGTTCATTTTTAATCCCACTTCTTTAATCTTGTCAGCAAGTTCCTGGATCATACTCTGCAGCTCTGAAGGCATAGTTGCAAAGATGACTACGTTATCAGCAAGACAATGGTGAGTTAAGTAATCTCCATTCATCTTTATTCCTTTGTTTTCCCAGTTCAGTGATTGAAAGACATTTTCCAATATGGCATTAAAGAGCTTCGGAGATATGGTGTCACCTTGTCTCACTCGCTTTCCAATTTTTATGTGTGTTATATTTTCAAATAGCCGAATCTTTGCACTTGCATTTTCATAGATGTTATTAATAATATTAATGTATGCATCTTCAATACCGCAGGATTTCAGAGCCATTGTAACTGCTGATGGTTTCACCGAATCACAGGCCTTTTCATAATCGATAAAAGCCATGCACAATGGAAGTTCATATTCCCTCGCTCTTTCAATTAGTTCTCTCAGTACGTGGATGTGATCTATTGTGCTGTAGCCACTCCTGAATCCAGCTTGTTCTCTCGGTTGAGCCATGTTCAGTGTTACCTTCAAGCGGTGTGAAAGAACTTTAGTGAAGATTTTATAAACCACTGATAGGAGGCTGATAGGTCTGTAGTTCCTGAGATCCTCAATGCCACCTTCTTTTATGTAGCAGGATCATTGTAGCATTGTTCCAATCCTCAGGAATCTTCCCTTCATTAAGGCATCGAGTGAAAATTTGGGCGAGCACTGTTTCGATTTCTCCACTTGCTTCTTGTATGATGTCTACAGTAATTCCATCTTCTTCTGGAGCTTTCCCCCGCTTCATGTTCTTCATTGCATGTGCAACTTCTGCTGGGAGGACTGGAAGAACTCTGGTACTGGTACCTTTCATGATGTCTGGAGTACATATAAATGGTTATTTACCAGAGAAAGGATTGTAACTTAAATTTTACACTAGCAGATAAGTCTGGCCAACTAGCCATTATAGTCACCAAAGATTATAATAACCATCTTATGGAATTTATTGAAGACTCTCACTTATTCCTACCAGTGAGAAACCCCTTAAATTCTCTTATTCTAAAAGTGAAGAATGTGGCAGGATGGAATCTCTTCTGTTCCTGATAGGGAAGACAGCTCTAGTACCTCCAGATCCATATTTTCTCTGCTTGTTTGAATGTCTTAAGCACCACAAACCAAAACTCCTCTGTGTCTCCAAGATGAAACTCCCCTACTTACTACCTGGAAAAGGACCTGTTTTTTTTTCCCTCAAGAAATTTGTTCTAAAATCTAATCATGTTCTAACATCCATCCAAGATTTTGTTAACAGAATCTTAGTGTTCTTCTTAGATGTTTTATACAGCCAGGCAGCAAGAAATTTTAGCTGGGTGGTACTTTTAATGACCCCTTCTAATAAAAAAAAATGTTTTGATTAACATTATTATACTTATTAAACATCTTTAGCAGTGTGGTAGGCATTAATATAACATAACATGATAAAGTTAGAAAATTGTATGAAAATGGTTAAAAAAATGAGTATTTACTTACAAATCATATTCGACACAGATCTCTCTCTCCTTGTTTTTTTAATAGATTGAAGGTTTAACGACCACCGTGAGCAACTCAACAGGCAATAAGCAGTGGCTTGTCCCAAATTTAGGACACCGGTTCTAGGAAAGGGAGAGAACCAGTGCCGTAAGACAAACACAACATCCATGCCTCACTGGGACCCTTCTTGGACGAATGGTCATAAGCCATCGTTTAGACCACTGCACCACCAGGGCGGTGACACAGATTCTAACCAGTTATCATCAACACTGATGCTGTATGTGGGAATAAGCTTTCCATTCTTACTATTATGTGCATTGTGAAAACATTCATTAAAGGAAATACAGTCCGGTGGTGTAATGGTCTTAAGCGATGGCTTCTGATCATTCGTCCGAGATGGGTTCGGGTTCGAATCCCGGTGAGGCATGGATGTTTTGGAAGAAAATTATATTTCAAGACAGCCAGCAGTCTTACTGCACTGCTGGCTGTCTCCCTTCCCTGGAACCAGTGGCCCTAAATTAGGGACAGGCAACTGCTTATATAGCCCACTGAGTTGCTCAAGGTAGTCGTTAAACCCCAATTAAAAAAAAAAAAAAAAAAAAAAAAAAAGAAAGAATAAAAGAAGAAATATAGCAGAGTGTCAGACAACATTAACTGGGCAGGCCACCCAGTAAAAAGGCTCTAGGAAGAGCACTAAATCTTGTCTTTTACAAATTCAGATATGGAAAGATTTGGAAGTTTTGGCAGTCTCTTTGTATCCGTTCATCCTTCCATCCCAGCAGATGAGGTCAAAGGCTCTCTTATAAATACATTGAAGTCATTGGATCAATTTTTCTGAGAAACATTGGACAGCATTGTTTGTGTACTAAACATGGTCACAGATCACAAACGATTCCTTTTTTAGGAAATTTTTGTAAACAAACAGTAGGAACCTCAACATTCCTCTCTCTGTAATTCCAGCAGAGGTCATCTTACTGCCTTTAGAGGGTAATCTACTCTGAGCCTGGACCAAAACCTTCTCAGTGATTTAGGTATGCAGATGACATTACAGGGCTTGAAAAATACCATACTTGAGATATACCTGGGGCATGCAAATTATTGGCCTGGGCAGGCAAATAAAAAATCTAGCTGCGCAGACTGGGCAGCTAAATTAAAAAAAAAAAAAAAGGCAGTCATTGCACGTCATGCTTTATTTTACTGCTAATCACTGGAAGTCGTATTATTGTTATGGAATGCCAAGGACAGAAGAATATCACTTTAATTTATATTATGCTCTAGGTCCAGAAATTGGAACCATGTGTAGTTTTGCTCCAAATGTTGTATGTAATCAGTGATGGGATTCGTGCCTCTGATGGAACTAGCCTCCAGTGTTTAGTGACAAAGAGTGAAAACTTTAATGAAAGGAACATGGCAGAATCACTAAATTTCTCAAATACCAATTTCATTATCATCATATCGTTTCATACCAATTTCAGCATCATCGCCTTAGAACTTAAGATGCACGCATTTGTGCACTGAACATTTTGAATACAGACCTGTAAAATTGAAATACAAAACATGTACAAAAATTTCATATTTTTAACTTAAAAAAAAATTAGGGTTCTGATTTGTTATCTTAAAAAATAAATTTTCCTGGGCATCTAACTTTTACTGCCTGTGCAGGTAAATAATTCCAACACATACCCCTGGGCATGTAACTTTTCAAATATTTTTCAAGCCCTGCATTATCTTCATGTAACCATGTGATAAGCAATATGTGGAGCACTGTTAGATGAAGATAAATCTACTGCATATCTCCATCAAGTTTACCCTGCAGATAGGTGGCATATTCTCATTTAGTTATTAACTAGATCTGATAAGATTGCTATTTATGTACTAACATAAATTACATGCCTGTGGTAGTGCCTAACTTTACTACTCCTGACCTTTTCAGCCCAATAGAGTACAAAACTAGTATTTTCTATTATGCACTAGCATAAATTGCATGTCTGTGGTAGTGCCTAACTTTACTGCTCCTGACCTTTTCAGTCCAACAGAGTAGTGGCTGCTATTGAAAGCTACAACTCAGAAATGAGTAGTAAAACTCCATTTAAAGTATTTTGGTTCAAATCCATATATACCTTGATTTACGACAACCCAGTGGCAGAGTGGTTTGAGGTGCTGGCTTCTTACATCATTTGTTTAAGATGGGCCCAGGTTTGAGTCTCAGAAGTGATATGCTTGTCTTATGGTGCTGGTTCACTCCCTTTCTTGGAACCAGTGGCCCTAAATTATGGATGAGTTATTGCTAATAGCCCTCAGAGTTGCTCATGGTAGTCATTAAACAGTGAAACAAAACAAAATAATACCTTGATTTGCATATTTTTTCAGAAATGCTCTTTGAAAGTTCAGACTAGAAATGGGAATAAGTGCACCACCATCAATTTTGGATTTACTGACATATTCCAGAGAACAACAAATGAAAATCTGGTGTGGATTCTGTAGAATAAGAATGTACTGCACAGTTGTAGGAATGACAAAAACGTCCATTAGAACCAGGATTGCAGAATACAAAAAGATGTAAAGAATGGAACCATTTCTACATCCCTTTCCCAAAAAGTTAGGTACCAGATGCTATACCCAGTGGAGCCTAACCAAACATGTTGCACCTCATACCACATCAAGGGGAACTGTAAAAAGGAAAACTGTGGAAATCCTGTTCACACTAAATTTGTGTGACTCAACATCTTTGGAATTGCCTTCAGTTTGGACAAATGTGTTAAAAGCTTGGTCCAAACTGCTGGGAACTTGTTTTACTGAATTATATTATGTTATGTCCAAGGGTAGAAAAATATTCCGAAATCTGGTGGCCAGCTAAATTTTTTAGTGGCCAGACCTGGACCCGCAGGGGAGGGGGACATCGAAGTCATGTACACTTTTGTCCAAAAAAATGTTCGACCCTCAGCTTATCTCCCTCTCTCCCTGGCAGAAAAAGAAACGAAAAAAACAAAAAAACGGTACTCACTCTTTTTTTTTTTTTTTTTTTTGTCGTCGTCTGGGGCTTGCAAACTCTTGAATAACTGTAATTTTCGTCATTTATCCCCAGACCCTGGAATTTTCAAATTTTTTTTTAGCTTCGTATAATCTGCGCCGGCGTATAATTCGTAGATTGTGGCATTCAGAAAAAAATAAAAATTTGCCGTATAATCCGCACATCACAAATGTTGTTCCAAAAGCGGAATTTTCGACAGAAACGTTGGTCACATAAAAGACCCTGGAGTCCGAGAAATATATATATATATATATATAAAATACGATCTAATTAAATAAAGAAATTCATTTTTAAAGGAAACTTTTTTAATATATTTTTATCTTCAGACAAAAGAAGCTTCGTGGCGTGGTGTCCATAGAGCAAAAAATTTAATCACGTCGATGCAGCAGCTCTAATTTTATTACACGTTGCCAATGATGAAACACTGATACAGAACAATTCATAGAAATGCTGTATATACTTGCGTGTAATTCGCAAGTTTTTGAAGATGGTTGGACTTCTGTGGATTCTCCTGCGGAGTTAAGCGATGGGTTTGATTATGTTCTAGACAGCGGCTTCTTGCGTGTCACTGAGTGCTAGTTTTCTAACATTTTGAAAACTATCACGTAGTGACACGATCATATCCTCAGCTGTGCCCCCACTTTGAATTTAAATTCGGCAGTGTAACTGAAACGTTTCCTTTTCAAAGACATCATAAATAGCAATGAAGGAAAATATCAGCAGCAAAGACTTTGATCAGAATGAGGATGAACTAAAATACAAGGCACAGTGCATTTGAGATCCAGAACATGAAACTTTGAAATGAGGTATGCATGTGTAGGTTCGTGCAGCAAGCGCTGTGTGTACATTTTTATTGGCCGATTGATGAAGAGAGGGCACATGCACAGTCAGCGTTTTGTCTTTACCAACAATACAAAGAATAACTCCCGCCGTCCCCCTACAACTTTAGCGGTCTTTCATTAGGACACCCCCTCCTCTCTGCTCCGTACAAACTCCTGAACTGAGGAAAATTTTTCTGAGGGAGTTTCTTTTCCAATTATACACCCTCTCCTGCGCAATTACCCTGCGTTTTTTTTTAAAATCAAACGACCACAGGAACAGTTTTTTTTTAATCGGCATTTATCCGCGGATTATACGACAAACATTACGGTACATGTTTTTCAATGATGTTTTCTGTGGTGGCCCGGAAATTTTTTTCGGCAACCATATTTTTCGACCCCTGGTTATGTCACATTTACTATGTTAATTAATTTATCATTTTTTGATTTTTTCACTGCATCATACTTGGATGCTGCTGTTTGTTATCAGAAGCTGCTATTAGCCAGTATTTTTTAAATTTTACTTTTTTTTTCATTTAAATTTAACTCAAGTCAGATCTGGTCATATTTGAAATTTAATGCTTGAATCCTGGTATGTTTTAACAGCATTCTGCAGTGTCCAGTGCTAAGTTGTCTGTCTTGAGAAATCCACTCGTTGGTGTAAGAAAGCTTGGGTTCTATTTGTGTGTGCCTCTTAAGTTTTGCCTATAAACAGATTTGTTTTATGAATTTTCTGTATATTCATTATTTCATTTACTTTCTCTGGCAGAGCCTGTGGTTAATGTTGATGTTTAAAATTAAGAATTTTTTTCAATAAAAACCAAAATATAGATGTAATATAAAATATTTCTCTTGTGATAGAGGTGTGACATTCTTTACGATGCTACAGTTGTTTTACTACACCTTTAAAAATGGTGTTTTGTTTGTATCTCTATCTGTCAACTGTACCTCACTTATTGCCATTTAACTCTTGTACTGTTGGCATTTAACATAAGTTGTGTGTCTCGCTCTCATTTAATTTCTTTTCTGTTTTTTTTGTAAATTTCATGCAGACCTTTATTTTCAATGAACATCATGGTGCTGGCCTCTGTTCTGTTTCCTCCTAAATTTCTCCTGTATCATTATATTGCATATAATTAATTACACTGACAGAAAAAAAAATCCCAACACCACGAAAAAATAGTTGTAGAGGAATGAAATGGCGGCAATATATTTGTATAGGTAACATATTTAATCGATTAAGGTTTCAAGATCACAGCTTATTGTAAGAGCGAGAAGAGCCATTTTGAATGTGAAATGCTGGTACATTAATAACCGGTGTAACCGCCAGAATGTTGAATGCAAGCACATAAACGTTCATGCACTGTGTCGTACAGGTGCTGGATGTCAGTTTGTGGGATGGAGTTCCATGCCTGTTGCACTTGGTCGGTCAATACAGGGACGGTTAATGCTAGTTGGGGGTGATTCTGGAATTGTTGTCCAATGATGTCCCATACGTGCTCAATTGGTGAAAGATCTGGTGATCTAGCAGGCTACGGCAACATGTCGACACTCTGTAGACCATGTTGGGTTACAACAGCGGTATGCGGGCGAGCATTATACTGTTGGAAAACATCCCCTGGAATGCTGTTCATGAATGGCAGCACAACAGGTTGAATCACCAGACCGACGTACAACTGTGCCGTCAGGGTGCGTTGGATAACCACGAGAGTGCTCCTGCTGTCATAGGAAATTGCTCCCCAGACCATAACTCCAGGTGTAGGTCGTGTGTGTTTCGGCCGCAGACAGGTTGGTTGCAGGCGCTCACCTGGCCTCCTTCTAACCAACACACGGCTATCACTGGCACCCAGGCAGAACCGGCTTTCATCAGAAAATACAACAGATCTCCACTCCGTCCTCTAATGAGCTCTAGCTTGACACCACTGACGTCGCAAACGGCAGTGGTTTGGAGTAAGTGGAATGCACGCTACAGGGCGTCTGGCTCGGAGCTGTCCTTCAAGTAACCGATTTGTAACAGTTCGTTGTGTCACTGTGGTGGCAACTGCAGCTCGAATTGCTGCCGCAGATGCGGTATGATGGGCCACGGCCATACGCTGTACACGGCGGTCTTCCCTCTTAGTAGTGCCACGTGGCCGGCCGGAACCCGGTCTTCTTGAGGCAGTACCTTCCCTTGACCACCGCTGCCAACAATCATGCACAGTGGCTACATTCCTGCCAAGTTGTTCTGCAATATTGTGGAAAGAAAATCCACCTTCTCGTAGCCCTATTACACGACCTCGTTCAAACTCCGTGAGCTGTCGATAATGGCTTCTTCGTCTTCTTAAAGGCATTCTTGACTAACATCAACACCCTACGTCGAATCTCAACGATAACTAACGCTCACGAACGTTACAGCGCGTATTTACAGCAAACCTACTTTGCATGTTCCGAGGGCGCTGCTAGTGCCATACGTATGCGCCGAGTGCGAAATTTGCATTGACGTCATCTTACAAATGTACTCTCACTGCCTACCAACTGTCATTTATCTAACACAACCCCTTCTTGGTGTTGGGATTTTTTTTTCCATCAGTGTATTATTTGTTTTGTCATGACTGATTTTTATATATCAAATGTGAGGAAGTTTCTCCTTTCTACAGAAAAATAATTTCTATGCTGAAATGCCCTCTGGCTATTTGTTACAAAACATTTTTGCTCAATCCAGAATGGATATCCATTTTTTGAATTGATTATAAGAAGTACGATAATCCTTTTGCTCAATCCAGAATGGAACTCCTTCTTCAGATTGGTTTTGTAAAGCATTGGAGGCAGACCTTGATAAATATCAAGAAACCTGAAGTGTCTGTTTTTGATAAAAACAATTCAGGGTATAGGAACAACTATTGTTTTTCTCTTAATTCCAATTCTTGAGTATGCCATGGTCCTTCCTCTTGAGTAAAGCCCAAATAAGTTAGAAGTTTTGATATATCCATACATGAGATTCTTCCGCAAATTCGCAGAATTCCACTTTTTTTGTCATCATTTGGGTCATTCTCAAGATCAATGCAAAACTGAAGAGAAATTAGGAGGTGGTCATTTTTCCTCCGAAGACGGTGTTTCATCTTTCAAAATTTTCGAAAATGGAAGTTAAATGGAAATAAGATTTTCCCCGTAATCTTAATTTTTTTTTTTCGTGATGCTTCTTCTGCCCAATATTGTTGTTAAATATCATTTTATTCCATAAACATTTATTTGTATTTCAGCTTGAAAATGGAGAAAAGTTTTCTGAAAACGGAAGTTAGACGGCGAGTAAATCTCCCTGTAATCTTCAGGCATGAAATTCTTCCTTTTATGTGGTTTTCAGGATCGAAGCATAACTGAACAGATGAGGGGGGTGGAGGGGGGAGGGGGCTCAAACTTTCTAAAACGGAAGTTAGATGGAGTAAAAATTTCACCGGAATCATATTTTTTTCTCGCGACATTTATTCTATGCAGTATTGTTGTTAAATATCATTTTATTCTATAGAAATTTGCATTTTAGCTTGAAAATGTAGGAATATTTTCCTAAAACAGAAGTTGGATGGAGCAAAGATTTTCCTGTAATCATAATTTTTTTCCCACGGTTGTTCCCTCTAACCAACGTTGTTGAATCTCAATCATTTGGAATGCAGGAATGTGTTGCAGTTTAATATTTATATAAATAAATTACAGTGAACTATTCCATCTTGCTCATGCTACATTATGTTCACACTGTTTCACCGCTTGTTCTGATTTTTCACCCTGTTAAAAAGTTCAGCTTTTTTCTTCTTCGTCAGTCTCATGTATGCATATCAACTCCTTTCCTACACAGGGGTGCACATGGTTTCATTTTATGTAGTTACAGGCTGTTGCCTCACAAGATGGAAGAGCTACATACACATAATCATAAACTTCTATGTAAAGCTAGGATAATATTCCAGAAGAAATGTGCAGCATGCTGCAAGAAGTTTACGGCAACACAGCTTCATTGTATGCATACATTTTTGATTTGTCGTTAATCTGTACTGTTTTCTGACACTTTCTCAGCATGTTCATCTGATATTATAGCTGAAGGGCACTGAAATTTGGTATCAACTGTGACACTTTTTCTTCTGTTATGAAAACATGCATGCCAATCAAAATGTGTGCACATGATAATGCTGCTTCATCATAAACTTCTTGTAGCATGTTGAACGTCTCTCTGCACTTTTCTTTCCTCAGCTTTACGCAGAAATTTCTGTAGGTGCACTGCATTTCTTTCTTTGAGTGATTAGCTAACACAAAATGGTGCATATTGTTACAGCAGAGGTAAGCTGACTTGTCAAACTTGTTCTTGCATATGTGTATGAGATCTTTTGAACAGAATATGCATTTAAAATGTAAATACAGTCTCCCTTATGTTGTGGTGATTCTTATAATTGCTGAAATTTTGTTTTAGTGAAATGTTCTTTGCATTTTTAGGTTTCATGGCAAAATATCAAGGGAAGAAGCTGAGAGATTATTGGTAGATGATGGGTGCTATTTAGTTAGAGAAAGCCAAAGAGCTCCTGGCCAATACACTTTAAGCATGAAGTAAGTTGACTAAAGCTTGTTGCAAACATTCACTTAAGCGTTCTTTGTACCAGTTTTCATTCCTTGTGATTTGCGATCCATGAAAAAAGTTTTTTACAACTTTTGCTCCATGTATATAGGCTGATGTTGTGTGTGGCCACTTTTTGTTGATTGTAACAGGTTCAGTTGCTGTTGTGCAACTTCCTGTTATGCTCAGTTTGGTGACCCTTATGTTGACAACTATTGCCTGGCATCACAATTCTGCTGCAGAAGGACTCCTCTTTGCATGGTGTTTACAACCTGACATAGTTCTCATGTGCTTGAACCTTTAGCTCTGTTTTAGTATGAGGATGACTATTAAATTTTCTGGATTCAAAGAAACTATGACCACATTTTTCACATTATACCATTGTGCTTTCTTTTTATAACAATTAAGAAAAAGTGATCTCTGGAAATTTCATAATGAATTGAGGAAATTGTGTTTAGTCAAGTAGATGTAGAAATTAACTTTGGCACTTCACTGAATCTTACGGAAATATTTAAGCCAACAATGTCGACAATTTCTAAAAATAATCAACTGTACGAGGATTTCTTGTCTTCGCCAGAAATTGAATCAATTTGATTTCTTTTTTGACACAGTGGGGAAAGACTGTAAGTTCGTTCGCTTTGTTCTGAACAGATTCCAAATCATTTCTAAATTTCTGTAAAAAAATAAATAAAAAGGGCCGCTCCGGTGGCGCAGTGGTCTAAGCAATGGCCTCCAATCATTCGTCCAAAAAGGGTCCAGGTTCGAATCCCGGTGAAGCATGGATGTTGTGTTTGTCTTACGGCACTGGCTCTCTCCCTTTCCTGGAACCAGTGACCCTAAATTAGGGAAGGGCGACTGCTTATAGCCCATTGGGTTGCTCACGGTGGTCGTTAAACCTGCCTTCAATAAAAAAAAATATTTTAAAATCCTCAGTTTTCTTCAAACAAAAGCTAACAGACTGCTTTGCTTGTAAGATTTGAAACAACTTGTCAGTGTGAGGAAAAACCATAGAAAAAATTGTCAGAAAGAAATAGTCAAAGTCGCGTAACTGTGCTAGCAAACCTGCAGAGCAGATTGTTTCACCATCCCACTGATGAGCATTCTTATCTGTGATTGATACAAACAGGTTCACAATTTCTTGATAGTGTTCATGGACTGTTTCAGCTAATCGACTGTTGTAGTTCCATCTACTTGGAACAACACCTGGAAATATTTTCCTAACTTCTGCTTCTAGAGCTTGTGTTCTCTTGGATGACTTCGCAAAAAAGCTGGAAAACTCTGAGAGTGTACTAAAGGAAACTTTGCATTCTTTCAGAAAACTGACAGACTGTGACAACACTAGGTTCAGTTTATGCGCATAACAATGCATGAACAACACCTGCTTGCAACTGTCTTTGATTTTTGCTTGTAATCTATTCTGTTCACTTACCATTACTGCTGCGCCATCATACGTTGAAGCTTCTAATATTGACTCACATTTGAAATCCTTCAGTATCTTCATAGCATGCTGGAAAGGGCATCTGCCATTCGGTTGTTGCTGACATCTGTGAAATTCAAATTCTTTCTTCGACTGACCCTTCCTTATAACATATTGAAAACAGACGTAGACTGAGATTTTACACTGACTGACATCAGATGTTTCGTCCATAATAAGAGAAACTAAAGTTGACTGAGGTATTTCTTCCTTTATTCTTCTGATCATTAATTCAGCGACCGAATGAATAATGACTTTTTGGAGATCACCAGACAACCCTGAGAAAACAGTTGAACTTTCTAGGTGAGTTTTAAGTTCTAGGTCATACTTTGGTATCAAACTGACAAGTTCAATATAATTTTTACGATTCAGCAATGCTTCATTCTGACCATGGAAAGCCAACTCCTGTCTTTCCAGAAAAAAAAGCTACCTCTATAAGGTGACTAATTATCCACCTGTTTTTCTTCAGTTTCATTGTGTCTTTGAATGTCCAGTCTAAACTATTCGCTAATGCCAGACTCAATTCTACTTTTTACAAATTGCGGCAAATCTTTGGCAGCTACTATGTGGCTAACACTGCTTCTGTGAATGTTATTTAAGTCATCAAATCCTTTTGTATTCCATACAGTTTTTTCTTTACTGAAAAGGAGACGTGGCCAACAAAATAATTTGTGTAATTGACTGCAATGGCACATCCACGAAAATGAATCGTAAAGGCGGGTGTGGAAATGGCGAACAAAAGATTTAGTGCCTTTTAGTTGAGAACAACACAAAGTGGGTAATGGTTTTGGTTTGCCAGTGTTCATAACTTTTAATTTATAGCTAAAAGTTACCGAACTAAATGGTTTCTTCATTAACTGGCCAATAACACAGTCACATGATTCCATGTTATTTCCGTTAGGCAGCAAGTCACCTATTCTGCAAATGTTTACTGCTGTGGAAGCGGCACCACAAGCGTGTCACGCGCAATCAAAGCACAAGGCTCTAGCTGGAAGCAGTCTAAATGCAGAGTCTGAAACGACACACGCATGCGCCATACTGGCTCCCGTGCCGGGCTAAGAGTCACTGCTTGAAGCGCAGTAGAAATGGCTTCCAAGCAGAACGTAGAATGTCCATGCTTGTTCGAAAGGGACGTCACGCACATGCGCCGCCTCTGCTCCCTTGCTGGGCTGGGAGGCTAGAAGCGCAAATAGATATCGCTTCCACAGAGAACGTAGTATGGCCATGTGTTTCAAAAATGAGAAGACTCAAGATTTCTCTGGTTCACAACAGTCGGCATTAACGTAACCGGCGGCAAGTTGAAAATTCACTTAGTCATGTAATCATGAAATTTGTTTCTATTGGGAAAAAACTGAAAATGAATGCATAAATGAATTTGAATTTTTAATCATTTATTGTATTTTTCCACGATTTTGTGCAACATTTTGCCTCACGATTTCAAAGGGAAGCAGTGCTTCCATCGCGTCTATGGACGCTTCGCCACTGCAACATACCCTTCTTTGATGGAATCATGGTTCAACTTTGGCTGTTGCAAGAAGAAACTTAGCAATGCTCTCTCGATTCTCTCAAAGGGTCGCCCGGTGGCGAAGTGGTCTAAGCGATGGCCTCTGATCATTTCGTCCGAAAGGGGTCCGGGTTCGAATCCCAGTGAGGCATGGATGTTGTGTTTGTCTTACGGCACTGGCTCTCTCCCTTCCCTGGAACCAGTGACTCTAAATTAGGGACGGGCGACTGCTTATAGCCCATTGAGTTGCTCACGGTGGTCGTTAAAACCTCCAATCAAAAAAAAAAAAAAAAGATTCTCTCAAAGTTGTAATCTAGCGGGTTACCTAATAAGAATCAAAGAACTGTGTATTTGTGGTAATCTGAAATTATTAACATATAATTGTAAAAAGCATATAAATAAATTATGTATAAGCAGAATGAAAAAGCAATGGAAAACAATGAGCATATAAATAAATTATGTATAAGTAGAATGAAAAAGCAATAGAAAACAATGAGCATATAAATAAATTATGCATAAGTAGAATGAAAAAGCAATTGTTCAACAATATGAATGGAAAACTTTCACAACACTCACTAGAAATGTACCCACAATGAAGTTTGTGGGGAGCATGGACTACCAGAAATCTGTGATCTCTTTATTAAAAAACCCATGTAAAAAATACTCTATTGGGTTCGGGGTTAAAACCCAAAACCTATTTTCATTAATTAGATGTGATAGAGACGTTGTACCAACTACTTCTCGCTTTGGAGTCTTTAACATCCCTCTAGTGGACAGGAATGGACAATCGGCAGATCTTTGCTATATGGACTCGACCTTTCGAAGCCTAGGTACTCGCTGGGCTGAACACAGATATGCCATCATCTGTAAGGAATCTGCTGCTTTGACATTGTCAAAAACTATTATTGAAAAAGACTTAAGACCTGATTGGGACAATGCGAACTTACTATCGACTGCTTTTAATAAATGCTCTATGCTTTTTACTGAGAGTCTATATATTATAAAATTTGGACCAAAATGCTGTAATGAGGACGTGCCTGTATTCATTCCCTCTACCTGGAGAAACCTGATTTTGCAGTACTCACGGGAGGAAGAATCTGAATGATTATAAGGAACTTTTAAGAATTCGTAGTGAATGGCAATGACTTATGTGTTCATTTACATAATCTGTATTACTTGTGTTCCTATCTGTCACTATTTAACCTTGTGCCGTTCTAATCTGGTTTCACTCAGCGGCCTGATGATGCGGCCATAGTGGTCGCGAAAGTGCTTGCCAGAGCTTTTATCTACCATATTTTTAAATTGTAAATAAAGACGTTTTTTAGATCCTACATTTTTTAAAAGGACATTTAAAGTGTGGTGTGTAAGCTTTGGCTGCTCTAGAAAAGTTACCGTGCTTCGACAGCTTTCAAATCTTCTTGTCTAAAGCAATAGAAACTGCAGTAAAATATTGAGAGTAACACAGAATTACATATAAACGTGAAAAGCCTGTAACTGGGAAATGTATAACTAAGGTTCCAATTTTAAGTTATTTACCTATGTCTAGGTGTTAGTAACCACATGGTTCCTGTACTATACGTAGATTCTAACTGCTTAGTAAACTCTATTAAAGTTTTAAGTTATTTACCTATATCTATCAGTTAGAAACCACATGGTTCCTGTACTGTACATGGATAAGTTCTATTGCTTAGTAAATTTTCATATCTTTCCCAAATAAAACTACGAATCTGAAAATTTCTGATAAAGAAATACAGGAAAGTTGTCTGCAGATACACAACATAAAGTTCTTGGACAAAACTTTCTAATGGTTGAGTTGATTTCAGTATCAATTTGCATTTATTTTTGTTGCAGAAAAGGTTTCATGATGCTTTTAACACCATTTGTCAGCAAGATTCTGCTCATACAGAATTGTGTAGTTCATATTGTGCTCTTACAGATGGCGGCGAGGAAGCAATGCTTACCTGCCTCTTGGGGTGTTTTGCCAGATTCAATTCCTGATTAATCATGGTCTGAATGAATAACGGCTTACCCTTAAGGTTAGCTTCTGTTGAACATTTTCCAGCACGTCAGGTTTCCGGGGTTTCTTGTTGGTTTCAGCTAGGTATGATCTTCTCTTTCACCATTGTGTACTTCACATGAAGTAGCTTGTAACAGCCCATAGTTCACCAATACTTTAAAAAAAAAAATTTACACTCCTTTGAATTCTAATACTGACATATGAACCAAACTCAGGAAACGTGTTAACTCAGGAAACGTGTTAACAAATATTAGTTTTTAATTGTAAATAAAGTGTTTTTAATCTTGACCTACAATTTGAAAATTATGTTTGTGAATGACCGTATGTGTGACAGCATCGGTGAATTACTTTGGTAACATATGTGCGTTTCACAAAACAATAACATACAACCATATTCACACAAACATCCAAACCAACTACGAAAACACCTAACTAATTGTAATACAACTCTAAAAACCTATGTACACTATTTACAACAAGCTGGCTGTTATTGATATTTATGTCATCTTATGTCATAACTACCTCTGTCTCTACCCAATGCCCACAACACATGGTGGCTAACCCTTTTACCAAACCCTGCCTTCGCCACAAACATCGCCTCAAGCACTTTCAGCCACTCGTGGCCATCTTCAGGAAGCATCAGTGATGTTAATCCGTCTGCTGCCACAGAACGAGTGAGTGAAATAGTCTGCAACTGGTCCGTTCCTAACGTCATCACCAAACCATCTACCGTGGCTCCATCTATTGCATAACTTGGAAAAACCTTTCATTTTCTTCTTCAATTGCTTTGATTTTTGTGTTCCACTTTAATTAATTCTTTCCATTTTTCACTCAAGGTATTAGGATCATTAACATTACAAATTTTATCTCTATTTTTCTCTATCAATACTGACTCCGGGATACGCAGATGTCTTTTATTTTTACAAAATTTAATAATTTTAATCTCATCAAATTTTGGGTGTTTGTGATTATCCAGGCAGTATTGGATTAATGCTGTTTTTGCTTCTTCTTTTCTTTTTTTTTTTTTTTTTTGCCAGTTTATGTGTTGTTTAAGGTGATGTTTTAGTTTATTTTTTGTACTCCCTATGTGCGACATAGGTGGGATTTTAGTGATTGGTATCTCATATATGCCAGCGCTGTAAAAAAAATGTAAAAAAAGTTTTTTAAAGCATTGGTGAACTACGGGCTGTTACAAGCTACTTAGTGTGCCTTAATATGCTCATTTGCACGTGTGAAGTACACAATGATGAAAGAGAAGATCATACCCAGCTGAAACCAACAAGAAACCCCAGAAACTTGACATTGTAAAAAATGTTCATCAGAAGCTAACCTTAAAGGGTAAGCCATTATTTATTACTATTAGTAGTTATGCATATGAATTTAGCAATAGTTAAGGCAGTAGTTATGCATGTGAATTTAGCAATAGTTAAGGCTTTAAACAGCCCAGGATACTATTATAGAGTATATGGTGTGAATGGTTAACTGTGCTACTTCAAAAGTGTTTGTGTAATCATTCTTTGGGTTTGATAATTTTCATCATTGGTAGGATGAATAAAACATTTCACAGGATAAGTAACAGTAAAAGCAAACACTGGCATAGCTGGTATCAGTGCTGTTGCCTGATAGTTGAATGTCCTGGAAAGTGATCTCTGAGCACCTTGTACTGTCAGATGTCGTCTTTGATCCCAAGTACATCCTTAGCACTGGTAGCCCTGAATTAGGAATGTCAAAACTTCTACCCTTAGGGACTTCAAAAAATCATTAAACAATGGTCTCTAATTGCATGAGATATGTTTTTTAAAGATAAGAGTATTAGATCTTTAGATGTTGTGATAAATAGAATGTTAAAGTATGTTTTAGAAAGTATTTGTACAAAACTCAACGACAAAAACAAAATAAGCACACAGAACAGAAACAAAACTGTAAATTTCTAGTATTATGCCATTAATATTCTGAAAGAATTTATGATGCATCTTTGTTCATTTCTAGTGTTCACATAAATGTTCTTCTTCCAGGTTTGGCGGCATAACCAAGAATTTTAAATTGTATTACGACGGCAAGCATTATGTAGGGGAAAAGCGGTTTGACACTATCCAAGATCTTGTAGCAGATGGTCTGATTTCGCTTTATTTAGATGTTCATGCTGGTGACTACATTGCAACAATGTGTGTGGAATCAAAATATGAAGATAGTCCATATATGACTCTGAACTCTTATAAAAGAAAAATGACTACAAAAAATCGCTTTAAACATAGGAATTTCCGGAATGCCAAAGATGAACTTGCTTTGAAAAAGGACATGAACAAGTCAGAATCTTTCCATGAATATGATCGTCCTCCTTCTGAGGTAAAAGTGAGTTATTTGTTTATTTGTATTACGCAGACAGTTTCTTCATAATGTTCTCACTAAACACCATCTTGTGATTTCATAGTGTCTGGTGAGTTGTTTTTCTGAATTAATTTGAATAGTTTTTCTGTTATTTTATGTGTAAGTGATATTTACAATTTTGCTTGATAAACAGAAAGGGTGATATCATTTTATAGGTTATTTACTTAATTACATGATATTCAGTTACAAGGTGTGGCCTCAATAGTGTTATGAGAGTCCTACAATGGGAAGTATAAGATTTAATTCATGATAATGAAATGCTATTAAAATGGCACTTTATTATTATTATTATTATTATTATTATTATTATTATGTAAAAGTATTTTATTAAACACTAAAGCTGAGAGTTTCTTTTGCCTGCAGGATGTGTGTGTGTGTTGTTTTCTCCCGTGTTTTTTTTCTCCTGCATTTTTAAGTACCAATCTCCATATTTTTACTTCCAAAAACTGTCTCTAGAAAAGTATAAAAAACAACCACACAAGCATTTTAACTCACAACATCAAAATAGATAATACTGATTTATGTCTTGGTGATATCCGTGTGTGCAGATTGCTGTATGCCGATAACACTGTCCTGTTGGCAGAGAGCAATAGTGAGCTGCAGAGCATGTTGTCCCATATGTATGAAGTTTGCATGAAATTCATGACTGTGTATGAGAGTGTAAAATTTTGTTCCTACTCAGAAGAAACAGGAGTTGTTTGTGTGTTGGAGAAATGCATTACTTACGGGGGGTGGGTGGGGGGGACAAGACATGTTCTGATTGTGTGAGGAATGAAGATGTGTTTCAGTTGTATAATGTGAGGCAAAATGTTGTTAGCAAGGTGGAAACTAATATGCTTCGGTAGTTTGGCCATTGTTGGAAGAATGAGTGATGAGATGCTTACTAAGAAAATCTATTTAGCCCAAGTGGCAGGAAGGAAAAGCAGAAGAAGGCCAAGGAAGTCGTGGGAGGATCAGATTCAGGAGTGTCTGCATGAGAAAAAGATTATGAGTATGAAGTATAGAAGGTCATGCGTACAGCATGTGATGGATATCAGTGAAACCCAAGTTGTATGTCAAGATCGCTGTAAATAGAGAAGTTTGATATGGCAACAGTGAGTAAAAAATATCTGGTAGTTTGTATTTCTTTGTGGAGCTAATCTCTGAATCTCAGAGAACAGCTTAGTTATATGAATGAATTAATATTTGAAGGTTCTGTAGTAGATGAAGCACTACCATTCAGCGTGGTTGTTCCAAATGCAGCTTGAAGACAGGAATAAATAAATGTGGCATACTTAATAATAGTAGAACAGCTGTGCACATGTAGCAGTAGGTAGCTTTTGTGAAACAAGTGTGAGAAAAGCACTGATATCAAAGGAAAAAGAATTGTCTAAAAGAAGACTTTGTGTAACCAAATCCTAGAACGGTCACAGCGAAAATATTCTATGGGTGACTATCTGAGAGCTCATGTATTATTTTAGTTTCATATGTGCAAGCTGTCAGCAGGACTTGCAGTGTTTAGTAGCCACTATTGGGAGTGGAAATACACAGCTTAACCTTGGCAATGACTATATACAATCTGCTCATTCACAAGGCAGATCGCATGGCACAATATTTTGCAGTGGCCTATATGGAATGAACGACTGATCACAGATAATTTGCATTGCATTGTTATTTCATATTTGATTAAATTAATTTTGTTTTTCTAAAACTGTTTTCCTTAGTAACACTGGATACTGTCACACTTCACTCCTGATGATATTAAACAATATACTGTAGATGTTCTGAAAGAAAAGATCCCCTTTCCCTTTTTTAAATCTGTCAGTCCCCTTTTATATATGTAGAATGAATAGAAACTTCGCCCAAATTGTTGCAGAAAATGTTTTCTGTTATTTCATGACTAGGACATTTATTTTTAGATGTATGGTGTTAAGTTAGTGGATTCCACTTAATGTTGTAAATAGTGAATCAAATCAAATACTACGTTATTAATAATGAGCAGCACGCTAAATGGTCATGAAATGGTTCCAATCTTTTAAAAACGATTTATTCTTCTCATCTGTTCGAGAATGGTTGTCCACAGGCTTTTCTCCCTATCCGCTTTGTTGTAAACAATATATTTCTACTCCCTGTGATATCTGTTTCAATGGCTTTCTACCCCTTTCCTTCCCATGGTCTGGAAAAATACCCTATGGGCAGCCTTAAATGTGTGTCCTAAGAAAAATTTGCTCCTTGGTCCTCTTTGTGACCTTTCCCCTCTATCTTCTTGTGCTGACTCATTTTTTCTCCTCTTGCCTTCCCCCAGGAGAAAAGAACTCCACTCCTCCTACATACACTGTGGTATTGCTTTTCCACGAATTAAAGGCATTGTCGCAAAACATAATCTCAAAGTTGAATTAAACCCTTTTGGAAAACTGTTGATCAAATACAGCAAGGGGTGCTAATTGCACTTGACCAACCCAAGGTGAGGCTACAATGCATAAAGCCATGTCTTGAAATGGCTCTCTCCGTTGTGATATCTTTGGAGATTAATACGAAAATGCAATTGGAAGGTGCTGTCTAAAATCCGTTACTTCCTGACTAGGGGGAAATGAATAAAACTTTCCCAGGCCAAAAGAAAAGGAACATGAGGCAGAAGAAATGTTACGAAAGAGATCTAATATTTTTGCCAAAAATTCCTATATTAAATCTCCGTAACAGTGTACTAAAAATTTTGTAACATCATTTTCATCAGAAATGCAGTGGGAGTCTTCTAACAATGGGGAACATCATGAAGAGAATTTTGTACCCTTCAAATATTTCTTCAATTTAGAGAACCAGTGATAATCAAATGGTGAAAAATCTGGTGAGTAAGCACGATGTTCTCATAGTTCGAAGTAAATTTCATGAAACTTGGCCATTATGTATAATGCCAGCCACGTGGGTTAAAGCATTGTCCTGCAAGAGCAAAACTGCTCTTAACTGTTTCCCCCTTGCATTTTGATTTCAGTTTCTGCTTCAGTTTGTCTGGAAGGAATCATTGCTGTGATGCTGGCACCCTTTCCCAGGTAGTCCACTAGCACTACCCCTTCCTTGTCTCAAAACACTGACACCATCATCTTTTCTACATATTTCTGTGCTCGAAACTTTTTGAGTGAGGGGAGCCACTGTGTCTCCATTCCTTGGGTCTTTTTATTAGACTCTGAATATAGCTCATATTGTTTCAAAAATTACTGTTGTTTTTTGTAGAGTCTTAATATTATTAAGTCACATATTCAAAACTCCCCTTCCGAAGTTTTCAATCCCTTCCATTCACCCTTCTGTTTCAAATTTGAATTTTAAGTCCTGATTTTGGGTGAATATATCCATTCAAAGTTAAAAATAATATCATTATATGGTTTGATATGCAGCATACTTTTAATCCATATTAGACTTCCAGCACATTCTTGGTATGACTATCTTGTTATTCCCATACTAGATGTAAACTCAAGATATGTCCTAGGATAATTCACTATGGTTCTGTAAGTGCTGTCTTGCTTTATTCCTTACAAGATTCACATACATAAAATTGGTCAAAAACATCACTCCAAATATCCATTATATTTCATGCTGTCATCATTCATTGATATGTTTTTCTGCAGATAATACAGCTACCTTGAAAAATATTTAAAAACTTATTTACACGTTAAAATCCATTAATATATTAAAAGTGAAAAATATCCATTCAACCTTCCATATAACAAGAAACGTGCAGCATAAAAATAGTATCTAAGAAATAGGAAGCTTACCAATGGAACATTTCATGTCCCCATTGCTACTTCAGAAGGACATTTCATGCATGTCACTCATATGTGCATGAAATGTCTTTTGAAGTAGCAGTGGGAGACATGAAATGTGCCATTGGTAAACTTCCCATTTCTTAGATACTATTTTCTTTTTAAACTGAAAAATGTCAGAACATTTTTTACTTAAATTTACTCAGTGAATCCAGGGATTATTTTTTGTCTCTCTCTCTTTAGTTCCAGAGTAACTAGAATGAGAATTTTTTCACTTGTCCCAACTTACTCTGATCTAGTTCCAAGCAAATTAGGATAAAGTAAAGCTCAACTTTTAGGAAATCTTGGTTATACAAACTAGGACACAAACAAAGCATTGTCTGCCCTCATGATAGCACCCACCCACATCTAATTTCTAGGGTTCTCTTTTTCCACTCTTCCAGTTCACCAATACAGGAAAGCTGGCAACTTTGATCAACCCCTTTTTTTCTCCTGACCCCCCCCCACACACACACACATACATACACGCACACATGCACTTGGTACTCCACACCATAGCAGATGCAGTTCCTGAAATGGAAATGTTAGATATCAAAACATATAAGGTTCAACAGCTGTATGTGTATCTTATAAAAGTAAAAGGCATATAAAATATCCAAGAAAATACATCAGTTTAAGCACCACAGCTTTGGAAAAACAAACTTTTAAACAGTAGGTAATAAAAAATATTTTTCTAATCTGAACATAAAAATTGATGGTCCCAGGCATTGGACTGGCCAATTTTTTGGCCCCTGGAATCATCCTTAGAGATTATATATAAAGTATGAATTTGCAGAAAAGCTTGATATGTATAACAGTAATAAAAGTAGCTGTTTATTATAACTGTGACCATATTATGCAGTCTCACAACATTATACCTAGTGGCCAGTTTTGTACCATTAAGCATTTTGTTCTACATATTCTCTTAGTTTGTAGTCTGTAACCTTCAGAGTGAAACGTCTGTTGTAGGAATCATACTTTGTAAAACAAATATGGCTGAACCTCCACAACACTTTGTTTATTTTTATCTTTTTTTTTTTTTTTTTTTTGCTTTTGATGTATCAAATTTAGATCTTAATGCTGGTATTGCTAATTCTGTCTTGCTACTGAATCTGTGTTTTCTTCTGGCATTCTTCTCACTACTCTCATGGCAAAGCTGTTTCTGACCTCCTTTAATTTGAACCAACTTTTTCTATCATAAAAGAGTGAGTTAGTTTAAATACTTCTGTGTAATAAGTAAGATATTCCATTTCTTTTTATTTTGTTATTTAATTTCTTACAAGCTTTTCTGCATTATATGCTTAACTTTATTAATAAGGAAGAAAAGTAATCTTAGCTACACCAAGTGCCACACTGCAATGAATAATGGATATTTTTTTGCTGCATGTGCATGATAGTTTAAAACATTCCGTAGTCTCTTTGGATGTTTGCAGACTCCTGTAAATCTTTCTTGTATTCTGAAGCTCAGTAAGTTAGCCACAAAGTGCCATGTTTTTCAGCATTAAGATGAGACTTTTTTCTTCAGAAGTCCAGGCCTCAACTTATCTATTGATTGGTTGGTGAAATTTCTCAATGAGAAAAAAAAATAATTGTGCCTTAAATTCGTTTGTGATCCATGCACCTGAAACATGATTTTACATTCATAAGAAGTCATTCTGAAAGCATACAAAATGTAACATTCAATTTCACTAAGAATTTGATTAAAAGCTTACTGAAACATTGAAAAATATAGTTAGAGAATTTGTTCCTTTTTTTTTTTTTTTTCACCTTTGCGAGGCAGCTTTTTAGATTGGTCAGTTAAAAAGAAGGAATACGGTTGCATCAGAAAAAAATAAGCTTATGAAAATCAACTTCCTGCAAAAAAGAAAAGTACAGAAATTTCCTCACTCTCCCTTTTTATTATTTACTGAAACATAAAAAATATAGTTACAAAACTTCAGAACACTAACTGTATTTGTTCTAGCCTCATCTTATACACAGGATCAACTTATCTATGAATAATGAAAATGAAATTAAGAAATTTAACCCATTTGACATACTCCATATCGACTTATAAGCCGAAAAATATGGTAATTATTTTGTCAAATAAGCATTCTATTTTATGCAGATGTTGACAATTACACTGAATGATCACAGTTGACTTCATCACAGTGTGTCATTAAACACACGGAGTTCCTCCCCACACTGTAACTGATGTCTTTTCATTGTCTAATGTTCTGTGTAAAAAGGAGCCATGTCACTTGTTTAGTGATGCAGTTTGCAACCCAAGACCCGTGGTCACCATAATATCATTTCAGAAGATAGGTTCCTAGCTGCTGCATCTTTATGTGTTTATTTTAATCTCACATTGTATTTATTGACTATTACAGTTTGTGACCCAGAAGTTGAAAATAAGGATATCAGAGTTCCCTCTTCTCAGGCACATACGGTAAATTTTCGATTTATGCAAGGGTTGCATTCTTTGGAAAAACACTTATTTTAAATTTCTTGTATTTAAAATAATTTTTTCCTACTGAATAAGAAAGGTGAATGCTATAATTGTGTTCCACATGTGGAATCTTCACCCTACTTACATCCCTATAGACTAATGTTTGAACCTTCCATGCACTAAATACCATGAATATATCAACTTATAATTAATCAGTATTACAACAGAAGACAGATAGATACAGACAGACAAACATAGAGATAGATTGGCAGATGGAAAATAAAGATTTTGTTTAAAAATTTTTAGACCAAATTTCACTAAGCTGACTAGTGGTGACCTGTAGACATAGTTAGATGGAGGGAGGAGAGGTGGTGGTTAAGTGAAGTGAGAAGAAGGATATTGTTGACATTAGACTCATCCTCTAAAATGTATGGATGGCAAAGAGATCAATGGAGAGGCTGTGGTCCTCTCATTCACCAGTAGAGGTGGAATATTCATCAGGGTCTAGTAATGCAAAGGGAATTTTTCTTGAAAAATGCATCGAAAGTTTGTTGCATTGCGTGTCACCTCTTCTTTCTCAGTAACTCCTAATAGCACCCAAGCATTCTAACCACACCTTCTGTCACACACTTGAGCCACTTTCAAGATTCAGATGCTTTTCACTGAGCAACGCAAAAGATTCCTCCATAAACACCCTTCCCTAAGTCTTTGAAAGTGAGGTCACATTCAGCAGTTTCTTGTTCCATGCTGTTTGATGCCTCTTGATGGCTCATCCTGTCTTACTTGAAAAGATATTCATTGGTGATTTCCAGGTCATGACACCATAAAATCTGACTCCTCAACCTTACCCAAGCCCAACTTCTGATCATGGCTGACATACTGGTCTCTTGCCTTTGCTATCCTCTGCATTAAAGCTCCTGAAGGTATTGGAGAAGTGAGGGCATGCCTTCTGTCATGAACTTTGCACAATGCTCTGAAGTGTCTCTTTCCAAGGTACAATATGTTGATGAACCTCAGAGCATTCTTTATGTTGAATGATCACTAATAGTCCTTGTCCCCCATCTCAGTGCTTTCAGTTTTTTCAATGAGGTCATCCAACGTAGGCTTCAGATATTGTGTCTTAACATTTTTTATAACATGCTGGGCTATAGGCTGCCTTAGTGACATCATGTTTGTGGAAAGGAATTCAACACTGATGTTAGGGGGAAAATCTATGACATTAACTCTATTGCTTGGGGATAATGAGGATTAGGATAACAAGGATTTTAAAATAAGAATACAGGATTAAAATAAGGACATAGGATAATGAGGATTTTAGAATCAATCCACTCTGACCTGCAGTACAACTTCAGCTTGTTCAGCAACTATGTGTTGAGGTACTTTTTAAAAAATAAAGTAATCATCCAACCCTTCTCACTTGCTTACTAATAAACAAGTAGATAATGTAGAGTTGTGTCCTTTCAATGTTCTAGGGTTCTTCAAGTGATGCCCAGCAGCGAGCTTGAGCATATGCTCGTTCAGGTTAGCAGTTGTGATCAGAGCAAGCCAATCTTTTGCTGCCTTGAACCCTGGTGAAGTTTACTCCTTAGTGGAGATGTAAGTCCTATCAGACATATACTTCCATTAAAAGCCTGTTTGGTTCAAGTTTAAAATTTGCTTAGGTGATTAGCTTACATCGTTGATGATGGCCTTGAGCATGTCTTGCTATCAGACATATGTTTCCATTAAAAGCCTGTTTGGTTCAAGTTTAAAATTTGCTTAGGTGATTAGCTGACATCGTTGATGATGGCCTTGAGCATGTCTTGCTATCAGACATATGTTTCCATTAAAAGCCTGTTTGGTTCAAGTTTAAAATTTGCTTAGGTGATTAGCTTACATCGTTGATGATGGCCTTGAGCATGTCTTGCTATCAGACATATGTTTCCATTAAAAGCCTGTTTGGTTAAAGTTTAAAATTTGCTTAGGTGATTAGCTTACATTGGTGATGATGGCCTTGAGCATGTCTTGCTACTGCTTCATGATCAGCAGACACAGTTTCTCAGGATATTTTCACTTTGTGAAACCTTAAATGTTTTGTGAAATTGACAAACCAGCCAGTGCAGCCTGTGAAAGGTTTCATCTCTCTCTCTCTCTCTCTCTCTCTCTCTCTCTCTCTCTCTCTCTCTCTCTCTCTCTCTCTCTCTCTCTCTCTCTCTCTCTCTCTCACACACACACACACACACACACACGATCATGTCTTTTTTTCTCCATGTTTGGGATAGCCTTGCGTCGATGGGCTCTTTATTTTTCGTCTGTAATCCAGATTGCCAGGATTTTCTCCATCCACTCTATCACATAACTATGTGATCAAGAGGATTTTGCAGCAGCAGTTAACTGTATATGAGCTCTGTCAGGGCTTTAATTTTACATGGCATTATCATGAAACGTATGCTATGTATATACTTCTACTCAAATTTAGATGCTCTCTTTAGGGCCACCATACTTTTGCCACAATCATATCACTAAATCACTTCAAACTTCATCTCTCATGGACTGTCTTCTTTTGTGAGTGTGTGTGAGAGAGAGAGAGAGGGGGGGGGGGGTAACGACTACTGTGAGCAACTTGATGATGGGCTATATTAGCAGGCACCCATCCCTAATTTAGGGTCATTGGTCCCAGAGAAGGGAGAGAGCCAGTGCAGTATGAGACAAACACAACATCCACACCTCACCAAGACTCAAACCCCAACCCTTCTCGGATAAAGGATAAATGGGTGGAGGCCAGCACTTAGACCACCGAAGCAGCAGTCTATCTTGTGTGTTTTGCCTCACTACCACCTCTTGCACTTTCAGCAGATCCTTTGCTAGCCATGTTTGTATACAAATGGTGCTTAAAGATAAAGTTTTGAGGGATAATATTACACTGTGAAAACGAAACAAATAACTGCATTTAATGTGATGTGACCTCACTGTAGTACACCATGCAACAGACTGAGACCAAGACAACAGCATGAATGTGTATCAGTACACCATCATTCCTCCAATGACAATGTAACACTTGCACCTTTAGCTTCTTGCTGCCAACAGTGTAACTATGTGATTTGCATTATTTTGAGTCTTGCTATGCATAATTTAATTGAAAATATATTTAAGGGTATATGGCATTACTTTAAACATGTAACACTCAAACCCAATGTAGCATATAGAGCACTGAGCAACTAGTAATGTGTATCAACAATCACAGTGACATCTTGTACTGGAACGGTGAGGATAAAAATTTGCAAGAGTTTTTGCATGTGTTAATGTGAACATTATTATTATATGTACAAATTTGCCAATACACTAAGTTCTGAAATTTCTTTTCCAGTGAAGAATTTTTACTTGGGTTCAAAAATGCCCTTCTTCTGATACTGAGCCAAAATCCTCTGACAAATTATGCTATATGTGATAGTGAAATTGCATTGTTTGGTTATGTGAACTTTTCATGACAAACATTTTTTTTTAAGTTTTGAGGAATTAAAAATTATGTTAAAAAATAATGTTCTCTACATTTTCTAGAATGAATATTCATCACCCAGTGCAACTCAGGAAGAAGATGAAATTGATGTTATGCAATTTGAAAAGCCTCATTCTTTCAAAGTAAGTTTTTTTAATATATATTTCTTATGCAGACATATTTTTTGTTCTTTTAGCTATAAATCTCCATTAAGTAATTATTTTATACCAGCGTATAGCCCGTCCTAGGATGGTGGTTTTTAAGCTTTAAATAAATATTTATATATAGGGGATATTTCCCGTCCAATGATGCAGTGAAATTTTTAATTGAAGCAGATTAAAAACAAATAAAATATATGCCAGATTTCTGTAAGGAAACATAGTAAAAACTTGTATAGTAAACACTCATTCATGTCAGAACTAAAAATTATATGCTATTTATTTCCGTTTTTCAAAAGACTCTCGATAAATAACATTCTGTGTAAAATATTTGTTGTTGTTTAACAATTGTGCATTATAGTGTTTAGATAGATTGATATTTTGCAAAATGTGTAATATTATCAGCACTAAACTCAGGAAGTTGTTTTCGTGTAAACTTACCTAAATAACTTTTACTTTGATTTTTCGCATTAAACTACAAATTACTTTTTCTCCAGCACGCTTTTTGTTCCCTTCATGGCTTGTTTTAGATTGTCCTATTCAATGGTTAGTTTGAAACTGCATTCTGAACCTTTTCCTACAAAATAATGCGACATCTGGTTTTACAAATCGGAATTATGTAAATTCTCAACAATGTGCTATTGGGGTGACATCTGCTTTTAGATGCAATCTTGCTCACTTTGACATCTCAAGATTTCAGTTTTCATTGTAGGTTAGAGTGTTTAGATAGATCGATATTTTGCAAAATGTTTAATATAATCAGCACTAAGCTCGGAAAGTTAGTTAAATTAAAAAGAAAAAAATAATTAAAGCGTACAAATTAATAATCGAAAATTGCTAAATAAATTAATATACAAACACAACTTGCTGTGATATTAAGAATTTAATTCAAATTTTATAGATTGGATAAATAGAACTTGAATAATTGATAATCCAATGTTTTTAAATTAGCACGCAATTACCTTGACATCTCAATGTGATCGCGTGCAAACTCAACTTGCTATGATATTAAGAATTCAATTCGAATTTTGTAGATTGGGAAAACAGAATGTGAGTCATTAATAATAATCCCAAGTTTTTAAATTAGCACACAATCACCTTGACATATGAAAGTGATTGTGTACTGTTATATAGCAGGCAATCATTTTGACATTGAAAGAGCGCACACGAATTGATCAATCAATGATGGTGCAACAATGCAGATGTTGCTGTGATATCAAGCTTTCCAGAGAGACAGATAGATCTGTGTGTTTATATTATTAATTCCCTTGTTGTGTATTCTTTGTAAATATTTGCAATGCACACCAGAAGAAACACTACCTTTTCTATTGTATATGAAAATGAGTCGTTCATTATACCTCTCTATTCAGGGCAAACGTAGCCTGACTGTGGACTGAAAGGTGGAAAAGCTTTTTCACCAAAAAGATATTTCATAGTTTTTCAGTGTTTCTCTGCACTAATGGTGAACAACATGTCAGCAACCTTTTCCGAAACCCAGAGGATGTGCCACTGCAACAGGAGACAAAACAAAATGGGAATTCCCGCTCATTCTTCTATGAGCAATTTTCCCCTCAGGAGGAAAGGTGTAAAGCTTAGTGACCCTCAAAACCACTAGACTGTCAGCTTACCTCCCACCCATAGTAAATATCCTCCAGGTATAGCCTCTATAATGCACATGGCTGACCAACACAAGTGACAGTGACATTGCTAAAATGCAAATATCTGTAATTTTTGGAAATATGACTGAAACTGGGATCTTAATTTTTTAAATCTACATATGCACAACATTTAGAACAGCAATGTACCTTTTAAATCCTAGTTCAAGCTCAAATGCAAGCTTTTAGACTGGAACTATGCTATGCAGTGGAAGTTCACGCTCAGAATCTTCCATTCCATCTTCAGGTTAGCCTTGTGATGAGTATAGTAAGAATAATAAAACTAGTATCAGTACATATGGGTTAATGCTAATCCAAAGTTGCTAAGGTACTTAAATATTTTTCCTGTTCTTAAACATTCACTGCTGCTTTGTTTATTATGAGGGGTGTCTGATAGGTATCTGGATTTTTATTCCTATCAATTACAGGAGAGAAATAAAAAATACAGGATGCATAAATATGATACTTGCATATGTAATACAGTGGTACGAACAGTCAAAGTCACTTTTCCACATATTCTCCGTTCAGCACAATGCATTTCCTCTACCGATAAACAAGTCAATTCATTCTGGTAGTGAAGAAATCAGCAGGGGTGTTGAGAATCCATTTATGGACAGCCGCTCGCAGATTGTCACACTCTCATGGTGGCCACAAAGACTATCCTTCACGGGACCAAAAACATGAAAATCGGAAGGTGCCAAGTCCCAGGGTGCGGAAGAATGGTCCACCTCTGTTTTTCGATTTCTGCTTGCACTGGTTTTAGCAATATGCAGGCGAGTGTTATCATGCTGAAGCAACACTTGATTGTTTTTCAATGTTGACCGTTTGGTCCAAATACTCTGCACAAGTTTTCTCAGTGTTTTCACATAGGCCTTCACATTTATTGTTTCATTTTTTGCCAAGTACTCAACCAAAAAGATACCGTGTTTGTCCCAGAAGACAGTAGCCATGACCTTGGATGCCAACAAACCAACTTTGAACTTCTTTGATGGGGGTGAATACGGATGACGCCATTGCATACTTTGCCGTTTTGTCTCCGGTATGAACTGATACATCCACATTTCATCGCCTGTGATTATGCATCCTAGGAATGTGTCATCCTCCTCATCATAGCACTGCACCAGTTTATTGCAAATGTTTAGCCTTTGGCATTTACGCACCGCTGTAAGCATTCAGGGTACCCATCTTGCACAGATCTTTCTATAGTTGTGATGTTCATGAATAATTCGTCCAACAGAATCTTTACGGATATCCAATTCCATGGCAATAATCCAAACACGAATGCGTCTGTCACCTTTAACAAGTTGTCAACCCATTTAATCATTTCATCAGTCACCACCATGTTGTGCCTACCTGGCAGCGCCTCATCTTCAAGGCTCTTGTGGCCAGCTTTAAACTTTGTACACCATTCATAAACACTGGAATGAGACATAGCCGCATCACCGTAGACCATCTGAAGTCTTCTCATAATGTCCACTGCCTTTACACCTTCTTTCATTAAAAATTTCACTACTGCTCGAACTAAACACTTAAGATAGCTGCCATTGTTGTTTTTGATCGACAGCTCCACCTAACATTAGTATCAAGCCATTGCACTTTTATGGCTCTTCATTGAAAGTACTTCACAAAGATGCTTTAATGTCCCCAAGTCTTCTGTTATACACATTATAAGTGGGGTACAGTCTGCTGCGGTGCACTAAGCTATTCAATAATTTTCAGGTATAGTTCAGTTAAAAAGTCCTAAAAATGTTATTGGAAATGTCAAATGTCACATTCATTTTCAGGTATAGTTCAGCTAAAAAGTCCTAAAAATGTTATTGGAAATGTCAAATGTCACATTCATTTTCAGGTATAGTTCAGCTAAAAAGTCCTAAAACTGTTATTTCAAATGTCAAATGTCACTTTTTTAGGACTTTTTAACTGAACTATACTTGAAAATTATTGAATAGCTTAGTGCACCACTGCAGACCGTACCCTACTTATAAAGTGTATAACAGAAGACTTAAGGACATTAAAGTGTCTTTGTGAAGAACTCCAGCACTCACGTAACATCATGTGAACTTTACATGATAAAGTCACATATATATAATTGAAATGATGATATCAATGCATCCTTCCAGTTCTTACGTATGGTGCAGAGACGTGGACCTTAACTAAAAGAGACATACAAAGGCTACAGACAACTCAAAGAAGCATGGAGAGGTGCATGTTTGGTGTAACCAGGAGAGATAAGAAGAGGAACTCATGGATCAGAAAAATGACAAGAGTGGAAGATGTCATGATCAGAGTAAAATCCCTGAAATGGCAATGGGCTGGACATATTGCCAGAACAGACCATAGATGGACAGCCGAAATTTTAGACTGGATTCCAAGGGACAGGAAAAGAGCCAGAAGACCACATGGGAGATGGGCGGATGAAATTACCTAAAACCTAAAAAAAAAAAAATACACATAGCACCGTATATTGTTGGCCACCGTTGTGTAAATGTAACGCACTCGGCTAGATATAGAGAGTTCTGTGGTTCAATTCCACAGCGGCGGCTGTAAAACAGTTTTTTGGTTGCTGTGTGTTTCTGGAATGTGGAAAGAACGATGCATTTATTTATTTATATATAGTGTTAAGATTTTCTCAATTTTTGGTACAGTTGACTCTCGATAAGTTGAATCCAAAAGGAATGTGAAAAAAAAATTCAAGATATCAAAGTTATTGAGAAAACATGATGTGCATAAGACATGTGCAGGGAATTTTACTTTTTTCGAGTTATCAAGAATTTCGTCTTTTCAAAGTTTGAGTTTCCAAGAGTCGATAATACAATTTTGTAACCCATTCTACTTAACTGTGATTTGAGATTAAAGCCCGTAACTACATAGCTTGCCCCAAACAGCTGAGAATGTTTTTATAAAAAATGTGCAATACTGCGTTTGGCACAAGTCCTTGAAAAAATTGTAGTCATTGTAGTAACCATAGCAACCGGCCACACTTGTTTATCATGCATGCATCATTGGTAGTGCTCAGTTTTTTTAATAGGCATTGTTTTGTGAACCCCTAACAAGTGTTTTTGTGCTGTGATTTTCCCAAAAAATGGATGTGAAAGAGGGACAGAGATGCCCCATTAAAATTTTCTGCCAACTTAAGAAGTCTGTCGGAGTGACTTTCCGTCTTATGCAAGAGGCTTATAAAGATGAATGTCTAAGAAAATCAACAATTTACAGATGGCATAAGGAATTTATGGATGGTCATGAGTGTTGGCAGCTTTAATCGTGTATTGAGGAAGACCTTCAACAAGTGTTAAACATCAATACAAAAAGGTGTTATACAGGAAGACAGACACCTATCAATTAGAGATATCGAAGATATGGTTCACATTTCAAAACCAATACACGGAATTTTAACCGAACATTTGGGCTTGAGACGAGTTTGTACAACTTGAGTTTCCCAATTCTTTTCAGGTGCGGCCCAATGCAAAGCCACATAGGGCCAGTTCTGTTGTTTCTTATTTGGAGAAAATCAATATTAAATTGATGCCCTAACCTGAATAAGGTCTAGACTTTGTCACCATGTGACTTTTGGTTGTTCCCCTTTTTAAAAAAGACATTACTGGGACGACAATTTGAGAATGATCAACAACTTATTACAGCTGCTCAATGGGTGCTTCAGCATTTCAGGAGAATTCCAGAAGACATTCAAAAAGTGGGAGGAACGTTGGGACACCTGTGTTTGATGCAATGGACATTATTTCGGAAAAGATGACCACTTCCTTGATAATTAAGAGGCACATATTTGTTTTATTAAAAACATTCTCAGTTGTTTTGGGACAACCCTTGTGTGAAGGTATAAAAAATAGAAGAATGAAAAATACCCTTATGTTGTAATGAAGCCTTAGCAAGCTTCATCCCTGATTGCGATCAGTAAAACCTGTTATTAGGAACTTTGTGAACCCATTAGTTTCCACAACTTTTGTAAGTGTTACTCTGTATTTTTTTTTAATTAAATGTATGTAGTTTTTACCTATTAAGTGATTGATTTCCGATTTCAAGTTTTATTATTTGTTTGTGAAAGATATACTTGAGGTTGTGATTACTTATCTCGTACAGGTTCACAATTTTATGGGTCTCCCGTGGTGCGACTTCTGTGGCAATTTCATGTGGGGTTTGATCGCTCAAGGTGTTAAATGTGAAGGTAAAGTGTATAACTGTTTTCTAGATGGTAGATTCTGGACAGGAAATTTAACGTTATTCTGTGTGTTTAATGTGTGTCATTGCGCCGAGGTAAAATCTACAACTTTAAAATTGTTTTCATATCCTTTTTTTTTTTAGATCTTATAGCTGACAGAAGTATTTGCTCCAGCTTTACTCATTAGGCTCTCATGTCATCTATTCATTCCTCCTCCAAACAAAGTTCCAAATTTTGGTTTCCTTGTTTATTTTACATCTCACTTACTTTCAGAAAGATTTTCTATTTTCACGAATAGCCTATGCACTTCCTTTTCCTTCGACTTCTTCATGTTGTTCAACAAACTTTGCCTCTTCATACACTGAAGTGCCAGAAAAGCTGGAACACCAGTCTAATACTTGGTAGGTCCCCCACGGGGGCGCAGGACTGCAGAAATACGACAGGGCGTGGACTCCACTAGCTTCTGGAAATATGCTGCAGGCAATTCACACCATACTTCCTGCAGAGCGTTCCACAATTCGGGTGTATTCCGAGGTCTCGGATTCCTGTATTCGATGGCGTGTTGCATGGCATCCCAAATGTGTTCTATCACGTTCAGATCTGGGGACTTGGGTGGGAATGGCAACACCCCAAACTCAGATGAATGCTCCTCTAACCATAATGTGGCGTCTCGACACTTGTGTGGAGATGCATTGTCCTGTTGAAACAGGCCAAACCCATCAGCATGAATGCAGGACATGAACGGGTGTACCTCGTCAGGAAGGATGCGCACATAGCGTTGGCCAATCACAGACGTTTGTAGATGTACCAGGGGTCCCAGTGAAGTCCAGCTAAACATACCCCATACCATTACGGACCCCCCCCATCAGCCGGTACAGTTCCCTGTTGACAGGCGGGATCCATCGCTTCATGGGGTTTGCGCCACACACGGATCCTTCGATCTGCCCAATACAATTGGAAACGCGATTCGTTAGACCAGGCTAATTGTTTCCAGTCATCAAGTGACCAGTGGCAGTGTTGCCATGCCCAAGCGAGGTGCATAGCTCTGTGTCGTGCACCCATTAAGGGGACTCGAGTTGGGCGTCGGCTCCCAAAGCCCATATCGTGCAGGGCATGTTGCACAGTCCGGACGCTGATGCTTGTTGAGGCTCCAGCATTGAATTCCGATGATACCTGTGAGAGTGTTACACGCCTATCGCGTGAAACGATTCTTGACAGCCGACGATGGTCATGTTCTCCCAATGTTTTTTTACGGCCACACTGGTATCATAGGTTGGAGGTTTTTCTGGAATTCTTGTAGTCATGGTACACCCTTGCAATGGCCGTCCGTGAAAATCCGAACTTCGTTTCTACCTCCGAAATACTATGGCCCATCTCGCGAGCGCCAACTATGACACCGCGTTGAAAATCGCTTAAATCGTTATTACTTGTCATTCTCATGCCGAAAACAACTCTGACAGCTAGCCAGGATGTCTATTGCTTTATATACGCACTGGCGGACGCAACCGAGTACGCTCATAGGTGACTTTGCTATGTATTTTGCATAAGATCTTCTGTACCAGTTTTTCTGGCACTTCAGTGTATGCACTCGTCGTAAAAAATAGTTGCACCCAGAAAGATGCGTCGTATTGCAATGCTATTCGGGAGGAAGGGTAAAGGTGACCAAGAACAATAAATGATTGAACATTGAGACTGATGTGGACAATATTTTTTGAGCTACACGCCGATAAGTAGTGTCTCTTAGTATGGTGTCCGGCCGCCATGTTTGCTCACACAGCATGCCAGACATCCCGGCATGGAGTTGTACAGGTTCCTAATGGTGTCCTATGACAAGCCATCCCATGCAGCTTGAATCTTCTCACGCAGTTCCTGCAGATCATGCAGTAGGGGTGGAGTGTGGATAGTGCATCCAAATAGCATCCCACACATTTTCAATCACCGATAGGTCTAGCGATGCGGCTGGCCATGGCAGAGGGTCAGTGCCTTGAAGGCAAGCTCTCAAGGCAGTAGCAGATGCGGATGAGCGTTTTCCTGCTGAAAAATCGCACTGAAGTGAGTGGTCAGAAAAGGTAGGGCCACTGGTTGCAGGACCTCAGTAACGCAACGTTGGGCTGTCAAAGTGCCTGTAATGAACACGAAAGGTGATCGGGCATTGTAGGTAATTGCACCCCACACCATGACTTCTGGACGTGTGACGCTCGACAACAAAAAGTTCATCTTAGCACTGACCATGGTGCCTCCACACACGGATTCGGTGTCGTCTCCTCCAAGGCAAAAACGAGACTTATCACTGAAGACCATCCGCTGCCATTCTGATTCGCTCCATGACAGTCTGGCATGACACCATTGCAGTCTTTGGCAATGATGCAGTGGTGTTAAGGGCAGTTGTCGTAAAGGTCTGCATGTGTGTAGTCCTATGTTGTGTAGCCATCTGCCAATGGTGCTAGCACTAATCGGACGATGCATGGAGGGCACTACTGCTTGCTGAATATCCGCAATCTTGGCTGTTGGGTCACTTCGCACATGTCGGACAACCCGTCTGTTCTCTCTCTCTGTGGTTGGTCTCCCAGACCCTTCCTGTCGCTGCTGCATGCCTTGTTCTATCCACTGCCGCCAACAGCTTGCTATGGTGATATCCTCACGATCAGTATGGTGCACAATATGGTGATATCCTCACAATCGGTATGGTACACAATATGGTGACATCCTCACGATGGGTATGGTGCACAATATGTTGATATCCTCGCAATCGGTATGGTGCACAATATGGTGATATCCTCACGATGGGTATGGTGCACAATATGGCGATATCCTCACGATGGGTATGGTGCACAATATGGTGATATCCTCACGATGGGTATGATGCACAATATGGTGACATCCTCATGATCGGTATGGTGCACAATATGGTGATATCCTCACGATCAGTATGGTGCACAATATGGTGATATCCTCACGATCAGTATGGTGTACAATATGGTGATAAGACCATCCCACTTCCCGGAGTTCAATGATGCAGCCTCTCTCGAACTCCTCCAACTGCTCAAATTGCTTCCGAAAATTTTCCAAAGCAAACTTCACTTGCAAAGGATGCAACCAACACTACAGCAAGAGTCAGAATGGCAAGCACGTGCAACAGGACAACCGTACATAACCAGTCAGGCACATCAGTACGACCCCTCATTGCTTGGGTCACGTGCTCAGCCAAGCGTGATACTTGAATCATTTGAATGTCTCACGATGTCAAACCTACTGACCAAGTTTTATTCCTGTCGGTTGCTTCCTTCTGGGTATAACTATTTTTTTTAATGATGAGTGTATTTTACTCTTCATCCTGAGCATCTTAATCTTTCTTTATACACTCAATGGACAAAACATTAGCGATACCTACCTATTGGTCCTCCTCTAGTGCAAATAACAACCTGTACACACCGAGGCATAGACTCCACCAGATATTGGAGGGTTTCTGGAGGTAATGCCAGCCATATCATACTTGTTGCAGTATTGCTCACAACTCCACTCGAGACGTTGGTTCAGGATCCATGGATCTGATGCTCTGCTCCACGAGGTTTAAATCCAGGAACCGTGGGAGCCACTGGCAGAGTTGTAGAATATAGATGAACGCCGTTCACAGAAAGTTTTCAGAATTTGCAGAAAATTTTTTGGAAGTAAAAAAAAAAAAAATATATATATATATATATATATATATATATATATATTTTTCCCCTGCCGGAACCAGTTACAAAGTAAATATATAAAAACAAAATATTGCCAGATGTCACTATCTGTGGTTTGTTTTGACCCACTTACCAATTTAATCAAGTACTTGGTTTTTGGCCCACTTACCATGCAGACTCTGTATCTTTAGACACTGTTGGAGCATATCAAGATGTTCCTCTGTTTTTTACAGAGCCTTAGGACTTAAATAATACCCGCAGTAAAGCAAAGAAAGCAAAAACTGATTCTAGTGCCAGAAAATTGGAAGTTGACAGTGAATTATGTGATCTTTCTTTGCACACAGCACAAGAACTGTTAACAAATGTGTTTACCAAGGATGATGTAATGATATTTGAACATATAAAAGTTCTGACAGACTTAAAACTCCTAGCTAAAAAAATAAAACTGAAAGGAGTTCCTTTAACAGCTGCATCTTAAACTGAGAAGTTTTTGATTTCAGCACAAAAACTGGTTTATGACTTAAAAGATGTATCCCCATCTGAGTTGCAGCTTCGGTATAGGAGGTTTTTAGTTAAAATTGAAGGTATTGTAAAACACATGCCTGCAAAGGAATTTAAAGAGTTGACCAGCATGGATCTGATAAAAAAAATTCTCTCCAGCAAGACAGCTTTATATAAAAGCATTGAACTAATAATGCACTCAATATCTGTAGTTTCAATTATATCATCAGTGGAATCTGTGTGCAAATCTTTAACTTCCATCTATGAATATCATAATAATAAGAGGTGGCCTGTTAGTGAAGAAACAGCCCACCATGAGATGATGATATCAGTGAATGGACCTCTACCCACAAAATGTGATTCTATTATTTCTCAGGCAATGAATCAATATTTTTGTAAGCAGAGTGACTGGCATTTTGTGCGAAGAGGTCACAATCTTAAGGATTGGGCTATTTCTAAATCAGTTGACAAACTAATAGATAAGAATTCATCTCTTCCTTTCATGGATTTGTAGCTTTTCTTTTGGCAAGTGAAGTAACTTTTTAGTCAATTAATAAAATCTAAAATTTTCAAGTTATAATAAAATAAATATTTTTTTCCGAAATCCGTTTGTCTAAGACTCAATGCATTTTTGCAGAAAATGTTTGGTCAAATATTTGTGTTCGCAGAAAGTTTTTGGCTTGGACCTCTCCAGACACATTAAAATACCTAATGTGTCCCATGAGAATGCTCCCCAAACCTTCACAAAGCCATCACCACCTTGAACAGAGCTGACCTGACATGACAGGGCCATAGCCTAATGCTGTCGACGCCATACCCTCACCCTCCTGTCAGCTCAGTACCCCTGAAAATTGGATTCATCTGACCATATGGCATAGTGCCACTCTACAGAGGTACAGTTTTGATATTCCCGTCATCAGGCGAGGCATAATTTTTGATGACTAGCAGTCAACAGTGGCAAAAGAATCTAGTGTCGGCTACTGTAGTACAGGGTATTCAGTGCTGGAAAAATACCATGCCCAAGCTGCCCAGGGCATGCAAATTATTGGCATGGGCAGGTAAAAAACCAATCTATCGGGTTGTCGGAAAAGTCATGACGTATTTTGGCACCCGATAGCGGTTGGGCAGTTTTGGAAGTACTAGAGGCATGCGCAGCTCTGTTATCGCTATGGCATTCGACAGGTGCCAGTTCTAGCTGCAGTCTAAAAGGAATAGTGAGCAATTTGGTTGATTTGCGGAGATTTGACATCAAGTTGAAGATGGAAGACCAAACTGCATTTTCGCCATATTTTACTGTTTTACTTCCGTAAAGGGAAGAACGCGCGTCAAGCTTGTGAAACGTTGCGTAAAGTGTACGGTGATAATGCTTTACAAGAACGTCAGTGCGGGCGGTGGTTCGCAAAATTCCGTGCTGGTGATTTTGACCTCAGCGATGCTCCTCGGTCAGGAGGCCCACCGAGGCTGATGACGACCAAATCGAGGCATTGATGGAGTCAAACCCATGTTACACGCCACGAGAGATTGCAGACACGTTGCACATCCATCATTCAAGCGTTCACGACCACCTGAAGAAGCTGGGATACGTAAGCAAGCTCGACGTGTGGGTTTCTCATGAACTCAAAGAAGCTCAATTGACGGCGCGTATAAACATCTGCGATGTGCTCATTAAACGTGAGGAAAACGATCCTTTTTTGAAGCGACTGATAACTGGTGATGAAAAGTGGATTGTGTACAACAATGTGCTACACAAACGGTTTTTGTCCCGACGTGCTGCTTCACCTCAAACGACATCCAAAGCAGACATTCATCAGCGGAAGGTTCTGATCTCAGTGTGGTGGGATTTTAAACGTGTCGTGTTTTTCGAGCTCCTACCATGGAACCAAACACTTAATTCGAATGTGTACTGTCGGCAATTGGACAGTTTGAATGAATCCATCATCCAGAAACGTCCAGAGCTCGTTCATCGTAAAGGTGTTGTGTTCAATCACAACTACGCGAGACACACAAGTTTGATCACCCGTCAAAAATTATTGGAGCTTTGGTGGAATGTCTTGCCACACCCAGCATACTCGCCTGACCTTGCACCGTCAGACTTTCCCTTGTTTCGCTCTCTTCAACAGTCCTTGCGTGGTATAACGTATAATTCAGATGAGGCTGTAAATCAGCACCTTGTGCAGTTTTTTGCCACGAAAGACAGGTCCTTCTATGAACGAGGCATTCTGCAGCTCACTGACAGATGGCAAATGGTTATCAAACAAAACGGGCATTATATCATTGATTGATCTTTGTTCTTTCTATCAATAAATGACCTTTGCAAAACATGGCTAAAATACGTCATGACTTTTCCGAGAACCCAATATATTACTAGCCTAGCCTCTGGTGTTTAGTGACAAAAAGCAAAAACTTCAATGAAAGGAACATGGTAGAATCGCCAAATTTCTCAAATACCAATTTCAGCATCATCCTCTTAAAACTTGAGATACACATTTTTGTGCATTAAACATTTTAAATACATACCCTTAAAAAGGAAATGTGAAACACGTATGAAAAGTTCATAGTTTTTAACAAAGTGAGAGTTCTGATTTGTTATCTTAAAATATAAATTTTCTTGGGCATCTAGCTTTTACTATCCGTGGGCAGGTAAATACTGTATTTATCGACATATAACACTCACCCTAATTTTAAGAAGGAAATTTGTGTAAAAAAACTTAAATTTAAAATAAATGACTTGGGAGCTCTGAACTTTTTTAGATAACTCAACACACATGTTTATTAATATTTATTCCACTTATAAGGCAAATAATATAAAAGAAAAAGCATCTGTTTGAACAAAAAACAAACAAACTTGGATATTAGACCTGTTACAAAAATTTTAATCAGAATTGCTGCTATCTTAAAAAGTGATGAGACAGACTAAAAAATTAAAATCAGCCAGAAGTCTGGATTCCTTAAACTGACACCATTTGCCGATAATGCATGGTCATCATCGTGAGAAATGATACCCTAGAACCAGCACAACAAGACCATGCATACACCAGTGATTTTTATTATCAACCGTCAGCCACAGAGTTCGGACGTCACTGGAAATTTTGTCATATTTTGCCTGAGCAGCTGCTGCTTAAGCAGGTTGTGCCGTGAAAGCAACTTAACAAGAGCAGACTCTTAGGCTTAACGTGGCAGCTCACATTTGCTGCTTAAGCGAGTGAGGTTACTTTCAGGCGCTTGAAAAAGGTTAGCCAGGAGTCTCTCAAAAAATTTTTGTGGGAATATTCTTTCTGAAGAACTGAAGATTGTATTCATACCACTTTTAACAAGATCCATCAGAAAACAGAAGAAATATGCATTAGAGAAGCGTCTGCAGTTATAGTAAAGTTATACCAAACCGTTAACATTTGGAAACATCGGGATGTGTCACACTCTGCAGCAGTATTCATGTTACCTAAGTTTAAATAAAAAAGTAGTATATGCGTATAACACGCAGGTAGAATTTCAGCCCTAAATTTTAGGAAAAAGAGTGTGTTATAAGCCGATAAATACAGTAATTTTTGCAAATGCCCTACTGGACATGTAACTTTTCAGATATTTTTCAAGCCCTGGTATGTAGCTTGTGCTGTACTGTTCACTCACCGATGCTGCTTGGGTGTCAGACATTTAACATGGATGTTATTTGTGCTGCCGTTACCAAGTGGTTGGTCTGTGCCAGCCTAGATAGTCTATGTCAACACCAGTCATCAGTGACTTGTGGTCGGCCACCGATTGTTGTCTGATGCTGTCTGTGGTATACTCACGGTACTTCTGTAATACAGTCGCCCTCAGAAACCCTAGGGTCAGAGTAGTAGAATGATCCATCTGTCTTGTATCTACTTCGAAAATCAGCAGATAATGGTCAGGTCAAACATTTCTTGCCTCTTGTAACATCTGTTCAACAACTAAGCATTTTGGACAGTGATCACAATAACAAAAGTATGCAGTGTTCTTTCCTAGGGTACAGTTCTTTTTGGTTGAAAATATGTGAGACATGCAAATTCTTTTGAATGCGAAGTTGAATTAATTTGCCCTTATGATCATTGGCACTTGCAATCATTAAACTTACACAATACATTTTCTCAGATATTTTGTCTCAAATGCTACTAATAGTTCAGATCACCTGCTTGTGGCATGAATTTTTTAGCAGTTTTTTGCTCATCCCCTAAATCATTTTTATTTTAAGAAGGGTCCGAACAGCAAGGATGTATGCTACTACAGTTGCTACCCTCTGAAGTGTATTCTTCAAACTATCACAAAATCCACTGAACTGTGTAATCTGTTGTACAATTTTTCAATTTTCTTTTGCTTAAAATTGCACTCTCAAACTTTTCTTCTCTCTGTTTGTTACTCCTGACAGAACACTCAAGTTTGTTAATCTCAAAATCTTTTTGAAGTCACAATGTGTATATTACATCTGTATTGTTATTGGCATAAAAGTGTCTGAAGCCATGTTTTGTTTCATTGATGTATGATTGCTTGTAGCACAGTTATTAACATATGTGGCATTTATGTTGTAAGCTTAATACTTGTATGTAGTTAAGTGTTGGTTGGTTTATTTCAAGTCAGCTGTCACATTTGGCACGACTTTATTCACTCTATGAAACATGTGAAACTGTTAAAAACTTATATTCAGGATGACCAAATCTATAAAAACTTGTTGATTCACCATTTGTTGCAAACTGACCTAACTCAAATTATATCATCAATTTAAAAAAAAAGAAAAAAAAAGTGTTTTTTTTTTTAATTGTGCAATGGATTTCAAGAAGATTTTAAAGTTTGCTGAAGCTGAAGAATTAATGAGTTATGGAGTGATACTGCACAAGACCCAGATACAGGCATAAGCAGCACAAGGGGGATGATGTCATTGGTTCCCTATCACTTTGTCCGTGTTCATTTCATCCACGTTCACTTGGTCCAGTTCATTTTGTATCCCATTTACTTTGTGTGCTGTTCATTTCGTCCACTGTTCACTTTGTCCACATTCATTTCGTCCTCAGAATAGATGGAATAGCATGGAAATTTTCTGTTTCAATGGAATTTTTATTACTAGGCAAAAAAAAAAAAAAAAAAAAGGTCAACGGATATTGCTTATGTGTGATTTTTTTCCCTCTAAGGTTTTTGATTAAAATATAATGGTTTTCAATGTTATTTAACGTAAAACAAGGAACTGAACTTTGAAAAGCTTTTTAATTCTTTCATGTGTTATGATGTCAATCACTATGCCATTTAACCAAAGTTTATTCCAATGGCCATAAATGTGTTGGATTGAAGCGGATACTTTTAGAGACCCCCTTTATATAAAATGTCTGTATTTTCCTTGTCTGACACCGCAAATTCACAGTAAATATCAATCTAAACTTTTTTTCACCATCATACTTTTTTGGAATTTTTTCTCACTTTAAATAGCTATGGCATATATAGAGAGCATTATAGTTCATTCATATGAAAATGAGTGATGTGGAAATTATAAACAATTAATAATCAAAATAAAAAATATATTATAAAGCTAAAAACTATATGAAAACAATACAAGACATATTTCAAAACATTAAAAGATATTTTTGTAAAGCTTTAATTTATGTCATAGTGATTGACATTCTCTTCAAAGTTCAGTTCCTCATTTACTTTAAATAACATTTAAAATCGGTCTGAAAAAATGCTTATACATGCGGGGTCGCGCCGCTGATCGCAATTTGCCGAAATAAAATTGTTTTGACGATGAAAAAAAAACTTTGGCGAAAATATTGATTACTTTTTCACACTATTATAACACATTGACAAAAAAGAAATTGAATTTTGCAAGAAATTTTAAAAAAGCCAAAGCAAGTACATGTATTATAGAAAGAGTCCTTCCCACATCCACAAAAGTCATTGGTGTGTATTTGAAGCATGTGATGTAAGTGGAAGACATATACATTCACAATCAATATTTTCTCCTTGAAGAATTTTATAGTTTTTTCAATTTTTTTCCAAACCAGCATTATTAGAGAGCACCTTGGTGTACTTCTTTTGTATAGTTAGTCCTTGTAGGCCAGGTACATTTTCAGTGTCCTTCTTGATGTCTTCTATCACTTTGAAAGAGTTTGTTAAAGTTTCATCCCTTTTTTCCTGAGTAGATATATGTGCCAGAAGTTTGGGAAAATAAGCATTAATAAATGCCAATTCACTGATGATACTTGATTTTTTTAAGTTATTTGACTCTGACGGTCGTAAAGGAACCCTCATCTGGAAGGGCATTAACAACACTTGAAATTTGTTCCATGTGTGAAGCACATTATACTGCGGTTGAATTCCATGTTACCTACCTTATTATAACTGGCTGTGATGGGAGATTGGATTCTAGAGCTTTTTCCTTAAGGTAGTTTCATGTAAAAACTCTGCCCAATGTTTTCAAAAAAGTTCTGTAGACATTTTCTTTGCAATTAATGCATTCCCAAGGATGAAAATTTGCACATCCATAAAAATAAATTTATGTTATAGCCTAATATACTTACTGTATATACTCGCATATAAGCAAAAATTTTTTTGGAAAAAACCCTGCTTTCAAAGGGGGAGGTGGGTCAGCTTATACGTGGGTCAGTAAAAAATATGACTGGACTTCCAAATTGTTATGTGAATTCTCCTGTGGAATTTGTTGGCGGGTTTGTTTACATTTTAGACTGCAGCTTTCCCCATGTCACTGCGTAATAGTTTCCTGTCCTTCTGTTGGTTATATCCTTAGCTGTCCCCACTTTCTTATTAAATATAGCTGTGTCCCCACTTTGAGGGGGGGGGGCACAGCTACGGAGTATAACTGGTAGGTATGGTTATTCCGCTATCAAGACATTGTGGAGGAACGACAAAATTAAGATTGCAGAGATATTTCACAATCCATTTTATGTGTTTTACTTGTATTCATTGTAATGAATATATATGTCATTCTTAAAAAAATCCAACACTGTATTTGGCATTTCACCACTTATATCATGTAGCTGCACATGGAAAACCGCAATCTCAAAATAAACGAATTGCTGACAACTGCAGCACAGGAATTCATGTAACTTCTTTGGAAGTACTTCCAAAAAGTTCAAAAACAATTTATGAAATAATTTTCCACCCAGAGTAAGATTCCTATGGGAAATAAGTGCCAGTAATATGATAAGTGAAAAACCTAATCCCGTTTGAAATTGAGACTGTGAAATTTCTTGCTTCCAAACATAGAATACTTTAGGAAGTCAATTTTTCGTGCTGAAGGATATTAAGAACACAGTTTGCCGTCTTTACACGATTTTAAAAAATTACGGTTAAAATGATATATGCATTAAAACATGAGCACTTTCAAGTCCACTGTGGACCCGTCATCAGATGGTGTGGTTGCACTATGCCCTGGGAGGGTATATATTATATAGTGTGCACACTGACGAAACAGTATGTTTTGGTATGCGCATGCTCACTACACAATCATGTTGTTTCATTGGATCAGCCGGTATTGTCTCTTTCGCTGTAATAGTTACAAAGTAGTTTCCATGGCAACGGTATAATGATAGGGGTATCATCATTACAGCATTCTGCCCTATGTTTATGTATCAATAGGCTTTCTAACAGGAGGATAGATGAACAGGTAGTCGGCGTATGTAACATAGTGACATCGTCCCAGATAGGTTGGTGTTGACCCTTCAGGCGTAGTCTTGAAAGGGCGGTGGAGGTGGAAACTCAAAGAAAGCTCAAATATGAACTGAACCAATTTAGACAGCTGCGTCAAAACCCTGATATCTCCATAATCAGTGCGGACAAGACCTCCCAAGTTATTATAATGAACAGAACTGATTACATTGATAAAATGAACCAGGCAATTGCAAACATTCCACTTACCATCTGCACCCGTGATCCCACTAATGCTACAGTTTCGGCCCTCTCTAGGTTAAAATCTTCAGGCCTACTTCCTCCAAATATCACTAAAGCTGTGCGCCCACCACCTGGATCCCGTGTTCCCGAATTATTTGGAAAACTTAAAACCCATAAAACAGGTAATCCTGTACGCCCCCTCGTTTCGTCCTATGAAAGTCCAACTAGGCCCCTCGAGGGAGCATTGACAAAATGTCTAGTTCCATTAACCACTTCATCCATATACTCAGTGTTCAGCTCCGCTCAGGCATTAAATAAAATACATTCTGTTACACCATCTAGCTCGCAGTTTATAATGGTCTCACTGGATATTATTTCCTTATACCCTAACGTACCTGTGCTTGCTGTCCACCGTATCATCGAAGAAATGTTGTCAGCCCACGGAACTTATACCCGTAATGAAATTCAAGGCATTGTTAATGCCTTAAGACTAGTGTACAACAGAACATTTTTCGATTTAATGAAACTATTTACCGTCCACGGGAAGGAGCCCCTATGGGGTCACCCCTCTCAGCAGTTCTATCTGAGTTGTTACAAGACCTGGAAAACAAAGTCCTCACAAACTTTCATGTGAAACCTGTTTTATACCTGAGATATGTGGATGATGTGCTATTGTTTTGGCAGTTCACCCTTGAAAGCCTTAGCGAGTTCACCACCTTGTTGTCCACAAAATACAGTTCCATAAAATTTTCTACGGAATTTGAGACCAATTATGCATTACCTTATCTGGACATCTTGTTGGAAGGAAACCCTAATACGAACGATGTAACTCACTCTGTTTATAGAAAACCAACTGCAACAATATCTATGATTCCCTATAACTCCTACCACCCACTCAGGCAAAAACGCTCAGCCCTTCACTTTATGTTTCACCGAGCAGTTACACATTCATCCTCAACCGATCAAAGAGACCTAGAAGTTGCAAAAATTATGGATATTGCAGCATTATATAATTATCCATCTACCACAGTTAATTCCATAATGAGCCATGTCTTTAATGCATCATACTCAACATTACCAAGAACAAGACCAACCACTTCATATGTCGGCCAACTACCATGCATCCCTGCTGTCACAAATACCCTAAAAAACGCATGTCGTCCATTTAATTTTGATTTTGGCATAAAAACGTGCAGCATTCTTGCCCATATTAAAAATGACAGGAATCAGATTCCCCATGGTTCTAAATTCGGTGTGTATGCAATCTCACTAAAAGCTATGAATGCTGATGTAACCGACCAGATATACATAGGTTCGACCCGTCGCAATATTAATTTACGTGTCTCTGAACATAGATACAATGTTAAAACATGCTCCACCTCCACCGCCCTTTCAAGACTATGCCTGAAGGGTCAACACCAACCTATCTGGGACGATGTCACTATGTTACATACGCCGACTACCTGTTCATCTATCCTCCTGTTAGAAAGCCTATTGATACATAAACATAGGGCAGAATGCTGTAACGACGATACCCCTATCATTATATCATTGCCATGGAAACTACTTTGTAACTATTACAGTGAAAGAGACAATACCGGCTGATCCAATGAAACGACATGATTGTGTAGTGAGCATGCGCATACCAAAACATACTGTTTCGTCAGTGTGCACACTATATAATATATACCCTCCCAGGGCATAGTGCAACCACACCATCTGATGACGGGTCCACAGTGGACTTGAAAGTGCTCATGTTTTAATGCATATATCATTTTAACCGTAATTTTTTAAAATCGTGTAAAGACGGCAAACTGTGTTCTTAATATAGAATACTTCTTTATTTTCCATGTGCTTCTGGGGTATGCCAGCTTTCGAAGGTTGTGACTGGACACAGTGAGTCAGACATCATGTTTTAAATCACTTAGCTGTTGAGGTTGGCCACAGCCAATGGCATTGCTCCTCTTCTGAGTTTGCATATCAAACATGGGTATGCATGTCTTCTGGTCCAAGCTAGTGGAAGCTATCAGCACTATAACTTGAAAAAGGCCAACATGGCCTTGTTACTTCTTGCATGAATGAATTGTGGGACGCAATTTCACCAGAAATGGTTTTAAAGTCTCAAAAATGCTGCATAAGTAATGCAATGGATGCTACTAGAGTTATTTGGAAACTCCATACTTGGAAGGTTTGTACAGAAGACAATTTCAAAAATCTGCATAATGCATTTCAATAAATATATTTTCCAAAATCTTGAAATTTAAGGTCGGCTTATATGTGGGTCACGGGTTTTTACAAATTTTTAGCTCTTGAAATTGTGGGTCAGCTTACACGTGAGTACGTACGGTAATATTTTTTAAAACTCAAAATCAAGTTTTGTGAACTGATAATAGATGGCACCACCTCTACAGATTGCTTGCTAATTGTCACCATGTAGCTTCTTCTTCTTTTTTTTTTTTTTTTGCTATAATTTTATTAATTCTCGGAATCGACACCTGAGTCTAACCATGAGGTATTCTGGAATGTATACAATGATTTGAGTCAGATTAAATATTCTGACAATAATTTAGCTGCAAATGTCGCACAGTATGTTTGCTGGCATATTTTGGAATTACAAATCAGCAGTGTCTGCAGCTCTGTTAGCATTTTCAGATGAATTATTGTCAGAAAATTTAGTCTCAGTGGCTCAAATCATTCTATACATTCGAGACTGTCACATAGTTGGACTCAAATGTTGATTTGAGTCCGAAAATCAATAAAATTATTGAAAAAAAACTACATGATGACAATTAGTAAGCCATCTGTACAAGTGGTGCCATCTATTAGCAGTTCTTGACACTACCAAAGGAAAAGTTATTGATTTTAAATATAATTATGGTTAAGCTTTAGAAAATATAAAGGCTATAACATAAGGTAATTTTTTATTGATGTGCAAATTTTCATCCTTGGGAATACATTAATTTTAAAGAAAATGTCTACAGAAGTTTTTCCCATCGGAAACATAGGGGAGTTTTTAGGTGGATCCATCTTAAATAATTGAATTCAAGAAGAAGCTCTTAAGGGAAAAAATGTGGGAGATTTGTCAGAAAAGACAAAGCAGGACTGCAGTGTAACATGGATTGATGGCGTTCTTGCATTCCTCAGGGAGGCAGTGATTTGGCTTTTCTACCTTTAACAGTAGTACATTCTTAGAGTGACTGGGAGTGTAATAACCTTGCCATGCCCTGCTTGCCTTCTCTTTTGCTAAGAGTTTGGCACCACTTTCACATACGTTGAATTTCGCTATTTTGTCATCATTTGGGTCTTCCTCAATATCGATGAATTTTTAGGGGATTGAGGGGTAAGGGAGTTGTTTTCCATCTGAGGACGGTATTTCGTCTTTCATAACTTTTGAAAATGGATGTTAAACAGAGTGAAGGTTTTTCCTGTAATAATAATTTCTTTTTTTCTTGTGATGTTGTCTCTGTTTAACATTGTTTTGTTAAATATTTCATTGCATAAATGTTTGTATTGAAGCATGAAACTGTAGGCAACAATTTCCAAAAAGAAAGTTAAGATGGCGCAAAGATTTCTCTGTGAACTTCAGGAATGTGATTCTTCGATTTATTCGAAGAATTCCATATTTTCCGTTATCATTCGGGTTATGCTCGAGATCGATGCACAACTGAATGGAAATATTTGAGTAGGAGTTGTGGTAGTTGGAGGTTCGTTTTCCGTTTGAGGACGGAATCGGGATCTACTTTTCGAAAGTTTCGAATGACGGAAGTTAGACCAAGTGAAGGTTTTCCCTGTAAGCGGTCTGGTTTTTTTTTTTTCCTGTCATGATGTTCCTTCTGCCTGGTATTGTTGTTCAATGTTTTTTTATTCCATAAATATTTGTGTTTCAGCTTAAAAATGGGAAACTTTCCAAAAATGGAAGTTGTCAGAGAGCGAAGATTTCTCCTGTGATGTTACCCCCCCCTTCCCCCGAGTTTTAAATGTGGCTAAATGTGACTCTCTCCCCCCATAAATGTTTGCATTTAAGCCTAATAAATCACTAAAACGGAAGTGATGAATTAGAAAATTTAAAGAATTGATACATGGTGTTCAAAAGTATTCATGCTTTCATAGTTAACACTATTTATCCAAAATAATGAAAGCTTTAATGTAATACATTCATGGTCTTCAGGTTAAAAGTTCTTTCAGCATAATGCATAAAAATATTATCATCTGAGGGAATAAAAAAAATAAAAAAGAAAGGGAAGTGACAATGAAGAAATGAAAATGGAAAGATATCAGCAGAAAGGAAAATTAAGCAGTCAGTGTTGTGCAGCTACAGTCAACAAAAGACAAATATGGTTGTGTAACTTACTTGCAAGAGGAAACTTGAGCTGTTGTTTTGGCAAGTACAACAAAACAAACCAAGAAAAAAAAAAGTGTTTGAAGCAGTGTCTTTTAAAGCCATTGTATTTTGTTTTGAATTTAGTTATTTTATATTGTGAATATGGGGATGTGCTGTTGTTTAATATTTAAATAAATAAACTACAGTGAACAGTTCCATCTTGCTCATGCTGCATTGTTTTCACACTTTCTTGCAGCACATTCTGATTTTTCACCCATTTAAAAAGTTCAGCTTTTTTTTTTCTTTTTCATCGGTCTCATGTATGCTTTCATTAAACACGGCTCATGGATTTTAATGTGTAGAAAAAGTTCTAGCTTAACTCTTACAAGCACTGACCCTTACAAATAGAAAACTAGGATTTCAGTAAACGTGGTCTTCCTACACAAAGAAACATTGCTTGTTTGATTGTTAAGTGGAGAGTAAACTGAACATTTCTCTTTTGATTGGAAGTGGATTCATTTGAGTATCACCATTCTGTAGCTGGAGAGAATTTTTTAATAAGTGGTTTTTCTATTGTAACATGATGCTGTTAAGAGTTAAATCTAAAGAAACACTGGTTTTATTTTTCAAAAGTGCTTTTCTAGAAAATTTTCAGGATATATGCAAAAATGTGCACTAACTGTGAAAATATGCATTTATTCCTTAAAGTGTCTAAATATGCAGAATATGCATTTTGCATGTTGAACATCTGGACTTTATTCATGACCAAAGCAGGAGCACCCGCATGCGGGACAAGAGCAGAAATTCGCAAACTGCCCAAAAGAGCTGGAGCTCTCCACCATTCACGATGAATGTCTGCTCGTGATGAACAATTCGGGCACACCATTCAAATGAGTGGCATTCACATTTCATTCCCATACATACGTATCACTAAGCTGTTCTCTACGAGATTCAGAGGTTTGCTCCTCAAAGAAACACAAACCACCAGATAAATTGTTAACTGATTATTTACTTACTGTTGCCGTATCAAACTTCTCGATTTACAGCGATCTTGACACAACTTAGGTTTCACTGACATCCCTCATACGAGATGCACAAGATGTTCTGTCAGGGTTCCCACTGAACTTGGAAAACTGGGAAAACCTGGAATTCTCAGGGAATTTGAAAATGGTCCCAAAAATCAGGGAAAACTCAGGAAAAATGACCCTTTTTTGTAAAAGTCAGGGGAAATTACTCCTTTTTTTCCGTAAAAATCAATGGATACTTTATTTTGCCAAAAAATCTTATTTTTTCAAGATTTCAAACTTTTGCTTGCAATTACTGCCTGCCTAGGATTTGGTAGATCTTACTTTCAGTTATATTAAGTATATCCTTTATTCTCTAAAAAAAGATGCAAAATTTAATTTTTAAAATTGCCAGTTATTAAGCTTTTGTTCAATTTCTGCAGGCAGTTGTTATAACATGGAACAATTAGGCACAATAGCTCCTGCTTGAAGAAACACTTCAAAAGAGAACCAACCAAATGATGGATCAAAGTCCTTTGTCTGTTGGTTCTCTTGAAACATGTTTCTTTGAACAGAGCCATTCCATCATTAAGTTTAGCTGCATTGTGTTATAGAAAAACTGAAACTATTCAACTGACAGATTTTTTCTTACATATGACCTGTTTCAATGGGAATGTATTTACAAATTCCGTGTAGGTAGTATTCACAAAAGTTCACGGAACTTTGGTACAGAAAATAATGTGCACAGTTAGTTGTTATTAATGAAAAGCAGGTAATTTTATAAAGACAAATTACATAAAGAATTTACAAGTGTGTGCTTTGGTGAGAAAAATTAATAGAATGGAATGGAATGAAATGTAACAATTCTTTGCAACATGCCACTCTGGAAAACTTTAAAAACCACCTGGAGAACCTGGAAAAGTCAGGGAATTTTTTTATTACTTTTGAGTGGGAACCCTGTCTGTACTTCATACTCATAATCTTTTTCTCATACAGACACTCCTGAATCTGATCCACCCAAGTCTTCCTTGGCCTTCCTCTGCCTTTCTTTCTTGCCAATTGGGCTAAAAGGATTTTCTTAGTAAGCATCTCATCACTCATTCTTTCAACATGGCCAAACCACCGGAGAATATTAGTCTCCACCTTACTGACAGCATTTTGCTTCACATTACACACTGCAGCATATCTTCATTCCTCATACGATTAGAGAGTGTCTTGCCACAAACTCCCTGTAAGTAACGCATCTCTCCAGTACACAAATGACTCCTTTGCCTCTTCTGCGATACCAGGTTTTACTGCCATACATCAGAGTAGGAACAATTACACTTTCATATACGGCCATTCGGGACTCTCTTGAGAACCCATCATTTCTTTGAAAACCTCTTAAAGCAGCTATGACTTTCAAATTTCATTCCCATTCTTAAATTAAATCATATTTCATTGCTCACTCACATAGTGGTTGTCACCTATTGATTCTCAATATTACTTTTCCTATTGGAAATTTGTTTCCAAACTCATCGGTACAGAAGAAAGTTAACATGCTGCCACTTCAGTGAGTATAGCAGTAATGACAGATTGAATGATCACTTATGGTAGTGAGGGTGAACCATTCACAGTGTAAAGTCATTCATTGTGAGCAAATAATCCATCACTAATCCATTCATGTTATGCATTGGTATTGTATTTGCTAAATTAAATTTTTTGAAATTGTGACTCATTCATCATGTATTATTTATAATTTATTCAACAATCCAGCAAATGAGATATTTGCATTGTCAAGTATAAAGATATGTTATGCTTGATTAATCAAAAAGGTTCACTGTCCATGTATTTATTGTATGGCCATGTGTAGTGAACTGCTACATAATTTTTATAAATAGAGCAGCAATTGTAATGGTATCCCAATTTGACAAAGCACAGATCTCTTCTGTCTATATCTCTGCATTTATTCTGGAAGATCTCAGCTTTTTCAGATTGTAAAAAACGTTAAAATATTCTCCCTTTGTAAGTAGCAGCTCACAGATTTGGGGAAGTTTTGATATTTTTCTCAGCTGCAAATGTGAATGCACTATGCACCACCCCAACCACTTAGAAATCGCTTCTTGCTTCTGTAAAAAAAAAGAAGAAAAGAAAAAGAAGTAAAAATTATGAACTGTAGAGTCATTATTTTGTTCTCAGTGCAATCAAAACTAGTATCAAATCAAAAGTTATGCAAATAGTGTTTTCCTTGTAATTTAACATAAAAACTTTGTGATGAACTGAAAGTTCCTCTCTAGGAAACTGTTGGAATTATTAGACATATTATGTTGGGCTGGTTTTCCATAGAGTTAATTTGTGGTTCAGTTTAAATTCTTGGGAATTAGAGAAAAATATTTATTTTCATTTCAGCTGATGAAAATCTTGTATTCTTACATAGGGCCATATGAATAAATTTCTGACTATATGAATTGCCAAACACACTATGTATAAAATGCAATTGAAATGTTTTATATATTTTGATTTGTTTATAATGGTAATTAAAAATGAATCACCATTTATCATTTTCTTTTTTTTTTTACTTTTTTCTTTTTCTTTGGTTGATAATTTTTGACTGACACTGACATATATTGGAGTAAACTTGAAATACAAGAACTTTCTAATACTTACTAATGTATTTATTTTTTACTGTTTTTCAGACTGTGGTTTTAGTGCCCATAAGAAATGCTCAGAAAAAGTGCCAAATGATTGCATTCCAGATCTGAAATATGTGAAAAGGGTTTTTGGTGTAGATTTAATCACCTTAGTCAAAGCTCACAACACATTAAGGCCATTTGTGGTTGACTTATGCCTTAAAGAAACAGAAAAAAGAGGTATTGTTGCATTTCAGTGTAGAGTAATTTTAATTAAATATCTTGCACCTTAAAAATTGTAGCATTAATTATATTTGTCAATTGTGCCCATTTTTTTTAACATTATGCATGGTTTGTGGGGAAAAAAATCCTAATCAGTTTATTTTAAAGTGATTTGATTTTTATTTTGGTATTTTGTCTTCTTATGGTTGTTCTTTTGTTGTTCATTTCTCAGTGTTCTTCTGCTGTGTTCTATTACAGTGCAGAGTGGAAGCTCCCAGTTTTTTTTGGGTTTTTTTCCACAAACCGTAAGAAAGAGAGAAACTGAAAGAGAGGTGAGGGCTTTCAAACCACCAGGCTGACTGGTATACAGTATACTCAGACTAACCACTCATACAACAGGCTCAGAGGTGTAAGTGTAACTAGGGCTGGGCAGGTGCCCCGGGCGCAGCTGTAGAGAGGGTGCAAAAATCATTACTTGCTGTCTGATTAAAACTGGAATTGAAACTTTTGCACCCATTTTTGGTAGTTTTTTTAGTGCCATTCTTTATCATAAGCTCATTTACAAAATGTGCTTAAAATATGTTTCGGTAGCCATGGGGAAGTTGGTTTCTAACATTTAGAAATAAAGTCTCAGTTGTATGGTCTGCCCAACTAAAGAAGAACCACACCTTTCGTCAACAACAATGGGTCTTGCAGGATTCATTTAGTTGGGTTGACTGTACGTACTTTGCAAGTTAAGAATGTCTTTCCCATTGTTGTAGATTCTCTGGGAGGGCTTTCCCAGTGGTGCAGTGGTCTAAGCGCTGGCTTCTAACCATTCATCCGAGATGGGTCTGGGTTCGAATCCTGGTGAGGTATGAATGTGTATTTGTCTTACAGCACTATCTCTGTCCCTTCCATATAGTCAGCGACCCTAAATTAAGGATGGGCAACTGCTTATTTATAGTTCGCTGCGTGTCTTATAGTGGTTGTTAAACCCCAGGGGTCGGTGTTGTCCTAAAGTTCCTGATTTTTATTATTTTTTTTGTCCTGAAATGTCCTTATTTTTGTTATATATCCTGAAAATTTGAATGTAATCCTGAAATTTTAAGAATAAACTGTAAACTTTTGTTTAGTGATTCATCATTCAGCATTTACAAGTACCACATAAATAAAAAAAACTGAAACGAAAGTGCGTTGAGTTGCTCACAGTGGTAGTTAAACCTTAAATAAATAAATTAAAAAAAAAACAAGAATGAGGGAGCTCTTGAGTGACGTCGTCTCCAAGAACTGTCAGCTTCGGCACGCCATGCGAAAGCATTTCCGCTTTTGTGAGATTGCTCGAGGATCTGCTTGGCGCAACAAGGTTCCCGAGGATCAAACAGAAGTCACATGATTCTTATCCCGGCATTGAAACCTTGGTTTGCTGTTGTCTTTGCGCCGTGATAGCTCGAGCATATGGCACCGCTTATCTGATGGCTTATCCCGCCACTCAGCAACCTTGCTTTGCTGTCTTTGCGTGACCCTTTGGAGGTCCTCTCTCTGCCTTTCCAGTTCTTCAAAATAGTAACACCATTAGTAGAGATGCCAATTACTATGTACTTTAAATCCTCCAAAATATCTAATACGTATATGTACTATGAAATATCTATGTACTTTTGATTTCTGTGGATATCATGTTCAAACTACGAACTTACGGAGAAGGTGTGAAAAACTACATATTTTTCCAAAAATCTCGGATACTTCCGTAAAATTTAATTAAAAAAAAAGGCGATCATAGTCAAATGTAGTGATTTTTGTGGTAACATCACAAAGCCGTCACACCGCAAGCATGTTTGCTCAACGGGAGTTGATGTTCTTCGCATGCAGCTGTTCTTTGCCCATAGCAAGAGAAAATCTCTCCCTCTGTCTTTCGCAAACAGCAAAAGAAAACGTCTCACCACAACAGCAACAGCTGCATGCATTCCTTTCTTTATCCTTATCCTATTCATCTTCAAAATTAAATATTATAATTAATTTTGATTCTTTCTATATTATATTTTATTTAATGTTGTAAAAGTGTTGTGTATTCCTTCAAATTTTATGTCATGAACCTTTAAAAAATGTGTTTTATGTTTGCGCCTTAATCACGCAATTGTTCTAAACAGCCTTATCTTGCTTTCGATGTGTATATTTCTATTTGTCAAATGTTTAACGTAATGGTTTATTCTGAAGCTTCGAAGCGAAGCGATGTTTGTTGCGAAACAACTGCTTGTGTTTCCCTTTCTTCCTCCTGACTGTTACTACTGTGCGTGCGTGCCAGATGTGACATATTTTCTCACGCTCCTCCTTCACTGTCAGCAGTGAGCTTTTGTTTATGTTACTATGGCAGATTTGCGAAGAGCACTTTTTTTCTCTCTCGTAAAAATGTTCTGCTAAACAGAGGGGTGTTTTATTTTATCTTGTCAGATTCACAAGAACTTTCTTCCTCAATAGCTTGTTTTAAAGATTACTTTCCCCAAATCATTCTTTGTTGGGAATTTTTTAATTTCAGTTTTAATCCTTTTGTTTTTTATTTGATGATTTTATTTTCATTACTCACTTGCGTATTAAGTTGTGACATTTTATTTCCCCGCATCTTAGCAGAAAACTTCTATTGTGTTAATCAAACGTTGCATGTATTTTTATTGTAATTTATTCTCTTTGCATTGCCTTTTTATTTTATCCTTTTTTTCAGAATTGATTTATTTATGCAATTTAAAATACCTTTTTGATTAGTTTTTTCATATCATAAGCATTTAATGCTAATTTTCTATTTATCTGCATAATAAAGCTATGAAACCTTTCAAAGTTAATTGTTCTGTGCGTCGTTGGTCTTTGTTCCTATTGTGTTTGTCGTGTGTGAAGTTACTTGCAATAGCGTCGGGTAAATGGCCACTTGCCTCTACTAATATTCTCGGATCTAAAAAGCAAAAAAGTTGTCAAAAATTCAAGGAGAGTTATTCAGAAGAATTTCTGTGTCTAAATCGTCTTGTTTTTCGGATGAAAAACATGGGTTTTGTTCCCTGTGTGCATTTGATTTTTCAATCGCACACGGACGAAAAGACGATTGCGGTCGGCATTTTCACTCTAAAAAATGGGAGGAATAACCTTAAGTGTGTGGCATCATGCAATTATGGCATAACATATTTATTAATATAACATATTAAAAGGCAGAGTTGAAATGGTATGTTTTTTTTTGTGTATTTACTAAATTTTTTTCCGTTTTAACGGTACTTAGGTATGTTGCAAAATTTATCTAAGTATTGTCCTCCATCCAGATTAAAATGTAGCAGTACACTCTAGGAAATATGCATGCTACCCTGCAAATTTTAATGTGGAAACTTGACTTCACTACGGAAAAACTACGCATGCCACACATATGGACTACTGATACCTTCCATCAGATGTTGGCATCTCTGCACTAGCAAAATTCGATTGTTCTTGGCATTTTGCCATAAAAAGCTCTGTAATTTTGCTTGGATTTTTGCCCTAATTTGTTGTGCCAAGACACTTGTTGACCAGCACCCTCCGTAGGAAGAGGAGGGGTATAAAGTGCTGATCACTTTGATTTATGTGTAGCTGTGACTTTTGCTTGTTCCTGTGCCCTGAAACCAAAACCATAACTGGAACGACAGAGTTTTAAACAGAGGACGTGCCACACCACAAGGATGTTTTTCTTGGTTGGTGTATATGAGTATAGTCTTTTTTGTACCAAATTTTTTCTGCTGTTTTTGTGGTACGGTGTCAAATTTGATAACAAACAGCATATTCCATTATCCATCTTGTTTAAGTTATTATCGAAATGCCACGGAAAATGAAGTTTTCATCAGCTTAGTTTGAAAATAACAAGAAAGATCGAAATGGGGACTTGAAAAATTAGTGCAGTGCTAATGAGGATATACACTGCCGGACAATTGCTAAGGATGGATGACAATAGCAACGATAGCAACCATAAAATGGAAGGCAGGAAAATGTGGAAATTAGCACAAGTGCGGGATACAGTAAGACGTGTTGTGCGTATGCAAATTTTGGATTGCCGAACTTGTTCGTGACATCATAGTGCTGATAAGAGATATAAAGGATTTGACACATATTGACCGTTGTTGTTCAAACGCAAAGTTGAAAGGGAAAGAATCAATTGACGAACTTGCAATTTTCAGTATGTCTTCCCGACATCACCTAGATGATTTTACGCGTGGCCGTATTATTGGCAAGATTGAAGAAGGACGAAAAATAACAGATGTTGCCTGAGAGTTCGACGTCAGCCACAGTGTTGTTTCAAGGCTTTGGAAATCATTTCAAACAAATGGAGAGTGTAGCAAACGTCACGGGGAGGTAGTGTTCGCAGTACGACACCTGCAGAAGATCGGCACATAGTGCTATCAACAAAAAGACACCGGCCCAGCACAGCTAGTGAGGTAGCAAATCAGTTTATAGCTGCTACTGGCAAGCAGATCTCCCGAAAAACTGTTGCCAGACGTTTGTATGAAGGAGGACTACACGCCAGCCGTCCTGTTGTGTGCATCCCATTGTCCAGACGTTGTCATACCGCCCGTTTGCAATGGTGCCATCAACATTGCAATTGGACTGATAACGACTGGTCTGCTGTCCTCTTCTCAGATGAGAGTAGATACAGTCTATCGTCTGATTGTCGACAACTGATCTGGCGTGATAGTGGTACTGCATATTGTCCAGCAAACATACAGGAAAGAGACCGATATCCGACATGTAGTGTCATGGTATGGGCTGGCATCATGATCAATGGCCGTACGTCCCTCTATGTGCTTCCAACTGGGACTATGACTGGCCAACGATACATTAATGATGTTCTGCTACCTCATGTTCACATGTTCCGTAGTGCTGTCGGTGATAGATTCATTTTCATGGACGACAACGCAACATGTCATCGAACAGTCACTGTCCAGGAGTGTCTTGAGAGTGAGGATATTCAACGCCTAGTATGGCCAGCACGTTCTCCAGATCTGAATCCCATTGAAAATGTGTGGGATGCTTTGGGGAGGAGTCTTGCTGGTCGCCAATGCCCTCCAATAAACAAGGACACCCTCATCCGTGCACTGACAGAGGAATGGGATAAATTACCCCAACAGCTGCTTGATAATGTTGTGCAAAGCATGAGACGCCGAGTGGAATCTTGCATCACCCTCCATGGTGGCCATATCCCGTATTGACATCTTACGCCGGAACGCCTGCGGACGGTAATTGCATTTTTTCACGTTTACGTATTCTGCACAAAATGGCCTGTTTGTCCCTTGAACATGCTCCAAAGCCTTCTGGATTTCAGAGCACAATAAATTGTCTTTCTTGTAATGTCCTGGCATTCTGACATTATTTTATTTCACTTGGCATCCAACCACACTTACTTTTTTATGCGCTATATAGCCGATTTTGATCCGTCCTTAGCAATTGTCCAGCAGTGTACTTTTGGCCATGTGCGTTCTCTGCAACAAGGACTTCAGCATTGCCATTATGGGATATTTGTAAGTGCTTTCACGTGCAGATGGAAATAAACATAAAGCAGCTGCCAGAAGTATGTCTAGACAGCTTGTTTTCGAAACATCAAATAATGTTTCGCAGTTAACCAGTAAAAGTGTTCAATCATCAAACAATGTTTTACATGATATCAGTAAAAGTGTCCAACACTGGCAACCAACTGCAATAAGTGATAAAGTTTTGAAAGCAGAAGCTCTACTAATACTACTAGCTTTTAAGAGCAATTATTCATTTCAGTCGTTTGGTGACTTAGCTGAAATATATTCTTTTATTTTTGATGATTCCGCCATTGCAAAATGTCTGAAGTTGTCTGATAAAAAAATTTGTTATGTGGTGAACTTTGGCTTAGCTCCATACCTCAAAGCCAATCTTTTTCGTGATATTAGGACTTCCTTTTATACCATTTATTTTGACGAAACAACTACAGTACAGGTAAAGAAGCAATTTGGCATTCATATATCATATTGGTCAGAAAGTCGTAAAAAAATTGTAACTGTGACTCTAAATTCTTGGGACATGCAGAAGCAGATAAAATTGTAAAATTAATTCTAGATTTCATATCTTCACATGGGCTAAGTTTAGAAAAGATGTTGTAATGCTCTATGGATGGTCCGAATGTAAACCTGTCTGTTCTCAAGAAATTTAATGCTGAATTGAACTTGCAGTCAGTTCCTGACTTGGTTGATTTTGGGACCTGCTGTGGAGAAAGGACTAGATAAACTTCACATTGATATTGATACTCTTGCTACTGATGTTTATCAGCGGTTAAAAAGTCTGCATGTCGAAGGGAAGATTATCACAATTTACAATTGGAAAACCTAATGGGTTGTGCAGCTAAAAATGTTTTCCTTCGTCATGTTGAGAGCAGGTGGTTAACCCTAGGTCCTGTTTGTGAGAGAACTATTGAACAGTATTCTGCATTAATTGAGTATTTTTGTACATACCTTCCAAAGCAGAAAAATGTGAAACTTGGTTCTAGGTACGATCAGATACTTTCCCAATTGAAACATTCCCATACTATTATTTACTTGCATTTTGTGCTGTTTTTTACAGAAATATTCATGCCATACCTCAAGGTTTTACAGAATGAAGAACCCATGATTCACGTGTTATACAGCAAACTAAATGAACTGGTGGGCAGTATAATGTTAAATTTTTTAAAACCAGATGCAGTTGGCACAAAAGAAGAATCTAAACTTTTAAAAGTTAACTTTCAGAAAAGTGACTATTGGTTGCCTTTGGATAAAATTGATATTGGTAGTAGTGCCAGCCATATTCTAGCACAGAACAAAAACATAAATGAGAAGGAAGTGTGACTGGGGATAAGAAGCTGTTTCATTGCTGCAACAAAATGTTTGTTAAAAAAACTACCACTGAATAACTTTCTTCTATGAGACATCCAATCTATTCATGCTTTGTTTCAGAAGAAGGAAAGCGCAAAAGATGCTGTGAAATGCCTGAGTCATCATATGTTTAAAGTCACCAAAACTGGCAGTGTGTGTGATAAGATAAATACAGAGTGGTCACTGTACATGTATGAGAACATGGCAGCTAATCGTAAAAGTTACAAGGAAGATAATGATATTTGTAAGTATTGGGCAGCAGTTGCTAGCATTAAAGATTCTACAGGTTTACTAAAATACAGTTCATTGTCAGCCCTGGTGAAGACATGTTTGACATTGTCACATGGAAATGCACCTCCTGAAAGGGGCTTTTCCCAGAACAACAACATTGTCACAAAAGAAAAATTGTTGCTTTCAGAGTTATCTATGAGATCATTACGTATCTGCAAAGAAGCGATTCGATTACACAATAACTCCATACTTTCAATACCCATAACTAAAGGCCTCGTAAATAGTGTAAAGCAGGCTTACGCACAATATGCCTCCTACTTGGAATAGCAGAAAGAAGAGCAAAGGATGCAAAGAAATGTTAAAAGAAATGCTGAAGAACAAATTATGCAGACTTTGTAAAAGCAAAATAAGCGTGTGAGGCTTGATCAGCTGTCCAACCTTAAGACAGAAGAAAATTCCTTAATGAACGACCAGAAAACTGCTCATAAGCTCTTGGCTGAAGCTTCAAAAAATTTGGATAGTGCAATAAAAGAAAACAGCATGAGCAACATAAAAGTTGCCCAAATGTTGTTATCAACAGGAAATATAGAACTAGAAAAAACAACCAACAAATTGAAAGAAATACATAAATCAATAGTAAAACTTGAAGGCAAAATTTCCAAATGTTAATAAAGCTTTCTAAGTTGTAAGTATAAAATTTTTTATTTTAGTGAGGCACTCTTACTGTGATTTTATAGAAACAAGTTTTCACAAAAAAAAAAGGCTCACCTTTAAAAAATTTTCTGTGATAACATCTAAATGTACATTCAATTCCTGCATCAGCCTCCTCAAAAGTATTTAAAACTCGTAAAAACAGTAATACCATTTAAAACTCTTTAGTTTTTTTCTTCTAATTACATTTTAATTTAATTATTATGGATATCTATTAAATGTTTTAAAAGGAAACATATACACAGTTAAGTCACATTATTATGACTACCTACTTTTGACGTCAACAGCGTGTAGCCAATGAAGGAAGGCACATGTCGTGAGCTGGCATGAAGGGTATATGAGGTGCACTGTAGGCATTCTGAAAACATACCACTTATTGCTGTCATAGACAAAAGGAGTGATTTATCAGATTTGCAAAAAGGGATGATTATCGGCTTTGGGGCCAAAGGCGGCAGTATTTCTGAAACAGTGCAGTTTGTGAACTGTTTGCGTGCCTCTGTGGCTAAAGTGTATTGTGATTGGAGAAATGGCACCATTGTGAATAAGCGATGTGGAAACTGCGAAGCACCACGTGCCATTGGTGTGACAGGTGAACGTCGGCTGCGAAGATGCGCGAGGGCCGATTGACACGCTACAGTGGAGCAACTCACTGGCCGAATGAACCAGGTGGCTACCGGAAGTGTGTCTAACACGACAGTTCAGCAAACCCTGCTGCGTATGGGGCTCCGATGCAGATGGGTGGCCACTGCACCTATGCTAACAAAGGTGCATCGGCAGAAAAAGGCTTACATTTGCACGGCAGTATCGGAATTGGACCTCCGTTGATTGGCGAAGGATTGCCTTCTCCGATTACTCATGTTTTCTGCTTCATGAAACGGATGGACTTTGGCATATAAGGCAAGAAACATCGGAGATCAAACACTCTTCAACCATTGCTGGCAGAAAAGTCATTGAGTTTTTTACACATAGATGGCGAAACATGTCTTGAAATGTAACTAACGTCATTTGAAACAGCAAGTTCATATGTAACGTGACAGCTGACAGTTCAAGCATGTTTTAGGAACAGAAAGTGCATCATTTCATTAGCAAGTGTTTATTTGGCGTCGATTTCAAAATGGACAATCAAAAGGAACATTTTCATCATGTTTTGCTGTACTTCCAAAAAGAAAAAAATGCTGTGCAAGCCCATATAAAGTTATGTGATATGTATGTTGAAGACTCCTCGAAACTACGGCAGTGTCAGAATTGTGGCCTGGGAAATTTCAGCCTGGAGATTTTGATGTGAAAGATGCACCATGCTAAGGAAGGCCAATTGAAGTTGCTGATGACAAAATAAAGGCATTGATCGAATCCAATCAGCATTTAATGACACGAGAGACTGCTGAGAATCTGGACATATTGAAATCGAGCATTGAAAACCATTTAAAGCAACTGGGATACGTTAGTAAGCTTGATATGTGAGCAGCCCCATGAGCTCAAAGAAATTCATCTCACTAAGCATGTTGACATTTGTGATTCGCTCTTGAAACGTGAAGAAAACGATCCATTTTGAAGCATATGATAACAGGCGATGGAAAATGGATTGTCTACAACAATGTCGAATGAAAAAGATTGTGGAGTAAGCGTGATGAACCTGCTCAAAGCACTGCAAAAGCAGATATGCAGCAAAGGAAGGTTATGCTGTCAGTCTGGTGGCTTTCAAAGGTATTGCATATTTTGAATTGCTTCCAAGGAACCAAACCATTAATTTAGATGTGTACTGTCGTCAGCTGGATAAATTAGGTGATGCAGTCAAGCAGAAGCGTCCAGAATTGGTGAATCGCAAAGGTGTTGTGTTTCACCATGATAATGCTAGACCACATCCAAGTTTAGTAGTCACTCGTCAAAAATTGTTGCAGCTTGGATGGGGTATGTGTTACCACATCCACCATATTTGCCAGAGTGGCACCATCAGACTACCATTTGTTTCATTCATTGCAAAATGCCTTGAATGGTAAAATCTTCACTGTTGATGAGGCTATCAAACCGTTCTTGGAACTGTTTTTTGCCGGGGGGGAAAAAAAAACCTTTTTCTGCGCGGAATCATGAACTTGCCTGCGAGATGGCAAAAGGTCATCAAACAAAATAGACAATATGTTGTTGACTAAAGTTTTTGTTTCCCATTCAAAATTCACCTTTCATTTACACAGGAAAAAAAGCAATTACTTTTTGGCCAAACCAATAGGACAGTTGTTAAATTTTTCAAATACTAACTTCATTATCATACCATTTCATACCAATTTCAACATCATCACCTTAAAACTTGAGATACACACTTTTGTACATAGAACATTTTGAATACAGATCCTTAAAACAGAAATGCAAAACATGTAAGAAAAGTTCATGTTTTTTAACTAATGAAGGTTCTGATTTGTTATCTTAAAAGATTAATTTTCCTGGACATCCAACTTTTAGTACCTGGGCAGGTAAATGATTTCTGTACATGCCCAGTTGAGCATGTAAATTTTCAGATATTTTTCAAGCCCTGGTGATGTTATATTTCTTTTTTCTTCCCATTTGTGCTATGTTGGTTTAATCTTTTATTTTATTTAGTTATTATTATTTTTTTGTGCTTCCTATGCATGTTCTTGGTCTTGATGTTCCCTCAGTATGAATTTCATATACACTTGGTGTTTCTATTATGCTTTTTGTCTGTTTACTCAATATTCGGTTTTTCTGGGTTATTACAGTTTCCAAAACAGTGTAAACATGGCACAAACGACACTGCAGCTTTGTAGTGATTCTTGAAAACAAGTGGAAAAAACTAAGCAAAGCATAAGAACTCAGAAAACCATATAATTCCAGCAGTTGCTCTGACTTTTTTAAAGTTTTTGTCAACTCATTTGCCAAATTCAATTTTCTTTCTCCAAAGTTATAACAATACAAAAAGGTAACCATCAATACTTTTGCCGAAGCTTTTTTCCGTTGCCAAAACTAAGTTTTTGTCGCAAATCACAAAGAATGCAATCTGCAGCGTAACCCCTGTATTCTAAACTAAAGACACACAGAAGAAACTGGAAGTATTTACCATAATCCCTGCTGTCATTCCAAATCAACAAACTTACATATCTCCAGGTGTTTTTAGTTTGTTAAAACCTTTTTGCTGTTAACAAATTTGAAATGTTTTTAAAACTTTTTAACAAATGTGGATTTTTAAGGCTTGTTTAATTTTACTAGTGAGCTTGCAAAGAAGCCGTGGAAGAGATTTTAATGGTTAAAACTTTTTAATGTTTTTAATAAGAAAATAATTTTAAGGGTTTTTATGATTTTTTGACAAGTTCTGCATCTTAGAGAATGATTAATTTTAATAACCAAAAATTTCAGAGATCCAGGAAAGTTTAAAAGACAGAAAAATGAACATGCACGATAGAAAAAAGCATGTGGGAAAATGTAAACTATGCTAACGCATAGGTAAATAAACATCTATGATGAATGTATACATGAAGTTAAAAATGTAGAGCATGGAAAACATGTAACCCATTTCTGAAGATAATTTTCAAAAATTGTGTGAAAGTTTATTTTACAACATGTTAATAAAGAAATCGTGAAAATAACTGCAAGTTAACTATATTAACTGTATTTTGTTTTAAGAAAGGAGTATTTAAATATTAAGCCAGAAAAGACCAATAATGTTATAGGTAGCCATTTTCAGGTGATGTCTTCAGAAAATTTCTGTTTATAGTCATTTGATTTTCCACTTTCAAGTGCCTGATGTCTCTAGAATATTCATGGATAGAGCTCACCTGAATTGAAATGTTTCATTATAAAACTGTATTCATTACTATACTGTTATGTTACCTGACTATATTGCTGCAGTTTTGTGTATTTTTTTTTTTTTTAATTTTTTTTTTTTTATTTTTAGGCATTGATTCTGAAGGCTTATACAGGGTATCAGGTTTCAGTGATGAAATTGAAGCTTGCAGGATGGTTTTTGAAAAAGGTATGTTTTATGAAGTTTACATAATTTCCCCTTGTAATTTATGTTGTATGGTGTTCAGTATTGTGGTTATAATTATTATAGCTGGTACTTCAGGACCACACACACCTTTATCTCTTGTGTCATTTATACTCCATTGTAATTTTTGCATGTGTAATACTGTTCATGTCAACTGTTCTGTACTGTTTCTTTTTTTGGGGGGTGGGGGGGGAGTGTTCTTACATGTGTAATACTGTTCTTAGCATTAGCTTCTGTACTGGTTCTATTTTGGGAGAGGAGGGCATTTGTGCATGTATAATACTGTCTATATCAGTTACTTCTGTACTGTTTCTTTGTGTTGGGTGGGATTGGGAGAATAAATGTATGATACTGTCCATATCAATTGCTTCTACACTTTTCCATTTGGGGGGGGGGGAGATTTTTTGCATGTATAATACAATCCAGATCATTTACTTCTGTACTGTTTTTCTTTTTCTTTGTGGCATTTTTGCATACATGATACTGACCATATCAGTTGCTTCTATAGTGTTTCTCTTTTGGAGGGAGAGGCTGGTGGTAATTATAATTTCTGACCATATCAGTTGCTTCTGTAGTGTTTCTCTTCTGGAGGGGTGTTGGTGGTGATTTATAAATTTTATTTTGTGAAAATGAAATGTTCATCTGTATGAATTGGCATTAGTCTTATTTAATAACTAGCAAATTGGGCATTAAACAGCATCCTCATGTGTTTGATTCTTATTAAGTAAATTTGACTGAGGTTATAATTTGTTCTTTTAACTCTTTGTTATAAAATGTATTGTGGGAAACCTATAGTATTAAGTGCAAAAAGGCACACAAGAACAGATACTATACAGCTTCCTGGGCATTTTATGTAAAATGTTGGAGGTATGTCCATTACGTACCAGGCAGTGTACCATTACTAAATTTGCATACTTCTTTTGTCCAGCTTTGATCTCATTCATGTTTCTGTCAGTGGTCATATCAGCAATTTTGTTCTCATTCTGGGGGTTGTGTCATCTACAACTCTGGTAAATGTTCCACAATTTGTGCATGTCATTTTTCTGCAGCATTTTCACTCTTTCTTTGCTTTTTTGTTGTTGTTGTTTATGAATGTTTGCTTAGTTTCTGTGTTTTTGTTGTATTTTGAAAGTATTTTGCCTTCAATATATCTCATGTGATTCTATCATAAAGTTCACATACCATTACGTGACTACAAGGTTCTTCATAAAGATGCTTTGACGTCTGTAAGTTTTCTGTTTACACATCATATAAAGTGGACACAGTCTGTGGCGGTGCATTAAATTATTCAATAAAGATACAATTCAGTTAAAAGTCCTAAAAATGTTACTTACAGAAGTACGTGTTCAGTCCCACATCGGTAGTTTATTGAGAGCCCCTTTTGTCAAAAGTTGTATCCTGCTTCTGTATGGTCAGTTGTTAGGGTTAACTCAGTTCTGGCTGTGTTGACTTCATATTGAGTGGGCAAAGGTTTTCAGATAACAAAACTTCTTGAATTAAGAGTTGCTATTTACATTCCACTTGAAGCTCTATGTCGTACTTGGCCATTAGGGCTATTTCGTCAATGTTGTATTCTCGTAGAATTGCCGAAGAAATCTGCAAGTTACGTCAGGTTCGTACAAGATAAAAAGCCTTAAAAAAATCCAGTTAAAATCACTATATACATTATATACACCACCTCATACTGTCCACTGCGATTGGGACAGTGGACTTCTTGTCTGTTAGGAGGACTGGCTGCATTATTAGAATCTTTTGCTTCGTGCTTATGTTATCACTTTGTCTGACCAGGGAGACCATATCTCTGCAATTATTAGTTCGATCTGTAAAATTCTTTTAGTATTGGGAAGCTTGAAATGTGAGAAGGATCATCCATGCATTCCGTTTTTTTTTTTTTTTTCCGATGCACAACTTTGCCGCTGGAGGGCGCGAATGGAGATTGTATCAAATTTAAAAGGCATTTTATTTCATATATTTGCTTCTAAATATCCAATTGAAAAAATTATTTTTCCTTTCGATGACATTTAATATCGAAGACTATTTTATCTAAGTCCCTTTTTCAAGTAATGCCATAAATTTTTCACTAGGGGGTGTAACGGTAAATCACAATTTTCCCAATATTTCCGCTTCTAAAAGTCCGATTTGAAAAATTCTTCCTGCGTCGGATACAGTTCTTGAGGAAAAATGTTTTGCATATAATTTCTCATTTTTGATAAAGAGTGGTTTTCACCACCAAGGGGCATAAGTGTTTATTTTTGCTTTTGATGTATTTGCAACAAAATCTGAGCTGGAAACTCGATTGAAAAAATTCCTCTGTGAACCGATACTGCTCACCTCAGAGAACTTCTTGAGAATACCTCCTGCTTAAAGTAGTGCATGATTTTTCCACCAGGGGGCATTCATGTGTATCTTATATCTCTGTTTCTAGGAGTCCAATTTGAAAAATTCTTTCTTTGTTGGACCACATTTTTGGTGCAAAATGTTTCTCATATAATTTTGAATTTCTTAATGCACAAGTATGCCACTAGAGGGCATAAGTTTCCATTTACAGCAATATCTGCCGGACTGAAAACCAGATTCAAAAATATTCTTTTTCGATCAGATACTACAAACTGTGAAAACTCCTTTTGTGTATTTTCTTCCCAAAATAATGCACAATTTCGCTGCTAGGCGCAGATATTTAATCTATTTTTCTCAATCAATATCTGTAGTTCTAAATGTCCGATTTCAAAAATTCTTTTAACACCAAATACCATTTGCCTTATAAAATACTTAAGGTTTGTACCTGAGGAGGTTTGAACGTATATTTTAAACTTTTTTAGCAGATAATCCGCGGATTATACGACAAAAATTACGGTAAATGTTTAGAGAGAACACTTGTGCAATTTTTTGCATACCAGAAAAAGATTAAGGCTAAATATATGGCTCTTATGGGTGACCTTACATACATCAATTGTATGTTAAAATTCATCTCATACTTTCCTTAGTATATCCATGTCAGCAGATGTAGTGAGATAATAGAATGTTCATGAACTTCAACTTCCCCCAAATAGTTAAGATTTTTTTTTTTTTTTGTAAGCGTCCTGAAGCTTACATGGCAATCTTATTTCTTGGAAAGAGGGAATATAAAGTGTTTTTTTTTTTTGTCATTTTTTTTTGTTTTTGTCTGATGTTGCCATATTTCATCTAATGAAAATCTAGAAATGCTTTAGTATGACATTTCAGTAATGTCCTAATACAGACAACTTTGAAATCCACCAGGGGATGCAGTGTAGTCTCGTGGTATAGACAGCTGGCTGAGTAAGCAGCTTTATTCTCTGAAGACCGTCGACTCAGGAACTCCTAAGGGGCCTGTCTGCAAATTGCATTTGTAAGCCAAAAATGAACATATCCGTTTATTTATGCAATTCAGGAAAATGGGTATTATGCAAATTACTGAAATGGTTCCTGGTGCTTGAACTAGTACTTGTCTATGTATTATGTATTGCGAGCTCCAAAGTGCTGATATTACTTTATAAAATCTTTAATTTCAGCAATAGCTTTATTTTCATTAGTTGCCTCCCTGTTTTACTTGCTGTCTGGGTAATAGCATTGAATAACTTTTGGTGTAGCCCAGTGTCCATTCCATCAATCTACTTCAGATAGCACTTGCCCTAAGCTTTAAAACAAGTGGTATTACATTTCTGTGTCTCCCTTAATTCAGGAAATAGACCTTGGTATCAAATCATTTGCATAAGAGGTTTTCTCATTCGAGCTGTCACTCATTTTCCTGCTGCACATCTGCTTGGAACAAGTTGCTTCAATCTGCAATGTGCATTTAAAGGCACAACTTGTTCCAAGCAGTTTTGCAGCAGGAAAACGAGTGACAGCTCGAATGAGAAAACCTCTCATGCAAATGAGTTGATACCAAGGTCTATTTCCTGAATTAAGGGAGACACAGAAATGTAATACCACCTGTTTTAAAGCTTAGGGCAAGTGCTAACTGGAATAGATTGTTGGAATGGACACTGGGCTAACACCAAAAAAGTTATTATATAGAATATATTAGGTGTGCAACTTAATTCTTGGTCCCTAACCGCAAGCGATCCTAGAACGTTGGCAAATGCAAATAGCTGTGTGCGATAATGGCTGATTGCAGCACCGTCCAACAGCTTTTCAGGCAACCGTAACCGCTCACAGCTGTAGTGACGGAAGGGATGAAAGTTGACGGTGAAAGCAATGTAGTTTGAGAAGCAACATTTGAGGCACTGCCTCCTGTTCTCATTTCAGATAAAAAAAAGTGCTGTGGAAGTCCAGCAAATGATCTGTGCTGCTTTGGGTGAGGCTGCTGTGTCCTACAGAATGTGTACTTACTTGTTACTTGTACCAATGGGGGGGGGGGTTACTAAATTGACCCAGCACCACGACTTAAGGTCTATTGTGCATCCCCAGCCTTAATCTCGAAAGAGACCAGATTCACGAGCAAAAGCAAGAATGCTCTTGACTGGTACTAAAGAGAGATCACTTGGTCTCAAGTTGTGAGTACCAAAGTGTTCAAGCCTGAGTGCTGCAAAAAAGTCACAGTCACAAAGAAAATGCAAGGAAGTCTCCTCTTCCAGATGGCATCCTCTACAAAGTGGATCCTCTTTCACCCCAATCAAATTAAGGTGCCTACAGTATGTGTAAGAAGTGGTTCCAGCGGTTTAAGCAGGGAATTTCGATCTCCGTGATGCAGAACGTCCAGGGCAGTCGCAGAAAGTTGACGATGAGGAACTGGAACAACTGTTGGGTGCAGATCCTTGTTGCACACAGTCAGAGCTCGCCCAGGAGCTCGGAGTAACACAGCAAGCCATTGCAAAGCGCCTGCACAAGCTTGAATGGATTCACAAGGAGAGCCATTAGATGTCCCACCAACTCACAGCTGCGAACAAGTCTAGGCGCTACGATGTTGCTGTGTCATTGCTCTCCAGATTGAAGAAGGAGGATTTCCTCCACAAGATTTTGACCTGTGATGAGAAGTGGATCCTCTACAATAATCCTAAGCGGCACTAATCGTGGGTTTATCCAGATCAGCCTACCACCAGTACTGCCAAGCCGAATATCCATGCCAGGAAGTTGTTGCTGTGCATTTGGTGGGATCAGCGCGGTGTCGTACACTATGAGTTGCTCAAACCTGGTGAAACGGTCAGTGCTGAGCATTATTGTCAGCAACTCATTCGTGTGAGTGATGCACTGGAAGCGAAAAGGCCATACACCGGCAAGGGCAGAAGGTAGGTCCTGTTGGTTCAGGATAACGCGCGTCCTCACACTGCGAAAATGACTAAACATGACCATTGACCTTGGATGGGAGATTTTGTCCCACCTGCAGGGATCGCATTCCTCCTAAAATTCCTAATATTTTGTGACCCTCCTTAAATTCCTAAAATTAGACCTAAAATTTGCTATTCATCCTAAAATTTTCGTAAGCTTATTTTTATTAAAAACACAACCGTTATTAACGCCAATAAATTTACCATTACGGTAAGGTAAAAAGACCTGTTATTGTAGAAACACAGCATATATGCTGTGCTGCTGAAAGGGAGGGAAAAATGACGCCATCGAGATGCACTTGCTTCGGGGCGGGCGTTCCATTTTTTTGCCTTCGAACAGTTTTCGAGAGTAACAAGAGATCTAAGGAAAAAGGGAGGGGTCATTTTCACCCCTGGTTTGCGCTTTGCAGACGAACTCCGTGGCACGCAGAAGATCGTACTTTATTTTTGTACATGCCTTGTGGAACCTCCTCTTTCTGCTGATGTTTTGTTATTGTAAACCGCAGGTGGGTGGAAGCAAAGAGGAAACATGTGGTCTCCTTCCGTAACCTCCGGTAATGACGATGGGATGGTAGCTGAGTATTATCTTGGCAGGCAGTAGAGCACGTGATCATTGACCTTCGATCATGCGTCGGCGACAGCGACCTTCGATGCGCAATATATCTCGGCTCCGACTCGCTTTGACTGAACTTGCGTGAGATGCGTATGATAGTTTCTGGTTTTACGTCTTTTGTGGTGTTCTCTGTGCTGTGTGCAGGTTCAGTTCTCTAGTGGTGACCTGCTTTTTTTTTTTTTTTTTTCGTATCTTCTGACATCCTCGCAGCCAAATTTCGGGAAGTTGTCTGGTTTTGCAATATTGGAACGTGTTTTTGTACTTCCCTTTCATTTTCTGGTTAGTAATACAAGTGTTTAAGATGCCTAAATCCAAAACGAAATTTCAAGATGCATGGCTCGCCAAAGAATTGGACGGAGTGAAGTTGAAAGAATGGTGTTCTGCAACTGAAACAATATTTTCTGCTTAGTGTATATTGTGTTCAGAAATTTTCAACATTTCTAATAGTGGCTTTTCACAAGTAAAAGCGCATCATAAAGGAAAAAAACATTTGCAGAAATTTCAAAGTAAATTTCAAAATAAGTCCATCCTGAAAGCCTTTGGAGGACGGGATCTTCAGCCCAAAACAAATATTAGTGAAGTACTGAGTCATGATTTACAGTTGGCTAAAGCCGAAGCATTATGGGCCATGAAAGTTGCTAAGGACAATATGTCTTTTGTTTCATGCACTGAAACAGTTGAACTTTTCAAAGAAATGTTTCCTGATTCTGCTATTGCAGCCAAAATGCAACTTAAAGAAAAAAAGTTGCTTATGTGATATCACATGGATTGTCAAAATATTTTGAAGAGGATTTGAAAAAAGACATTGCATCTAGTAGCCCAGGAAAGGTTACTATAGCATTTGATGAAACTACAAATACACAAGTGAAACGGCAGTTGGATGTGTATCTCAGGTACTGGTCTTCAGAAATAAATTCAGTTTCTTGCCGATACCTAACAAGCGTTTTTCTGGGTCATGCAACAGCAGATATTTTGCTAAAAGAAATTCTTGATGTGTTATCATCCTTCAATATTTCGTTGAACAGAATTATTTGTGTATCCATGGACAGCCCAAATGTAAATAAGTGCTTTTTACGCAAATTCAATGAAGTTGTAAAACAAGAAACAGGCCAGAAATCTTTGGAACTAGGTTTTTGCAACCTGCATGTTGTTAGTAATGCATTTAAAATTTTTTTGACAAGCTTAAATATAGATTTTGACGAATTTGCTACTGATATGCATTACTTTTTAAAGAGTAGTGCTGCAAGACGAGAGGATTATAAATCTGTCGAGGATATAACATTGGTCACTGCCAAATTTCTTTTGCGTCATGTCAGCAACAGATGGTTAACCGTTGGTTCTGTAGCCCAGAGGCTCTTGGATCAATGGCTAAATATTACAGAATATTTTTTAAACTTCTTGCCATCTCAAAAAATATTTGAAAAACAACTGCGTAATTCGGCAAGGTATAAAAGAATTCACTGTTTCCTGAAAAATGAGCTTACTCCTTGCTATTTAGCATTAATTTCATTTTCACACCAAAATTTTGAAAAGTTTTCATTATGTTATCAGAGTGAAGAACCAAAAATACACCAGTTATATTCTGATTTAAATACTTTAATGAGGAATGTTATGGCTCAGTTTATCCAAGATGATGTTATAGCAGGGAAATTTGGAGAAGACCTAAAGAATGTAGATTTTGAAAACAAAAATTCATGGAAAAAACTAGGGGAGTTAGAAGTTGGTATGAAGACAAAAAATCTCCTCAGGAATGTTCAGGAGACCAGGCAGAAATTATTTCTCTTAGATGTAAGATCATCACTAATTGCAACCACAAAATATTTAAAGTCAAATTTGCCATTCTGCAATCAAAAGCTAAGAGACATAGAAGTTTTAAAGGTAAAAGAACCAAAGAAAGAGTCAACTCAACTTTCAGTCACTGAAGGACTTTCGGAAATAACCAGAATTTCAAGTGTTTTGCATCTTTCTGAGGAACAAATTGATAGAGTAAGAGAAGAGTGGAAACTTTTAAATTGCGATAAGCCAACTCTAGATGAACTAGTGAAATTTTCAGAGGAAGGGCATATTCCAGTGCGGATTGATCATTACTGGCGTAATATATTTAGTATTAAAGACTCTAGCGGAAAAGAAAAATACTCAAATCTTGCTAAACTCATAAAGTCAATTTTAGTTTTACCTCATGGTAATGCTGATGCAGAAAGGGGATTTTCGGTTAACACTGCTCTGTTAAGGAAGGACAAGGCTAACTTAAAAGACTCAACTATAACATCATTAAGAATAGTTAAAGGGGCCATTAAACACTATGGATGTGTAAGTAAAGTTCCCATAACAAGAAATTTGTTAAATAGTGTTTGTGATTCACATAAATTTTATAAAGAGTATGTTGATAAGCTGAAGGAAGAAGAATCAAAAAAGGTAAAAGAAAGGAAGCAGAAAGAGAGGGAAAATAAGGAAAAGCAGCTAGAGAAAAAAGAAAAGCTGAGTTTGATGACAAAATAAAAGAAAATGATGCAGAAATAAATAGACTTAAAAACGATAAAGAAGCCTCCCTAGCAATAATTCAAGAGGGAACAGAAAGAATGAGAAAAGCTGTAGTAAAACAAAATACTGTTGAAATAGCAGTTGTCTCTAACTTGATCATACAAGGTTCAGCTGAAATAAAGAAAACTGAAAGTAAATTAGTTGTGGTAGAAGCAGAAAAAGATAGGCTAATCAGGAAAAGGTTAAAACAATAATATGAAAAAAGTAATTCAGTGAACATAGTTCTTGGTTTTCAATTACCTTTTTCGGATATTATAATTTAATGTGAAACCTGAAAACTTTACTGTGAAAATCGTGAATTGCTTCTGGTTCAACAGCATATTAATGTTCAAAGTGAAACTTGAATGTGGTAAATATACTTGAATATGATAATAACACGTGAAAAGATAAGAACTGAACATTAGAAGTAAATCATACTTAAACTTTAGACATTAGACGTTATGCAAAAAATTTGGGTGTTAACTTCGACCATATATACTAATGGACTGCACATTGGCAATAGCTGCATCAAAGCCGCCATGGCTCAAACATTGGGCACGTCATCATCAGACTCCAAATTTCGTGTAAAAATGCTGTTATGATTACTAATTTATGCTGCAGAACTTCAGTGTTTTCGGTGTATTATGTGAATGCGCCTCATATATAATGAAAACTCTTCAGGTAAGTTTACTTATGAGCTATATACATGCATGATCGGGTTGTTTACATTTTGTGATTTATAATGTGATGAACATTTGCGAAGAATTTGGAACATGCATTCCATTTTTTTTTCTTAAGTTACTATATTTTTATATCAATAGCTGCAAGTTTCTGGTTAAGTAATTGAACTTTATTGACTTAGGTATTTAATTCGTTTCTTACCCATGAAAAATCATAGAACTTTCTTTACTATATCGCTCAGAGCAACCATAAGCACAGCAGGTGTAACCCATCTTTTTGACTGTTGTCATGTAATTTTATGTTGGAGCCAGAAATTTTGATGTCATGCGCAGTCTATCAGTATATATGGTTGAAGGGTGTGAAGCAAACTCTTTACAATGTATACAAAGTTGTTTTACTAGATGTATACAAATATACATCTAGTTTTTATTGAAATACACTCCTAAAATTTTCCTAAAATGTTTCTAAAAATTCCTAAAATTCCTACCTAAAATTTTCCAGAAGTATGCTATGATCCCTGCACCTGGCGTATTCTCCAGACTTCGCCCTGTCAGATTATCACCTCTTTCGCTTCCTGCAACATCACCTGAGCGATACGCACTTCACTTCTGTCAAGGAGGTCCACACAAGTGTTGATGACTTTATCAACTTGAAACAGCCCTCTTTTTTTCCACAGTGGCATTCGGCAGCTCCCTGACCGATGACTCAAATGTATCCAACACAATGGGGATTATTTCCCTGATTAGGTACGTACTCGATTTGCCGTCAACGTGTCGTGCCTATGGCCAAGAATTAAGTTGCACACCTAGTAGTAACACTATACTAGTGATCCGATTTATTGGCATAGGAAAATATACATAAGCATTTCCAAGCTTTCGCACATCAACCAGATAGCTTTTTCAAGGAAGTTAGACAGAAACTGCAAACTGAATAATAGAACGCTTAACAATTTGAATGCAAGAACTTGAATGGACAATAAATGAATATGACGTTATATTCATTTAAAGATACAAGGTATCACGTTGGTTGTGCACGCGACATCCTGGTAGGGAGAAGGCGTCACTTGAAGAACTGGTTCCAAATTCGTGGCAACTCGAGTGAGGCGCTATCATTGCAAGTATCACTGTTGGTAATGATCTCCAAGCTTTCCCAAATGGCTGTACATTTAGGGGTAGAGTAGGTTGCTAATTTCTTCATATCATCCCACATAGGAGTAGAGGACTTGGATTTGACTTCTCTGGATAGGGCTGTGGCTAGTCTACCATATTTTGTGTCCCTTTTATGTTCCTGGACTCTGATTCCAAACGAACGCTTGGTCATTCCAATGTAGTATTGTTTAGGGCCATCCGGATACTGTAGGGGGTCGCATAAACACCAGAGCTTCTGAGCATCAGCTTAGGGACAGACATGGGTTTCTAGTAGACTTGTGTACTGAGGCAGTTGTCAGGCGATTTTCTCAGTAAAACATTCAGATAAAGTAGAGTGTTGTTGTGTTCAAGCTCCATCGGGAAATTGATCGTAGGATGCATATAATTGATTTTATCAAGGATACTTCGTATCTTTAAATGAATATAATGTTGTATCTATTTATTGTCAAGTCAAGTTCCTGCGCTCAAATTTTTAAGCGTTCTATTATTCAGTCTGCAGTTTCTGTCTGACTTCCTTGAAAAAGCCATCTGGTTGATGTGTGAAAGCTTGGAAATGCCTATGTGTTTATTTCCTTCGCCAATAAATCAGATCACTAGTATAGTGTTACTATATTCTACATAATTGGTGTACTGTTCCTCGTTATCAAAGTTATTAAATGTTACTACCACAACAGCAGGTAAAACAGTAAGGCAATTAAAGAAAATAAAGCTACATTTCAACTTAAGATTTTCATAATCAGCATGCATGCATTTGATGGTACATGCTGCCTTTGGTGTTACTGTATTATACCAATTTCTGCTGTGTTTAAAAGAGAAAAAATGGATCCAATCCTGACTGTTTCCTAGGTTACTGTTACAAACGCAATTTGTAGACCCCTTAGAGGTCCAAGAGTCGATGGTCATCAGCAAAGATAGCTGCTGTGTCTGACTGCAATCTTCGGCACATCTCCTGGTGGATTTCAAAGTTGTCTGTATTAGGACATTACTGACATTTCTTCATATATGGATTACGACATCTTTTAAAACCCTATAAATTGTAAAATGAGCTTTTTTATTTCCTATTTCAAAACACGAATAATTTTAAAATAATCAACACCGCAACCAGATATCTCCAAATGGCCTGCATCCACTGTTCATCATGTAGCATTAATGACCATCAGAAAACTTGAAAATTACATCACCCTGGAGCAGGAGTCAAACCTGCATATCTCTATTTCTATTCAAACATGCTATCCATTACATCATTCAGGATGATCAAGTCCCAAGTATCTGAGTGTTGTTAAGTATCAGAACATTCTTTGATTCTCGCCAGTCAAGGCAAATTCTGAAAAGTGAAAATCCTCCAAATACGTTGCATCAGTAAATAAATAAAGACTTCAATCACTCTTTCCATGTTTTATCAACACATAGCAACCGAAAAATTGTTATCCGGTCACCGCTGGGGATCCGAATCCCAGATCTCTCAATATCACATGATCTTTCGATATTGCCACGTATTTGGAGGATTTTTGCTTTGGATCTCACCCTTTGGATTTAACTGCTATAATTAATATATAGCTAGTGCCGTTAATGCCCACCAGGTGGAGACGTCTCAGTAGCTGAGCCCATCTTACAGATTTATGATGTCAGAAGCTAACAGAGAAACACACATAGCCCCGTTGATTGTTGGCCACCGTAGCGTAAGGCTAACACACTTGCCTGATATCGAGAGATCTGGGGTTCAGATCCCTTGCGGTGACTGGATAACAATTTCTCGGTTGCTATGTGTTGATAAAACGTGGAAAGAGCAATGTCTTTCAATGTCTTTGTTTATTCAAAGCAAATTTTGCTTCTCTGCAGCATAATTAAGGAAGTCACCAGTCACTCATGTAAACTTGGTGTAAAAAACCCCCTCCTCTCATAATATGTGGAAAGGAAATATGTCAGAATAATCAAGATAGCAACCAGACATTTTCTCTGTTGGTGCAGGTGTCTGACAAGGTTGTGTAAAGTCACCATGGCTGTTTAATATATTTATGGATGCATGCATGTATGATGCCAAGATGGACAATACTGGTTTATGTCTTGGTAATATCTGTGTGTGCAGATTGATGAATCCTCATGACACAGTCCTGTTGGCAGAAAGCAAATGTGAGTTGCAGGGTATGTTGTCCCTGATGTACAAAGTTTGCATGAAATTTAAACTGAGTATAAATAAGGGAAAAAACAAAGTTATGGTTTTTGAGCAAGAAACTGGTAGTACTGAATCTAATATATAAAACACAAAATGTCTGTTTGTTTGTCTGAAGCAGCAAAAGCTCTCGAACGCCGAACTGTGGCATCGTGAAATTTGTATAGCGTATTAATACTGGAATTTCTAGGTCAACACAACTATCTATTTGAAAATCTCTAAGTTATTCCGTTCGCAAGTTTTGAATTAATTAATAAGCTAATCAATAAAGTCAGCATCGTTTGCTATGTAATCGTTATCTGTTCCAAATCTGAAACCACGTGACTGTATTCATCGCCATGGCACATCCACACACATCCACAAGTGTTTGCGTTCTTGGAGAACTGTGCATAAAAAAAAATGCAAAAACGAACTTTGCAAAATCTTAACGAAATGGGCTGAAATTTTTATCAACACCATGAATTGGTAATAAGAGGAGTTCCTCAAAATTTCACCGGAATCCGGTCAAAACTTTTTAAAATAGGCATGGAATTTTTAATTCATCAATAAACAGAAATAAACTAGTGGTGTTGGATTTATAATAAACAAGAAACTGAAGGATAAAGTGGTAGAAGTTGAAAGTTCCTCGGACAGAGCTGCACGACTCGTTATCCAACTATCGAGAAGATACCAGGCTCAGATTATTCAAACTTATGCACCCACCACAAGTCATCCTGAAGAAGAAATTGAAGAATTTTATGAGGAAATTCGTCATCTAAATAATAAAGGTAAGCAGCACTTGAAGATAATTATGGGAGATTTCAATGCAAAAATAGGGCACCGGCAACAGAATGAAACTTCAGTAGGTAAATTCGGTCACGGCAACAGAAACCAGCGTGGAAATACTCTCGTTGAGTTTGCAGAGGCAGAAGGATTTTTCATCTTGAATTCCTTTTTCAAGAAAAAGCCACACAGGAAATGGACATGGAGACATCCAATTGGGACGACAAGTGAAATTGATTTTATTATGTGTAACAAAAAATTCGTCATCGAAGACTGCAGTGTGCTAAACAAGTTCAACACAGGTAGTGACCATAGATTGGTGAGATGTAAGATGCACCTCAACACTAAACTGGAACGTGGCAAGCTCATAAGACAAACAAAATGTATTGACATAACCAACCTTAAACACCATAATACTTTCAAGTTGGAACTGAAGAACAGATTCTCTGCTTTAGAAGGCCTAACATCGGAAGAAGTGGATATTTCGGAAGTTAACAGAAAAGTAACCAAAGCTCTTATGGAAACAGCAACAAAATTAGCTGGGTCTAAGAACAAGTTGCATGTAAACAAATTATCAGGAAAAACCAAAATGTTGATGCAAAAAAAGAAGAGAGATGAGGACAACTAAAGAAGATGTGACTTCCAAAGTGGAATATATAGAGCTATGCAAGACAGCACGAAAAAGTATCACTGAAGACGTAAGGAAATTCAACTGTGAGCTAGTGAGGAAAGCAATTGAAAACAACCAAAGCCTAAAGATAGCAAAGGGACATCTCAGTAAGGGAAGAAAACAGATTATGGCTCTGAGAAAAGAAGATGGTTCTATAACAAGAAATAGAGGCGAAATTTTGACAAGAGTGAAAGATTTCTACTCCAAATTATATGAAAGGGATGATACATGTACTCCAGACATCATGAAAGGTACCAGAGTTCTTCCAGTCCTCCCAGCAGAAGTTGCACATGCAATCAAGAACATGAAGCGGGGGAAAGCTCTAGGAGAAGATGGAATTACTATAGACATCATACAAGAAGCAAGTGGAGAAATTGAAACAGTACTTGCCCAAATTTTCACTCGATGCCTTAATGAAGGGAAGATTCCTGAGGATTGGAACAATGCTACAATGATCCTGCTACATAAAAAAGGTGACATTGAGGATCTCAGGAACTACAGACCTATCAGCCTCCTATCAGTGGTTTATAAAATCTTCACTAAAGTTCTTTCACACCGCTTGAAGGTAACACTGGACATGGCTCAACCGAGAGAACAAGCTGGATTCAGGAGTGGCTACAGCACAATAGATCATATCCACGTACTGAGAGAACTAATTGAAAGAGCGAGGGAATATGAACTTCCATTGTGCATGGCTTTTATCGATTATGAAAAAAGCCTTTGATTCGGTGAAACCATCAGCAGTTACCACGGCTCTGAAATCCTGCGGTATTGAAGATGCATACATTAATATTATTAATAACATCTATGAAAATGCAAGTGCAAAGATTCGGCTGTTTGAAAATACAACACACATAAAAATTGGAAAGGAGTGAGACAAGGTGACACCATATCTCCGAAGCTCTTTAATGCTACATTGGAAAATGTCTTTCAATCACTGAACTGGGAAAACAAAGGGATAAAGATTAATGGAGATTATCTAACCCACCTTCGTTTTGCTGATGACGTAGTCATTTTTGCAACTACCCCATCAGAGCTGCAGAGTATGATCCAGGAACTTGCTGACAAGAGTAAAGAAGTGGGATTAAAAATGAACTTTCAGAAGACAAAAGTGATGTTCAATGCTTTTACAAGAAATGAAGATTTAGCGATTGATGGAGAAAAACTGGAGATAACAGATACGTATGTTTATCTTGGACAGCAGATATCAAGTGAGGGTCACATTGATGAAGAAATTAATCGGCGTACAAAACTTGCCTGGAGAGCTTTTGGAAGAAACAGCATAATTTTCAAGAGCAATATGCCATTATGTCTTAAAAGAAAAGTGTTTGATCAATGCATCCTTCCAGTGCTTACGTATGGTGCAGAGACGTGGACCTTAACTAAAAGAGACATACAAAGGCTGCAGACAACTCAAAGAACCCTGGAGAGGTGCATGCTTGGTATAACCAGTAGAGATAAGAAGAGGAACTCGTGGATCCGAAAAATGACGAGAGTGGAAGACATCATGATCAGAGTTAAATCCCTGAAATGGCAATGGGCTGGACATACTGCCAGAAGGACAGACCATAGATGGACAGCCGAAATTTTAGATTGGATTGCAAGGGACAGGAAAAGACCCAGAAAAAGACCACATGGGAGATGGGTGGATGAAATTCGTAAATATGCGGGAGTGACATGGAGGAGACTGGCACAAGACAGACCGTTGTGGAGGAAACTTGGGGAGACCTTCGTCCAGCAGTGGATTGATAATGGTTGACAATGATGATACACGCAGAAACGGTTAATAAAATGTTGACGGCTAATTTAAAAAGTTACTTAGCGATTCAGGCGAAATTTGGAGGTCATGTTCCTATTAACGATTTATGGTGTTCATTAAAATTTCAGCCAGTTTCATAAAATATTCGCAAAGATACGATTTTAACTTTTTTTATCCCAGAGCCCCTCAAAGACGTCTGAAACTGAAAGCATGTGATGCATTTGATCGTCGATAACAAATTGTTAACGAATTTTGTTCAGTCAGTGTTCGAATGCTGTGTCTCCTGGATGTGTGTTAAATAATTCATAACACTTTCAATCCATTTGATTCTACAGTTTCCATACAGTCTGTACCGGGCAAAGCCGGGTAGTAAAGCTAGTGTTATATAAGTCTAAATGGCACAGTGATTGACCAGATGAATGAGTTTGTGTATTTAGGAAGCATGTTTGGCAGAGAGAACAAATTGGATGCTGAGGTTAGTAGGCAAGTGAATTCTTCATTGAAAGTCATAGCTGCTTTGGGAGGTTTTCACAGGAATGATTGGTTCTCAAGAGATTCCCACATGGCTGTGTATGAAAGTGTAATTGTTCCTACTCTGATGTGTGGCAGTGAAACCCTGGTTACTATGATACTATAGAAGAAACATAGGAGTCACTTGTGTGCTGAAGAAATGCGTTGCCGCCCCGGTGGCGCAGTGGTCTAAGCGATGGCCTCTGATCATTCGTCCGAACGGGGTCCGGGTTCGAATCCCGGTGAGGCATGGATGTTGTGTTTGTCTTACAGCACTGGCTCTCTCCCTTCCCTGGAACCAGTGACCCTAAATTAGGGACGGGCGACTGCTTATAGCCCATTGAGTTGCTCACGGTGGTCATTAAACCAACCTCCAATCAAAAAGAAAAAAGAAAAAAAAAAAAGAAAAAAAAGGAAATGCGTTACATAGGGGGGGGGTTGTGGCATGACATGTTCTGATCATGTGAGGAATGAAGATGTGTTACATTTGTGTAATGTGAAGCAAAATGTTGTTAGCAAGGTGGAGACTAATATGCTTCAGTGGTTTTGCCATGTTGAAAGAATGAGTGATGAGATGCTTACTAAAAAATTTTTTTTAGCTCAAATGGCAAGGAATTCATGGGAATATCAGATTCAAGAGTTTCTGCATAAGAAAAAGATTATGAGTATGAAGTATAGAAGGTCTTGTGTGCATCGTGTGATAGCTGTCGATGAAGCTTGAGTTGTGCGTCAAGATCGCTGTAAATGGAGAAGTTTGATTCGGCAACAGTAAGTAAATAATCAGTTAAAAATTTATTTGGTAGTTTGTATTTCTTTGTGGAGCTAACCTCTGAATCTCAGAGAACAGCTTAGTAATACATATGTATGTATGTATGTATGTATGCAACTAGAAATTTCCAAACCGCCAGCAGCCACTGTTCATCACATAACATTAATCCATCAGAAAACTTGAAAATTTACTGCTAGCATGCTCGAACGTAAATCGGGAGATGTGGGTTCGGTTTCTGCCCAGGGTGATGTAATTTTCAAGTTTTCTGGTGTGATTAATGTTACGTAATGAACAGTGGGTGCAGGCAGTTCTTAGATGTCTGGTTGCTGTGTTAATTATTCTGACATTTCCACATATTATGAGAGAAGTGTTTCTTCCTCGGGGATGCATAATTTTTTTCAGTTTGCTTTTAGGCTGAAAATTGTTAAATATTGCAACTGTTTTTAAGGCCCCATACTTCTGTTATAAGTCTAAAGTTATTTTTCTAGATGTGTGTTACAGCTTTTATTTCTCTTATTTCTAAAACATACTTTCTGTTTGCAAATACTGAGAAAGTTATTGCATTAAGGGATTGTTCCTCAAGTGAGTGTGTGAAAATTATTGCTCTATGATTTCTGTAGCAACCTTTCCAAAATATTTAGGGAAAAGGCTGCTTCAGCAAGAGAGGCTTTAGACTATTTAGTTACTCATATGATTTCTTTTACGTTTTTTATTTTGGCAATAACTTCCACTTTGTTACGAACATTTATTTCACTTTTCTTTCATGACTGTTGATTCTGGTAGTCATGTTTTTTTGTAAGATTGACTAGTAGTGAATTATGTTTTGTATTACTGTCATGGGTTCACTTTGCTTGTAGATTCTTTTTTTCCCACATAGTCTGATGGCCAAATCAGCAGGTACAATTTCTTTTAAGGTTTTTGTTGGGTGATGTCTGTGTTATTATTTAAGCTGAATTTCATGAGTAAATTTCCAGTTTGGTCCTGTGTTCATCAGGGTTTGCCCAGACCCTGGAATCCTAGAGAATTCCTAGAATACGATTTTCCTTTTTTCCAGACCTGGAAAGCACTTTATTAATTCATAGTTTTATTAAAGGACTTAGAATAGTGTCTTGCAATGAAATGAAAAATGGTTGAAATGTTTGGATTGGATTGCGTCTCTTTGTTCTGTTGGGTTGGCGAAAAAGTAATTGCGTTTTTTCCCTTAGTAAATGAAAGGCGGATTTTTAATGGGAAACAAAAAAAAAAAAAAAAACTTTAGTCAATAACATGATGTTGTCCATTTTGTTTGATGACCTTTTGCCATCTCGCAGGCAAGTTCATGATTCCGCACTCAAAAACGTTTTTTTTTTTTTTTTTTTTTGTCAAAAAACAGTTTCAAGAAAGATTTGATAGCCTCATCATCAGTGAAGATTTTACCATTTAAGGCGTTTTGCAATAAATGAAACAAATGATAGTCTGATGATGCCAGGTCTGGCGAATATGGTGGTGTGGTAACACATCCCATCCAAGTTGCAACAATTTTTGATGAGTGACCAGACTTGTATGTGGTCTTGTGTTATCATGATGAAACACAACACCTTTGCGATTCACCAATTCTGGACGCTTCTGTTTGACTGCATCACTTAATTTATTCAGCTGACGACAGTACATGTCTGAATTAATGGTTTGGTTCCTTGGAAGCAGTTCAAAATACACAATACCTTTGAAATTCCACCAGACTGACAGCATAACCTTTCTTGCTGCTTATCTGCTTTTGAAGTGCTTTGAGCAGGTTCATCACGCTTGCTCCAAGATCTTGTTCATTCAGCGTTGTTGTAGACGATCCATTTTCATCGCCTGTTATCATACATTTAAAAAATGGATCGTTTCCATCATGTTTCGCGAGTGAATTGCAGATGTCAACATGCTTAGTGAGATGAATTTCTTTGAGCTCATGTGGTACCCACATATTGAGCTTACTAACATATCTCAGTTGCTTTAAATGGTTTTCAATGCTTGATTTCGATTTGTTGAGATTCTCAGCAATCTCTTGTGTTGTTAAACACTGAATGGATTTGATCAATGCCTTTATTTTGTTGTCATCAACTTCAATTGGCCTTCCCGAATGGGGTGCATCTTTCACATCAAACTCTCCAGAAAGAAATTTCGCAAATCAATTCTGACACTGCCCTAGTTTTAAGTCATCTTCACCATACAGATCACATAACTTTTTATATGCTTGCACAGTATTTTTTCCTTTTCAGAAGTAATACAGCAAAACATGACAAATGTTCCTTTTGATTGTCCATTTTGAAATCGATGCCAAACAAACACTTGTTAACGAAATCGTGCACTTTCTGTTCCTAAAACAGGCTTAAACTGTCAGCTGTCACGTTATATAATGAACTTGCAGTTTCAAATTATGTTAGTTACATTTCAAGACATGTTTCGCTATCTATGTGTAAAAAACGCAATGACTTTTTGGCCAACCCAATAGAATTAATTTGTGATGACTGGAGTTTCAGGGATGATAAACGAAAGAACTGTGCATTATTCTTTCATTCATCATTCCCAAAGGGAATGCATGGAACTGTTGCAAGCCTTTCCGTGTGAATTTGGGAGAAGTGTGGCCAATTTTCCCCAAATTCACAAAATTAGCGACAGATCATGAACTCTGCATTGAAAGTTAACGGAGACTTGCCATTTAAACTTTCCCTTTTGACAGAAGATTGTGGTAGGTGGTTTTATTGCTCATTCTGAGTTGTTTGGCTTTGGTTTTATTTACAAATAAAATGGAATATATGAGCAACAACTGATCCAGATTATTATGATACAACACAGATGCCATTATCCTGCAAAATATCAACATGTGCTGTGAATTGACCATTTATATATTTATGAAATTATTAGTATTTATTTTTGATCTATCAGGGAGCAGTATCATGTGCATTCTTTTTGCTTTCTAGATTGTGAAAATGCAGACATCAGTCGTAATATTTTTGAAGACATCAATGTCATAACTGGGGTGCTAAAACTATTTTTCCGACTTCTGCCAGTTCCTCTGATCACTTTTGAAACCTATGATTTATTTATTCAGGCAACTAGTAAGTCACACAATTTTTACAATTATTTTCAAGCTTTCATTTGATTTTTAGCCTGCATTCGACGTGTTATGAAAATTTTGATACATCCTGCATTTTTGGGGAAATGTTTAATCTTTAAGTTCATTAAGTTTTCACATTCTCCTGGTCAAACCTTTGATCATCTCAGTTAAACAACTTTGCATTAATAACTCATTAAGAACTTTTGCATGTTTTATAGTCTTACTTAAGCTGTATGCAAATAGTTCCTGTTACAACCATAATGTTATGTAGACACTGGGGAAAAAAAAAAAATATTTCGACCTTTTATGTAGTGCCAAGGTCACCTTTGTTGCAAGTGACAGTGAGTATGTGATGCTGCATGCATGGTACCTCCACATCAATAAGAGTGATGATTCATGCAGTTATAGATTTACATGATGCACAATTTTCCTTCTTTTGTGGATTAAATGTATTTCATAGTGATAAAACACAATGAAGTTATAGCAGCATGGTTAAATATCTGCTGGTCTGTTCCTGTGAGTCATGATTGGGAAAAATCTTTTTTTGCATTCAATAGCTTGAACCACAAAAACATCTTTTTCCCTATGTGTGGCAGAAATGTAATTTGCATATAACATGACACATGGACATCTGAAAGTCTTAATATGAAATATTTTTGCATTTGTTACCTATGACTATTGCCAAAGTTGTTCGTGCATTTTTTTGTATGTTTTCTCTGACATAAAATTGTTTTGTTAAGTAGTGCAAATTTACGTCTGTGGTTCAGTGTTATCTCTGCCTTTGTACATCAGATGGAGAAAGTTCCTTTTACATTACCTTGCCCTAAATTTGATCAGTATTATCCACATGGTTTCTGATTTCCCAGGTGTGTGTATGTGTGTGTACTGTATAATGCTTGCCATTGTTATGCTGCTGTATGAAGGTATCCACAAGAATTTTCCACAACTCTGGGTCTTTAGCAGATCTTTCTCATGTTGTTCCAGAATTACTTCCAAGTTTCATGTGCTCATTTTGCACTTGGTTGTTTTTATGCTAGTTTTTATTTAATAATGATGATGATGATGATAATAATAATACTATAGCTGAAAAGCACCAGATGTTGATAACATCCACAACTACTGGTACAAGAGGTTCACCTGTACAATAAAATATCTGACAGATCAACTGACCAACATGATCCAAAATCCAGCGCTAATCTCGGATTCCTTCACCCGGGGAGTTACAATACTAAAGGCTAAAGATGAAGATACAAGAAATCCAGCCAACTATCGACCAATAGCGTGTCTACCTACGCTGTATAAGATCCTAACAGCGTGTATCACCAATCAGAGAATGAGGCACATAGAAGGACAAGCACTTATAGCAGAACAGCAAAAGGGATACCAACTGGACTGTAGAGGGTGCAAGGAACAGCTTACAAATATACGATGTTGTAATGGAGCAAGCTCTCAAGATGCACCGCAACATGTACACAGCATACATCGATTACCATAAAACCTATGATTCCGTACCCCACAGCTGGTTGATAGAGGCCCTTGAGATCTACAGAGTAAGTCCTGTAATAATCAACTTCCTTAAAGCAGCCATGACAGGATGAAAGACAACAATCAAAGTAAAAAAAAAGCCCATCCATATAAGGAGAGGCATCTTCCAGGGAGATTCACTTAGCCCACTATGGTTCTGTCTAGCCCTCAACCCACTGTCAACCATGCTCAAAGAAAGCAAGTATGGGTGTACCATCAAGTGCAACAAAATCAACAAGTACAAACTCTCCTACTTCATGTACATGGATGACATCAAGCTGTATGCATCATCGCAGAACCAACTCCAGCAACTATTCCGAATCGCTGAGGCTTCGCTTTCAGCAATGACATCAGGATGGAATTCAACCCACAGAAATTCAAGACACAAGGTATGAACCAAGGAAAGCATGATGCACGTAGCTAACAATTGAAGACCGGAGAACAGATCACAGCTGTGGAGGAAGGAGAAGTCTATAAGTACCTTGGTATGCTTCAAGCTCAATGCCTAGAACACAAAGAAATAAAAAACAATCTAGCCACCAAATACAACCAAAGGCTGAGGAGACTAATGAAGACCAAGCTCAATGCTCGCAACATCACTCGGGCTATCAACGCGTACACAGTTCTAGTCCTCATGTATTCCTTTGGAATCATCAAGTGGGCCACAACAGAGCTTGAGGAAATAATGTGCAGTACCAGGACAACCCTCACTAAACATCACCAGCACCACCCAAAGTCAGCAATAGAAAGGCTGACCATTGGATGGTCAGAAGGAGGACAAGGAATGATTGATCTCCTGGAACACCGAGACAAAGAAATCTGCAGCCTCAAAAAATACTTCCTGCAGAGCAAGGGACCCCTTCACCAAGCGATAAACCAGAGTGACAAGAAGTAAGCAGCCCTAGACCTCTCAACTCAGAAAATTGAGATTGGAACAAGGGAGCCAAAAGAAGAAGCTTGGGGCAAAAAAAAAAAAAAAAAAAAAAAAAAAAAGGCACTGCAACGGTCTGCAATCGGGCCATGTGGATAAGACTGTCTCCAATGCATGGCTAACAAACAGATCATTTTCCCCCGAGATTGAAGGGTTCCTGATGGCTATACAAGATTAAGTTGTAAACACCAGAAACTACCGGAAGCATATCCTGAAAGACACATCAGTGGAAAGCGACACATGCTGGCAATGCCATTAAGCGGCTGAGACCATCCAACATATCACAGCAGGGTGCAGAGTCCTCACACAAACAGAGTACATGAACAGGCACAGTCAAGTTTCCAAGACTGTCCATCAGAAATCGGCAAGGAAGTACCACCTCATTACAACTGAGCTTGTCCTATACTACAAGTATGAGCCAACAACACTTCTAGAGAACAACACCCACAAGATGTACTTGGACAGATCAATCAGAACAGATAAGACCATCCCCCACAATCAGGCTGAAATTGTCCTGGTCGACAAGGAGAAGTCAACATAGCTCACTGACATAGCCGTGCCCAACACGTGCAACATCCAGAAGACACATAGAGAGAAGCTGTCAAAGTATAACGACCTACGATACAAAGTCAAGGAAATGGAGAACGTCAGCACAGTCCCCATAGTAATATCAGCCACAAGAGTTGTACCTAAGACCATTCACAGCTCTATACAGACACTAGACCTTCAAACCTAACACCTACATGGGGCTACAAAAGGCAGCTATCATGAACACTTGTCGGATAGTAAGGAAGTTCCTGGATAACTCAGAGAAAGAAATACCACTTCGCAGACTTTGTATGCAGTACCTGTCCTGGAAGGAAGAGAAGGAAAACCTCAGGAAGAGGTGGAATCTCTTTATAATAGTAATAATAATAATAATAATAATAATAATAATAATAATATTATTATTATTATTATTATTATTATTATTATTATTATTATTATTATTATACCATTCTGTTTTTTGTTGTTGTTTTTAGTTGCCTGGAACTGGTACATGCATATCTCATTGTCACTTAAAAGTCTGGACTGCTGATGATGTACTGTAGCTAAGTCAGACATTTCCATGCTTGTACTTCTTTCCTGCATTGTGTGTGTGTGTGTGTGTGTGTGTGTGTGTGTGTGTGTGTGTGTGTGTGTGTGTGAGTGAGTGAGAGAGGGATGGGGGGGGGGTACTGTTAAGCTGTGCTAGTTAAATCCTTTCCTTAGGGGACATAACAATAATTTGTATTTCCTGCAAGTACATTTCAACTAAGTTTTATACATTTATTTATGTTTCAATTGTTTTACTCTCAGTTTTTATCATTTTTGGGATGTGGACATAACATCAATCAGTTTTGGTCCTGATCTGCCTGCAAATTTTTCTTATGATATAGTTGAACTCATTTTCTATTAGCTTTTCTTTATTCTATTTTCTTCTTCTTTTTTCTTTGTGTTCTTTGCAGTTTGCTATCCTGAAAGTTCATTTTCAAAAATCAGTATTGTCAGCAAAATGAACATGGCTTAGTTATTAATCGGATTGTCATTTTCAAAATGTTTATTATATGGTGTAATCCCGTATTTCTTTCATGATTTATCTGCTTCTCCGGGCAATCACAGGATAAGATTCTTAACCTCCAGATTCGCTAAACATGAATGCCGGTTGCTCTGACTAGAGAATCGTGTGATGGTTATATTAAAATTAAACAGAAACTTGAGACTTGGTCGTTCTGGGTGGTGTAGTGGTTAGCATTCCCGGGCACCATCTGGGAGACGCGGTTTTGAGTTCCGCTCCAGGACGATGAAATTTTCAAGTTTTCGGATTTTATCTGACTTACCATCCTTGTCACATTTACACCAAAAATCGGACTGTCATCTTCAAAATTTGTATTATATGGTGTAATTCCGTATTTCTTTCATGATAATGTTAGTATTGTAACACTGTTTCATATTTTTTGTTAACATTTATTGTCTGCTCATGATGAAAAAAAAAAAAGACTGTGTAAGTTACATCAGTGAAAGAACATAGAATGAGCATTTGTGCTCATTTAACTGTTAGTAAATTTTGTAGAGTATAGCATATTGCAGGTGCTACACTTTCCTTTCAGTGAAAATTAGTTTTGCTGATGCCTAGGATTCAGTGCTTGTTGGGCGGTAATAAATCATTCCTGTCATATGCACAAGAATTATGTCTGTTTGATTACAAAGCAGTAGACAACCCTTTGCTGGATTGCTATGCTCGAGGCATACCTAACCTAATTGTGGAGTGGAGTGGAAGCTGGAACAGCCTTCTCACAAAAAAAAAAATAAAAAAAAAGATATCTTGTGGGTTTCCAGTATTTCTCCGCACTAATGGGGTGTGATGTGTTGGAGACAGTCATGCAATCGTGATGGGAAACAGAACAAAAGGAAACATCCTGCTCATTCTTCTATCGGCAATTTACCTCTCTGGAAGAAAGGAGTACCTCACTTAGTGCCTCTTAAACCACTTCACTGTCAGCATACCCTCTCACTTGCAGTAACAATCCTCTTGTTATATTCTCTGTAATGCACATAATCGACTAACAGAAGTGATAATGTCATCATAATGCGAATATCTATTTTTTGTTTAAATGCAACTGAAACTGAGATCATTTTTAATGTACGAGGGGTGTCCGATAAGTATCTGGATTTTCATTCCTATCGATACAAAACCGTGTGTATGATCATGTGTATGTGTTAAACTATTATGACTAGTTTCAGTAAAGTGTGGCAAAAGCGGAGCGGCTTGATACTAATGTTAGGTGGCGCTGTCGATCAAAAACAATGGTGGCTACGTTAAGTGTTCAGTTCGAGCAGTGAGCAGTAGTGACATTTTTTATGAAAGAAGGCATATAGGTAATGGACATTGCAAAAAGACTTTGGACGGTGTATAGTGATGCAGCTATGTCTCTTACCAGTGTTTTGAATAGGTTACAAAGTTTAAAGCTGGCCACAAGAGCCTTGAAGATGAGGCACGGTCAGGTAGTCCTAACACGGCGGTGACTGATGAAATGATTAAACAGGTTGACAACTTGATTAAAGGTGACAGACGCATTGGTGTTTGGATTATTGCCATGGAATTGGATATCAGTTAAGATTCTGTTGGACAAATTATTCATGAACATGTCAATTGTAGGAAGATCTGTGCCAGATGGGTACCCCAAATGCTTACAGCGGTACATAAATGCCAAAGGCTAGACATTTGCAATGAACTGGTGCAGCGCTATGATGAGGAGGATGACACATTCCTGGGATGCATAATCACAGGCGATGAAACGTGGATTCATCAGTTCAAACGGGAGACAAAGCGACAAAGTATGCAATGGCGTCATCCGAATCCACCCCCATCAAAGAAGTTCAAAGTTGGTTCGTCGGCGTCCAAGGTCATGGCTACTGTCTTCTGGGACAAACACGGTATCTTTCTGGTTGAGTACTTGGCAAAAAAATGAAACAATAAATGCGAAGGCTTATGTGAAGACAGTTAGAAAACTTGCGCAGAGTATTTGGACCAAAAGGTCAACATTGAAAAACAATCAAGTGTTGCTTCAGCATGATAACACTCGCCTGCATATTGCTAAACCAGTGCAAGCAGAAATCACAAAACAGAGGTGAACCGTTCTTCCACACCCTGCTTACAGTCTGGACTTGGCACCTTCCGATTTTCATGTTTTCAGCCCCTTGAAGGATAATCTTTGTGGCCACCACTATGAGCGTGTGATGATCTGCGAACAGCTGTCCATCAATGGATTCTCAACATCCCTGCTGATATCTTCACTACCAGAATGAATTGACTTGTTGATCGGTGGAGGAAATGCATTGTGCTGAACGAAGAATACGTGGAGAAGTGACTGACTGTTCATACCACTGTATTGCATATGTGAGTATCATATTTATGCATCCTGTATTTTTTATTTCTCTCCTGTTATTGATAGGAATAAAATCCTGGATACTTATCGGACATCCCATGTACATACGTACAATGTTTAGAATAACTTTATATTTTTGAAGTCCCATTTCAAGGTTTAATACAGGCTTTTAAACTGGAACTGTATATTACCGTGGATGCATACTCAGTATTTTCCAGTCCATAGTCATGTTATCCTTTGTCTCAAGTATAGTTGTCCAAGTTCTTTTTTTTTTCAATCTGTTAAACCTACATTGCAACTGACATTCATACAACTGTTCTAGTGATTTCCTTCCCACATTTTTTTCTAACATTGAACTTTCAGTTTGACTCTTATATAAGATGTGAACAATGGTGGAAATGGTGTGGAATGCAACAAGGCACTGTTGCAGTAGTTTTAGCTATCATTTAATCATGCATAACACAAGATCTTGCTTGTTTGTAGCCCTACCTTTTGTTTACAATCATTGTCAAAAAGCAGTAGGTAAAGCTAACATTCATATAGGCTAAGTACAGGCTAACCAAAAATGTACTTTGTATAGAGCTCATTCAAAAATAAACAGAACCTTAAAGGTACCAGAATGTCAGATTGAAAAACTAGGGAAAATGCTATGCTAAGACCAAAGAAGCAGCAGGGAAGATTAAATTTAGAAATGTCTTAACTCAATGTTGGCAAACTACTCACTGTATCATCAATAAGAGCTAATTTATAATGAGTCTACTTTATATCTTTGACTCTGGATTATTTGTATTGGCATTGGTGTGCCAAGAAAAGTAATAAACTGAACAGTCAATCTAGATATCTGTACAATCGTGGAAGACTGGCCTCGAAATTCAAATTTTACAAATGAACTCAATGAAATAGCAGAATTGGCAAAATACAAAATACAGGGTATCTATAAATGAAGTATACAACTTCAGTGTGCTATTAAAATAAAGTATGATAGAAAAAAACTTACTTTAAATGTCAAGAGATGTGACAAGTGTTAAAGTTTGTTAAGTCAGATGATAGATGGCACCAGGTGTCCCATCTAATGAAAAATTTCATCAAACACAGAATACAACAGACATGGCTTCCCCAGTGGAGAAATCAGCATGTGTGTTTTGGTTTGCGGAGTTAAAATCTCTAGCAACAGTTCAGTGCAAGTTTAGAACAAAGTACAAGAGACAGCCACCGACACAGAGGAGCATCGAACAATGGGTAAATAAATTCAAAGCAACAGGAAGTGTCTTGAAAGGCAAAAGCACTGGAAGACCTTCCATTTTGGATGAAAAGGTGGAAGACTTGCATAAGTCTTATCTAAGGATTCTGAAGAAGTCCGTGCGTGTCGCCAGTTGTGAAATACCGCGAGCAATGGTTCACAAGGTTCTTCATAAACGTCTACACCTATATATGCATATAAAGTACAGTTAGGGCAAAAACTTCTACCAAATGATCAACCACGTCGAAAAACATTTGCGGTAGACATGTTTAGTTGCATTGACGAAGACTCCACACTCCTTTCACGGATCTGTTTCAGCAATGAGTCGACATTTCATGTTTCCAGCAGAGTGAATAAACATAACTGCCAAATCTGAGGCACAGGAAATCTCCATGTGGTTGTAGCATATGAGAGAGACACCCCAAAGGTTAATATCTGGGTTGGCCTAATGGAAGACAGAGTGATGGAGCTCTTTTTCTTCGCTGAACCAACCATTACTAGCATAGCATAACATACCTGGACACGTTAGAACAATTTGCAATTCCACAGCTCCAGGATATTCAAGACATCATTTTACCAGCAAGATGGAGTGCCTCCTCACTGGTCTTTGGATGTACACAGATCTTTAGACCATCATTTTCCAGGGTATTGGATTGAACGTGGGGCACAGACGGCATGGCTACCCCATTCTTCTGATATTACCCCATGGGATTTTTTTTTCTTTGGGGCTTAATTAAGGACATGGTGTACAAGAAAAATGTTACATCCATTACTGAGCTCAAAGAATACATTACTGCAGCCTTCCTCCTTGTTACACCTGACATTCTGCAGCATACGGGGGTGGAACTTGACTATCATTTAGATATCCTGCAAGCAACCAACAGAGCACACGTTGGGGACCTACTGACATTTAATTAAAAAAAAAAAAAACTTTAACAATTGCCATGTGTTTCAACATTAAAAGTAAGTTGTTATTTGTTGTAGTTTTTCTTTTTTTTTTTTTAAATAGCATACTGAAGTTGTATACTTCATTTATGGGCACCCTGTATTTTGGATTGCATGAGAGAGATGCACTTAGAGAGATCTTTTAAGGAATTTGAGGATAGATAAGGAGTGATGATACTTGAAGATCTTAAAAAATCTATTGAGATAGTTAATTCAATACTTGTGTGTATTACAGAATGCAAATGGTGTTTCAGTGAAATGAATTCACTTATGTCACCATGTCGTGCAAGTTTTACCTATGAAACATACTTTTTGTTAAGTTGGTTGTGCCACTTCTTTTAATACAGGTAAGTATGTTTAGTCTTGGCTTCTTCAGAGAAGCTACAGTGCTGAAGAAACTGCATGTAGAAAACAAGAAACAGTTCTGTGTGAAGATTCTGAGTTTAAATATCTATAGGATATTTTGTAAACACTGTGAAATATCCCATAGATTTTTAAACGAGTTCCATATCTCGTAAACATTTGAAATCCTTGCATATAATTTATAATAATTTGATTAAACTAATTTATCTGTATTTGTGTTTTCATTTGTTAAACCAGTGTTTTCCAATGGGGGCATTTTCCTAATTCTTTTATTTCCGGTTCTCAGTAAATTCTACAAGATTTCCATTTATGAATAACAACACCCAATGTAAAGGCAAGAACATTTAGCAGTTTGTCCTTATTTTATTTTTTATTTACAAAGTAAGCAACTTGTGCATTTCACCCTTTGTTTGCACGAGCTGTGTGCAAGGGCATAGAAACAAAAACTTGAATCATGAGTAATAATGCAAGGAACTGTACACCAACTATACATAAGATAGTACAACTATACTAGTTATCCAAATTTATTGGCGTGAATAAAATCAAGGTTTCCAAGCTTTTGCACATCAACCAGATGGTGTTTTCAAGGAAGGTAAGCAAACTGCAGTTTGCTGTCTACCTTCCTTGAAAAGTCCATCTGGTTGATGTGTGAAGGCTTGGAAACCTTGATTTTACTGGAATCATAGCCCATTGATTTGGCCTGCTACGTTAAATTTTTTTTTCTTTTTTTCAGGTGGTAGTAGGATGAGGGTCACGGAAGGTTTGTTGTATTTTGCTGTACTGCTAGTTAGAAAATCCTATTACCAGCAGGGGATATGAAGCTTTCATTATAACACAGCCATACTCTTTGAATTTGCAGTTTTAATTATCAGCATTTGTTAAATCACAGTTACCTTATAAGGATCTCAAGAACATTCATAGTTGATTTTTAAGTAAAAATGTGCCAAATGAAAATTAATTACACAAATCTCATGTAAGAATATGATCATAACTCAACTTCTTCTTGATCTATTCATTTCCCCCATTTATAGCATGTTACTTTCAACAACTGTCCATTCTTTTTCATGTCATTGGTGAAGGACAGGCTTTCATATGTGAAGTAGTAAATAGCAGGGTGAGTCATAAGTTTGTAGCGTTTTGCGGTACAGGTGGAGAAGCTCTGCCGAACAGGTGGGACATGTGCAGTAAGGTGGGATGTGTCCCACGCCTGTTTGGGTGACGTGCTGTGCGTCTCAGACAGGTAAGCATGTGCCGGGCCCGACACACTTGTGCCGCTCATATGAGACAACAATTTCAGAGGAGAAACTTGTTGTTCGTGTGCTCCTATGCCGCTACTGAAAAAAGGTTTGAACGCTACAGCTGCTGCGAAGGAAATTTTTAGTGTAGAAGGTGAGGGGACAGTGCATCCTGCAACAGCAAGAAAATAGTTCCAACACTTCTGGTCCGGAGACACAGAGCTCGTTGACAGATCGAGGTGTGAAAGACCAGTCACCACCATCACCGAAGCCCTGCATCTAGCTGTTAAACAGCAGCCAGGAACCAGCACCTGACGATTAGCAGAGGAAGTCCATGCATCACAAACCACCATCACCTACACCAGCTCGGTTTTCACTCCAGACGTCCACGAATGGTTCCCCATGAGTGGGGCCCAAAGCAAGCTGAGGAGTGTGTCACTCTGTGTCGAGAATTGCTGCAAAATCCATGTGATGACTGGTTTTAGCGGAGAATTATAACAGATGATGAGAAGTGGGTCTTCCTATACGTTATTTTTAATACACCACAATGTGAGTACTCAAGAAATGCATATAGCGTATTAAATCCGTTTATTTTTATGGCGTAATAAGCACAAAGATTCGCCAAGCTTTTTGCACTCCACTGGGAGGCTTTTTAAAGGCAATGGTAGACATAAAAATGCAGGAAATTGGAACACGTAAGGAACAAAGATGATTTTTGAAAATAACGTGTGACATCACGAGCATATTACATGAAACTTAAGCACGTAATTACATGGCACGTTTTTTTAAATAATGCCTGTTCTGGTTTTTTTTTTTAAATAATGCATGCCAAACCATTGGTAGTTCAGTAGAGATCATATCATTGCATGCTACTTTGCTGGAGAGGATTTCGACAGTTCCCCTGATTGCAATCTTCTAATACTAGTTATTCGATTCTGGAGTGGCCGATGGATGCATGACTTCTCTGGTGAGGGCTATATTCTGCATGTCCTGGTTGTCACTTCACACGTGTTCTTTACATCTGGTGTTCAAGGATCGCTTTGTCATTCCGATATATATCTTTCCCGTGTTGTCAGGATATACCAACGGTATAGCGTACACACCTGCCTTTTCTTTTTCACACTGTCTCTCCTTGCAGCTTGATACTATATGTGATAACGGGGTTGGGGACTTCATTGCTATTAATATGTTGTATTTACGTAACAAATTCTTTAACCAATATGCAAAGCCTGGGACATTTGTGATGGTTCCTGCATATCTCATTGTCTTACTAGGTGATTTTGTTATTGCTGACATTATACGATTTCTTACAGCTGTGTATTCTGTCTATTTAATCCTTCTTATATCCAGCCTTTTTAGACCTTTGCTATAAATATTATAAATTTCCTTGTTATTTAGGTAGAGGTTTGCTTGCATACTTTTTTTCTTTTCTTATATTCCCATACACAAAAAAACGTATGGCGCGATATTACATGGCAAAAGACTTCAATGTAGAACTGCTATATTAAGCAGCGATAATACTGTTCGTCACATATATTTTGTTTATGTATGCAGGGTGGAGTAGCTAGGTCCATATAACACTATGAAATACAAAAATGAACATTAATGGTAAAAAAATTTTTACTTACTCATAGTAATTTCGCCATTTTTCTCACTGTTGCAATTCCTCTGCTCATAGAATGGACATTTGCTTATTTTGATGAGATACTAGATCTGCCTGAATGGAAGAATCACAGATTAACTTAACTTGAAATAGTACTTTTAATTTCACTTGAAATAGTACGGAAGATTCACAGATTAACTTAACTTGAAATAGTACTTTAAATTTCACTTGAAATAGTACGGAAGATTCACAGATTAAAAGTACTATTTCATTTAACTTGAAATAGTACTTTTAATCCGCAAATCTTACATTCAGGCAGATCTAGTATCTCATCAAAATAAGCAAATGGCCGTTCTACAAGCAGAGGAATTGCAACAGTGACAAAAATGCCGAAATTACTATGAGTAAGTAAAAAAAAAAATGTTTACCATTAATGTTCGTTTTTGTACTTCATAGCGTTATATGGACCTAGCTACTCCACCCTGCATACTTAAACAAAATATACGTGATGAACAGTTATCGCTGCTTAATATAGCAGTTCTACATTGAAGGTTTGCATACGTTATACACTCTATGTAACCATGCTCTAAAGGCAGAAAGTTTGTACTCTTTTGGGCAGTGCAAATCAGGAGGGACAAGGTTTGGTACTGCGGTCGGTTCCTATGTTATCCTGATACCGGAAACGGCCAGGGGTTGAGGCTTGAGCAATGGTTCAAAGAGGGCATTTTGAAGTGAAGACAATGTTGCATATATTGTGAAATTTCGAGGGTCCTGTCCACTGTGAGCATGTGCCACATGGTCGGGCCATCGATGGGAACCTGTATGTTGACCAGCTGCAGCATGTATACGACGCTCCATGCCAGCGCTACCATGCAATGGTGAACCGAAAGAAGGTCTTCCTGCAAGTCGACAACGCCCCATGTCATAGGTCACGGATTGACCTCCAGAAGATTCAGGATTTGGATGGCGTCAGCCTATAGCCCGGATTTTCAGCTGTTTCGTTCCAAGGCACACTTCTTGGCCGGCAGCCAGTTCCATTCCTTGGAGGCTGTGAACGATGGCATCACTGAGTTTTTTGGATCCAAGCCAGCATCCTGGTATCGCAACGGCATTGCATCGTTGGCTGAACGTTGGCGACGGACCATAGACCTTGATAGACTGTATTTTGCCGAATAGCCATATGTGGTCAACATGTGGTACCAGACTGAACATTGTACCTCAAAACATTACGAACTTATTAATCACCCTGGTATATACTTGATCAATTTAGAATGTTTTTTTTAATGTTTTTACTAATTTTATAATCAATTTTTATCGATTTTAACAAAATCGAATATAAAATTAATAAAAGCATAAAATAAAAAACATCATAATGAAAATTGATGTTTATATATTTTTTTATGTTTATGTTTTACATTTGATTGATGCTTTATGTTTTTATGATCGATTTTTAATAAAATCTATTATAACATTAATAAAAACATAAAAATAAAGAAATATAATCTAAATTGATCAAGCGTATACTTACGACTTAACGCATGAAAGCCTGTTCCTCCCCAATGACATGAAAATGAATGTACATTTGGCTACTAATGTGCTATAAATGTGGGAAAACGAATAGATCAAGAAGGTGTTCTGCTCATATTCTTATGAGATTATTTGTGTAATTAAGCATTTGTTAAATTAATACATAAGTTTTCAGTTACGTAGATGTGTTGTTTCTTGGTGATATAATTTTAAATGGAGAGTGTTAATATCAAGTAAATTAGTGCATACATGTGCACAAGTACATAATTTTAGGGATAAAAGTGCTGTAATTTAACTTCAAAATTTTCGGGGATCTTGAAAATCATATTGGTAAGCAAATGTGGGTGGAAATCAGGAGATATACACTTATACAGGTTGTATTTCCTCTCCGGGATGATACGAGTTTCAGGTTTCCTGAGAAGTTGATTGCACATAGGACAGTTAATTATGGCTTTTATTTGGTAGAAATAAGGAAAGAGTGGGATTTCTCAGCAGTTAACATTTTAAGTGAATTAATGTGAAATGTTGACTGCTGGATTTTTAGTATTAGAAATGTACTAGGCCATACATTTTTTCATATTTTCTTTGCAGAAAAACAAGCCTTATTAGAAAAACTTGAAGCACTGAAGGAATCCATCAATAAACTTCCTCCAGCACATTATCAAACTCTTAAGTTTTTAATGGCTCATCTTAGCAGGTAATGCATTTTTATAACTCATTAAATTCAACGTTAATTTTTTTTTTTTTTCTGTTTTCATACATTCAAAGATGGGTGTGCCACATTAATTCTTTCATGAAATAGTAAATATATTGGGCAAATCTAAAGGCAACTTGGCATTATTATTACTAAAAACAACTTATAGGAGGCCTGTAATTATCACTATTATTAAAAAGAATTTATACAATATTTAATCATTATTATTATTCAAATAACTTATAAGACCTATGGCAGTTATTGAAAACAAATTATAAGACATAAGCATAATTATAAAAATTTATAATTGACCTGTAATATTTGTTATGTGTGGCTTTTTCTTGAAAAAGGAGTTCAAGATGAAAAATCCTTCTGCCTCTGCAAACTCAACGAGAGTATTTCCACGCTGGTTTCTGTTGCCGTGACCGAATTTACCTACTGAAGTTTCATTCTGTTGCTGGTGCCCTATTTTTGCATTGAAATCTCCCATAATTATCTTCAAGTGCTGCTTACCTTTATTATTTAGATCACGAATTTCCTCATAAAATTCTTCAATTTCTTCTTCAGGATGACTTGTGGTGGGTGCATAAGTTTGAATAATCTGAGCCTGGTATCTTCTCGATAGTTGGATAACGAGTCGTGCAGCTCTGTCAGAGGAACTTTCAACTTCTACCACTTTATCCTTCAGTTTCTTGTTTATTATAAATCCAACACCACTAGTTCTGCCAGTATCTGTCCCACGATAATAGAAGAGATGTCCACTTTTCAGTTCAATGAGATCTTCTCCTTTTCTCCTTACCTCACTTACATGGAGACATCCAATTGGGACGACAAGTGAAATTGATTTTATTATGTGTAACAAAAAATTCGTCATCGAAGACTGCAGTGTGCTGAACAAGTTCAACACAGGTAGTGACCATAGATTGGTGAGATGTAAGATGCACCTTAACACTAAACTCGAACGTGGTAAGCTCATAAGACAAACAAAATGTATCGACATAACCAACCTTAAAAAACACCATAATGCCTTCAAGTTGGAACTGAAGAACAGATTCTCTGCTTTAGAAGGCCTAATATCGGAAGAAGTGGATATTTCGGAAGTTAACAGAAAAGTAACCAAAGCTCTTATGGAAACAGCAACAAAATTAGCTGGGTCTAAGAACAAGTTGCATGTGAACAAATTATCAGGGAAAACCAAAATGTTGATGCAAAAAAGAAGAGACATGAGGTCAACTAAAGAAGATGTGTCTTCCAAAGTGGAATATATAGAGCTATGCAAGACAGTACGAAAAAGTATCACTGAAGACGTAAGGAAATTCAACTGTGAACTAGTAAGGAAAGCAATTGAAAACAACCAAAGCCTAAAAACAGCAAAGGGACATCTCAGTAAGGGAAGAAAACAGATTATGGCACTGAGAAAAGAAGATGGTTCTGTAACAAGAAATAGAGGGGAAATTTTGACAAGAGTGAAAGATTTCTACTCCAAATTATATGAAAGGGATGATACATGTACTCCAGACATCATGAAAGGTACCAGAGTTCTTCCAGTCCTCCCAGCAGAAGTTGCTCATGCAATCAAGAACATGAAGCGGGGGAAAGCTCCAGGAGAAGATGGAATTACTATAGACATCATACAAGAAGCAAGTGGAGAAATCGAAACAGTACTCGCCCAAATTTTCACTCGATGCCTTAATGAAGGGAAGATTCCTGAGGATTGGAACAATGCTACAATGATCCTGCTACATAAAAAAGGTGACATTGAGGATCTCAGGAACTACAGAACTATCAGCCTCCTATCAGTGGTTTATAAAATCTTCACTAAAGTTCTTTCACACCGCTTGAAGGTAACACTGGACATGGCTCAACCGAGAGAACAAGCTGGATTCAGGAGTGGCTACAGCACAATAGATCATATCCACGTACTGAGAGAACTAATTGAAAGAGCGAGGGAATATGAACTTCCATTGTGCATGGCTTTTATCGATTATGAAAAAGCCTTTGATTCGGTGGAAACCATCAGCAGTTACCACGGCCCTGAAATCCTGCGGTATTGAAGATGCATACATTAATATTATTAATAACATCTATGAAAATGCAAGTGCAAAGATTCGGCTGTTTGAAAATACAACACACATAAAAATTGGAAAGGGAGTGAGACAAGGTGACACCATATCTCCGAAGCTCTTTAATGCCACATTGGAAAATGTCTTTCAATCACTGAACTGGGAAAGCAAGGGGATAAAGATTAATGGAGATTATCTAACCCACCTTCGTTTTGCTGATGACGTAGTCATTTTTGCAACTACCCCATCAGAGCTGCAGAGTATGATCCAGGAACTTGCTGACAAGAGTAAAGAAGTGGGATTAAAAATGAACTTTCGGAAGACAAAAGTGATGTTCAATGCTTTTACAAGAAATGAAGATTTATCGATTGATGGAGAAAAGCTGGAGATAACAGATACGTATGTTTATCTTGGACAGCAGATATCAAGTGAGGGTCACATTGATGAAGAAATTAATCGGCGTACAAAACTTGCCTGGAGAGCTTTTGGAAGAAATAGCATAATTTTCAAGAGCAATATGCCATTATGTCTTAAAAGAAAAGTGTTTGATCAATGCATCCTTCCAGTGCTTACGTATGGTGCAGAGACGTGGACCTTAACTAAAAGAGACATACAAAGGCTGCAGACAACTCAAAGAAGCATGGAGAGGTGCATGCTTGGTATAACCAGGAGAGATAAGAAGAGGAACTCGTGGATCCGAAAAATGACTAGAGTGGAAGACATCATGATCAGAGTTAAATCCCTGAAATGGCAATGGGCTGGACATACTGCCAGAAGGACAGACCATAGATGGACAGCCGAAATTTTAGATTGGATTCCAAGGGACAGGGAAAAGACCCAGAAAAAGACCACATGGGAGATGGGTGGATGAAATTCGTAAATATGCGGGAGTGACATGGAAGAGACTGGCACAAGACAGACCGTTGTGGAGGAAACTTGGGGAGACCTTCGTCCAGCAGTGGATTGATAATGGTTGACAATGATGATGATGATGATTTGTTATGTATGGCGTCATCTTACACAGTAGTTATGTACTACTACTATTATTTTTTATATCACCACCTACTAAAATGAATTAGAGTTGCCACTGCCTGTTGTTCATTCTCTAGACACACTTATCTTCAGTACAAGATAAAACACTCAAATTATATATACAGTAAAACCTGTGTAAGTTGGACACCCACAGTTCCTCTTAAACATGTCCAACTTAGGGAGGTGTCAACATATACAGTATGATATTAAATTTTTTTCCAGTAAAGCATATCAAAAGACTTTTTATAACATGTGGAAAACAGATGGTTTGAATGAAATACTGTTACAAGTGCTGTAGAAATGCGTTACTTACAGGAGGTTTGTGGGAAGAGGCGTTCTGATCGTGTGAGGAATGAAGATGTTTTGGAGTTGTGTAATGTGAAGCAAAATGTTGTTAGCAAGGTGGAGACTAATATGCTTTGGTGGTTCGACCATGTTGAAAGAATGAGTGATGAGATGCTTACTAAGAAAAAATTTTCAGCCCAAGTGGCTGGAAGCAAAGGCAGTGGAAGGCCAAGGAAGTCATGGGAGGATCAGATTCAGGAGTGTCTGCTTGAGAAAAGGATAATGAGTATGAATTATAGAAGATATTGTGTGTGTCGTGTTATGGATGTCAGTGAAGCCCGAGTTGTATGTCAAGATTGCTGTAAATGGAGAAGTTTGATACTGCAACAGTAAGTAAATAATCAGTTAAAAATTATCTGTTTTCTCTTTGTGGAGCTAACCTCTGAATCCCAGAGAACAGCTTAGTGATATACATGTATGTTATTACTATTACAAAAACACAGCGCAATGTAGCATAAAGAAGCACTGTGCATACAATGTAATTCCTGATATACATATATGTACACGTAGTATGATTTCATGAAATTTATATACTTACACACTTAAAGCGGAAATGAAGAAAACCACATACATGCATACATTTACCTCCATAACAATGACTACACATATTTTAGGGTGAACTAACGTGGTAAAGTTGATGCAGTAATCATTTCTACTGTCAGGAAAAGTACTCTGTCTGAAGAATTTGCTCAACAGTCAGGCATGAATGTGGGGGGAAGTGGACTGCTTCCTGAGAATATCATCTCCACAGCTGGGGGCAGATTAAGAGGTTCCTGGAAGTGACAAAAACTAAGGAATTATCGCTGGGGTTAGATAATGAAGGCCAAAAGGTCTACGACATACACTAATGGCCTTCCAATTGCCTCTGTATACACTTAACTGCCTGTGCACACAATAACTGAGCAGGTGGCTTCTTTCATGCTTAATACACAAAAGCCTATTTCAAGGAACTTGTCCAACTTAGCATGTAAACAGCATCAGCAGTTTTTTCAGTTTTACTGAACTGCATCCAGCTTAGGGAGGTGTCAAACTTAACAGGTTTTACTGCACATGACAAAAACACTCAATAATGAATATATAATGGGCTGGACATATTGCCAGAGGGACAGACGACTGACGGACAACCAAAATTTTAGATTGGATTCCAAGGGATAGGAAAACAGCCAAAAGAAGACCGCACAGGAGAGAGATAGGTGGATGAAATCCGAAAGCATGCATGAGTGACATGGAGGAGACTAGCTGAAGACAGAACATTGTGAAAGAAATTTGGGGAGACCTTCATCCAGCAGTGGATTGATAATGTTTGACAATGATGATATATACTGTCAACTCTGGATATAGTGAACATTCGGCTATAGTGAACTGAAATCATTGGTTCTGACCCACAACATTGGAAATGTACATTAAAATTTTCGTTTACAGTGAACCCTCAACTTCGGTTATAGTGAACCTAAAAAATAAAACTTCAAAGAAAAAAGTGTACTTGTAACTTATTTCAAAACAAACCTTCTTGTGAAAACTTGAAAGAATGTGTTGAGAAAAATATTTTGACTTACTACTCCTTAAATGCATTAAAGGATAAAGTTAGGATTAAAAACCTCAGCAACATCAAGCTGGTTTTCCTGCCTGCCAACACCAGTCAGGTCTCCAACTCATGGATCAAGGTGTGATTTGCAGCTTTAAACCCTATTATAGAAGGGAAGTAATGCTTCATTTAATCCAAGCTTTGGAAACAAAGCAGAACACTTCAATAAATGTTCTAAATGCTGTACGTTTTGGAAACAAAGCGTGGAGGAGTGTGTCAACTGTGACTATACAGAACTGTTTCCTGAGGTCTGATTTGGCTACTGGATGTATGGAATTCGAAGAAAAGGATGATGTGCCTCTCAGAGACCTGCTTCAGCATATTGGCGCAAATTCCTCTGAAGCTAAAGATTTTATCAATGCTGACTGTGAAGTTATAACGAATTAAAACCAATCGGATGAAACTATTGTCAAGGCTGTGAAACGCGGCTCCAGCACGGAAGATAACAAGGCTGAAGATGATAATGAGAAATGTATTTCAACAGTGAAAGACATGTTGGGGGGTGTCAGGACATGTTGGGGGTGTCAGGACATGTTGGGGGGTGTCAGGACTATGCTAAAGTTCCTAGAATGTATGGAAAATGTAGAATTGAATGTAGCAAAAGCACAGACTCTAGAAAAGGACATAGAGAAAATATTTATTTAAACTGTTTGCAGCAAGCAGCAGCACATAACAGACTATTATCACAGTAGTTAAGGTAATGTAAAATGAATTTTTTTTACTTAATTTAATGAATATACACTACATACATAAAATAATTTTTTAGATACATATGTACGTATATTTTTTTTCTTTCTCACCATTTCACTCGATTCAGGTTAAGGGAAGACACTTCGGTTTTAGTGAACCTCGGACATAGTGAACGAAATATGCGAGTCTGCAGAGATTCACTATAAGCAGAGTTGACTGTATATATATATATATATATATATATATTATATATGTATATTATATATGTATATATTATATATGTATATATATATATATATATATATATATCTAGAAGTTTCAATGATGGAAAGATTCCTGAGGATTGGAAAAATGCTACAATGAACCTGTTATAAAAAAGGTGACATTGAGGATCTCACGAACTACAGGCCTATCAGCCTCCTTTCAGTGGTTTATAAAATCTTCACTAAGGTTCTTTCACATCGCTTGAAGGTAACATGACTTGGCTAAACCGAGAGAACAAGCTGAATTCAGGAGTGGCTATAGCACCATAGATGATATCCATGTACTGAGAGAACTAATTGAAAGAACAAGAGAATATGATCTCCCATTATGTGTGGCTTTTATTGATTATGAAAAAGCCCTTGATTCTGGGAAACCATCAGCAGTTATAGGGGCTTTGAAATTCAGTGATATTGAAGATGCTTACATTAGCATTATTAATAACATTTATGAAAATGAAAGTGCAAAGGTTTGGTTATTTGAGGATACAGCACCAATAAAAATTAGAACAGGAGTAAGACAAGGTGACACCATAGCTCTCAAACTCTTTAATGCCACATTGTAAAATGTCTTTCAATCATTGAACTGGGAAAACAAAGGGATAAAGATTAATGGAGATTACTTAACTCCCCTTCATTTTACTGATGACATAATCATTTTTGGAGCTACCACTCCAGACCTGCAGGGTATGATCTAGGAACTTGCTGACAAGAGTTAAGAAGTGGGATTAAAAATGAACTTTCATAAGACAAAGCTTATGTACAATGCTTTTTGAAGAAATAAAGATTTTGCAATTGATGGAGAAAAGCTCGAGGTAACTGATACCTACATTTACCTTGGATAACAGATATCAAGCAAGGGTCACATTGATAAGGAAATTAATTGGGATATAAAACTTGGCTGGAGAGCTTTTGGAAGAAACTGTACAATTTTCAAGAGCAATATGCCATTATGTCTTAAAAGAAAAGTCTTTAATCAGTCATTCTTCCAATTTATTACATATGGAGCAGAGACATGGACCTTAACTAAAAAAAAGATGTACAGAGGCTGCAGACAACTGAAATAAGCACAGAGAAATGCTTGCTTGGTGTAACCAGGAAGAAAAATAAGAACAGGAAGTCGTGTATAAGGAAAATGACAAGAGTGGAACACATCATGATCAGAGTAAAATCCTTGAAACAGCAATGGTCTGGCCATGTTGCCAGAAAAACGGACCACCAATGGACCAGGGGCGGCCAGTCAGAGTGGCTTCCCCAATGATTCTTTCAGTAAAGTATTTTTTAAAAAGCAGAAGAATAAATTACATTTAAGCAGAAAAACAAAAATGCAGTGCTATAAAATACAGCACTATTCAGTTACATACAGTGCCCATTCACACAAGCACTTCCTTGGACTTTCACAGCTAACTACACATGATAAAGCTTCAGAGAGAGGCCCATTTCTTCAGGGCTGCCGGCATTACCATGGTCACAGTGCGGGAGCCAATCAGTGCATGTCATCCAACAGAAGCTTGTCTCTTCTATTAACAGATCACAGGAGGCATGTCACAAGCAAGCTTCAGTCTTAAAGCAGTGTCTTAAAAGTTTTCCTAGAGTATGCTGCATCACACGGCATGAGTGATTTTTTTGTTACTTTTACTGTCAAAACAATAAATTTTGAGTGTAAACTTTTGGATTTAGCTGTACAAAATCAATATAATGGATGGGGAAAGTAGTATTTGCAGTGTATCAATGTGTAATAGTGACATTATTACCTCTTTGTTAGAAGTTCCTTTCTCAAAAAGAAATGACATTGAAAGACATGCGATTATAAAACAAGGAAGATGTCTTCCCAAGTTTTCTCTTATGCAAAAAGACAAAGGCAAAAACCAAACATTCCAATTTTCATGGTACCATCAACATAAATGGCTATGCGGTAGCACAATGAAGGTGAAGTTATTTTGCTGGCCTCGTTTGCTATTAAGCTCAAATAAAAGTGTGTGGTCTTCTGAAGGATACGATGAGTTAAAAAACTTATCTAGGGCAGTGGTTAGATGCATCCAGTAAAGATCATTTGGAATTCTTATGTGCCATTTTTTTGTGACTACGGATAAATTATTGTTCTGGCCTTCCCAGGGTTTGACCCTACCATCCGCCACTGTAATGGACAACCAAAATTTAGACTGGATTCCAAGGGACAGAAAAAGGCTAAGAAGAAGACCACATGGTTGATGTTTGAGTGAAATTCAAAAGCATGCTGCAGTAGTATGGAGGAGACAAGCTCAAGACAGACAGTTGTGAAAGACTATGCAGCAGTGGATTGATAATGGTTGGCAATGGTTGACAATGATGATGATGATATATAAAATAAAACAAGACAAGTACTGTGTGAATGTGTAGGTGTGTGTGCGTGAGCATATGCATGCTAATCATGTGGTATATTACCAAGCCTCATATATATCTTATTGAAGTAAATCAAGTTAGTGTATCATATTGCTGTTATATGGTTTCAGTACAGTTTCTTCTGCTGATTAAAAAAATCTCAAATTTCCTTTTCAGCAAAGAACTCTAATTGATAGGGAATAAGCAAAAAGGGATCTATGTTAACTTGCAACTTCATGCACAGGCATGTTTATGTTTGATTTGTATTTCAGTTGTTCATGCTGCATTTCTTAAATTTGAGTGTTTTTGTCATGTACTGAAGATAATTGTGTCTACAGAATGAAGAACAGGCAGCGATGGCTCTAATGCATTTTAGTAGGTGGGAACATAAAAAATAATAGCCCTAGTACATAACTACTAGGTAAGATGGCAATGCCATACATAACAAACATATTACAGGTCAATTATAAATTGTTTTAATATGATTGTATGTCTTAAAATTGTTTTTAATAATTATTACAGGTCTTATAAATTGTTTGAACAATCATCATCATCATCATCATCGTCAACCATTATCAATCCACTGCTGGACGAAGGTCTCCCCAAGTTTCCTCCACAACGGTCTGTCTTGTGCCAGTCTCCTCCATGTCACTCCCGCATATTTACGAATTTCATCCACCCATCTCCCATGTGGTCTTTTTCTGGGTCTTTTCCTGTCCCTTGGAATCCAATCTAAAATTTCGGCTGTCCATCTATGGTCTGTCCTTCTGGCAGTATGTCCAGCCCATTGCCATTTCAGGGATTTAACTCTGATCATGATGTCTTCCACTCTCGTCATTTTTCGGATCCACGAGTTCCTCTTCTTATCTCTCCTGGTTATACCAAGCATGCACCTCTCCATGCTTCTTTGAGTTGTCTGCAGCCTTTGTATGTCTCTTTTAGTTAAGGTCCACGTCTCTGCACCATACGTAAGCACTGGAAGGATGCATTGATCAAACACTTTTCTTTTAAGACATAATGGCATATTGCTCTTGAAAATTATGCTGTTTCTTCCAAAAGCTCTCCAGGCAAGTTTTGTACGCCGATTAATTTCTTCATCAATGTGACCCTCACTTGATATCTGCTGTCCAAGATAAACATACGTATCTGTTATCTCCAGCTTTTCTCCATCAATCGATAAATCTTCATTTCTTGTAAAAGCATTGAACATCACTTTTGTCTTCCGAAAGTTCATTTTTAATCCCACTTCTTTACTCTTGTCAGCAAGTTCCTGGATCATACTCTGCAGCTCTGATGGGGTAGTTGCAAAAATGACTACGTCATCAGCAAAACGAAGGTGGGTTAGATAATCTCCATTAATCTTTATCCCTTTGTTTTCCCAGTTCAGTGATTGAAAGACATTTTCCAATGTGGCATTAAAGAGCTTCGGAGATATGGTGTCACCTTGTCTCACTCCCTTTCCAATTTTTATGTGTGTTGTATTTTCAAACAGCCGAATCTTTGCACTTGCATTTTCATAGATGTTATTAATAATATTAATGTATGCATCTTCAATACCGCAGGATTTCAGAGCCGTGGTAACTGCTGATGGTTTCACCCGAATCAAAGGCTTTTTCATAATCGATAAAAGCCATGCACAATGGAAGTTCATATTCCCTCGCTCTTTCAATTAGTTCTCTCAGTACGTGGATATGATCTATTGTGCTGTAGCCACTCCTGAATCCAGCTTGTTCTCTCGGTTGAGCCATGTCCAGTGTTACCTTCAAGCGGTGTGAAAGAACTTTAGTGAAGATTTTATAAACCACTGATAGGAGGCTGATAGGTCTGTAGTTCCTGAGATCCTCAATGTCACCTTTTTTATGTAGCAGGATCATTGTAGCATTGTTCCAATCCTCAGGAATTTTCCTTCATTAAGGCATCGAGTGAAAATTTGGGCGAGTACTGTTTCGATTTCTCCACTTGCTTCTTGTATGATGTCTACAGTAATTCCATCTTCTCCTGGAGCTTTTCCCCTCTTCATGTTCTTGATTGCATGTGCAACTTCTGCTGGAAGGACTGGAAGAACTCTGGTACTGGTACCTTTCATGGTGTCTGGAGTACATGTATCATCCCTTTCATATAATTTGGAGTAGAAATCTTTCACTCTTGTCAAAATTTCGCCTCTATTTCTTGTTATAGAACCATCTTCTTTTCTCAGAGCCATAATCTGTTTTCTTCCCTTACTGAGATGTCCCTTTGCTATCTTTAGGCTTTGGTTGTTTTCAATTGCTTTCCTCACTAGCTCACAGTTGAATTTCCTTACGTCTTCAGTGATACTTTTTCGTGCTGTCTTGCATAGCTCTATATATTCCACTTTGGAAGTCACATCTTCTTTAGTTGTCCTCATCTCTCTTCTTTTTTGCATCAACATTTTGGTTTTTCCTGATAATTTGTTCACATGCAACTTGTTCTTAAACCCAGCTAATTTTGTTGCTGTTTCCATAAGAGCTTTGGTTACTTTTCTGTTAACTTCCGAAATATCCACTTCTTCCGATGTTAGGCCTTCTAAAGCAGAGAATCTGTTCTTCAGTTCCAACTTGAAAGTATTATGGTGTTTTTTAAGGTTGGTTATGTCAATACATTTTGTTTGTCTTATGAGCTTGCCACGTTCCAGTTTAGTGTTGAGGTGCATCTTACATCTCACCAATCTATGGTCACTACCTGTGTTGAACTTGTTCAGCACACTGCAGTCTTCGATGACGAATTTTTGTTACACATAATAAAATCAATTTCACTTGTCGTCCCAATTGGATGTCTCCATGTCCATTTCCTGTGTGGCTTTTTCTTGAAAAAGGAATTCAAGATGAAAAATCCTTCTGCCTCTGCAAACTCAACGAGAGTATTTCCACGCTGGTTTCTGTTGCCGTGACCGAATTTACCTACTGAAGTTTCATTCTGTTGCCGTTGCCCTATTTTTGCATTGAAATCTCCCATAATTATCTTCAAGTGCTGCTTACCTTTATTATTTAGATGACGAATTTCCTCATAAAATTCTTCAATTTCTTCTTCAGGATGACTTGTGGTGGGTGCATAAGTTTGAATAATCTGAGCCTGGTATCTTCTCGATAGTTGGATAACGAGTCGTGCAGCTCTGTCAGAGGAACTTTCAACTTCTACCACTTTATCCTTCAGTTTCTTGTTTATTATAAATCCAACACCACTAGTTCTACCAGTATCTGTCCCACGATAATAGAAGAGATGTCCACTTTTCAGTTCAATGAGATCTTCTCCTTTTCTCCTTACCTCACTTAGCCCGACGATGTCCCACTTGATCCTTTGTAGTTCCTCTTCCAATTCAAGAAGCCTTGAATCAGAAGATAGGGAGCGTCCGTTGTAGGTAGCCAAGGTCAGCATCAAATGGCAGCCTAGTCCGGTCCTCCGGGGATTCTTAGCACCCTCTGCCTTCATGTCGCACTGGCCGCTGCCTTGGCCAGGTACATTCCAGCTGCCGGAGACTGAGGGCCAAGATTTAAGTTGTAGAGTCATTTTGGAGGTGTTTGGCCATAACTCACCACGCTGGCCAAGCGGGTTGGTGAGTGTGGGATAGCATTTCCTCTGATCCCGATGGTATAGTTATACCGCTATTGGCGGTCGTCAGAGCCCCTTTAGTGGGAACAGGATGCACCACGAGAAGGCGGGGTTGACATTTGTCAAGGAGAGGCTGTGATGTTACGCATCACCTGACCTTACATCCCCAACAATAATAGTGATTAAATATCCTATAAATTCTTCTTAATAATGAGAATTACAGGTCGCCTATAAGTTGTTCTTAATAATAAGAATAATGCCAAGTTGCCTTTAGATTTGTCCACTTTGCCTTTACTCTTGGTAAGAACAAAATTGAAGTTGACGTGCTTCTAAATGTTTTATTTCTAATTTTTGTTTCAAATTCATTGTACTAAATTTATTCAGTAAAGGATCTACTTTGTTCATTGCAAAAAATAAAGTTTAATAGCACGGTTGCGTTCGCACTTCAGAACTGCTCGCAGCTACAGAAATAAAAAAAATAAAGAAAATCCAGGTATGTATGGCTGCCACATCCCTTTTAACCACTAAAGTTGTTGCATAGAGAAATAAACGGCATTTTGGCCACATGTGTTGAGTGTGAAGGATAGGTCTGATTAACAGCACAGAAGTATCATGAGCAAGCATGCTCACTGATGCACCCTTCCTGAGCACTAAGAAGCCCTGATTCATGCACTGAAAATACATCACACCATTCTGGGGATAATTGGTAGTTATCCCGTTTAGTAAATCACACACTAGTTGGTAGTTATCCCATTTTACCATCTGACCTGAGTGTTACTGTGTGTGTGATCTTGCACTGACCAGCAATACCCCAAACCACACACATTTTAAGAACTCATGATAAATTTTACGAAGTCATTTTCATCCACCAATGGAGGTGTTCGGATATTTCAGAACCAATATTTTAAACTGATTAAGTGCGAAATGCTGATGACTAACCTGGTAAATAAAACAGAAATTAAAGAAATATTGGTCAACGGTGCTGTAAGGCATGCAATATCAACCATTTATCTGATCTGAACAATGTTAAGGAACCGTTGAATCAGAATTTCTAACAGCAAATTGAAACAAAACGAAATATTTGAAGTCAAAATACTCAATAAAGCTGCAAAATTGTCAACAAACATCAACTTTTGTCAGCACACAAGAAATCGCGGACAGAGGAGTCAAGTTTTCTAACAACGCTTCTCATTGGTTAAATAGGTGACATCACATAAGGGATGGTATATGTGATTACCACGGAGTGTTCTACAATCATACAGCATTATACATGACTAAAAAAGACTTCTGATTATGAGACAGCAACTGTCCCAGTGCACAGGGTAAGTTCCAATTTTAAGATTTAAAGTCTCTTTAAATAGAAAAAAAAAATAGAAAAAGTATTTGCTGTATTGATTGATAAGGCAAGAAGGGAATGGAAAATACATACATTTCATTAGGAAAATTAAAAACAATATATATATGAAGTTGCTCTTCTGAATTGTTATCAATGAGACTAGTATGTGTTTGTGATTAAAACTGAAGCAATGCTAATTTTTTCCTTTCCATTTTCAGGGTTGCAGAACGTCAGAAATTCAATTTAATGACTCCACCGAACCTAAGCACAGTCTTCTGCCCAACACTGATGCGATGTCCGGAAATAGGAGGATGCCAGGATCAGTTGAGTGCGTGGCATGCAGAGAGCACTGTAATAGAGTTACTCATTACTCATCAGAGGTTATTATTTGATCACTGATAACTTGGTCCTTGTTGTTAGAATTGACGTCATATGAATTTTGTATTCATTAATCTTGGCAGACAGTGAGTGTTGTTTTAACATCTCCTCTGTGATTGCCTCTAGTATGGCATGTTGAAGGGTTTCATCATCATCATCATCACTCTCATCATCATCTTAGAGCTTCATCACATGTATATCTAGATCATTACCCATTAGCTGTGATGTATATCATGTATATTATTGGCTGTCATAAGAACAGCCTATTTCAGTAGCTCATAAATGCTATGATATAAGGAGACTTGAATTATGCAGAAACTGAAAAAGAGTACAGAGTGCTAGCTAGTGTCATCAGTGGTGCTCATTACCAATAATGAAACAACTATATGGATTTTTCAAATGATTCCTTGTCATAGAATATTGAAAATGTCAGAAAGAATGAATCATTAGTCTGAGGTCTTTGTATGTTAAACACTTCATACATGGCCATTTTTGTAACTTTTCTGTTTTGTTTTCCTTTTTTACCCACCCATTTCAAAGTAAGTTTAAGAAATCTTTTGTTAAAGAAAAAATGTGCAAAACTTTCCACTGCACAGTGATTTTACCTTTATCTGTTCTGTGCATGCTCAAATTATATGTATAACTGTAGCATATAATTGATAAACTATGAGAAAAAAAAATTCATTCAGTATTCAAAATATTCAGGGTTTAGAAAGATACCCCCACCCCCCATATCTCTGTCTTTCTGTGCCTCTAGTTTCATCTGTGAAATTTGCATTCACAATGATGCTACCTAGTCTGTTGTAATATTTATTGCAATGAAAACATTTCACTATGTGTACAAGACTAAATCAAAAAGTGCTGTTTGCTAACATTTTTTTTTTTTATAATTTGACATACTAGTGTTATAAACATTTCTGAGTATCCAGATGAAACCATCAGTCTTTGATGTATTTTTAACCACATTTTTTTTTTTTTTTTGCCTGGTGACATTACAATTTCTGCTGTTATAGAATTACAAACATGATACCTTTCCCATTCAAAGGAAAGGTATATTGTTTCTGTACTAATGTTCAAAAATGTGATAGGTAATCTTTGTGGTTTCCCATCTGTTCAGTCTTTAATATTCCAATCATATGAATGCTGCAGTGACTTTAAAATGAAAATCATTTTATATTCCATCCGCTTTGCGAGCTGAAGACTAAACCATGAAAAAAAAAAAAAGTTTTGTTTACTATCTGTTTTAACATGGACAGGAGAGGCGTCATGTTTTAAGTAATATAACAATACACACATACACTCACTGAGGTGCCAGTTTAGTAGGTAGACCTACCCCCATCACAGAAATGGGTCACTTCAGTGCATAAGACTGCACATGCATGTCGTGCCCAGGAATTTTTCGCGGGGGTTATGAATTTTTTATTATGTACTACTAAATGTGTTATGAATGCGTTTTTAAAATGTATGCAACATCCATGCAAAAATATTCAAATAAACATTGCTGGAAATTCTTATTAATATTCTTATTATCTATATTCTTATCTTGACATAATGGCTTACCACTTATATTTTGCTATTTATCTGTGCAGAAAACAAGAACAAGAATACTACACTACTTACTCTTAAATGGTTAAAAGGTACAAGTAATTCTAGAATGAAATAAAATTTGTACCTTTTAGCGAAACATTCTTCATTTGTATATGGTGCTTTTTTCATTGTACAGTAAGACAGGTAATCACTGACAACACTCATTTCTACAAATCTGTTTTGGGTTTTTTGTGCTTATGCTACAGTATTGATTTTGTTTTGATGTAATTCTTGCTATTTTAATAAAAACTCCATGCTTTTCTGCATGCTTTAGAGTAGTCCGAAATAAGTCTTGAACTCAAATTTGGCATTGCCTCGTCACCACAGAAACGTTCAGTATACCCATTTATTGGCTTTTCAATGGGACATATCCTGCTCCTTGCAACTTCCTCTTCATGGTGAAACCATGTTCAGTTGTTGACATGGGACATAAAACAGTTTTAAATACTACAAAACTTTGCCTTTTAAAATCGAGTTTTTGAAATATCGAAAGGTTCCAAATTTTTTGGGAGTGACCCCCTCCCCCTACCAGAACAGCACTGTGCACACGAATGCAGTGTAATTCAGATAGACTAGCTCATCAAGCATCAGTTAGCGTTCAATTGAGGGTCAGACTGAACAAAACTTGTGAACTGAAGGATTTGGAACTGGGCATGCAAGTTTGCGACAGGCATGCCGTTTCAAGTATCTCCCAGAAAGTTGTTTTCCTCGGGTTTTTCCGCACAACTGTAGTAGCAAGGATTTTGCCATTAATGGTGCAACACATAGAAAACTTCCAGCAATCAGTGATCCCACGGACACTGATTGCTGGAAGGCTGATGGATCAGAGGAGACAGACAACATCATTGTCAGCTGTTGTAGCCGATTCCCGATATAGAGGCGTGCAACCAAAAAAAATTTCTGAGGGGGTTATGATATCGATAAAAGGTCTATATAAACTGTACTTGCATGCAATATTGATATATTATTCATATCTTTGGGTAAAAGTTTTGGCACCAGTTAGTATGACTAGATGTTTTAATTGGTATCAGCAAAACAAGTACCATTATTGAGCAAATTAAAGTGCACAAATTAACAAAGTTATTTTTAATAAAAAAGATGAAATAATCAGATAAAATGACGCAAGCACTTTATCAGAAACATAACTATAATATAAAGGCAGTAACGCTGAAGAAATGTATCTCTTCTCTCTGGGGTGTCTCCTGTCTGAATGACCAAAAGTGAATGCACTTTATCAGTGGTTTAGGGTGTTCTAAAATTTATCATGGGCTAAATACTGTATTTATTGGCATATAACACACACCCTATTTTTAAGAAGGAAGTTTCAGTAAAAAAACTTAAATTTAAAATAAATGACTTGGGAGCTCTGAATTTTTTTAGATAACTCAACACACTTGTTTATTAATATTTATACCACTTATAAGGCAAATAATATGAAAGAAAAAAGCATCTGTTTGAACGAAAAAAACTTGGATATTAGACCTGTTACAAAAATTTTAATCAGAATCACTGCTATCTTGAAAAGTGATGAGACAGACTAAAAAATTAAAAAAAAAACAGCCAGAAGCCGGGTTCCTTAAACTGACGCCGCCTGATGATAATGCATGGTCATCATCACGAGAAATGATACCCTCTAACTAGCACGATGAAACCACGCATACACTAACAATTTTTATCACCAATCATCAGCCCCGAAGAGTTTAGACGTCACCGGAAGTTTCGTCATATTTTCCCTGAGTATCTGCTGCTTAAGCAAGTTGTGCTGTGAAAGCAACTTAACAAGAGCAGATGCTTAGGCTTAACCTTGCAGCTCATGTTCATTGCTGAAGCAAGTGAGGTTGCTTTTGGGCACTTAAAAAAGGTAAATCAGGATTCCATCTAAAAAAATTTTGTGGGAATCTTCTTTCTGAAGATTGTATTGATACCACTTTTAACAAGATCTGTCAGAAAACAGAAGAGATATGCATTAGAGAAGCATCTGCAGTTATAGTAAAGTGATACCAAACTGGTAACATTTGGCAACGCCGGGATGCATCACACTCTGCAGCAGTATTCATTTTACCTAAGTTTAAATAAAAGAAAAGTTGTATACACATATAACACGCAGGTAGAATTTCAGCCCTAAATTTTACAAAAAGAGTGTGTTATACGACGATAAATACAGTATTTTTAAAATTGCTCTCAACCTTCTTCCTCACTGTGAAATATAATTTCAGTGGATTGCGAGGTTTCCAAATGTCACCTGCTGAAATCATACTTAACCACACAGAATGAAGTAGAAATTTTGTTTATATATATATGTAAGTACACTGCATAACATAAAAATACAACAGTAGAAACAAAGTATGTTTTATTTCGCTCCCAATTAACTGGGATATTTTGCTATAACTCCACATCAAAATTTCTAGACTGATTCATATGTTTTTGCTCCAGCAAATATTTGGTTGATGTGGGCCTAAGTCTTGAGCATTTTTTTTTCTTCATCCCTTAATAAGCTAAAAGGGTGTTCCAATAACAAGTCCCTTTCTTCATTTTATTTGCAAGAATGAACTTTATAGCTTAATTCCACAAACAAAAATCAGCTGCTCACTGTCCGACGACGTGGAAGCAAAATTGCTACCGTTAAATAGAAAGGCAACCAGCACCGAAAAACAGTTTCATGCATGTGCAGTTCAGTGCACATCTGCTCACTCATTACTGTTCGAATCTTTGTCAAGACGACAAGTTGACAGGTGCCACCTCTACCAAAATGCGGTGTTCACTGTGCTCTGGTAAATGGATATATCTGCTCACTCATTACTGTTCGAATCTTTGTCAAGGCGACAAGTTGACAGGTGCCACCTCTACCAAAATGCGGTGTTCACTGTGCTCTGGTAAATAGATATATCTGCTCACTCATTACTGTTCGAATCTTTGTCAAGACGACAAGTTGACAGGTGTCACCTTTACCAAAATGCGGTGTTCACTGTGCTCTGGTAAATGGATATATCTGTTCACTCATTACTGTTCGAATCTTTGTCAAAACGACAAGTTGACAGGTGCCACCTCTACCAAAACGCGGTGTTCACTGTGCTCTGGTAAATGGATATATCTGCTCACTCATTACTGTTCGAATCTTTGTCAAGACGACAAGTTGACAGGTGCCACCTCTATTAAAATGCGGTGTTCACTGTGCTCTGGTAAATGGATATATCTGCTCACTCATTACTGTTCAAATCTTTGTCAAGACGACAAGTTGACAGGTGCCACCTCTATCAAAATGCGGTGTTCACTGTGCTCTGGTAAATGGATATATCTGCTCACTCATTACTGTTCAAATCTTTGTCAAGACGACAAATAGACAGGTGTCACCTCTACCAAAATGCGGTGTTCACTGTGCTCTGGTAAATGGATATATCTGCTCACTCATTACTGTTCGAATCTTTGTCAAGGCGACAAGTTGACAGGTGTCACCTCTACCAAAATGCGGTGTTCACTGTGCTCTGGTAAATGGATATATCTGCTCACTCATTACTGTTCGAATCTTTGTCAAGGCGACAAGTTGACAGGTGTCACCTCTACCAAAATGCGGTGTTCACTGTGCTCTGGTAAATGGATATATCTGCTCACTCATTACTGTTCGAATCTTTGTCAAGGCGACAAGTTGACAGGTGCCACCTCTACCAAAATGCGGTGTTCACTGTGCTCTGGTAAATGGATATATCTGCTCACTCATTACTGTTCGAATCTTTGTCAAGACGACAAGTTGACAGGTGTCACCTCTACCAAAATGTGGTGTTCACTGTGCTCTGGTAAATGGATATATCTGCTCACTCATTACTGTTCGAATCTTTGTCAAGACGACAAGTTGACAGGTGTCACCTCTACCAAAATGCGGTGTTCACTGTGCTCTGGTAAATAGATATATCTGCTCTCTCATTACTGTTCGAATCTTTGTCAAGGCGACAAGTTGACAGGTGCCACCTCTACCAAAATGCGGTGTTCACTGTGCTCTGGTAAATGGGTATATCTGCTCACTCATTACTGTTCGAATCTTTGTCAAGACGACAAGTTGACAGGTGTCACCTCTACCAAAATGCGGTGTTCACTGTGCTCTGGTAAATGGATATATCTGCTCACTCATTACTGTTCGAATCTTTGTCAAGACGACAAGTTGACAGGTGCCACCTCTACCAAAATGCGGTGTTCACTGTGCTCTGGTAAATGGATATATCTGCTCACTCATTACTGTTCGAATCTTTGTCAAGACGACAAGTTGACAGGTGCCACCTCTATTAAAATGCGGTGTTCACTGTGCTCTGGTAAATGGATATATCTGCTCACTCATTACTGTTTGAATCTTTGTCAAGATGACAAGTTGACAGGTGCCACCTCTATCAAAATGCGGTGTTCACTGTGCTCTGGTAAATGGATATATCTGCTCACTCATTACTGTTCAAATCTTTGTGAAGGCGACAAGTTGACAGGTGTCACCTCTACCAAAATGCGGTGTTCACTGTGCTCTGGTAAACGGATATGGAAGGCTGTAATGTATTACCCAATTATTCAACTATTGTAATGGCTCACATTTGCATTAAGAAAATCTGAGAACTGGTTACTAAGATGGATTTTCTTTCAGAATTTTTCCAATTAAAAAAAGAAAAAGCATTTTTTTTTCTCATTTTCATGTGGGGCTTATCCCTGGATGCCTATAATGAACTGACACCACTGTGTTTTACATTTATTATTTTGGTGGTAGGTTTTCATGAACGCTGAAATACTTCCAGAAAAGGGGGGATACTTTGTCATGGACTGGGAAGCTTGACCACAGACTTCTGCTTTGCAGGATGAATTTAAATACCAACCAAACGTAAAGTAACAGAAAATAGGGCCGCGGGTGGCCTAGTGGTCAGCGTTCGTGACTGCCATGGAGATAACCTCAGGTTCGATCCTAGGCAGGTATGAATGCTCAAACCACTAAATACCTGCCGTGCGTCGGATGGGCACATTAAGCCGTCTGACCCCGGGTACTGGCCCCCGGTAATAAATAAGGGCATCTTCCTCCCCCTTTCTACCTCGCTTCCGCGTCACTTTCCTATCGGGCACTCTAGCCCAAATCTCCTAGCTTTCAATTTCTAAGGGTTGTTTAAGACCTGGGGTCAGACACTCCCTTCCTAAAATCCTCTACATACGATCTGATCTGATCTGAGTAACAGAAAATCTTAAAACCCCTTCTTCCTGCTTAGTGGGTTAGAACAGCTGTTGGGTCATACCCTAGCTGGGTATACCAGTCCTAACCCTTGATAGATGACTTTACGAGGGTAAGCAGGGCTTGAAAAATACTATGCCTGGGGCATGTAAATTATTGGCCTGGGCAAGTAAAAATGAAATCTAGTCGCCCGGTCGGGCAACTAGGTTTAAAGAAAAAAAAAGAAGTTTGGAATGGAGAATTTTCTACTCTAGAAAAAAAAAAAAAAGTCTGTCATCGCGTGTTTTTCATTTTACTGCAAATCACCAGAAGTTGTATTATTGTTATGGAATGAATACCAAGGCCAGGAGGATAACGCTTCTTCAATTATATTATGCTCTGCATCCAAAAATTGGGGCCATACGTAGTTTTGCTCCAGATGTTGTTTACAGGTAACAACAGGATGCATGCCGCCGGTGTTTAGTGACAAAATGCGTAAACTGCCATGAAACAGGAGGACACAGACTGATGGGCAAAAAAGCCGTGCTTTATGAGGAGGGAGTGACAACGGAATATTTATTGCACAGCCCCGGGTGGGTTTGGGTCTCTGATACAACTTGCACGAGTGAGGAAGGAGGAATGGAAGCCCCCCACCCACACACACACGAACAACCGCGGTACTACTGAAACAAAGCCTAAGTTTCGTTTAAGATTTAAGAATGAGCCTGTACACTTAGCAGGGAGAAGAACGAAAATTATCGACACTGATAACTTAGTTTGTCTGAGAGAACGGTAGTTTGTGTTAGCTGCGGATGTAAGTTGTATTTAGTAATGGATGTGATTTTTTTTTTTGGAAAAAAAATCCAGAAGTGAGAGTATATCTCATAGTAAGCAATTATATGAAATTCCCGATCTGTCAGCGGTTGTTACAAATTCGTCTTCTGCATTGTTGAGTGACGTAATTTCAGATTCGGAATCTGCGGCGTTGGCAAAATTGAAACTTACATAAACGGACTATGATAAAGTGCACACACAAAAAAAGCCGTCAGACAGTTAAGGAATCTTGGATAAAAACATTTAATTGGCTGAAGTCAAATGACGACAAAACTTAAGTGGGGCACTGCTTGCCAAAACCATCCTAAAATTGCCAATACCACCAGCAATTTTTTCAAGGAATGTGTGTGTGTGTGGGGGGGGGGGGGGGTCCCCAGGTGATAATATAGTTTAATAACTATAAGTGCACACAACAGTAGTCGAAAACATAAGTATTGCCTTTGTTTCTAAACAATTCTTGGGATATTTTATGATGCAAAATCACTTCTGTTTGCACTAGAGAAAAAGGTAAATAATTTTTACATTCAGAATTGTTGAAAACTACTTAAACTGCTGTACAGTTAACTATGATTTTTTTTTTTTTTTTTTTTTTTGCAAAACACAGGACGTATATTAAAAATTCTTGAAGTGGCATAATCACTAAATTTCTCAAATGCCATTGATTATCTTTCTTGAGATATAAGCTTTCATGCACTTTGAACACAGACACTTTAAAATGGCGATGCAAAAGATGTATAAAAAGTTGAGCATAATTTTAAACTTTAAAAAAATGAGGCTTCTGTTTTGTTATCTTAAAAGATAAATTTTTCTGGGCATGTAGATTTTATTTCTGGGCAAGTAAATATTTTCTGCACTTGCCCAGCTGGGCATGAAACTTTTCAGATATTTCTCAAGCCCTGGTAAGTTTATTCCACTTTTTGCCTGAATGGGATACCATGGGCAGTGGGAAAAGATCAGGTTACAAATAGAATGCCTGAGGGTATAGGAATGCAAGATGTTTACAGTTTTGTCTTTAGGAGTGCTAAGTGGGAGGAAAATTAAAAAAGAAAAAACTGGAGAGGGGTAAAATAGCTTGGGGGGACCCCTGGAGGAGGTTCTAACCCTTAAAACCCTATCCTGGTTGCAACCCTGGCAGCATAGTCCTACACATGTTTTGTTCAGAGATGACCCACGGCACACCAGTGTTGCATTCTGCAGTGATTTGCTGGGCTGCTGCCTGGCTGTTTGCTTGCATGATTCTTGCTGTTCTTCTTAGTCCTCTCTGATCCACAAGATGGCAGATTGCTTTGCATGTTGATACACTCATGGTAAACTGTTGATACACACGTGTGTGAAAAGCCCAGAAGGATGGCCATGTTTGGGAGATGCCCAAACCAGCATGCCTGGCACCATCTGTCATGCCATGTTCAAAGTAGATGTGGTCAGTCATTTCGGCCCATTCTGACCAAACTCTAAATGATGTTTAACGAGCAGGTCCTCCTGATTTACACTGCAGGCTGGGCTCATATGCTGTATCAGGTGCTGGAGTGAAACATTTACGTGATGAGAGCAGGTGTTCTTAATAAACTGGCATCCCAGTGTATAATGACTTCACATATGTTCGTAGATGGAGTGTTCCAGTATATAGTCCATCTTGTTACCATAAGCTTTCATGAGCAAAGTGAAAATGCATTTATGCTATTATGACTAACAGCTAGGTAATTTGCTTGGAGTAATTGTATGTTTAAATAGCAGATCAATATAGTTTTCCAAAAAAAATTTATCTCTTCATTTATTTATTTATTTATTTATTCATTCATTTATTAACTGTTACTTTCATTCTTTACTGAAGTAACGACATTTTCATGTTTAGTTACTAGTTTGTTGCTGCTTATAATTTGTTAACAATGTAATTACTGCTGTTGATTGTGATTGAATGTAATATTTCAATTCACCAAGGAAGAATGGAAGAAAATTAGATAAGTACTCCTTAGGATAATGCATTTTATTTCATTGTGTTTTGCCCTTGTCTTAGTGATGTCATATATCTTCATATGTATTGCTACTGTGTTCACCTGCATCTTGGTTGCCAAAAATCCAAAATTCCTTTTAAAAAATGTTAAAAAACATTTGTAAATGATTTAGTAACAATTTTTTATGACACATTGATACAAAGTCAAAAAACACCTAGAAAACGTTTTTTGTTTTTTTTAAAGGTAAATTTAATGTGCTTTAAAGTATTGAATAATATTTGTAAGCATAAGATTATGTGATAAACATACACTTACCCTACTTTCTTTGTAGGTAGACCACTATATGCGGCACATTGTTGTCAACTCACATGACATGAGTTGACAAAAACGTGCTGCATATAGTGGTCTACCTAAAAGAAAGTACATAAGTGTATGTTTATCACATAATCTTATGCTTACAAATGCTATTAAATTTTTAAATGATGTTCACTGTTCCATCTCCTCACGCTGCAGCAAATCCTAAAAAGATTTGTAATCAAAGTCTGGCAAACTCAACATCAGAGGGCTTTGCTGGTATTCCTGCTGTTGGTGCTGATGTATCACTAAGCTGTTCCTGTGATAGCCATGTGCTGAAAATTTTTCTTTACCAGTGATTGTTTTGGTGCTACTTTATTGCTAAAGTATTTTTCTAAAAGCAAAGTAAATAAAAAAAGGAGTAAACACGTTAATATAATTACTTCCTAATCTGTTAACATGTTAATCTGGTGGTAGGGCATTCATTTTTCCTAACTGTGAAAGGAAAAGTGAAGTAACATAACCCAATATTGAATGGGATGACAAGTTTGAAGTCACTAGCAAAAAGCCAATTATTATGAAGAAAAAAGAAAAAAGTGTAGTTGGAGGTAATTGAAAATACAGCTTAGTGCCATTCTAAGAATTCCTAATGTACATAATAAGGAAGTCCTCCTCTGATGAATTTGCAGGAATTCAAAATTCTTTAAGGATTTTTAGATTCTTTAGGATTTTTTCGCTGTGTGATGAATTTGAACAGATTTGTAATGGAGACCTGTTTTTGACTATTGGAAGGGATCTCATATTTTAGCAATCAAGATGTGAATTAACCCCAGTAAAATAATAGATGAAGACATTATTAAGCTGAAGTGTTTATCAAGATAAGAACAAGAGGCAAAGAAATAAAAGCTACAGTTTCAATAGTAGTTATTCTCATTTTATAACATTCATTTTATTATATTCATTCAGTGTGATAATCGCAAGTAAGTAATAATACAGTAATTGAATCATAAGCGACAATTCTGTTGAAAAAAGGTGGAAATGTTTTTTTACTTATGTAACAAATGACATATGTCAGAATCTCTCATTTTACAGCATCAAATGATTTTTATTTTTTTTAGATACATGCTAAAACTTTCTATCATTCTTTACTATTCTTGACTGCCAACATTTATGTTCACATCCTTAATGGCTGCCTGAAGGGTTAGTGTCTTGAACTTCTGGCTATACAACCAAATTCAAGCCCCAGATGTGTGTCATGGTATATCATGTTTCTTACAGTTCTGGTTCTGACCTTTACTTGGTACCAGTTTCCCTAAATTAGGGATAGGTGTCTCTCCTTATAGACTTAGATACTCACAGGGATTTCTTAAACTCCAAAACAGAGGGTAATCAATTCTTAATGCAATACTTGCTTTTTTGAGATCTTGTAAAATAATTGTATGAAAAGATAACATGTTATTCTCTTTCTTTTTAATGAGTGTTAATCAGATATTAAACTACATGGATGTTGTGGAAGAAATATTCTTTGCAAATACATGGAACAACTGCAGGATTTTTAAAGTGTAAAATGGTTAGTTGTTCATGTATTTCACACTGAAAATCCTGTAATTGTTCCATGTATTTGCGAAGAATATTTCTTCTACAATCTGCATGTTTGAAATGCTGGTGATTTAAAAAATGCTACGAGGAAGCAGAGAATTTGCTTTGACTGGCAAATTCAGAGAATGTTCTGATTCCTAACACTCAGATACCCGAAACTTTTTATCGTCCTGGGTGGTGTAACGAATAGCGTTCTTGAACAGAAAACGGGAGATGCAAGTTCGATGCCCACCCCTGGGCGATGTAATTTTAAAGTTTTCTGATGTTAAGGTTACATGTTGAACATTAAGCAAAGCAATGGCTATTCTGTTTGCTGCCTTAAAAATCCTATCAGACTGCATGTTGAGTATCCTTTTGATTTTTGGAGTATTTGCATATGGTATATTTACATAATGGGTTAGCTTCAGAATTGGACCAGGGTTAAACACTAAATCCATTTATATTTCAAGAAATTAGCATCGTTTGCAAATTATTCCTTTGAAAAGAATGAATCAGCAATCTGGTTCATTTGCAAATAATTGTTTAATTAAAAGCATCAATTCTGCAAAAGAGCTGATTCCCTCAAATAATGTCAGAACTTCTTTTCACTACACATCAAATGTTCACCAGGGTGTCTCAGTGAGATTAGTGTCCCTGTCAGAAAATGTAATCTTATTCAGAAGTGTAAAAACATTTCCCAACAAACTTTTCTGAAAAAAAAAAAAAAAAAAAATGTTTGTGTAAGATTTCAAAATAATTTTAAACTGAAAACCATTCACTAAACCAGAAGAGTTGATGAAAACTGACAAAACAAGTATAACTATAAATCGAATTTCAACAGTCATTTTCTGTGGGAATTATTCACCAAAGTCAGCGAATGACAAACAGAGCAACTCGGAACTAAATTGTGAGTCATTCACCGGAAAGTGTCAACAAATGAATCATTTTAGTGAGTCGAATTGATAGATTCGGTTTTCCCATCACTAAAATGGTTCTGAACATCACCCATGGTATCTGGGGTCACAATGCCTGAGAACCTTTTCAGAGCCCATCTGGAATTTTTCATTGTGACACGTCAGCACTAGAAGAAGTTTCGGATTTTGAAAGTTTTCAGTTTCAGAATTTTCAAGTAAGGGATCCTTAACCTGCACTTGTTGGCCTTAGTGAAACCATTATATTGAAAAATATAAATTTGACTTTTAATTTCTAGTGCTTTAAATGGTGTGGATTTTTATAGGAGTTTATTCATTTTGTTGAAATCTTGGTAATATTGTCAAAAACACCTGAATTAAAGTCTACTAAAGAAACACCAGGTATTTTTATGAATAGTACTCCCTTAAGATGCTACTGCTATGAAAGAAATACCTGGGATTTGAAGGTAATGAAAATCTTTTTCTCATAGGAAATTCATTTTTGCTGTTACTTAATAATTATTATTATTATTATGCTGTTGCTGTATGAGGTCATGGTATAAGTAGCCTAATGTGGATTTTTGTGCAAGTGATGTTTTTAAAATACATAGAAAATTCATCATTTTTATACTTTCTGTGACTAGTACTAATTGTGAGAATGGCTGGAAAAAACTGCAGATGTAACAGACAGAAGAATGAAATTTAAGAATGCTGAAGAAGGGGGCATCCTTTATTGTTTACTAAATTCAGTTGTATATAAAGATATGTATTAATATTTATACTTAGGAACACTTTGTAAGCAACAGACTGTCCACTGCCTTTTGGAAGACTTTAAAATTCTTTAAAAAGTTTCAAATTTTTGTATCTCTTCATTTTTCTGATTAATTTTACAACAAAAACAACTGTGTACAGATTTTCAAAAGTAGCATATCTTACCGGAAAAGAAAATGTAGGTTTTTTTTTCTTTGTAGAAGGTGTTAGGTGCTGCATGTATATAAAAAAAAAAGTATGTTTTCTGATTTTTAGGTGCAACATATCTGTGAGGTGCTAGATTTTGGCAGTTGCCAGAAATTGTGTGGATACTTCACTTTGAAGTACATTTTTGTTAAGCATGCAAGACTGTTTTTAAGGTGAAGGTGTCCACAACCATAAAATTCTTGTATAGTGTTCCATGAAAATTTTGGCAGAGAAATGTTCAGCCTGTAGTGAAATAAATAGCTAAATGCATTTTTGGTGACCTGCTTTGAGCCAAATAATAACAGAGAATTTCCTGGCAATGAAATGCATTGTTTGAAATTCTTATTGGAGTAGATTCAATTTAAAGTAAATAAACTTAAAATTGGAATAAAATCTAAACTAAATATTTATCAATGAATGTTTATCCTTTAAATCAACTTCAAATAAATGTATATAACATTTTTTTGCTCTATGGCGTTACTAAGCTAAATGTTTTGTGTTTGTTATAACATTCAAGCGTACATAATTACTTCCTCATCAACTTTCCATTTCTAATTTTTAATGGCCAATGTGCTTGATTAAATCAAGTTCTGTTATAGTCTATATAAAGTTTCCAATCATCAAATAATATTTACTTATTTTGAAACTCACCGTATTATAAATGTCTTATATATATATATATATAAAAGAGCTGAGACTAAGACATAGGATTTTACCTAAGAAGTTAAAACGAAATTTGCATAAAAACCTGAAGATCAAGACGCGCAACCCCGCAGTCACAAAAATTCAGAATTCACATACTATTAAGAAGAGACATTGGCAAAAACAATTTTCTAACCGGGATTCCCAAAACAACATTGTAAAACTCCTATTCTGACTGGTATGAGTAAAACAAGGATAAAATAAAAGCAAACTGAATGTAGTAAGTGTCGAGAATGCCGAGCCTTGGCTTTATCAAGGACCAGCAAAACTCTGCATTTTCTCACTTCCACAAAGACCTTGTAGGAAATGGTATTCTGCAAAGCCATAGATGCAAGTAATAAGCCCACCTAATAATGTTATTTAGAATTTCATGTCCTCCTCAGAGTTGCATGATGAAACACAAGATAAATATATTTTTGCATTTTTGCATGCATCTATAGCTTTCCTGGCCCAACCCATGCTTGTCATCTGCTACTAAAAAAAAAAAAAAGTTTACAAAAAAAAAAAAAAACACAAGTTGAGAGAGTGACTAAATGAATTACAAGGATTGTACAGCAATTTGACATAATGTCAAGTTACTTATCCACCTCAGAGAGAATTCAAACAAGAATAGCAGCACTAAAATATTACAGATTCTTATGCTTTGCAGTGAAAAACTTCTTATTCAAAAAAGCCATATAATATAAAATAATAAATTTTAAAAAAGGAACAGAATCCTTAAATAACTGAAATATTGAACCCCTACTCCTCAATAACTGACTTCACAAGAACAAAAATAAAAAAGATAATGACTAAATATAAAAATAAAAAAATGCTTTGTAAAGATTATATAACTTTAACAATTAGTTGCAATATATACAAAGTATTCCAGGAGTGCTTTAAGTGCCTAATAATGTAGTAATTACGTTCTTACCGACATAGAAACACATCGCTGATTACAAGAACAAAAAAACAAAAAAACGGCCAGCAACTTTGCCTAAGTGCCCTAAAAACATGCTAAAATTCCAAGAAAAGTAAAAGAGAATAAAACAAAAATTCGCTTCTAGCAATTAGGAGCAACTTGCTCCTAATTGCTAGAAGCGAAAAAGAGAAAAACTGCTTAAAAAATTCATAAATTTAACTTGAAACACCCAAGCTATAAGAACAAAGAAGAGAGCTTACCTCTTATGCTACTTTGCTTCTACAACTGTTAAAAAAACATGACCGCTTTTTCTTTCCTAACTTTTTCCTGGCCACTCCCCTTATGCTGGGGTGCAGCTTGGGAGTGCTTGGAGGCTTCTACAAACTGTAAAGGAATCTGCCTGCGGAGTTTTAATCAAGAGAAAAATGCAACAAAGAATCTATTCCTGTTTGTTCAGATAGAGTAGATTAACTCTCCAGAATACATTAAAAATATCATCAAATACACAAACAGTGTATTTAATAACATTTATATGTATTTAATTACCTTAGTGTACTTCTACAATCAGTTCATAATCCTATTTATTTTAACGTTAGTTTTACTTTTTTTAGTTTAGCTATTCTAGTGGCGAATACCTAGTTTTCTTTTTATTTATTTTTGTTTTATTTTATAATCAAATTTTAAAGTTTTTTTGTGTGATTTTATATGTATTATTTTATTTTTTATATTTAATAGGACTGTCCTGTCCATAGCACTAAGGTTCCTTAAGCAGTTTTTCTTTTTTTCGCTTCTAGCAATTAGGAGCAAGTAAGTCTATTAACTTTTTGTTTTATTCTCTTTCACTTTTCTTGGAATTTTAGCGTGTTTTTTAGGGCACTTAGGCAAAGTTGCTGGCCGTTTTTTTTGTTTTTTTGTTCTTGTAATCAGCGATGTGTTTCTATGTCGGTAAGAACGTAATTACTACATTATTAGGCACTTAAAGCACTCCTGGAATACTTTGTATATATTGCAACTAATTGTTAAAGTTATATAATCTTCACAAAGCATTTTTTTATTTTTTTATTTAGTCATTATCTTTTTTATTTTTGTTCTTGTGAAGTCAGTTGTTGAGGAGTAGGGGTTCAATATTCCAGTTATTTAAGGATTCTGTTCCTTTTTTAAAATTTATTATTTTATATTATATGGCTTTTTTGAATAAGAAGTTCTTCACTGCAAAGCATAAGAATCTGTAATATTTTAGTGCTGCTATTCTTGTTTAAATTCTCTCTGAGGTGGATAAGTAACTTGACATTATGTTAAATTGCTGTACAATCCTTGTAATTCATTTAGTCACTCTCTCAACTTGTGTTTTTTTTTTTTTTTTTTTTGTAATCGGTTGTTGTTGTTTTTTTGTTGTTTTTTAGTAGCAGATGACAAGCATGGGTTGGGCCAGGAAAGCTTATAGATGCATGCAAAAATGCAAAAATATATTTATCTTGTGTTTCATCATGCAACTCTGAGGAGGACATGAAATTCTAAATAACATTATTAGGTGGGCTTATTACTTGCATCTATGGCTTTGCAGAATACCATTTCCTACAAGGTCTTTGTGGAAGTGAGAAAATGCAGAGTTTTGCTGGTCCTTGATAAAGCCAAGGCTCGGCATTCTCGACACTTACTACATTCAGTTTGCTTTTATTTTATCCTTGTTTTACTCATACCAGTCAGAATATGAGTTTTACAATGTTGTTTTTGGAATCCCAGTTAGAAAATTGTTTTTGCCAATGTCTTTTCTTAATAGTATATATATATACATACACACAGTAAAACCTTGAAAATCCAGCATCCAGAAAACTGGCAACTTCAGAAATCCGGCACTTTTCTGATTTCGTTTTCGTGAGAACGTCGTGGGAGCATCCAATGTTTCCCCACACCCTAGGAAATCTCCTGATGTATTGTGAGATTATTTGATCTCAACATGTGAATTGCCAATAGCCACCTACGTGTAACATCGGGAGGTTTCTCACATTCGTCATCTCACTAGACTGCGCTGGATCGACGTGGACCAATGAGGTGACAAATTGGCATTTACGTTTGAAATGCATGTCAAACGTTTGATGATGATGATGAGGATCTGTGCTTGGTGGTGGCAGGATGAGGATTCGATCGAGTAATGATATCTACATCGGCCTTCATGATGCACCTCGGTAAAGGCCTTCGTGATGTATGATAGTTTCGTCAATTGATGTAAAATTCACATCGGGTTTTCACGTAGTATCGATACATCTCCCAGCCCTAGGTGTTGCTCTGGCTTATTTCAAGTTTTTGCTTAACCATTGGCCAAACTCAATATTTTTTGACAGAGTTTTATAATAAATAGTACCAAAAGGTAATCGCCAATATTTTTGCAAAAGCATTTTTTCCATTGCCAAAACTATTTTTTTTTCCACAAATTTTATTGTGAAGAATGCGATCAGCAGAGCCTTTGCATATTTATAAGGCGTAGATGTGCAAATTTTCGTTAAAGTGACCTGTTACGTGCAGTGCAAGTTCGTGCATTATGTAAGTCCCGTTACAAAATTTTGGGATAGCTTCAAAAATCAGGAATTTTCATAAATCTGGCACTCGTCCGGTACCATCAATCCTGGATTTTCGAGGTTTTACTGTATACAGTAAAACCTCCTTTAATGGACAGTCCTGAATAGCTGATAGTCTGCGGTCCCCAGTCCCAAAGGTTCTGAATGTTTACCTCCAAATAGTGGGACTTCTAAATAATGGATAGTTATAAATGTGAACATTCAAGAAATTGCCAAATTTTTGCCAGGAAGATTTAGTTTAATTTCTTTGAATAGAAACAGGATACTTTTTGTCCTCCAGATCCTCATTACAAAAACTACTGGTCCCCAAGATTTGCATTACAAAAACTGCTGGTCTGTGGTTTCAGTATAGCCAACCTTTTCTTAGAAGTGGACAAAAAAAAAAAAAAAACTTCTTTCAAATAAAATGGGATAATAATTGGTGACATGGCTAATCCTAGACTTAATGAACTACAATTATCTCAAAGTATGGGTTTTTACTAAAGAATAAAAAGAATATTGTCAAATTTTCTAGTAGTAGTACTCCCCCCCCCCCTCAGGACTACAGCTATAGTAGGTGTTGCCATTCAAGGGGTCAATTCTAACCTTTCAAATAATTTAGTACCTCTTCTTCTCTCTATTTCCAGTCCTTCTGCCACTTTTCTTTTTAAAAAATGCTGTTGATATGTCAGAATTTCTACAGTGTCCCAAAGCACTTTGTCCTGTATTTTGCACACATCAGTCCAAACCTGTTTGGGGGGTCATATTTTTAATTGCAACTTTATGTTCTCTGCCAATCTGGCTTGAGCTACCTGCCTGGCTCTCCCACATAGCTGAGACCGCACTCACATTTTATATTGTACACCACTCCTTCTTGTAAAAGGATGTTTTCTTCTTATTGGTTTGCATTTGGAAGGTAGTTATTAATTTTATTTTTAATTCTAGAGCCACTCTGATGAGAAACTTTTCACTAATTCTCTGAAGTTTTTCAAACAGTCCTTTATGATAAGTAGTTTTTCTAGTTGATTGAAATGTAGTTTTTGACTTCTGATTGTTTTCTTTTTTATTAAGGATTTTGGTGACTAGTAGAGAAGGGTAATTATTTTCTTCCAAAACTTTTTTCATTCCACCTTCTGAGGATTTTTTAAAAATTCTGAAGAATTTAGAACATTTATTTTTTCTAAAAATTGAGTGGCCACATTTGTTTATATGTCATTTGGATGATTTGAGTGATAGTCTAAAATTTTATTATTGCTGTTAGATTTTTTATATAAATGTGTTTCAATTTTTCTTTCTTTTACTAATAATGACAAATCCAAAAAATCTGCTTATTATCTTTTTGTATTTCTAGGATGAATTTTAAATTTTCATCCAGGCAGTTGAACCAGTTTAGTATGTCATATGGAAGAGACACATTTATGTTGTCTAAAATGAAAATGATATCCATATATCATGCATAATGGCAGAAAATGGAAGGTGTTATTAGTACCTTTTCCTCTAGTTTTCCTACATAATAATTTGCAAGAAAAGGTGCTACCAGTGAGCCCTTTGCTAATCTGGATGTTTGCCTGTAGAATCTGTCACCAAATTGAGCTATTTTCAATTTGGTGACAGATTCTACTGGCAAACATCTAGACTAGCAATGTGGCTCACCAGTAGCACCTTTTCTTGCAAATTATTATGTAGAAAAACTAGAGGAAAAGGTACTAATAACACCTTCCATTTTCTGCCTTTATGCATGATATATGGATGATATCATTTTCATTTTAGACAGCATAAATGTGTCTCTTCCATATGACATACTAAACTATTTCAACTGCCTGGATGAAAATTTAAAATTCACCCTAGAAATATAAAAAGATAATAAGCACAATTTTTTGGATTTGTCATTATTAGTAAAAGTAGGAAAAATTGAAACACATTTATATAAAAATCTAACAGCAATAATAAAATTTTAGACTATCACTCAAATCATCCAAATTTCATACAAACAAATGTGGCCACTCAATTTTTAGAAAAAATAAATGTTCTAAATTCTTCAGAATTTTTAAAAAATCCTCAGAAAATGGAATTAAAAAAAGTTTTGGAAGAAAATAATTACTCTTCTCTACTAGTCACCAAAATCCTTAATAAAAAGAAAACAATCAGAAGTCAAAAACTAAATTTCAATCAACTAGAAAGATTACTTACTATAAAGGACTGTTTGAAAAACTTCAGAGAATTAGTGAGAAGTTTCTGGTCAGGCTGGCTTCAGAATTACCAAATAAGATTAATAACTACCTTCTGAATTTAAATCAAAAATAAAGAAACATACTTTTACGAGAAGGTGTGGTGTATTATATAAAATGTGAGTGTGGTCTGAGCTATGTGGGAGACAGCCAGGCAGAGCTTAAAATCAGATTGGCAAAACATAAAGCCGCAATTAAAAATATGACAAACAAAACAAGTTTGGACAAACGTGCAAAATACAGGATATAAAATGCTTTGAGACACTTGAAATTCTGACATGTCAACAGCACTCTTACAAAAGAAAACTGGCAGAAGGGCTGGAAATAGAGAGAAGAACAGGTACTACATTAAATGATTTGAAAGGTTGGAATTTACCACTTGAATGGCAACACCTACTATAGCTGTAGTTCTGAAGAAGGGTAGGGGTACTACCTGAAAATTTAACAATAAATATTCTTTTTATTCCTTAGTAAAAACTGATAATTTGAGAAAAAATTATGGGGTTTTTACTATCCAGAAAAAGAAGATTTAGACTCCATTTTCAAACTAAATATGTGTCTAGACAGTGAAGGAAAGATTTCACTGTGGTTGATGAAGATTTGTGTGTCAAGGAGGCAATAACAATGTGTCCAAGTTCATTGCTTTGAAAACATTGGAAGAAAATGATTTGCTTGAAATGCAGTTATGTAAGAGGCATGTGATTTTTTTGAAAATCGCATGCCTCTTACATGAAGAGTTACAAAAGAGTTTTGTAAACTATGGGGATATGGAGCGATTAGCACCAATGAAGAATTTGAAATTGCATGTTGAAAAACATGTTGTGTATTGCCAAAGAAAATAATTAACAAACAGTTTTATCAGAACTTTTGTGGCCAAAAATTGCTGACTGATTTAATTAAATAATGAGCAGTAAGTACATGCGTTTTAAAATGTGTGGTGTAACATATTTTATTGTTACATACATATGTTTCATCATGCATAGAAATGTGTACATTTGTATGTACTGTATTTTAAAGTGAAAATGCTGTACATGCACTGTATGTATCCACGCAAAATTGTATTGTTTCTCACTGTAAAACAATAGCAAAACAAATAAAACATTTAATCAAAAAGCATTTAAATTATATATTGTACGTGCATATTTAATATGAAGTTCTTTGTTTGTTTTGTTAGCTTAGTTGTGCTCAGAAGTTGTTCTCCCAATAGGGGACAAATGTTGAAGTCCCAGTGTGCTTGCTATTCAGAGGCTTTACTGTAAATATATATAAAATAGTGTTGCAAGTTAAAAGTCATATCAGTCCTGCTGCAAATGAACATTTTTTTTTTTTTCATTTATGAAATGTTAAAAGCAAACAAGCATTTGACATATATGAGGTCCGTTCAAAAAGGTTTTGAATTTCCTGTTGAAAATGGAAGTTTGAAGTCGCTGAATTCATTTGACTCAATATTTCATAACCATGAGTGCAAAAATTACATTGCTGATGCTTAATATATTATAGTAAATGACATCCACCATTTAGTCTTCTGTTCCACACATTTCACAGAAGAGTAAATGGTGGATGTCATCTACTATAATTATATAGTTTGAAGTCGCCTCAAAATCCTGCTGGTGTCTTGTGACAGCGAGGTTCTTGTTCTAAAAATAGACACTAAGTACGATGCTTTGTCTTGTTAATTTTTTTGTTTTGTAAGGCTTCGCCCGTTAGTATGTGAGGTGTGGTTCACGGTTTTTCAAAATGGCTGATCGTCATGAGCAGTGTGTGAATGGTAAATTGGTTTCAAGCTCCGAAAATCATTCACTGAAACTTATGAAATGTTAAAGCAAGTTTATAGTGATGAGTGTATGAGTCTTACACAGTGTTATGATTGGTTCCAATGCCTTAAAAGTGGTCAGCAGTCAATAGAGGATGATCCACATTCAGGTCAACTGTCAATATCAACAGGTAATGGTCATGTCTCCTTAGTGTGTCAAGACTGTTTGTGCTAATCGTCGTCTTACTGTCAGTGAGATTGTGGAGGATTGCAACATATTCTGTTGATTTATACATATAATCAAATTTTAACTGGAAAATTGAACATTCATTGCACTATGCAATGAATGTTCAATAAGATTCACAAATTCCTACCACAGCTTCTTACTGACAAGCAGAAGCAGCAATGCATTACCATCGATCAAGAACTTTTGGATCATGCTAATGTTGATGACAGTTTTTTAAATAATGTTATAATCAGCATTGAAACCTGGGTATATGGATATGATGTGGAAACTAAGGCCTAATCTTTTCAGTGGGTTTCACCAAGTTCACCAAGCCCGAGAAAGGCGCAACAAGTCAGGTCAAAAGTCAAAGTGATGGTGATCCTGTTTTTTACTGTAATGGTGTGGTACATCATGAGTTTGCCCCTCAAGGACAAACAGTGAACAAAGAATTTTACTGTGATTTTCTTTGGTGATTGTGTGAAAGTGTTTGGAGGAACCGGTCTGAGGCTTGGAGAAAGAAATCATGGATGTTCCACCACTACAATGTACTGGCTCATGCATCACTGTTGATCCATTACTTTTGGCAAAACACAGCACAACAATCCTTCCTTAGCCACCCTATTCAGCAGACCTGACTTCTTTCTCTTCCGTTGGTTGAAAATTTTGCTGAATGGTAATCGTTTTGCCACATTAGATGACATAAAAGAAAATTCGTCGATGGAGCTGTGCACGATCTCAAAACAAGCCTTCAAGCAGTGTTTCTTGAACTGGAAAAAAAAAATGCTGGGAGCGATGTATCAACTGCGGTGGAGTGTGCTTTGAAGGACACTAGAGTGAATAGCATGTAGGTAAGCCAGAAAAAATAAAGTTTGGAAACTTTTTGAACAGACCTTGTACATTGCAAATAAAGGACTTTAATATATTTGAACTCTGATCATTACGCATTAAAACAGATCATCCTTATACCACACAAAAATGTACTATTGGCATGATCACATTCCTTAATGCGAAAATTAGATACTTTTACTTTTAATAATGAGGATGTTTAAAGCTATTCAGCATAGTAAAGGTCTGCTGTTTTTTAATACTGTTCTGTGTATTTAATGCACTAGAAAGATGATTTCAAGCTATTTTGAATATTTAAAATTTGTTTAAATGATTCATGATTACTGTTATGATTTCTTAATAATTGATTATTATCTTAATGATTCACTGTTATTTATAAATAATATTGCATTAAAATTTCACATTCAGGAACTGAAATGTTTTGAAAATACGTCGTCCTATGGGTGTATTTGACTTTTAAAATGAAATGCTAAAACAGTAGGAAAAGGATTTTGAATTAATTAATTCATTATAAAAACATTTTATAGGGGGTGTATTTGACTTTTAAAATGAAATGCTAAAACAGTAGGAAAAGGATTTTGAATTAATTAATTCATTATAAAAACATTTTATAGGGGGTGTATTTGACTTTTAAAATGAAATGCTAAAACAGTAGGAAAAGGATTTTGAATTAATTAATTCATTATAAAAACATTTTATAGGTGTTAAGAAAGTAATGCTTGATATACAATCCCAGTGGCAATGTACCAAATTGAAACAAAACAAGAACAAAGCTCAGAATTTCTACTTTTAATTCACATATTTTATTTTTCTACATAGTTTCCTTTCACGCTTGATACAGATACACCAACATTTAGCAGGTTTTTTAAACCTTTCTCTGTAAAAATCTTCAGGTTGTTCTTGGAACCATTTCCTCATAGTGGCTTGAAGATATTCATCAATCACACATCAACTGAATTGCTTTCAGATGTTTCCTGAGAACAGAAATTAGTCAGAAGTCAGAAAGTGCCAAGTCTGGACTGTAGGTAGGGTGTTCAAGAACTTCAACCCCAATTTTCTCTATGGTCTCTAAAGTGAAAGCACTGGCATGAGGTTTGGCATTTTCATGTTGCAGAATCATTGCCTCCCCCCTCCCACAGTTTATTCATTGCTTTAACTTTTTTAAGGTATGCACATAGCACTCAGAGTTGATAGCTGTACCTTTGATCCTGTACTCTTGATGAATAATACCTCTGTAGTACCACTCTGTAGTACCAGAACACAGTGATCACGCACTTACCAGTAGAAATTTGAATTTTGAATTTTTTTGCGCAAGGAGAAGATGGGTGTCGGTATTCCAGTGATTAATTTTCATTTCTGGATCATAATGGTGAACCCAACTCTCATCACCAGTCAAAATGCTTTGGAGAAAATCACTTCCATATTTTTCATAGCGAGCAAACAACCTTTGGCATATATCCATTATCTTCAAGTAGTGAAAGATTTACAGTCACTTTTACCACATTATACTCTGGATGACGGAAGCAAAAGTTTCTTGTATTTAGAAGTAAATACTATTGTAAAATAAAATAAAAAACTGTACTCACAAGTTTTGATGGTCCTTTTCTTTTATTATTTTCTTTCATCTTGAAGTACATCTAACATGTCATTTTCAGTCATGAAAAAAATTTTGTTGACATATCACACACCAACTGAAACGTAACTTGTGTCCTTCGACACAACACGAGAATTCGGAGGATGGCCGGAGGTTTCTTGATGTTTTAACTAGGAGTTTTTAAAGTTCGTCATCTTATAGTTTTTAGACTCTTTTAAGCTTCATTGGGATTTTTAACCAAGATTTTCCTTTTTAAGCCTTGCATACTTACCTGGTGACATAGAAGTCCTCGGGGTATCCGCAGTCGAGAACGTGAATACCTGTAAAGAAATTTGCATAAGTTCCAGCAAATGTGTGATATGTCAACAAAGTTTTTTTCGTGACTGAAAATTACATGTTAGATGTACTTCGAGATGAAAGAAAATAAAAGAAAAGGACCATCAAAACTTGCGAGTGCAGTTTTTTATTTTATTTTACAATAGTATTTACTTCTAAACAAATACAAGAAACTTTTGCTGCCATCACCCAGAGTGTAACGTGGTAAAAGCGATTGTAAATCTTTAACTACTTAAAGATAATGGATGTAGGTTATGAGCAACACATGTGAATTGAAATAATTCCTATAAAAAGGAATATGTAGCAACATAATGAACCTTTGACATGTTTCAAGTCTTCATTTCTTCATTTCAGTCATTAGGTGGTACCCAATGAGCACACACTTTGTAGTATCCCAAAACGTTAACAATATAATTGACACTACCGAAACTAATATTCATCTTACTTGCTATAGTTTTTGCCTGTTCAGATCACAAATCGCAATTACTAGTATCCCACTCTATGGCTATCCTTTACGGCCAACATTCCTTCACTGTCCTTTGATTTTCTTACCCAACAATGAATAATGCCCATGTCCAAAGTTGCAGAACCATAAACTGCCACTAACGTAGAGGTAATTTCTTTGAGAGGTACATTTTCATGAGTTAATAACTCTATGAGGGATTGTTTTTTGACACCCGTCAATGCGGTTGAAAAAGAATCATCCATTTTAAACACAGTTTTATGTGAACAAGTAGATGTACAGAGTTCTGTTACACAGTAAAGTGAAGCTAATGGTACAAAGAATCATATGCCATCTGATTAGTTGCTAGGGAACTAGTCATGCCCGAGACATTTGCATGAAGTCATTACTAATTGAATACGCCTTGTAATTATCCTTAAGAAAAATAGTATGGTGAACGTGTGTGTTCAGTATGTGTTTCTCTCTTTTTAAAACTTGGTGGTTTTTTTTTTTTTGTAATGTGATTAAAAACATATGCAAACCATACTGTAGTGGAAAGAAAGTAATCTGAAGTGTAATTTTGTATATAAGGAAAGGGATAGATTGGCATTTTATGTGTGTGTGTGTGTGTGTGCGCTTTGATGATGTAAATGGTGGCAGAGCTGGGGAAACTTTTGTGAGATATTCAGCATATATAATGTGCTTGTGATGATATATTGTGACTATTGTTGTTTGTTGTTTTATTCAATATTTATTTCTCAAAGTATTAAAGAAAACTTAACATTATCTGTACAGCAAGGTCACTGTATATTCACTGGTTATACTGTTATTTTCATCTGACATATGTCAGTCTAAAAAAGGATGGAATACTGTATATGCAATATTATGCATTATTGTTTTCCTTTTTAAAAATAGATAATGCAACACATAATGACTCTTTTACTGTGCAGCCTATATTTGTCACTTGACATCATTTTGCATTAATTGTGATCCATTTTTACTGAGTAACAGTAAATCAAATAAAAGTTATTCCAAAGAAAAGGAAAAAAAAAAAAAGAAAAAAAAAAGGCTGCATTGATGAATGGAATTTTAGATCTGAGTGTACAGTAAATGTGTGCAGGTGAGTTCATGTGCAGTAAACGTATTACAACTGTCACCACTTTCTTGAAAGACAAGTAAAGTAGATGCTTAAGTAGAAACATCTCTTCTTTGGAAAATTTATGTTTGTGAAAGATAGCAAAAAAGAAAGAGGGGGGGGTGAAAATCTGTGACATTTTAGCCAAGTATTCCTGAAATGTTTAACGTAGAAAACTTTTCTCATGGTGTATGCTTTCATTTTAATTGTATATTTCATTATTCAGAACTACAGTTGCTAGTCAGAAAAATGTTCAGTAACTAAAACTGTGGTGAAATGAAACTTGAACAGGGTTGTGATTACATATTACTATATTCCTTGGTGTGTTTCTATCTCATTCCAATACTTGAGTTGTTCCTTCTGTTCTTTAATTTAGAGTTGTTGTTCTTCTTGTTTGTTGCAAAGACAAGTTCAGCCCCATCATGAATAAGAGTACATCCATTCTGATCACCCAGTCTGTATCATACATAGATGCTGTTTCACAAAGAGGATTGCACACTTTAATATAACAAGTTTACATTTCCTGTTTCAGCTACCACAGACGTGCAAACTCTCTGAATTTCGGTGGGAAACTCCGGATTTTCAGCCGTTCCTTCCACCCTCCAGATGAATGTCAAATTCTCCTTATTTTCATCGAGAATTAGTCGTTAGGTTGGTAGAAATTCCATCAATCACCATGAATTTGGACCGCCTGTGAAATCTTTTTCTTTCTGCATCGATGTGAGGCGGCATTTCAGTCATCAGTTTTGTCGTTTTCTTCTCCTCCTATCTGCAAAAAGAAAGCCTGCCCAGTGGTCTAAGTGCTGGCTTCTGACTAGTTGTCCGCGATGGGTCGGAAAAATTTGCTTTAAAGCAATTTCTCCCAGTCCGATTGTCATACGACTCCTTCAGCAAAGAGTTCACCTGCTCTGGCACTAAAATGCCAGGGAGGGTTAGTAATTGATTGACAGATGGGAGCTGCCCTGCCTTCTCCTTGCAGTGCAGTCTTTCAACCCCTCACCTCAATAGAGCTGCATGCATTCTAAGTGAAGAGAAACAATCGAGTTGTGGTAAATTTACTTAACGACAAAAGGGAGTAGTTACGGTTGACCTCTCCTTGTAACAAAAGGCAATGTTAGTACAATGCTTTTTGTCATCTTCACGCACAACCTACAGAAGAACTGAAAAACTGTTGGCTGCTATTTTAGTCGTAAAAACAACAACATGTGGGCCATTTTACGTTTTCATTATCTTGCGGAATCGACGTACCTGAAAACGAATTTCAGTAGGAGGGGGTGTGTGTGTGTGTCATCCTGTTATGTAGCTGGCCTTCTAAGGTCGAAACTTTCATCTTATCCGCTTATAGGGGTTGTTTTATATACATTCTTCCGGTCATGAAACATCGTATTTTATTCACAGGACAAAAAACGCTGACTTATGTCTGCCGTCTGACATGCAACATAGCTCATCATCACTAGGTGTATACTCACAATTATGTGAGTGTTGTCAACTTTCATTGCAAGTCATTTCACACAATGCGACATCTTATTAGAGTACAGGTACTCCCATTTTCTTTTCCTTTTTTTGTTTCATGGTTTAACAACCACCATGAGCAACTCTAAGGGCTATAAGCAGTCACCTATTGCTAATTTGAGCCCACTGGTTCCAGGGAAGGGAGAGAGCCAGCACCAAAAGACAAATACACCATTTGTGCCTCATTTGGTATGTATGAATGGTCAGAAGCCAGCACCTCAGGCCACTTGGATATCCAGGCACTGCTCCACAATAAAGAGTGAAGAATACAACCATAGCCAGAGAAACTCCCTTATGAAATAAAATCAAAAGAATAACTCCATGTTCCAACATGAAATTGACTGCAATAAGGTGACTAGAAATTCTTACTAGGGAGCTAGTATGCAATGATAGTGTACCTACTGAGCTTCCTGCTATATGGCATTGTTTTTCTCAAGAAATGAAAGATGTGTCATTAACTGATATTACGTCATGTACTGCATGCCATGGATGCATGATGCTTGTAATGCCATGTTTCGTGCATATTAATAAGTTTAATGAAAGTCATAATGAGAAGCAGTTCAAATTTCTGATTCAACTTTAAATTTTGCTTTAAAAAGGTCTTGTGGTCGAAAGCTTGGAATAAGCATACACAAATAATGCAAACATGTTTCAGTTTTATATTGAAAAGTCTGCTGCTTTAGGTTTTATTACATGACATAATTCTGTTCTATTACCAGGACAGACTGCAAGCAAGACCTAGCATAGAAAAACTTTTAGAAATCAGCCTGTGAGTTCCTGTTTGTTACGTTATGTAAAAACCAAATTATATCAAGATGAATTTTACATGTATTAATAAGATGAAAATAAGTGGATTTTTCCCTAACAAGCCATATTCTTCCATATTTTACTCATTTTTAAAATTATTACTCCTATTGAAGTGAACAAAATTAAAAAAGAAAAGAAAATGAACTTTCAAAGTCAGTCATTAATTGATGTATGAAAGAGAATAGTCACTATCAGTCATAAATGAAAAAAAGCATATTCTTAGAGTATAGTAAGTAGCTGCCTAGCAATGCATTAAATTGGGCTAGAGCTAGTGTTAAGATAGGCTTATTTCTTTCTCCCACCCCCTGCTCTTGCAAATGGGCTTGCATGGTCTTTGGATTGGTGGTAATTTGGGAAGTATCAGTGTACTGCAGATTATATAAGGAATATAGTAACACAAATTTTATGTAATTTACCTTTCTTAGTAAGTATTAGGCATATTATGTGACTAGCACATACATCCTGTTGGTTGTGTGCCCCAGCAGTTAACCAGGTCTGCTGAATTAAGAATCTGATTACAGAAGTGAGCACTTTTGTAGTTTCCTTTGTGTGATGTGTAAACATGGAGCATGGTGCTTCCGCCATGTAGTTATCTGGATATGAACTTACCAGCACTGCCAATTCCAGTTTGAATTCTTTCTTTCCTCGAGAGAGTGTTTTATACTAAGGAATACACACACAAGAAAGTCAGTTTCAAGAAATCAAACGTTAAATTGTAGTGCACTGCACCTAGTTTTTTAGCAAAAATTATCTATCTTTAAAGAAATTTTTATGTAATCACAAAAGCATAGGGAAAAGGCTACATATTGTTGTTGTTTTTCAATATTGCATTCTTCCATATTCCACTTGTTTTAACATTCTTGAATATATATACATATATACATATATATATTATTTGTTAATTGTTATGCATTAAATACATCTAAATGGTTGTATGCTGTGATAGTGATTCATCATTTCATTTGTGCATATTACTACAGAAGAACACATATTCTGTATAAATTGTATTTGTGGAAGTTCTTCATGCAGTGGGTTTTTTTTTTTTTTTTTTTTTTTGTTTAAAGTTTTGTGATGAAACATCTTATATTAGTTAGAATATTCTGTAAAGTACTTGGAAGAATGTACTAAAATGTCCTTAATTCCCAGTTCACATAGTAACCTTTTTTTGTCTTAGTTCTCTGATATTGCACGATAAATTTAGGGCTTCTTATATTTTCATAATCATGGGATTATCTGGGGGTAATTGGCCGGTAATATTTTACTGCCTTTACTCCCCTTCTTATGTGGAACTTAGAATGTTTATCTGTTTGACAACCACATTGTATATAAAAGGTATATGGAAGTTTGCAGGGTAGAAAGACTTTCCAGAGATATTCTGTATTAAATGGAAGCTGAATGCTAGCTTCTTGAAAGCAGTAAGTCGATGGGATTTGTTCAATCATTGCGTACTGTGTTTATGTTAAGTTATCAGTTCTTGATATGTTGAAAATGGACAACATGAATGAAAATTGTTAATGATAAAAGTTGAAGCACAGCTCTTGAATTGATATATTTTCTGCTTTAATGATATCTTTAAATTTCTTGTTTAGTTTTAAATAAATGTTTTGCAGTCTTGCGTATGTTTCACACAAATCTAATTCATTGATTTGAAAAGGTGCACCTGACGACAAGTGCATAAATTGTTGCAGTCTAATTGTTTGTATGATGTTATTTTTGTTTTGTTTTTTACTTTTGCAAACTTTTTACTTGAATGGGAATTTTTCTTTGCATTGTTTTTTCTGTGGTTCTAGGTATATTATAATTCCATTGTGTATTGCATTCCTTTCTTTCCTCCTGTGTTGTAAGTCTGGGTATGTTTTACACAAATCAAAAATATAAGTTTGGTACTTCTTCCATCCTGTGTATGTATGTGCATATGAGAGAGAGAGAGAGCTAGTTCTGTGCTGCATCATAATTTTTGTATTACACATACTACATGGTGAACTTTTTTATCTCCCATGTAACTTAAACCAATGTAAACATGCACAGATTCTTGTCAAAATATTTCTGAAGTGTAATGTTCATATTATTATATAATACATGTATTTTCTAAATTGCATGGATAACAGTCTTATATATGGGTTTGAGTTTTAGGCATTTAACATGAAGTACAATCATTTGTGGAAAAAAAAAATGTTCAACTTTTGTGTAAATAACATCCAAAATTAAAATATAAATGCATAGTTTGTAAGAAATGTAAATATATATATTTATGCATTTAGGTACCATTCTTTCATTGTACCATTAAAAAAGACAAAAAAGCAAGGTACCAGTATTTAAGTACTATCTTCATATTCACTGAATTCTGCAAATATATGGCTTTTTTTTCTTTCTTTTAATTGCTGTCATACTTTTTAAAAGTAGTTAAAAATCTTGTTTTTCAGATCCTTAAAGTGTGTTTCTGTTATTGTATATGAAAGCTAGTCTAAAATGTGTTTAGTATTTATTTAGAGATTGTCAACACTGTGAGCTAGTGTCATCATGTTTCTGAGAACAACTGTAAAATAGTTCTTTTTTTTCCAAATAGCACATTTCCTTCATCTCATATTTATATAATATCGGATTTATTTCCTTTGCAGTTATAGTGAAATTGTATTATGACATGTTTTTTTACATTTGTCCGACATTTTGTGTTATGACTGGATTTGTATTTTTGTAGAGCCTCAATAAAATTTCAGTTTATAACAAATTTAAATGTTAAAATTTTGGGATTTTTTTTTAATTTTGCATTTTATATTTATCTGAGTATCAAAGTGAGATGATTGAAACATATCATCTATGTAGAAAGTAATACATTGCAAAGAAATTCAATAGCACAGCTAACTGCTGAAAAATGTAAATCTTCTGTCTGACTTCTCACTTTTAGTACACTACTGTTTGTGAAAATTGCAACACCAAGAAAGAACTGCGCTATTCAAACAAAATTTATATCACAGATTCCTCATGTTACAGGAGATAACTACAATTGCAGAGCTATACCAGTATTTTTCTCCCCTGCCCCCATTTCAAAACTCTGTATCATGTGAATCCACCTTGAGCAACAATTGCAGCCTCTACATTGCGTGGCATTGAATGGAAGAGGTTTTTGATATTGTCCTGGGGATTAATCTACCAGACTTCTTCTATGTGAGACCAGAGTTCATTTGTGATGACTGGTGGAGGCACTTAGCTACCATGTCCCAGACACGTTCAATCGGGGACATATCTGGTGAATATGCAGGCCAGGAAAGAAGCAGTATCTGCCATGCATGGAAGAGATCTTGGACATTCCAGGCCACATGTGGCCAAGCATTGTCTTGCCAGAATATAAATGGCACCGGGACAACTCTGAAGAAGGGGCATCACGTCTGCCTCTAAAACATCTCTGATGTATCATTGGCTGTTGAGGGTTCTCTCAATTCGTATCAGGAGGGATCATGAATTGAACCCAATGGTGCCCAAAACCATGATGCTTGGTGTTGGGCTACTATGACAGTGCAAGGTGCCTTGCACCACGACGTCTTTAAACACGTATACTACCATCATGGGGCTATACTTCGGTTTGCGGCCCCCGTCGTCTACTACAAGAGACGCGGTGCTAGTAACATGCTGCCATCTATTGGGTGACATGAAATACCCGGCGTGAGTTATTTCTGTAACGAATGTATCAGTATTTTGGCTGGCCCTTAAAAGGGCCTTTATTGAATGTTCATTGTGTACCTATTCTGAAACATTTACTGGGATGGAAAAGATGTGTTTTGGCCAGAATGAAAACCTGTCTTTCTGGTACAGTAATTAAATTAGATTTATTAGGTACCAGGAAAGAACTGTTTGATGATGCGAATCATCCCCTGAAAGCAAAGTTCTGAGGAAAGATGACAATTATTTGGAATAATTGTCGTCTTTTCGACAGTGTTCTAAGGAAAGATGATAATTTATTCCAGAATGTGGTCTGCCAAATTATTTTTATGAGGCCCATCTGTTGATACATATCCACTCTCAGAGGTCTGCCAAATGATTTTTGTGAGGCCCAAAGAATGATACATATCCACTCTCAAGAGTCACTGATGACCTGCTGAACATCTTCCTACAGTTGAAAGCAATCCCTTGCGCTCGCAACAAGCGATGCATGTATCTTCATCCTTCACAACTTCCTTGAAAAAAACGTCCAATTCCACATGTCAACTTCCACAGAGTCACACCGCATGCTTAAAAACAAGGCAGTAGTGAACAACAGAAATAGGGCAAACGAAGTAAGACGCATGGAGTGATCACCGATGATGTAACAGAGGCAGCCCAGCCCCTGGGCAGCAGCTCTGGAAGGAAGTAGCCGAAGCGCCACCTATCGGGAATGTAATTTCCCGTGATTCCACATTACTTTCTTCTAGCAGACGACGGGGGCTGCATACCAAAGTGCATCCCATCATGGTGCATCAAGTTGAAACGTGGCATGTCAGAAAACACAGTCTTTTGCCAATCAGCATGTCAGTGTCTGCATTTGTGACCCCCATTGCAGCCTCTGTGCTTGAGAGTCAGAGGAATCTACAATGGGCTGCTAGTGACCAGTCCTCTGTGTAGCAGATGGCATCAAACTGTGCTGGAGTACAAAGCTTGACCTGTGACAATGCTCCACTGCTGCACTAACATCGTGGATGTCACTGTGTGATCAGTCACTACCATGCTGTAGAGGTGTCTGTCATCCCACGCAGTCATGTGATTTTGCAGTCTATTTCTCGGATTTCTCTGCATTCGAGCCTCATCTGTCCACTGACACCACGTTTGTATCACTGTACTGGCATTTCGTCCCATATGAGAGTTAATTTCGCGATAGGAAAATCCAGCTTCTCTCGTCCCAACAACCCTTCCTCGCTCAAAGTCTGTCGGGTGTTCATAATACAACTTTCTTCGGTGACAGGGCATAATGAGACACAAGATACACCCTTTCAACTCAGTGTTGGCTCTGCCCCTATTGCAACATCTCGTTTGAGCCAGCTCTTTATGCCCAAGATTGGACAGTTCAGGGTGGGCTGCTCCTAAAATGTATGTGCATTTCACTGACATTTTAATCATTTGCATCTCCCAACCTGTTGTACATGTCCTGTAAGTTTCCAGCTAATACCAACAGTCCTTCATGGTCAGTGTTCGAAGTGGGCCAGTATGGCATACCGATAGTTAACAGTTTTAATAAAATAGTTTTCAGCTAATACCAACAGTCCTTCATGGTCAGTGTTCAAAGTGGGCCGGTATGGCATACCGATAGTTAACAAAAATAGAAGTGAGCATACCGGCAGTTAAAAAAAAACATTATTTACCATCCCGGTATATAATAAATTATAAATCCGTCACAAACTACAGAAAGAAATTAGGATGAAAGCACAAATTTTAACGAGAAAATCGGCAAATGACATTTTTAACGGATAAAATTGATAAATGATTAGCAGCTGGGACTGAAAAGATGTTAAGTGCCCTGCTGTTACAATACAGTTTTAGTGTAGCAGCAGAGCACTTAACATACTGAAGCAGAATGGCTTTCGATTTAAAATCTTGGTGTTGACACCATACCGGCAGTAACTCTGTGCCAGTTCGCGGTCCCGGACGATTCGTCCAACGACGATTGGTCCAATGCTGATTCGTCCAAAGGGACAATTGGTCCGATTCGTCCAATGGTATGATTGGTCCAACGCAGATTCGTCCAATGGATCTTGCCAATGGTAAACTTTTTTATTTTCCAAAAAGGAATAATAATTTAAATTATTCTCCTCTTTATATCTTTTTGAAAGATAATTTCCGTATATTTAGTAATTGTAAACATTTTACATAAACCTAGTAAAAGGCACTCAATGGAGCATTTCTCAGCTGTTTTGCAAAGCACCTAGGCTGCGGGCATTTTTTGAAGATTTTAAGTTACAACCTAGATATTTGGTATTTGTAAACATTTTATAAAACCTAATAAAAGGCACTCATCGTATCATTTCTCAGGTCTTTACAAGGCATCTAGGCCTCGGGCCTTTTTAGAAGATTTTAAGTTACAACCTAGATGGTTTGTAAAAATTTTATAAAACTTTATAAAAGGCATTCACGTATAATTTCTGAGGTCTTTGCAAGGCACCTAGGCCGCGGGCCATTTTAGAAGATTTTAAGTTACAACCTAGATATTTGGTATTTGTAAACATTTTATAAAACTTTATAAAAGGCACTCATCGTATCATTTCTGAGGTATTTGCTAGGCACCTAGGCCGCGGGCCTATGAATTAATATTTCGTGCTTAAATGAAAGCGCAATATTATTAACTTGATTTAATATGTAAACATTATGAATATGACATCGGTAGAATAAAAAGTCCTAAAAAGGCCTAGGCGTAGAGCTTATGAATTAATATTTTGTGTTTAAGTAAAAGCGCAATATTATTAACTTGATTTAATATGTAAACGTTATGAATATGACATCGCTGGAATAAAAACTGTTGAAAAGGCCACTGTCCAAACCCCGACCAGTTGTTTCCATTGGGCAGTTGGCGGAAAGCCCCCACTGCATTCTACAAACAGAAACGGAACACTAGTATTTTATATTATTTCATGCAAAAGAGAAACATTGAAGTTGATAGAACAGCTCGTACATCAGTAACTTCATACGGCAGCAAGGACAAGAAAACACGATTCCAAAAAAAGAAAAGAAATCTGTAACCACAATATTATGCATGATATGTAACATTATTTTACATTCTTTGGACTATCAGTACTTTTATATAACATCGGAGATAGAATCATAACAGATGACACTTTTATAGCACGAGTAGCACGTCGGACAGATAGGACGGAATTGGACCAATCGTCCCATTGGATGAATCTGCATTGGACCAATTGTACCTTTGGACCAATTGCCCATTGGACGAATCGGCATTGAACCAATCGTCGTTGGACGAATCGTACCAGACCCGCCAGTTCGACCACTGTTCATGGTGTTGCAATTTTCATAAACAGTAGTGTATTTGTGAGGGTCATACCAAAGTAACAACTGTAGGAATATACCCATGTTTTTTGTACTTTCTAAGAATTATAAATTGCATCTTTATTATATGTGTACTGCAGATCAGTGCGGATGAACCATGAATATGAAGCTGAAAGTGAAAGATCCCTAATCGACCTCCTGATGTGGAAATGGTGGCATCTCTCCCAGTGCATTCATGCCAGGCTAACCAAGGTGTTTGGGTAAGCAGACAGTCAGCAGTTATGGCTTTAGTAGTGTGGCAGCCCTAGGGATAGATTGGTTTGGGCTGCCTTTAAAGTATTTTTGACTGAAAAGGGTGCATCATTAAAATATATATTTTTAGTCAGATTTTATTAACATTTTCCTTCAATGACAGGAAACTATGTAAAATTAAAAAAAAAAAAAAAGTCGCATATAAGTTTTTGAATGTATGAAACGATCTGCTATAGCCCAAAGTGTGAGAACTGTAACGCTGTTAAATTTGCAAATCTCAGTGACATAGGCGTAACCACTGGAGGGATGGAGGGGGGATCAGGACCCTCCAGATTTCTAGAGTTGGGGATCCCCAATGTAAAGGACACCCCCCCCCCCAAAAAAAAATTTTGGGGGGAATATAATATAATGCACACTTTTTTATGATGTGAACCAACTAAATTTAAAAATATAAGATTGTGATTTTTTGCAGAATGCAAACACGTGTATAACGTGTACTCAATAAAACAGCGATATCGATTTCTAATAAGCGAAGTTAGCTCTGAAACTTTGTAATTTGCATTTCTGCCCTATCTATCATAGTTTTACAGTTGTGTTCGCTAAGTTCCACAATTTGCCAACAGAGGCACCTATGTCATGCCCGTTAGGTCGCGCTTCAGCAACTCCTTTTCTCCTGCGTGTGTGTGTGGGGGGGGGTCCCAAACTGTTTTATACAGTATGTATATATATATATATATATAATCTGGGGGAGGGGATCCGATCACTGTGTATGTGTGATCAGACTTCCCCAGATTTTGAAACATGGTTACACCACTGCTCAGTGTTCTGCTTTTTTCACTCTCCCCAAGAAACTTATGTGCCAGTTTTTTTATTGACTACAAATTCTGCTTTGTTATTTCTGTTTTATTTGCAAAGCTATAGAAAAAGATACCAACTTCCACAAAAAAAAAAAAAAAAAAAAAAACTCAAGGGACGAAAAAACTTTCCTGGTTTCATATCACATCACTTAATGACTTGATAAAGTGAAAAGACATTTTTCAATGGCTTATCTTGTTTTAGCGAATTTATTCATTTTTTTCTTGAAGTTAATACTGATTAGAGGTTTACCAGTGGAAAAACAGTCATTCATTACAAGGTGGGAAGTGGAATGCTGTGCTGTCAACTTCAGCCACTGATGATAGTTAACAAAGGACGGATTGTGTAATTTACACAGGTTGGTGTAGAGCTGTCTGGGAGATTGCTGATGATGTGGTTATCAGTGACATAAGCCATTGGAAACTTTGTGCCAAATGAGTTCCACATCAGCTAACATGTTTTGAAAACTAAAAAGGCCGCCCCGGTGGTGCAGTGGTCTAAGCGATAGCCTCTGATAATTCATCCAAAAGGGGTCCGGGTTCGAATCCCGGTGAGGCATGGATGTTGTGTTTGTCTTATGGCACTGACTCTCTCCCTTCCCTGGAACCAGTGACCCTAAATTAGGGACGGGTGACTGCTTATAGCCCATTGAGTTGCTCACGGTGGTCGTTAAACCTCCAATAAAAAAAACCCCAAAAGGATAGAAGTGTGCATTGTGCTACTGGCAATGTTTGTGAAGACCAAGAAGACTAATTTTTTTTTTATTTTAAGGTTGTGACAGAAGATATGACATGATCAGAAGACTAAGAATCAGTTAATGTAGTTGTGTCATAACACATCACCAAGGTATAAGAAGTTTAGAACACAATCAGCAGAAAAGATTATGGTCACAATCTTCTAGGATGACAAGTGTCTTTTTTTAATATGTTGCAACAGCAAGCAGTGACTGGTTACACTGAGTTAGCTTCGCATTAGGAGCATCCCGCATTTTACATAATCAGAGCAATTACGAAGTATCACTTGATATCAACGTCACATACAGCTACTGTAAATTGTGGACACCTGTTCTCTGTTTGTAAGCAATAAATCTGTTAACATTTGCCAGTAATGGGAAAATATGGCAACGTAAGCGAGTTTGACTGTGATCAGATAGTTAGGGCCCGATGGGCAAGTGCCAGTATTTCAGTAACAGCAGCACTTGTTGGATGTTCCCGTACTACTGTATCAAGGGTGTACCAGGACTGGATTAACCATGCACAGACACCCAGCAGAAGGGCTCACATTGGTCAGCCACAACAGTTGGCTGCTCCTATACTAATGCATAAAGGGTGTACCAGGACTGGATTAAACATGCACAGACATCCAGCAGAACAGCTCACGTTGGTCAGCCACACTTGTTGGCTGCTCCCGTACTACTGTATCAGGGGTGTACCAGGACTAAATTAACCAATCACAGACATCCAGCAGAAGGGCTCACGTTGGTCAGCCACACGCAGTTGATCCTAGAAGTGAGCATTGGGTGTCACGACCATTATCGCAGCAATGATGTGCAACAGTCACGTAGCTCATCCACCAGTGTGACAGCATTCAACCTAATTCTACATGCATCATTCATCGCACCTTTGCTTCGCGTAGGGTTCTACAGCCAAAAACCAACGAGGGTACCCATGATGATGCCCAGTCATCGCAAGCAATTCCTCGCATGGGCCACGAAACATTGGCAAAGGATCCTCGATAGATGGAAGAAGGTCATCTGGAGTGATGAGTCCCATTTCCTGCTGCACCATGCTCATGGCCGGGTTCACGTATGGCATAAACAGCATGAAGCCCTATGCCCTGGTTGCACATTTGGGGTTCAACAGGCCGGTGGAGGTGGTGTTCTGGTGTGGGGAGCTTTTTCCTGGCAAGCCCTAGGTCCACTGGTTATCACCCCTCAAACACTGAATGGTTTGTGCTACAGGGATCTTTTAACCAGCCATCTCCATCCACTTCTTCAGGAAGTTTACCTGGACCATAGTGCCATCTTTCAACAGGACAAACAGACAGCATCACCAGTCTTGTATAACTAACTACTGAGTGGTTGGAGGGACACTACAATTAATTCTTTACATTGCCTTGGCCCCCAAACTCCCCTGATTGCAACCCAATTGAACATTATTGGGATATGCTAAAACAGTGTGTGAGAATGGCTGATCCTGCTCCATAGAATGAGCATGAACTGACGAAGCTGCTGCAGAGGACGTGGGTCAAGTTACGCATGGAGGATGTTCGACATTTTGTAGAATCTGTCTCTCTAGGGGCCTGCGAGCCATGATTGCAAAGAAAAGTGGATCAGAGCGTTATATTAGGTAGGTGCTGCTAATGCAAAGTGAACTCAATTTATGGTAACGCCCAAGAAACTTTAGAAACTACCAGGAAGAAGAAAAACACATGCACACACACACATCTGAAATTTACTCGGCTACGACATAATGCTGACATGTGTTTTGTCACAGATCAGGCCATTACAAAAATGAGATGATGTTTAATCTCCCCCCTCCTTACAACCTATATTTGACACCATATTAGATTTTCACATTTGGCCTGTTGAAAAACTGTATCTGAGATGAAAGATTTGGTAATGTAGCTGTCAAAGTCACTTTAACAACATGCGTTACACCCTACTCAACACAGTTTTTCAAACAGGATTCCTGTTTTTTTGTTCATTGGTGGCACATATGCCAGAGATTACTTTTAAATGTAATTTTGTGTAGTGCAAAACGATGTCCATACATGTTCTATTCGTCTATTCATTAAAACAAAGCAATTAACAGGCATTACTTTTATTACACCCTGTGTATGAAAGTAAAACCTCAATTATATATATACACTATATTGACAAAAGTCAATAGACACCTAGAAGAGGAACACAACATAGCATTTATTGACATACATTAGTATGGTGTTGGTCCACCTTTGGCCTTAATGCATGCACTGCCCCTTCGAGACATGCTTTCGACAAGGTTTTGGAACACAGCGATAGGTATTCGCTTCCATTCAGTACATAATGCTGCCGCTAACTGTTGCTTCGTAGTAGGCCTTGGTTCCAAACTTCTGATGCAACACTTTAATTCATCCCATAGGTGTTCTATGGGATTAAGATCAGGGCTCTGTGCTGGCCAGTCCACACACGATACGGAATTATCGTCAAACCACGCCGTAACAGTCCTTGCTTTATGGCTCGGTGCATTATCCTGCTGGTACCAACAAGGCTCGGTTCCATAGTATTGCCACAGAGTTGGTAGGGCATAATTGTCCAGAATATCAAGGTAGACATGCTGGTTAACAGGTTTGTCCATGATAACCAATGCGCCGGGACCATACCACGAAAAACACCCCCACACGAGTACACTGCCAGCTCCAAACTTGACCGTAGGAACAGTACACTGTGGTAAATAGCGTTCCCCCGGCTGCCGCCATACCCGCACACGGCCATTAGACTGATGGATCATGTACCTGGATTCATCAGTCCATAGGACCCGTTTCCATTGATCTACGGTCCACAATAAATGTTCTTTACACCATGCTAAATTACGAGTAGCATTCCGAGTGGATATGAAAGGCTTATGAGCAGCCGCACAACCACGGTAACCCATGGAATGAAGTTCTTTGCGAATGGTACATGTACATACTGAGGTTCCAGCATATTTAGTGACCTGTACACTGAGGTCTTGTGCAGTACTCCGTCAATTAGCTGTAGTGACTCTCCTGAGTCTTCGATGTCCTCTATCACTGATTTTCTTTGGTCTGCCGGTATGTTTTGCTCCTTCAGGCACGCCATGTGTCTTCCACTTATTGAGTGCATCCAAAACAATTAACTTGGGTATGTTTAAACGCCTCTCGGTTTCTCTTACGGACAACCCACTAATTAACACCCAACAATCTTTCCTTTCGCAAAGTCAGTTCCCTCCCGCCGCAACATTTTCACTCAACCTCACAGTGTGATATGATCGCAGTCAGCTGCAGGCTTGTTTTTATACCGTTTGCAGCTGTACCGCGCATCTTAACAACACAGCGGATTCGTTCATTTGCTTTTGAAGGGGTGTCCGGTGACTTTTGTCAATATAATGTATGTGGACTTCAGGTTTTATGAATAGGATCTGTGTGTCTCCTATCTTGTACCAAATGCTCATGCACTCATCAGTAGTGGATCCTGCGATTAGTGACTGGGGCGATCGCCTCCCTAAAGCAGAATTTTCCGTTTTAAATGGCAAAGATCATAAATAATTATTGTATTTATTTTGTAAAATTATCGTAATATATGCACAGATTTTCATAAAAGTTTTTATAGCAATTTAAATAATTTGCTGTGAATTAGGTGGTTAAAAGTTATGTTATAGCTTCTGAGAGAAAACAGAAAGAAAAACAAAATTAAGGTTTCAAAAACAGTGGAAGCTGAAAGCAGAAGGGAAAAGAGATTTTGACTGATTGTGGAAAGCAGTGGATGTGCTTTCTTTAATGTAATATTTCCACAAACTTCTGAGAGAAAATCACCAGTAGGACAGAGAATGGTGCAGGAATGACTTGATGAAGTGAAGTTAATGGAAGTCCCTTTCAAAAGAAGTGAAAATTATGCATTGAGAGAGAATAAACAAATATTTTAAAGAGAAATTACTTATCATACTGCTTAGGAATGATTCAATGACTCAAGCTAGAAAAATTTCTGTCAAATTAAACCATCTGAATAGGACTTAAATCTCTTTGGAAAATTCTGTCCAGACTCAATATTTGAAAAAGCGTGGAGCTCGTATCCTCACAAAGTGAACAATTGAATGTGAGAAAGATAGTGCTAATTTTCAGTTGTTTTTCGCACTTTGTGATTTAAAAATTTAGCACAATTTTTTTGATGGAATTTTTTTTTTTTTTTTTGAAAGCCAGTGCAATGCCAAGGAGGGACAGGCCTGCCGGTTTGTGTATGTGTTTGTCCCTTCCATGGTCTGTTTTAATCCTTTTTCGTTTTTCCGAAGTCAATGCCCTTTCTAAGCTAAGCTTCTAGATCAGCTCCTGGCACTCATGCTGCGTTCCATACCACACTGATTTGAATTATTTTTGTAACTTGCAAATTACTGAGTCATTTCCCTTTGAAAAAGTAGACGACTTTCTCAGTTTTCTTTGTTTTGAAATGAAACAGATAATTCACTGATTGATTGGAGTTGTGGTATCCTCCACATCCTCAGCTTCAATTTTTGTGATTCATGTTGCTTGTAGAACTCATTGTGCACAAAAGTCAGGCCTAACAGTCAGTGATTTTATGTACAGGCTATCTTAAACATTAGCCTGTAACTTGAGGGGAAATAAAAGCAATGCTGGGTTTTTTTGGGAGGGGGGGCAGAGGGGGCCTGGAGGAGTGTCACATTTCACTGTTTTTCATGTTGAAAATTCATCACCATACAATTTTAAAGTTTTTTTAGGAATCAAACCTGCAGCATTTCTTTATTGATCTTGCTGTTACATATTAAAATTAATAATTCTGAACAGTTAAGCATAAGCATATAAATAACAGCAGGGAAGATCAAGGAAAAGGCCTCGAGGAGACCTGACCTACCTTGATCTCCCTAGGTTTAAGTCAAGACAAAAACATTCATATTACAGCAACAAAGTCAAGAAAGGAAAGAAATATCAAATTAAATATCTAAGCATGATATTGATAGCATATCAAGGGGAAAATAATGTTAAAGTAATGAAAAACATGAGTCCCCCCCCCCCCCAGTTCTCATTGTACAGATTCCCTGTCCCTTGGTAACCAAATCCTCAGTTTTTGTCCTGATTTCAAGCATACTACCATTCCAGTATCCAGGACAAGGGATTTCCGAGTAACTCAATTATATCCACATCTGAACAAACTTCAGATTTGTGTTAGTCAAAATATCCATGCTTTTCAACCGTAGGTTGAAGAAGCGTATATGTAATGCTCCAGCTTTGTCTGTCTGTCTGTCCGCACGATAACTCGCATAAAAATGGTTCGATTTCGATGGAATTTTAGTATGTGGTAGGGGGCAACCTGGGGACAAACTCTATTGAAAATGGGGTCAAAGGTCAGGACATAGTAGCTGGATCCATTCCATCGCCCTTATGCGTCATAACTTACGTAAAAATGCTTCGATTGCGACAAAACTTTAGCATGTTGTTCCGGAGGTATACTGAACCGGTTCTATTGAATATCATCAAAATGGGGTCAAAGGTCAGGGCACAGGAGCGAGATTTATTCCACAGCCATTATCCTCATAACTTGAGTAATGATTTCTGGTATGTTGGAAAGTGTATCATAATCAATGCATTGCATGATTTTAGTAACTTATATATCTTGGTGCTTCGTTTCCTTGTGTATTTAAGGTACTAATATTGACAAAACCTCCTGAGAAATGTAAAAATATCATCCCAATTAGTCATTAAAGTAAAATGATGTGTGAAACAAACATTAAAAATCTCTTAAAGTCAAGCATATACTGGGGTGCAGATTAGGCCTGGTGCTTCCAGCTTCTCTCTTTTTGAAGACCTGGTGCATCCCAGCAACTTTATACCTAACTGAATTAGACTTTTTAAAGTTTATTTATTCTCTTGTAGCCCCTTTATCGAAGTAGCTTCCTGTGTTTCTGACAATAGAGGGCGTTATTTTTGAAATTTCAAATTTTGAGACTTTATTTTTGAAATTTTAAATTGCGGTTGACCCACTGATCCAACTAACACACCCTCCCCCATAATTTGGCCACGGTTGACAGTGCCCAACTGGGTGTAGGAGACTGCCAGGATATATATATATTTTTTTTTAGCAGTGTACCAATATATGTTTATGTTAGATTTCAAAGGTTTGTTGGCACCCCCTCCTCCCCTCTTCCCACACACCTGCTGGAGTTGATAACACCTGGGTCAGTCTTTGGAGTGCCAGGCCGCTTCTTTTTCAGGACTGCACCACTAAACATATAGTCCAGTTTTATACAAACCTACCTCTGCTGGTAACTTTATATAAATGATTATATCACACATATAGTATCTTCAACATTCGTTCACAGGATTTTCCCGAGTGAAGCACGGAAAAGTTCCGTTATCTCCAACAATCGTTTCACAGGATTTTCCGGAGTGAAGCACGGAAAAGTTCCGTGATCTCCAACATTCGTTTCCCGGGAAAGTACCATGTTAAAATTGAGAAATATATTAATTACCCCTCATTACTGGTAAAAACATAAAAACACTTCCAGTCACAAGCAGACATCACAAAATTCATTCACAACCAGCTAGTATTTAAATTTAGTGTTGCCTAGTTGTGAATGGTAGTGTTTTTAGTAGTGATGAGGGGTAATGAACATATTTTTGAATTGTAACATGGATCTTGATACTACTTGCCTTTGTGCTTCACTCAGAAAGATCTTGAGAACAAATATCAGAAGCTACTATCCCGTGAACAAATGTCAGAAGATACTACATGTGTGATATGCGTATGTAATTATATAAGTTACAAGCTGAGGTAGGTTTGTTTAAAATTGTACTACTGTATATGCTTGACTTTTAAAAAAAATGTATTTAAAGCAATACTGAAATATGAAAAGTTTTGATTGTGCTTTTAATGTCTTAAAAATAGAAATGGTAAAAAAAGGGAGCATGCCTCACTCAGTATTAATAAAAAATTTGAAATAACTGAGGCATTAGAAGCTGTGTAGTTTGATGAATTGCATATTTGTTAAGAAAACTTTTTGTGATATAAAACAAAGTAAAGGCTCACTAAAGCAATCTCATAAATTGCTGTTAGGTGAAGCAATTTTGCCTATACATTAAAATGAAGAAGGGACTTATAGGTTGCTATGTACAGCAGAGTGTAGTGTACATACTGAGAGAACTGTTGTACATGGTGATGTTCCATGGACAGCAGTTGGCTGTAACTGTACCAGTGTGGTTGACAGAGAGTTTAATACTCTCAGTACATGTTTTATTTATCCTTTCTAAGGCAGGGCAGCTGCCCCGGGCACAGCTCAAGGGAAGGCGCAAAAATCACAGCTTACAGTCTGATTAAAATTAAAACTGAAACTTTTGCACCAATTTTTGGTATGGACTTTTTTTTTTTCGACATCTTTTGCCATTGTTACCCAATAGGCTTCGCCAGTTAGGGTAACCTGGAAGAATTAAAATACCCATTGCTTCTTCAAAAAAGTTCAGGGGATATCAGTTGCTTTTATTAAAAAAATGAAGCCACAGTTGTACGTAGTTGTACATTGCAAAAGAAGAATGTTGTTCACATTGTTAGAGAGCATTTGGAAGAAACCGTACAATTTTCAAGAGGAATATACCATTGTGTCCTAAAAGAAAGGAGTTTAATCATTCCATCTTTCCAATTCTTACTTATGGAACAGAGACATGGACCTTGACTAAAAAATACATACAAAGGCTGAAGACAAGTGAAAGAAGCATGGAGAGGTGTACACTTGGTGTAACCAGGAAAGATAAGATGAGGAACTCAAGTGAATCAGGAAAATGATCAGAGTAAATCCCTTGATGTGTGTATGTGTATAGCCTTGATAAATTAAAATATGCATTCCAGAAAAAAAAATGTATATAATCAAAAGACAGATAGGGAGCGCAATATTTTGTGGTTTGCCCTGGGCATAGAAATGGCTAATTATGCCACTGAGCCTGTGCTGTGTTATAACTACAACTGTATTATTTTGTTATATGATTAATCCTAAGAGCATTCATATAAAATTCATAAGCTTTATGTGCTAAACTGCTTTATTATTTTTATTGTATAAACTGTCATGTAATACAGACTGCCCTTCCTCTTATATTGTCCATAGAATTGAGATTTTGCTTCATTCACCTTTTCGAGATATGGTGGAATATCACTAATCTAACAGAACAAGAATTATACCTTCCTTTTCAAAAGTTAAGGTCTTGCAGGTTGTCAGAAAGGCTTGTAAAATTTCAGACTGCCAGTTTTTTATATGTATATATTTGAACTTTCATATCCATGAGTCCATCAGCTTATACAATATTAGTATAAAAATAAAAAGATATCTTAACAGACACACCCTTCACATCTTTCCAATTATTTAAGTATTTGTTTGCTGTGGGTTGTACTGGGCAATATTTCTGTCAAACCTCTAAGAAGTGTTATTCTGTTAACTTACGTATTCATCTGGGAAAGTACTTTCCTTGTGTTCTTTCGGCATCTCTTGAAAAGCTGTTAATTAGACTTCACTTTATTTATCTCTCATAAAAATTTGTAATAAATGTTCTTAGCATAATTAAAAATTCTTTAGATTTTGTGGTTAAAGTGAAACCCATGTAAAAGCTGTCCATTATTATTATTGAAAGAAAGGTATTTATTTATTATTGTAAGTGATTGGAGTGAAGCATTTTGGGAACAAGCCTTTTTTTTTTTTTTTTTTTTTAATTAATATAAAATGACAGCTTGCTCTACTACGGTCTCTTCCAAGAAGTCATTCTTCCTCTTACATAGAAATATATGAAGTGTGTTTTGTTTGAAACTGGTTAGGCAGTAGTAGTAACATGAACCATGTTCTATGGTTCTAGAAATAGGTTACTTGCAATGGGGTCATATTCAGATGAAAATGGTAATAGGTTTTGAGAAAAGCAACCAACCCCTGAAATCTCTTTGTGGTAATAAGTACTATGTCATTCTGTTTAACACATTTAATATATGCGATTATGAAAGCTAATTGGTACATACAGTACTTTATGAAATATTTTTTATGTTCAACCAACCCCTCTCAATATTTCAGCTTTTAGACACACACTCACACAATAAATATTTTTCTTAATATGTAGAGTACATATCTTAGAGATTTCAGGGGTTGGTTGCTTTTCTCAAAACCTATTACCATTTTCATCTGAATATGACCCCATTGCAAGTAACCTATTTCTAGAACCATAGAACATGGTTCATGTTACTACTACTGCCTAACCAGTTTCAAACAAAACACACTTCATATATTTCTATGTAAGAGGAAGAATGACTTCTTGGAAGAGACCGTAGTAGAGCAAGCTGTCATTGTATCCAAAAATATGTCCATTAACATTGAAGTATTCCATTCTGGTGAACAGATAAATATATAGAGTTATTTAAAAAGTATCATTTGTTAAGTGTTCAAAAATGCTTTATTAGTAAATATAAAAAATCATAACAGAAACTTCATATCACTGGGAAAAGTTGAAAACCATCATTTTTTTTTTTTTTTTTGTCTGAAATATAAAGATTTTGTTATGTTTATCAGGAGCACCCATGAATCTTCAACTCTCTTGAAATAGGCTGTGCTGTGTGTGTGTTCTCATCATGAAAGGTGCCCAGTTTTAGTTTTGTGGTATGCAAATTTCTCATGTATGGAGATAAAACACCTTTAAGTCGTAACAGTTTTCCATTGTTGCATCATCACTTTCTGCCTCAGAAACATCCCACTTGTGTGCTGTGTAAACTTATGGTTCAGGAACGATGAAGACTGGCTCAAAAGTGGTTTAAAATTTAAATGGCCTTGCAAGTTTTGATAGATAATGCTATATGGTAAAACCTCCAGTTTCACATGAGTAACTAATCTCTGCCAACAGTTATTGTTCAGTCATATTCATCAGTGAGCAGGTTTGTATGTTGCCTGTCAGAGTATTCCATGACACACTGTCTGCAGCATGTATTTATTGCAAGGAGAGATTATCAGTTAGAATAAATTACAAACCTGACAGAAAACTGCTTTTTATCAAGAAGTTTAATTTTTAATTTTTTTTTTTTTAAGTTTTCATTATGTGCACAAATAAAGAATCTCCAAATCCCTGTAATTAAAAATGTACAGGTATTAATGCTTCTTTCATTCAATGTTTAATTAAAGCTACTCTCGTGATGGATTTTTGAGAAGTTTCATGAGCTGAAAATTGGGTGTAGGACCACAGAATAATGGGAAGAAACATAGTGTGTTTGAAGAGTTGATTTAATAATCTAAAGCAACTTATGGGAATTTACTAGGAAATTTTTTCATTAATAGCAAATTTTCGGAGAAAACTCTTCTCCTTCTTCAGGCTGTCTTGTTGTTGTCACTTTTTGCTTGTCACTATCATGGTTACGGTTTACCTTGACGGTTTAGGTTATTTTTCAACAAATCCTGCCAGATGTTAGGCAGGGAAAATCCTTTGCAGTCATTGATGATGGAATTTTGATTTTTCTCAATCTCTATTCCTTCTTTCAGTTTTCTTTTTTGGAAATTGCTTTGGAAACTGATTACTTTAAGGGAATTCCAATCCATGCTGTGCCAATTCATAAACCCTAAACCCATGACTTTCAGTTTGTGGGAAAAGGTTTCTGAAAAACTAGATCATCTCATGATACAAATGTACGAAAGAATGCCCACAGAAATAAGGTTCACAGAAAAAATATATCTCTTGAAAATAGGACAAAATGCCCACATGTTAAAAGTAGGAAAATATGCTAGCTACTGATTGTTTTCTTATGTCTGCTAGAAACGTGATCTTTCTTAATTTTATGAAGTATCTTAATTTCAACTGGCCGATTAACAAAACTGTTCAGAGCATTTCCCCTGCTGAGCTACATTATGTTAACTACCATTACAAGGATATCGTAGTTTATTCCTAAGATAGTAGAAGAGACTCGTTATTCAAAGAAAACACGTGCATGGCTCATCCATGAACAGTAACTATGCCTAAGGAAATTCTTTTTGGTGAGTGGTGCATGACAAAGAATGCAACTTTAAATTAACTCCATAAATGATTCTAGAAACACATTGTAAAATCCAAAGAACTCTCACGTCACAAACAAGGGATCTCATAAGATAGTACGGAGGTGAGGGTGCACCAAAATAATAAGTCTGTACCCAGTAAGGTGGTTTGAAAATGCCAATTCATAAACCCTAAACCCATGACTTTCAGTGCCTCAAAGGGGGAAATAGTTACTGGCTCTCATACGCATAACCAAGGTGTGGTGGGGGTCCTTGGCTCCAGACCCCCCCCAGGGGAACTGAGTAAGATTTAAAGCAATAAATATGCGTGTAAAAAGTTTTTCTCAGTAATTATTATTATTTTTTTTTTCATTTTGACTTTTAAAGATTCTATGGGTATTTTTATTGTGGACATTTTTCTTCTGTGAGCAGTTGTTCCTTGTACCCGTGATACTATCTGCAGTATTGCATCCAGAATAAAATCAGCTTATTTTTCTGTTGTGCGCGATACAGATGAAATCATTTTGTGTGTGTGTCGAGAGATTACTGTAAATTTCCCAAGAGGTTTTATTCTACAGTATAGCCAGGGCTGACATGTTCCTGGAATATTCCGAATTTTTTCTTACAATGAATAAAAAAATTATCAAATGTTTGGATTTATTGTATCACTTTGTTCAATTCTAACTCCCTATGGTGTATGTTCTTGATGACATCACTTCCTTCCATGGCATGCGAAGACATGGTCATCTTGTGTTGTGAGCTGTGCAAGATGTTTGAGTGCCACATTTCTAGCAACTTTGGTTTGTGATATACCAGTTGTGTGTAGTTGTAGTTACAACAGTGTGGAAACTTTCCCTCAAGTCTAAGATAGCCATCCTTCCAGTATGCTCTTTCCTCTCTGAAGGAGATCGATATCTGACATGACTGCCATCAGTGTATGTGGAAATAGCTGACTATGGAATATGAAATCTTCAGTGCCTGGACAAAACTGTTTTGTATTATTTTCATTGAGCTAAGCTCCAGATTGCTTCTTATATGTTTATAAAGAGCTGTTTTTCTACAGGGGAATTTTCCCACTTCATTGAAGATGCAATACACGCTAAAGAACACTCTGTAACAGCTGAACCCATAGGATTTCATTAGAATTTTAAATGTATTGTGAATTTCACCCCATTTTGCAAAATATGAAGCAAATGAAAGTTTTTGATGAACTCGTGGAAAACCCCCAAGAAAGTCCTGGAATATATTTTTTCGTAAATATGTACACAAAACCCTGTATGATACCTTTATAAAGTATTGTTCTTCATCATAATAGTACCACTCTTTCAAAAAAGTATGAAATAGGGAATTACTTGGATCATAAATTGTATGCTAGGTTGTTTTTTTTTCTCTCTCTGTCTCTTTCTCATTACACATGGTATCTTAGTATGAAATTTCATTGTATACTGTATAAGCTGTGGTTTAAGATATCAGAATTAAAATTTGGAACTGAAATTTAAGTCAAATGTAAATAGAGCTTGCACCTCTCAACAAGTAAGTATCTTAAAATTTTAGTTCTCAGTAGATTTATTTTAATCATAGAAGCACACATCGCCGCCCCGGTGGCGCAGTGGTCTAAGGCGCTGGCCTCTGATCATTCGTCCGTAAGGGGTCCGGGTTCGAATCCCGGTGAGGCATGGATGTTGTGTTTGTCTTACGGCACTGGCTCTCTCCCTTCCCTGGAACCAGTGACCCTAAATTAGGGACGGGCGACTGCTTATAGCCCATTGAGTTGCTCACGGTGGTCGTTAAACCCCCAATCAAAAAAAAAAAAAAAAAAAAAGAAGCACACATCATGTTGCTCATGAATCATATCTTCTCCTGTGCCATATCCATGGGAGGGGAGGGCTGTTATCTGGCTGAAGTTGAATGCACATTATGTGCTACTTCTTTATAAAGGTGTGTATATGCTCAATTGATATTTGTCTTTTAACTATATAAATATTGAATTTTACCCACATGCAGACATGTGTATTATACACAATTGGGGGGGGGGGGTCTTTGATTTCCTTCCACCTAGTTTTTGCTAATTATTTTTGTGGCAGATGTTAACATGAAATAGATTCAGTTATTATGGCATCTGGAGGAGCAGTAAAAATTGTGAAGCTTTTGTGTCTTAGTGTCTTATACACGGTCGAGGCACATTATCGTAACCACCAGCTAATATTCAGAGTAACTGCCATGTGCAGTGTGGACAGCAGCTAGACGGGCTGGGAGTGACTCAGTAAGGTGCTGGAAGGTGTTCACAGGTATGTGGAGCCATGCTGACTGCAGTGCATCTGACAGCTGCTGGAGGGTGCATGGTGGGGGATCCATAGAGCAAACAACACGATCGAGGTGGTCCCATAGATGCTCAATTGGGTTTAAGTCTTGGGAATTAGGGGCTAGGGAAGTACTGTTAAGCCTTCATCATGCTCTTCCAACCACTCTTGGACATTCTAGCTGTGTGACATGTCAGATTGTCATTCTGGAAGATCCCATCTGCTCCAGGAAAGACAATCAGCATGTATGGGTGTACATGGTCTGTAAGGATGGATTCCTAACAAATTCGGTCCATAGTGCCTTCCACAGGTATAAGTGAATCCAGGGAATGCCTTGAAAACATTCTCCAGACCATAATGCTTCCCCCACCAGCTTTTATTCTTCCAGTAATAGTTGAAGAGTTTTTGTTCTCCGATGTTTCTCACCCTATACACGACAACGTCCATCCGTTTGATGAAGCAGAAAACATGACTCATTGGCGAAGGCAATCCTTTGCCAATCAGCGAAGGTCCAATTCCGATACTGCTGTGCAAATGTAAGCCTTTTCTGCCAATGCACCTTCGTTAGCATAGGTGCAGTGACCATCCATCTGCATCAGAGTCCCATACACAGCAGGGTTCACTGAACTGTCGATTTAGACACACTTCCGGTAGCCCCCTGGTTCATTCAGCCAGTGAGTTGCTCCACTGCAGCATGTCAGTCAGCCCTCATGCACCTTCGAAGCCGACATTCATCTCTCGTATCAATGACATGTGGTGCTCCGCAGTTTCCACATTGCTTATTCGCAGTGGTGCCATTCTCCAATCATGATACACTTTAACCACAGCTGCACGCGAACAGTTCACGAACTGCGCCGTTTCAAAAATACTGCCACCCTTGGCCCGAAAGCCGATAATCATCCCTTTTTGCAAATCCGATGAGTCGCTCCTTTTATCCATGACAGCAACGAGTGATACGTTTTCAGAATACCTACAGCACACCTTATATACCCTTCCAAGCCAGCTCAAGACACGTGCCTTCTTTCATTGGCTATGGCGCTGTTGACTTCAAAAGTAGAAGGTGGTCACAATAATGTGACTCTACTGTGTAAATTCCAGTAAAATTGATACTCCGTATCAATTTTTTTTTTAATTCATTATAATACATTATTTTGAATTTGGTGTTATGCATACGCAGTCGTATAAATGTTCTAGGTTGCAGCTTTTAAGCTTTAAATACATATTCATATGTAGTGGATGTTGCCCGACTTAGGACAGGGTGAAATTTTTAATTGAAGCGGATTGAAAACATATCAAATAGATGCCGGATTTCTGTAAGGAAATATAGTAAAAACTCATTTGTGTAAGAGCTGAAAATGTTTTTAGGTGCAACTTTGCTCACTTTAAATCTCAAAATTTCAGTTTTTATTGTAGGTTAAGAGGTTTTAAATAGATCTGGGTATTTATATTTATAATAATGCTGATTTCTTTTTATGAAATTACTCTGCAGTTTTATTCCTTTTTAGGAAATTACTCTGCAATGCAAAGAAACTGAAATGAAACGCGACGTAACACCTATGTAACAGAGCAAACGTTGCAGACAATTGTTCGAGCATGAGTGTGTTGCCACAGATGAAGTCGTTTGTCTTACTGACTTCATTTTATTTTCCGGTATTTCTCCTTGATTTTACATATTGTGCAATAGCTGTGAGCTTAGTTCCGATTTTGGCCACTGGATAAAAGCAGATGGCGCTGCAAGTACTGAATAATATCAGAGCGTTAGGGGCAGACGTAGCCTATTGTATTGGTTTTATATTCTTAAACATCTGTTAGATGAAATCAGGTTGATTGCATGCAGATTTTTTAGAAGTAGTGGTATAAGTATAAGAGTTGTGTTCTGGCATGATCTGATTGATATCTTTTAAATTTAGTTCCTGTAGTTGACTGTTCTTTGGTTAGTGCTTTGTGATTTTTTTATTCATTATATTTCTTCCACTTACTGTATTTTTCAGCTTATAAACCCAGACGTTTTTCTTTAGAAGACCTGACCACAGTGTATATTTCACATCGTGTTATCTATTGAAAATTTTTAATGAGAAAGAAAAAGTATGGTGCCTTAAATTCGGTCATGATCCAAGCATTCTGAAAGATAGTATTATGTTATTAAGAAACCGTTTGGAAAACATAGAAAATGTAATAACAGGTTCATTAAGAACTTGTTTAAAAGCTTCTGAAATGGAAATTTCCACTCAACAGAAACCTTTGTGAGAAAGCAGCTGTGAACCATAACTCTGCTGCAAGCATCACTCTTATGTGGCACGCTTGTATGACCTGGTTCTTTTGCCCCCTCCCCCACCATTCTCCAACTTTTTGCCCTGATGGAAGGGATACAGTAGCACCAGGTCATAGGGGGAAAAAAATAGCTTATGGAATTCAACTTTTCTCCGGAAAAAAAAAAAGTGTTTTCGCTTTCTCTTCCTTTTAATATTTTCTGCAAATTTAAAAATATAATTGCAGAATTTTGGAACGGTAACTGCATTTGTTTTGGCCTCATCTTATACTCAGGATTGCCTTACCTATGAACAAAGACAAGGAAATTGAGAAATTCAGCCCATTCAACTTGTACTCTATATTGACTTAAAATAAGCCAAAAAATATGGCTTAGTTTAAGTCAATATGACTCAGTTTTATTAGGGCTAAACAGAAAAGAATGGGTGCAGGTAGTTGTCTCAGCATTACTACAGACTGCTTTGTGGCATTGTTTCATTAACACCAGTATCATTAACAAAGCCACATGTTTGCTTATTGTTCTCGTAATGCTTAAGTTCAGCCAGTTCTTGTTTTAATGTAACTTTTTCATGATTCAGTTTTAAAAGTAAATCTAATGTGAAATTGTGTTAAAGTGACAAGCGTAACTGACTAAGAAGAAGAAGCACTTTAGGCTTGTGAAGTACAGGTGGAGAGACCAAAACCACATCACAAAGAACTACGCACTCTGCTTAACACATCTAATTTCAGGATTTTTATATTATTATGAAGGCATTCATATGTATTAGAAAAACCAAATAAGTTGAAGAACTGCTTCATGTTGGTCAAACTTCTGTTAGTTAGGAAATAATTCGTGTTGGTCAAAATGTTAGTTAAGGGCAGCTGCACATGCGTTTTCCAGAGGTGCATCCTTAGTTGTTACTAATTTTAACTATTCTCAGGTTATGTTGTTCTGTGTGATGTGCATTAGTCTACAGAAAGTATTCAGACATATCAGTTTTAACACTGACATCAGGGTCACTCAGTAGGATCAAGGCTTTGGTAGAATAGTGTGCTGATTCTACCTTTGCTGCTATTTCTCCTGGGTAGGCTTTGTACTACCAAATGCTGGACTGCACAGCCAGTGTAGTCCTCTATTCCTTCTGCAGAATGGTGGCCAGTTCATGTGTTGTTGGATGTGTCATTGCATGCTGCTCACCCATCATTGTTGTTCATGTGATAAGTGTTATGTAGGTTTCATGTCATAACTTTCTGCAGGCAGTGTTAGCCTGTTGGTAGAAATGCAGGTCTGAATGGTTGAGCTGTAGTGGATCAACTAGCACTGTTGCCACAATGCGTTCTGACTGCAGCCATTATCCCGGCACTTGAAACATTCACACCCACCCATCTTAATTGAAATAGGGTATAGCATGATCTGTTGCTACATGGGCCTGAGTGGTACTGCTGTAGCTTTTAGTTATGCCAATTTTTTGCTGCACATGTTTGGTAATTTTAGGCTTATGCATTACCACTTTCTCATGTTGACCAGTTCCTTAGACTTTGGTATGTAGTAAGTACACATAGACCTCAACCTCTGGTTGGTTCCTGGAAAACTTTGTTGATTCCCTGAAGTGATAACAACAAGATTGTAGCAGCAACCTTCCAAGTACTTCTCTAGTTACTTGGTGAGCTTTTGTGATCACATACATTCTGAAGTAGTAGTGGTACTGTCTTGCTTCTATTTCAGCACCATCAGTCGTAGATGAAGGTCTTCCAAAATTCTGTCTCAAGTAAATCTCTTCCATGTTACTCTGACATGCTTTCGAATTTCATCTTCCCATCTCCCATGCAGTGTTTTTCTTGGCTATTTTTGTCTAAATTTGGTATCCAGTTGTCCAATGGGTGTCAGTTTTTGTTGTCCAATGGGAATGGTGGTCCATTGCTATTTCAAGTATTTTACCTTGATCGTGATGTCATAAACTGCCGTCATTTTTTCTGAACCACAAGTTCCTTCTCCAATCTTTCCTGGTTGCACCCAGCATGGGCTTCTTTCATTTGTTGTCACCCTTTCTATGTCCTTTGTAGTTAAGGTTGATGTCTCTGATCCATAAGTAAGAACTGGTTGTGATTAAACACTTCTTATTTTTATTAGATCTTTGAAACATAATGGTAAATTGCTTTCTTACAAATTCACTCACTCCAACCAAATTTGGACTGTAACATTCATTGCAATTTCCATTTTCCTCAATTCTGTGTACCATAACAAATACAACAAACGTCTGCTCATGCACTTTCCTTACGTGCTAGCGTAACTTAGCGTTTTATTAGAATGTTTCTTGGCACTACTACGACACAAGTGTTTGGAGTGCAGATATAATTTTTCACATAAATGTGCTTCTAAGATACCCCACCCCTCTCCATGCACACACATTTTTTTTGCTGTTAAATATGGAAACTATTCTATGGTACAAAATGCATGTAATAATTAATATTAAGAATGTTCTGTCATTTTGCATTTTTTATAGAATGTAGAAATAATCTTTACCATGTGATGCTAGAAGTTACAGATCTGTGACAAGTGGCTTAACATTTCTGTAAATCCAAATCCAGCCAAGCAAATGGAACTACATTGTACAATACTATTGGTATATTACTTTATTAATTTCCATATTCTGTGCTCTAGAGTGCAAAATCAGTCAACAAGAGAAAAAAAGTGTTACCTATCAAATATCTTGTATGGAATTTATATCATGAAGAAATTTAAAGGAATGTATTTTTTTTTATTTATATTGTACCTGTAGTTAATTTAAACTATGTCCTTTGGTGCTATAGAGGTTTTAAAGAAAAGGTGCTTTCTTATATCAGTGATGCCTTATAAAAGCTTCTGTAACACAAAGTTAAGATTTAGCAGCAAGCTATGTTGTTAAACCTTAACAACTTAGAGCAGAATTTCCCAATCATAAGCAACCAGTCCTTGTAAAAGTATTGTTTAACTTACTGGAATCAACGTTTTCTTTTCATTTTCTGATGGACCCCTTTTTTGCTCATGGAAACATTTTACAAATTCTGTTTGCTAAACTTAAAGTTATGGCATTTACTATCACCAACAAACACTTGTAAAAAAGAATGTTGCAATTCAGCATATTAGCAATGACCATTAGGTGCAAGTTTTAGTTGTTTCTCCCCCCCCCTTGTAATATGTTTCAATAAAACCAAATGGGGGTATAACTGGCATCGTACTTGTCAGTGTAAGTTTTGTGTAAATGCTACATTCTCTCATTTTGCAATGTGCCGCTTGTAGATGTTAAATTGCTATAAATGTTTTCCAAATGAAGCGCATGTATTGGTTTAAAACTGGGAATGAAATTCATGAAACAGAGTTCAGGTTTTGTGAAAATCGAACAATTAACATCTTTTTTTTTTCTACATGATTTATGTGAAATGAGTCACAGTTGGGAAACACTGCTTTACCACAAGTTGTGTTGTATGCGTATGAAACGTCCATCATGAGAGGATGTCAAGTCCCTCATTAACTGCAGTTCCATGTTATTTTTCAGTGTTCCCAAAACAATTTGTAGCTCTTACTGAAACAATTTTGTTCTTAAATGTGTAGTGTAAAATTTTTGTGTACAAACATCTATAATGTATGGAACTTTTTTATATGAACTTCCAACTCAGAATTTAAGTAATTGAATAAAATGAGTCTCTTTGTTAATTTGTATGTAATTTTTTGGGAGTCTTGTTAATTTCTTTTGAGTCTATTTAATGCAAATTGTTCTCAATAATAAAGTTAAACAAACCAAATGCTGAAGTGAAAGATCCATGTGATGGCACTTAGCAGAGTTGTATAAAAAATAAAATGTATCTGTGTACACAACCATTGAAACAGAACACTTGTTGCAAACCCATGAACAACAATAACAATAGAATAAGATAATTTAAAGAAAAATTGATAAAAACAATAATTATTAGAACATTACAGATTTCAATAAGGACAAAATAAGTACATTACAATTGAATGTCCAACAGTGTGTGTGAAGTGGACCTATACGGTAAAATATTAAAATATTGGGCTCTATGAATCTTATATAAAACAAGAGACTAATTAAAGAAAAAAATGTATCCAGAAAAACAGTTCCATTGATGAACCTTCAACAATTGTAAATAGCATTTTTAACAACATAATTCAAAAACAGTAGATTTACAAAACTCTTGAGGAAAATATTTTAATTTAAAAACTGGCAACTGCAAGAGGAACCTGGCAAAATTTAAATTCTTTCTGTGTAAATAAAACTTTTGATACAGTTCCTAAACATTCTCTTTGATAAAATCTAGAGGCCAGAAACGTCTGTAAAAACAAAAGAAATCGGAGATGAAAAATAATTGGACGCTTTTCAAGTTGAAGTAGAATTAAGTATATTTATTTAAGTAAAGCTTTGAGTCAGTGTTATAATTGCTGTAAATACCATTTTTTAATCTACAAGCAAAAACTATCTGCAAAATCTGCTAATAATTTGGAAACTATCCACGTGCATGCATATGTCCACAAACTGGTACTCTGGCAATTTGAGTGATTGCAACTAAAGAATGATAAAGAATACCTTTTAGTAGAAGAGCTTCCGCATAACAAATATAGACAATGTGAAGTGTTCAGTGAGAATACACTGCTCAAAAGAATTAGGGGGACAAGAGATATTGTAAGGAAAGTCACGTGCGACTGACGTTGAGCGTCAAATATTGTTTTTATGTAAAGTACAGTAGAATATTCAGTAATGTGGGTAAGAAAAAGCACAGCGAATTTTTAAGCAATATTATCATTTAAGTTGGACGTCAAGTAATTTTGCTTCTTATACTTTCAATGGAAAAACCTTTGTACACATTTCCTTCACAATTAATGTGTTCCCAAGGATGAAAATTTGAACATCGATTAAAATAACTTCATATTATAACTTCGAATACTTAATATTTTCCAAAACATAATTATATTAAAAATCAATAACTTTTCCTTTGGTGGTGTTGAAACCAGAAAAAAAGATGGCGCGACCTGTACTTTGGTGACGTCAGTAGACAAACAAATGTTGGATTGCATAATTACGGTTATGTTTTAGAAAATATTGAGTATTCCAAGTTATAAAATGAAGCTATTTTAATCTATGTTCAAATTTTCATCCTTAGAAGTTTTTCCATCGGAAGTATATAGGAAGCGAAATTACTTGACGTCCACCTTAATGCACATGATGCGATATGCTATACAACAATATGCATATCTGTACAACAAGGGAAAATGGAAAACTCAAATTGCATAAACCGAATCATCCTCTCAGACCTCTAGCAAAGCAAACCCCACTAGAAATCTGGAATCTGTCCTTGTCTCTATTCTTAAACCACTAATACTGAACTCTACTGTATCTGTTCGCAGCACTTAAGCTGCTGTTAAGAAACTCAAGGTTTTCGGCTCAAATGGAAAACCTTTTTTGATGGCTTCACTGGACATTATTTCCATGTACCCTAATATTCCGGTTCAAATAGCCCATGATTTAATAAAGTCTAAAGTTATAAATTCAACGTTATACTCCCCTCTGCAACTTGATTCTATCTTAGCACTTATTTTAATTCAAAACAACACCTTCAAATTTCAAAGTGTGTTTTATAAACAGTTACAAGGTACAGGAATGGAATCATATCTGTCTCCCTTACTGGCAGAATTGGTAATTCAAGATCTTGCCCGCTTAAACCATCGCTCTATATACGCTACGTGGATGATGTCTGTATTTTCTGATAACATGAACCCCACCATTTACAAAATTTTTGTTCGCTTCTATCAGAAGTCTTTCCAACCATCAACTTTTCGTGTGAACTGGAATCTTGTGGTGAATTAGCCTTCTTGGATTTGAAACTACATCGAGATCATGTTACAAATAAAATTTCTTACACCATTCACAGGAAACCCACCCATGTACCCATCATAATACCGAGTTCATCTTCCATCCTCGTCATAAAAAATTGACAACTTTCCATGCGTACGTAAAAAGGGCCTACACTTATACATTAAATGAAGCACTCAAGAAGACCAAGTTGGACAGAATCAAGGAACTTGCTCTGGTTAATGGTTATGCTCCGGAAATAGTTGATAATTTAATAGCCAAATATAACAAAAACTTTAGCACTTTTCTGCTTCCAGTTAAGAAAATTTATAAATATATTGGCTCTATGCCTTATATCCCATCCATTACAAATATATTACAGAGCGCATATCGTAAACATTCGTTGAATTTCGGTCTAAAACCCCAGAACCTATTTACTTATATTAGGAAAGACAGAGAAGTAACTAATATCTTGACATCTGCCGGAATCTGTATAATCCCACTAACAAAAAAGATGAGTAATATAGAAAGTGTGGAATCCAGTTATGTGGGAAGTACCAAGAGACGCTTGAGGAACAGAATATTAGAACACCAAAGAGCCATTTCTAAAGCAAACTGTGCCCCAGTGGTCTAAGCGATGGCCTCTGATCATTCATCCGAAAGGGGTCCGGGTTCGAATCCCGGTGAGGCGTGGATGTTGTGTATGTCTTACGGCACTGGCTCTCTCCCTTCCCTGGAACCAGTGACCCAAAATTAGGGACGGGCGACTGCTTATAGCCCATTAAGTTGCTCACGGTGGTCGTTAAACCTCCCATAAAAAAAAAAAGTAAACTGTTCCACAGCTATAGCTAGAGTCTGTGTACAAAAGAGAATCCAACCCAACTGGAATGACATTAAATTGATATCAGGCTTCAAAAACGAATGGACGTTACGATACGGCGAGGCAATCGTGATCCAGAAATCAACGGATATTTATGCTGCAACGAGGAGCAACCAATCGTACTCCCAACACCTTGGAAACAACTCATTTATCTAGAGGGACCAACCAACAATTTCCACAGAGATGGCAACAGCCACACGGACTGAGTGACTAATTATTAACCAAGCTGACACCCGTGTCTGTTGGAACTTATCGAGAACGCCAGTCTACAAGCTGGACTTGGGGCGTCGTCGCACAAATCGGCTTCTGGAAACTTTTAACTATGACTATGTGAAGTGTGATTTTTTTTATCATTTTAGTATTTTATTAGTGTGCATCTGAGAATGACATCATATCGAGCATCCCAAAAGTGCTAATGTTTTTCAAATAAATGTGTTAACGTGTCAAGACGGTGTTGCAACAATTACCTTTGGAATTTCTCGACACGTATACCCAACCAACAAGGATTACCTGTTTAACCCTAAGGAAAAATTACTTTTTGAATGGTGTGTGGTACCCTTGAATGGCTAAGACCGCTACACACCTGTGTGGCATGGAATTGATAAGGCTATCGAGGTTTTGGGTGTATCTTCCCCACTCCTCAATTAGGGCAAAGTCCAGTTCACGAAGAGTCGTCGGAGCTGCAATGTGTCTTCCAAGGGTATCCTAGATCTGCTCAGTTGGATTTCAGTAAGGGAGCATTCTGGCCACTCCATGAGCTCAATTCCCTCTTCCTGAAATATGTCCAGTATTGGAATTCTATGAAATCGAGCGTAATCGCCCATGAAAAGGAACGAATCACCGACGGCTACGGAATTACATTAGGTCAGAATCTCGACTTGTCAGGGAAGAGAACTTGATTCCACTCATCGGCTTCCCAACCACAATGTTTTTCAGCCCAGTTTGTAAGGGTCATGGGGTTAGAGGGACACACCATTGGTGTACATGCATAAAGGCTAAAGGGGCACCCTGGAGAGAACTACTGAACATGTATCAGAACTACCTGTTCGGTAGTTCTGATTTGCATATCACTTTCCGCGCGAATCGCCATCGTGCCTTGACATTTTCATGTTTTGCTTAATTTCTGGATTTAACGACCATCGTGAGGAACTCTGTGAGCTAGCTACAAGCAGTCGCCATTTCTTAATTTAGAGACACTGGTTCCAGCTAGGAGAGAGAGAGCCAGTACCGTAATACAAAAATGCCACACCCGGGACTAGAACCCAGGCCCAGCTCGCAACAACAATTTTTGCATTGAGCCACTACCGCTTCGCTTGATATTCACACTTCTGTGACTAACTTTAGACTGGCAGTGTATTTTTTACTTTATTGGTTTTTTATTTTAACCCCTTTTCCGGCTGGAACGAATTAATTTGGGAATAACAAAATGGTATGAAATCAGCTCAAACGAATATATTCGCTGTCTAAGCAAGAAGCTCGTCGAAGCTGCTGAAACGAGTGAACCTGAGCATCGGGAAGCGTTTGCTTTCCTCTTAGCTTTTTTTATTCAAAGTGTTCATGTACGGGATGATTGACATTAATTCTTTCTGACTGATTACCTTCTAAAATAGCAAAATGACGGCGCATCTAAGAAAGGAGAGAGCAGATGTTCATGCACTTGTCTCTATCCAGTAACATGATGTCAGGGTGACTAGGTCTTCTGCTCCACCTCATGGAGCAGAGAATAAAGGACCAAAAAGGATCGCTTATCAACAGTGGTAGGTTTATGGTCGGTGATAAACCTAGAAAGGATCGCTTATCAACAGTGTTTAAGGAATGATTGACACTAATTCTTTCTGACTGATTACCTTATAAAATGGCAAAATGACGGCGCATCTAAGAAAGGAGAGAGCAGATGTTTATGCCCTTGTTTCTACCCAGTAGCATAATGTCCGTGTCAGGGCGAATAGCTCTTCTGCTCCATGAAATGGAGCAGAGAATAAAGGACTAAAAGGAATCACTGATCAACAGTGTTTAGAGAATGATTGACACTAGTTCTTTCTGACTGATTATCTAAAATGACGGCGCATCTAAATGACGCCACCCAAAATGCAAGATATGTTTGCGCCTTGTTTCTATCCAGTAACACGATGTCCGTGTCACAGCGACTAGCTCTTCTGCTCCACCTCATGGAACAGAGAATAAAGGACTAGAAAGAATAGTTTATCAACAGTGTTTAGAGAATGATTGACACTGGTTCTTTCTGACCGATTATCTAAAATGGCAAAATGATTGCGCATCTAAAAAAGAAGAGAGATGTTTGTGCCCTTGTTTCTATCCAGTAATACGACGTCCATGTCAGGGTGACTAGCCGTTCTGCTCCACCTCATGGATCAGAGAATAGAGGACTAGAAAGGGTCGCTTATCAACAGTGTTTAGAAAATGATTGACACTAATTCTTTTTTTTTTTTTTTTTATTGGAGGTTTAACGACCACCGTGAGCAACTCAATGGGCTATAAGCAGTCGCCCGTCCCTAATTTAGGGTCACTGGTTCCAGGGAAGGGAGAGAGCCAGTGCCGTAAGACAAACACAACATCCATGCCTCACCGGGATTCGAACCCGGACCCCAGACGGGCGAATGATCAGAGGCCAGCGCCTTAGACCACTGCGCCACCGGGGCGGCCTAATTCTTTCTGAATGATTATCTAAAATGGCAAAATGACGGCACGTCTAAGAAATGAGAGAGATGTTTGTGCCCTTGTTTCTATCCAGAAACATGATGCCCATGTCAAGGCGACTAGCTCTTCTCCACCTCATGGAGCGGAGAATAAAGAACTAGAAAGCATCACTTATCAACAGTGTTTAGAGAATGACTGACACTAGTTCTTTCTGACTGATTATCTAAAACGGCAAAATGACAGCACATCTAAGAAAGGAGAGAACAGACACGTTTGTGCCCTTGTTTCTATTCAGTAACATGGTGTCCGTGTCAGGGTGACTAGCTCTTCTGCTCCACCTGATGGAGCAGAGAATAAAGTACTAGAAAGGATCGCTTATCAACAGTGGTAGGTTTATGATCGGTGCTGAACCTAGAAAGGATCGCTTATCAACAGTGTTTAGGGGATGATTGACACTAATTCTTTCTGACTGATTATCTTTTAAAAGGGCAAAATGAAAGCGCATCTAAGAAAGGAGAGAGCAGATGCTTGTGTTTTTGTTTCTGCCCAGTAACATGATGTCCGTGTCAGGGCGACTCGCTCTTCTGCTCCATGTCATGGAGCAGAGAATAAAAGACTAGAAAGGATCGCTTATGAACCTTGATAGGTTTATTGTCGGTGCTGTTGAAATGGGGGGGAAGGGGATTGTTTTGCCGTAGCTTTCGTAAAACCCGTCTGTGCTATGTGACCATATGTGTTTAGGCAGCGCAGAAATTTTCAGATATCTAGTATAGTTATACTACACTGCTGGCCACCCAAAATGCAACACCAAGAAGGACACGAGATAGCAAAGCCAGATTTACTGGACACATAACAACAGATACAAAGATGAAACGATTGAGCTTACAGGCCCGTGCGACTTGAGGAACACGCATACATCAATAGTTCGTGTGGTCCCCATGGCTGGCAATAACGGCCGCGGCATCGAACGAAAGAGGCTTTGGATGTGGGCTTGGGGTATGTCGGTACAGGCTGCTTCCACACGTTGCCACAGTTCATCAGGCGTAGCCGCGGGTGGTGCTTGCCGGGCCACTCGGTTGCAGATCAGCGACCAGATGTGTTCGATGGGTGACATATCGGGAGAACATGCGGGCCACGGCAGCAGTGACACCTGGTGGGCCGTGAAGAATTGTTGCACGATGCGTGCCACGTGAGGGCGCGCATTGTCCTGTTGAAACGTGGGCGCTGGCAGGTCCTGCAGGTAAGGGAGGAATACAGGCTCCAAAGCGTCGGAGATGTAGCGCTGGCAGTTGAGTGTACCGGCGATGCGTACCAGAGGGATGCGGGTGTCATATCCAATTGCGCTCCAAACCATAACGCCAGGCGACGGACCGGTATGGCTATGCATAATGCAAGCGTCATACAGTCTCTCGCCGCGATGCCGCCACACGCGGATCCGACCATCGTAGTGTTGCAGGCAGAAGCGGGATTTGTCGGAGAAGACAATGTCGTACCATTCCGCAGTCCAGGTGCGGCGTTCAACGGCCCACTGCCGCCGCACTCGCCAGTGGTGTAACGTCAATGGTAATCGGAGCAATGGGCGCCGTGCGACAAGTCCCAGCTCCTGCAAACGACGTCGAACGGTACATGCTGACACAGGTTGTTGCGCAACACACCCTAATTCTTGCGCTAACGTTCGTGATGTGGCGGTGCGAGCCGTCAATGCCCGCCGCACGACATGCCGGTCTTCTCGGTCGGTGGAGTGCCGCGGCTGCGGCAATCACTCACGTCGGTCCGTCCGTCCCTCCTGCACCCGCTGAATCCATACTCGCCTCACTGTGGCTGGATGTCGTCCCACACGGGGCGCCGATGTCTCGGTACGATAAACCGCTGTAACGATAAGCTACTATTCGTCCTCTGTCGAACTCCGAAACGTGCTGGAATGACTGCCGTATTCTGCGACGAGGCATCAGGAAGCTTCCCACGCACAGGTTCGGCAGCACAACACACTTCAAAACATGCAGCCGGGTTCAGTCTTAAGGTCAGAAGGAAAAATAAGTATGCTGCGCTACAAAGAAATCTTTAAAAAATATGCAAAAAATACGACAGGGGAAACATAGTTATTGAAGATTTCCTTAAAAAAGTAGCGTTTAGCATGCGCAAGTACTGATAAACAAGAAAGACGACACCGAATTTTCGGGTGTAATAAGCACGTCTTTTGAACCCGTTATGACGCAAATTAAACTTATCAAAGCTATTCAAAGTCAGTGCAACCGGTATGGAAAACAATAGTATCTCACGGAAGAAAGAAGTTTTTCAATCGGGTTTTTAATCCCTCAGATATGGCTGTAAACGGAATCGTGAGTTTACGCCCTCTGGTTGCAGACTTGTGCGTTAAGAAAAATATGAATTTATATGAGAAACATTTCGCACCGGAAACGCTCTCCAACACCGAAATAATTTTTCAAATCGGACTCTTAGAAACAGAGATGTCGACAAAAATAAGATGTGACTTTATGTCCCCTGGTGGGAAAACCATGTATTATTTTAAGAAGAAAGTATTCTCAAAAGGTTTTTCCATATGAGTGATATCGGTCCAAGATTTTGCTACAAATACACCAGAAGCAGAAATTAACACTTATATCCCCTGATGGCCAAACCATTCTTTACCAAACATTAGAAATTATGTGAAAACTATTTTCCATCAGGTCTTGTGTGCGATACAGGAAGAAGTTTTCAAATCGGAGTTTTAGAAGCAGAAACAACGCAGAATCGCAATTTACCTTTGTGCCCCCTAGCGAAAAGTCTATGATTTACTTGAAAATTATGAATTTATAGGAAAAACATTTCGCATCGGAAACACTATCCAACAAAGAAGGAATTTTTCAAATCGGACTCCTAGAAGTATAGAGATATTGACAAAAATAAGATATACCTCTACGCCCCCTGGCGTAGAAACCATGTATTATTTTAAGAAGAAAATATTTCTAAAAGGTTTGTCGACATGAGTAGTATCGTTCTACAAACGACGTTTTTTTCAGTCGAGAATTTAGAAGCTCATATTTTGCTGCAAATACATCAGAAGCGGAAATTAAGATTTACGTCCCCTGGTGGCCAAACCATTTTTTTTTACAAAAATTAGAAATTACGTGGAAACGATTTCCCACCAGGAGCTGTATCCGGTGCAGAAAGAATTTTTCAAATCGGAGGTTTAGAAGCAGAGATATAGGATGAAACTCAATTTACCTCTACGCCCCCTAGCGGAAAGTCCATGAATTACTTGAAATTTTGAAATAATATGAAAAACATATCACACTAAAAACATTATCAAACAAAGAAGGAATTTTTCAAATCGGATTCCTAAGTAGAGATATTCACAAAAATAAGATATACATCTACGCCCCCTGGCGGAGAAACTGTGGAATATTTTAAGAAGAAAATATTGCGAAAAGGTTTATCGATGTGAGTGGCATCAGTCCACGAAATAATTTTTTCAATCGATATTTTAGAAGCTCGGATTTTATGGGAAATACATCAGAAGCAAAATTGAACACTTCGCCCCCTGGTGACCAAAGTTTTCTTCACCAAAAAATTTGAAATTATATGCAAAAGATTTTCCATCAGGAGTTGCAACCGCTGAAGAAAAAAAAATTTCAAATCGGAGTTTTAGAAGAAGAGTTATCGGGGAAAATGTAATTTACGTTTACGGCCCCTAGCGGGAAATCTATACGTACTTTGAAAAAGTAACTATATCTAAAATACCCTTCGACATAAATGGAATCGTAAGATAAAAGATTTTTTCAATCGGAGGTTTAGAAGCAATTATGTGGAATACAACGTATTTTTTAATTCGACCTCATCTGCATTTACGCCTTCTAGCGGCGAAATTGTACATCGTAAAAAAAAAAAAAAAACGAAATGAAGGATCATCATTCGCATATTTCAAGCTTCCCAAGCAAAAAGAATTTTTCAATTAGGACTAATAGTTGCAGAAATATCGTGGGTACAGACGGACGGACGGACCGACAAACCGGTAACATAAACACGATCTATTTTTACAAAAGACGTGCTAAAAATCAGGTACAATCAGTCCTAAAAATCAAACCCTTTTCTGATCAGGACTGTCATTTCTGGAGGGGGGGGTAAACCAACCGATATAAAATGATTTTGTAATTTTACATATATTTAGAAATAAATATAAGTAATTTATATGCATGAACCTGAAGTATTTTTTTCACACTTGCAATTTGTCGTTCTTCAGATTTCTGTATGATGTGTGCTGACGTATATCGAATCATGGGGGGGGGGGGTGACTGTTTTGTATGTGTCATACAAATCACACAAAGTATTTTGTATGAATAAAAAATTAAATGAATATAATTTCCAATATATACACGTGTTTCAATTTTACTCGGGCGCAGAACTGTGCCCTAGTAAAAGTGAAACACTTGTTATGTAAACGTTATGAATATAATAACTGCAGATTTCAAATTGCTAAAAAGGTCCAAGTAGGTCTGTGGCTTTATAATTAATGTTTTATGTCTGAGTAAAACTGTGACATTTCACATCTACGACAGCCGCTGTTTTTAGCAGGAATCAGGTCATATTCATGTTGCCAAAGTAATATTTACCACTGACAAAATCTCTGCAATTTTACCAGTCTGGAAAAGAAAATATCACCCTATCACCCTTTTTCGATTATAGCATGAGTCATGCTATAATTCTATTATCTCACTGAACGCTGTAGCTTTAAAAAATCGTGATTTAATTTGAAGCAGTAATGTTTCCCTTAATGAAATTACAATTTTCTCATGACCCCCTAATGCAACTGAACAAGGCACGTTTTCAGTTCGCATAGCAGAAACTTATTAATTTGGATGGATTTTCAAATTAGATTCTCATTTAATAAATGTCAGTGATATTTGTTGCGCGCGTAGTAAAATTTTAAATGTGGGAAGCCCACATTTAAAATTGTGAAATATTTTTTCAAAGAATTTTTTCATTTTGTATCAATATATTTGTAAAATGGTGCTTAAAACTGATTTAACTTATGCCTTATTTAATATATACATGAAATTGTCTATTCGAAAAGGTTACTTTTTCCCCTCCTATTTAATGATTTTGTTATATTGTATAAATGAAAATATTAATCTTTACACAAATTTTTATCTTGCAAAATTCCTGTACATATACTCTGAAGAACTATCTATAATGTCATTAGCTTCCTATTTCTAAGGGTTGTTTAAGACCTAGGGTCAGACACTCCCTTCCTAAAATTCTCTACATAGGATCTGATCTATAATGTCATTATAAACTTTCTCTGTTATACCGATCTGACCGCACGTTGCCTCTGAGATTTTTCAGTTCTCTCTCTGTCCCTAAATCTTTCTATTGTGTTGGAGCGAATGAAATACCCGGCAAAGGACCAGCACAAGGGGACTGCGAGAACGGAAAATTAGGACAACTTACCTAGGCAAAATAATCCCCCTCGGAATCGACACATAGTCCGGCAAGGCCCTGATCCCGGAACGAAAAAAGTCTTGTGGCTGGGACCCGAAGAAGTCAACTGCACGTTGAACCTCATTGTCTGTCGTGAACTGTTTCCCGGACAGGAAGTGATCCAGGCGACGAAACAGACGACACTCTGTCTGAGACAAGTCCAGGTAATAGGCAGGATGAGGCTGTGCTGCATAGCCCAAGACACTTAGTGTCAGCATCGTTTGTTATGCGACATGAGGGCGGACATTGTCCTGGAGCAGAAGAACACCATGTCTGTTGACCAAAGCCGGTTGTTTCTATACAGCAATTCCCGGTGCATCTGGTGCAATTCAGCACAATAACATTCTGCAGTGATGGTTTGGCCTCTTGCCAAGAAACTCCGATGAATTATCCCGGCTGTGGACATCCAGACAAAGAGCATCATCATCTTCTTGGTATGTAGGGGTGGCTTAGGATGCCGTCCAGCAGGCTATGCCTTGCTTAACCATTGTGCAGATCGTTTCCGATTATCATGAAGGACCCACTTCTCGTCGCAGGTGACGATTCGATGCAGTACAGGTTCCTGTTTATTCCTGGCAAGCAGCGACGTGCAGACTTCCAAACGCCTAGTCTTGTTGGCAGTTGTCAACTCATACAGCAGCCACATGTCCAGCTTTTTGACCGTACCCAGCGCAGTCAGACGCTGAACAACTGTCGTGTGGTGGACATCTACCTCTGCCGCCATCTCACGACACGTTTTTTTGGAGGTCCGCTTCAATCACCCTAACACCTACTTTCCCTCCTGTCTCCTCGGGAAACCGAAGCAATGAGCAAGGTTTAAAAAAAAAAAAAAAAAACAAGGCGAAAAAACTTCCAACTTTTTACACTGGTGTTTCTTCTTTTCTCTAAATAAATAATAATAATAAAAAAAACCGGTGATGAGTGGTGATAAAAAACCGGTGAAAGAGTTGGACCTTTTGTAAACGCATAATTACGACACTTGAGGCGTTGGGAGCCCCAGTTCAGGTGGGGGGCCCTATTGGCCCACCCCTTAAGGCGGCCATGTTGACAAGATCTCGGAACGAAACGCAATTTGTGTACATCCCCTTACTTGAGAACGTATATGAGTTTTCCTCCCTTTGCACTTTGCTCAGTAGCACGAGAAAGTGTGCGAGTATTCCTGGATCCCCCGTTTCTGTCTCTGATGATAAAGTCATCGTAGTTTATTTCAAAAATGGCGGAAGACGTTTATTGTTTGAACCAACATGTATTTGGCTCTTCCAAAAAGAATAACTATGGGTCCAGGGCTTATTGCAAGTATGTTGGAGTTATATGTTCTTTTGGTGGTATGTATTGTGTGTTTAGTTTGAGTTGTTTGTGGGTTTCCTTGGTCTGTTTTAATTATTATTTGCCTATATAGCCTTTCCGCGCGCATTGTTGATTTGCGCATCAGGAGGTTTGGGTCCTTTTTTATGATTTGTATTGAAGGGCTTTAGTTTTCTTATTAGTGTTCCTATCATCATCATCATCATCATCATTGTCAACCATTATCAATCCACTGCTGGACGAAGGTCTCCCCAAGTTTCCTCCACAACGGTCGTCTGTCTTGTGCCAGTCTCCTCCATGTCACCCCTGCATACTTTCGAATTTCATCCACCCATCTCCAATGTAGTCTTCTTCTGGGTCTTTTCCTGTCCCTTGGAATCCAATCTAAAATTTCGGCTGTCCATCGATGATCTGTCCTTCTGGCAGTATGTCCAGCCCATTGCCATTTCAGGGATTTAACTCTGATCATGATGTCTTCCACTCTTGTCATTTTTCGGATCCACGAGTTCCTCTTCTTATCTCTCCTGGTTACACCAAGCATGCATCTCTCCATGCTGCTTTGAGTTGTCTGCAGCCTTTGTATGTCTCTTTTAGTTAAGGTCCACGTCTCTGCACCATACGTAAGCACTGGAAGGATGCATTGATCAAACACTTTTCTTTTAAGACATAATGGCATATTGCTCTTGAAAATTATGCTGTTTCTTCCAAAAGCTCTCCAGGCAAGTTTCGTACGCCGATTAATTTCTTCATCAATGTGACCCTCACTTGATATCTGCTGTCCAAGATAAACGTACGTGTCTGTTATCTCCAGCTTTTCTCCATCAATCGATAAATCTTCATTTCTTGTAAAAGCATTGAACATCACTTTTGTCTTCTGAAAGTTCATTTCTAATCCCACTTCTTTACTCTTGTCAGCAAGTTCCTGGATCATACTCTGCAGCTCTGATGGGGTAGTTGCAAAAATGACTGCGTCATCAGCAAAACGAAGGTGGGTTAGATAATCTCCATTAATCTTTATCCCTTTGTTTTCCCAGCTCAGCGACTGAAAAACACCCTCCAGTGTGGCATTAAAGAGCTTCGGAGATATGGTGTCACCTTGTCTCACTCCCTTTCCAATTTTTACGTGTGTTGTATTTTCAAACAGCCTAATCTTTGCACTTGCATTTTCATAGATGTTATTAATAATATTAATGTATGCATCTTCAATACCGCAGGTTTTCAGAGCCATTGTAACTGCCGATGGTTTCACCGAATCAAAGGCTTTTTCATAATCGATAAAAGCCATATATATATATATATATATATATATATATATATATATATATATATATATATATATATATTTGAATTTCATCTACAGATCTTCCATGTGGTCTTCTTCTGGGTCTTTTCCTATCCCTTAAAATCCGGGTCTAGAATTTCGGTTCTCCATCGGTGATCCGTTCTTCTGGCAACATGTCCAGCCCATTGCCATTTCAGAGATTTTACGCTGATGATGATGTCTTCCACTCTTGTCATTTTCCTTATCCACGATTTCCTCTTCTTATCTTTCCTGGTTACAGCAAGTATGCATCTCTCTGTGCACTTTCAGTTGTCTGCAGTCTTTGTATGTCTTCTTTAGTTAAGATCTGTGTCTGCTCCGTACGTAAGCACTGGAAGGATGCATTGATTAAACACTTTTCTTTTAAGACATAATGGCATATTGCTCTTAATAATTGTACTGTTTCTTCCAAAAGCTCTCCAACCAAGTTTCATACGTCGATTAATTTCTACATAAATATGACTTCTGCTTGATACCTGCTGTCCAAGGTAAATCTTATCATCCTCTGCCTTCATGTCGCGCTGGCCGCTTGTACATATTATGTATCTGAATATACATATACTATATTTGAATAAATCTATGAAAATGCAAGTGCAAAGGTTCGGCTATTTGAGTATACAGAACCAATAAAAATTGGAAAGGGAGTGAGACCAGGTGATACCATATCTCCCAAATTCTTCAATGCCACATTGCAAAATTTTGCCGCCCCTGGGGCGCAGTGGTTTAAGCGATGGCTTCTGATCATTCGTCTGAGATGGGTCCGGGTTCGAATCCCGTGAGGCATGGATGTTGTGTTTGCCTTACGGCACTGGCTCTCTCCCTCCCTGGAACCAGTGGCCCTAAATTATTGACGGGCGACTGCTTAATTGTAGCCCATTGAGTTGCTCACGGTGGTCGTTAAACCTCCAATCAAAAAAAAAAAAAAAAAGAAGTGTTTTTCATTCATTGAACTGGGAAAACAAAAGAATAAAATTAATGGAGATTATTTAATTCACCTTCGTTTTGCTGATGATGAAGTCATTTTTGCAACTGCCCCTTCACAGCTGCAGAATATGATCCAGTAACTTGCTGACGAGAGTAAGGAAGTGGGATTAAAAATGAACTTTCGAAAGACGAAATTGATGTACAATGTTTTTTTTCAAAAAATCAAGATTTTGCGATTGATAGGCAAAAGTTTCAGGCTATACAAGCTTTTACCTACATTTACAAGCTTTACCTATACACAAAGCTATAGATATCAAGCAAGGGTCACATTGATGAGGAAATTCATTGGCGTATAAAACTTGGTTGGAGAGCTTTTGGAAGAAACTGTACAATTTTAAGAGCATTATGTCTTTAAAAAAAAAAGTGTTTAATCAATGCATCCTTTCAGTGCTTACTTACGGAGCAGAGGCGTGCACCTTAACTAAAAAAAGACATACAAATACTGCAGACAACTGAAAGATGCACACAGAGATGCATACTTGGTGTAACCAGGAAAGATAAGAAGAGGAAATCGTGGGTAAGGAAAATGACAAGAGTGGAAGACATCATGATCAGAGTAAAATCCATAAAATGGCAATAGGCTGGACATGTTGTCAGAAGAATGGATCACCGATGGACAACCGAAATTCTAGACTGGATTCTAAGGGACAGGAAAAGACCTAGAAGAAGACCACATAGGAAATGTGTAGATGAAATTCGAAAGCATGCGGGAGTGACATGGAGGAGACTGGGCCATGCAGACCATTGTGGAAGAAACTTGGGGAGACATTCTGTATAAAAACGGAAAACCCCCAAAATGACTTCTGAAGCAAATGTAATTCGTTGGAATATAGCGCCAAAACAACTCTGAAGGACCTTTGCCTGTAAAACGTCCCGGATGTATTACTGGCTGTTGAGGGTTCCCTCAATTCGTATCCGATGAGATCGCGAATTGAACCCAATGGTTCTCCAAAGCATGACGTCGGGCTGGTATGACGCTGTAAGGTGCTATTCCCGACGATATCTTTGAACACATATGCGACCGTCATCGTACATCAAGTTGAATCGTGACTCGTCAGAAAGCATGAAGTGTTGCTAATCAGTGCGCTAATGTCTGTGTTCGAGTGTTGCTTGGATTCGGAGTTTTTTTCGGTGGGCGGGGGGGCAATTACAAATTTTCAGGGAGCTGAAGCTTGTTGACTGATCATATAATTAAAATCACAATTTTGTTATATACATATACACATGTATATGCACGAGGTCCCATCAAAAAGTTCCGAGACTAGGCCGATATACAATAAAGTACTTACGTTACTTAAGTCTGGCTACGATCCCCCTCAAAGTAGTCTCTTTGGGCAGCGATACACCGCTGTCAGTCTTTTTGCCACTGTTGGAACGCTCCCTGGAAGTCCTGTTCACGAATTGTGTCAATTCGTGCTGGATCTCGTCCACGGTTTCAAAACGGCGACCCTTGAGCTTCAACAGAAGGAAGTCGAAGGGGGCCGAATCCGGCGAGTAGTGCGGGTGAGGAAGGGTAGTCATGCTGTTACGGCTGCAAAACTGGCGTGTTGCTAACGCTCTGTGATTTGCTGCATTGTCGTGATTTAGCAGGAAATCGCCCTTGTGCCACCTTTCAGGTCGTTTGCGGCGAATGTCCTCCCTAAGACGCCGCAGAACAAACATATCAGTAAAAAAGGGCGGCGACGGTCTTGCCTAGGGGACGAATTCACGGTGACAACCCCACGAATGTCGAAGAACACGATGAGCATGCTTTGGGTTGCGCCCCGGACTTGTCGGGTCTTCTTCAGTCGTGGAGATGCCGGGCTCTTCCACTGCGACGACTGTTGTTTGTGTTGTACATTTTTTTTTTTTTTGTAATTCTCAATCTTTTTACATGCAAATTTGATTAACAGATGGCACCAGATGCGCACCGCACTGCAGACTCTCTGTGTATGACGTAACAGCGCGACTCCTGGATCTGCCTCCGTAGAGAAAGGTTGTGGTTAATTGTGAAGCGAAGAACTCGTGCCTTTTTATGTAATAAACTGTTGTGTTTTCTAATGTGATTTTAATAAGTAATTCAAGGTGGAGTAGTGCTTTGGTTATATCACAGCAATAAGAAATAAAACAAACAACCATCAGTTGGGTCTCCGGGTCCTAACCGTAGACCCAAGTGTCGTACCCAGTGATGACCCGCGACAGGAACGTTGGTTCATTCACCACCTGGTTTTTTTTTTTTTTTGGTTGGAGATTTAACGACCACCGTGAGAAACTCAATGGGCTATAAGCAGTCGCCCGTCCCTAATTTAGGGTCACTGGTTTCAGGGAACGGAGAGAGCCAGTGCCGTAAGACAAACACAACATCCATGCCTCACCAGGATTCGAACCCGGACCCCTTTCGGACGAATGATCAGAGGCCATCGCTTAGACCACTGCACCACAGGGGGCGGCCATTCACCACCTGCTGACGACGATCTCGACAGAGTTCGGCACGGAGCGCCTTCTGTTCAGTGTTCAGAATCTTTGGCACAAACTTTGCAGCAATGCGGTGCATGTTTTTTTTTTTTTTTTTTTTTTTTTGATTGGAGGTTTAACGACCACCGTGAGCAACTCAATGGGCTATAAGCAGTCGCCCGTCCCTAATTTAGGGTCACTGGTTCCAGGGAAGGAAGAGAACCAGTGCCGTAAGACAAACACAACATCCATGCCTCACCGGGATTCGAACCCGGACCCCGTTCGGACGAATGATCAGAGGCCATCGCTTAGACCACTGCGCCACCGCGGCGGCACGGTGCATGTTCAAAACCGACGTAAGAATTTCTTGCACTGTTTCGTATGACACATTGACGATGGTAGCAATGTTTTGAATGACTCTCCGACGATCCTCACGCGCCTGTTCCCTAATTTTGTCCACATTTTCAGAGGTTTTGCTCGTGGACGGTCGCCCTGACCTTTCTTCGTCTTACAGTGCCGCTCTAAACACCTCGCACGACTCATTGCTTCATTACCATAAGCCTGCCGCAACATTTCATGCGTCTGTGTTCCCGATTTGTCGAGTTTGACGCAGAATTTGATGTTCGCTCGCTGCTCTAGTTTGCAGTTTAAACCGAAATCGCAGCTGTGCGTGGTCACCAAATATCGTGTAGCACAGCTCCCTATGTTCACAGAACGACACCACTCGGCACAATGACTCATGAAGATCAGGGCCTGATTATTGCAGAGGCATGTGGGGCACGTACCCAGGGCCCTAGTTTGAAGGAGGCCCCCAAATTTTCAATTCTTATAATAACGTTATGTTATAAATTTCTTTTTGTTGAAAGTTCCAGAAAAAAGAAATTTGGACGAACTATCAAGAGGACTAATAAAATTTCTGAGGCACCCATCTTTGCTAACTTAATGAGGCATTTTAAACAGTTCAGATTGTGAGCTCCGCTTTCTATCTATTGCTACCACATCAACTATAGTAAAATGCGACACGTTGATTGGCGCAGTATCCTAAAGTCCGTAATGACACTTTCACTCTGCAGCCGCACGGATGGAAATATTAGCCGAGGAAAATGGCAACGCTGTAGCAAAGCTCTCAATTTTACGTTTTTGTTAGTGTTAGCATGTGGTAATAGGTTGAAGTGAGATAATCATTTTTTTAAATTTTTTATCAGAATTTTAACTGATATTGTATTTTTTAAAGTGTATAATACCGTACTTTTTAAATGATGTCTCAACGAACGTATCGGTCTGGTTCTGCCAAAAGGAAATTAAAGACTAAAGAAGAAGCATCTACCTAGAAACTTGCAGGATCGCTGTTAAAGTATTTTGTTAAGGTCAGTCAGAAACCGGACATTTCTGAGAATAAAATGATTACTTCTTGTGCACCAAGTAAAGAATTTTTTTTTTATTGAAGGTTTAACGACCACCGTGAGCAACTCAAGGGGCTATAAGCAGTCGCCCGTCCCTAATTCACGGTCACTGGTTCTAGGGAACGGAGAGAGCCAGTCACGTAAAACAAACGCAACAACCATGCATCACCGGGATTCGAACCCTGACCCTTCTAGGACGGATGGTCATAAGCCAGCGCTTAGACCACTGCACCACCGATGCGGCAATGAACATTGTACCGATTTCGATCCATCAATGAAGGAATCTGAAGACTGATCCATTTTTGAGCTTTTTTTTTTTTTTAGAAAAGGGGATTTTGCCATTAAATATGAATCGTGAGAACAATCACCAAACTGTTATTTAATTATGGTATTAGATGGAGATCAACATATCTTCATGTCGCAGCAGAAAAAGGTTTCGTAGCAGAACATGGTTTGAGAACTGTCGATTGCCTTTAATAAACTAACGTGGAAAATATGATTTGTGAACCATATTTAGCGATTTATCACTTGCGCCCGGCTAACATAAAAGTAGCGTTTATTTTTAATAAATACTATTATGCATATTAGGAAGTAAATCTGGATATTTAAAGTCATTATATCTAGTATATTGTTATTTAAAACTATCTCACTTTTGTTTGCGTATGACTTTCAAACATTTTCCTTAAATTTTCATACATATGCATGTCTTTTTGTGACAAAGTAAAAAAATGATGTGAGGGAGGGTAGGGCAAGTAGACTTCTGCCCAGTGCCCCGGGTTATCATGATCGGGTCCTGAAGATCACTGCCGATCTCTGCTCACGCATCCGCGTACTGTCATCTGTTGGTGCGCTAGGAACCTTGTCTCGGAACTTTTTGATCGCACTACATATGTACATTAATACATATAAACATTTTTAATAAAGTAAAAATTTTCTTATGCTCGCATATCGCAAATTCCAAGAAATCTACACATACAAATGATTAAAAATGTTATACCTTTGCTTTAATTCAGTAACGTACCACGGATTTCACCACTTGGTGGTGTAAAATTTTGAGGATGCTATTAAGAAAACGCTGTGCTGGATAACACCGTCCCCTCCCCCCCGCGCCAGGGAAAAGTTAAGTGGTAAAAATATGCTCGCCGTACTATAAGTGTATTTTAGATTATTAAGGAATCATTACAGTGTTACTTGAAAATATATGGTGTAAGGTTTGGTCCCGATTGCGGACAGAGGGAAAAACAGTGCCAATTGTGGACAGATCCAGTCTTGTCTGCAACTGGGAAATGAGGAAGAGTTTTAGTGAGAGATTAGGTAAATACCCCCTTTGGCGAAAAATTCAAGAAATGGGATTAGTGAATGAATGTAACAATAACGAGGAGGTAAGGCAACTCCTCCGAATGTTTGCTTCACTGATCTATCTTTCTGTGGAAAATGTAGGCGATGGTTGTATATGCATTCAAGAATCCAGTCCCATTAATGAAAACCTTCAAAAATTTTATGATTATTTCTTAAATAAGTGGCTGGAAAATCCGGTAATGATTGTAGAAATGTGGAACTGGAACAACAAACTGCACAGAACAAACAATGTCGTCGAGGACTGGAACCATCGGTTAGATGCAGCTATCAAAAATCCTCATCCTAAAGTCGCGAAGTTAATAACGTGCTTGAAAGATGAAGCGGGGCACAACGGCTTCCGGTACGACAGAAAGTGCCTGAATATGGAGGGCAAGAAAAGACAAAAAGCAACAATCAAATTGAATGAGCGGATCGGCAAAACTATGGCACAGTTTTACACAACTGCGAATATCCGACGTTGTTTGAAGAATCTATCGTTCATTCAGAAGTTGGAATAATGAAGTAGAAATCAACAGCTACCTTCAGTTTCGTAATTTTTTTTTTTTTTTTGAAACTGATATACAGTATAGTTATGTTTTTTATGAGAATATTTGTGTAATCTATTTTAGTTTCTGTTTTGAATTAAAGAAAGCGAAATAAAATAAAGCAGATCAATGAAAAATAATAACTCTTTCAGAAATAGGGGTTGAAAAAAAGTTACAGCTACACTCACTGGGAGTTCATTCTCATAGATGGACTGGCCCCGGCTATATATTGTATAAATTTATGTTTATACACTCTACGGTTTTCTGTTCATGACCCACAGTAGCGTGCAAAAACCAAAAAAAAAAAAAAAAAAAACCCAAAAAAAACATACTTTTTGAAATAGGCTGATGAGGAGATATTCAAATAGAATGAAATAATTCGCCCATTTGTCCGTATACCACTCTTCCAATATTTGAATGACTTCAAATAAAATTCAACCGAAGGTTAATAAAGAACCTTGATTCAACCCTTCTGGTGAGGGATTAGAAATGGGGTGTGTTTTCCTGTTTCCCTAATCCCTCACTAAGTTTCTTTCCCCTTTTACCAGTTGCGGACAGAACAGGGATCTGTCCGCAGTTGGCACTGTTTTTTTTTTTTTTTTTTTTTTTTGATTAGAGGTTTAACGACCGCCTTGAGCAACTCAATGGGCTATAAGCAGTCGCCCGTCCCTAATTTAGGGTCACTGGTTCCAGGGAAGGGAGAGAGCCAGTGCCGTAAGACAAACACAACATCCATGCCTGACCGGGATTCGAACCCGGACCCCTTACGGACGAATGATCAGAGGCCAACGCCTTAGACCACTGCGCCACCGGGGTGGCGCACTGTTTTCCCCCTGTCAGCGATTGGAATACACCATGGTGCAAACCATTCCTCTGCCATTTGGTTTCAGCCCGTTTAGATTATTTTTAGATTAGCACATAGTAGTAAAAAAAGAAAAATATACTAACAGTTTGGATGGCAGTCTGAGGTGCCTTGATTTTTTTTTTTATCACAGAGTGTAAACCTCCCACCGCAAGGAAAAAAAAACTTTTTATGGGAACAATTCCTAATAATTTGCTATTGTTAAAAATTAGGTAGCAAAGATTTTGTTGTATTGGAAGCAGTAACGTCACGTTAGCTACACTGAGGCTTAACCGTATACATGGAAAGTCGGCATCCAGAAAACTGAATGCCAGCTTCCAAAATATGATGACGTTACTGCAGTGCAAACATCTCTACTCTGTGGAATTAGGTTTTCATTGCGGAAGTAGTCTGAATTGTCAGTGCTTGAAAAATAGCCCCTTTAGCGAGGACTGTTTAATGTTTTATTGAAAGATGATAGACATTTTGAAGTCCATGTGATGTTTTTTTTTATTATTAAAATATTTTCCCTCATTTTATTAAGTTTTTTAATTAATTTCTCCAAATATTCTATTATAAATGAAACCAATTAGCCAAATATAAGAGCAGGTCGCCCAAAAACCAACGGGGGAGTCATGGGTTTTCGGAGGGCTAAGCCATCACCCCGCCCGCGCACCGAATACCGGAAGCTGGGTGACGTAGAGGAAGGTAGTCTGGTCATCCGTGGTGGGTGGTCGAGCTTGCTCGAAGATTAACAGCTAAAGGACAAACAATTAGATTGTGTTTGTGATACACAAAGAACTACACAAACATAATTATTTGCACATTGACAGCTTTTGTGAATATTTCTTGAAAATCAAATTTCAGGGAATTTATGCCAATAAGTACTCGTATTTTTCCAGATAAAAAGAAATGTTTATGTTCTGGATCCAAGTAGTTTTGTTTAATGCTATTAATATACTTAATATAGATGTTTTAAACTTTGACAAGGTAACTTTTCTAAATAGTGCTCCGGAAGACAAAAATTGTAAACTTTATATTTGCTTACCAAAAATGAAGTTGTCCAAACACGTAACTAGATGGCACTGAAATTAGGAAGACTTGTTACGTTATTAAAATGTCGTTATTCTACATTTAATAAGGTAGTAATTTTCTTTAAATCATAGTTTATTTGATGCAATCAGTGGATCAATCAGCAATTCTCTGTATGTTAAAAAGGGTTTTATTGAGTCTTCGGTAATCATCTCAAAATACACAGGAAAACAATTCAGTTTTTCTTCTTGACCCTTTTTTATGTACTGTATATAACTGAACATGAATTGCACATAAATTGCTCGTTACTGTGTGATATGAAAATGCATTTTCGCTAAAGAATTATTTCATTACTCAATATTTCGTAGTTGTAAGCTCGCAATGAATGAAAAATCTCATTCCTTAAATTCGTTAATTGACATCTTTTGAAACAGCGGCGTTACTTCGTAATGGACCCTCAAACTAATCTTTCAAGTATAAGAATTATTTGTTCATAAGTACAAGAATGATTCGGTGAACTATAATGAAACTATAACTTCAAGTGAAACTATGACGACAGTTTATAATTTCGATTACAGGAATCGTTTGTCACTTTCAGTGAAATGACAGTGGTGCTTTCTTTAAGTTGACGAATATGTTTTGCTTACACTTTTACGTCGAAATTATTGCTACGTTATATTTTACGCTGTAATTTATTTTTTAAAAGATTATAAAAGCAACGTGTAAACTCTGCAGCCATTTAAATAAAAACTAACACAGAAATCCTTAGTCAAATGCAGTGAAACTCTAAACGCGTGATTTGTTTAGTTGGTGTGCATAAGACACGTCCACCCAGCATCTACCACTCCGTGACTCCGGACTACCCTAGTGACGTCACAATCCGGCGCGCGGGCCTGTAAGCTGTAAGAGGGTGATGACTTTGCCCCATTCGACTCTCATCTGTTTCATTCCATGCCCTTTTTTTTTTATTTTTTTTTTTTGATTGAAGGTTTAACGACCACCGTGAGCAACTGAATGGGCTATAAGCAGTCGCCCGTCCCTAATTTAGGGTCACTGGTTCCAGGGAAGGGAGAGCCAGTGAGGTAAGACAAACAACATCCATGGCCCACCGGGATTCGAATCCGGACCCCTCACGGACGTATGATCGGAAGCCAGCGCTTGCTTATACCACTCCACTGTTGAAAATTGGTACTTAGAAATAAGCGAAATATACTCTTTTTTGAGTACATCCTGGGCTTTTAACAGTTCCGAGTACTTGTGTCTCATTTTTGAAAAGGACACGTACTCATTTTTCAGTACATACAGGGAATCAATTGTGAGCATATCTGCTATTTCTAATTTGAATTATATATACTCATTTTTGAGTACATATATTTCAAATATATGTGCTTTAACTTCACTCAGTTTCTGTGCAATTTTGGGCAGGGCACAGCAACTGAAGGAAGTTAGGGCGAACCTAGCGATTCTGACTGCATATTTTTTAAGTGAGAGAGAGCACACTAGATGGCGCCACCGTACAAACGTACGATTTTGCTCATAGAAGGCAGAGATATACACTGAGTGGCCACTTAATTATGACCACCCCCTCAGTACTTCGTTGGGCCACCTTTTGCCTTTAATACTGCGTCGATTCTTTGTGGCATGGACTCCACGAGATGTTGATAGGTGGTTTGTGGAATCTGAGACCATGCTTGATGAATAGCACTTTCCAGGAGTGTGAGATTGCAGGGTTGTGGATCCAGCTGTCTGATGGCTCGTTCAACTTAATCACACAAATTCTCAATGGGGTTGAGATCTGGAGATTGAGGGGGCCACTTAATCAAAGTAAACTCACTGGTATGCTCCTGAAACCAATCCTGTACAATACGAGCACTATGGCAGGACGCATTATCTTGTTGAAAGTAGCCATTGCCATTGGGATAAACCATCCACAAGACAGGATGCACTTGGTCCGCAACAATGTTTAGATATGATGTGCTAGTCAGACGTTGATCAACACGAATTAAAGGGCCCAATGCATGCCAGAAAAACATTCCCCAAACCATAACGTTGCCTCCACCAGCTTGAAGGGTTGTAGCACTGCATTTGGGGTCCATGCTTTCGTGCTGTTTCTGCCAAATTCTCACTCGCCCATCGGCATCGTGCAACTGAAAACGTGATTCATCGGATCATATAATTTGTTTCCAATTATTGACTGTCCAATCCTTGTGCGAACTGGAGACGTTTTCTCTTGTTAACTGCAGACAGCAAAGGTGTTCGAACAGGCCTTCGGCTGCCATATCCCATCCGATGCAGTGTGCGGCGAACAGTGCGTGCAGAGATCATTTGAGAGGATCCTTGATTAAGATGGTCTGTAATTTGCTGCACTGTTGTCTGTTACCAGTCTGGACACTCTCCGTTCCGCTCGAGCAGTCACTAGTCGATGACGACCTCACGTTGCACGTAGAGACCCAGTTTTTGGCTGACAGTCCAGTCTTTAAACACTTTAACAACGGCTGCTCTGGAACATTTCACGAATGCAGCGGTTTCGGTGATACTCGCTCCATGGCTCCGAGCTCCTACAATCATCCCACGTTGAAAGTCTGTCAAATCGCATTTTTTACCCATCTCGTCACCCAAAAATCACTGCTACTACTGTCGCAAGCACTAAGCTTTTCCTTTTTATGCTAGCCTCGCCCTCTGGCGGCAACAGCATGCAGCCATAGCTCGTTTGCTTAAAACTGTCAGGTGGTCATAATAAAGTGGCCACTCAATGTATTAAGAGGGGAGGGGGCTTAGGAACTTTAACCGGGGGATTCCTACCCGGAGGCAGTCACTTAACGTGCTCATCCGACGCATGACGATATTCTGCGATTGTTAGAAATTCACACTACAAGGCTAGGTTTGAACCTAGGGTTCCTCCATCAGTAACTTGAATCTCTAACCACTAAGCCATCCGCGACCCGATTTCAAATTTGGAATACGTGTACTCCTTACATACTCATTTATTCATACACTAGCGCGCAAAAATTAAGGACGAGACGGTTTTTCGAATGTAACGTCGTGCAGAAGTGCTCCACATCGACTCAAATCATACCATAAGATCCCCAAGATGTAAGAATATGGGACAAGTGAGCAAAACCGTCCAAACAAGGAATCCAAAGGATACAAAGGCACTTTATTGAAAAGGTAGCTCCGAGCACAACTAGACAGAAGACAGAAACGTCCATGTGACAGGCGGCTGCCAAGAAAAATCCAGTCTTTAGTAGGGGATATGATCACCCCTGACTGCGTTGCAGGATTTACAACGTCTGTCCATGCTGAGGACGAGGTTGTCAAGGAGCTGTTGAGGCATCGCTGCCCATTCCTCTTGTAGCGCCAATCGCAGCTGCATAATCGTTGCTGGCGGCTGGTGACGTGCTGCCAAGCGTCTCCAGAGAAGGTCCCACACGTGTTCGATTGGATTTAGGTCTGGGGACCTTGCGGGCCAATCCATGCGTTGAATATCTTCACTCTCCAACAGCCACTGTATGATGAGGCGTGGCGTTGTCGTCCATGAAGAGGAACTCAGGACACACAGCACCTCTAAACAGACGCACGTGAGGCAGGAGAACTTCGGTACAATAGCGGACACCAGTGACGGAACCTCCTTGGAAGATGTGGAGGTCAGTACGGCTACTAAGCATGATACCGCCCCAAACTAAAACTCCGCCACCTCCAAACCGGTCCCTTTCGATGATGTTGGAGGTGTGATTGCGTGTTCCCTGCTCTCTCCAGATGTGTATACGTCCAGAATCGCTCGTCAGACTAAACCGGCTCTTATCCGTAAAGAGAACTCGACCCCATTGCTGATGTGTCCGGTTCTTGTGTTCCTGGCACCACAGAAACCGCCGTCTCCGATGAGCAGCCGTTGATGGGACACACCGTAGTGGTCGTCGTGCAAATAGGCCCCCTTTGTGCAGCTTCCTAGCCACGGTAAAACGCGATAACGGACGTCCAGTTGTCTGTTGCATGTGCCTTGCGCTTTCTCCCGCTGTCTGCCTTCTGTATCTTCTCGCCTGTAGCACAATATTCCGGTCGTCCGCCGTGGTTTCTCGTGGACGACCACTGTTAAACTCTCGGGCAGCTGTTCCTGTCGTTTGAAATGCTCTCCAAGCTCGTGAAACGATGCTGTGAGCGATCCCGAACTCCTCGGCCACACTAGTCACACTTCGACCTTCTTCCAACTTCCCAATGACGCGACCTCGGGTAAAGTCATCCAAATGTTGTCTACTGGATTGCCTGTTGGCCATGTCATAACACGGTGGCAGCAAGTCGACGTCGCTCAAACCGATGTACACCGTGCAATAGCTTTCACCGAATTGCTGAGCATACACCACCCGTGTGCTTTATACCCTTCCGACACTCTTCCCGCCCCTACGTCATGCTGCATATATGCGCATGCCCTACCGTACCGGACCCTAGTCTGTCTCCTGAGTGGTCTTTCGGTCCGTTCTGCCTGCTCGTTCCGCTGTTATGCCAATTTCTCCTCTTCGTCCTTAATTTTTGCACACCAGTGTAGAATCAACTGGAAGTATATTATTTGATGGCACATCTGGGATAATAGATATACTCGTTGTCACATGCTGAGTAATGGGCCACACAATTTTATGACAAATATAGTGATTAAGCGACAATATATTATTTATGAGATTGACACAAATATAGTTAATGTAAAAACGTACACAAAGATACTTTATGCACAATTAAATTACTTGTGATCAGTGACTTTGTTGTACTAATTATTTATGTGTGTCACTTTACACATTTATTAAACAATTTCTATTGAAATCTATAATATCTAAAATGAAGTAATACGAGATTATATTTATTGACGCAGTTATTTGTAAGTACGTATGGTTACTTATATTTGAACATGTCATGTACTCGTTTACGATACGATTGTATTAAAAAAAACGAAGAGGTTCAAGTTCTCATTTTTAAGTAGATTTTTTTTAACAGTGTGCGGCCCCTATTTTTTAAAAAGACCATATTTCGCTTCGGCAGAGGATGTAGAATCTGGTATCAGAGGGTTTCTGTCCTCGAAATTTGCAAAGTGTATCACTATTGGATTGCAGAATAAGGGGAGCTTGTTTCGCTTTCTTTCATCATTACATTTTTTAGCTGCAAATGGGAAGAAAATTTGATTCAATCTGGTAATTTGCATTATATACTCAACTCTCTCACAACGCCACATAAATTGCAGTACGGCATTGTTTGCAAACGGACGTATTAACAGAAAAGCGCTTTTATACGGGGTTCCTAACAAAAGTTCTACACACTGTCCATTTTTGAGAAAAGAGTGAAGTAATGGAGAAAACTTAATCCTCGATGTCTCGTAGTACGCCATTTTTTTCAGCTGTCGCTATTACTCTGATCACATAAAATGACAGTTCGTCCAGCGCTTCATTGCGGATGCCACGGAGCCGATTTTTTAACTTTGGAAAAAGATCAAAGTCGGTTCGACTGAGATCAGGGCTGTATGGTGGGTTGGATAAAGTTTCCCAACCATATTTCGACAAAAGTCCCCGAACCGACGCTGCACCATGACATGATGCGTTGTCATGCAGCAAGATCGCTCCCGTTTCCAACAAGCTGGGGCGATTTTGACGAATTTTCGGTGTGAACTTTGTCCTCAGAAAATCACGATAATATTGTGCACTGACATTTTGCCTTACCGGCACTCGTTCAGAGACTACAACATCCAGGGCATCGTTCGCAAAAATCATCATTTGCTTCACTTTGAATCGTTGTCGACGGCACTTTGAAGGGCGTGGGGAACCTGGATGCTTCCATTCCGCTGACTGTGACTTCAGTTCTGGATCAAAATCACGGGACCAAGTCTCCTCAATTGTGACAATTATGTTCAGTAAGGTGTCACCCTCCCTTTCGATTTTCGAACCTGTGAAGGTGCGATGCTCACTCTGGCTGCCTCCTGCTCCGGAGTGACTTGATGGGCCACACAGCGCGCGGCGATTATTCTTTTTCCCAGTGAGTCAGTCAAAATCCGGTGGACAGACATGGTGGACTAATTTGCCTGATGAGCAATCTCCTCGATTGTCAAACGGCGATTCTCTTCGAAAAGAGTTGCAACAATTGTGACAGATGTTTTGTCTTTCGCGGTTTGAGGTGGGCCTGAGCGGTGATCATATTCGATGGGATTTGACCTTCCCGAAAGCCCGATGCCCAGCGAGAAATTATGTTTCGATCAAGAGTTCCTTTCCCACAAACTTCTTGCAAGGCAATGTGGATCTGTGTCGGAGTTTTCCCCGCAGAGTTCCTATTTTCACGTACGAGCGCTGGTCTAACGCCTTGACTCGACCCGAGGAGTTACAAGCTCCCATTTCCAAACCCTCCCACGTCCACGCAGCAAATGGTAGCCCGTCGTTCTGACACCACTAGGTTGCCGAGAGTCTGATCTTGACATGACGCAATCATTTTCCTGATTGCACCATCCGGTTCCGTTTTAGATTAATATGTGCAGAACTTTTGTTATGACTCTCGTATTACGTTGTTTACTTGGGAAAATTGTCCGAATTGTTTCTTTCCTATCATTCTATGATTACACTTCCGTTTGAGAAATGCTAATTCCTTTCTCATATTCAGCTTCAAGACAATTACAGAATTTGAATATCTGGTGCATTTCGCAAAATATTTTTGCTGCGTAAAAACAAGGGAAAAATATATGTACAAAAATGTACACATGACTAAACATCTTCTAAAAGGAAGATCTTTAGTCTTGTATATACATAGGAGTGAGAATTTTACCACACTTTACATTTCTGAGGCCCTGGTATTCCGTTTAGCAGGAATTGAAAAAACAAACAAAAAAAACATATGTCATATCGATAGAGGGAATTCGAATGTAAATCAAAAAGTAAAAGAAATTTGTGAATAAAAACGATACCGCAAAGGACAGCAGCAGACCAACACTAACACGCCATAACTGTGGTTAGACAAGGAGGCATATCGCAAACCTACACGTTTGTCAGGCTCCGACAGTCAAGTGAATGAATTCGCGGAAATAATTGAGTTTTGATTAACTACTACATTTCAGTCGCATGATATTTAAGTTACTTGTGGCGACGGATCTCCCATCTGATCAATCAGCTACTGTATATCGTGTTACTATTAGAAATCGAGTGCTTAAATTATTGCACGCCTGATTGGATTATGGCTGTGAATCAGTGAGTGGATCACTTGAGACAAAAAAGCTATTATAGCTATCAAGATTAAATTTTGTTTATAGGGGTTTTGTTAAATAGTACTACTATGAAGCAGTAAGTTTCACCTTTTCTTAAACATAATTGAAACTTTGAAAGTCTTTGTCAGTTTTTAAAAGATCTCAACTTCCAAAACATTTTGTTGCTCCGAAAAATCACAATGGAAAAAAAAAAAAAATAGCAATTTGCGATAAGTTTTCCTACACAAAAAAAAAAAAAAAAAAAAAAAAAAAATTCTTATAAACCTATTTGGAAAACTCAAACTCCTACGGGAAATAAAATGACTAATTAACCCACACTAATAGCGAAAAACGTTTAATCATTGAACGATTCAAATCCTTTTTAGCACGTCTTTTGTAAAAAAAGATCGTGCTTATGTTATCGGTTTGCCCGTCCGTCGGTCTGTAGACACGATATCTCTGCAACTAATAGTCCGATTTGAAAAATTATTTTTTCATTAGGAAGCTTGAAATGTGTGAATGATGGCTCTTCATTTTGTTTCTTTTTTACGATGCACAATTTCGCCGCTAGAGGGAGTAAATGCAAATGATATCGAATTCAAAATACATTTTATTCCATGTATTTGCTTCTAAGCATCCAATTCAAAAATTTTTTTTACCTTTCGATTCCACTTATGACTAAGATTATTTTAGGTATAGTCACTTTTTAAAGTTACGCATAGATTCTCCGCTAAAAGGAAGTAAAAATAAATTGCGTTTTTCCGATATCTCAGCTTCTAAACCTCTTCTGGTGGGAAATAATTTGCATATAATTTTTGTTTTTTGGTATAAAACGGTTTGGCCAACAGGCCCCAGTGTTAATTTCTGCTTCTAATGTATTTTTTTTTTTTTTTTTTTTTTTTTGATTGGAGGTTTAACGACCACCGTGAGCAACTCAATGGGCTATAAGCAGTCGCCCGTCCCTAATTTAGGGTCACTGGTTCCAGGGAAGGGAGAGATCCAGTGCCGTAAGACAAACACAACATCCATGCCTCACCGGGATTCGAACCCGGACCCCTTCGGACGAATGATCAGAGGCCAACGCCTTAGACCACTGCGCCACCGGGGCGGCCTAATGTATTTGCAGCAAAATATGAGCTACTAAAATATCGATTGAAAAAACTCTTTCCTGGACCGATACTTCTCACATCGATAAACATTTTCGGAATATTTTCTTCCTGAAATACTCCACAGTTTTTCCGCCAGGGGGCGTAGATGTATATCTTATTTCTTGTCAATATCTCTCTACTTGTAGGAGTCCGATTTGAAAAATTATTACTTTGTAGGATAGAGTTTGCCGTGCGACATGTTTTTCATATTATTTCGAAATTTTCAAGTAATTCTTTGACTTTCCGCTAGGGGAAGTAACAGTAAATTGCGTTTTCCATGATATCTCTGCTACTAAAACTCCGATTTGAAATATTCTTCCTGCACCGGATACAGCTCCCGGTGGGAAATGTTTTGATTGTAATTTCTAATTTTTTATAAAATATGGTTTGGTCACCAGGGGGCGTAAACCTTAATTTCTGCTTCGTAGGTACTTCCAGCAAAATCTGAGCTTCTAGAATCTCGATTGAAGAAATCTTTCGTTGGCCGATACCGCTCATGTCGATAAACATTTGAGAATATTTTCTTTCTTGAAAAAATGCATGATTTTCCCGCCAAGGGGAGTAGATGTATATTTTTTCTGTCAATGTCTCTACTCCTAAGATTTGAAAGATTCCTTCTTTGTTAGATAGCGTTACCGGTGTAAAACGCTCTCATATAATTTCAAAATTTTCAAGTGGCATATAGACTTTAAGCTAGGGGGCGTTAAAGTTAATTTCGTTTTCTTCGATATCTCTGCTTCTAAAATTCCGATTAGAAAAATTATATCTGCACCGGATACAGCTGCTGATAGGAAGAATTTCTAATATTTGTTAAATAATGGTTTGGTCACCAGGGTGCGTAAGTTTTAATTTCTGCGTCTGATGTATTTGTAGCAAAATCTGTGCTCCTGAAAACTCAGTTGAAAAAATTATTTCGTTGACTGATACCGCCTACACCGAAAACCGTTTTGAAAACATTTTCTTCTTAAAATAATGCATGGCTTTTTCCGCCAGGAGGCGAAAAGGTACATCTTATTTTTGTCGATATCTCTGCTTCTAAGAGTCCGATTTGTAAAATATTTTCTTTGTTGGAGAGCGTTTCCGTGGGAAAATGTTTCTCATATAATTTCAAATTTTTTTAGCGCACATGTCTGCCACCAGAGGGCGTAAGTTCACGTTTCTGTCTACAGCAGTATCTGCGGGACTAAAAACCCGATTGAAAAGCTTTTTTCTTTGGTCAGATACTATTAACTATGCAAATTGTGTGTGTATTTTCTTTCCACAATAGTGCACAATTTCGCCACTAGGGGCACATAGGCTTATTCTGTTTTTCTAAATATCACTGCTTTTACATGTCCGATTTAAAAAATTATTTCAACACCGGATGCCATTCACCTTGTAGAACACCTAAAGCTAATATAGGAAGAATTTTGTAGTCCACAGTTTTGTCGGTAGGTGGTGTTTGTGCACTTTAGTTTGCAGCTGTATCGCCTCTTCCAAAAACGCTATTGAGAAATTTCTTCTTCACTATATGCCATTCGCTACAACAGAGATGTGGAGCATTATCCTCTTTAAGTAACGCAAAGATTTCCCACTAGCTGCGTAAAGGTCGAACGCTTTTTCCATGAAGAATAATTTTCACCTATTTTCAACTTTTCCGTTATGTAAATTTTTTCCGCTAGCTCATGTAGATTTATATCATGTTTCCTTCTATATTTTTCCTTTTAACTGTTTGATTTGAAAATCTCTGTCTCTGGTGCCTTCCTTGTAGTATGAGAAACTTTTTGGTCGCCATTTGTTAATCTTCGTAACGTGCTTTTTAGCAGCTGTGGTGGAACTAAGTAGATGTTTCTATTTCCGGATGTTTAATCGATTGTTGGAGCCAGTTGATTGTTTCCCAAACAGGATTTGGGAAACAATCAACTGGCTCCAACATTGACTTTGAATAGCTTTGATAAATTTAATTTGCGTCAGAACGGATTACAAAGACGTGCTTATTACATCCGAAAATTCGGTGTCATCTTTCTTCTTATTTCTTCCTTAGGTAGGGATTAAGTGAGTTTCTGAGTCAATCGGTAGCATGCTCTGAAAAGGTCAAGGAGCCGCCCCGGTGGCGCAGTGGTCTAAGCGATGGCCTCTGATCATTCTTCCGTGAGGGTCCGGGTTCGAATCCCGGTGAGGCATGGATGTTGTGTTTGTCTTACGGCACTGGCTCTTTCCCTTCCTTGGAACCAGTGACCCTAAATCTGGGACGGGCGACTGCTTGTAGCCCATTGAGTTGCTCACGGTGGTCGTTAAACCTCCAACCAAAAAAAAAAAAAAAAAAAAAAAAGGTCAAGGTCAATGTCTTTGCGGAACTACTGTACAAAAACGAGAACACACGAAACGGAATTTTCTGAAATATTATAAACGGAATTAATGACTACTGAAAATCTGTCAAAACACAAAAGTTGGAAACGGGAACTTTTCAAAACCTAAATTTCCTTGAAAGACGCTGCCGGCAGCCTTGGGGCATGTTGTTTTCAGGAATTTTCTGTGAATTTCCACCACTTATTTTTTACAGTGTGTAATATTTCCTGAACTAAATGAAAACTGGAACGTGGCTTTCAGAATACTTCTGTCGATTTTCTCTTGATTTTTTTTTTCATCAAAAATATTCGAAATAAGAAACGTGTTAATAATCCGATTTCTTCATTTCAGATGACGATGATGGACCGACAGAAAAAAGATATTCATTGTTCTGTTAATAGGCTTGATATTACATTTTGCAAGTGTAACAAAGAGTCAGCATTTTGCCTTCATCAAGCAACACGGTGGACAACGTAAGTAACATTTCTATGAATTTTAAAGTTTATGAATGTAAATGTACACTGAGGGGGCCAAATTATTATAACCACCAGACAATTTTATGCAAAGTAGCTATCCCGCAGATTCTGCTGACACAAGATGGTTAAATCGGAATAAAAAGGGAACACTGAATGCATGCAGAGATTAATTAATGAAATGCGTTGCGCAAGAAATAATAGGTAAAAGACGCGATCTAACGAACTTTGAACATGGAATGATCGCGGGTGCTGCTCGAAACATTGGTGCGAGCATTAACTAAACGGCTTCACTTGTGAAATGTTCGGGGAAAGCAGTTGTTAAAAGTTTACAGAAAGCGGATCATCAGTCAAAGAACCGGGTCTCAGCACAAGGCATGCGGTCGTCAACGGCTATTGGATGGTCGAAGTGAGCGCAGAGTTGGCAGTCTTGTTCAGCCCAACAGACGAGCAACACTTCGTCAGATAACAGATAATCTGAATCAGGGCCCAAGTCCGATTGAATCTCAACGTACGTTTTCGGGCGCATTAGTACGTATAGGCTACAGAAGCAGACGGCCTGTCCGTAAACCATTGCCATCTGCATGGAACAGGATGAAGCCACTTTCTAGTCTTCTATGGCGCGCACTGACAATGTTCTTTTGCAAGTCGCATGGTGTAGTTAGAACCTGAATTCGGCTGACCAATCTACCAGTCTACTATGACCAAGTCGTAATGTTCCTTTGCCCGTCGCATAGTGTAGTTAGAACCTCGATTTGGCGGACCAACCTACCAGTTTCCAGTCTTCTATGGCCCAGTGCCAATGTTCCTTTGACCGTCGCATAGTGTAGTTAGAACCTGGATTCGGCGGACCAATCTACCAGTTTTGCAGTCTTCTATGTCCCAGTTGCAATGTTTCTTTGCCCGTCGCATGGTGTATTTAGAACCTGAATTCGGCTGACCAATCTATCAGTCTACTATGACCAAGTCGTAATGTTCCTTTGCCCGTCGCATAGTGTAGTTAGAACCTCGATTTGGCAGACCAACCTACCAGTTTCCAGTCTTCTATGGCCCAGTGCCAATGTTCCTTTGACCGTCGCATAGTGTAGTTAGAACCTGGATTCGGCGGACCAATCTACCAGTTTCCAGTCTTCTATGTCCCAGTTGCAATGTTCCTTTGCCCGTCGCATGGTGTATTTAGAACCTGAATTCGGCTGACCAATCTATCAGTCTACTATGACCAAGTCGTATTGTTCCTTTGCCCGTCGCATAGTGTAGTTAGAACCTCGATTTGGCGGACCAACCTACCAGTTTCCAGTCTTCTATGGCCCAGTGCCAATGTTCCTTTGACCGTCGCATAGTGTAGTTAGAACCTGGATTCGGCGGACCAATCTACCAGTTTCCAGTCTTCTATGTCCCAGTTGCAATGTTCCTTTGCCCGTCTCATGGTGTATTTAGAACCTGAATTCGGCTGACCAATCTATCAGTCTACTATGACCAAGTCGTAATGTTCCTTTGCCCGTCGCATAGTGTAGTTAGAACCTCGATTTGGCGGACCAACCTACCAGTTTCCAGTCTTCTATGGCCCAGTGGCAATATTCCTTTTCCCGTCACGTGTTGTAGTTAGAACTTTGATTTGGCGGACCAAGCTACCAGTTTCCAGTCTTCTATGGCCCAGTTGCAATGTTCCTTTGCCCGTCGCATGGTGTATTTAGAACCTGAATTCGGCTGACCAATCTATCAGTCTACTATGACCAAGTCGTAATGTTCCTTTGCCCGTCGCATAGTGTAGTTAGAACCTCGATTTGGCGGACCAACCTACCAGTTTCCAGTCTTCTATGGCCCAGTGCCAATGTTCCTTTGACCGTCGCATAGTGTAGTTAGAACCTGGATTCGGCGGACCAATCTACCAATTTCCAGTCTTCTATGGCCCAGTTGCAATGTTCCTTTGCCCGTCGCATGGTGTATTTAGAACCTGAATTCGGCTGACCAATCTATCAGTCTACTATGACCAAGTCGTAATGTTCCTTTGCCCGTCGCATAGTGTAGTTAGAACCTCGATTTGGCGGACCAACCTACCAGTTTCCAGTCTTCTATGGCCCAGTGCCAATGTTCCTTTGACCGTCGCATAGTGTAGTTAGAACCTGGATTCGGCCGCCCCGGTGGCGCAGTGGTCTAAGGCGCTGACCTATGATCATTCGTCCGTAAGGGGTCTGGGTTCGAATCCCGGTCAGGCATGGATGTTGTGTTTGTCTTACGGCACTGGCTCTCTCCCTTCCCTGGAACCAGTGACCCTAAATTAGGGACGGGCGACTGCTTATAGCCCATTGAGTTGCTCACGGTGGTCGTTAAACCTCCAATCCCCCCCCCCCAAAAAAAACCTGGATTCGGCGGACCAATCTACCAATTTCCAGTCTTCTATGGCCCAGTTGCAATGTTCCTTTGCCCGTCGCATGGTGTACTTAGAACCTGAATTCGGCTGACCAATCTACCAGTCTACTATGACCAAGTCGTAATGTTCCTTTGCCCGTCGCATAGTGTAGTTAGAACCTCGATTTGGCGGACCAACCTACCAGTTTCCAGTCTTCTATAGCCCAATGGCAATGTTCGTTTCCCCATTGTATGTTGTAATTAGAACCTCGATTCGGCGAACTAACCTACAAGTCTCCAGTCTTATACGGCCCAGAGATGGAAACAGGTCACTGATCAACGGGGCGACAATTTCTTGCGGGCCAAACGGATAGGGTCAAGATGTTCTTGACCCAATTTCGACGCGGTTTGATTTCTGTTTTATTTTTGAAATGAAAAGAAATATTAAAAAACAAAACAAAAAAACGCGTACTGTATAGAATTTTGTGCTCTTACAAATTTTGTGCTCTACACAGTGAAAAGTAATTTGTGATACAAAAGTATTGCCGTCTCTTGTTCAAAGTAAAGAAGATTTCGTCCGATCGACGATACTACACTGCTGGCCACCCAAAATGCAACACCAAGAAGGAAGCATCCGATTAGCATGAAATTCGCAGCCATGCGAGAGGACATGCAAACGATTAGCATTCAGGGCATATGCAAATCATATGCGCCCGGCACGCCACCGAGAAGCACTATAAGAAGGGTGCACGGAAAGCGGGGTGTAAGTAGTGGAAGTGTGTTGTGCTGCCGGACCTGTGCGTGGGAAGCTTTCTGATGCCTCGTCGCAGAATACGGCAATCATTCCAGCACGTTTCGGAGTTCGACAGAGGACGAATAGTGGCTTATTGCGACAGCGGTTTAGCGTACTGAGACATCGGCGCCCGTGTGGGACGACATCCAGCCACAGTGAGGCGAGTATGGATTCGGTGGGTGCAGGAGGGACGGACGGACTGACGTGAGCTATCGCCGCAGCCGCGGCACACCACCGAACGAGAGGACCGGCATGTTGTGTGGCGGGCATTGACGGATCGCACCGCCATATCACGAACGTTAGCGCAGGAATTAGGGTATGTTCCGCAACAACCTGTGTCAGCACGTACCGTTCGACGTCGTCTGCAGGAGCGGGGACTTGTCGCACAGCACCCGTTGCTCCGATTACCATTGACGTTACACCACCAGCGAGTGCGGCGGCAGTGGGTCGTTAAACGCCGCACCTGGACTACGGAATGGCACGAAATTGTCTTCTCCGACGAATCCCGCTTCTGCTTTGTTTGTTTGTTTGATTGGAGGTTTAACGACCACCGTGAGCAACTCAATGGGCTATAAGCAGTCGCCCGTCCCTAATTTAGGGTCACTGGTTCCAGGGAAGGGAGAGAGCCAGTGCCGTAAGACAAACACAACATCCATGCCTGACCGGGATTCGAACCCGGACCCCTTACGGACGAATGATCAGAGGCCAACGCCTTAGACCACTGCGCCACCGGGGCGGCAATCCCGCTTCTGCCTGCAACACCACGATGGTCGGATCCGTGTGTGGCGGCACCGCGGCGAGAGACTGTATGACGCCTGCATTATGGATCGCCATACAGGTCCGTCGCCTGGCGTCATGGTTTAGGGCGCAATTGGATATGACACCCGCGTCGCCTGGTACGCATCGCCGGTACGCTTAACAGCCACTGCTACATCTCCGACATTTTGGAGCCTGTAGTCCTCGCTTACTTGCAGGACCTGCCATCGGCCACGTTTCAACAGGACAATGCGCGCCTGCACATGGCACGTATCGTGCAACAATTCTTCACGGCCCACCAGGTGTCACTGCTGCCGTGGCCCGCCTGTCCTCCCGATATGTCGCCCATCGAACACGTCTGGTCGCTGATTGGCAACCGTGTGGCTTGGCAAGCACCACCCGCGGCTACGCCTGATGAACTGTGGCAACGTGTGGAAGCAGGCTGTACCGACATACCCCAAGCCCACATCCAAAGCCCCTTTCGTTCGATGCCGCGGCGTGTAGCGGCAGTTATTGCCAGCCATGGGGGGCCTCACGAACTATTGATGTCTGCGTGTTCCGCAAGTCAGACGGGCCTGTGAGCTCAATCGTTTCATCTTTGTATCTGTTGTTATGTGTCCAGTGAATCTGGCTTTGCTATCTCGTGTCCTTCTTGGTGTTGCATTTTGGGTGGCCAGCAGTGTATATTGTGAAACGATATTTCTTTGCGTTTGTTAGCCAGATACAGGCTAACGTCTGTCGCCTGCTTCTCTAGTGATATATTCTTTCAACCCCTCGCGTCACATTGTAAGACTGAGAGTTACTTCTCACAACGCACAACGCATCTTTTGCGTTGAACATTGAGAGGTTTTTGTTTGAAGTGTTAACATCCCATTCCATTGCATGTCGTGTCGCAATCAATGCCTTATTTGTTAATATGAATTTATTATTAAAGAGATTGTAAAAGGCGTCGAGGGCAACAAATATGTTCTTGTTGAAAACAGAAAGGGGGTAGGAGTGAATGCAGGAAGTTGTTTCTTCTCATTAAGAAACCAGAATATGCTTCACAACAGAACCAATGTTTCACAAGCTTGTGTTGAGTTGAATGTTTTCAAAGTATGAATATTGTTTACATGAATGTTCTTCCTTCTGAGGGGCAATGATGAAATCAATATCCACATTCTCGAAACTTTCAACTCATCAGAAGCTGGTGAAAATTGGTGTTCCTGTGAAATGTATTCTGAAATTTGATATGCTATCAAGAAATCAGCAAAACCTGAAATTAAACATACAACAAGTTATTTAATTCAAACATTTTGACTGTAGCAGCATCAAAATTAAGTGGAACAGCCTTAACGTTACTTCAGAGGGACATTTTGACAGTCGCAGATGTATTTGAAAACATGTGTAAAACAGTTAGGTTATGTGAAGGAAGACAGTTTCAACAATTTCTGTGAGTAAATTATACCTTCCCGTATATATATTTCTATGATTTCTGTATAACCAGCAACCCTGTGAGCTACGATACTCGCTACAGAGTGACTTTTTAAACGCGGTGTATATATACACTCATCGTCAAAAAAATAGTTGCACCTAGAAGGACGTGTCGGATTGCAACGATGTTTGGAAGGAAGGTAAAGGTTACCAGGCACAATAAATGGTTGGACATTAAGACTGATATGGGCAATATTTATTGAACCACACGCCAATAAGTAGTGTCTGTCAGTATGGCGTCGGGCCGCCATGTTTGCTCACACGGCATGCCAGACGGCTCGGCATGGAGTTGTACAGGTTTCAAATGGTGTCCTGAGATAAGCCATCCCATGCAGCTTGAACCTTCTCACGCAGTTCCTGCAGATTGTGAGGTAGGGCTGGAGTGTGAATAGCGCATCCAATAGCATCCCACACATTTTCAATCGACTATAGGTCTGGCGATTTAAGCTCTCGAGGCAGCAGCAGTATGCGGACGAGCGTTGCCTTGTTGGAAAATAGCACCGCAGTGAGCTTTCAGAAAAGGTAGGGACACTGGTTACAGGACCTCATTAACGTAACGCTGGGATGTCAAAGCGATTATAATGAACACCAAAGGTGATCTGGCATTGTAAGCAATTGTACCACACACGATGATACCAGGTCTTCTGGACGTGTGGCGCTCGACAAAAAACTGTTCATCTTGGCACTGGCCACGGTACTTCCACACACGGATTCGTTGCTCGTCTCCTCCTAGACAAAAGCGGGACTTCTCACTGAAAATCACCCGCTGCCATTCTGAGTGGCTCTATGACAGTCTGGCTGACACCATTGCAGTCTTTGGCGATGATGCAATGGTGTTAAGGGCAGTCGCCGTAACGGTCTGCGTGCGTGTAGTCTTACATCGTGCAGCCGTAGGACTGCTCGCACGCTTACCGCTGGATCCAGCATGTCAACAAGGAACTGCTCGAGCTGATGGAGGCTCAGTTATGGTCTTCGACGAGTACAACTGGCACACGTTGAGACGTCTGTTATGTCTAGATGTATCTCCGAGCGGTTAACACTATGTTCATCCTTGCTGAACACCTGCATCTGTTCACGGTCATCATCAGCTCTTGCGAATGTTGGTCGCCAGTCACCAATTGACCATTTGATTTTTCACACTGCCGTGCAAATTTTTTAACGTGATCGCCAAAGACGGTGAACTGGGTACTAAGTGAATTACGAAACCCCTATGTGAAGTACTACAAAAGTGAATCCCGTGTCAAGACGACAAATCTGAAGCAGTACATTCCTTATGTGTAGCATAGTTGGGAGAGCAACTTACTCCGGAGTGAGGGGGCGCAGTTTGATCTCTGTCACAGACAAATTTGTGTTTTCACACTTATTCAATGTGAGTTACACCGCATACTGACGTAAGCAGGAGGTGGGCGTGGTCTGGTGGGTAAATATACGAACCTCTTACCGAAATCGGAAAATCTTGACCCTCAAGTTAACAAAGATGCAATTCGTCTATTTTGTAGACTACGTCTCGGCAAAAGACAAAGAAATGGACCCATTGAAATGCTGACCCAAAAACTGACACATGGTGTGTTAGCGAACAAAGTATACTTCTCATATCAAGCATCAAATGCAAATGTAAGAAAACATTCACTGCAGAGACTGCATGAAAACCAAATTTAAGAAGAGAATGTACCGTTTCTCGAAAGATTAAGAGAAAAACCAGAACTAGAAATGCAGTTTTAAATAATAATAATAAACGTAAGTTAGGGTGAAGGGATTTAATAAAGACAACTCAGAAAGAAGAGACCCGGAAATTTTTTCAAAAGTAGTGTAAAGTTTCACACGATGTTATTAAACCCTTTTTCTTAAAATTTATTCTGATAGCTTTCATCATATTCCTTAAAGTTGCTCAATTTCCGCAATTTCTTATAATAGAAGGAATGGTTATTATGTTCTTTAAATACTGATCACTCATTTCACACAATAAAAATATTTAATTCTTGTTATGCCCCCGCACATATACTCAATCACCAAATGATGACTAGAGGAATATTCCACGGGTTATAGGCATATTTACACTGTATTCCATGTATTTACTTCATTCAGAAAACTTGAAAAATGTTGCTCTCCTAGAGCGGGAATTGAACTCGCACCTCCCGATTTCCGGTCGAATGCAATTGTTTTAAATCGACCGGAAATCTCCAATTAAATCAACCGGAAATCTGATTTCCGGTGGATTTAATGCTGTTTTTTCCCTCGAGACCATGATATAGCTACAGCAGATATATTTTGTTTCCCATAAGAAATTAGAAAAATACGGAGATTACTTTTATTGTATCTTACTGCCGGCGGTGATTTGTTTGCTAAAAATGGTCTTGGCAACCGTAAAACACTTCTCACTTATCTTGTAAATTATAGGATCAAAAGATTCTGACCACCTAGAAGTATTGTGTAGGTGCTCCCTGAGTCCCTAGCAGTGCGTCCCTGAGACGACACGTGGACTCCTCAAGTCCTCGGAAATTGTCCACTAGCAAACCGTACCATTTCCGTATAAGTGGTTCCAGTAAAATTTCCAGTGTACGTAGTGGACGGTTCCTACGCCGCAGTCCCCGAACCATGCGGTCCCAAATATTCAATAGGATACATGTCGGGCTACATGGGAGGTCATGAAAGTCATTCCCGTGTTTCTCAAACTACTCCCGGACGACAGGGTCCTTATTGCATGTCTCATTGTCCTATTGGAACACTCCATCTCAGTCGGTAAATACTGTTAGCACAAATGATGGATGACCCTGGTCTGAAATACTGGACAGGTACGAGGTGGAATTCAGGGATGCCATCTACTGCTGTCGGGGAACTAAGAGAGTCCCAAGAAACCATCCTCGAGATCATTACACTCCCGTCTCTTGTTGTTAGGGAACTAAGAGTGTCTCAAGAAAACGTCACCCAGAGCATTACACCCACGTCACTTGCAGTAAGGGAACCTTGAGTGTCTCATAAAATATCCGCTAGAGCATTACACCCCCGTCACTTGCTGTAAGGGAACCTTGAGTATCTCAAAAAATATCCCCTAGAGCATTACACCCCCGTCGCTTGCTGTAAGGGAACCTTGAGTGTCTAAAAAAATATCCCCTAGGGCATTACACCCCAGTCACTTGCTGTAAGGGAACCTTGGGTGTCTCAAAAATTATCTCCTAGAGCATTACACCCCCATTACTTGCTGTAAGGGAAACTTGAGTGTCTCAAAAATATCCTCTAGAGCATTACAACCCCGTCACTTGCTGTAAGGGAAGCCTTACACCCCCGTCACTTGCTGTAAGGGAAGCTTGAGTGTCTCAAAAATATTCCCTAGAGCATTACATCCCCGTCACTTGCTGTAAGGGAACCTTGAGTATCTCAAAAAATATCCCCTAGAGCATTACACCCCCGTCACTTGCTGTAAGAGAACCTTGATTGTCTCAAAAATATCCCCTAGAGCATTACACCACCGTTACCTGCCTGTACTTGGGTGGTCAACGTATCTTGCACGATTTTCTCCGAAACTATTAGCCTTACCAGACACTGTCTGTTCATCCTCACAACATTTCTGACTTTTTTAGGGGAGTGAACAGATTTCTGACTTTTTCAGGGAAGGGCATTTTCTTCTACAGTCCGCACTCCGAAGGCTTTCTGGCAAACTCCAGTCTATACCACCAATGAAGTATTGTGGTGACAGGTACAGGGGTCGCATGTTTACACAGTTCACAACAGTCCCATAGCAGAGGTGTTACCAGACACTAATATATACAGACACTGTCCATACAGTAGAGGTCTACCAGGCACTATCCATACAACAGAAGTCTTACCTGACGCTGTCCATTCTCACAAGGTTTCTGACTTTTTCAGGGCAGTGAACTTTCTTCTACAGTCCACTCTCAAGGTTTCCTGGCAAACTCCAGTCATTGCCGCTGATGACGTACTGTGGTGGGAGAGGTACAGTGGTCGTGCGTTTACACACTAGTCCCATACAGTGAAGGGATCGTTGCACCGTATTTATGGATACATAACACCGTGTTGATGGGTTACCGACCGTGGTCACCTGTGCCAAGGTTGCACGCCGATTGTTCCAGGCAATACGGTTGAGCTGCTTCTCTTCCCTAGCATTAAGAAGCCATGTCCGTCCTACACTCATCCGTCGGTAATTCGTCGCTTCTTTCCGTGCATTCTCACCTTAACCACGACATCCAGTGAACAGCTGACAAAGTTCGCTATTTCTTGAATTCCCGCAATCCTTTGCTCTGTAACTAATGCTCACGCCATCTTCCAGTGGAGGACAAATTTCGTCCCTTACCCATTACAAACCCCACTTCACTTCCGCCTGTCACAGACAGCTCTGCATACAGCGTTGAACTTCACACCTGTGCAGCACCGCGCCGGAGACGAGCCAAACCTAAGATAAGGTGTGGGCTTAATGCTTTGCTCTTCTTTTTTTGTATTTTTTGTATTGGAGGCTTGTTTAACGCCCACCGTGAGCAACTAAATGGGCTATAAGCAGTCCCCCGTCCCAAACTTAGGGCCACTAACTCCAGAGAAGGGAGAGAGTCAGTGCCGTAAGACATGCCTAACTGGGATTCGAACCCATCTCCAACGATTGATCAGAAGCCATCGCTTAGACCACTGCGCCACCGGTGGCGGCCGTTGGTCTTGCAGCGTTGGCTTGTTTAAATTTTCTTTGCTGCTTTTTCTCTTAGAAGTTGAGTTTCAACCCACGGAGAAACTACCTGATGCAACTTTACTTTGAGAACTGCCTAATGGACAGAGGAGCTTCCTTTTTTTATATATACTAGAGACATTATAATTCATAAGATGTCCAACTATGTAGGTGATATCTCTGTTCTCATTGCGACACGAATATTTAAGATATTAATTATATGCTTCCCTATATGATACAATATTCCCTAATAATGAAACGCATATAGCGTATTGAATGCATTTATTTTAACCGTAAAATACCCTTATGATCTGCCCTGAGACCTATAGTAGTAAAAAACAAAGCTCCTACGTGTATATTAGAAAAATCCCTAGCTAAATTCTTCACTGAACGTTTAAAAAACTTCGATTACGTAATCAAGTCAACAAAAGAATTTGTGGAGCGCGCAAGACGGTTAAATATATTTTCTAATGATATAATGGGAAGTTTCGACATAGTGTCTTTACATCCGTCTATACCTATACCAGAGGCTGTTGCAAACCTTGGAGAAATAATCGTCACTTCCCGTGAATTCACACCGACTTAAACAAAATTATTGGCACCTTAAATCTGGTTACCAACCACAACTATTTCAAGTTGGATGGATACATGTACAAACAAACTAAAGGAGCACCGATGACTTCACCTCTATATCTTCAGTCCTTGCGGTAGCAGTACTTAGACCGCTAGAAGATCTCATCCTTTTAAATTGTATCTAGAAACACCGAGTGTGGATCTGCTATACGCTGACGATATATTCTTCATATGGGAAACATGGACTAGACGAATTAAATGATTTTATGCGCAAGATAAACAATCTACAAATCACGATACAATAAAGTTCACCATGGAGCTTGAAAAAGATGGGACGTTGAATTATCTTGACGTCGCGCTCAGAAGAAATAGAACATCCAGCTCCGATTTTGACGTTCATTATAAACCGACTACAGTACCGAATCTTGTCCCTCCTGAATCGCACTGCCCAAAAGAGGACAAACTTTCCACATTTAGAGCCTGGTTCTATAGAGTGTATAACGTATGCAAACCCGAGACTACCTAAATAATAAAGAAATTGATAATATTTATAGCAAAGGTCTAAAGGCTGGTTATAAGAAGGGTGACATAGAATACAAAGGACTGTAAGAAATCGTATAATGTCAACAATAACAAAATCTCCTATAGTATAAAATCTCCTATACGCAGGATCCATCACATATATCCCAGGCTTTACATATTGGTTAAATAATTTATTACGCAAATGCAACATATTAATAGCAATGAAGTCCCCGACCCCGTTATCACATATAATATCAAGTTGCGAGGATAGACAGTGTGAGAAAGAAAAGGCGGGTGTGAACGCTATGCCGTTGGTATATCCTGACAACATGGAAAAGATATACATATATCGGAATGACAAGCGAATCTTGGACACTAGATGTAAAGAACACGTACGAAGTGTAAACCAGGACTTGAAGAATACAGTCCTTGCCAGAGATGTCATGCATTGCTCGGCCGCTCCTGCATACGTAACTGTGTGCAAGGTGCATGATTATGCGCAAAATGTTGCAATTTTATCTCTATAGGACCCCCCACACTCAACAATTGTTTCAAGGCGATGTAAAGAATAGGCTAACGTTTGTTCCGACATTCCTATCTGGGATGCAGGTGGACAGTTCATAAGGTCTTCCAGTTCATAGCCCTAGAATACCTTATGGAGTGACGAGGCTGATTGTCTGCACGGCAATGTGAAGATTCAGAATTGCCTCGGTTTTTCTTTATTGGAGGTTTAACGACCACCGTGAGCAACTCAATGGGCTATAAGCAGTTGTCCATCCCTAATTTAGGGTCACTGGTCCCAGGGAAGATAAACAGCCAGTGCCGAAAGACAAACATAACACCCATGCCTCATGGCGATTCGAACCTGGAACCCTTACGGCTTTTTTTCCCCTATAGGAGGTTTAACGACTACCATGAGCAACTCAATGGGCTATCAGCAGTCACCCGTCCCTAATTTAGGGTCACTGGTTCCAAGGAAGGGAGAGAGCCAATGCCGTAAGACAAACACAACATCCATGCCTCACCGGGATTCGAACCAGGACCCCTTTCGGACGAATGATAAGAGGCCATCGCTTAGACCTCTGCGCCTCGTTTCTGCTTACCAAAACCCTCGTGTATGAAAACAGATCCAGTTATACTCGGCGAAAGCTATTGTGCATTTTTACGGCATCATTTATCATTTTGGCTGTATTTTCTCGAAGTAAATCGTCCAACCGGACCAATGATTTGTGCTGTCAATGCCCACAGGTAGCGAGAGACAATCCACATCTTTCAGGTTTCTCAACTTTAGCAGCGACTATTTATTAACTCGATTATATTTATATGTAGCTCCTCATGTTGCATTGTTGGTACAGCAGCTATACAGCAGTGATTACTATTGCATTTCCCCCACAACCTGGTCCCGTCGCCTGTTAGCAGTCTTGACAGACAGCGCATTGTATGAAAAATTTATACGGACCAGTTGCTTTCCATTGTGGAGAACGTCGTTCAGCGCATGCAATATTTAGAACACCTGAATAGAGAAGATAACACTTTCCAGTTCGTTTTTTAGTGTTAGGCCTATCTGTAACCTTGCCACATGTGTTGTATAATTTTGTGTTTGCCTATATCGAGAGCGAACATTTGCTGGAGCATATATATGTATATATAAATATATACACTGAAGTGCCAGAAAAACTGGTACACCAGTCTAATACTTGGTAGCAGGGCTGGATGGAGCTTTTGCGGGGCCCTGGGCAAAATTTCATTGCTGGCACTAGAAAATAAATCTCATACTTTAATACGAGTAAAGTCGTTACGTGAAAAATGTCTGTAATAAACACACATAATGTGAAATCCACAGATTTGCCCGTGTGGCGACGACTCCGCATCCCTCTACTCCGGAGCCGAAAGCTTTCCCAATCAAGCTACACCGAAGGGATTTATTGCTGTAATTTTTCTGTCCTGACATGTGCTTCAGCTCTATAATACGTCATAACGAAAACTATCATAGAGACAAAATGATTATCTCAAAGAAGCATTTGCTTTAAACTTAAGAAAAAGACAATAATCGGATTGAAAGTTCAAAGAGAGAGTAAAAAGTGTTAAAATCTACTATTTTCTTTCCAGGGAAAGAGGGATTGAGGTTGTATTGTGATTATTATAAAAACTTCCTCACAAAATGATAAAAACATACGTGCGTGCTGAATATTTTTGCATTGCGTATATTTTTTGTAGGAAATAATAGGGTTCCCTGTAAAATAAATTCGTATAAACAGTGTTTTTTCGCCTGATACATGTTTGGTAATTGATTTTTGAAGAAAAGTGGAGTAATTAACAGATTAGTGACTTTAAATTTTTGAACGCGCTCGTATATGATTTTTTTATTTCTAGTAATGTTTTTAAAGTCTATGAATAAATGGCCTCCATATGTAGCCCGAAAATAACTTCGATATTGTTCTTTTAGTTTCTTTAAATTTCAGTATCTTGTTTGCACGCAAAATGTTAAATATATAAAAATAAGGACCCCAAAATGATGAAATTTAATTTGCTATTTCATGAATGCGAAAAATATTACGGTAGTTACAATAACCACTTGAAATATGCAAATCTCGGTATTTGTACGGCGAAAATCGATAACCTATTCGAAACTGGGGGGATTGGAAACAGGAAAAAAAAGAAAAAACTTAAAAAAAAAAACATCTTATTAAGTACCTCGCACCCCAAAACTTACAAAATAATAATTAAATTTCTTTACCGAAAGTGATTTTTTTCCTTCAAAATGCGGGGCCCGGGGCAACCGCCCCGGTTGCCCCTATGGTGCAGCCGGCCCTGCTTGGTAGGTCCCCACGGGAGCCCAGGACTGCAGAAATACGACGGGGTATGGACTCCACTAGTTTCTGAAAATATGCTGTAGTTAATGCACACCATACTTCCTGCAGAACTTTCCACAATTCGGGTGTATTCCGAGGTCACGGATTTGTGTGTTCGATAGCGCGTTGCATGGCATCCCATGTGTTCCATGACGTTCAGATCTGGGGACTTGGGTGGGAATGGCAACACCCCAAACTCAGATGAATGCTCCTCTAACCATAATGTGGCGTCCCGACACTTGTGTGGAGGTGCATTGTTCTGTTGGAACAGGCCCAATCGATCAGCACGAATGCAGGACATGAACGGGTGTACCTCGTCAGAAAGGAAGCGCACATAGCGTTGGCCAGTCGCCTGTCACAGACGTTTGTAGACGTACCAGGGGTCCCAGTGCAGTCCAGCTAAACACACCCCATACCATTACGGAGCCCCCACCAGCCGGTACAGTTCCTTGTTGGCAAGCGGGTTCCATGGGGTTTGCACCACACACGAATACTTCCATCTGTCCGATAGAGTTGGAAATGCGACTCGTCAGACCAGGCAACTTGTTTCCAGTCATCAAGTGTCTAGTGGCGGTGTTGGCGTGCCCAAGCGAGGCGCATAGTTCTGTGCCGTGCACCCATCAAGGGGACTCTAGTTGGGCGTCGGCTCCCAAATCCCATATCGTGCAGGGTATGTTGCACAGCCCGGACGCTGATGCTTGTTGAGGCTCCAGCATTGAATTCCGACGATACCTGCGAGAGTGTTGCACGCCTATCGCGTGAAACGATTCTTGACAGCCGACGTTGGTCACGTTCACCCAATGTCTTTTTACGGCCACACTGGTGTTGGAGGTTTTGCCGGAATTCTTGTAGTGACGGTACACCCTTGCAATGGTCGTCCGTGAAAATCCGAACTTCGTTTCTACCTCCGAAATACTATGACACCGCGTTGAAAATCGCTTAAATCGTTATTACTAGTCATTCTCATGCCGAAAACAGCTGTGACAGCTGATGGCAAGGATTTCTATCTCTTTACATACGCACTGGCGGACTCAACCGAGTACGCGCATAGGTGACGTTATGTATTTTACATATGCTCGTCTGTACCAGTTTTTCTGGCACTTCAGTATACATATATATTTATTTTTTATCTGAAGTTTAATTTCTTTTTTAAATTATTTATTGAAATTGGTTGACAGAGTACATTGACATTTTTTTTATTGGAGGATTAAAGACCACCGTGAGAAACTCAATAGGCTATAATAGTCGCCCGTCCCTAATTTAGAGTCACTGTTTCCAGGGAAGGGAGAGCCAGTTCCGTAAGATAAATACAACAGCCATGCCTCACCGAGATTCGAACCCGGACCCCGTTCGGACGAATGATCAGAGGCCATAGCTTAGACTACTGCGCCACAGCTGCCGCACATTGACATATATAGACTACAGACATTTCGTGTTTCGACGTCAGTAATGTACAAATGTTGTGAACATTGAATACTGAATGAACAAGGAATACAGCGAATAAACCCCCGAAAGGCAAACAACCGTGCCTTAACCGGGGATTTGAACCCACACCCCTCCGTTAGGCGAATGATCAGAAGCCGTAGCTTAGATCACTACGCCACCGCCGATATACCGCGTGAGGTTGCGTTTCGTCCAAAAATCTCCTGCACCGAGATCACCCTAGTGAGTTTTCCTGGCGCTCGCAAAGCTACATATCGCCTGGTAGCAAAAAAATAGTTTTTTTTTTTTTTCATAAATCATGAGCGCATGTTCGTAGAACATTCCTACGAAATTAGGTCCCACACATGTTTTGCAACAAGACTCTGAAAACTTCTAATTTTTTTTTTTTTTTGATAAGGGGGTTTAACGAGCACCGTGAGCAACTATTGTCTATTAGCAGTCGCAAGACATAATTTAGGGTCACTGGCCCCATGGAAGGGAGAAAGCAAGTGACTTAAGGGAGGAGGAGGGGAGAAAAAAAAACATCTATGCCTCACCGAGATTCGAACCAGGACGAACGGTCAGAAGCCAGCGCCTAGACCACTGCGCCACCCTCAAATTCTAATCCCCCTGCTTATCAATGAAACTTTACAGAAGTAACAAGCTCTACAGGTTTATTCTATATCTGATAAGTCTGGATTTCACGCTTTATTCTGAAACTACTTGAAGATATCTTTTGTGAAAGTACTTTATTGGCCACCCCGGTGGCGCAGTGGTCTAAGCAATGGCTTTTGATCTTTTGTCCAAAAGGGGTTCGGATTCGAATCCCGTGAGGCATGGATGTGTTTGTCCTACGGCACTAGCTCTCTCCCTTCCCTGGAACCAGTGGCCCTAAATTAGGGGCGGGCGAGTGCTTATAGCCCATTGAGTTGCTCACGGTGGTCGTTAAATCTGCCCCCTTCCCTCCCCAAAAAGTACTTTATTGTAGAGCAAAAAAAAAAAAAAAACACCTTGGGCGAGAAGACAAGCCTTCGTCTACACTAAGAACATTTGAATGTACTGGAGGAGGGTCAAATCTTTCAGTCATTGCAACCAAATTTCTTTTCTTAAAACGAATTTAACCCTCTTCATTGAAAATGACAATTTATTTTCTATTGAGACAAAGCTAACAGAACTTTGAAGAACCTCCGAATACTTTGATAGAATTCCTGTTCACAGGCAACAAGAGCTATGCGTCGGTAGCAGTTAGTTTTTATGGCATCTTTCAGTTTTTCACATCACAACTTATTTTAAAAATCTGTGGTTCGTACAAGCAAAGCAGTAGATTAATTTTGCCCGGCGATACTTTACATTGTGCATGAAATCTGCTTTATTGTTGCATGGGAAGAGAAGCAAATACCCATTAAAAGTATAATGATTATATAAAAATTTTGAACTTTTAATTACAAATGAATTTGAATATACATTGTTAAGTCTGACTTGACTAATCTTACAAACTTGAAAAAGCCAGTCCACAAATAATGTACAACTACGTCGTAAAGTATGTAATTGCACACTAATATAAGAAGTGACTCTGAAAAAGTTAAATATTCGGCCACTCCTGTGTCTGAACTGAGCGTCAGTTCTTAGAACGCCTTAACAGCAAATGCAATTTTGCCACCTGCCGTAAATTTAAAACCCAATCAAGAATGATCACATTTCAACTTTTTGCTCGTAACTACGTATATGACAGATCGAAGAGACTACCTTCTCATTTTTCAGATGTGCGAGAACCGTTCAGTAACGAACAAGCACTTTGAAGCTGGATTTTCACGAAGTCCTTACGATGACCGGCGCAATTCCAGATACTTTACTTTCGGACCTATGCAGTGGATGGAAGCAAAGAGAAACCCTTTGAATAGATTCAGGCTGATAACAATACAATAGAGGTCGGTCGACCAGCAGTAGGGAATACTATCCTTAAGATTCCAACAGTGGGAGGACAGCAGGACCCAAGTCACGTGGACAGCAGGACCCAAGAATAAATGAAGAGCTTTACCACTATGTTGTGTCCAACAAGTAATCAGAGTTCATCTGGAAACGTGGGTTCATGGAGCGGCGTTTGAAGTTAGTTAGATCGCATGGCAGGGCACGATATCTGCGATTACGAACAATACAGAAACTGAACTTGCTGAGTATTTGCCATATTCTGTATTGGGAGTTCCTGAAAACTACCTTTAGAGTTTAGACCCCTCAATGAATACATACCAGCGTAGAAGTTTTGCAGTATACTGATTTTCATAAAATGCATACCCAATATTTCACTGGAATTTTGTTAGTGAAATTTATATTTTATTTCGCAATAAGTAATTTTGTTTTCTGATAATTACCATGTTAACGCTTGGACGGAATTTAAATTTGATGCATTTGCTAAGTCTTAATATTTGTTTTCCCCCAGTGAAAGCAAGCTTTAGTTTTGTATTGCAAGAAATCCGCTGTTGCAGAATAATTTCGGTAGCGATGCATGGTTGTCACCGATTATTCATGGACCTCTTAAAGCTGGCTTATATTTCTGCCTTGGGAAAGTGGAGTTCTCAAAAGGTATAACAAGCTGTAAACCAGGCTGATATTGCGTAAGGCAGTGTCTCAATTTAACCATGGAACGCTTTCAAACTACGAAATCGCTGAAAGCATTTCTACACACCGAGACAAAAGGTAGGCTATAAATATGTAAATAAAATAAACTCAGCTCACGAGACTTATCCGGATGAAACTAAAATTAAAAAGCAGTTTCCAATGAGAAAGTTGTTTTTGCAAGATTTTTTATATAGCTTAATACTCGTTCTTACAGCTGGGGCATTTGCCATATTTAGTTTTGTTACTACGGGATTAAGAGATCTAGTTCAAGCAAGTGTATTGTTTTTGTTTCCAGAGAGCTTATACAAGTTGAAATATCGCGATATTTGTTGTAACAATGAAGTACCAATTTTGAAGATGATAATCCGATATTTGGCGTAAGTGTGACAAGGATGGTAAGTCAGATAATATCCGAAAACTTGAAAATTTTCATCGTCCTGGAGCGGGACACGAACCCGTGTCTCCCAGAAAACGCCCGGGTATGCTAACCACTACACCACCAAGTTTCAATCTTCAAAATTTGTATTATATGGCGTAATCCCGTATTTCTTTAATGAAGTACCATTCAGTGTTCAACCAGAGAGATCTTTACTTTTGAACATACCGCAGGAGAATTTGGCGTTAACATTTAGTTAGTTAATTTGAACTTTTACAATATTTCGAACTTTTCTGATGGCAACGTGTTTGATACTAATGCATTTCGGTTCTTCATGCTGTTTATATACCGTAATTTAGTTCCTTACAATGTTAGTCCAGAGAATGGGTCACTGACCCCGAAAGATTTCTCCTTTAGATTCTTTTAAAGTGCTTTCTAGCTGTAAATAAACTTTTTTTACAATGTGGTTTGGCTAATTGTGCATTGGTCGAATCTTGCTTACAGCTTTTTATTTTTATTATTTCAGCACGAATTGTTTGCTACCTCTTCAATATCTAGTTCGCCAGATTATGTAGCAAGAGAGATTAGAGCAGTTACCCTTTCGCCACTAAAGGGGTCTCTTCATGTAAGCTATCCCAAAAGTTTAACCTTTAAATTTATTTTGTATTAACTGACGCGTTTTCAGATTGTGCAATCTAGCGCAGAAAATTTAACCTGTTCTCTGGTAGCTTTGTAATCCAACAGTTGCAGCTATAAAAAGTTAAAATTTGGTGCGAGAGACTAGAGGATCTGCATTGTAGTTGTCCAAGTTCACACTAGTTTCACAGAAGCTTAAATATATTGACTGAAGTTTTTCTGACAAAATCGGTCTTCCCCTGCAGTGAGATACTTCATTACGTAGCAATCAAGATCTGGAAACGAACGAAAAAATTATGAAAACTCACGAGACAAAATTTAGACAAATTTTCACACAAGTAACTTGCGTAAGCAAAAATAAAGGGTTGTGTGTGGGAGCTGGTTATCCACGTCTTTACCAAAGTAGTCTCCAAAACAAGAATTTATAAATTTAGTTTCCTGTAGAAACTCCGTATGTTCTGTAAAATCCTAATATGTAGAAACAGAGGAAAGATTTTTGCATATTTGTTCGCGTAGTTTCATTATACTTCCAATACGCGGTGTGTATAGGAGGGATTGCGTAATAAGATACCTTACAATCGTACTGTCCATCTGTTTGGTTACTGTTTAACAGTTTTCACCTCCATCTTCTGCAGCTCAACCTGCGGTAGTAAAAGTTAACCTGCGGTTATAATTTAGTTCTTTATTCTGCATATCTATTCTTAACCGCAGTAGCTACAAGTTGTAATGCTAATCCAGCGCTGATTTCCGCGTAAAAAGGAAAATCTTTGCTTCTGGAAGCATTCACTAGCACCAGTCTTGTTAACGCCCATATTAATTTGTGTTAGACTTAACACAACTTCGAAACTAACCTTCCCCAGTGGAACGGTTTATACCAAACAATCTTTACGGTTATTTTCAGACGTATAAAGTTTGGAACACTTCATAAAACAATTTTTCGAGCATTCTAAAAAAACAGACACCCTAGTTAGCTTCTAAAATACCGAAGTGCTCAGCTGGATATAAACAAAATATAAAGTGCACCTTAAAATGCATCAGAAGAGCAATTTGAGTTTCCAGTTTTTACTTCTGTTAACTAGAAGAATCTGAAGGGGAAACTAGCATTAAGATAGACCTTGTTTGCGGCGTAAGCGTTACCTACTACTAAAACCTTGAGCGGTCATTCACAAGGCAGAGGCTTCAGAGCACTAAACGGTTAATTTTAGTTTTCTTTCAGAATTTGGATGTATTCTCTTGAAAGCATTGAAGGGCATTGACTGCAGCCCACACTAACTGGTGCATTCACGAAAGTAAAGCTTAGACTCCGCTTCCACATATGACTCCTCCCCAACATGATTAGGTTAACTATCCTAACTGATTTTAATATTCCTTTAAGCAAAAGCTACATTTACTGTTTAGACCTAAATACAGCCTGATCTGTTACGAGGTCAGCCACGGCAAGGTAGCTCCAAACTCCAATCAACCACAATACCCCGGCTAATCATGAGTGATTGTAGCATGTTAGAACCTACGTCTTCGAAACATGCTACGAGCAGTTCTTTCAATAGATTAGTTTGCAACCATAAAGTCTTACATGTAGCTTTGAAAAGCTGATGCGGCGCAGCTTCCAAAGCTATTGTAGTCACTCATGCACAAAATTGAGTCTCTTTAAAAAAAAACTATCAGCCCGGAAGTAAGGCCTCATGATCAGACTATTTTCAGCAAGAGAAAATTTGACTCTTATGATAAATTCTTTATCCACTTTCTGAGATAGCTTCCTGAAAAATTCCCATTGAGCGAGACCAGCCTCAGCAGCTAGTCGTAAACATAGCTATTACCTATAGGTCAAAGACTGCCATAACACTAATCACTAACGCACAGAATTGTGCGGTAGTGTTACCTACAGAAGGGTGCACCTGGTAAATCATAATTTATTTTCTTGAAGTTTTTAGAAAGGATTGGGACCTCCGCTTCAGACTTTAGAATACGTGGGCCAAAAATTCCGCACGATAATTTACTTCAAGAATATTGCCTTAATACGACGTTACCTAATCTAAATTTGGTAGAAAGTTAAGCTACTCAGTGTGAAAGCGGGAAGCCAAGGAGAATTTTACACTTCTTAAGCAGTTTCATTATGAGAGTCGCAGAACTCGGGAACTAAAACTCCGGCAAAGAGATTCTCCCTAGTCATCTCAGTTCCCTAACCCATAGTTATCTCCATGGCCAAATCTTCAGAGTCTCCCTAGGAAAAATCCTGTATTAAACTTCGAAGAGTTAGATCAGTAACTGTTCAAACTTCTCCGGCGCTGAAGTGTTATTTCCATTGTCTCGTTACACAGCGTGAAATCAGTTCCTTAACTAGCTTTCATCACTACGAAATTTGTGCATGTCAGACGCCAGCAGGCCGTTGATCAAGTGAGTCATTAATTTTAGAATCAGCCTTAAGTCCTTGTCAGTACAGCCTCATCCACTCTTATCTAACCATTTTACCAAAAGCAGCCAGACCTTACGAATAGATTAGTCACTTTGAGTAAGCATTTGACAGCTCTTGTAGTAAGAATACTTCCCTTCACACTGGAAGCTAGAACTATTAATATAAACAAAACTAATTTAGCTAAAGCAGCAGCCAGGACTTAATTCGATATAACCATTTAGAATGTTTTAGGCATACGCTATTATTAAATGAAAATAGCCAGAAAGTTCCGGTTAACACTTTGTTCATTGACCTGATAAATGTCGAAATCTTGTGGAAGTTACTTCATACGTTTAGTAGTCTAGCACATTCTCAAAAACTGAGGTAGAGTTTGTCTTGTATTTGCCAGTTTAAGATAGGAAATTTTTCCAAAACTCATTCTGAGTGCAGTAGTTTCTGTACCAGAACTATTGATAATTACCTAGAAAATCTGAACCTCCAGCCTCAGACCACTTGTCGAAGGACAGCCCTTAAAATGTTTGTTACCACAAAGTCCTACCTCAAGGACTGATTTGTAAGCATCCATAAAGTAGTTTACTAAATTAAAGTAAATATAACAGCACTAGATTGAAGGTGGAGTTTAACGTGTAAACAGTTAAAATGACACTAATTTAAAAATAGATTGGTATGAAGATTTGTCTAAGCTCACAAGGTATAAGACAAAAAATAAGTTTAGTTTGAATGCAAGAAGTCAACAAAATAAGTGCAATTAATTTCCTTTATTATTTTGAATTTTAGTTTGATCTACATTCAGTACAAAAAGATTTAATTTTCGGGAACAGTTAGTCGTCCGCTGCTCGGATGTGATTTATCCAGCCCATAAGTTCTGCTATTTTTACATAAATCGTTGGAGTTTCTTTGAAGCCACAACCAAGAGACCACGAAACTAGGCCAGTCAACTCGTACTGATCGTCAAATTTGCAGACTAGTGGATTACCATAAGAAGCCTGAAATTAGACAAAGTATTTTTAATATGATTTATCAGCCAAGTTAATTAAGGTCTGAGAAAAAAAAGTTGGACTTTCTACCAGAAGGCAGAACAAACAAGTACATCAGGACAGGAGATCAATATTAGCGACAGAGTTTATATTTAGAAGGCAAGCTCTGTAGGAAGGAAGAGGACGTTCACATTTAAGAAATTTCTAGACTTACGTGATTCAAAAATCTAAACTAGCAACAGCGCTTTAGATTAACACGAAAGAAACATCTGCAGAAACTAAAGTCTACGGAACTTGCGCTCTTGGACAAGCTGTAGACATTACGAACTATGCTGTGAGCATAGTGCGTGATGCTTTGACAGCATGAAAACCAGCCCCTGATCAAGAGTAATCGGTGGCGTTAACTTCGAACAGAAGAAAATAGATGTTCTTTAAGTCAAGCCTACGCTTACTTCATTGAGTTAATTAACAGCGGTTTAGACATAACTATTCCGAACTGTCAAGTATAACAAACGAGGCAGCCTAATAAGGTGGTATCTACTCCTTCCTATATTAGTGGATTTCTTGCGAAAGATACTGTCCACGATGTTGACTAATGTTTAGTTTGAGGATCCCCTCAGTCGAATTTGAACTTTCAATTACCCCTCCTCGCTTAAATTGACCTTTGATATTTCTCTACACTTATATCTTAATTGAAGTAAGATCCCTAGAGCAGGTTGTATTCTACAGTCGTAGAGCGTATGCTAGCAAAGCTACCTAGGGTTGCAGATTTTAGCAATGTATTAGTGCATTTTTAATCTTTCATAGAAAAACTGAAACAGGACAAGTACAACTAGTTTTTCCTTCGTGTCATAAGTGGAAACTTGACCTTGAAGCTAAAGTTAGCTCTTTTTTGCAGCTATCAAAATATGCAATAAAGAAGGATTTGTTCACAGATAATTTCTCTGCTGATAGAGAAGCAAAACTAGAGGCTGGTGTCCAGATAAGATTCTGCTGGATTCCTGGGCATGTCAGGATCCCAGGGAACTAGTCTGCTGAAGCCAGATCTGCTTTCTCTTTTGGTCGAAACTCTTGTTACTGTTTCACCGGGATTTTCGGTTTCTTGTTCATATCAGGAAAACTTGGAAGGGTCTATGGGACCAACAGGTGGAGAATAAGCTGCACCGTATTAAACCTATCCTTGGAGTCTGGAAACCATTGTGTCGCCGGAACCGTAGGGAGGAAGTTGTTCATGCAAGTCTCCGCATTGGTCATTGTTGCTTCACTCAGTTATTTGCTGTGTGGTGACACTGTCCCGATGTCTGAGACTTGCGACTGCCTACTCAGTCTCTTGTAGCTGTGTTAGTTTTCGTAATCATTGGTTTCACTAATTTGCTGGACGACTGCGCAGCTACGCTTCAGAAGCTGTTAGCTTACCACTCTGACACTTCAGTTCCTTTGAGAAAAATTTAAACTCTAGCTTTAAGAAAATCTGTTAACTAGCTTTTACACTTTCACTCTTTTCTAACTTTTACCAAAACAGCCAGCTCTGAATAGTCATCCTCTTAAAAAGATTTGATGGTTCAGTGTCTGGCGCTCTTTGGCCCAACCTGGCCTTGCTCCATTAAAATCAACCAAGAGAGACAATAATGAAGGATTTAGTCAAACAGACAGCTCACTTCTCTGCTGATCGAGAAGAACTCAGATTTGTTAACCTAACAGGACTAAAAAAATTTTTACTGGATATTGCACAGTGATTAACGCAAGTTGACTAATGTCCCTCGCCTAAGAACTATATTATCTTAGTGATTAGCATTGACACTTTAAACATGGTAGGAAATGCTTGGACAGGTTCATATTACAAACTAATGTCACAATAGGGCTTTTGCATTTTAGCTTTAGTTACAGGTAATTTAAAAACTTTACTCAGTTCTAATTTAAAACAAAGTTTAGCGATTGAGAACTGTAGGAAGTCAATTTTTATTTTGCTGTTTAACCTCATGTGATTAAATAAACATAACATGTGAACAATTACGTAAAGTCAAGTGAGGTTTGTATATATCAAGTCACGCATTGTTTTCGTGACAAGCACTATTGAATGTACGTGCTGTAACGGCAAAATGTATCAGTTCTTGCCTGTTACATAAGGTTGAAGTCAGCAGTCAGAAGTGTTCTATTGTTTTTAAATGTTAAAAGTATTATGATTTTATAACTATAGATTTAAATCCCTCAATCGTGTCTTTAGTTGGCGGTAATTTCACTGTGCAATGTGTAGTATTTACAATACTACATTAATTCTCACACAAGAACTATGAAAGTTCTAGTTAAGTGGTACTAAGGGCTTCCAATTCAGTTTTTGCCTGTCAACGCCTAAGTGCTAACACCTGGCCTCGTTCCACTTCACCTTCTGAGAGTTACACCTCAGTAGAATACAGAGGGGTATACCTTGACTGAGGGTTAGGTAACTTGCTGACTCTTGGCATACTGAACAAGATGTCAATGCAATCTAATTCCTGAAGCAATTCAAATACACTAAAGGCTATGCAAATTCCTGTTAGCGGCACAAAAGCTAGTTATGTTCACACTTAACTGTTTGCGGCACATAAACCTAGTTTTAATTCACCCAGCAGAGTTTATTTAGCGGTCAACAAGGCTCATACACAAGCATTAGTTCGGCTAATTAACAAGGAACTGCAACCAACTATTGGAGCAGCATAATTAGACTAGTAATCCTAAATTATTGGCATTGAATTTCCAAACTTTCGCACACAAAAATGTTTGGCCTTCCTTGAAAAAGCTAAGACAATTTGAACGTGGCGACATGAAGTTGTGTAATTATTCATTAAGAAACTACGCGCAATGTTTGCGCAGGCGGTACCGTGGAACAAGACCGCATTTTTAAAGCTTCACCAATGGCAGTTTAGGGGTTAAGTAGAAAGCTATATAATTTAGTCACTATTGTAGAGCCATCTGGTTGATTTGCAAAAGCTTGGAGACTACCCCCTCATAAAATTAGCGGGGTTAAACGTTACTCCCTGGATACGGCGGGAGAGTATTTTTAGTTACTTTATTCAGATTTCAAAGTGACGCTTGGCCATTCTGATGTATCGCTTGGAGCAGTCCCGATATTGTAGAAGAATGTCATCAACACCCACCTGCCTAACTCAAGAGGGGCCAAGTCAGCATTTCTTTTGCATGCTATATGAAGATGCCAGAGACCTTTTTACAGACACCGAAGTTTAATCTGCTGAGATAGTTAAGGTTTAGAGACAATTTTGTACGTAGAGAATGGAACCCAGTACCTAGTTGCGGCATAGAAATATTCTCTAAAAGCCAGAACTAGTCTTGTTAAAGTTATGCATGTGGTTCAAAGTTTAACCTGCCTCAGGGGCCAACTATGTTTAGTTCAGATTGTCTAGGGGCAAACTTGCGACCGCGAAGGCTATTTCGGACAATGAAGCAGTCTTAATCATCGGGGCAGAATGAACTCCGGAGCATCAGGCTGGGGACTGACGTGGGTTTATGGACTTCTGTGCAAAGGCTGTTCTCAGGAGACTTTCTCGCTAGGAAGTCTAGATAAGGTACTATGGTGTTTAATCTGCGAACTGAAATTAATGTTCGGTGTATTTGCCTATCTAGGAAAAACTAGTTCATTCAGGACTTGAAAAAAACATGTAGTTCGCGAAATATAGCGAGGTGAATACAGTATACTGCACAATAGGGCGAAGTATTGCTTCCACGAGGAAGCATTAGTTCCATTTCATTAGATTTGTCTTATACTAAAATAGCTAGAATTACACCAAGTCATTAACTTCAAGATGCAGAGAAAAGACTGACTGAAGTGATTAGACAGCCTGTTTGAAAGTTCTAATTGCGTACCTGCAGGGGACCTAAGGGTAAAGAAACTACTAAATACATACAGCAATTCACTACTCAACGTGTCATTTAGTAATCAAATCCAGAGTGAAAAGTCAGATTCAGGTAGATGAATATTTAGTAATTTTGACAGTGCTCTCTAAATTGTACTTCGGTGCGGACCTCCTGGACACCATCGGTGTAAATTGATTGCCGGGCTTTTATTTGGCTCTTCTGGAGAGCTTCCCGATCTGAGGGCCAGACCGTAATTTGGTGGCTTTCTTTATCCAGAATAGTAGTTTTGCAGTTTGTTTTTTTTTAACTATACAATCTAGGAGTTTAGGGATTAAGACTAAATCCAGAATCTGTTCTGGAATATTTTCGTGCCTGCTGCTTCTATAACAGCTTTCCCGATTTGGCACGTAGAATAATTTGGCCCTTACAATAATTTTTGAAATCCAAATCCGTCCACAGCGATTACGGATTCAACAGACAACTAGGATATAATAGAGATTCTGGATATACAATCTTACGAGGGAACCCTCAATTCTTTGATTGCATAGGTAAAGAGCTGCAAAACTAACAGCTGTTCCGGATTACCAAGAAAGCCAAAAATTGCCGCCTGGCCCTCAGATTCGAAAGCTCTTCGGAAGAGCTAAGTACAAGACCGGCAATCCATTGAGACATTGTGCCCAGGAGGTCCTCAGACTTGCAATTTAGAGAAAACACTATCCCAAATTCCTGGCTAGTCATGTACCTGAATCGGACTTTCACTCTAGATTTTTATTACGAAAAGGCAATTCGCTGCTCAACGTGATATTTAGCAGTTTCTACGTGGTTTCTCTTTACCCTTCGGTCCTAGTGCAGTTACGCTATTAGAACACTGCGTATAAATTGAATTATATATAGCCTATTTCAGAGTTCTGCTTCAGCATCTTCAAGTTAATGGACTTAAGTGACTTGAATTTGAGTCAGACAGATCTGAATAAAATGGCGCTGCTGATGGGATTTCCGATTTAAGTCCTCGTGGAAGCAATACTTCGCCCGACTGAGCAGTATACTGTACTCAGCCTTCCCAGGCCTACCACTTGGCTAAGATTCGTGGACGACGTATTTTTAGTGTCCTCAATTATGACACTAATTTTGTTTTCCCTAAAGTCCATTAAATACACCCTACGATTAATTTCACTACGGAGCTTAAACACTAATTTATCTGTACGTTCTAACGTAGCAAATCGCCCAACAACCGCCGACACAGCAGTCAATAAACCTACGTCTGTCCCTAATCTCATGCTAGGGAGTTAATCCTGCCACTATGATTACAGAACAATTTTCTTCCGTTCTTCAATCTTAAGAGCCTTTGAATTTGGGGTTTAACAGTGGCCAATCTAATTTTAGACCACTTGTTCCATGAAAGGGAGAGCCAGTGTCGTAAGACTAAAACATCCATGCCCAGCAGGATTAGAATCCGGACGGACGATCAGAAGCCAGCGCTTAGACCACTGAGCCACAGGGACTGCATTTGAAAGCCTTTGCCGTCCCTTAAGTTCGTTCTAGATAAACTAGAACATCGAATTTGCCACCTAGGCAGGTTACGATTTTAACTAGATTCAAAACTTCTTCGAAAAAGCAGAACCCGTTGTGCTAATGTTTAAGCCGCAACGATGCTATACTCCGTACGTACCAAATGTTTCCTATCAAATCAAGAACGGGCTCGGGAGGATTTACTTTAGTGCAGGCATATACTATGCTTAAGAGATATTGACAAGAACCTTGATATCTTCACTGCTGCAAACGATACATCAGAACGACGAAACGTTAGTTTAGAATTAAAAATCAGTTATAAGAGACAAAGGACGGAAAAATAACTACCGTATCTAAGTAGAGTTAGCTGATCCTATATGGGGAATAAACAAAATTACTCCACACCGAAATCAACTGCAATTCACGAAGATTACCGACAGTGAGGCTTTCTAAGATAGTCTCTAGAATTACTACGATTTGGAACCAGTAGAGACAGTTCCACCTTCCATGGTACCGTTTGCCCAAACAGGGCTCAGTTCCTTGAAATGAAAAGTTACTTTCTTATCTTTTGTTAAGTCACCGCGTTAAAATAGAGGAATGCAGTTTGATGTTTATCTTCTTTGAAAACCGCCATCTAGTTGATGCGCGTAAGCTTTGAGAGAGAAAAGCTGAATTCTACGCCAATTCTGATTAGTTTACTATTCTAAGTTTTGCTGTTGGCGATACGAATGCGTGTAAACAATTTTTAGAAGCTTGAGATCTAGTTACTGCTGAAGGATCATTCCTTTTTGGCTAGGCTGAGTAGATTCGGCAGTTCTTGATTAAGAGGGGAAGCTGAGAATTTAATTTATCTAAGCAGAAAATTTCTGACCAGTTGTAGAAAAGTTCTATTCATAATCTGTGGAACACAAAATTGAAGTTTCGGTACAAATTTCTCGCTAGCTTCGAAACCGCATATAGTTAACTGGTTCCCCTAGGTTAATTTAAGTTGGGTCTGCTGTAATTTTAAGTGAAAGAAACCTATGTTCCTAAATTCAATACTGTACTTAGTCCGTAACTACGATAGGCCATTCCTGTTCCGCAAACCTGCAGATGTTGGCATTTCTAATAACTTAAACAAAGCTTTTTGCAACTGCAGTAAGACTTAGCTTTAGTGCTGATGATTAGCAAACGTTTATGGTACGAGGGTCGTAACAGAAGTTCTGCACACGTTAATCTAAGACAAGCTGATGATGATGCAACCGGGAAGGACTGCGTCATGTCAAGGTCAGACTCTGCAACGCAGTGGTGTTAGAACGACGCGCTATCACTTGCGCGTGGACGTGAGATTGTTTGGAAGTTTAAGCATGCAGCTTTTTCAGGTAGACTCAATGCGTTGGACCAGCGCTCGTACGTGAAAATAAAAACTGCGATGGGACTCCACCCCAGATCCCACTGTCTTGCAAGAAGTTGTGGGGAAGGGACTCTTATCGAATCATAATTTCTCGCTGGGCATCGCGCTTTCGGGAGGGGGCCAAAGCAGCATCGAAGATTATCACCGCTCAGGCAGACTTCAAACTGCGAGGGAAAAACATTGTTGCAACGCTTCTCGTAGAAAATCTACGTTTGACAGTGGGCAAATTTGTCCACGTCTGTTCACGAAATTTTGGCTGTTTCACTGGGAAAATCGCTGCGCACTGGATGCCCATCAACTCACCCTGACCAACCAGAAGGCCGCCAGAGTGAGCATCGCACAGGATCACCTCTACAGGCTCAGGGAGGGGGAATACCTTCCCGAACAGAAGGATCGCGATTGATTAGACTTGGACCAGTAGTTTTGAGTGAACTGAAATCACAACCAACGGAATGGAGGCATCTAAGTTCCCTACGCCACTCTAAGTATCTTCTGCAACCTAAAGTGAAGCAAATTATCTTTGCGTACGATTCCCCATGTGTGGTCTGATCGAGTGCCGGTAGGGCAAAATGTCAACGCACAATATCATTACTTTCAGAGGATAAAGTAGAGACTGAGTCAAAATCGCCCAGACTTGTTGGTAGCCATCTTGCTGTATAACACATCGTGTCATGGCGCAGCGTCGGTACGGACACTTTCTTTGAAATATGGATGGGGAAGTTTCTCACCCACCATACAGCCCGAGTCAGTCTAGACTGATCTGAGCGTTAAAGTGCTAGTGTCCACAGCTTTAATGGAACTCAGGATATCTGAGTAGGTCGAATGCAGTGGAGAGAAAACTGCGGCGAACATGCGCAGTAAAATGTGGCCAGACATAATTCCTACGCTATGTTTAAATTTAGCTTCGGTAACACCTAACACCGCCTCCTCACTCAATGCTCCTTTGCATGCATTTAACATGCCACTCACTGGATTTTCGACATTCACGCAGTTTGTGGTAGGCTGCAAGTCCTACCACTGAGGCCACGTTACAGATACTGCGAAGTTCGGCGCTAGAATTGCAAGTCTGCCTCAGAAGTGGTAAGGAAACCATGTCATATCCTATGAGGATCCATTTGCCTCCAAGACTAACGCGTTACGACAAACCGCAGTTGCGAGAGTTTAATGTTTAATCTTACAAAAGATGAAATACAACTGACAACACAAGTATCTCCTGTTATCGCTCCTGTAGTTGTTTTTTTATTGAAGGTTTAACGACCACCGTGAGCAACTCAATGGGCTAACAGCAGTCGCCCGTCCCTAATTTAGGGTCACTGGTTCCAGGGAAGGGAGAGCCAGTGCCCTAAGACAAACACAATATCCATGCCTCACCGGGATTCGAACCCGGACCCCTTTCGGACGAATGATCAGAGGCCATCGCTTAGACCACTGCGCCACCGGGGCGGCGCTCCTGTAGTTTGGGGAATAATCTATGCGAATCATCTATTTTATTCGGGCTTTTCAGTACTATTTGATTGTAGTACGCCGTAGCGAGATTTTTAAGGACATTGAACTTTATGTCATGCTGGTTGACCCATTACACTAAAAAAATTAGGGTGTACAACAATGAGTAAGAGGTATACATTTCTTTACAATTTCACATACCTGGCAGTAATTGCCCTCACGGCTGGCACAAAAGCTGCTGGCTGGCAGAATGTAGACTGTAGAAAGTGCCTCAGTCATGCTCGATATACAATCCATATCATCGACTATAGAAACTTCCGCTTCCTTCATTTCGAGAGACATTCCGCCAGCTAAAAAGGAAAACGTTAATTTAGGTTAATTATAGGTTCCTTAATATTGTATTTCCTTAATTAGAAATGCTTGCTGCTCCGATGAAGAACCGGTTTCTCAGAAGACAGGTTCTGCGGAAGCGTTATTCTATAGAAATTTGTAGTTTTAGAAAAGCTAGTAGTCCTAATTTGTTACACGTGAGCACTGCGCCTTCGCTACCGATCCTCATTTGAAGATACCTTGCCCAACGAGTTGGAGAAGTCTTCCTCCTATGGGCTCAGTTGTCTGAAGTAAAAGCAACTCTAGTCAATCGTTAAGTATTCACTTAGTGAAGACTCACTATACGAATCTTAAAGTTCGAGCTTTCATTCGCATTAAGCCTCAATTTGGAAAATCTGAAGGGTCATTTCAAGAGACAGAGCGAACGCACAAACTAATTCGCTCTACTAAATAAGCCTGCAATACAGGAATGTTGCAAGAAACTAGTCAGTTAAGCATTCCTGGAACTATTTCTACAGTAAAGCTTCCGAAATAATTTTATACAAAGAGATAAAGTACATTCTCTTTGACCTATAAATCATTGCCAGAGTAAAACTCAGTTTAATCGCTTCTCTATCTATTTGCAACAACGCTTTAATTCAGTCTAGAATGCACAGATTGAAAGCTTTGAGTACATATGATTTACAGTTTTAAAATGAACGGAACTCCAAGACAGGAAAATTCCTGAAGTAGAACGTAAAATCTGGCTAACCTATGCCAACACTTTAGCCTAGAATTTCCAACAAGATACTGCCCGAACAGTAGAAGCACCCTTCAGCAGAGACTTTTCCCTAAAGTAAACGCGTGAACTCACCATAAGGCATTCACAATTGGCACCCAAGAAAATTCATAGGAGACTTGTCGTTAAGCCCATCAGAACGATGAATTAGATTTTAGAATGGTAGGCTGACCGCATCTTTGATATCGAAGACGCTGAGAACAAACTTCGGAGGTATAACTTAAAAATGAAATTAAGATTCACATCAGATTGTAAATTTGAGATTCCATTAAGTCCTTTGTCAGCATTCTTGCAGCAGATACTGTATTCCCAAGACATACGATTAAGTGGCATATTTCGTGACTGACAAAAACTGGTCATCAATTTGAAGGTTAAACCGCGCCAGACTAGTCACTTGAGACCTCGGTTCCCATTGCAGGGCTTTGTTTACCAGAAATGCAACTAGCTTGTTGATTGAGGTTGCAACAGCCTCACTTATCACAGCAATCTTTGCAAAAGCAAAGATGTGCAAACCAGCTAAATGGGGAACTTCTCATGTGCCTTCACTCTGCTTCCTTTATCGCATTCTAACCTATTTAATGTTCGTATCATGGGGGTTAACCGATGCTGAAATGCCAGCTACATTGGAGAGGACTTTCCCCACTAGATCTAACGTTAAGATTGTAGTTTTCAAACCATACACGTAAACTCGCTAGAGTGGACGCCTTCCACTAACAGTTTTCTTAGCAGTCACAGAATTTGTACTCGCTATAAGCAAAGATCAGTTATTTAAACAGTACCGACGAGTTAAAATTCACAGCTGAGGAAGCCAGGCTAGTTTTAATATTGATGCCACCATTTAATCAACACTTCATTTATAAAGAGGGGGCTGACTTACCCCAGACCAATTTTTTTTTATAGTTACTCTATCTTTGCAAGTGATCCTAACCTCTTTAATCCAGTCTCCCATCCAATTAAATAAGCGATTAAAGTATTTTTGGGAGTAGTTCGCACCTGAAATTCAGTTTTCCCAGCCTATGAGTATGCTTGTACCATTAGTTCAGTGACCGATATTTCTGCACTCAGTATGGATTACTAGGTAACTAAGAGTTACCTTTAAATATTTGTACTTAAGCTTTGAAGACTAGTGGTACCGACCGAATGAATTTAAGCAGTCGAATTCACTTCCCGACCGTAAGTTTAGTTGCCCCAGTTAGGAACCCCACGACAATGCAGCACTGCCACAAGACTATTCGAGTTTTAGTGCCCTGTCACGTAGGTTAGTCATGCCTTCGATTGTAAGTTTTACAAGTTTCGAGGTTTAATATTTTCCCCAAGATGAAACATGTTACCAGCTAAAGTGACTTAGTCAAGACTAGGTTTATTCAGTGAAGTGTATTGGCGGGGTCACTTAATCTTTGGTAAGTGATTGAAGCACGATAGAATAGGCAGAAACAGTTAAAGAAAAATCCGGACAAAGTTTCTTTCAGACTTTTGCATTTAGTTTCCCAACCTTTAACTCAGGAATGAAATCACACCCTCCAGAAGCCAGATTAAAAACTATTTTATAGGAGAATTCTCCAACCCCTTTTGTTTCTTCAAGCGCTAGATCAAACTATCTTCATTGAGAGAAATAAACGTGCTAATTCTCCTGGCGATCCCCAGTCAGTTCTACCTCTTTAAGCAATCCTTTGTTAGGGATTTGTATTGCACTGCTGTTTTGCAGCATTGTGCGAAACCCTCATTAAAACTAAGCTGTAATATAAGCCATGTATTTGATACTTTAGTTCTCTTGTCTAGGATTATTCTATTCCAGGATGAGATTAATCTTAAACTCCGTTGATCCCTCTGATCAAACAGTTTAGAATCTAATTAGGCAGGGGAGGAAGCCACTTCCTAGATAACGCTGCTGGTAGGGAAGTCAATTCAAGCAAGTGAACTGAAAGGAGAAGAAAGTTAAGATATCCAGAAAACTTTTCTTTTACTCTTGCTAAAAGCAATGACCCAGGGTCATAATGCATCAATCCATTTCATACACTGATTCATATACAAATACAGGAAACTAAGAATATCATAAGGAGCAAGTCTGTTCCCATGAAACGCTTCTAGGAAGCGTTTGCGCTAAGTTCAAGTTGCAACGCAAAATAGTTTGAGGATAATATTCAAATCTAATGTCTACAAACTATACAGGTCTGCAAATAAAGTTCTAAGTGTAGCCACAGAATGAAAGCTACTTTGTGTTAACCTGAAGATATACTGGCTGCTGTGAACAGAAGTTTAGGAAAGTTCAATTTAGTTTTTTCTGCAACACAGGTTGTCTTCCAAACAGAAGAGTCTCCCGGGAAGTACATACGCGCTATTTCAGTCCAGTTTTCACTGAAGCAGACCTTACTGGAGAGTCCAAAGTTCTTTTGGATCACTCTTCATACGTACCTGTACGAACAAAGCTGACTAGCATTCAAAGTCTAGGCCATTGTGTTGCAGTCTTTAGCCATCTGTCTGGCAGTTCTTAGCTTCGAAGGACAATAACTGGTACCGCCGTTTAATTTAACTCCTTCACCCCTGCTGCAGACTCTGAAATGCCGCCCGCGAAGGAAGTGAGCCATGGACCGGAACAAGTAATCCGGGATGAGGATAAGATCCGGACTATATGCTGGGTGTGGAATCAGATCCATGCCCTGAAGTTTTGCACGGGTCGTTCGCGGGGTATGAGGCAGAGCTTTGTCCTGCTGTAAAAGAGCGCGCGCTTTCTGTTCAATGCCGGGTACTTCTAAACTGCATAAATCCGCTCCAGCTGTTCAAAATAGGAGTTGGCGTTGACAAATTCGTAATGGATTCTAGCCTGGAAATTCCAGACAGCATTACCTTGTGCTCTAAGCGCCCCGTTTGGCAGCGGGTTCAGGAAACCGCCCCGGGCCCAGCCACTGCCGTGGTGTATTAGGATTACTGAAATTGACGTACTTTTCATAGCAAGTAAAACTAGTCTTAAGAAACCTGCACGATGTAAGTTTCATCAGGAGTTTCGTGCACACTTCCACGCAGTAGTTTATTTCAGCTGGCGTCAGTGAGGAATAATGCCGCAGCTCTTTTATATCTTGCAGATCTCCTGAAGGTGATTAACCACGGTTATTAGTTATGCCTAGCTCGCCTGATAATTTCAGAGTGCTGGTGGTCTGATTTGCCTTTACAGCCTGTCCTCCGAATCCACGGTTTGCGGCTTATCTCACTTGACTGATCGAAGTTTCCCCGTCACCTGAACAAAATTTCTTGAACCATATGGTTGCGGTGCTGGGATCCACAGAACCTTCCCCATGACATTTGTCGATTGAGCAGCATTTTAACTCGTAAAGCGAACGTTTCTTAGACTGTTGTGGCTTTTCATATTTTAGGCGTCTCAATCTCTGAACGCAATGTTGTTCACAGCAACGACTAGCACTTCACATCCTTTTCGACTGACTGCAGTGCGAGCACTTTAACTAGTTTAAACACGTGACATACCCGACGCAGCACATGCGTTTATGCAATTATTGCAGAACTTTCACCTCACCCTCTAAATAAATTCAGGGACTTGTCAGAAGTTTCACCATGAAAACTGTTTAAGATTGATAAAGTTATAAAATCAGTGAAATTTCCCTTTAGGAGACAAGTTTAGCCTTTATTTCAAATTCCGCAGTCTGCATTTTAAAAATAGATTTCGCCAGTACAAGTTTAGAGCAGGAAAAAGCAAGGTCTCGCTATCGTTTAGCATTTTAACCAGTCTAGTAACTAAGGTGGGGCAGGCAGGCCGGCTGCCCTGGGCGCAGCTCAAGAGTGCAAAAATCACAACTTGAAGTCAGATTAACATTGGAAATTTGATTTTTGTTCAGTTTATGGTGCCACACTTTATTTGTCCATGCACACAATGTTTATATTCTTAATATATTTCACTAGCATTGGTGGGCTTAGCAACTTAAAATTCAAGTTTTTCTTAAAATGTGGAGGAATGTTAGTTGTTCACATTCAAAAATGAAGGAGCGGTAACGTGCAAGGTAAAAGTACATGCCAACAGTATAGTTATGCATGCAAATACTAATACACTATTACATGAACAACATCTGACTCATTTTTGCAACTAGCCCTTTAGAACTACAGCGTATGATCCAGGAACTTGCTGACAAGAGTAAAGTGGCATTGAAAATGAACTTTCAGAAAACTTTATGTGCATTACTTGTACAAGAAAAAATTAGCGATTGATGTGGTAAACTAGAGGTAACCGACAGACATTTATTTTGAGAAACTGATAAACGATGGTCACATTCATGAAGAAAATTTTCGTATAAAACTTGGTTGAGAAGCTCTTGGAAGAAGGTAAAATTTAAGAGCAATTTATTATGTCTTGACTGGAAAAATGCATTGGTAAAAGCTTGTTTGTACTGAGCATAGGCGTAGACTGGGATTTGAAACCATTCAGTAAGATCATGCAATGTACTGATACACTTTCCAACATACCAGAAGTCATTAAAGTTATGAAGATAATGGCTGTGGAATATATCTCGCGTGTCCTCACCTTTGACCCCATTTCGATTATATTCAAACGAAGCGGTTCCGTATACCTCCAGAACAAAGTTCTGTCGCAATCTAAGCATTTTTACTTAAGTTAAGCATAAGGACGATGGAATGCTTCAAGCTCCTGTCCTGATCTTTGAACTGCATTCCAATAGGTTTGTCCCCAGATCGTTCCATACCACATACTAAAATTTCATTGAAATCGAATCATTTTTACGCGAGTCATGCGGACAGGCAGACTGACAAAGCTGGAGCATATACGCTTCTTCAACGTATGGTTTGAAAGAGTTAAAGATGTAGAAAACTCTATGCATTTTCATGCTTGGCGTAACCAGAAAAGATAAGATCTCGTGGATCAGGAAGTTAAGTGTGGAAGACATGATCAGAATAAGATCCCTAAAATGGCAGTTTGCTGGACATATTACCAGAAGGACGGACCACCGATGGACAAACTAAATTTTAGACTACAAGGGTGCAGGGAAGACAACGTGGGAGATTAGTGTAAGAAATTAGAGCATGCCGGACTAACCTGGAGGAGACTGGCCTGGCTCAAGACAGACTGATTTGAAATTTGGGTAGACCATCCAACAGTGGATTGATAATGGTAGACCAAGATGGAAGAGATTATTCTTCGCCCTGGGCGTAGAAATGCTTAGTTAAGTCTCTGGTTTGAGCAGTTTTACACCTACGTTCAGTATATGCCCTTAGTCTAGAAAACTGATAACTAAACAGCTTTACGTAATAAGCTCAAAATGTCAGTTTTGGTAAGTGCGAAGTCTGGCATTGACAAGTTAAATCACATTAAGTTCACTTCAAATAAATTAAACTGAAGGTTCAGGTTTATTGACGCTTTCCTGCTACATTGAGAAGTTTAGCCACAAATTCCCATGAAATTTAGAACAGACGTTGGATTGAATCGTGGTGGCGTAAAATCAGGACCACATTAGAATGTATTACACAAGCAGCACACAGTTACACTTATACAGCTTTCATTTTGTACTTCAGAAGCTACAAACTCAGTTACAAGCTCCGGAAAAGTTTGCACTATGAGACTAATTTTCAGTAGTTGAACAATTTCACCCGCTGTTGCTGACAGGAATTCAGACTTCACAAAACACATTTGTTCCAATCTATAATGCTGCTGAAATATCAGACATGACTTGAGGATGAAAGTCCTTACTCATTACCTGACAGTACAGTAATGCGAAAAGTAAGAGTTAACCCATTTAGTCCTAGTTTCGAGCTCTTATTTTCAGCTTAATATTCAATTTCACGTTGCCAGCATTTAGTACTTTAAGCAAGAAACAGTATTTCAGCAGCTAGATTATACCAGTCTTTTGGATTGTATGCACTCTACAGATTTACTTGTGGGAAGAGCAAGATGCATTTAAAGGCCTTGCAGAAGTTTTAGTGATGCGAACTAAACTTCCCTAGTTATGGCTCTACAAGAGTAGAATTTAAGAACTGCAGTCTTCTTAAACATTTGAGAAATACCAGAGTTGCTGCAAGTTATATGCGTAAAATCTGGAAACTTAAGCTGCTAAGCAGAGATAGGTTCAGATGAGCTTTACTTTCCGGTCAAGTTATATACTGAGGTCTCTCTAAAGCTTTTATCACAAAAGACAACTTATGCTTTTTTCATTAGTCAAGAACTGAACCAAGCTGAAGCACAAACTTTTAAATGGTCATTTAGCAGTGCGTAGTAGCCTTAAACCTTTGTCCTCTTCACATTAGAAGAACTTTACTCATGTACAGGAAAACTAAAAGGGGAAGCTTTCCAGGGCTGGAATTGTCAGAAATTCCAGCTAAGCGATTTGAATTGGTTCCCTTTATGCTTTCAAAACAAAGTATCCAAACGAACCTAATATTAAATAGGAAACCATTAGTCAGCAGTCGTAACCTAGCTTTAGACAGTGCTGAACCTTAAACTGAACTGGAGTAGTTAGCTTTAGTGTAATTCCTGAACATGAACTTATCACGTCAGACAAGTGAAAGTAGTTTGACCAGGTCAAGACGTCGGAGACTAGGATTTCGAAGGCAGGATATGCCCGATGTTTCAGCTTTCAATACGCCAGCGGAAGCTATTTTACGTAAAATTTACGCTAATGCAACGTCAGCTCAGAAATCGAACAAGTTCTTAAGAGCAGTTTGTTTTAGTCGTAAGAGCACCATCCTTTCTACAGAAAGAACTTTCAGAGTCTCCAACTAGCGCTCTACATTAGTTTTATCTTTAATATCAACATGGAAACCAATACCTATGAAGAAATAGTTCAAGTATATGGAGAGCAAATATCCTGTCAGGCATTTTCACCGTTTTTCATGTAACCATCTTTTCATATCGCAAATTTGAACTGTATTCGAATTTCTAAGCTACATTTGCTTAACTTCAGTTATTTAAAACTTTATTGTTCTCTTGTTTAGTGGCAACATACTTGAACGGAATTCGGGAGACTAGGGTTCGATTTTAGCTCCAGGGCAACGTAGCTGGAGTTGCTGACGAGAGGTACACTGGAAGTAGTAAAACTACGCACCGTAATACAGATGACTACGTAGCTTAAGCTGAGCTAGAAGCGTTTTGTTTTAGTCAAGTCTACATTAAGTATTCGAAATACTAGAACGGGTGATTAACACTTTTCCTATAACAGCAAAATTAGTCTTAATATAAAAATCTAAAGAGGCTGAATTTAGATTTCAATAACTACATCAAGTTGATTGATACTTACAGTGAACGAATCCATATCCTGTAACTGTACATTTTGTCCCTTCCTTGGGTACAACAGTGGGGGAAGGCAAACAGGCTACACAAACGTTCGCATTTAAAATAAGTGGAGCTTCCAGCTTCAGGAGGGCTATGTCATTATCTAGAGTTACGGCGTCATAGTTGAAATGGAAGTAGACTTTCAGGACTCTACGAGTTTGCGAAACAACATTTTCCTCCACGCTGCTCAAGTCATTGATTCCAGCTCTGATGAAAAGCCTGTAGTTTCCACTAACGAACCTGGAATGAGAACTCAATTACCAAATAGCATGCTAAACTTTAAAATCAGCTTAACTTCATTACCAGCAGCTGTATGTAGTTTCAAGGCGAGACTAAATCACTTAAATCCATCATAGCGTAAACTGATTGTTGATCATATTTTAAAAGCTATTCTCCGCTACATGGCAGTATTATCACTTGACACTGCAAAAGCGGATCCAGGATTTCGTGAAAGGGCGCAAGTGTCGGGGACCTTTCGGATATTTTCCCGCAAAAAGTTTCGTTAATTGGAAGAGCTTTTACTAAAGTAATTTACTTTTGAGCAATACTTTCTTTTACGAAAAATATTCAGTTTATTATCAAAACCACTGATTTAGTTCTAAATGAGTGCCTTGGCCGTGAACGGACAAGGAAGATACCTTCGACATTTTCAAAATCTGATTTATTTATTTTCATTACTAATTGCCAGTATCACTTTGTATTATAACTGCTTAAAACTAATCTGAGCAATTTTAAATAAAGTATTTAACGTAAGCGACGTAGGCTAAGATTATAAATTGTTTGTTTACATACGGCTCTATCGTTCTATAAGATTTTAAATATGCATTGGAAATATTTGGGAACAGGGTAGCATCAATTTCAATTCTGCGCCGTTTACTATTATGTGGGAGACTTATTGCTCGTAAGGAGTTGGAGAGTGAACTCAGGAGAACACTTTTGAGTCTATACAAGTGATGTTTAATAAAAATTTCCGTCACTACCGTTTTCTCTGAGCACTACAATCCTAACAATAGTGAGTAGCCATCTCCTAAAAATGTATTTTGACCGTCGTCCAGACAAAGTAGCTTACATTCTTTGTGATAGAATCTTATTTAAGAGACTATTGAGTTATCCAACTATGTTGGTAAGTTGACAGTACTTTATTACTGGGTTTAACAACTACCATGGGCAACTCGTATGGCTTATAAGCAGTCGCCAGGTCCCTAATTTCGGGTCACTTTCTCCAGGGAAGAATGATCCAGCAACTTTGTGGCCATGCACACCATCCATGACTCATCTGAGGTTGTGACTGTCCTAAATCGGAACAATGGTCAGATGCGCTTCATACCACTCCACCACCCGGGCGGCCATTTCTGTATTGTTAACATTCGGTCAAGATACGAATGTTTGCATACATAGTTTTACCTACATATTTTTGCAAGCATGATCATTTAAAGAAGTTCCTGTGCCCCCATTTTATTACCATGTAACCACCAGAAGTGCTTTAGCGCCGCTAAGGCACTCTAAGCCCTTCGACATCACCGATTGAAACCTAAATCTATGCTTTTCCTTTGTTTTTGAGGGGGCGCCTTTTTCTGGATCCGCCCCTGGCTTTAGGAAAGTTGTTTCTTTTATGTATTTTAAAGGAGAGGGGCAACTGAATCTGGGTTTCAGTTCCGGAATGCTTAATGTTAAATTTTACACGTAGTTTCTACGAGAGTTAGCACGCACAGTTTAGGAACATAGAAATACTAGCCGTGGAGTTTGAACTAATGACAAGTTTACCGCGAAGCTCTGATAATGGAAAGCCCAAGAAATTTCTTGCCCACGTAATCTCTTAAGTTCAAACTTATCCCCCAAAATCTGGCAGTGCTTTAAGAACAAGCGCTTCCAGAATTTTGAATGTTTACAGTTTAATCGTAAGCAGTCCATTCCTAATTTTGAGGCACTGGTTCCAGGGAAGGAATAACCAGCGCCATTATACTATCTCCACTCATGCGTCATACCACAGAAATTGCTTAGTTGGAGTTTCTGTTAATGTACAAAGCACAAGATTTTTTTAGTAAGACAGTTTTATTACTTTGGAGTTTCTCCGCTTAAGTGACGAGTAAAGGTGCCCATACCCAACATCTAGATTAGGTGATTCTCCCCTTACAGCAGGAATATCAAGCTTAATATTCCGAAGGGTTATTCTTTGGCCGACAACAGTTTTCCTCTTAAGGCAATTCAGTACGAAGTTAGTAAGCTTTCCGTTCAAATACATAGTAGCTTGAGTAGAAATCTAAGTATCAATCTTTGAAACTTGAGAAATTATTGAAATTTAAGCTGTACAACGTATCTGAAGCAAGCTTGTTAAAGAAGAGCTAAATAGGTCGCGAAATCTCAGTTTACTAGCTTAAAAGCACAACAATGCTTACAGTCCGCAAGCTTCAAGTCAGGAGCTCCCACAAACAGCTGGCAGTCTGGGATGAACATAGTTCAAAATTACTTTGCAACTGTTTCAATAAAATTCCAGTATGAAAAGCTTAAATCTCAACTTAGTCTTACTCAAAGTAATACCCCTGCTAAAATAGAACATTGGCGACATTGTTCAACCAAACACTAGTAGACAGTTTAAAACTTTACGCCCACTTGTTTGGAACAGGATCTCATTCTGTGCTCAAAACTAGAGCCACCTGGACTGCCTCATGGGACCGAATATGTTAAAGACGAACCAAATAAGGGAAGTACGCCAGACATGGGATTACCCTAAGTTTTTCTAGGGAGGTTGGACTTAGGACAGAATAAAGAGTCCTGCCTGATCACTTCTGCATATTTTCCCCCGAGCTTTAGCGACTTTTTATGGATCTGCCTTTTTAAAGAAAAGGCAGCAAGGACTCTTCAGATCCCAAATATCAAGCTTGTGAACACTTTCTTTGAAGCCTTGTTCTTATTTGTCAGCCATGTAGAGTTAAACTTTAAATCTGACATCGCAGATTTCGATTTCTGAAGTCTAAGGCTGCAAGGAGACTGAAATTTGAATGATGAAAAGGTTACGGAAGTCGCACAGGCTCAGCCCTTTACGCAAAGATCCTTCCTATGCGATAACCAAAGAGATTTTACTTACTCGGGTCAATTTAGATTTACGCAAACGTGCATGTAAATTTTATAGAATTAGTTATTGGGTAGTTTCATAATTATTGGCCGATTCGGACACAAAGAAACAGTAACAGACAACGAAATTCATTTTATTCCGAAAACCGTCTGGCCACTGTGCCCAACGTGTTTTCAGTGCAAAAATGCCACGGTGGCACAAAGTGGCATCACAGTGGTCAGAGGAATCTAACTGCGGAAATTCCAGCATCCTTGCTAGCGAACCGTTTGCCCTCAAGAAGCGGTCAAAATGGCGAAACATGTGAAAGTCTGAGGGGGGGCGCAAGTCAGGTGAAGGAACAGGGTGAGAGGACTTCGTACCACAAGTTTATTTTTTGCATGCTTCCAATAGTCACATGCGGTCGTGCGCCATCCTGAAGCTGTAGACTCAAACGATTGGCGAGCGATGGTTGTTTACTGCATAATTTCTGGTGATATTCGTACGGCTGACAGCAGCACACGTCCGTTGAGATTGACCTAGAGACAAACTGGTCATGAATCAGTCTTGGAAGTCCACCACACAGAGATCAGAACCTTCTGTGGGTGAAACTCTGGTTTGGACGGTTCCCCTTTATCGGGCCACTGCGCTGTTAGATTCCTTTTGTCAAAGCACCCATTTTCATTAACCGTAAGGATCAGATGCAGAAAGGGAGCACTAGCGTCACGTTTTTGGAGGGCAATGCTAGTTTCCAGACGCCGTATCTGCTGCTGTTCGGCGAGTTCGTGTGAAACCCAGGTATCCAGTTTTTAACCTTGCCCATAGCTGCCAGGTGTCTGGAAACTGTCGCTGATGATACGACAAGTTCGGCACCGAGCTCATGTACTGTGGAAGTTGGGTTTTCTTCCACCTTAAATGTACAGTGTCGCACAGAACCGGACGACCTGCTCCTGGCTTACGGTCGATGGCAACATCACCGGCATAGAACTTTGAAACATTACGGACAGTTCAGTCACTCATCGTTCCGCACTGTAAAAAAATTGTAGATTTTACGGTTTTAAACCGTTTTCCAGGGTTCCAACACAAAACCGTAAAATCTACAGTTTTATGCCGTATTGGAGCAAAGCTATAGCTTTGCTTTAACACCGCATTTAGTTAAGAAAACAGCAGAGAATTTGGCTGGAGCGAGTCATAGTCCAAATAATCACGAACACACAAAAATTTGGCTGGAACGAATGTGTTGAAGCAAAGCTATAGCTTTGTTCCAACACGGCATAAAACTGCAGATTTTACGGTTTTGTGTTGGCACCCTGGAAAACTGTTTAAAACCGTAAAATCTACAGAACCTTTTTTACAGTGCGACAACCCACGCTCTATTGACATTTGCGAACGTTTCGGACACATTCCGGCCAAGTTTGAATTAGTTCAAAATCACTGATCTGACGTCGGGTTGCTCCACGTCCCAATTGCAGAGATGTCTGAAATACAGTTTGATACAAGTGGACTGAACAGATTCAATTCGCATGGGAGTCTAATAGTTCCTACGAGGAGTCTCCTGTAACCGGCTATGCAAATTCGCCTTGTCGGCATCTGCCAATTATTAAACGACCCAATATTAACATGACTTTTTAAGTCTCATTTTAGCCACGCTGAAAAACGTTAATTCAGCAACAAAATTTAATCAACCAGATAGTTTTGTCGATATGAAGTGAACAAAAATTTTTATTTTACAAAGTTATTTTGCTGAAAATTGTAGATTCTACAGAAATATATTATGATAAGTTTTTTCATTTAACGAAATGCCTAGGTCGATTTTGGGGAATTTTATTCGACAAAACCGTATTGGTACAGTGATCAAATGTTTTGTTGCTACAACCAGACACTAATCGTGACTAATTTCTCGCTCCAACGAAATTTAGAGTTACGTAACTGGGCCAACTTAACTTTCTTCCGATGGCAACACTTTGCCGGTGCAGTAATTTTAGGCTTTGCCCTTCGATCCTGGATGTCCGCCATTTTCCCCAGCATCTTTTTCCTCGACGAATTTAAATTTGTCCGCCGTATTTATTTTCTAGTGGTGTTTAATCACCAGGAAATTGTTTAGAGCCAGAGAAAATAGCTCACCAAGCGGATTCGAACCAGAGACCTTCAGTTTACCAACTAGACTTGTTAACCACTCGGCTATACCCGTTTTTACGAGTAAGTTCTTATCTGCGAATTCAGCATTTGCAGGTCTGTTTGCCTTTTAGAACGTTCACGGACGATTTGCACTAGACATAACGATGTCTTGACATTTTGGTGCGTGTGTAACATGTTTCTAAATCAGGTTTTTTTTTTAATGTTTCTTAACTTTGATGAAACAAATTAACATTTTTTGGTTAAACAAATAGTAATTTTTCTTTACGTTCTATATGTTCCAGGGTACTATCACCATGCAATCTTTGGTTGCCGCACGAATTTTGAAATGCCCTGTATGTAATACAGTAGTGGCCAAAATTGTGGAAACCTTTTGGAAAAAGTACGAGGTTTGATGGCTCATAACACCACTTGTTTTGGAGTAATAACTGAATAAACTTTATTGCATTACATTCTTGATTAAATTCTTTCCATTGATTATTTTATTTATCTATTCTATGAAAAGTTAGAGATAAATAATCAGAAAAAGGAAGCTCAACTTGCTAGGTTATGAAATAGCTTTTCTTCATTTGAATGTAGCCAATTAAGATTAGTGTTTGGAGAGCCAATTAGGTGCCTTGTTTTGGACAGGAGCCAATCAGGCCACAGGATTTATCTATTGATGTTGCGTATTGGAGCTGGGAGGAGGACATTTGTTATGTGATTGCTATCGCACGTTGGTTGGTTTGTGTGTGCGTTTCATTTAGTGAGCTTGTAGAACGTAAAGAAATGGCGCAAAGAGCTGACTGGTCATCCAAAACGCGATTTAAAAAATGGTACTATTAAGTAAACAAGCCTTCAGTTATGAAGAAATTAGAAAAATGAAAATTCAACCAAAGGTGGAGTTTCTAAATTTTTGAAGGGGTAAAAAGAGACTCAGTCACTACAAAACGAGATTGGTAAAAGTACAACAGCAAGTGACGATAGAAGAATTAAGAGACTGCCTAGGTCACAAGAAAATCTGTGTGTATACAAGATGCAATGCAATGCAATGTGAAGTTGAGTGCAAGGACTGTTCGGTGCAGACTGCAAGCATTTGGTCTAAGTTAGAATTACACGAAGCCATTTTTATCGCAAATTGAAAAGATTAAACTGGGCTAAAACCTATTCCAACTGTACAGCGGAACAATGGGACAGTTCTTTGGAGTGACAAGACTCAAATCGACGTTTGGCAGAGAATACCTAAGGAGAAGATTTGAATCTTGATTGCATTACATGTACCGTGAAACACCTAGTTATTGTTATGATCTGGGGTTGTATGATATCAAAAGATGGACCAAAATTTGAGTCATTAATGGGAATATAAAATGGCCAAAAATACATTAATGAAATACTTGAGCTTTCCGCACGAGATCTTTTCTCAATGATAATGAAGCATTTATATTTCAATAGGATTCAGCTCCATGTCACGTTACTGCTGTGTGCAAAAAGTGGCTTCAATATAATCTTATTCCACTGCTGGAATGGCCTGGGATTAGCCCAGACCTTAACCCCATCGAAAATCTATGGAGCAGACTAAAGAAACTTGTTAGTCAGAAGCAACCTAGCAATAAAACCCAGTTAATAGAAGCAATAGTTCTATCTCGGCTTCACACAACAGCTGCAGAACTAGGGAAACTGTTTACTCCATGGGAAGGCGTTGTAAGGCCGCAATTTACGCTAAAGGTTACCCAACTAAGTATTAACTGACATGGTGAGAATTTTTGCATCTTTTTTGTGTGTTTCACATTTTTTCACAACTGCTGTTCTAATACAACATCCTTCATAAAAGTAACTGCATTACATTCTTGATTAAACTATCTTTCCATTGATATAATTTTATGGTATTACTCCCAAAAAACGTTAAGCCATCAAAACCTCAAAAATACACTCTTTCCAGAAGGTTTCCACAATTCTGCCCACTACTGTATAGCCTATCCACGAAGTCAAGCTGTATAAATAAATTACAACTCTTATTGCCTCATGTGCAAATTTATTTGCGATCAGGAACCGATCGGAAATTAAGATTCGCAGTCAGCCATAATTCAAAGCGAAATCTTAAGCGCAAAACGAGATTCTTCTGGTCAGTGGTAGTGCCCGTATCGATGTCACCTCCATATAGTTGAATTAACGAAATAATTGTGTTGCCAACAAAACAATTCCGATTGAGTTTGGCTAATGCAAAAAACTAGACAAAACAGCTCAAAACTATTTTGTTTTGAACTTTCTCAGTGCATGTGATCAAGAGGACAGTTTTCTGACTTGTTTAACAGATTCGCAAGCATGTCTGAAATCTTGCCAGGTACCACCGCTGCAAATCACCGAATCCATAGCATTGGATTAAATGCATCGGTTGCGGAGCACAAGTTCTCTGCAATCAGTTGCAACTCCAGACTGACCAAAACATCCCCGGAACGTGTGTGCCTTCATTCGTAAACAAAGCAACAGTTTCAGAAAACAATCAAAGTTGTACTTACGCTGCCACACAATGTGCTGAAGTAAGGACCCAGGCCTCCTCAAGTACAGCTCCTCCACACACGAAATTATTTTGAGAATCTAGCACAGCAATCTGAAATGAGACTTCCAACTCACATAAGATTTTAAAGGAATTGTTACAGAAGTTAACATTTCCAAATAAACATTTTTATTTACTCCACAGAATACTATTTAGTGTCAAATTAGAACTGGGATTACCATCCGTATTTCTGAATTAGTTTTTAATACTGGAAGTGAAATATTGGGTTTAAAAATGTCACCAGGGACATTTTTAGCTCTAAGCTATTTTAGCATCTATCATTTAGCAGTACCACTGCAGTTTTAATTTGCAAATGTTTATTTTTTTTTTTATCGCTGAAGTGTTTCTAATGCGAATGTTAAAAAATTAGTGAGTTTCTCCGCTGCCGATTTTTGAACTTCGCAGTACATTTCGCGAAAGATTTCAATTCGTTTGGCTTCCAGGGCCCACCATGATTTCCTCAACTGGAACTCTCAAGCTAAAACCTGACGTTTGCAGTTCATGCGCACATACAGGATTCACGCTTTTTTCAAGTGCCTGAATTATAGTTCCCTGTTAAACCGGAGATATTCACTTTGAATTAGATACCCCACGGATTTCCTTTCAGATTTTATTCAGTTAGAGGGCCTAGGTACCCTGCAGTCGGATTAGACAGTCAGTCAACACATTCACTGTCCCCTCGTACAGTTTCTCAGTCTATTCCATTCTCCATGATTAACTTAACGAGGTTAGTCTTACGCGAGGAGCTTAAAATAAATCACCGACTAGCTGAAAACTCATGGATTCAGCGATTTTGGCCAGGTTTTTAAGGAATTAATTGTACTGCAAAGCTACCTTCGACTGCTGGAAAAATATACAAGGCAGAACATGCTTAAGGAACTACACTATCTACCAACAAGTAATTGGACACCTGTGATAGCAAAAGAAAACTAAGTTTATTCACCTTCAAATGTTGGAGCCTCCAAGAGCCGCGAAAACAGCTGCGACCCTCCGGGGCACTCAACCAGGCGTTGAGACGGCTAGCGGTATTTTCTTCCACTCGGCTTGAAGACAGGTCAGTTCCTTCACAGATTTCGGACGGTGGGGACACCCCTTAAGTCGACGCTCCAACTCGTCCCAGAGGTGCTCGATAAGGTTAAGGTCCGGGCTCTGCACAGGCCATTCGATTAACCCCATTGTCACCATACCAAGCCATGGTGAACCTCCCAACATGACAGGCGGCATTGTCATCCTGAAAGTAACATGGATCCACCCCGTAAAACTGCCACAACGTAGGGAGCGCATGGTCATCCAAAATGGTGCAGTAGGTCTCTGCGTTGAGTCTACCAGGAATTGCGACCAAGGGTTCCGTGCCATACAAGGAGAGACACCCACATAGCGTAATTCCATCGCCTCCGCCGAACTTCACAGTTGGCACAACACATTCCGGCAGGAGGAGTTCTCCAGGCAGACGCCAAACCCAGACCCTGCGATCCGAACGGTAGAGGGTGAACCTTGATTAGTCGCTCCAGAGAACCTGTTTCCACTGTTCAACGGTCCACTGTTCAACGTTCTTTGCACCACGTTAGCAGAGCAGCGCTATTGGACTTTGTTATGAAAGGCTTGTGGGCGGCAGCACGTCCACGATAACCAAGCAGATGGGCTTCCTTACGGATGGTATTCATCGAAGATGACTCCCGGATGCCTGTTGAAACTCCTCGCGGATGTGGCCCATTGATTTGGTGCGGTTCTTCCGAATTCCTCTGGCCAGCACCAGTCTGTCTCCAACTCCCAGTTTATTGGGTCTGCCGGGTCGGGGAACATTCCGACATTGACCTGTCATCTTTCACTTGCCAATCACGTAGGCCACTGTCAATTTTGGGTACTTCAACTCGCTGGATATGTCACATATGGATCGGCCATTTCTGTGATACCCGACGATTACACCTTTCTCGAAATCAGAGCTCCGAACTGCGTGGCATCTTGCATGCGACTGGTTGCGTTGTTTCCCCACAAGATATTTAACGGCGGCCGTGACATCAGGACCGCAGATATAGTCTATTGCAGGGTGTCCAATTACTTGTTGGTAGATAGTGTAGTTCGCCGGTGTTGTATGAAAATTTTCATCGATGCTTTCACTGAAAGTTTGTAGAACGGATAGTTTAAAGAATAGACTCTTTAATTTACTACCTATATATTCTGAAGACCAGGTCAAAGTAACATTGTTGCCAGAAACAGTATAGTACAGAAAACATTTCTCCTAACCAATGATTGCCAATATGCTATCAATAGAAAACATTATTGAAAGTGCTATCAGAAACTGTCTATGGTTCACCTAGTTTAGTCTAGCTTCACAACTCAGTTTTTAGAACTGAAATTTGTTCTTATCAAACCTGCACAATTAAGTCACAGGAAATGCTTAAAGTTAAAAACTACACAACCAAGGTAGTCTAGTTGTGAAAAGCTTTTGGAGGGGCACCATTTTAGTACTATGTTAGTTTAGTGGTTCAGGCACGTTTGTTGAGTTTAGTGTAAGAACTTCAGGTAAACTAAGCAAGGAAGACCTGATGAGGTCTAGCTAACATTTAGAATTAATTGAACTTATGAATCCTAATTCCATCAGTTCTGTATTTAAGCAGCGAAACGTATTTCGATATAACTCCACGGGAAGAAATTCTGAGACTAGTCATTAAACTATCCCTTCAGCTCCCAGGCTGGAGGATAAGCTGTTTCCACAAAGTGTTCCAAAAACAAGTAGTTTCCTCTGTAGTTCGGCATGAACTTATTTCTACTTTTTTCACAGCCATATTGAATGAAACTGTTCCACTTTAAAAGTTATTAAACTATACCTAGCTTTCACTGAAGGGAAGTGAGTGCACCTCAAGCCGGAAGTAATAAGCCAGCTACCTTCCAAAGTAGCTTCCTTTCCTAGCTAGAGTGGAAACCGCGGGTTTCATGTAGACTGGTTGTATTCTTTTAGTTGTAGAGCTGTCACTGGACGGAAGCCAGTCAGTTGTTGACCTTTGCTACGATGTTTAGGAGTTCCTAAGAGTTGGTAGTTCCTAAGAATATTAACATTAGAGTTTACTTTTCTGAAGAAGCTACAAGTCTTCACTAGTAGTCAATGCTTACCCGACAGCACAAATTTCGTAAGTTTTTTTCAGTCTACTTAGTGTCACAACATCGTGACAGGTTCAATAACGTTATTGCAGTTATCAGCAAACCAGGGTTTATCCGCGATGCTAATGAATTATAGTATAGAACGAGGTTACTACCAATCAGTGTTGCCAGTTTGATTTTGACTCCAGTCTACTATAGTATTGTAGTAAGACCACCAGCACACTAAATGATCTACTGATCCAATGACAGGACATTGAATTTTTAAGAGAAAATCCGACAGACAACACCTGCCACCCATTTTTTAAATTCATGGTTAAAATTTTTTTTTTTTTTTTTTTTTTTGTTTAGTCATACAAAAAAAACTTTCCTGGATTTGTTAAAACGGAGGAAGTCCGTAGTACGGCATTTTTTTTAGTACAGCACTTCTCACGTACTTTGGGAACGTCTGAGTAACGTTGATTAAGTACGACTTAAGACAAGGGTAAAACTCCAGCTGTGCAAACATTAAAAAGGCAACCGCCACGATTATTTACACCAACATTAGTTTTAATGATCAGTAATCTTATAAGATAATGGTTTTAATGGGTGGTCCTCTGGTACAGACACCCTTGAGGGGAGATTAGCATGAACTTTAAGCGATATGTGGCTTTCACCAATGAACCAAACAAATGAATCTCTTTCCCGGAAGGGATTCCTGGCTACGCTACAGCTGGTAATATCTGACATACCAGTAGATACAAGTATTGCTTCATATTGAGATGATATTCAATAACACATGAGGTGGTGCATACTTCAAGCCAAAGCTCGAACCAAAATTTTTGGAGCTCTGGTTTACAGATTTCAAGTCTGGCAGACCGCTACCAAGCTTTTACAGGTTGCGCGTGTATTATGTTTCATGCAAGCTGACATCTGGCATGTTGCAGGGAGTTCTAGCTATGTTCACTAATTCTGACTGCAGTAGAGTTCTGGTAGTTATTGCTGCAAGCTATTTAAGAAACGTCGAACCATATGTACAAAGTAAAATTAGAGGTATTAAATGATACCTACATTAGAATGTGTTAAGTACATAAATCACAGGTGATTGTTCAAACTTCAAACCCAGGAGGAGAAACCATGTATGGTAAAGTCAAAGAACACAGAAAAGTTCTTGCATCTAGGTTTGGATTCACCTGGTATGAGTAATGAGCGTCCGGGTGAATTCAAAAATGACCTATCGAGAAAAAGAACAAGACCGGATGAGTGTTAGATATTTATGTACAAAGTGAGGAACTATATGGCGAAAGGTTAAGTACACTGAACAGCTGTCTGAGAAAACTTAAGAGTTTAGAGCGGCATGCACATTGTATGAGTGAGCGTCCAGGTGGAGGTTCAGATAATGAGATGCAGGAAAGAAAAGTCACCAAGTCCGAAGACTAAATGGGGAATAAGTTCATTATGAGAACTTAGTCTGGTCTAATCATTAATGGAAGTCTTTTGTATTTAAAGGTCAGACTAGCACGTACAGTAATACGATCCATAAGTAACTTCTTACTACCCATCATGGAACTGCCGTAGTAAGTTCCATTGTAAGGAAGATTACTTAGAATTTGGTTTTCAGACGAAAAGAATTCTATTCCTCATACAGAGAACTTTGTCTTAGCTAGTGTTTATTGCAGTTACACTAAAGTAACCTCAGACACATTAGGAAATAACCCAAGCTCTTACCAGATTTCAATATCTAAATTTAGAGGGATACGTACTTGCCAGCACCACTCTCCTGGGAAGGTTTCAGGGCTTTCGTCCAGCTTCCCTTTCTTTCCGCAGTTGGGGTTGAAGTTCCTTAAGTTACCTGTAAGTCAGATTGACACAGATCAAGCATTTACTACAAAATAATGTTGAACATGCACTTAGTTAATTTTTCAGTAGAGTGTATTTAAAGACACTGTGCACATGCGAGATGAACGATGTATTATGAGACCAACTCAAACACCCGAAAAGTCAAGTGGGTGGTCATACAGCTGGAATAACAAACTTCATTTTAGAAATTTGTTTCCTGTTTTGAGGCAGTCAGACTGGTTTGTAGGGTAATTAAGTTAAAGCGCCTCCCACTCGAGTATTCAGAATTAATGCTCCTTTTACGCTAAAATGGTAATTTACACTTAATATTGCAGCTGTGCTGTCCTGCAAGAAGTTAAACTTCCCGATTTAAAAAGTTGAACACTTAGTTCCTCCAGGAAGTTATGTTAAAGAACATAAGGACTTTAAATAAAGCTTCATGGAAAGCTAATCAGGATTCCGCCAGTTTAACATATACAAGTTTAACAAGTTAAGCAGCAATAGTCGAATGAAACCGATAAGATTCAGTTAGGGTTATCCAAAATAAAAGCTCGGCTGTAATTTTGAGCATCACGTGGAATATTAAAAGTCCCTTTTTCACGCCTGGTTGAATTAGAACTCTACAACAAAAATTGACTCTGCATGATTTAAGATTTTAAAATAAGCGTGGAAACTAAGTATATTCTAGCTTTCTTTCAGGTAATCATAAGTGAAATTTTATTCAGCAACAGCAATTATCTGCATTTAGAAAGAAATGCGCACTTCCACTACGATTTGTTTCAATGACAGCTACAACACCAAGAATACAGCAGGCACAGCCACGTAAGTGGTTCTTACCAGGGGTTGTAGAAAGTACAGTTCGTACTCAAACCATCACATGTTAACTTCTAGGAATGCTAGGCTTCAAGAAACGCGAAGGTTTTCCGCAGTTTCTTATTTCAAGAAAGTATAATTCCTTGTCAGACTGCAACCACTTCCAAACCTTTAGAGGCTAAGCGTAGAGCTTAGGTTCAATCCTGAAAATTTAGATTAAGCAAGAGTATTCAGATGCATCGTTACGCTTTCAGTCTACGTAAAGCAAACCAAAAGACATTGAACAAACTTGCCGACATGCACGTTACTGCGGGAAGGCAATTCCTCATATTCTATGAACATTCAGATTAAGTCATAATAGCCAAACGTTATGAGATTTCTTGCTACCAAGTGCTTAAGTACCGTAACTTTCTAGAACATATCCCAGAGATAAATACACATTTTGCAGTGGTAGTCAAGGAAATCTGTTTACCCTGAGAAATGGGAGCCAAAATTGTTAAGGGTGAACTCATACCTTCACATAAGATTCACTGTTCAATTTGAATGTACGCTCGAATTCTGGTAATTTAATTCCGCTCAGAACCCACTCTGAAGTTCCGATGGGTAGGTTCAATTCCTAATGGGGCCAATAGTTATCAGCAAACTACGTAATTTAATTGACTAAATCTTAGTAAACTTTTCAGTGCAGCTGCTGAACGGGTCCCACTTAGTCTTGCTTTAATAGAAAGGAAAACAATTTTAACACGAGTTTAAGTCCGCTCGAAGTTACTGGGAATCCCAAATTAGGACAGAATTTTAGGAATTAACGGCCACCGTGAGCAACTGTGGGTTTCAAGCTGTCTCCCATTCCTAATTTAGAGTCACTGGTTCCACGGAATGAGATCACTGCCGTAAGACAAACTCCATGCCTTATGCTGAATACAAATCCAGATGAGTTGACTAAGAGGAAGCCAGCGCCTCGTACCAGTCACCGGATTGGCGACCTATTTTCGCTTAATAGATGGGAATTGAATCTTCTCTTCCAACCAGTTAGTGTAATGAATCTAATGTACCAGTTACTAAATTGTCTGTAACTCTTGAGCCATTTTTAGAGATTCCTTTCGTGAATTAATGAAGTATATTCCCTATTCAAAATAGCCTATTTTTCATTCGTGAATCTACAAACACTTTCTCAGATTGATACTGAAAAATTCAACATTTAAACGGTGGTGTTCAAGGGAACAAGTATTCAGGGAACTTTTGCGATTCCGTTCAATTTTCAGTATTCATAGGACGGAAGCTTTCTGGTAATTTGAGTGTTTGACATGAATATGTCAAGTTCAAATTTCAAGCACCTGACCTTACAGGTTCTGTAATTATGACCTGATTGTGCACAGCATATCTTAAGATCTTTTTACCGTGTTAAGGATAAATTTCTCCCCATTTGGTGCTACCTTAAGAAACCGGGTACTGAAGTGTGCAGGCGTTGTTACGTCGCCGATGGAGTCAGAATCTGATTAAACTCCACGAGCAGAATGAAACTAACGATCCGGTTTCACTTCTAGATCAGAGCAGTAAAGAGTGCGTAAGTTTCCTCTAGGGAGCATAAAGCTACCATATTTAATCGCCGAAAAAAATACAAGTTTGAAATCAGAAGATACAGTAAAACAACTTTAAATGTTCGTAAGTCAATATGGCTAGAAGTTTCTGGCTGGCGAGTTCGTTCAACAATCAGGCTCTAAATCCGTTTAAGACTAGCATTTCCGTTGCTTCGGACACAAATTTCCTTACTTCTCCATATGGCGAAAGTACCTCTATCAGTATTTTCACATACGCACGTGAAAATGCCCTTCCCAAAACACGAGCGTCTTCCCACTAAAAGATTTTCCAATCTTGCTTTTTTTCACCGGCAAAAACGTTATCACGAGACCCCACGCTCAATTACCACACTAAGAAAAATGCTAATTGATTCTCCTTTAAGAATAGACTGCAAAGCTTTCCCAAAGTACCAGAAAATGAAAGTGGCTTGTTCAGCTGTAAAGCTTTGCTCCTAAGATTACTTTAGCATATCTCACACTCTGCAATAAAACTCAATTAGTCAAGCCATGTAGCAGTATTATGTCTATGTATTAGTTAGACTCCTAACACAAGCTATCAAGTTATAGGGAGGGAGGGAGAGATTTTTGAATTATTAAAAATTACATTTCACATCTGAAAGTTGTCAGTATAAGAGTAGTTTCAGAACATTGTTTCGAAGACACTTAAGAGTAATTAGCTCAGAAATTTAAGCCGATTAAAAAGGCTCCTACTGAAAATTAAGAGACCAATTAACCCGTATTCATAGGTAAAACAAGACACTGGGCCAATCAATTTTTTTTTTCCTTAACTAATTTAAGGATCTTGTTAAGATCAGTCTGCGGCTTTAATTATTGGGCACTATCCCACTGCGGACAAGAATTGCTGCACTTAATAAGTCAGGTTCGGCAATAAATAAGTCTTACGCTTAAACAGTGGCGTACCGGAAACAATCTGTCAGGCAAAACATTTGAGGGCCTTAAGCGAAACTATTTACTTTCGATTACTGAAGACTTCTGTAATATTTACTAGGCTTAACAAGCGTTCCAATAAGATAAAGTTCTTTGGAACCTACAGGTATTTTTCGTAAAACTAAAGTTACTGTACTTTATTGCGTGCAACACAAATGTGCATTGTTAAAACGACTGCCATAGTTTTGTACCAATACAAAGTACAACACACGAAAGCTTTCACCAACGTTAATCATGGAAAATTTGTTTTTTAGAGAACAAAGGCCAGAGTCTGAAAAATGCCCCAGGATCTCACCACAAATGCCGTGCGTTTTAGTGTCTAACTACCTTTTCCGGTTTAAACGAAAATACAGAACATTAGTAAATAAGAGACAAGAATTGTAGCACAAAACAAGAAAACTTACTCTTAATACTGTATAATCACACTACATAATGTCAGTGTTTTGCATATAATGAAAGACTTCTCTTGAACCTCAAAAAGAAGATCTCTACTCCGTTCCTACGAAGAAGTTTTAATAAGATTCTGAAGGATACGTTGTAGTGTGCAAACATTTGTAATACACACCTTCATTGGTATAAAAATTCCAATCCTGAATTTACATTTCTTCCGTATTCTGTTGCGGACATACATAGGAACTTTGGCTGTCAAAGGGTGGCCTCAAGTTATGCGGAACAGCTGCTTTCTCGTCATCCTGCTTTTATTAACTAAAGCAACTAAAAATGTTTTCTAAAAAATTTCCTTATTTACTCAAGATAAAATCTGTTCATTCAACGCTACTTTAATTCCTGGCTATTTCTTTGACCAATTTCGTATAAAGCTTCAAAGTGTTTTGGAAAATCTTTGCTAATACAAAAGCCCCGCAATGCGAGGGCTATCCGAACGCCCCTACACTTTAAGATTTAGAAATATCTTCTGTAAAGAGACTAGAAAGTCAAAATCTGAGTTTAAAAATACTAAGTCAAATCAAAGTTTAAAAATTAAGCTTTTGCGGAAACTCAAATGGCAATTCAGTTAGAAGCCTGAACCCTACCTAGCACTTTGCTCAGCTATTTAGTAATATTCCTTGAATTCACACCACTTATTTTTAACAGTGACTATGGAGCAGTTTTTTCCCCAGTTAGATTTAGCACATAATGGATCCAACATTTAGTTAATAGTTATAACACTAGGAATGTTCAAATAAAAAATAAGACTTACTTTGCAGGTAAGGATACAGGGATTTCAAGTACACTTCATGCTTATTTACGTCTTCCACTTTAGCACAGCAGACAGTTTTTCCAGGACAGTGAAATCCGTCATATGTTGTGTAATTTCTAAAGCACATGAACCTGATGAAGTAGGATAAGCAAGATCCAGGACAAGGAGGTCGCATGGTTCTATCCAGATCAGCTCTTCCATACTGCTTAGAAAGGTCTTCCTCATCTGGAATTAAGAATTCCTCTGAACTTTGTTCACCTGGAAAGGTAATTCTGATACTTTGATCTTCGTTAAGTAACCTGTACCTCTCCCACAAGTCGCTCGTGGGGTCTCGTAGGAACCAAACTTTACCTGGTAAGGATTCCAGGTTGGGATTCTGTCCATGAAACGGGATGGCATCTGGAGGAAGGCTCTCCAGTTCAAACAACTCTCCTTCCACGGATACGTAGAAATATTGTTCATTCTTATTTCCTAGGTAGAAAGGTGGCGGTACCAGCTCTAAGAAAGGTATAAACCATTCTTCAGAATCACAACAGAGGAGAGGATGTGTACAAGCTTGGGACGAAGACAGTGTCCTTGGTGGGCGACACAGGCTTTGTTGGTCAGGAGGTAGACAGCTGCCAGCACACTGGATTCTCTGATATTTAGTCTTAGGGGCTGGCATGCAGCATACTGAGCGGCCAGGACAGTAGAAGTAACGGAGTTCAGTACAGTCAAGAACATTTGAAGGCAGCATGCAAGTATAGGGGCAGTGAAGATCACTCAGATCGCCGAAGTTTCCAGAGTTGAATATTTCTTTGATTTCATGCTTACCATCAGGAATCTAGTTGGAAGGATAGGATTAAAGCGTACCATAAAACTAAATTAGCATTGCATATATACAGAAACTTAAGAACCAAATTTCATGTAGCATCGAGAGAACGAGTTTCCGTACGATTTAGTGTATCCAGATTCAATATTACTTTTAAATAGCACTAGCCCCTTAGTTACCTGCGCCCTCGCAGCTGCGGTAGTTACGCCACTGAGTGCACCACTACCTCAAATTTTGCCTAGAGATATTTCAAAGCATAATTACTTTCCTCAGATAAACTGAGGTGTGCCTGTACCGCTGATACAGAGAACGCCATTGTATCCGGATAGCACACATTTGTGCTTTCTCTTGTTTCTTTCCTAGCCTACCTTAATTATATACTAAGGTCAGCTGGGACATTCGCATTCAACTTTATACCAGACTACTTATTTAGATAGTCTAAGTGTTAATGCTTAGCGATTCAAGCTCTGCTATCAAGTCCGATCTACCAGGTGTGAACGGAACTGAACTTCAGTCAGTGAAATTTAGTCCTAGCGCACCCAGTTCAAAATCTCAGCTGCAAAATAATGATCCATGGGAAATCATTCCAATAGTATTGCTATGTATAAACAAACAATTCTTTTACTTCCTTTTAAAGGAAAAGTCTGAATAGACGAAGTCATCGCTTTTTCCAAGTTTCTTAAATTAATAAACAGAAGAATTGTTCAGACACCGCTGGGATCGTACCCCAGATCTCTAACTAGTAGAGTGAGTTCGCCTTATGCTACGGTGGCCAACAATCTACGGCAATATGTGTATCTGTCAGCATCTGACTTCAAATTCGAGGATACTGGCTCAGCAACTGAGGAGTCTCCATCTGGTGGGCTTGACGGCACAAACTAATAAAGCCAAAAGGGAGTGATACTGAAAACCTTCCAAGATTTTCATTTGCCATTTTAGTTGACAGCTTAAAATTCGCATTTTTTCCTCAAAATGTTCAGGAGATTAGTTGCAGACACTCAAGAGGGAAGGCAAGATTGCACGTACGTTGCGGATTAAGGACGTTCACATTGTTTAAGACAGTGTCAGATAATTAATGCGAGATACGACTAAGCTGCATTCTTCCAGTTTAATGTATCGAAGGTGAGCTCTGAAGCAACTTTACAAGCCGTAACAGATTTTTTTAGTCGCCCGTTCTATGTTCAGGGCCAATGGTAACAAGGACAGAGCTAGGCAGTCCCGTTAACCACACATGCCACAACTGGAATTAACCCATTTGATCTGATTGAGATTTTATTGGGCACTAGCTCAAACCTCCTAAAGGTTGTTTAAGACCTGGGGGTCAAACACTAAAATCTTTTATTATGAATCTGATCAGTCCCCAGAGAATTCTCACAGCTGGTCGGAAACTAGCTCCTCAGCCACCTAGGCGATAAGTTGCGCTTCTCCGTATTTTAACCAGAATGCACTGAAAAAATTAAATTCGCAAGCAACTTTCCAAGATTCCTTTCGCGAGTTAACGGGCATATTCTGAAAGAACCTGTGAAATCGCAGAAATCTGAATTTCACTGATCTTACGCAAAGAAAATTTTTATTTTGAGGAGAATTTCCCAATTCCTATCGTATGAAACTAGATTCACTTTTTCCGTATCCATATGACAAGTTATGTAATTGGAGCGATTCACGGGAATACCTAGTTAAACTTTAATAGTATGTCGAAATATCCGATTTTAAAGTTCAGCAGCGAAGTCTGCCATTAGGGATAGCATAACGCACGAGTTTTTATTATTGTGAGAATATTTTTATTCCCATTTTGGGCACCTGCTATTATACAGGGCGATTCATAAAGTACAGTTTCAACGCGCTATAAAACAAGAACAATGCAAGATATTTTACGTTACCTTTAACAATTGTAGGGGAACGTTTAAAGTTTTTTCAGAGACAGTCGCAGTTTTTTTATGTGTGTGCACCCTTAGTCACACAGAGCCGGTAATCTATTTCCGCCCAAACGCGAGGTAAGACATCTGAATCAAGTGCAGTGATAAGCTGTTTCAGCTCTGCTAGATCAACAGGGAGGGGCGAGTACCTTCTTTACGTAACACCCCCACAGGAAAGTCAAGGTGTTAAGTCAGGACTTCTGGGTGGCCATTGTTGAATGGCGGTGCAAACACTAACGACTTCCGATACACGCGGTCGTCCAGGACTTAAGTTTGCACAAACAGCCCGTAGTTTCAATTTCTTTTTCTTATGCCAATAGTAGATAGATTCTTTTTGGAGGTTCTTTTCCGAATCGTCCCAATAAGACTTCTAGGGGCATGCGAAGATTCTCAGGTGAATTGGAATCAGAGCCCTGTTTTTTTTCAGTCAAGAAAGTTGAACTTCTGAGTGATCTTACAAAATACCCGTTTGATGCAGCTCCGATCGTGTCTCTTCCGAATTCATTTGACAACTGATACGAAGAGTAAGGAGAGTGCGAAATCTGTACAGGAAATAAAGTCTAAAATTTATACAACAAGAATCAAAATGCAGTTTCCTTTGGCTCTTCATGGTATCTTACTACAAATTTAACTTATTGGGGCGGGGGTAACCTTAAGTTTTTTTCCCATTTGCTACGCATTAACTGTAGTTTATGAAATATTTAATATGAGCATGTAAACTGTCTTAGCTATAGGGCTGAATGAATGATTTAATTAAAAGCAACTTTTTGTACAATTCCTCTTTACAACTTGTGCTGAAGGTTTCCGGCACCCTAATCTCCAGAAAAAGGGTTGTTCCCACATTTTACTTCTGTAACACGAGCAAGCGTCATTGTGACTTAGATTCTAGTCTAAATTTTGTTGACCATAGAGGGGCTTTTGCCATCAGGTTTAGAACCATGTAGTTACACAACTATGAAAGTGCGCAAGTAGTTCCTGCGCTAGAGCATTTTAAGTAGCCCTCTAACAGAAGTTATTTCTGTAAAAAGTCTCCGAGTAGAAGACTACCATTATGTTTTAGGAAGTGAGTGCAGCGAAAAATGTACACAAGATGAAATATCAGAAGGAATTTGTTCGTGCTGCTTCTACGCAGCTTTCCAGGGTTGAAATAAAGATACGCACCAAACCAGGAGATGTTTTCTGGTATTTACTGTAGAGAAAATTGTCGGGTTACTTTGTAGTTTGAGGGCCACAGTTAGCAACTCGATCAGTTATAAGCAGTCGTCCGTCCCTAATTTAGGATCAGTGGTTCCAGAGAAGTGCTCTAAGTCAAACATCCATGCCTCACGGGATTCGAACCCAGACTCATCTCGGGCAGACGGTCAAACCAGCGCTTAGACTACTGCGCCAACACAGATAGTTCTCTATTGCCCGAATGCATTTTGGTACTAGGGACGCCAACCTCAGTATGAAATACCCACATCACTGAAGAACATTCTTCAAACACTAGTTTATTATGACAGGTTTTCAATGTTGCTTTACGTTAGCGACTTCATGAAGTCGCTTACACCTGGAAGGAACTACGTAACGCTATGAAGAATTAGACTTACCGAGATTTAGTCTTGAATGTCAATTACTTTAGAGATTAATTTCAGAAAGAGAAGCAACTTACAAGTACGTAATTAAGTTAGAAATAGCTTACCTCATCAGTGGCGTTTTGCATGGTAAGAAGTTTTATTTTTAACGCTTGGATTTCTGTTAAACAACAAGTTTCACCATCGTCACACAGACTCTCCCAGGGGAAAGGCTGTCCACAGAAAGGAATGGTTTTCAAAGGCATGCACATACCAGGGCACTTCAAATCTTCATCCCCCACAAATTGTCTGCCTTGAGGAGGGTCAACTGGGTCATGGAAGGTTCCCTCGGGCGTAGACATAGTCAATGGAGATCCAGTAGGTTCACTGAAAGCTCCCCATCCTGTAGATTGCTCTTGGGGAGATCCGTGTGGCGTCGACAATGGAGATCGAGTTGAAGCATCATCGAAAGCTCCCCATCCCGTAGGCCATTGCGAAGTTACATCTGACTCAGGATCTGAAGAATCAAACGATCCCCAGTCTCTTGGTGACCTCCCATCTACATCCATGAAGGACATGAATCGCATTTGAATTTCAGCTTGTGAACTCAGAATTTCTGCAGCTTCATCTTTGAAGGCATTAGTGGTCCGGGTTTCTGTAGTAGCTGCATCAGGAGTAACATCGAGACAACATTTTGATTCTTTCCCACAGGGATTCACTTCTGATATTGATACACAATGGGCATCTATTGATACACATTTTCCATCACAGTTTTGAAGAGATTCTGGAAAAAAAGAAAATGAGACATTTGCACAGCTGCCTGGACTACAAATACAATTTAATAGAAACAACTTAGTTTACATTGAGTTTCAATCCACGCAACATTTACCAGGATTCTTTTATTCGAGCATCAAAGTTTTTCCTTTGGTATGCTTAGTATTGTTAGTTATAACACTGGTTCACGGAAACCACAGTTCACTATTATTTTGAAATGCGACTGACAATCTAAAGCTTTTCGTAATTCTCTAGATAAAAGCTAGTTTAGTAGCTTAAATCAGAGGCAGACTACATTTAACTCCTCGATACCGCAAATATTTTTTTAGCACTTTAAAGCCATTTTAGAATGCGAAACTAGTTAATTGGAAGTTGCTGGCTCGAAGACCGGAGTTGACTAAACAGTGCCGGAACAGGTTTATATACAAACACGTTTGTATATAGTTCGCTCTGTTAGTCCACAGCGCTTTCTAAAGACGAAACTGGAATTAAATTTCAGGTAGCGAGCGGCTGATCTCAGAACAGAAAGAACTTATTCAGAAAATAGAGCAGCTGATATAAGGTTTGTTCGGAAAGTAATTAATTAGACTACTTTTCCTGGGCCAATCAGAAGGGCCGGAGTCTCCAGACGTGACGAGTGGCGGGGTATGTTAGGTAAACGATCGACGTCTCGTCAGGTGGCTGAGCTCTTACAGAGTAAGGATCGCTTGGGAAGTGGACAGTTGTGTGAGCGTCGCGTAACGGTCAAAATGCAGAAGATTGTCGAACAGCGATACGCGGTAAAGTTTTGTTTTTTAACTTGAAAAATACTCTACAGAGACGCTTTCTATGATACATAAAGCCTACGGGAAGGATTCTTTATCGAACGCACAAGTGTTTCGGTGGCACAAAACGTTCACAGAGGGAAGAGAGCGCGTAGAGGATGAGCCACGCCCAGGGCGCCCTTCAACGTCTCACTTCGGACAATGGAAAAGGTGAAAGTGGTTTTGGACGGACCGACGTCCGAGTTACATTGGTAACAAAGCACGTAGGACTCGCGAAATCCATTGCGCATGAAATCACGCAAGAATTGCAGATGCGGAGAGTTTGCGCCAAATTGGTTCCTAACGTTTTGACCGATTAACATAGGCACAACCGTGTTTAGATTTCTCGTAAGCTTGCGAACCGTGCGAGGAGTGAACCTGGTTTTATGGAGAAAGTGATAAGGGATGAAACGTGGGTTTTTGAGTACGATCCGGAGACAGACAGCTCAGAGTGGAACACCACCGAGTTTCGACCAAAGGCTCGGATGTGCAAATCTAAGATGAAATCGATGCTCATCTTTGACTGTAAAGGTCTTGTCCATAAGTAGTCCGTACCACCCGGACAAACTGTCAATGCTGCATTTTACGTGGAAGTGTTTCAACGGCTGAAGAACAGAGTTGCGCGCGTCCGTCCGGAGATCAACACTTTGGTTCTTCACCACGATATTGCGCCGAGCCATGCGTCGCTGAGAGAGATTCTACCAAAACGGGACAACGCTGCTCCAACCTCCCTGACTTGGCCCCGGCTTACTGTTTCCCCTGCTCAAATCCAGCCCTAAAGGACACCATTTTGGGACCGTTACAAACGTGCAAACTGCCGCGACGAGTGCTTTGAAAGCGATCCCTGTTCCAGATTTTATTTTGATGTTCAAGGATGCTATTTTGAAGAGTTTTAATGTTATCTAAGTATAACTTAGAATTTCTGTTATTGAATGAGTCATTACTTTCCGGACAGAACTTTTATGTTTATTCTTCGTTGGACCAATGTGCACATGCAATTCATTACAGCAAGCTCTGTAGAAAAGTAAACTAATTTGCAGTTACCTGGCATTTTGAAAAGTCAGTCTTAAGGCACCGCTTGTAGGTCCTCTGGTGGAAGAGAACTGTTCTACAAGAGACCTCGAGAACGAAATCAAGTTTGAGAGCACTACGTGAGCAGTTCAGTGCAAACCCATGCAGATCATTGAAGTTTCATTAGCTTCACCTTGCTTTCAGACAACTCACAGCACTTTCACAACTGGACAGAAGTAACTCCGTTCTCCATCAGGCAGTCGCCGGCGGAGAGTTTATCCTGGTGCGGAAGTGTAGTACAACTCGCCGCCTCGTGTTCCAGACTGTCTCAGTTGACCTTTAGTACTAGTTCTAATAGTCCCATCCAAAAGTTCACAACAGTCTGTACCAGAAGAGATTTCCTTTTAAGGATGTTTTCGCGGTTTTCCCACAATATCTTCACAGGACACTAAGCGTATGCTGTCTTTGAGGCGCAATTGAAGTGAAGAACCACACGCCAACTCGAAATTTAAGAGTGACTACAGCAGTAGTTTTACGAACCTCTCTTGCACTAAGATAAAGGCTAGTTCTATTCCCACCTACATCTGGTGTGCTATACACCAGTGACTTCAAATCGCACTAAGTGTAGGGATGGGCTTAACTGACTTTGACAACATTCCAAAAAGTAAGTCACTGACAAGAACGAACACCTGTACATGTATGCTCAAATTTGACACGTGGTGAAATCGTAATGCACAGTAACGTTTCATTAATAGTTACTTCGCTTCGCAGTTCTCGTGAGGATGCGTTATTTCAGAGACTTCCACTGACAGACTAATTAGGCACTTGTATTCTTAGTTACTTTTCATAACTGAGGGACATTAAATATGAAATCTTAACTCCCGAAGAACAGATAGTAAAGTTCGTATATGAAAATTTTAAGTGGAAGATTATTTATAATTTTATTCGGTCTGTACACAGACCGAAGCAATTTTTTATTCGGGTATATTTTAAGCCAATAATTGCATTTTTCTGAAATTGTGTTGGAGCACAAAAATCTTTGTGCTCTAGAACTTCATTGAACTGTGGTTTGGGTGCAGAATAGCATATATAAAATGTCACTTAAAAACCAAAACAGTCCAATAGCTTTAATAGTGAGATTACAGAATGAAAAGCTGAGAAATATCTATGATATCCCGTGATTTTGGAACAATTCAGGAACCAAAGTGTTCTCGTAATTTTGGATCTATGATTTTTGCCCCTGATCAGTGATATTTTAGTAACGTTGCAAAGTAACAGTGACGTGATTTAGTACCCACCTTTAACTTAGAGACTAAGACGTCGGCCACTGGTGTAAATCTTCTGCCTCGTAAAACTCAGACTGCTGGTCCGTTTTTTTTTTTTTTTTTTTGTTTTTTTTTACAGCTTCAGATTGCTATCAAAGTGCTAGTAAGCTCATTTTTAGGTTACTTGGTAGGGCATACTAATTAGACAGTTCAACACAAAGAGGAACTTTTCATGGAGTCATTGCCACAGTGATAGACTACTCTGTATACGTAAATTTCAGTTTGGGAATAGTTAACAGGCTAGTTTTAATACTAGTCAAAAATCAACCGTCCACCACTAGAGTACTTCAAAGCCATTCTGTGCACAGCATCTTGAACTTTTACTGCTCGTACCTCCCCCCCCTCCCAGGAATTTATCAGAGTTTCTGCCCCTTAAGTCATTGAACAACTATCAATCGCGAGAATGTATCCATTTAAAGGATTTAGGCCTTTGTTTCCCCAACCCCGGAGTTATAACTACCAGCGAATGTCAAACTGATTACTTTCAGTCTAAATCCATAAAATATACTGATTGCGAGTATATAGTGCACCTGAACTTTTATAAAACCTATTCTACACCCACACTTCGCAAAATTTTGGGAGGCATGCATTGATGTTTTTTTCCTCCACTTCACGCTAGTAATGCTGAGGTATTGTCACCAGTGACTTGGTGCAGTGAGGTTGCAGCCCTCACCCCTACACAAAGTTCTTGCCGCAACGGAAGTTACCTAAACTTGAGTTTCTTTTTCCTGCCTAACGCGAAATCTTAGTCCCGAGTCCCTTATCCGCAGAGCTAAACTGGTGATAGTCCTGAAGTTTACTGAAAACTCGTGGGAATCTATTCCATCAGTTGGTTGCGTGGTTTACTTTCCAGAAATAAACACCCGGAGTGTGTCAAAACCCCTGGAGAGCAAGCCCCAGCGCGCACACTGCGAAAGGGTGTGAAGTCACGTACAGAGGGCCATCGCAATCCCTCTCCAGAGAGGGTCAAAGGGCAAACGTAAGGGGAATGCAGACATTGGTCTGTGTTGAGCTTTCGGTAGTCTCGCACATGAGTTAGAGTTTTTATGCAACATGCCTGGAAAATATTTAGTTTCTTTATATAGATCTGATTACTAAGCACATCCAAAAGCCACTGTTCAGCTTTCCTGAAGGCGAAAGCCTTCAGAGGATTTCTTCCGTACGATAAAGTCTTTTTAACCCACCGTGAATTCAAAGGTTAGTTAAGCCTAACTGTTCATGCTAGCATGTTCTGCTTCCGTTGTAAATACGACTAAATTAATTCTTAGTGATTATTTTGATTGACGGAGTAAAATTGAAGAGCTAGCTAGCCTTCTATTATCAACTCATTTGTTGTGGTTTAAATAATGATTACTTACCATACAACATTTCTATAAAATAATTGTTATTTTTCCTTTACAAAATTCAGTTTGTGTCCAAATTGAAAAACTAAAACAAAGGAGATTTACAGATAGCGTATCAAGTACTGATGTTAACCAGGGAAAGAAACTGGCAATAAATAATTACGTTATTTATTAATCAACATTTTATTTCCGTGAAACAAATGTCATTTTTCTTCACAAAATTGCTGTTTATCAGTGTCCCAATACACAATTCGAACGAAATGTACAGAACTACTTGACGCGCTGATAATCTGAAGGCTAGCTCAAAGTTTATTGGAATGTCCAACAAGTATCCGAAAGAGTTCACTTACATTTTAACTTATCAGCCAGTAAACTTCAGGGATCGTGCTGAAGTTTGACGATATATGTACATATATTCATGGGATTACATTTTTAAGTTAGTGAATGTACAATTTAATTTAAAGTTGTGGTATAGAGATTGAGGTTCAGATTAGAGAACTATGAACTTTAATTGCCTACATTAAACGTTTGCAAAGCAGCACTTTAATTCCTAGTTAGTCATATGTATAAGGATAGTTTCAGAAATATTGGCAGTGAAGCGTTCCTCCCTGCAAGAAGAATATCGTACAAAGAAAGTACTTATGCATAATGAAAGAGCACATTGATGTATGCGTTTTCCATGGAGTCTTAGTGTGTTAATTGACATCTTCAATATAGTTAGATATTGGAAAATTACATTTTCCAACATAAATTCGAAGATGTCCAAATACATTCCATGTTCAATTGACAAAGAACTTTTTCCTAAATTATTCTAGAAGGTAAAAAATTCTAAATTAGAAGTATTTGCGAACACATTTTACCGTATTTTCAGTAAATGCTCACTAAATCTGAAATTTTGCTTTCGTTACGTAAATAAGGAAAAATCTTAATTTTAGTGAATCGAGTGAAATTCCTAAGTTTTAAGTGAAATGATTACGGTCATACAGTCCTACCAATTTGCTTTTAACGCACTTAAAGAATCGTAGTTGCAAAAATGCTTAACGTAAAATGCCAGGCTTTTCACGTTATGCGCGAAAAAGTTTGTGCTCCTTTAGCACAACTGCAAACAAAAGGAAAAATTTTCCCGAAATATTTAGTTAAGACTTGCATGAAATCATTTCCCAGCACATGAGCTAAACTTTGGAATTCCGAATTTACAGGTATTGCTGTAAACTGAGAAAAAATTAAAGCTAAAGATTTAATCTTTCTATGTTATCTAAGGATAACTGAATCTGACATAGTTTATGAGCTATCGAATTCGAAATAAAACGTTGAGATCCATTAAAACAAAGTTATACCGAATGCATTTAATAGCTTCGCCGTTAGTTTTCCTTTCGACTTGGCCCCACTTTTATTGAACGTAAAATTTGGAACAGCAATGTGATACTTAAATAGCGAAAGCGTGTTAAGTCATGGCAAGTGATGTTATTAACTAAGTGTTAGTCAGCGTATACCTTTGAAAGTTCGCTTAAAAGTTCGGTAATTAAATTAACTAGTACATATATTTACACAAAACTGATTTTTACACTTTAAACGGAGCGCAAGTTCTACCTTCTATAGTAGTTATTCTTGACTACAAAATCCTGAAGTTCTTCCATCTGTGGAAGAACTTAGCTTCAGTGTTAGTTCTTTAATCAACATTTAATCAGTGACGGGCATTAAACTGAGAACTAGCGCCTTTATATTACCACGCATAAAATACAGTAAGCACATTCAGTTCAAAACGAAGACTTGAAAATTTAAGTTTAGGAAGTTACTAGAATCTTAAGCTTTGCTCTTTTTTATTGTAAATATCAGTGGCTTCAAAAATTACATTTTTAGCCTATAAGAGTGCCTCTGTCGCAGCTATAAATCATCGTGAAATATGGAAGGGCGTTTAGAAATTGGGCACATTGTTTTCCTATTGTCAGAGTTACATGGCCTGTTTCAAGTCGAAGTTACAAAAAGTGGGCATTTAGAGGCAAAATGTTGCCGTTTCTACGAGATCAAGAGAACTGGGAACGTACGTGCGCGCTGCCATGGGCACCAGCATTAAAGAAGTTACGTGTGCATTGCAAGAAACAAAAGGTTTCTTGTTGGCATTTGCTACTCCACCGGTAGTCGCAATGTCTGGTTGTGAATAGTGTACATCACTGGCGTAGCCAGAAATTTCCCTAGGGGGTCCATGTGTTTGGTTCATTTGTGAAATCCTCATATACATGCATCAACCATTATCAATCCACTGCTGGACGAAGGTCTCCAAGTTTCCTCCACAACGGTCTGTCTTGTGCCAGTCTCAATGCCACTCCCGCATACTTTCGAATTTCATCCACCCATCTCCCTTGTGGTCTGGGTCTTTTCCTGTCCCTTGGAATCCAATCTAAAATTTCGGCTGTCCATCGATGGTCTGTCCTGGCAGTATGTCCAGCCCATTGCCATTTCAGGGATTTTACTCTGATCGTGATATCTTCCACTCTTCATTTTTTTTTCGGATCCACGAGTTCCTCTTATCTCTCCTGGTTACACCAAGCATGCACCTCTACACGAGTCTGAGTTGTCTGCAGCCTTTGTATGTCTTAGTTAAGGTCCACGTCTGCACCATACGTAAGCACCGGAAGGATGCATTGATCAAACACTTTTTAATACATAATGGCATATTGCTCTTGAAAATTATGCCGTTTCTTCCAAAAGCTCTCCAGGCAAGTTTTGTACGCCGATTAATTTCTTCAATGTGACCCTCACTTGATATCTGCTGTCCAAGATAAACGTACGTGTCTGTTATCTCCAGCAATACATATATATCGCTTTAAATGCGTGCCCAGTCTCACCTCAAGGGAGGGGTCCAAACCCCCGGCTATGCCACTGGTGTGCATCACTCTCGCGAAGCATGCAGTGTTTCTCTACCGGCCACTAAAGATACATTGTTTCACATACTGCCCAACATAGTGCAGGGTATGTTGAGTTCAGTTTTGTTACTGTTCCTTCGGAGATCAAAATTAACGGCTGCAGTTAGGGAGAGAAGCCAGGAGCAACAATTCAGCACCTAATGGGGAAGCTATTTACGTTTGTGAGAGGAGTTATGAACTTATTTTTTCAGTGTTAATGAATTTCGAAGGACTACTTTTGCACACGAAGAGTACTTTTCGTGGTTAACAGGGCCTTAGCTACCGGTAGGGCAGGGAGGGTGGTTGCTCTCCCAGAATGGCCATTCCCAAAGCAAGTAAATTATAGAAGGTATGTCCGAGAGCAGGTTTTTTCAGAGTCAGCAATTCTGAAGCCTCAGGCGTGGAGAGTTGTGACGTCATAGGTGCAAACGGGGTTAGCAGTGGGTCAAAGTTCAGACTCTCAACCTATCTATAGTGCACGTGCTTTCTGTAATATGTTTGGTGCCGCGGGTGGCCGAGTGGGCAACGTGCGTTACTGCCACGGGAAGGGCCTCAGGTTCGATGCCAGGCAGGTATGAACGCTCGATCCACTAAATACCCACCGTGCGTCGAAAGGGCACGTTAAGCCATCGGACCCCGGGCACTGGCCCCCCAGTAATAAATAAGGGAGTCTTCCTCCCCCTTTCTACTTCGCTTCCGTGTCACTTTCCCATCGGGCGCTCTAGCCCAAATTTCCTATTTCTAAAGGGTTGTTTAAGACCTGGGGTCAGACACTAAAATCCTCTACATATGATCATGTAATTTATGCAGTTTCAGCGACTTTTGTCCAATATTTTGCAAGTGATACACGATTTGCTGTGAATTAATGGTCAGTTGAGAAATATTTTTTATTAATATATTTGTCCAAAGCAGCTTTGGACGTTTTGCATTAACAACAGATGCCTGGATGCGCTGTGTGCCAACAGCGAAAAATTACATATTCTAATTTAACTTTTCATCGAATCCCAAAGGGCAGTTTGAGAAAATCTTGGATTAACTCATGTCGACGAAAAGACTCATTTAACACTGACAACGCCAAAATATGCTCTGCCCATTTTGATTAGGATTGAGAGACTTTGAAACTATTAGGATGAAATTCTCGCCTTAGACTGAAAAGAGGTTAGATTTCTCACGTTAATATATTTGGCAGTTGTACTTCAAGCACAAATCAATAAAGATCAAAAAACTTGCTAAAAAATAATCTCAGCAGTTTGTCGGAAGTAACTTAGAATTTTACATCTAAGAAGGCAAGATTGAGTCCAGATTTTCAAGTTCAACCTGCTGACGAGATAAGTGAACGCGATTCTGCTGCATTTAGCTTGGAAGCCGAAATGAAGCCCAGGGAAAGGAACTTTCATTCTTAAAAAACTATAGAAAAGCTCAAAATAAATTGAGATCGAAACTTTAGTATTTGGCAGAGCTAATATAAATTTGAAATTTACGATCTGAAAATGCATTGCTGAGGGGAGGGGGAGATTTATTGCTGAAGAGAAAGGTGAGAGCAAAATACATTGAGTAGAATTTTTCTAAAACTTTCTTCCCTTTCAAGGAAACTCGAGTTCTGATTGAGTGATGGCTTTATCATTAAGAGGCTTGTTAAAATTAGCTTACAATTTTGTTAGAAATCGAACATTCCACTACCTGGTGTGACCACTTTAAAGCGTTCGGTGTCTGGAATTAGAATTTCCCCAGGACTCACGTGATGTTTTCGTACTACTGGCCCAATATGCAAAAACTTGCTCCACGTTTAACAAAATTGGCATTAGTGATGGATGCGATAGGTATTGATGCAAAAATTTCATACAATCATGCTGAAGATTCTATTTTGGGATCATAAATCAGTACAAGTTGTAATGTTACGCAGCTTAAATTCATGGGTGTAGCCTGTATTTTATGACAGACTAAAAGATTTGTTGGGTAAAAAACTGGAAATTTGAAAGATCGGACTCTAAGTGGTTGGTTTAACTTCAGATTTAAAAGGCAGAAATCAGGCTTTGTGGAAGGAATTTCAAGTATAACAGAACCAGCTTTCCTAATCCTTGCGATAACCAAAGAATATTTGCGTTTGCTGATGTTCCGCATTTGCTGAAGCTGCTAAGGAATCATTTTTTGGACAGGCATTAAACTTCCAACGGGTGAAGTAATCACCAGCAAAGTTCTTTTTCAACTTGTTGAAAGATAAAGGCGAACTGAAAATTTGTTACAGGTTTTCAGAAAACCGGTTTTAGTTAAAAGGCAGAGAGGATGAAGTTTGCTGCACAGACATTTTCTTGCATGTTGCGAAAGCTAAGATATTTTTTAACGAAAGTTAAACAGCAGATTTATTTGAATTTGTGAATGACACGTTTGACGTGCTGAATTCACGTAGCCCTTCTGCCGATAATTTATTAAGAATGGGGTATGGACAACATATACGGACAGGTTGCAGTATTTAACAGAATGAAACTGGCGGAAGTGCGCATCTCGGGAAAAAATTTTGCTATTCCAGCAGGGCTTCAGTGTTTCTATCTTGAAAAAATTTACAAAACGTAGGAATGAAATATATACTAGCCTGCAGTCTCAACCAGGACTGTCTTTAAAATTTATTTTCACAAATTAGAGGCATAGGACGTGGATATGATCACCTTCCGTGCGAATTCAAATACAGATTAAGATTACCGTTGTTGAGCGGGTAGCTTCCAGAACCGTCGTGCGATTCTAACGTACGGGATGAGGGAATAAAATGTTTGACTTCCATATACTTACGTGGATTACTTCTACCATTATCCGATGAATCAGAAGCTGAGAAAGTTTAAAATTGTTTTTGGGTCAACAGATCAATTTGTGAAACAGGAAATTTGCAGCGTGTTGAAACACTCATCCTGGAGTCCAGAAACAGAAGAAGCTCTCCAATACATAGCTGGTTATTTGGCATTTCGTTCTGGGAATTCGCAACTAAAATTGTAATCCCGTGACTCTGGAACTTAACTGGATCTAGAATATCAGATGTGGGCTTACCTATCCTGCAAGCTCCGATTGGAACTGTACGAAAATTCTGGTTTTTCGAAAATACACGGAGAATTTAAAATATCACGGTATAGTTGTGCATTTGCCTTTGGAACTAACCATTTCCAGAAGCGGATGAAAACATCGTACGTCTTTACCCAAAATAGAGGATTTTTATTAGAATTAAATTCTTTAATACTTGCATGACGAAAGTGAAATATGAAAACTGGGCAAGAAGTTCTCAAAAGTAAAACTCATACTAAGTATTTAAAGCTCAAGTTTAATGTAACAGAAATGCAAAGAACACATTTATGTCTTTTTTACTGAGAAAAAGACATTTGCAGTTGCTAAATGTACCAAATAATAAGCATTAGAATTTTTAATAAGCATTAGAATTTTTTTTATTATTCGGAATGTAAAAATCTTTTCATTATTTGCAGCTATCTGTAGATAACACTACAGTACTTTTTTTGGATAACCTTCACAGAATGAAATGTTTTTTAGTGTTAAACACCCAACGCACAGCTAAAAGTTTGAAAACAGCTATAAGTTTCATTTGCATACCTGATAAAAACTAGACTTTCATAGCGTTTACAACTCTAAAACTTTAGTTTAAAAGTGGCAAAAGTATTTGCATGGTTTATAATAAATGGCAAAGTTTCATCTTAAGTTCTGTCTACTTAATTTTCCTCGAGATTTTATTTTTGATTTTAAGAAGGTTTCTAAGCGCAAATTCTGTTTGTTTTGAAATGTATTTATACATTTCTTTTGTAAAACGAAACAGTCATTTGCCTTGTATTTGAAGATACTGACTTAATACCGTGGAATTTATTCTGAAATATTTAAATTAAGAGTTTGCCATAAGACTAATGTTTTAATCCCAAAGTGTTCTCAAAAGTTTGAGAAACGCTATACAGAAAACTTCGATCCTTAGCCAATGCTGCTGTGCACCTTTTAAGTCACAGGGGTGTGGTACCAAGTAGCAAATACCGCCCGACCGGCTTACGGACCTGTTCTATTTACCTTGGGTCATTCCAGGGGAGTACGTTCATACTCCGGAGGATGTAAAAAGTTACACCGTTCAGTATTTCCTTTTCAAAGACTGGTTAATCTAACAGTATTCCATGTGGGTTACATAGGATACACAGTAACAGACAATAAGGTCTGAACATCTCATTCATGAACGGAAGCATAGAAAACAATATGCCCATGCCTAACTTCTATGACCTTTCTGAACATGTTAGGATGTAAAGCTATTAGATCATTTGTGCCCTGTAGCAGAGAGTTCTGTAATTCCTACCCTAAAGCTTCGTATTGTTACGTTCATTATCAGGGCCGGATTAAGGAGCGGTTTATAGCCTTGGGGATCCCACCATTACCAAGGGTCCCAGGAGGCGGGTCGTGGAAAATATTAAAAAAGGTTTATAAATTAAGTTTTACTTTTGTCTCGTACGATTTCCACTTTGTCAGAGGCTAGAAGACATTTCAAGGCAGTGACTCACCAAGGGCAAAGGTTACACGTCACTGTAGAGCGGGGTCGGCGTGACAGCTTTTTCACTACCCTCCACTTTCAAGTTTGCACTTTATGCCGCGGGTGGCCTAGTGGGCAACGTTAGTGACTGTCACGGAAAGTGCGGGTACGATCCCAAGCAGGTACGAACGTTCGATCCACTAAATATCCGCGGTGCGTCGGACCCCGGATTCTGGCACCGGTAATAAAGGGAGTCTTCCTCCCCTTTCTACTTCGCTTCAGTGTCACTTTCTTATCGGGCGCTTTAGCCCAAATCTATTTCTAAGGATTGTTTAAGACCTGGGTCAGACACTCCCTAAAATCCTCTACATATGATCATGCTCAAGTTTGCACTTTAAAAGTATAAAATGCTAAATAGTTAGAAAGTCTAAAACGAAATGTAGGGATCTTTAGCTTATTTAACTTGTTCTTATGAGGACAAAAAATAGCGACTTATGGAAACTCTGCAGGTAAATGTTTCTCAGGGTAATAAGTTAATTCAACAAAAATTTGTTGAATCAATAAGATTTTGTCGATATACAGTCAACAAAAAGTTGAATTTGCAAAATTCAAAATAGTTGATTTAACAAAATTTATTGTTATCACGACAAAAAAGCGTTCATTTAACAAAATTAGGTAGATTGTTGGGAAAACGTTATGACAGTGTTTTGTTGCAACAAAATTGTCATGATGTTTTGTATCAAATTCGCCAAAATCTACCTAGTCATTTTGTTAAATGAACAAAACGTTTTGTGATAAATTGTTAAAACAATTCAATTTTGCGAATCAAACTATTTTGTTTACTATATCGACAAAATTTTCTATTGATTCAACAAAACGTTTCTCAGTGTAGCTTGAATGCGCTACATTAGTTATCAAAAGCATATTTGCTGGAGTTTAAGGTTTTAACGGGCTTCATAATTGTCCTCCGTCATAAGTTCTTTCGGGGCCCACCAAGGCCTTAATCCGGCTCTTTACACCATCCGATACAGATTCGTTCAACGCTGGTTTGTTCTGTATTTCTGTGGAGTTCTGCTGTCAGCGTTCACGAGAAGTTTACGCTTTACTTGGTACTTACAACCTGTGGTTCTCTGGTATTGACCTAGCTTTTACGTTTTCAAAAAAGTTGTCTAAAACCTGAAGCGCGATTTTCGAACAATTATACTTTTCTATAATGGCAGTGTGCGAGGGGCGCAATTTTGATCGCTAAGGGGCGTAATCTCAAGTCACGCCTCTCCCAGATGAGAAAAGCTTGCTTGCGTTCCTGGGGGTTATATTCACGTACTACAGTAAGAACGTAAAGGTTTCAACTCAAACGGCATACCCAAGTGCGCCTAGTTGGTAATAAGTCAAAAATAAACTTTAAAGGGAGTAAAGAACACTCCATACCATAAAGCAACAACACTTTTTAGACAAATTTAACTTTGCCACGTTGATCACCATATCATAAGTTCACTTGAGTAGTTCATGTAGCTGACACACTAAGTAAGACAGTACTTCACAACACTTGATAAACGATCAGTTTAGTTTTAGATCTACACAACTAGAATACAGCCTCCACCTCCCAGCAGCTACTGGAGGTCACATCGTTTAAGGTAAATTCACACTCAGATTTTACTCACATTCTTATGAGATGCTTAATTAGGTGAAGCACGCACTTTAAGTGGACAGATATTAAACTTCTGTTGAGGAATTAGTCAACTGCGAGTAACCCGAATTTCTGTAGGTAAGGAATGCTTGTAAGAACACTATACCAGAAGTATTGAGCCTTCTAGAGGACAAGTATTAACGGAAGTTTGGACAGCTAAATACTCATTACTGGAGTGCAATAAGATTGTCATTAACCCCCTCCCTTCAGTTTGTGTAGAAAAAACTGAAGAGCAAGCTGGATTCTAGAGTGGCTACAGCACTATAGATCATATCCATGTACTGAGGACAAATTGAAAGAGCGAGGGAATATGAACTTCCATTACGCATGGCTTTTATCGATTATGAAAAGGCCTTTGATTCGGTGAAACCATCAGCAGTTACAATGGCTTTGAAATCCTGCGGTATTTAAGATGCACAAGTTAATAATATCTATGAAAATGCAGAGATTCGGCTGCTTGAAAATATAACAAAAATTGGAAAGGGAGTAAGACAAGGAGACACCGTATCTCCCAAGCTGTTTAATGCCACATTGCAAAAGTCTTTCAATCACTGAACTAAGAAAACAAAAAGGGAGATTAACTCACCTTCGTTTAACAGATGACGTAGTCATTTTTGCAACTAGCCCATCAGAGCTGCAGAGTATGATCCAGGAACTTGCTGACAAGAGTAAAGAAGTGGGATTAAAAATGAACTTTCAGAAGACAAAAGTGATGTTCAATGCTTTTACAAGAAATGAAGATTTATCGATTGATGGAGATAACAGATACGTACGTTTATCTTTGACAGCAGATATGAAGCTAGGGTCACATTGAGGAAGAAATTAATCTGCGTATAAAACTTGCCTGGAGAGCATTTGGAAGAAATGGCATAATTTTCAAGAGCAATATGCCATTAGGTCTTAGAAGAGAAGTGTGATCAATGTATCCTTCCAGTGCTTAGGTATGGTGCAGAGACGAACCTTAACTAAGAGGCATACAAAGGCTGCAGACAACTCAAAGCAGCATGGAGAGGTGCATGCTTGGTGTAACCGAAAAACGACAAGAGTGGAAGACATTACAGTTAAATCACTGAAATGGTAATGGGCTGGACATACTGCCAGAAGGACAAACCATCGATGGACAGCCGAAATTTTAGATTCCAAGAAACAGGAAGAGACCTAGACTACAACATGGGAGATGGATGCGGGAGTAACATGGAGACTGGCACAAGACAGACCATTGTGTAAGAGGCTTGGAGAGACCTTTGTCCAGCAGTGGATTGATAACTGTTAATGATACAACTAGTGGAGTCAGAACGGGAGTGGGTAAGTTTCCCTAATATGGTGCTTCAAGATTAGAGAACTTATCAAGAGAAGACTGCCAAGATTTCCTCTGACCTTTCACTTCCTAGAGGCTGGTGCGATAGGAAGAGTTACGTGAAGAAAACAAAGCTGTACGTGTGACAGAGTTGTAAAATCAGTAACAACTAGTTTCTCTACTTCCGGTTACACGAATTTTAGCAGTACTTTTAGTGAAGGGGTGTTAACGGGGAAATCCCGATATTTCACGTACTTTTTTGTAGCACGTACTTGCTTAGTAATTCACTAGATAAGTTCTACCCTTCAAGGATTCAGCCACGCTTCTACCTCAAGCAAAGCACTCTACGGGAAATGATAAAAAAAAAACACGAACAGTTAAATTAGCGTCTAATACCTTAAGGCCCGGAACGCCGAACAGTAATTTAACTTAGCCGCTCCGGTGGCGCAGTGGTCTAAGGCGTTGGCCTCTGCTCATTCGTCCGTAAGGGGTCCGGGTTCGAATCCCGGTCAGGCATGGATGTTGTGTTTGTCTTACGGCACTGGCTCTCTCCCTTCCCTGGAACCAGTGACCCTAAATTAGGGACGGGCGACTGCTTATAGCCCATTTGAGTTGCTCACGGTGGTCGTTAAACCTCCAATCAAAAAAAAAAAATTTAACTTAGGATTGAAACAAATCTCTACAGTAAAAACAAAGCCATAGTAACAAACAAAGACCTCTCAGCTAACCACAGAACTAATACTTACCTGTGGTGGAAGCTATAACCTGCCCACAAAGTCCAAAGATAACAGTGCAAACCAGCCAGCTGATTTTTGATATAGGCAACATCCTGGTGTCGAAAACGCAAGAAACACCCACAGCACTGAAATAAAATAGACCCAGTGATCCTTTATGTACAGCAAGGTTTGAACGTCCATTTATGTAAATCATTCAAGTTCTCTTTTCCGATAACGATTATCTATAAGATACACACGACGTTTAACTATTAAGTGACCCAAACGATGTATTCACACTATATAATGACAGACCCTCACTCTTATGTCCCAATGGCCTCCCGAGCTAAAATGAAGAGTGCCATAGTAGATTTTTAATGGAGCTTCGAAGGGCGAAACAACTGTTAAAACGAAAAATGCAGGCAAACCTATCTGTAAAGTACTTCGACGCGACTTTTTTTTTTTTTGATTGGAGGTTTAACGACCACCGTGAGCAACTTAATGGGCTATAAACAGTCGCCCGTCCCTAATTTAGGGTCACTGGTTCCAGGGAAGGGAGAGAGCCAGTGCCGTAAGACAAACATAACATCCATGCCTCACCGGGATTCGAACCCGGACTCTGGTCGGACGAATGATCAGAGGCCATCGCTTAGACCACTGCGCCACCGGGGTGGCTTTCCCGGGATCGTAAAAATAATTAGTATTTTTTAAGGGTTTTTCGACCAAGGTCCGTGAGCAACACGATGTGCTATAAGCAGTCGCTCGTCCCTAATTTAGGGTCACTGGTTTCAGGGAGAGGAGAGAAACAGTGCCGTAAGACAAACACACCACCCATACCTGATCCGGCTATCCTGGTGACGCAGTGGAATAAGCGTTAGCTTGTGGCCATTCGTCTAAGATGGCTCCAGGTTCGAATCTCAGTAAGGCATCGATGCTATTTTAATCTTACGGCACTATCTCTCTCCTTCCCTGGAACCAGTGGCCCTAAATTAGAGACGGGCTACTGCTTATAACCCATCGAGTTGCTCACGGTAGACATTAAACTCCAAACAAAATACAAAAAATGTCTCATGCTGGACTTGAATCCGAAGCCATTTCGTACGAATGGTCAAAAGCCAGAGCTTCTGATTCGAACCCGAACCCATCTCGTACGAATCATCAGAAACCAACGCTTCTTCCAACGATTGGTCAGAAGCCAGAGCTTCTGATTCGAAGCCATCTCGCCGCCCCAGTGGCGCAGTGGTCTAAGGCGTTAGCCTCTGAGCTTTCGTCCGTAAGGGGTCCGGGTTCGAATCCCGGTCAGGCATGGATGTTGTGCTTGTCTTACGGCACTGGCTCTCTCCCTTCCCTGGAACCAGTGACCCTAAATTAGGGACGGGCGACTGCTTATAGCCCATTGAGTTACTCACGGCGGTCGTTAAACGTCCAATCAAAAAAACAACAACAACAAAAAAAAACGAATCGTCAGAAGTCAGCGGCGCTTTTGATTCAAACCCGAATCCATCTCGTACGAATGGTCACAAGTCAGCGCTTCTCCTTTTTTTTTTTTTTTTTTTTTTTTTTTGATTAGAGGTGTAACGACCACCGTGAGCAACTCAATGGGCTGTAAGCAGTCGCCAGTCCCTAATGTAGAGCCACTGATTCCAGGGAAGGGGCAAAGCCAGCGCCGTAAGACAAACACAACAGTCATGCTTCACTGGGATTCGAACCCGTACCCAATCAAGGACAAATGATTAGAAGCCATCGCTTAGACCACTGCGCCACCGGGGCGGCGATTCTTCTTCTTCTTCTTTTTTTTTGTTTTTTTTGTTTGAGGTTTAACGATCACCATGAGCAACTCAATGGGCTATAAGCAATCGCCCGTCCCTAATTTAAGGTCACTGGTTCCTAGGAAGGGAGAAAGCCAGTGCCGTAAGACAAATACAACATCCATGCCTCACCGGGAGTCAAACCCGGACCCCTTTCGGACGAATGATCAGAGGCCATCGCTTAGACCACTGCGCCACCTCTCCCCCCCCATCTCGTACGAATGGTCACAAGTCAGCGCTTCTGATTCGAACCCGAACCCATCTCGTACGAATTGCCACAAGCCAGCGCTTCTGATTTGAACCGGGACCCATCTCACGCGAATGGTCAGAAGCCAGCGCTTCATTTTCGAATTCGAACCCATCTCGTACGAATGGTCGCAAGCTAGCGCTTTTGATTCGAACTTGAACCCATCTCGTACGAATGGTCAGAAGGCAGCGTTTTTGTTTCGAACCAAAACCCATTTCGTACGAATGGTTACAAGCCAGCGCTTCTGATTCGAACTTTTTTCAATGAAGAAAGTTTTTTTATTTCCGTTTTTACAGTCTTTTCAATGAAGATACAGTTTTTTTATTTCCGTTTTTACAGTGACAGCACAGTTCCGCTTATTTCGGGATTGTTTTTTTTTTTTTTGTATTTTAAGTGATTAAGGACCATTTTGAACAATTCCACTGGCTATAAGCAGTCGCCCATCTTTTTTTTTTTTTTTTGATTGGAGGTTTAACGACCACCGTGAGCAACTCAATGGGCTATAAGCAGTCGCCCGTCCCTAATTTAGGGTCACTGGTTCCAGGGAAGGGAGAGAGCCAGTGCCGTAAGACAAACACAACATCCATGCCTCACCGGGATACGAACCTGGACCCCGTTCGGACGAATGATCAGAGGCCATCGCTTAGACCACTGCGCCACCGGGGCGGCGCCCATCTTTCCTTTGGGTCCACTGGTTTCACGGACAGGAAAGAGACACTGCTGTTAGACAAACATACCATCCATGCTTCATCCGGGACTTGAACCGGGCACAGCTTGGACTACTAGCCAGAAACCAACGCCTGCTTTTGTGTGTGTGGGGAGGGGGGGATGACGATTACGGTGAGCAGCTCGATGGTCCATAAGCACTACCCTGTTCCTATTTAGGGTCACTGGTTCCAGGGAAGGGAGAGAGCCAGTGCCGTAAGACAAAGACAACATCCATGCCTCACCGGGATTCGAACCCGGACCCCGTTCGGACGAATGATCAGAGGCCATCGCTTAGACCACTGCACCTGTGTGGCTACATCAGGTATAAAAACTAACTGAATATGGGCACCTGAAGTCAAATAAAAAACCAGCTCAGCACATTAAAAATCAATTTATATTATAATTATTTTAATATACACGAACTGGCCACTTTATTATGACCACCTGATAATTTTAAGCAAATGAGCTATGGCTGCACGCTGTTGCCGCCAGAGGGCGAGGCTAGTAAAAAAAGGGAAAGCTTAGTGCTTGCGCCAGAAGTAGAAGTGATTTTTGGGTGACGAGATGGGTAAAAAATGCGATTTGACGGACTTTCAACGTGGGATGATTGTAAGAGCTCGGATCCATGGAGCGAGTATCACCGAAATTGCCGCATTCGTGAAATGTTCCAAAGCAGCTGTTGTTAAAGTGTTTAAAGACTGGACTGTCAGCCAAAAAACTGGGTCTCTACGTGCAACGTGTGGTCGTCATCGACTAGTGACTGCTCGGGCGGAACGGAGAGTATCCATACTGGTAACGGACCACAGAAGGGCAACAGTGCAGCAAATCACAGACCATCTTAATCAAGGATCCCCTCAAATGATCTCTGCACACACTGTTCGCCGTACACTGCATCGGATGAGATATGGCAGCCGAAGGCCGGTTCGAATACCTTTGATGTCTGCAGTTAACAAGAGAAAGCGTCTCCAGTTCGCACAGGAGCACAAGGATTGGACAGTCGATAATTGGAAACAAATTATGTGGTCCGATGAATCACGTTTTCAATTGCACCATGCCGATGGCCGAGTGAGAATTTGGCGGAAACAACACGAAAGCATGGACCCCAAATGCATTGCTACAACCCTTCAAGCTGGTGGAGGCAACGTTAAGGTTTGGGGAATGTTTTCCCGGCATGCTTTGGGCCCTTTAATTCGTGTTGATCAACGTCTGACTGGCACATCATATTTAAACATCGTTGCGGACCAAGTGCATCCTGTCACATGGATGGTTTATCCCAATGGCGATGGCTACTTTGAACAAGACAATGCGTCCTGCCATAGTGCTCGTATCGTACAAGATTGGTTTCAGGAACATGCCGGTGAGTTTACTTTGCTTAGGTGACCCCCATAATCTCCAGATCTCAACCCCATTGAGAATTCGTGGGATGAAGTTGAACGAGCCATCAGACAGCTGGATCCATAACCCTGCAATCTCACACTCCTGGAAAGTGCTATTCATCAAGCATGGTCTCAGATTCCACAAACGACCTATCAACATCACGTGGAGTCCATGGCACGAAGAATCGACGCAGTATTAAAGGCAAAAGATGGCCCAACGAAGTACTGAAGGGGTGGTCATAATAAAGTGGCCACTCAGGGTATATTTCTCCAGTTACAGTTTCCTTTTTGCAATTAATCGCAATTTAAATAATTGCCGCGCAGTGTTTCTAAAGGATGGCTTCTGATCAGACGTCCGAGATGGGTCCGGTTTGGAATCTCGGTGAGGCATGGATATTGTTTTTGTCTTACGGTCCCTGGAACCAGTGGCGGTGAATTAGGGATGGGAGACTGCGTAATTCTTTTTCTATGTGTACATTTGTCAACGCATGTACTGGGTAAGTACACAAGTTCTGACCGTTTAGGTTTGCGTGACAACGAAATTCTGTATGAGACTTACACGATGAGGTGGCAATACCATTCAGTTAGTCTGCTGGAACTTTTTTGCGATAAAAACAGCAGCGTTGAAAACTGCAACACATTTGATGTACAGCATTAAAGGTGTAAACATCAGTTTTAATTAAGTGAACATTCGTCACTGTTTCTCTTTGGTGTTCGATAAAAAAAAAAAAAAAAAAAAGGAACTACGTCAACCGCAGAGGTATAACTAGAGCGGATGTGTATCTCAAGAGAGGGCTCAAAAATCACTACGCACAATCTGATTACAATCGGAATTGAAATATTTGCACCAGTTCGTGGTACAGAATTTATCTATAATTCCTTTCGCCAGTTGTGGTAGCCTGGCGGCTAAAAATTTACATTTCTTCCTCAAACTGTGCAGGGGATGTAAGTTGCTCACAATCAGCAATGAATGAGTGGTTGTTCGTGCGTTGCAAAACACGGGTGTCGTTCATATTTTTAAAGATTCTCTGGGGACAATTCGATCATTACTGCCAGTACGGCAAGCTTAATTCGACCTGCTTAATGTGGTACCAAAGGTCGGAACTCCGGAGCAGTTGGGAATCTCACCACTCTTTTCACATTTTGTATTTTACCGGCGCCAATTTTTTTTTTGATTGGAGGTTTAACGACCACCGTGAGCAACTCAATGGGTTATAAACAGTCGCCCGTCCCGAATTTAGTGCCACTGGTTCCAGGGAAGAGAGAGAGCTAGTGCCGTAAGACAAACACAACATCCCCCTCGCCGGGATTTGAACCCGGACCTATTGCGGACGAATGATCAGAAGCCATCGCTTAGACCACTGCGCTACCGGTGCGGTACGGGTCCAAATGGCGTTCCACTTCCAGTTCAGCTTCACCACTTAGAACATCCTTGATGTATGTGAGGGTAAGAGAATGCGTGAAACCATTCTGCTTAGTGCTGTTCCCCATTTCCTTACTTTTTCCGACATAATTATAATTAATGGGGATAGAATGCCTTTCCAGTTTGGGATAAGAAATGACACCTAGTTTCCTAATACCCTATTTGCAGTATCATGCCCTAACAAAAATGTTTGAAAGTTAAATTGTTGTTAAACTACAAAAATGACTATAACTTTGCAAAGCTCTTCCTCTGGCCCGCCGAAAAACCAGCCCGTTCTTAAAATCTATTTACATATCCGTTACTGATTATTAATTATCAATTAACTACAAGATAATTTGAAAAAAAAAAAAAGACAGTATAAAATTCAGGGTGCAGCGAAATGTCAGAAGCAGCTACCGATGGCCAGTGTCAGTTTTTTTTTTTTTCCTTAAAAATTGTAATTGCACATGCGTGTGGGTACTAAATAAAGGTAATTTGTTCGTTATCAACAGACAAGGCCACTTTTATAACCCTAAAAACGTATCCAACAAGCAGGATTATAATACATTCATTGTCATAAAAATCCGCGGACCGAGAAGGAGGCGTCGGATTGAAATGAGATTTTAGTAGTGAGATGGTACATGCCAAGGACAGAAGTGATTACAATATCATAGCAGCGGGGACAATTTCCCGCAGAAATACGGTGCACATTCCGGTCAGCGTTAGTACCGCGTCTGACCGCCTTGTGTACGGATACATGCGGTGATACGGCCCGGCATTGAGTTAAAGAGACGCCGTATGTTATCCTGGGACATATTTATACACACTTCTTGCAACTGAAGCTCTAAATCACGAATACTGGGAGATGTAGAAAGCTAGCGTTCCATCAGGCCCCACACGTGCTCGATGGGCAAAAGATCTGGCGATTTGGTAGGCCCCGGAAGCGTCGAAGCATGACGTAGACAGTCTTAGAAAACCCGAGCCGTGTGCGCACGGGCGTTATCTTGTTGGAAAATGATCCCGTGTCGCCCCGCCAGGAAAGGCAGCACGAGGGACGACAGGATCTCCTGTACGTAGCGCTGGGCTGTAAACGTCCCTCGGATCACTGAGAGGGAGGTACGGCTGTCATACGCGATGGCTTCCCAGATCATCAGGCCTGAAGTGCGGGATGTGTACCGCTGTACAGTGACGTTGGGACTGTAGCGCTCACCTGCGGTCCTCCACACTCAGGCAAGGTGGTCGTCCATTCTCATACAGAAGCGGGATTCGCCTCTGAATACTACACGTCGCCAATCCGTAGCATTCCGCGTTGCGCGCTGCTGACACCACTGCAATCGCCGCCGATGATGGTCAGGTGCTAATGTCAGAAAACGTAAGGGCCGTCGAGAGTGCAGATTCGCCTCTGCCAGGCGTCTGGAAATGGTTCTGGCGGACAAAGGAGTCCCTTGTACAGCTGCCACATGTCTCTGGATATTTGACAAGGACGTCGTTGCATCTGGGCGTCCCGCTCTGACGATACTATGGTCCCCTCTGCTGGTGCTGTGTCTGGGTCGTCCAGAGGCAGTCTGCCGTGTCTGGGTGCCTTCTCGTGTCCATTGCTCCCAACACGATCGCACGGTTTTGTCCGACAGGCACAAATGGCTGCCGATTCGGCGAGCAGGGACACATTGCCTCTCTCTCTCTCATACCCTCGTTCAGACTCCAGCAGTTGTCCGTACGCACATCTACGGCGGCTCCTCGGCATGTCTATCGCTCAGGGATCTCACCTGACTCTTACCGTGCACTTCGGCACTAATGTGGAGTCCACTGCTCAGGCGCCTTATGAGCCCCGTGGATTGCGATTGCAGCACCGGTCGTGGACACGCGGGCATGCATAATCGCACGAAACTTTAATCATTTGCATGTCTGCCCTTCCGTTAGCTATTCGCAGAGTTTCGCGTTAATTGCACGGTTTTTTCTTGGTGCGCGGATTTTTATAACAATGAGTGTATTTCAGGCGGTAAAGCCTTTTGGTCTTAACGACTTCGGTGGAGGGGGGTATTATTTTGTGTTTTCCCCCTGGCGCAGAAATACCTAGTCATGCCTCTGGTCCACCGAGGCATACTTTTTTTGTACCGTTTTTATACGTATGTACAAAGATAGTAATACGCAGCTACTATTACAGTGTTATGTAGTAAAACCAATAATATCAATTAAAACTGAAATAACACTACAGCGCAGTGCTTATACCTAGATACGTATTTCATAACGTAACATCAAACAAAGATATTCACCCTTTCCACATTTATAAGTAAGTCACGGAAAAATTCTCATTGGCCGCCACCGGGAGTCGAACCCGGCGCGTAACTGGAAGACCCTGGGTTCGACTCCCGGTGGCGGCCAATGAGAATTTTTCCGTGACTCACTTATAAACGTGGAAAGAGCGAATATCTTTGTTTGATGTTCCTGGTCCACGTTAAATTTCTGTATTAATCACAACGTAACAAGAAATATGCCACAAAATTATCGGGTGTATGCGCACAACTTTTGAATCTTTTCTGGCATAAATAAGAATTTCTTGAAGCGGATATATAGAAGAAGAAAGCGGCCAGCGAAAAGGGGTATGCATTTATGCCTCCAAGTGGAAAATCTGTGCATTATTAAAAATGCACAGTGTGCGCAGTGTCAGTTGTAGCCAATGGAATTAAAAAATAATAATAACGGGTTTTCAGTGGAAATGCAAAAACATTCAATAACAGAAATACCTAAGTACGACCAATAGTGGTAGAAATTCTAATTCCGAAATTCAAAAAAACAAAAACACAATCTCTGCACAGAGCTTTCCACGTAATGGAAGAAGATACCCGAGCCAAGAGGAAGTTTTCATATTAAGCAATTAGAAATACAGATACAGATGTAAATGGGATGTAATTTCACGCCTATCTGGAACATTCTACTTTATTTGTGGAAAAAGTGAGTGCAAAATATTTTTCGTAGTGAAAGGTATCCATCCAAGAAATTATTTTTCCAAGGAATTTTAGAATCGGAGATACTCTTTCAAATAGGAGTTCACGCTGATGCCAGCCAGTTTGGCGGTAGAACTGAGTTTTTACAAAAGTAGCAAACGTCCGCAAAGTACGTGTGCTGTGAAAGCTATCGATACAATCAGAATTTTTCAAACACAATTCCTAGAAGCAGAGATACAGAAGATAAAGTTTATACACATACATCGTGCATTTTACTGTATAAGGAAGTTAACGTGCGCAATGTCTAACGTAGCAAATAACACAAGACAGAAGGAATTTCTTCAATATGATTTTAGAAGTGGAGATGCAGTTGCATACAAAAATGCAACTAACACAAATTAGCTTGTGCATTATGAAAAATACGCAAAATACTCCACGAAGTGAACGAGATCTGATTAAAAGTCTTTTTTTTTTTTTTTTTTTTTTTATCGTACTTTCAAAAGCAGAGTTACCGAAGTAAAATGGAATACGCATTTGCGCTACTGGCTGAGGTTTTATTGCTGGGTTGCTTCTGACTAACAAGTTGTATAACGAAGTGAATTTCTCCGTCATTTTTATCCGCGCCGGGGTTCGAACCCGGGTCCACTCATTCCGGAATAAGTTGCTCTACCAATTAAGCTACGCGGACATGTATTCTGATTCCTATCTGCCTTTATATCATGTGCGTCCTGCTGGCAGGTACGTCACATCTCCCCCCCGAAAGAGGGCCGGGGGCATGGCCCACGGGTCAGCCGTGACCACGAATCGCTGCAGCCAGACAACCACTGTAGAACGTGCACTTGAGAACTCCCAGTCAATCTGGTGTGTGGAATGCAACGTCACACACATTTATTTTTCGAAGCACTGGAGAAGGGATTCTCTGATTTTTCCTATCTCGCGGTGTGGAAATAACATCACACCAATGCGAGATTTTGAACGGCCGGGTCATCCGGGTAGTTCGGGCGCCATTATAACGAATTGAATTTCTCCGTCATTTTTATCCGCGCCGGGGTTCGAACCCGGGTCCACTCATTCCGGAATAAGTTGCTCTACCAATTAAGCTACGCGGACATGTATTCTGATTCCTATCTGCCTTTATATCATGTGCGTCCTGCTGGCAGGTACGTCACAGTTGCTTTAGTCGGCTCCATTTTTTTTTTTTTTTTTTGGAGGTTTAACGACCACCGTGAGCAACTCAATGGGCTATAAGCAGTCGCCCGTCCCTAATTTAGGGTCACTGGTTCCAGGGAAGGGAGAGAGCCAGTGCCGTAAGACAAACACAACATCCATGCCTGACCGGGATTCGAACCCAGACCCCTTACGGACGAATGATCAGAGGCCAGCGCCTTAGACCACTGCGCCACCGGGGCGGCATTAGTCGGCTCCATAGATTTTCGATGGGGTTAAGGTCTGGCCTATTCTCAGGCCATTCCAGCAGTGGAATATGATTATATTGAAATCTCTTTTCGCACACAGCAGCAACATGACATGGAGCTGAATCCTGTTTAATTATAAATGGTTCATTATCTTGGAAAAGATCACGTGCGGAAGGCTTCAGTTTGGGCTCAAGTATTTCATTAATGTACTTTTGGCCATTTATATTCCCATTAATCACGCAAATTCTGCCCACACCTTTTGATACCATACAACCCCAATACATAACACTAACTGGGTGTTTCACGGTACATGTAATGCAACCAGGATGCAAATCTTCTCCGATTCTTCTTCTTACGTATTTTATGTCATCACTGCCAAACAGGGAGATTTTGGTCTCATCACTCCAAATAACACTGTCCTGCTGTTCCGTTGTCAAGGGAACATGGGTTTTAGCCCAGTTTAATCTTTTCAACCTTTGTTTGAAAGATAAAAATGGCTTTTTTCATGGAATTCTAGCTTTTAGACCAAATTCCTGCAGTCTGCGCCGAACAGTCCTTACACTCAACTTCACATTGCATTGCGACATTTCATATTGTATACACCCAGACGATTTTCTTCTGTCACCTAGGCACAGTCTTTTAATTCATCTATCATCATTTGGTGTTGTGCAACTTTTCCTGTCTTTACCAGTATGGTTTTGTAGTGACTCTTCAAAAATTTAGAAATGCCACCTTCGGTTAAGTTTCCACCAATTTTTCTTCTAATTTCTTCATAACTGAAGCCTTGTTCACTTAATAGTATTATTTTACATCGCTTTCTGGGGTACTGAGTGACCAGTCAACTCTTTGCGCCATTTCTTTAATTTTATTACGTTTTACAAGCTCACTAAATGAAAGAACAAAACAAAACAAAACAAAACAAAACAAAACAAAAAACTTGATAGCAATCACATAACACACTGACAAATGTCCTCCTCTCAGCTCCAATACATTACATCAATAGCTGAATCCCACTGTGATATGATTGACTCATTGCCTAAACAAGATGACACCTGATTGGCTCTTTAAACACTCATGCTGAGTCGCTACATTCAAATGAAGGAAAGCTACTTCATATCAAACTACGCAAGTTGTGCTTCCTTTTTCTGGTTATTTGGCTATAACTTTTCATAATACAGATAATTGAAGAACTTTGTTACATTACATTCTTGATGAAATTATCTGTCCATTGATATATAATTTTATGGTATTACCCTCCAAAAAAACTGGTGTTATGAATCATTAAACCTCAAAAATACACTTTTTCCAAAAGGTTTCCACAGTTTTGGCCACTATACATACCAACCACTGAATTAGAAACGCTTATTCAGTACCTGGTAGGATCTACAGCCCGAATTACAGCACGTATGCGGTTTGGCGTAGATTCTATAAGGGGCGTTGGAGTACGTCTACGACATACCAAGTGTTCACCAAACAGCTAAGACTTTCAATGAACAATTCATTCGCCTACTAATTTCATTATCCAATTTGTTTTCTCTGTCAAACAGACTTCCTAAATACACAAACTCATTCACCTGGTCAATCAAGGTGACATTTAGACATACGTATTACATTCAGTACTACCAGTTCCTCGCTTGAGCGAGGAACTGGTAGCACTGAATGTGATATACACACATAAGCCGTTTTATAATTAAAATCCCATTTAAATCGGGTAGTTTTCACGGAAGTTATCGTGCGAAAATAATGGCAAACGAATCTCACGCATGCGCGCTGCCCGCAATTGCTGACAACAAACATAAACTGCTGGCCACCCAAAATGCAACACCAAGAAGGACAAGAGATAACAAAGCCAGATTTACTGAACACATAACAACAGATACAAAGATGAAACGATTGAGCTTACAGGCCCGTGCGACTTGCGGAACACGCAGACATCAATAGTTCGTGTGTCCCCCATGGCTGGCAAAAACGGCCGCTACACGCCGCGGCATCGAACGAAAGATGTTTTGGATGTGGGCTTGGGGTATGTCGGTCCAGGCTGCTTCCACACGTTGCCACAGTTCATCAGGCGTAGCCGCGGGTGGTGCTTGCCGGGCCACTCGGTTGCCGATCAGCGACCAGACGCGTTCGATGGGCGACATATCGGGAGAACAGGCGGGGCACGGCAACAGTTGCACATGGTGAGCCGTGAAGAATTGTTGCACGATGCGTGCCACGTGCGGGCGCGCATTGTCCTGTTGAAACGTGGCCGCTGGCAGGTCCTACAGGTAAGGAAGGACTACAAGCTCCAAAATTTTGGAGATGTAGCGGTGGCTGTTGAGTGTTCCGGCGATACGTACCAGAGGGGTGCGGGTGTCATGTCCAATTGCGCCCCAAACCATAACGGCAGCCGACGGACTGGTATGGCGATGCATAATGCAGGCGTCATACAGTCCGTCGCCGCGATGCCGCCACACGCGGATGCGGCCATCGTGGTGTTGAAGGCAGAAGCAGTATTCGTCGGAGAAGGCAATGTCGTGCTATTCCGTAGTCCAGGTGCGGCGTTCAACGGCACACTGCCGCCGCACTCGCCGGTGGTGTAACGTCAATGGTAATCGGAGCAATGGGCGCCGTGCGACAAGTCCCCGCTTCTGCAGACGACGTCGAACGGTACGTGCTGACACCGATTGTTGCGCAACATACTCTAATCCCTGCGCTAACGTTCGTGATGTGGCGGTGCGAGCCGTCAATGCCCGCCGCACAACATGCCGGTCCTCTCGTTTAGTGGTGTGCAGCGGCTGCAGCAATCGCTCACGTCGGTTCGTCCGTCCCTCTTGCAATCACCGAATCCATACTCGCCTCACTGTGGCTGGATGTCGTCCCACATGGGCGCCGATGTCTCGGTACGATAAACCGCTGTCGCAATAAGCCACTATTCGTCCTCTGTCGAACTCCGAAACGTGCTGGAATGACTGCCGTATTCTGCGACGAGGTATCAGGAAGCTTCCCACGCACAGGTCCGGTAGCACAACACATTTCCACTACTTACACCCGCCTTCTGTGCACCCTTCTTATAGTGCTTCTCGGTGGCGTGCCGGGCGCACATGATTTGCATATGCCCTGCAATGCTGATCGTTTGCATGTCCTCTCGCAGGCGACGCATGCTACAAATTTCAGGCCAATCGGATGCTTCCTTCTTGGTGTTGCCTTTTGGGTGGCCAGCAGTGTATTTGGCGTGAACTGCTTTCAAAGTGTTTACCAGCCAGGAGGGGCGGCTGTTCCTGGCGCAGGCCAAGAGGGGGTGCAAAAATCACTGTTTACAGTCTGATTAAAATTGAAGTTTTGATTTAGTTTCTGACAGTTTTTTCGCGTCATAGTTTGATATTTCTTAACTAACAGACTTTGCTTACAATATGCTTCGCCAATTTCGGTAACCTCGACAGCGTAAAATTCGCATTTCTTTCTCTAAATGTTCTGTGGATCTCACATTCCGAAATGAAGACACAATTTATATGTACGTTGCAAGATAAGGATGTCATTCTCATTGTTGAAGATTCTCTGGAGGCTATTCGGTCATTACTATGAGCTAAGCCTGCCAGCTGCATTCGGTTCGTTTGATGTGATGCCGAATGTCCAAACTCCGGAGCAGTTGGGAAAAGCTATACAAACAGTCACAGTTTGCACAGTAGTCTTGTAACGTACCTGCCAGAAGGACGCACACGACATAAAGGCAGATAGGAATCAGAATAAAACGTCCGCGTAGCTCAATTGGTAGAGCGACTTATTCCGGAATGAGGGGATCCGGGTTCGAATCCTGGCGTGGACAGAAATGACGGAGAAATTTACTTCGTTATAGTGGCGCCCGAACTATCCGGATGACCCGACCGTTCAAAATCTCGCAATGGTGTGATGTTATTTCCACACCGCGAGATAGGAAAAATAAGAGAATCCCTTCTCCAGCACTTCGAAAAAAAAAATAATAAGGGGTAGATGATGTAACGTACCAGGAGATGTGACGTACCTGCCAGAAGGACGCACACGACATAAAGGCAGATCGGAATCAGAATAAAACGTCCGCGTAGCTCAATTGGTAGAGCGACTTATTCCGGAATGAGGGATCCGGATTCGAATCCTGGCGTGGACAGAAATGACGGAGAAATTTACTTCGTTATAGTGGCGCCCGAATTATCCGGATGACCCGACCGTTCAAAATCTCGCAATGGTGTGATGTTATTTCCACACCGCGAGATAGGAAAAATCAGAGAATCCCTTCTCCAGCGCTTCGAAAAATAAATGTGTGTGACGTTGCATTCCACACACCAGATTGACTGGGAGTTCTCAAGTGCACGTTCTACAGCGGATGGCTGCCTGCAACGATTCATGGTCACGGCTGACCCGTGGGCCATGCCCCCGGCCCTCTTTGGGGGGGGATGTGACGTACCTGCCAGCAGGACGCACATGATATAAAGGCAGATAGTAGTCAGAACAAACGTTCGCGTAGCTCAATTGGTAGAGTGACTTATTCCGGAATGAGGGGATCCGGGTTCGAATCCCGGCGTAGATAAAAATGACGGAGAAATTTACTTCGTTATAGTCTGATTATGCCTCACACATAGGGATAACATTGGCATGTGACATTTGGGGGGGAGAAGTTAACGACCACCGTGAACAACTCGATGGGCTATAAGCAGACGCTTGGCCATAATTTAGAGCCACAGCTTTCATGGAAGGAAGTGAGCCAGTGCTGTAAGGCAAACACAACATCCAAGCCTCATGGGATTCAAACCCGAACCCATCTCGGTTAAATGGTAAAGAATGCTTAGATTAGTGTGCCACCGAGGTGGCAATTTTGTTTTGTCGAGCAGTGTGCATATAAAAAGATACCTAACGGTGTAATATCTCAGGGTTTGCCCTGGGCGCAGAAATGCCTAGTAACGTCTCTGCCAGAGAGTTTTTTTTTTATTGGAGGTTTAACGACCACCGTGAGCAACTCAATGGGCTATAAGCAGTCGCCCGTCCCTAATTTACTGTCGCTGGTTCCAGGGAACCAGTGAGAGTAAATTAGGGACGTGGCCAGTGCCGTAAGACAAACACACCATCCATGCCTCGCCGGGATTCGAACCCGGACCCCATTCGGAAGAATGATCAGAAGCCATCGCTTAGACCCTTGCGTCACCGGGGCGGCAATTTTGTTTTTTTCGAGCAGTGTGTATGTAAAAAGGTACCTGGGGGCGCAATATCTTATTGTTTGCCCCGGGCGCAGAAATGCCTAGTAACACCTCTGCCAGACAGTCTTTAACTGGCTCAGATTTGATGAAAGAGGACTTTGCTCCCGAATCTGTTTTTCTAGCATTTCCATACATCCTCAGTGGAGTTCAGATCCGAGCTTTGGGTTGGCCATGGAAGATGGTGGAAGTCGTTGTCGTGCTCGCTGAACCACTGCTAAATACATCTTACGCGATGGAAAGTATAGCATTGTCGTTCATAAAATAACCGTCACCTGCTGAATAAAAGCCAATATTGCAGGATGGACTTAATCGGTAGCAATGTTAAAATAATCCTTGTAAGACACCTGACCTCCCAGCAATGTAAGTGGGCCTGTCCTTTAACGACAAAACGTGTCCCACGCTGTGACACCATAACCTTGATTTGTGTTTGCAAGACAAGCTGAGTCCTTTGCTTCATAGGGGTTCCCCCCAAACTCTCGTGTTCTGTAACGCCTACCGTCGTTACAGAACACGGTATACTGCGACTCGTGAGACCACCTGACTTATTACCAGTCTTCTAGTAGCCATTCACGGTGTTCCTGACACTACTGAAGACGAAGTTTCCAATTCTTCCCAGAAGTTAGTGGATTCCGTATAGGCATACGACTGGCAATACCGATCCTCTTCAATTCCCTGAATGTGGGTCAGAAAACAGCTTTCATTAAATACTTTAGTCAACTGCTGCACACAGAAGTCTTGTTTCTCCGTACAAGCCTTCTCATACGACGGTGATCGGAAGTCTTGTTTCTCCGTACAAGCCTTCTCAGACGACGGTGATTGGTTTCCTAATTGATTGTCATCGCGCTACAGTTATGTCCATTAGACAAACAATGTGGGTTATTTTTCCACTGATTAAAATACCCGGGCTATCTCATCTCTTAAGAAACCAGTCATCCTTGCTGGTTTCAAAGTCGTCGCTCCATCCAGACAGCCACCTACAATAAGCCCTTTATCAAAATCCGAAAGATCCTTTGTTTTTACCCAAGGTACTTTAATCTTGGACGACGAGGTATCGTGAAAAGCAGACTGTGTACCAATATTCTGATTGTTTAGTGTAGCAGCTGAATTGCCTTTAATTCCTTTCTGAATTGAAGTCAAAGACGATTCTAATTTAAATTTGTTGAATCCTGAGACCCTTCTTCTTTATAACATCTTTTTTTAGATGACACAGCTGGTCTTAAAAAAATTTCAAATTTTTTCGTAGCTTTCTGATGTGCTTCCAGTTCTGATGTTGTGCGTTTGATACCTTTTTTGGGGGGTTCATACTTTCAAGTCATAGCTCCAGATATTAGCCTGGAAAATGCATAAGCCTTAAGGAAATATTAACATGATTTGAAGAACTTTGTCAGCAGCCTGGCACAAATTTCTCATTAACATGGCAAACGCAAAATCATGAATATTGTAAAGCCCATACGACGCAGTTTAACGACAGTTTGTACGTAAGCGCATGTGCTGGTGACACAGCACTTCACAACAGAAAAGGAATACCATCACCACATGACGAGGAAGCATGCGCACGAAACCATGGCAGTTCAAAAGTGATACAGCAAGTGGCCCGGATTTTGAGGAGTTAAAAGGCGGTGTTATTACCCCGAATAGAGATGCACCCAGCGCAACGAGCCCTCTTGCTATTTACAAGGTTACGAATGAAAAGTTGAGGCAATAACTGCCACTCCTCTACTAAGGCGCGTTGGAGTCCTAAGAGAATTCTGAGAGGGGGCATCCACCTTGCAGTTGATTCTTAAGGGCATCCCAGACATGCTCTATCGAGTTCAGGTCCGGAAATCTAGCGGGCCACTCCATCCTGTGAATATCCTTACTCTCCAAATATTTGTCGATTACGCGGGACTTATTGAAACCGGCAGAAGTCCAGAAGTCCTATACCATCGTAGTGGTCAATTTCCATTTTCTTGGAGGAGAAATTGTGGCTTAGGTTGATAGAATGCTTAATTGACTACGTTCCCGTCTGTACTATCAACACTAGACTCGAACGTCGTGTTTCCCATACACCGACGTCGCTGCCGACCCGACCTGTCTTTTCAAAACTCTGGTCCCGTCTCTCCCGCTTCCACTACCAAAAAATATAACTTCTCTCGTAAAACTTCAGAAAATTTCCACTACTCATTTAACGGATTTCCGAGTTAATCTCACCTACGTGGGGCTACCTTCCACACCCTTAAGCTGGTGCCGTCGCAAATGCGACCAGGTTTGAAATGGTGGCAAATGCGACCGGCAGGGGCTAAGAGGAGTGGGGAAGAAAGGAGGGAGGCAGAGTGGGGAGATTAGGTGTTGACCGCCTGGGGCCTTCCAAGGTCAATGTGACCGGGGCTGAAAGGTCAGATGGTAGGTGGGTTCTATGGCTTAATAACAATGGCTGGCTATCGCTTTGTGTTTCTGGACGTTGAAGTGGTCCTCGCCTGTGCCGCTCAGTGACGTCACGGGGATGCATGTTACTTGTCACTGCGCAATGTAAATCTCTCGGTGGATGCTGTTAACCCACGTTTGTTGCATTCGCATTAATTATCTGCTGTTTATTAGGTTGTATTTCTGACATCCATTTTTTTTTATTTAATTTCTTTAGTACATGGTTTTCGTACAATGGCTTCTTGCGCTGTTGAAACGTGCCGAAATACCTGGGGGAATATGAAAAGGCTTGACATAAATGTTCACTGTTTCCCTAGAAACGACCCAGCAGTACAAAAAACTGGGTTAACAGGTGTTGCAGAGCAGATTCTTTTAATTTGAAAAATGCCAAGGTTTGCAGTGAGCACTTTTCAAGTAGTAAGTACGAAGACGATATGATGAATCACCTGCTTGGTTAACCAATGAAAAAGATATTGAAATCGTTGGCTATACCAACAGTCAACTTTCGGAGATCAAGCGTTGAAAATGCCACTGCAAGAGGTGAAAGACAAAGAAAAAGAAAAATGCTGCATGATGCTTTTGATAGATTTAAAAATCTTAGTCCCCAAAAAAGGTCTTTTGCAGAAAATGTGGCCCCAATTCAACCTGCATCAGATGAAGAGACAATTTTCTGGGTAAAATGTGATATGTTCATGAAAAATTGTCAATAACGGAAAAAGAGCTAAACTTTCTGAAAACAGGAAAAAAAAAAAGATATTTTAAAGAGCTTTTCTAGCAAAGCCAGAAGATGAAATCGTTCGCGCCGGCTTTTATTGAAACAAATCGAAGAACTAAAAATAAAATTAAGGTAAAAAAAAAAAAAAAAAGACGAAAAATTAAAAATTGAAAAAAAAAATGACAAATGCTTTCGAAAATGACAATACTTACAAAAATACGGGTAACCTCTTTTGTAGAGGGTACAAGTCGAATTAAATGGACACTTGAATATCCGAAACGTTTCACAAAAATTACAGTAGACGAGGTTTGCAGAGACAATTTTCTACGTAAAATGTGGTATGCTCCAAAAAAAAAAAAAGTATTTTTTTTAAATGACGAATTATCAATAACGGAAAAAGAGCTTAACTTTCTGAAAACAGGAAAAAAAGGATATTTCTAGCAGAGCCAGAAGATGGAATCGTTCGCGCCAGCTTTTATTGAAACAAATCAGAGAACTGAAAATTTAGGTAAAAAAAAAAAAAACAAAAAAAAACGAAAAATCAAAAATTGAAAAAAAAAATGACAAATGCTTTCGAAACGTACTTACAAAACCACAGGTAACCTCTCTTGTAGTGGGTAAAAGTCGAACTAAATGGACACCTGAATATCCGAAAAGTTTCACAAAAATTACAGTAGCCGAGGTTTTGTTATTAACATAAAAACATTATTTTATTTTCGCGTTTTATGGAAGATTCAACACCGAGAAGGATACACATATACACTGCTGGCCACCCAAAATTCAAAACCGAGAAGGACACGAGATACCAAAGCCAGATTTACTGGACACATAACAACAAATACAAAGATGAAACGATTGAGCTTACAGGCCCGTGCGACTTGCGGAACACGTAGACATCAATAGTTCGTGTGGCCCCCATGGCTGGCAATAACGGCCGCAGCATCGAACGAAAGATGCTTTGGATGTGGGCTTGGGGTATGTCGGCCCAGGCTGCTTCCACAGTTCATCAGGCGTAGCCGCGGGTGGTGCTTGCCGGGCCACTCGGTTGCCAATTAGCGACCAGGCGTGTTCGATGGGCGACATATCGAGAGAACAGGCGGGCCACGGCAGCAGTGATACCTGGTGGGCCGTGAAGAATTGTTGCACGATGCGTGCTACGTGCGGGCGCGCATTGTCCTGTTTAAACGTGGCCGCTGGCAGGTCCTGCAGGTAAGGGAGGACTACAGGCTCCAAAATTTCAGATATGTAGCGCTGGCTGTTTAGTGTACCGGCGATACGTACCAGAGGGGTGCGGGTGTCATATCAAATTGCGCCCTAAACCATAACGCCGGGCAACGGACCGGTATGGCGAAGCATATAATGCAGGCGTCATACAGTCTCTCGCCGCGGTGCCGCCACACGCCTATCCGACCATCGTGGTGTTGCAGACAGAAGCGGAATTCGTCGGAGAAGAAAATGTCGTGCCATTCCGTAGTGCAGGTGCGGCGTTCAACGGCCCACTGCCGCCGCATTCGCCGGTGGTGTAACGTCAGTGGTAATCGGAGCAATGGGCGCCGTGCGACAAGTTCCCGCTCCTGCAGACGACGTTGAACGGTACGTGCTGACACAGGTTGTTGCTCAACATACCGTAAGTCCTGCGCTAACGTTCGTGATGTGGCGGTGCGAGCCGTCAATGCCCGCCGCACAACATTCCGGCCCTCTCTTCGGTGGTGTGCCGCGGCCGCGGTAATCACTCACGTCGGTCCGTCCGCCCTCTTGCACCCACCGAATCCATACTCGCTTCACTGTGACTGGATGTCGTCCCACACGGGCGCCGATGTCTCGATATACGATAAACCGCTGCCGCGATGAGCCACTATTCGTCCTCTGTCGAACTCCGAAACGTGCTGGAATGACTGCCGTATTCTGCGACGAGGCATCAGGAAGCTTCCCACGCACAGGTCCGGTAGCACAACACATTTCCACTACTTACACCCGCCTTCTGTGCACCCTTCTTATAGTGCTTCTCGGTGGCGTGCCAGGGCGCACATGATTTGCATATGCCCTGCAATATTAATCGTTTGCTTGTACTCTCGCGGGCGACGCATGATGCGAATTTCAGGCAAATCGGATGCTTCCTTCTTGGTGTTGCATTTTGGGTGGCCAGCAGTGTATATAAAAGAGAAAACAATCAATGATATATTCTGTTCACTCCTTTCCTTCCTTTAAATCATTTCACTATTTTGTGTCATATTCAGCAGCTCAGTAGTTGTATTTATCATAACAGTTCCCCGCACAGAGCAAAGCAAACGCGATAATTTGTCGAGTTGTAGCTTGTAAATGCTGAAAATCTCCCGATCGGACCAGGATTATTTTATATTTTACAACTTCGGTATTACTGCACCCCCCCCCCCCCCCACACACACACAGGTTTCCTGAGTAGGCACATGCCCTCAGATAATTTGTTGAGTTGTAACTTGCAAAGGCTGAAAATCTCCCTATCGGACCAGAAATACTTTACATTTTAGGTATTACCCTAGCTACCGACAGCTGCCTAAGTAGGCACATGCCCTCAGAAAATTTGTCGAGTTGTAGCTTGTAAATGCCAAAAATCTCCCGATCGGACCAGAAATTCTTTATCTGATCGGACCGGAAATTCTTTATGTTTTACACTTTTGGTATCCTTCCCTCCCCGACAGGTTTCCTCAGATAATGGTCATGTATAATGTTTTGCGATTGTGGGACACTACTTGGAAATCGCATGTACGGTCCCTTATGTGATGTCTCCCATTCGACCAATGAGAAGCGTTGTTAGAAAAGTTATCTCCTTCCACTGTAATTTCTTGTACGCTGACGAGAAAGTGGTCGTTTGTTGACAATTTTACAGCTTTATTCAGTGTTTTAGCTCCGAATATCTCCTTATTTTCAATTATTACTGTTAGGAATTCTGATTCAACAATTTCTCAGTGTTGTTTAAACCAGAAAGATGAGCACTTGTTATCGCATGGCTTACAGCATCATTCGTCAATATTTCTTTAATTGGGCTTTATTTACCGGGTTTGTCATCAGCTTTTACTACTTAGGTAGATATCCGAACACCTTCATTGGTGGATGAAAACAGCTGCATAAAAATTTATCATGAGTGCCTAAAATGTGCGTCATTTTGAGCATCGTTATTAATGGAATTCTCACGAAAGACAAGCATCAAATCGGCTGGGGAAAAAATCCGTTTAAAATTTCTTTCAGTTGGATTTCTGCTGTACAATTCATTTTTTTTTTTTTTTTTTGAACTTTGCTTTTACTACACGAGTAGTCATGATCTTGGATTGCTTTTAACTTACTTTTGTTCAATGAACGACCTTGATGACACTCTAATGTACAGTGGTCAATGGAAATAAATGGCATACCATCAAATGGTATCCTGTTTTCAACATTGGAAAAAAAATTTCCCTTCGAAGAACATAACATCCTTCTTCACACCTTTAATATCACTTAAGTGGGCTTGCCCAAGATTGTGAACTGCGCCACGTTTTGGAATATAATGTGTAATAGTAGAAATCTCGATGTTTTGGATAACGTTTAAAGCATCTTCTAACGAAAAAATGTATCCAAAATAATCATTAATAGAATGACGAAAACCAAAATTCATTTTAACTGTTATTTTTAATAGCTAAATTGAGCTAATTATCAACTCAAAACACGCACGCACTAACCGACAACAAAAAGATAACTTCAGAAGTAAAGCGTACAAGAAATCACAGTGGAAGGAAATACCTTTTCTAACAACGCTTCTCATTGGTCGAATGGGAGACGTCACATAAGGGACCGTATATGCGGTACCAAGTAGTGTCCCACAATCGCAAAACATTATAAATAACCTAAGGTAATTTGCAGACTTGTAGATTGTAAACCCTGAAATCTTTTGTTGAGTTGTAAATCATAAACATTTTTTATAAAGAATTACATTAATTATCGCAATTAAGAAAAGACGAAATAACGGAAACTTTATATGACTCAGATAATCAACCTCTGGGGCTCGTGGCCATGCAGCGGTCAAAAACGCAATTTTTATACGTCAATATTAAAATTTTTGTGGCCAGTTCTACACCCGATTAAAGCGTCTGAGTACATGGTAGGGCTGGATAATTCACTTAACTCCTCCTACCCCTATTCCCTCATTTGATAGGTTGATCTTAAGTACCTGTTTCCAGCTTAAAGTTGACAAATCCTGCACGTTTCCATCTTAGTTCTTAGTATTCCACAGTTCGTAGTAGCTGTTGCAGATCGCCTCACCACGTTAATAGTCCTGTCACCACGTGGAGGTTTAAACCTAAGTTGCACGTATCATCTTGATAGGAGATCAGAACGGTGGACACGAAGTGAACATTAACTAATTTCGTGAGGTAAGACTTTTCTTCGTCCTTTTGAAATGGGTAAAATCATAAATTAATGTAAAGAATTTTACGCAATGAGTGAAAAGGAACTGTTTCATTTTATCCATATTAGATTTCAGTGAAAGTAGTGATATAAAGCATTTAACATTTCTCATTGCATGTTTTACAAAATCAGCATAGGAACCAGAGGTTTTTCTAGGAATTTCAAATATGGGAGGTGCTGAAGAAGATGGCGGAGTGTTGAAAACATTTGGGTGGCGTATTGGATGAAAGCAAATTCTCAAAAGGTAAAAAAATTACAGTTGACTATGTAGGTCTTAAGGTGGTTCCACCTAAAATCTGTGCCTTATGTTTCCAATGCTAAAACTTCTTTACATATTTTCTTCGCAATTAATGTATTCTCAAGGATGAAAATCTGCACATAGATAAAACTGACGTGTTATAACATGGGATACTTAGTACTCGCTAAAACATACCATAATTAAGCAATCCAATATTTGTTTGTCTGCTGACGTCATCAAAGTACAGGTCGCGCCGTCTATTAACAGGTCTGAACATTGCTCAAAGAAAAAGGATTGATTTTCAATATAATTATGGCTATTTTTTAGCAAGTATTAAGTATCCCATGCTTATAGTTAGTTTTATCGATGTGCAAATTTTCGCTTTTGGGAATTCATTAATTACGAAGAAAATATGTAAAGAAGTTTTACCATTGGAAACATAAGGCAGAGATTATAGGTGGAACCACCTTAAACCTTAGATTTAAAATGGGGAAAGCTTCAGAAAATGGGGCACTGTTGAATTTTTTATGGTCAAAGTGGTTCCACCTAAAATTTCTGCCTTATGTTTCCAACGGTAAAACTTCTTTACAAATTTTCTTTGCAATTAATGCATTCCCCAGGATGAAAATTTGCACATCGATAAAACCAACTTCAAGTTATAGCATGGGATACTTAATACTGGCAAAATCATAACCATAATTATATTAAAATTCAATCGTTTTTCTTTGAGCAATGTTCAGACCTGTTAATAGATGGCGCGACCTGTACATTGATGACGTCAGTAGACAAACAAATGCTGGATTGCTTAATTACGGTACGTTTTAGCGAGTATGAAGTATGCCACGCTATAAGTTAGTTTTATCGATGCGCAAATTTTCATCCTTGGGAATACATGAATTGCGAAGAAAATATGTAAGGAAGTTTTGCCATTGGAAACACAAGGCAGAGATTTTAGGTGGAACCACCTTAAGAATGGCTAAAACCGGAAACCTTACTTTTTATATCCCTTCTTCCGTAAACAAGGCTTCAATGAAAACGTATTAACATGTGTTGCTGAAACAACAGGTATTGATATTTTCACAAATCTTGGGTATGCTGAAATGATTCAAAAGCATATTTGCAAGATCTGTAACAGACTAAACTTAAGATATACCATACATATGTGCTTTTTAGTTTCTCTACAATACATGGAAATGATGTGATTAAGAACATTTTCAAACAGCACAAAAAATCTTTTCTTACGTGCAGAATTTTTAAATATTTTCGAGCATTTTTATCTTATTATATGTATGTTATATAGACGTAAAAATTTTGGGAATTTTACTGCATATGCGTTAAAAGAATTATTTCAAATAGAATAAAAATTCCTATTCTTATTTCACGGTAATACAGCACAATTATCTATTGTTTTATACACTGATTTTCTGCAATGAATCCAAGCTTCCCGTTTTAATGAAGTTCTCGGCAACATGAGAAATGTGCCTCGTACAGAATCACTTTATCCATGAAGGGTATTATTACTTCTGCTTCCACATTGCATGGAACAAAAATTTTCGATAAGAATCACTTTATCCATGAAGGGTATTATTACTTCTGCTTCCACATTGCATGGAACAAAAATTTCCGATAAGAGTGATAGAAAAATTTATAGACGGAAAGTTATCCCCCACATTGGTAAAGACCCCCGTAGGAAAAGTCCCCCACCTTTTTCAATCAGGGGCCGTGCACAAATTGCAGTTTACACGAAATATCGACTGTGGAGGAGATTTCCGGAGTCACCATTTCCATTTCCACGCTGTTTTAAAAAATACATCCGTACAACAAGCACAAATACGTGCGGGAAATTTCCGGGGTCGTCATTTCAACTTTTACGCAATTTATGGTAAAAATCAGTCTCACAATTAGCTGGAAGGAGTGAGGGAAATTTTCGGGGTCGGCATTTCGATTTTCACCGCAGTTTGCAGTAAAAAATGGTCTCACAATTAGCAGGATGGAGTGTGCGGAATTTCCGGGTTCAGTATTTCGACTTTTACGCAGTATTAGTAGCAGAAGCCGTATTAGTAGCACAAATATGTGGGGGAAATTTCCGGGGTCGGCATGTTTTATCCCATCGTTCTCATGTTCATAACGTTTAAGTAATATGTCAAATTATTAATATTGCGATATTACTCAGGCAGAAAACATTATTAGCTAACGTCCAGGCCCTTCTAAAAGTTTTCATTCCGTGTTTCCCATATTCCTAAAATTTACAAAACAAGTAATTTCAATAATATTGCGCTTCTACTTATGCACCATACATTGATTAGTATAAGCCGTAGGTTTAGGGCTTTTAAACAATTTTTTCTTTGCCTGTGTGATATTCGTAAAGTCTACAAAAAAGTCAAATTAATAGCTTTGCGCTTTCACTTAGGCATTCAATATTAATTACTAAGCCTTTTTAGCAGTTTTTATTCTAACGACGTCATATTCATAACGTTTATGTATGAACTGAAGTTAATCATATTGCACTTTTACTTAGACACTAATTATTAATTCATTGGCCCTAGGCCCAAGGCCTAGTAATTATATTGAATGCCTAAGTAAAAGCGCGAAGCTATTAACTTGACTTTTTTCTAAACTTTACGAAAATCACATAGGCCAAATAAAACGGGTTGAAAAGGCCTAGGCCTACCGCCTATTAATTAATGTATGGTGCATAAGTATAATAGAAGGGCAAAATTAGTGGCATTACTTGTTATGTAAATTTTAGGAATATGGGAATGCCGCCCGGTGGCGCAGTGGTCTAAGGCGCTGGCCTCTGATCATTCGTCCGTAAGAGGTCCGGGTTCGAATCCCGGTCAGGCATGGATGTTGTGTTTGTCTTACGGCACTAGCTCTCTCCCTTCCCTGGAACCAGTGACCATAAATTAGTGACGGGCGACTGAGAGATGCTCACGGTGGTCGTTAAACCTCCAATCCAGAATATGGGAATGACGGAATGAAAACTCTTGGAAGGGCCTAGGCGTTAGACCGGATAATATATTCTGCCTGAGTTATATCGCAATATTAATAATTTGATGTGTTACGTAACGTTATGAACATGAGCACGATGGAATAAAAAATGCCGACCCCGGAAATTTCCCCAAGTTGTAAAACCGTTTTTCACTAAAAACTGTAGTAACAATCGAAATACTAACCCAGAAATTTCCCCCACCTCATCCAGCAATCGTTTTTACTATAAAATGCGTAAAAGTCGAAATGCCGACCCCGGAAATTTCCTCTACTCTGTCCAGCTAATTGTAAAACTGATTTTTACTATAAACCGCGGTAAAAGTTGAGATGGAAATTTGTCCCACATATTTGTGCTCTTTGGACGGATGCATCTTGTTTTAAACAGCATGAAAATGGAAATGGTGACCCCGGCTATCCCCCCACATTCGATATTTTGTGTAAACTGCAATTTGTGCAAGGTCCTTGACTGAAAAGGGTGGGGGACTTTTCCGATTACCGGAAAGATGGCTTAATTTATTCTCTTAAACACAAAGAAACAGATTTTATGGAAAGGGAGAACAGGTATCTGATTAGAAAATATTGTTGAAGAAATTCAAAGTTCGCCTTTGCACCCATGCAAAAGCTGCGTGTAAACCTCTCCTTCTGCAGGCACCATATCCCTGCGGTAATTACTCATAGTCGTATTTAAAAGAAAGAAAAGACAAAAAAAATGTTTTGGTTCGCTTGAACAAATGGAACCGTATTTCATGCTATTTGTTCTAACCACGGTGTGTAAATGCCCATGATTATTTACTTCTATATTTATCTTACAGCCTCTCACGCCTGAAAATCCGACTGAAAAAAAAATACTTTTCGTCTCATACCTTTCACTGTAACAGTAATTTCTTCAAATAATGAATATAGGATTCCTGGAAGGGGTGTATTATATATGCAATACTGAATGTTGATCAGTTGGGTATGAAGAAAGAATGCCCACGGAAAAAATTCTCATTTTTCGAAAATAGGAAAAAAAAAAACCCGCAGAAAGAAACAGGCGATTCTTAATTTCATGAAAAAATATAACTTCAACTCAGCAATAGACAAAACTAATCGGAACACTTCCTCCGTCACGCGAAGCGTTTATATTCTTTGGTCCAACTATATAACTTTACTTCGCATTATAAGGCTATCTTAGTTTTACTTTCTTCGTTTGCAGTACTGTTACCTGTCTCTCTCTCTCTCTCTGTGTTCACAACAACTTTCGTGAGCATGCGCTTTACCCATTGTTTGGGTCATCAAAAATCCCTATATATTGCGTGTCGACGTACCTTGATGTCATTAGGTGAGTTACCTGATGAAGATCACTAGTGTGATCGAAAGATCTAGTGTTTTAATCTATCATATGTTTAACTTGTAAATACCGTTTTTAATTTGATTAAATGTAGAAGTGATCTTCATCATTTCGTCAAAGGTGGTTAATGAGCAAGTTGCATATCGTGTTATGTATGACGAATGTCTACTTCCATATGAGTATCGTAGTTTGTTTCCAAAATGGCGGAAGTGATTCATTGTTTAAATAAACACGTGCTCTTTACGTGCAGAAATATGATATTTCTTAGTTTCATGAAAAAATATCTTAATTTCAACTAAGCAATGGACAAAACTAATCGGAACACTTCCACCGCTCAACCATATAACGTTACCTAGCATTACGAGACCATCGTAGTTTGTTTCCAAAATGGCGGAAGTGATTCATTGTTTAAATAAACACGTGATTTTTACGTGCAGAAATATATTTCTTAGTTTCACGAAAAAATATCTTAATTTTAACTGAGCAATGGACAAAACTAATCGGAACACTTCCACCGCTCAACCATATAACGTTACCTAGCATTATGAGACCATCGTAGTTTGTTTCCAAAATGGCGGAAGTGATTCATTGTTTAAATAAACACGTGCTTTTTACGTGCAGAAATATGATATTTCTTAGTTTCATGAAAAAAATATCCTAATTTCAAGTAAGCAATGGACAAAACTAATCGGAACACTTCCACCGCTCAACCATATAACGTTACCTAGCATTATGAGACCATCGTAGTTTGTTTCCAAAATGGTGGAAGTGATTCATTGTTTAAATAAACACGTGCTTTTTACGTATATGATATTTCTTAGTTTCATGAAAAAAATAGTTTCAGAAATATGATATTTCTTAGTTTCATGAAAAAAATATCTTAATTTCAAGTAAGCAATGGACAAAACTAATCGGAACATTTCCACCGCTCAACCATATAACGTTACCTAGCATTATGAGACCATCATAGTTTGTTTCCAAAATGGCGGAAGTGATTCATTGTTTAAATAAACACGTGCTTTTTACATGCAGAAATATGATATTTCTTAGTTTCATGAAAAAATATCTTAATTTTAACTGAGCAATGGACAAAACTAATCAGAACACTTCCACCGCTCAACCATATAACGTTACCTAGCATTATGAGACCATCGTAGTTTGTTTCCAAAATGGCGGAAGTGATTCATTGTTTAAATAAACACGTGCTTTTTACGTGCAGAAATATGATATTTCTTAGTTCCATGAAAAAATATCTTAATTTCAACTAAGCAATGGACAAAACTAATCGGAACACTTTCACCGCTCAACCATATAACGTTACCTAGCATTATAAGACCACTGTAGTTTGTTTCCAAAATGACGGAAGACGTTCTTTATTCGAATCAGCATGTGCGTGCGCGAGTGTGTGTGTAATGTGTTTGGCTCTTCCAAGAAGAGCAACTGAGCTTAAGGCGAAGTATCTCCATCATTCTTTTCACGAGGAATTAGGGAGTGATGCATTACAGGGAAAGCGGACTTATCTAAGCCCCAAACTTAATGAGGCTTAAACACATGGTAAAATAAAAAGAACTCACAAAGTATCGCACAGGCTAAGTACCGGTGTCATGGTGCACCAAAGTACTAAGTCTGCACCCAGAAAGATATTTTGAAAACGTTAATTCATAAACCCAAGACTTTCAGTGTCCCAAATGGGAAGATTACAAAATAAAGGTGCCTGCAGTCTGGGTCTTTTTTAAACACTCGATGACTAATATGTTGCCTCCTATTTATCACTTACTTAATCATACCAGTGATCTGACCGAGTTTAAGACAACTGGCAGCAAGGGAACTGACCACAAAAGTTTAAGGGCCGTATAGAAATTGCATTTTTCTCTTTTGTGTCCACTTTCATGTAGGATGAAAACAAAACTCTTCGCGGGTTGCACAAAAATCGCACTTTTGATATTACCTTGTCAATTTCCAGGTAGGTCGCCTCTATAGATTACAATTTTATTTCTGCTCTCTCATCGTTCTGGTGCAGCGTGTAGTTTTCATTCCACCGATCTCATAATCATGAAGTTTATGTATCAAGTCAAATTAATAGCTTTGCGTTTTTACGTAGGCATTAAATATTAATTTCTAGACCTTAGGCCCTTTTAAAAAACACTTTCTATTATACTGATGTCATATTTATGACGTTTACATAACAAGTAAAGTTTGTAAAATTGCGCTTTTACTTGCGCATCAAACATTAATTAACAGGCCCTAGGCCTAAGCGTTTTTAACAGTTTTTAATACGCCGATCTCATATTCAAAACGTTTACTTGACATATTGGCACTATTGCGCTTTTACTTAGGCGCTAAATAGTAATCCATGGGCCCTTTTAACAGTTTTGATTCTACGGATGCCCTAGTAATTAATACTTTACGCCTAATTAAAAAGAAATATATCAATAACTTAACATGTTATGTAAACGTTATAAATATTTAGTGTAACAAATTAAAAACTGCTAAAAAAGCCTAGGCATATTAATTAATGTTTGGTGCCAAAGTAGAAGCGCAACATTAATAACCTGACTTGATATGTAAGCGTTTTGAATATAACACCAACGGAAAAAAAAACTGTAAAAAAGGCCTAGGGCCTAAGTAAAAGCACAGAGTTGTTAACTTAACTTTTTATGCCAAACGTATGAATATGAGATTGACGGATTAAAAGCTGTTAAAAATGCACAGGCCTAGGGTATACTAATTAATGTTTGGTGTCAAAGCGTAATGTTATTAACTTTATCTGTTATGTAAACGTCATGAATATGACATCGGAAGAGAAACTGTTAAAAGAGCCTAAGTACAAGGCCTACTGATTAATATTTTATGCCTAAGTAAGAGCACAGCGTTATTAAAAAATCCCACCCTATCATCCATTTCCGAGCACAGCATGAGCCATGCTGTAATTCCGTTGCTTCGTCAATCGACGTAGTTTTAAAAATGTACTAAGTCATGGGACTTTATTTCCCCAGATTAAAGTACAATTCTCATTTGACTTACATAGAACGTTTTCTGGAAATTTATTTGAAGTTTCCAATTCAGTTCTCATCATAGGACCAAGAAACTGCAATTTTTATACACCCCTTAAACTTTTGTGGACAATTGTCCGAACCCCGATCTGACCAGCTCCTGCTTTGTCCGATGCTTAGTTGAAATTAAGTCCTTCCTTGATGAAATAAAAAACAGGACCATGTTTTTGAGACATAAGATATATCAGTCGACAGTTCACATATTTTCGAGAAATGGGCTTTTTTTTCTTGGGCATTCTTTCATACATTCGATCAGTTGCTCAAAAATGTACGAAAAGGGTCAAAGCACAGAGTTGTTAACCCCCCCCTCCTCTCCACACACACACACACACACCCCCCCCCTCCTCCACACACACACACACACACTATTGTGGACCTGGATATATAGAGAAAGAGCCCGTAATAATTAAAGACGGAACGATGCGTATTCCGCAGTGTAAGTGTCCGTTGGGAAATCACTGAAATTAATAACACGATCACCTGCAAGTTATTCAGACATTAATTCCTCCAGTAAATAAGGAATCGTAAAGAAATCTCCGGGTTTTCACATTCCCCGGCCCATCTAGTATGCAAAGGCAGGGTGGGTGAGTGTAGTCGTGATCGCTGTTGCTGTTTCTCTTCTGAGTGCAACTGACCCATCAGATAAGGAGAAGGGATTAGGATAAGTGCCACTGTCCCCTACCAAAACCGCCTGCCCAAGTGCCAGATTAGGCATGGATGATACTTTTGCGTGGTTCCGTGGCGTTAGCGGACCGGTATGAACTCGTGGCATTAGCGGACGGAAATGCAATGAGTAAGAAACACCCACCCCTTCCCAGAATTGTTTTCCCTTCTCACTGTTCACATCTGTACAGATTCCCCACCTGACCAATAGGAAATGAGAAAATTCCAATCACGTGGTTCCTTCGTTTCATAAGCCTACGTTCTTCTCCCCGTTGATCAAAAAAATAAAAAATATGAAGAAAATACAAAAAAAAAACCGAAAAAGAAATAAAAAACATGAAAAAAATAATTTTAAACCGCCAATGTCATCACAATCAAGTTCTGGAAGTATTAATTAGGGTAGGAAACCGTGGCATTAGCGGACGGTTATGCGATGAATAAGAAACACCGACCCCTTCCCAGAACCAGATTGCGATGGCTTTGGCGGTTTAAAAAGTTTTTTTTTTTTTTTGCATTTCTTGCATGTTTTTTCCTATTTTTTTTACTATTTTTCGTACTTTTCTTCATATTTTTTATTTCTTTTGTATTCTTTCATTTTTTTTATTTTTCGTTGTATTTTTTTGTATTTTTTCATTTTTAAATTTTTTATACGCATATGCAATTAATTTGCAGATAAAAAATAAATAAGGAAATATCATACTTCTAATGCACTTCGGTAACGTAGCCTTAAGGCCCTCATGCGTTTTTCCAGGTCATTTGAGCGCTCGAATTCCGTAATAATATTTTCGATTCTTCTGTCCAGCTTATTCCCCCCCCCCCTTTTTTTCTCCTACTTGTCCCAAATCTATAACTTTCAAACTCTGTGAAACATTCGTTGCCTTTTACTTTAAAATGTACACTAGCAACTGCACACTTGGTTGATTTTGGTTTACAATCATAATTAATTTTCAAATCCAACCCTCTACGCCGTTATTCGTTTTGTGTCTGGGAAGAGGTGGATATTTTTTACTCATTGCATTTCCGTCCGCTAATGCCACGTCTGCTAACGCCACGACACCGTTTGCGTCACGGTGCTGGCTTTCACCCTTCCCTGAAACGAGTAGTCCCTAAGTTAAAGCCAGGAGAACACATACAGCACTATGAGTGGACGCCTAGTGATTTTGCTTCCTATACTTCCAATGGGAAAACTTCTGTACACATTTTCTTCATAATTAATGAGCTCCCAAGGATGAAAATTTGAACATCGATTAAAATAACTTCATATTAAAACTTGGAATACTTAATATTTTCTAAAACATAAAACCACAATTAAGCAATACAACATTTATTTGTCTACTGACGTCATCAACGTACAGGTCGCGCCAACTTTTTTTTTCTGGTCCCAACACCACCAAAGGAAAAGTTATTGATTTTTAATATAATTATGATTATGTTTTATAAAATATTAAGTATTCCAAGTTATAATATGAAGTTATTTTAATCGATGATCAAATTTTCATCCTTGGAAACGCATTAATTGTGAAGAAAACGTGTACAAAAATTTGCCCATTGGAAGTATACGAAGCAATATGACTAGACGTCCACCTTTAACCCCGAAGCGAAAAACAACAACAACAATTAAAAAAAACTACTATCTGCGACCACATATATCTTCTAAAAATACAGATTGAAAAAAATCCTTTTTAAATGAGACACCATTGCTGTAAAGAACGTGTGATTAGTTGTCATAAATACCTAAAACTAACCTTTCCAATTTCAATAAATGTTTTTTTGTAATGCAGCTTGCGTTATTACCTTTCCTTTTGAGTCAAAATATGTTCTGTTTAACACAAATATTCATTGGGACATCTCTTCTAATTGGCAGAGCTCTCCTTTATTTCAGAGTCACTATTTTTATTAGGTGAGAACATGCTATGCGCTAATTTCTGAAACTTCCAATTCCTAAGTTAAAGCCAGGACAACACATATAGCATATATATTTTCTCATTACATCTTTCGTTTAATCCATGGCAAGATATTTTACAAGATACTTCGTAAGATGTGTTTGGCAATGAGAAGAATAAAGGTGTGCTAAGTACTAATATTCAAACATTAAAAGTTTTTACACTGGGAACGGTAACCGCGTTTGGAAATTGGGCATTCTTCGAAATTTTCAATAAATGTTTGTTTGTAATGCAGTTTGCAATATTACCCTTCCCTTTGAGTCAAAATATGTTCTGTTTTTAACACAAAAATTAATTGGGACATCTCTTCTAATTGGCAGCTCCTTTGTTTCAGTTTCACTATTTTTATTAGTTGAGAACATGATATGCGCCAATTTCTGAAAATTTCAAAGCATGCCCAATTTCCAAACGCGGTTACCGTTCCCAGTGTAAAAACTTTTAATGTTTAAATATTAGAACTTAGCACACGTTTTTTCTACTCATTGCCAAACACATCTTACAAAGTATCTTGTAAAATATCTTGGCATGGATTAAACGAAAGATGTAATGAGAAAATATAAACGCAATTTATTTAATAATATTTGATACTGAGGATTTCGCTCCCGGATGAATTTATTGGTTCTATGGATTTTGCGGATAAAGAGGAAAGAGCGGTATAAGTTGTGGACAAGAAAAGGAGTTGAAGTATCAGAGTCGACGATTGCTTTAGCTAAAGCAGGCATGCCTTTAAAACCGTCAGAAATACCATATTTTTAAGTAATCACTTTCTACATTTCCATTATGGTCGGTATAATTACTTAAAATTTTTAGAGTAATGATAATTATTTTTAAATATCATAGCAAATCCCTATGGAACATATAAATTTATATGATCTCAGTTTTAGCAATAAAAAAAAGATTTGTTGTATTTCTTTTATCACTATCTCCAGAAATATCGCCAATGAGATAACATAATGCGCAATAAGTTGCATTGAAATTGTACGTCAGTACAATGGCGACGTTAGCATTTTAGAACTGGGAGGAAGGGGCTAAGGATCGTAAAGGGCGGGCACGAATTTTGCAAAAAGATATTCGTTCATGTAGATTTTACCCGAGGCTTATTATCTCCAGTAAAAACAAGAAAGATGACATCGAATTTTGGGGTGTAATGAGCACGTTTTTTGAATCCATTCTGACGAGAATTAAATTTATTAAAGGTATTCAAAGGCAATGGAACCGGTATGGAAAACAGTACTATCAGACCAAAGAAAGAAGTTTTTCAATTGGGTTTTTAATCCCGCAGATATTGCTGAAAACGAAATTGTGAACTTACACCCGCTGGTTGCGGACTTGTGCGTTAAGAAAAATTTGAAATATATGAGAAACATTTCGCTGCGGAAACATTATCCAACAAAGAAGGAATTTTCCAAATCGGACTCCTAGAAGTAGATAAATTGACAAAATAAGATATGCATTTAAGCCCCCTGGCGTGGAAACCATGCATTATTTTAAGAAGAAAATATTCGTAAAAGGTTTGTCGACGTGAGTAGTTTCAGTCCACAAACGAATTTTTTCAATCGATATTTTAGAAGCTCAGATTTTATGGCAAATACATGATCAGAAGCAAAAATTAACTCTTACGCCCCCTGGTGGCCAAAGTATTCTTTACCAAAAATTAGATATTATGTGCAAAAGATTTTGCATCAAGAGTTGTATCCGCTTTTTCAAATCGGAGTTTTAGAAGAAGAGATATCGGGGAAAACGTAATTCATTTTTACGCCCCCTAGCGGAAAATCTATGCGTAGCTTGAAAAAGTAACTACACCTAAAATACTCTTCGACATAAATGGAATCGAATGATAAAAGAATTTATTCAATTGGATGTTTAGAAGCAAATATATGGAATAAAATGTATTTTGAATTCGATATGATCTGCATTTACCCCCTCTAGCGGCGAAACTGTACATCGTAAGAGAAAACGAAATGAAGGATCATCTTCGCATATTTCAAGCTTCCCAATGCAAAAAGAATTTTTCAAATCGGACTAATAGTTACTGAGATATGGTGTCTACAGACGGACTGACAAACCGATAACATTAGCTCGATCTTTTTTTTTTTTATAAAAGACGTACTAAAAAGTTTTCAGTTGCATACTGCATGTAGTATTTATTCATATACTGTATGTAGTACTGGAAACCATGGATAGGAGTTCCATGGCCGCAAGTTAGCTCCGAGTGCTATCCACTATACTACATTGTCATGTGCTCTCACTACTATCTGCCTTTATCTCATGTGCTTCCTGCAGTGCACAGAATTGGGTGACGATGCATCAAATTTAATTTTCCTTCTTCATGATATTTTTTATGGCTGGCCATCACGATGGGAGGATTTCACCAGTGATTTAGTTCTAAATGAAAAAGTGCCTTAGTGCTGATTAGGAAACCTCAACCCGGGAAGAATACCCCCTCCCCCCAAATAAATTCCAAAATTACTGTGGAATCTGATTTAATTCGATTATTTAGTGATTTTTATTACATTTTAATTACTTTTATCAGTTTATATTAAAATTGCACAATTCGAGCAATTTTAAATAAAAAAAGAACGTTACGTGGCAATCATATGCTAAGAATACTAAATGTTATTTAAATACCGCTGTGCCGTTCTACACGATTCTAAATATACATGTGAATAATACGTATTAGTCACATTCAAGAAATGCAACTACTACAGTTACATCGACTCAGTGTGACTAATGCGCAGTTTTTCTTAAGATTATGAGGTGGATGCACTTTTATTAGAGCCGATATCGAGCAGTTTAGTAGAAATACTCTTCACTACCGTTGTTTTCTCTCGGGACAGTGCAATCTCAATCCCAAGGAATATCCACCACCTATTTTAATTGCCGTCAAGAAAAAACGATTTCACACTGACTTTGTACTCTCGAACTCTTAAGATCCGTGACACCCCTACTGCATCATCACACTGTATCGTTCCATCCATACAGTGCTTTTTTTTTTTCTTTACTACCATAAGCAACTCGTAAGGCTATAAGCAGTCGGGCGTCCCTAATTTCGCGCAACTGTTTTCGGGTAAGTGACAGATCCAAAGCCATTGGCCAAACGCATCACCTTTCTGAACTGGAGCCAGGGTCCGCCTATAGAACCAATTATAAGAGGCCAGCGCCTCAGACCACTCGATCTCCGGCGCAGGCATCTCTAGTATGAACATTTCGTTAAGATATGAGTTTGTTTGGGTTCAGAACACAGATTTCCTATTTTTGCTTACACGAAAATCTACAAAATTCCGTTTCCCAGTTTCTCTTACCATCTAAGCACGAGAAGTGGCTTAGCGCCACTAAGCCTAAAAAAATAGTGCCTTAGCACCGCTAAGGACCTTCTACATCACTGGATTTCACCAAAATGCAAAGAGATCTTGGAATCCCAAATCATCGTTTCTTGAAACATGTTCCTTTTAGGTGTTTATCCCTAGAGAGTGCTGCCAAGACTGATTAAACAGTGGCCAGCAGTTACCAAATACTTCATGAACTTTGTTCTTAAAAGTAAAAATGGTTTGGTGAAATCTTCCGCAAGGCATAGAAACATAATTAACCTCTTACAGCATGAGACTATGAAAGCAGAGCTGATGTTTTGTTGCACGATTGTCCGCTTATTTACAAATTTCACCGGAGTGTTCCAGAAAGAAGAGCCTTTGGTGAATGTGATGCACAGTGAACTAAAAACACTCACAAGAACCATAATGAATCGTGTTTGTAAGAGTTCAGCACCGTTGTCTCTTGAAGCCTTCAGTGATGAGCACTATATACCTGCAAGAGAAGTAATCAGTGAAAGTAGAATCTGCGGCGAACTCGAAAAACTTTCTGAAAAAGAAGAGATACGCTTTTTAACAGGAGAGAAAAAAAAACTTTTCATAGCAAGCTGCAAACACCTTTTACTCCACTTATCTTTGGACAAGCCTATCCTCAGAAATCTTCAATGTTTGGCTCCAGCACAGCGAGTCTAAGAAGGAACCGATGTAAAGAAAGTAGCAGCAGCACTCCCTATAGATATTCCACTGGACATGATTGCTGATGAATGGAAACTTTTTAGACTCGAAGATGAAACTGCCAGTGAAACTTGCCGCATAGATACGTACTGGAATCAGTTCTTTGAAAAAACTAAACCATCTGGAAATTCTAAATACCCACAAGGTGGTGAAAGCATCATTATCGTTATCGCATGGTAGTGCGTACGTGGAAAGAGGGTTTTCAAAATCTGGACACATTTTCACAGATGAAAGTGCCAGAATGTCGAAGAGAACTTTGAATACCCACCTGCTGGTCAAAGAAACGTTATATGATGTATACGAAAACAAGATATACCATGTTAATATCACCCAGGAACTTTTACAGATGGAAAGAGCAGCTCATGTTCATTACAAGCAATGTTGTGATGGACAGCGTGTCATTAAAGAGAATGAGAAAAAAGAAAAGGAAAAGAATGAAAGGGAAAAGGCAGAGGAGCTAGAAAGATTGAAGACAGACGATGAAAAGGATTGTAATGTGTCGCCGTTCAAATTAATCAGGAATGCACAGTATTGAAGCATAAATACTTCTTACCTGCCATTCACTTTTCGACGACGGCTTTTGTAAATCCCGGGTGTTGAGGTCGTTAGAATCAGTTGACAATAGCACATTAATCCAAAGGAAATAAATAAGTCCGCAGTTGACACAAGGAATTCCCTCGAGACACACACAAAAAATCATCTAACCTATAATTAACACAAACAGATGACCGACCGCACACACTCTAAAAACACGTAACATAAAAAACCGGAGTTATTTTTCATCTTGAGTTCCATCTTGTTCAAAACACACGACTTTCTCCTTTAAGAGTTCAAATCATACGATTTCCCCCCTCTCGCTTCCCATGGAGTGGCAGCGCCCTCTATCAAAATCGTCTCCACAGCTGCTCGGATTTTTTTTTCTCTCCGGGAGTTGTTGTTCTTCCGACAAGGATAATTTACGAGAAAAGGAAGCAAAACTGAAAATTTTGAGACAAGAACAGAAAGAGAAGAGGGTGACTCCTCGAACGTTGCTAAGTGATGCAAACAAACTTATTAAGAAGTCTGCTGAGAAAATGGACATGGTGGGATTCAACACGACACATCTCATGCTAGGAGTGCAAAAAACAATGGAAGAAGAGGACAAGAAAAAAAGGCATGCGGATGCAGTGCAGAAAACCGTTGAGGAACGAAAGAGTTCGTTAATAACTTCTTTTTTCAGCAAAAAAACAAAGTAAAGACAAGTTGTACCTTACAATAATTATATTTCGTTTTCATAATGATTATTTCATGTATGATTTTTAATATGTTTTATTATCTGCAGTACTCTATTATTTTTAAAAAGGAATATTTTTCTGCCTTAAATTTTACAATAGAATAATGAAAATATGATCCTGTTTTCATAAAAATATTTTGTTTTTCAATAAAAAGGTGTTTGGAGGCTGGTTATGGGGATGGTGGAGGCCAGATAATATTTTTTTAAATGAATTCCTAATTTTACTTATAAAATGCTAATTTTTTGATAGGCTGTGATTAAATTTGTCAGTATTTGATTAGTATTTTTGGAATTTTGGTCAGTAAAGTCCGTAATTTCGACCCCCTGATTATTTATAGTTTCCATCACAGTTTTACCATATCGATAGAGGGAAGTATCATATCGATAGAGGGAAGTACGAAGGTAAATAAAAAAATAAAAGAAATTTGTGAATTAAACTGATATCGCAAACGACAGAAGGCGACCAACACTAGCAGCTATAACGGTGGTTAAACAATGTGGCAACTTCATCTCGCAAACCTACACGTTTGTCTGGCTCCGGTAGTCAAGTGAATGAACTTGCGGGAATGGTTAAGCTTTGATTAAATATTAAATTTCAGTCATATGCCAGAGGACCTGATTTTGAATTTATTGGGTTTTCGGAAAAGTCATGACGTATTTTAGCCATGTTTTGCAAAAATCATTTATTGATAGAAAGAACAAAGATCAATCAATGATATAATGCCCGTTTTGTTCGATAACCTTTTGCCATCTGTCAGTGAGCTGCAGAATGCCTCGTTCATAGAAGGACCTGTCTTTCGTGGCGAACAACTGCACAAGGTCCTGATTTACAGCCTCATCTGAATTGAACGTTATATCACGCAAGGACTGTTGAAGAGAGCGAAACAAGTGGAAGTCTGACGGCGCAAGGTCAGGCGAGTATGCTGGGTGTGGCAACACATCCCACCCAAGCTCCAATAATTTTTGGCGTGTGACCAAACTTGTGTGTGGTCTCGCGTTGTCGTGATGGAACACAACACCTTTACGATGAACGAGCTCTGGACGTTTCTGGATGATGGATTCGTTCAAACTGTCCAATTGCCAACAGTACACATTCGAATTGATTGTTTGGTTCCGTGGTAGGAGCTCGAAAAACACGACACCTTTAAAATCCCACCACACTGAGACCAGAACCTTCCGCTGATGAATGTCTGCTTTGGATGTCGTTTGAGGCGAAGCAGCACGTCCGGACCAAGACCGTTTGCGCAGCACATTGTTGTACACAATCCACTTTTCGTCACCAGTTATCAGTCGCTTCAAAAAAGGATCGTTTTCCTCACGTTTAATGAGCATATCGCAGATGTTTATAAGCGCCGTCAATTGACCTTCTTTGAGTTCATGAGGAACCCACACATCGAGCTTGCTTACGTATCCCAGCTTCTTCAGGTGGTCGTAAACGCTTAAATGATGGATGTGCAATGTGTCTGCAATCTCTCGTGTCGTGAAACGTGGGTTTGACTCGATCAATGCCTTGATTTGGTCGTCATCAACCTCGGTTGGCCTCCCCGACCGAGGAGCATCGTTGAGGTCAAAATCACCTGCACGGAATTTTGCGAACCACCACAGGCACTGACGTTCTTGTAGAGTATTTTTTTTTTTTTTTGGAGGTTTAACGACCACCGTGAGCAACTTGATGGGCTATAAGCAGTCGCCCGTCCCTAATTTAGGGTCACTGGTTCCAGGGAAGGGAGAGAGCCAGTGCCGTAAGACAAACACAACATCCATGACTGACGGGATTCGAACCCAGACCCCTTACGGACGAATGATCAGAGGCCAGCGCCTTAGACCACTGCGCCACCGGGGCGGCGTAGAGTATTATCACCGTACATTTTACGCAACTTTTCACAAGCTTGACGCGCGTTCTTCCCTTTACGGAAGTAAAACAGTAAAATATGGCAAAAATGCACAGTTTGGTCTTCCATCTTCAAATTGATGTCAAATCTCCGCAAATCAACCAAATCGCTCACTATTCCTTTTATACTGCATCTAGAACTGGCAGCAGTCGAGTGCCATAGCGATACCAGAGCTGCGCATGCCTCTAGTACTTCCAAAACCGCCCAACCGCCATCGGGTGCCAAACTACGTTATGACTTTTCCGACAACCCAATATATAGGGGGATCGGATATTGTAGATAGCATATCGCATGATATTTAAGTTATTGTGGCAACGGATATTCCTTCCCCCTCTCCCCCATCTGATGCGCCATTTCTATATATTGAAGAAAGAAACCGAGTGCTTAAAATATTGTGCGGGTCAGTGGATAATGTCTATGTATCAGTGGGTGGTTTCCTTATGACAAAAAAAGCCATAAAGATTAATACAAATTTTGAAGATGACAATCCGTTTTATTTGGTGTAAATATGACAAGGATGGTAAGTCAGATAATATCCGAAAACTTAGAAAATTACTTCGTCCTAGAGTGGGAATCGAACCCGCGTATCTCAGATAGCGCTCCGGTATGCTAACCACTATACCACCCAGAACGACCATGTTTCAAGTTTCCGATTAATTTGAATATAACCATCACAGGATTCGCTAGCCGAAGCAACCGGCATTCATGTTTGACGGTTACATTTTTTTTAAATTTTTTTATGGTTATATTCAAATTAATCGGAAACTTCTGGGTGGTGTAGTGGTTAGCATCCCCGGGTGCTATCTGGGAGACTCGGGTTCAATTACCGATTCAGGACGACGAAATTTTCAAGTTTTTGGAAATTTCTGACATCCTTGTCATACAAATTTTGAAGATGACAATCCGATTTTTGGCGTAAATGTGACAAGGATGGTAAGTCAGATAATATCCGAAAACTTGAAAATTTTCATCGTCTTGGAGCGGGACTCGAACCCGCGTCTCCCAGAAAACGCATGAGTATGCTAACCACTACACCACCCAGAACGACCAAGAAGACGCGGGTTCGAGTCCCGAACCCGCGTCTCCTTGGTCGTTTTTTTCATCGTCCGGGTTCGAGTCCCGCTCCAGGACGATGAAAATTTTCAAGTTTTCGGATATTATCTGACTTACCATCCTTGTCACATTTACGCCAAAAATCGGATTGTCATCTTCAAAATTTGTATTATATGGCGTAATCCCGTATTTCTTTCATGATCCTTGTCATGTTTACACCAGAAAACGGATTGTCACCTTCAAAATTTGTATTGTATTGTGTAATCCCGTATTCCATTTAGGATTTATTCGTTCCTCCGGGCAATCACGGGATAGGATTCTTAACCTCCAGATTCGCTAAACATGAATGCCGGTTGCTTCGGCTATAGTGAATCCTGTGATGGTTATATTCAAATTAATCGGAAAGTTGCGACTTGGCCGTTCTGGGTGGTGTAGTGGTTAGCATACCCGGGCGCTCTTTGGGAGACGCGGGTTCGATTCTAATTCGACGAAATTCTCAAGTTTTCGCATATTATCTGACTTACCATCCTTGTCATATTTACAATAAAAAAAAAAAAAAACGGATTGTCATCTTCAAAATTTGTATTGTATGGTTTAATCCCGTATTCCATTCGTGATATTAAGATTAAATTCTATATCTAGGTGTTTCGTGGAATGATACTATGAAGCAGAACATTTCACCACCTTTTCCTAAACATAATTGAAAATGTTTGTCCGTTTTAAAAATCTTGAGTTCCAAAACATTTTGTTGCTTCCAAAAATCACGATGAAAAAAATTTTCATTTGTTATCTGTCCTCCCGCAGAAAAAAAAATAATAATAATATTATAAACCTATCTGAAAAACTCACAAACCCCTACAAGATATAAAATGCTGCCCCGGTGGCGCAATGGTCTGATCGATGGCTTATGATCATTCGTCCGAAATGGGGTCCGGGTTCGAATCCCGTGAGGCATGAATGTTGTGTTTGCCTTACGGCACTGGTTCTCTCCCTTCCCTGGAATCAGTGGCCCTAAATTAGGGACGGGCGACTACTTATAGCCCATTGAGTTGCTCACGGTGGTCGTTAAACCTCCAATCAAATAAAAAAAAATGACTAATTAATCAGCATTAATAGCGAAAAACGTTTAATCATCGGACGATTCAAGTCCCTTTTGTTTCTTCCTAATATGCTGGTAGAGATTAAGTGAGTCTCTGAGTCAATCTGTGGTAAGCTCTCCTGCTGTCGACGACATACCAGATTGGGTACTCCCAGGAGCAAGGAAGGATTCGTACACGCCAAGGGCTGAAAAGGTCAAGGTCAATGGTTTTGCGAAATTTCTGTACAAAAACGGAAACACCCGAAACTGACTTTTTCTCAAATAAACGGAATTACTGATTATGGGAAATTTGTCAAACTACTAAAGTTAGAAACGGAAATTTCGTTAAAAGACGAACACTACCTGCAACTTTGCTACACGTAGTGTTCAGGAATTTTCCGTGAATCCACGCCACTTATTGCTTACAATGTGTAATACCTCCTGAAGTAAATGAAAACTGGATCGTGGGTTACAAAATACTTCTGTCGATTATTTTTTTTTTTAAGTAAAAAGTATTCGAAATAGGAAATATTGTGCTAATTGTCTGATTTCTGCATTTCAGAGAACGATGATGAACCGACAGAAAAAGAAATTCATTGTCCTGTTAATAGGCTTGATATTGCATTTTGCAAATGTAACAAAAAGTCAGCATTCTGCCTCCACCCAGCAACAAGGCCGACAAGGTAAGTAACATTTTTTCTGAATTTCAAGGTATCCCACTAAGTTGAAAAAGTCGTTTCGGGCCAAATTTCACATTTTGTAAAAACTGTCTTCATTTCAAAGCCCCATTCTTTAGGTTGCCAAAACTGCCTTTGTTTCTTATCTACGATGAATAGATACAGAGTTATAGCAATCGGAGTATCTAAACCCAAGTGTCAAACGAACGGGAAGCGACACTTGAAACGAGTTCTTTGCAGGATGAGATTTTCGGCCCGAACTCTTTGCGAAAAACCTGATAACTGCAAAAGGCATGTAAATAAATTGATGAAACTTGGTATGCATCTTTCTTATAATGTTGTGAATGCAATGAGCTGAAAGTTTTGCTGTTTGTCAGTTCAAAGTTAGGTTATACACTATCTACCAACAAGTAATTGGACACCCCTGCAATCGGCGATATCTGCGGTCCTGGTACACGTCACCGCCGCCGCCGTTAAATATCGTGTGAGAAACAACAATGCAACCAGTCGCATGCAAGATGCCGGGCAGTTCGGAGCTCTCTGATTTCGAGAAAGGTGTAATCGTCGGCTATCACAGAAATGGCCGATCCATACGTGACATATCCAGCGAGTTGAAGTACCCAAAATCGACAGTGGCCTACGTCATTGGCAAGTGAAAGATGAGAGGTGACTGTCGGAATGTGTCCCGACCCGGCAGACCCACAAAACTGGGAGTTAGAGACCGACGGGTGCTGACTAGAGAAATTCGGAAGAACAGCACCAAATCGATTGGCCACATCCGCGAGGAGTTTCAACAGGCATCCGGGAGTGTTCTTTCGATGAATACCATCCGTAAGGACGCCCATCTGCTCGGTTATCATGGACGTGCTGCCACCCACAAGCCTTTGATCACCAAGTCCAATAGCGCTGCTCGGCTAACGGGGTTCAAAGAACGTTGACAGTGGACCGTTTAACAGTGGACACCGTTCGGATGGCAGGGTCTGGGTTCGGCATCTGCCTGGAGAACGCCTCCTGCCGGAATGTATTGTGCCAACTGTGAAGTTCGGCGGTGGTGGAATTATGCTATGGGGGTGTTTCTCCTGGTATGGCACGGGACCCTTGGTCGCAATTCCTGGTAGACTCAACGCCGAGACCTACTGCACCATTTTGGATGACCATGCGCTTCCTACGTTGTGGCAGTTTTACGGGGTGGACCCAAGTTACTTTCAGGATGACAATGCCACCTGTCATGTTGCGAGGTCCACCATGGCTTAGTATGGTGACAATGGGGTTAATCGAATGGACTGGCCTGGGCAGAGCCTGAACCTTAACCCCATCGAGCACCTCTGGGACGAATTGGAGCGTCGACTTAAGGGGTGCCCCCACCGTCCGAAATCGGTGAAGGAACTGACCTATCTTCTCCAAGCCGAGTGGAAGAAAATACCGCTAGCCGTCGTACAACGCCTGGTTGAGAGTATACCCCGGAGGGTCACAGATGTAATCGTCGCTTGTAAAGGCTCCACCAACTATTGAAGGTGAATAAACTTCGTTTTTCTTTGCTATCACAGGTGTCCAATTACTTGTTGGTAGATAGTGTAGCTATTTACGTTCAACATAGCGAAGAAATTTGTCGAAAATTCACACTAATGCATGTAGGAATGAGTATATCTCAGCAGTGTTTAGGAACAACACTTACCTTTTAGTTCAATGCATAGACAATAGTCATGCGCATATACTGATGCAAAAAATGCCACCATATATCTGTAACTTTTCTATTTAGAGCGTTTACCTAAACGACATATTTCCTTAAATTCTTTTACAAATTTCCCAATTTCTTGAAAATTTATATTGGTACTAGCTAAATACCCGTTCTTCGAACGTGATGATATTAAAATACAGATTATACATATCATATGAAGTTGAAATGGCCATACACTGCATATTTCTTTGCTCTTTTGGGAAACACATGTCTGCCTGACTTATTCTGCCAGACGACACATAAGTAATTTCGTTCATAACTAGGGATCCCAGAAGTCCCGTAAAGTACGGGATCGTCCCGTTTTTGGGTAATGCTTCCCGTTGTCCCGAGAAAACTCTTCGCGATAGCTTTCTGTCCTGTATTTTAGAGTTCAAGACTGAAAAACTAAATCGATGAGTTGCAATTTCTATTCTTTTACAAACATATTTTTTAACCTGCACACCAAGCAAGCTGACTGTTATCTCCTATGACGCTATCTCTCGCGTCTAACTATGTGGTCAATGATGTCATTACGTAGGCACGGCACAGCCGTGGCAGATTGATATCGGAGGATAGGAGGGCACGTGATCTCGACACCTGGTGGATGCAGTCAGTAATCCAATCTCATAAAACTGATTTCTACAACACATCTGTGTCATATATAAAAGAATGGCAGAGCATGATCCAGGAACTTGCTGACAAGAGTAAAGAAGTGGGATTAAAAATGAACTTTCAGAAGACAAAAGTGATGTACAATGCTTTTACAAGAAATGAAGATTTATCGATTGATGGAGATAACAGATGCGTACGTTTATCTTGGACAGCAGATATCAAGTGATGGTCGCATTGATGAAGAAATTAATCGGCGTGTAAAACTTGCCTGGAGAGCTTTTGGAAGAAACAGCATAATTTTCAAGAGCAATATGCCATTATGTCTTAAAAGAAAAGTGTTTGATCAATGCATCCTTCCAGTGCTTACATATGGTGCAGAAACGTGGACCTTAACTGAAAGAGACATACGAAGGCTGCGGACAACTCAAAGACACATGGAGAGGTGCATGCTTGGTGTAACCAGGGGAGATAAGAAGAGGAACTCGTGGATCAGAAAAATGACAAGAGTGGAAGACATCATGATCAAGGTAAAATCCCTGAAATGGCAATAGGCTGGACATACTGCCAGAAGGACAGACCAACGATGGATAGTCGAAATTTTAGATTGGATTCCAAGGGACAGGAAAAGACCCAGAAGAAGACCACATGGAAGATGGGTGGATGAAATTCGAAAGTATGCGGGAGTAACATGGAGGAGACTGGCACAAGACAGACCGTTGTGGAAGAGGCTTAAAGAGACCTTCGTCCAGCAGTGGATTGATAATGGTTGACAATGATGATGATGATGATGATATGCTGAAATTAGACAGTATGTCTTGGGTGAAACTGAGAACAGATTATCTTGGGAACATTTTTTCAAACAGTCCAACTATTAATCAGACCGCTGCCATATCAAGCATTGTTGAATCTAATTTGTTTGATGAAGTAGTGGTAGTGATTGAAATCAAAACAGTTAGATGGAGTTTTGGTGGATCTCTTTAAAAATGTTGAAGGAGAACTATCAAATTTAAAGAAAGTAGTGGAGTTCGTTATGTGTATCCCTGAAACAAATGCGTGTGTCGAAAGATTATTTTCTCGCATAAACGCACTGTGGACTGGTCAGAAAAGCAAATTGTCTGTAAAAACTGTAAAATCATTCTTCAATGAGGATTGTGTAGCTTTTCATGACATGATTCTTAAAAAGTAACAATTAAGTGAAATTCGTTCTTCAGAAAAGTATTGCAAGAGTGAGCAAGACTGACTGATTAATAAGAATATTGATTAATAAAAATAGTTAGAATCATTTTGTAAGACTGGCATATGTGATGGGTGCCCATACTAAACTTTCACCCTCAGTCGTAAGTGTCCGGTATTTTTTTCCAATGAATCTGCGATCCCTATTCATAACTGTAAATTTAAAACTTCAAGCCTACACGAAACAAATGAAAATACGTCGTTATTCTTCACCTTCATCGCTAAAATGTTAATGGACAACAAAACAAAATAATAATAGAAAACAGAACAAAATACGTTGTTACTTTCAGCATAAATGTAAAAAGAACCTCGCTTATAAACAATTTCGTTTCGAAACTGTACATTTAAATGCTAGCAAGTCAGATGTTTTTGGAAGCGTGAGCAAAATTGTGTTGCCATCGCTAATATCTCAAGGGGATTTTTTTTTTTCAAGTTTCAATTACTATGAAAATCTACCCGCATATTTATATTTATTGCAGTTACCTTACCACTTATATGACGTCACCGTTGCTTCGGTGAAAACGAATGTTGGTAATTTGATTTTGACTCAAAAAACCTTGACATTCGATGTGTCAAACGATAATATAAATGTTTAAATGGAAAGCATATTATGATATAGCGCTTTTTACGTGATATTTTTAAACGGTTTTTTTTGTTAAATAAATTTAGAACAAATCAAAAAACCATGACATTCAATATGCCAAACGATAATAAATGTTTAAATGCAAAGCATATTATGATATAGTGCTTTTTAAGTGATTTTTAATGTTTTTGTTAAATAAATTCAGAGCAAATAAATTTAGAACAAAATATATACTGAGCAGGTCAACTCAAGTCACTCAAAACTTAGGGCGGGGCTTCAGTTGCTGGCAACAGTGGCTCGATCATTGCAAAACGTCCTAGCGTTATCAAAGCTGGGTTATTAAAAAAAAACATTTCGATCCCACTTCGGGTTATCGTAGGAAAAATCCTTTCTTAGTGCGCCTCTATGTTGCAAAAGGAACATTCCTGCCAAATATGAAAGTTCTAAGTTCAGTAGTTTCTGAGATACGGTGATGAGTCAGTGAGGGCTTTCAATTTTATATGTACAGATCATTTTTTATTTCAACGTTTATGTGTTTTTGTGTGTTAGCCTTCCTAAAAAATAAATAAAAAAAAACATTCGTGCATTTTTTTCAAAAAAAGTGCCCCAACGTAGTAGGATACTTAAAGTTTATGAATGTAATTATACACTGAGGGGCGAAATTATTATGACAATCAGACCATTTTATGCAAAGTGGCTATACCGCAGATTTTGCTGACGCAAGATGGCTGAATCTGTATAAAAAGGTAACGTTGAAGGCATAGGCGCCGCGGGTGGCCTAGTGGGCAACGTTCGTGACTGCCACGGAAAGGACCTCAGGTTCGATCCACTAAATATCCGCCGTGCGTAGGATGGGCGCGTTAAGCCGTCAGACCCCGAGTACTGGCCCTCCGGTAATAAATAAGGGCGTCTTCCTCCCCCTTTCTACTTCGCTTCCGTGTGACTTTCCTATCGGGCACTCTAGCCCAAATCTCCTAGCTTCCTATTTCTAAGGGTTGTTTAAGACCTGGGGCTGATCAGACACTCGCTTCCTAAAATCCTCTACATATGATCATAGGCGCCGACTTTTTATGAATGCCACGGGGGCGAAGCAAAAAATCAGGAGAAAGTAGCATTCACTTTTAAAATTGATCGTCATGTGACCCCACACATATACAAGCACATACGCACTAAAACAATGACATATAGTACAATAATACATTTCAAATTCATGTCCGATGGAATTTTAAATTCCCAGAGTAATTGTACTTTATTGCTCATTGTCAAATTCTTAAATTACAGCAAACGTTTTTGCACGAACAAAATATTTACGGATAAATTCATTACCAATATTTACTAAATTTAAAGACTCTGACACAGTAGTTAAGTACTGCCAAATGATTTAAACGTGGTTGGGACATTGTACTTTGCAAGTATGTTTTCACTCTTCGTAACATGGAAAATGAGCGTTCACTGGTACATGTTTTTAATGGCTCAGTTAAAAGCAGTCGCACAAGTTTTTGAAGCTATGTTAAGTACACGACAAGGCGCTGTTTCGTCTTGCATACTTCCACGACATCTTCAAAACATGATACAGTTAACTCTTGTCCTTTAAATGTGTCATGGAAATGTTGTTCATGGCTCAGTTAAAAGCAGTCGCACAAGTTTTTGCAGCTCTGTTAAGTACACAACAAGGCGCTGTTTCGTCTTGCATATTTCCACGACATCTTCAAAACATGATACAGTTAACTCTTGTCATTTAAATGTGTCATGGAAAATGTCCCTATGTAGTTTTAAGGTATCAGAGTTCAAATCAATCTTAAAGAATTGCAAACAGTTTGGGGCGAAACGCTTGTATCAATTAAGAAGTTTTCAGTATATCGTATCAATTAAGAAGTTCTCAGTATATCGTATCAATTAATAAATTTTCAGCATATCGTAAAAACTCCTTGGTTTCAGCAGTGGCGAGCGAGGGTTTCTGCCGCCCGGGGCGGAGGCCGAATTTGCCGCCCCCTATTTTCGAAATTCGGTCCAAAAGGTTTAAAAATCGATAGAAAGTCTGAAGAACTCTGTCATCATTTTGAAAGGATTAAAAATAAGACGTCATTCTTAAACTAAAATTTTATTCTCCTACTTTTCCTCAGAGCAAAGTCTTCAATAGCACTATCAATGTTGATCGCATTAGTTACTTCCTGCTCAATAGCCAAGATATCCAGATCAGTCAATCTCAGTGTACTCATTGTTGACCTTAAATAATTCTTAATCAACTTCAATTTGGAAAAGCTAAATAATTCTTAATCAACTTCAATTTGGAAAAGCATCTCTCACAGCTGGCATTGCTTATAGCAGCTGTGAGGAATATTCGGGGCATTATTATTATGTTGGGCAGGGTAACTTACAGCTTGGATTGCACAATAAACTTTAATAATCTAAGTGGACCTGAATTAACTAATTTATTTTGATTGTCTGTGGCAGCTACGAAAGTCCGTAGTCGCACGCGCTCGTGCTTGAACTCCTCTTTGTCAATGTCGTCAGAAGCGTGGTACAGATTGCATTCTTGGTCGTCAACGTCCAGTAGTTTAGCTGGCGTAAGAAAGGCAAATTTCTCCGCCAGATCCCGTAGCTGCTGGAACCTCTCGCGAATTTCTGCAATCACTTTATCTAATGAAGAAAGCATCTGTCTTTCCAACTCATTTTTGTGGGACAAGCCGGCATCTGTTCTTCCGTCGCCAAAAATTTGCCTCCTCGTTATTCGTCTTCGAGGTTCTATGGAAATGCCAAGGTCTTCACACAAACTTTTAGCATAACTTAAAACACCGTCTACCAATTCCTCTCGTTTCTCTATCAGTACCGTCTGCAAGGCACTTATTTTCTGAGCACACTGATGCACATGGAGTCCCTCCGTTTGCAAATAATTTTGAGAATCATTAACTTCATGCAGCACTGGTTGCCAGAGGCCCAAGAAACATAGAAACGAAAATGATTGCATCGCGACTAGCAAAGTTCCTGCGTCTGTTCGTGTGTTTAAGCTTTCGTCTGTCTCTGTCAGTTTTTCTAGAGTTGTCAAAATGTCCTTGTAATGATTCCGTGTCATATTTACTGCATCGCCGCTTTGCGCTCTATCGTGTGTCCTGAACCCTTTTTAAACTTCTTCCTGTAGCAGCAATCAGAACTTCCCATCGGTGTGTGGACATGGAAAAGAATGCATGACAACGTTCTAATGTACCGAAGAAAGTTACTGAATTTGTTTCAACTGAGACAGCATGTAAACAAACCAGGTTTAACGAATGGTTTGAGCACTCCAGTATGCCTTCCTGCCATGACAGCAGCATTATCATAGGCTTGACCTCTACAGTCCATTATATCAAGACGTTGAGCTTACTAATAATCATGTCAGAAATGCCTTCAGCAGTTTTGTTTTTTGTTTCAATGAAATCTATAAAAGATTCCACCACTTGTACTTCCTGATTTTCAATCACCACGTATCGCAATTCTTGGCTTGTTTTATCTTTGTGAAAAATATCCGGGGTGCTGTCGAATATAATGGAATAATACTTGGCCTTTTGTACTTGACGGATAATTTGTTGACGAACTTTATCTCCTAAAATTGCAATGAACTCGTTTTGAATTTCGGGTGACATATACGCGATTGAAAATTTTTGACCCATTATTATTCTCACTAGTTGTTCTCGGAGCACAGGATCGTACTTTGCGAGTAGATGCACCAGTTCTAAAAAGTTGCCTCTATTTGCACTGGTATCGTCTTCTCTATGGCCACGTAAGTCCAAATTTTGTTTCGTCAGGAATCTTATAATATCAAACATTCTGATAAGAATTTCTTACCATTTTTTTTGTTTCTTTTGTCACGACTTCTTGCTCTTTTCTGTCAATAGTCTATCCTTTTTGAAGTCTTGTTTCTAACTTCTTCCATTTGCACAAATTTTGGCTGTGTAAAGCGCTTGATTCGTGACTGGCGGCTTTGGGATTCAGTTTCCACCAAGTATTAAATCCATTGGATGAGCAAAACTTCGATCCATTCGGTGTGTTTACGTTCTCAAATAAACGACAACAGAAGAAAAACAATGATGCTTTAGAAGGAGGATAAGCCATCCCAGTACGTAAAACTTTTTCGCCGTTACTTAATGTGCGGTAAAACCAGTCTCGCGTTAGCCGCCTTGTCCCTCCTTTCGGTGTGGTAGAGTCCGTGTCCGAGCGTGTCACTGTTGACACTTCAGCGAAGTTAGTATTGATATGCTGAACAACTTCCGGACCTCGCTCTGTCAGCAGCAATCGCATGTTTTCATTTATGTGTTCAGGCTCTGTACTGCGCAGCAGCCGATGCCACATCAGTCCCAGTCTCAGAGCTATCAAGAACTATGTCTGTACATGCAGCTGATACAGACTCAAACTAAGTAGACGTTGTTGGAATTTGAGCTTGTGTAGCAATTTCAGCATTCGCAGCAGGAGCACGTGAAGCTGACAAACTCGAAGTATTAATTACAGGTACCAGGTCATCAGTGTCAAGTTCTTGTACTTCAGCTTCTTTTTGGTTTTGAGCAGCAGCCACTGAAGAACTTACACCTGACGTGGAGTCTGACGTCTCATGAACAGGAACTTACATACTTTAGTATAGCCCCTTCATTTTTTCTGATATTTTCTTCCTTGGCTCTCCTCATTTTTCGGAACGCTGCCTTTTACTAGGTGCTATAGAAAAACACTTGAATGTTTACTAATGAAAATTGAAACGTACGTAAAACAAAATGCTGGTAGTTCACGTTCACCGAAGCTAACGAACGTCGTGGATATCATATGACTGTAACCTCCTGAGTGCGAATAAAAACACGGATGTACAAAATACTCCACTTTATTCTCACACAACTCTATTATACTCTCTTGACACTCTACAAGAGTCGGTCAACTTTCACAATCACAGGTAGTTATTGTTGGAATAAACGCACAGATTACTTCAAACGCTGCTCGCAAGACTATGACTGTATGAGGTCAGTGGAGCTACTCCTTAACTAACCAATGAAAACACTTTGAGTCTCTCTTCTGCAAGAGGTGGTGACCTTGCCGGAGCTGTGAATTCCGGCAAGGTCACCGCCTCTTGCAGTGACGACAAGAGCTAGCGTGAGAGTGGAACGAAACGCAAATAGAAAAGCTGCACCTGTAACTACGCAGTTTGTTTTTGACTCATATTTACAAGTGAATTACTGATTATTCTTCAATGATATATCACCTTAAAACGTCTGGATTATTATCTTTGAATAATAATGAATATTCGAAATTTGCCGACCCCAGCAACGTGCCGCCCGGGGCGCCCCCGCTACGCCACTGGAGTTCAGTACTGAATCTGGTTTGCAAACCGGTTAGCACATGATCAATAAATTCTTTATAAATTCTGTTATAGCGATTTTTCGTTGTTAAGACATGAGATCCCGGTGACTCCAATTTACAATTTCGCAACCGAAAATAGCTTGCGGTGGTCGCTCGAGCACCCCAGTATCTCCCCTTCTCTCTTTGTAGAAAGAGCACAGTTAAACTAAAAAAAAAAAAAACTCAGCATTGTCAGATAAAATTAAAATGTTGATACAAAACCAACATATTTAAAAATTCAAAAAGCATGCATTTTCAGAGGAGACCGAGGGGGTCAAAAGTACTTTTGCCCCCGCGGTCTAATCAGTGAGGGGGCGATCGCCCCCCGTTTCCCTCACGCAGTCGGCGCCTATGGTTGAAGGCATGCAGTGACTAATTAATTAAGTGCATTGCGCAAGTATTATTGGGTAATGGACGAGATCTGAGGGACTTTGAACGTGGAATAATCGCGGGTTCTCGAAGCATTGGTGTGAGCAGTAGCTAAATGGCTACTGCTCGCACCAATGCTTGAAACGTGGAATGATAGTGGATGCTCGAAGCATTGGTGCGAGCAGTAGCTTAACGGCTGCTGCTTGCAAGGATGCTTGAAATGTGGAATGATCGCGGGTGCTCGAAGCTTTGGTGCTAGCAGTAGCTAAACGACTACATTTGTGAAAAAGTTGGAGGGATTCATTTGTTAAAGTTTACAGAGAGTGGACCACTCTAGTCAGAAGTCTGGTGTGAGCACCAGGCAGGTAGTCGTCAAAGGCTACCGGATGCTCGAGCAGAGTGGAGAGCACACAGACTTGTTCTGTTCTGTCTAACAGACGAGCAAGACTTCGTCAGATTACACGTACTGTATTCTGTATCAGGGACCACGTTTGATGGCCTCTCAACATACAGTTCGCCGCACATTGCATTAAATGTGCAACAGAAGCAGACGGCCTGGCCTGTCCGTAAGCCATTGTTACCTGCTGCAAACAATAAGAAGTCTCTCTCCTGTTTCTATGGCCCAATGGCAATGTTCCTTTGCCTACTGTATAGCTCCATAGCCCACTGACATGCTATCTACAAGACTACTCCAGTTAGTTGAATACCCTTTTTTCCCCCGTTTCGTTAGTTTGACCTGATTAAAGCATTTTCTATTTTTAGTTTGTTGTTTTACCGAGGCTTCTTTTTAGTACCCCAAAGTTGAACTTAGCATTCATCTTCCCAACTTTTTCTGAGTATCATTTTTCTTTTTACTGGTTTGGTTTGTCTTTGATATCTATTATGTCTCTCCAACGCATATCAAAATTGAAGTATTGAAAGTATGCATTGATTGAACCTCCTCCTTTTGACAAAACTAGAAATGCTGTTTCTCATTATATATAATTCATTTGACCGGAAGATCATTTCGCCGAAGGTCGATTCTTCGTGTGACGTATACAGGGTGATTCAGCTAAGCGTGTAAGAACTTCTGAGAGAAGTAGGTTGTACAAAGACAAATCGGAATCACATAGCAATGCAGGGTCGGAAACGCCATCTTCGTGTGCAGAGGTGACGAGAAATGAAAGAGCAACACGTAAGATAACAAAATGGTTAATATATATCAAATACGTGGAGATAATGTAAATGGACGATGTCATCACTCTTTCCACGTTATTTTTTAAACATCGAACGCACTCGACTAGTTATCGAGAGTTCTGGGGTTCGATCCCAGCAGTGCCGGAATACAATTTTTCAGTCGCTATGCGTTGTTTAAAAAATAACGTGGAAAGAGTGATGACATCGTCCATTTAGATAACAAAATGCTTTTTATTACTCATAAGACATTTGCGAAATGCGTTGAGGTTACAGAAGGTGGTCAAAGTTGCGACCATGAGCTGTTACAAACTGTGACGGGCCTGCCCCGCAGGACGCACATGAGATAAAGGCAGATAGCAGCAAGAACATACGTCTGCGTAGCTGAGTTGGTAGAGCGACTTATTCCGGAATAAGGAGACTCGGGTTCGTTGCCAGGCGTGGACAAAAACGACGGAGAAATTTACTTCGTTATAACACGCTTGACATCGTCGGCGCATGGAATTACGTACATTTTGGAAAAGTACTGGCGTGTATTGGAATTCCGAAGCAGCTACAGAGATGCGTGCTACAAGGTCCTCATCACTTTCAACGGGGTTGTCGTACACCAGTCCTTTGATGTAACCCCAGAGGAAGTAATCAAGGCATGTTAAGTCCGGCGATTTTGCGGGTCAATGAACGGGACCACCAGGCCCCATCCACTGATGTCCAAATGTCATGTTTAAGTGATGACGTAACGTCATTGCTGAAATCGGCGGGGACCCCATCGTGCTGGAACCACATTGCACGGCGCAGCGACTGAGAGACCTGTTGTTCGTTCAATAGCTCTGGCAAGACGCCCTCCAGAAATACCCGGTAACTCCTTCCGTCCAGACGAGGAGGCATGAGGTATGGGCCAATTAAGTGGTCCCCGACAATGCCGGCACAAACATTAACAGCAAAACGGTTTTGTGCTGCACTTGGTCGTACATCATGGGAGCTCTCCACCGCCCATACATGTGCGTTATGTACATTGAAGCAACCTTCCCGTGTAAAGCACGCTTCGTCTGTGAACAGCACAGAAGCAGGAAATTGGGGTTCTGCAGCACTCTTCTGCAAGTACCATTGCGAAAATGCAATGCGCTGAGGGTTATCCTCAGGGCTTAGAGTCTGAACGCGCTGAACATGATATGGATGCATTTGGTCTTCCTGCAGAACCCTCCATACGGTGGATTGGGACAGACCAAGCCGATGGGCAATTGCTCTTGCGATGACACTTGGCGTGTCTGCTGCATGACTTAACACATTCTCTTTGATGGCAGGAGTACGTACCCATCGTTCCCGACACCTGGCAGGACCCTGGATAGAACCAGTGTCGCATAACCTCTGTGAAAACAATTGGTGGTTTGGCACTCGTCCCATCAGGTACTGTTCCTGGTACAGTAGTACGGCGGCTCGTCCGTTGCAGTCCGCTGCTCCGTATGCGAGGTGCATATCAGCCATTTTCGCGTTCGTGAACTCAGCCATCCTATTACCTCTGCGGGCGGTTTACAAATGACGGTATCCTGAAAGAACGTATGAGCAGTCTCGCGGCCGAACAACGCCATCTACCGCCTGAAGATGGCGTTTCCGACCCTGCATTGCTATGTGATTTCGATTTGTCTTTGTGCAACCTACCCCTCCCAGAAGTTTGCACACGCTAAGCTGAATATCCTGTCTCTCCAGCGCATGTTAAAATTGAAGGTATGCATTGATTGAACCTCTTCCTTTTGACAAAACAGAAAATGACAAAACTCACCCTGTATATCCTGTCTCTCCAGCGCATGTTAAAATTGAAGGTATGCATTGATTAAACCTCTTCCTTTTGACAAAACTGAAAATGACAAAACTCACCCTGTATATCCTGTCTCTCCAGCGCATGTTAAAATTGAAGGTATGCATTGATTGAACCTCCTCCTTTGGACAAAACTGAAAATGTTGTTTCTGATTACGTATCATTCATTTCGCCGAAGGTCAATTCGCCACGTTATAACGTGACTTCCCGAAATGATCGTGTGACGTATCTCTTTGTCCTTCCTTTTAGTTTCTTTCCGTTATGAAAATTATGTTACCTTTTAGTTATATTTTCATTCTGAACGCCACAGCAGAACCTTCAAGTTTCTCCTTACGTTCTAGCAAAAACTGGTAGTCAAATTGCAAATAAAGAGTAATACTGTCAGTGAGACCAGAAGTCGACAACGATACAGTCTGTAAAATGTGTGAAGACAACGATATAGTCAGTAAAAATGAGTGTTTCTGCTAGTATTATGCGACGAGTTGCTATATATCTTGCTATTTTAAGCATACGTCTGTGATTACTTCAGTTAATATTTCAAGTTGCATTCGACAAGTACACTTTAAGGAAAGTGTGACGTATGCCTCTGTTTAACCTTCTTTTTGAGTTTCTGTTTTCTTATGTAAACTTCATTACTTCTGTGTTAAAAAAATTTCCACTGAATGGTGCGTTACTTACCCCGAACAGCTTTTACATTTTGGCTACTCTTACAGAGAAAATACACTCATCGTCAGAAAAATAGTTGCACCCAGGAGGAAGTATCGGATTGCAATGCTTTTCGGGAATAAGGTAAAGAAAGGTTACCAGGATCAATAAATGATTAAACATTGAGACTGATATGGGCAATATTTATTGAGATACACGCCAATAAGTAGTGTCTCTCAATATGGCATCGGGCCGCCATGTTTGCTCACGCAGCATGCCAGACGTCTCAGCATGGAGTTGTACAGGTTCCTAATTGTGTCCTGCGATAAGCCATCCCATGCAGCTTGAATCTTTTTACGCAGTTCCTGCAGATTGAGCGGTAGGGGTGGAGTGTGGATAGCGCATCCAATAGCATCACACACATTTTAAATCGACGATAGAGGTCTGACGATGCGGCTGCCCATGGCAGAGTGTCAGTGCCCTGAAGAAAAGCTCTCGAGACAGCAGCAGTATGCGGACGAGAGTTGTCCTGTTGGAAAATCGCACCGGAGTGAGCGTTCAGAAAAGGTAGGACCACTGGTTGCAGGACCTCATTAACGTAACATTGGGCTATCAGAGTGCTTGTAATGAACACAAAAGGTGATCTGGCATCGTAGGTAATTGTACCCCACACCATGACACCAGGCCTTCTGGACGTGTGACGCTCGACAACAAACCGTTCATCTTGCCGCTGACAACGGTGCTTCCACACACGAATTCGTTGGTCGTCTCCTCCAAGACAAAAGTGGGACTCGTCACTGAAGATCACCCGCAGCTGTTCTAAGTGACTCGATCCATGACAGTTTAGCACGACACCATTGCCATCTTTGACGACGATGCACTGTTGTTAAGGGCAGTCGTCGTAGCGGTCTATCTGCGTGTAGTCCTACGTCGTGCAGCCATCTGCCAATGGTGCTGGCACTAATCGGACGATGCATGGAGGGCACCACTGCTCGCTGAATATCCGCAATCCTGGCTGTTGGGTCATTTCGCTCATTCCTCTCTCTCCGTGGTTCGTCTAGGTCTCCCAGATCCCTGCTGCGTGCCTTGTTCTATCCACTGCCGCCAACAGTGTGCTTCGGTGATATCCGCACGACCGGTATGGGGCGCAATACGGCGATAAGAACGTCCCGCTTCCCGGAGCCCGACGATGTGGCCCCTCTCGAACTTCTCCAATTGCTCGAATTGCTTCTGATCTTTTCTCCGAGGTACACGTCACTTGCAAAGGATGCAACCAACAAAACAGCACGAGTCAGAATGGCAAGAGCGCGCCATGGGACGACCTTACATTACCGGTCAGGTAAAGCGCTACGACCCCCTCCTTGCATGCGTCACACGCGCGGCCGGGCGTGATACGTGTATCATTTGACGATGTCAAACCTACGAACCAAGTTTGATTCCTGTCGGTTGCTTCCTTCTGGGTGCAACTATTTTTTTGACGATGAGTGTAGTTAGACGACGTTGAATATGAACACTGGTGATGTTAGAGAACGTAGATTGCGAATAGATTGTATAGTTGATATAGCGAAAGAGATTGAAGTTTGTTTGATATCTACGTGAATGAACGGATACGTGTTGTTATAAAAATGAATATTGATGTGTTAGTGGGCAAATTACCTTAAGTTTACATTGCATAATATCCTGAAGTACCAGTCAGTGGAAAATAAGGAAGTAACACTCACGGACAATGAAATTTGCGTACCTAGAAGAAAACATGTTACAACCTCTAAACTTTGCAAATAACTAGAGTGCGTACCAGTATGCAAATGATCCACGTTTGGTACGATTGCGCATGATCGCATACCCTGCTGTGGTGGCGCTGCAAGCACGAACCGGCAGCCTTTTAAATCGGCATGTAGTCGATGCCGCTTGAAAGCGATAAGCACCGACCGAAGCAAGCAAGGGTACAGAAAAACGTCGGACAAGAATGCCGGGTAGATGCCAATAACGTCGATTTGCGCAACTTACGGACTTTGAGAGAGGCCTGATCATCAGGCTGAAAGCCGCAGGATGGTCGGGGGCCGTATAGCCCGCCACGTGGGCTATAACCATACCGTTGGATTGTATGACCATACCATCGGACTGTATGATCATGCCGTCGGACTGTATGATCATGCCGTCGGACTGTATGATCATGCCGTCGGACTGTATGACCATACCGTCGGACTGTATGACCATACCGTCGGACTTTATGACCATGTCGTCGGACTGTATGACCATACCGTCGGATTGTATGACCGACTGTATGACCATACCGTCGGATTGTATGACGGACTGTATGACCATGCCGTCGGATTGTATGACCATGCCGTCGGACTGTATGGCCATACCGTCAGACTGTGTTGGGAGCTGTGGACACGTGATGACAGTGCCATACAACGGAGCGGCTCCGGACGGACCAGGAGGATCACCGGTTCGAGAGGATTGATGGATCGTGCGCCAGGTACGAATGGATCCCACAGGCACCCTGTCCTCTATACAGCAGATGTAGCGGTTCCTGTGTGCCCACGAACCATTTCCTGACGCATCGTGGAAGTGAATCTGCGATCCCAGCGCACCTTACGTGTGCTGCCATTAACACCGGAACATCGCCGGCTCCGTTTGCAGCGGTGCCAGGCCAGAGCGACGTGGAACGCCACAGACTGCCGACGTGTGGTGTTTAGCGATGAGTGCCGTTTCGTTTTGGGGACAGATGATTACCGTGTCCGGTAGTGGAGGTCAACGGCACAATCCCAACCTCGCTATCGTGCGCCACATCTCCCCAACGGCAGGCATTATGGTCTGGGGAGCCATAGCCTACGATAGCCGATCAGCTCTAGTAGTTGTACGTGGATCATTGACTGGCCAGAGGTATGTGGATGAGATCCTGCAGCCCCATGTGCTAACATTCCTGGCCGGGATTCCAGGTGCGCTATAGCAGCAGGAGAATGCCTGCCCGCACACGGCTCGGGTTGCCTAGGACTGCCAACGTCATGTCCAGACACTTCCATGGCCTGCCGGCTCCCCGAGCATGAGTGGAACCAGTTGAAACGCCAGCTGCCGCATCCGGGATTTGGAGCACACCGTCAAACACGCGTGGGCCCGTCTGCCGCAGTACAACATCAGGCGTCTGTTGGCCTCCATGCCGGACCGTATTGCAGGATGTATCGCCTCATGAGGCAGTGCGACGTGCTATTGAAGATGACCGGACTGCGTGCCACAGACCCCTCTGTAATTGTTATATTGTTATGCAGCTCTATTTTTGCCATCATGTGTATCCTTCATCTGTATCATTATGTCCATAAAATTTCAGTGTTCAATTCGACGCTTCCTTCTTGGTGCGCGAATTTCATTGTCCGTGAGTGTGTGTAACTGACTAGCGTATAGCCCGTTCTAGGACGGTTGTTTTTAAGCTTTGAATAAATATTAATGTATTGTGGATGTTGCCCGTCCTATGACGCTGTGAAATTTTTAATTGAAGCAGATTGAAAACAAATCAAATAGACGCCGGATTTCTGTAAGGAAATATAGTAAAAACTTACAGGGGTTGTCCAAAATAATGGAAACACCTTGAAACAGTAGGTGTTACTCACCTAATATGATGCGGGAGCACCCTTGGCATTTAAAACTGCTTGAATCCTCCTTGGAATGGACGCATACAAGTCCTGGATGGTGGTAAGTGGTATGTTGTACCATTCTTCCTGCAGAAACCGCTCCAATTTCTTGAGCGACGCCGGAGGAGGATAACGGGATTGCACTCTGTTTTCCAACACAGACCACATAGGCTCAATGATGTTTAAGTCTGGTGATTGTGCAGGTCAGGGATGGTGTGCAACTTCATGTTCCTCAAACCAGGATTGAACAGTTCGACTTCTGTGAATCGGGGTATTATCATCTTGAAAGGTGCAATCCCCTGTCGGAAACAATGTCTGTGCCATTGAATGCACATGATCGGCTAAAAGGGTGACATAGTCTCCACTAGTGATGCGTCTGTGTAAAGTGATAATGGGACCTGCAGCAAACCACGAGATCACGGCCCAAATTATTACGGAACCTCCCCCATGCTTCACTGTAGGAAAGGGACAGCCATCTGCGGGGGTTCTCCACGCGTAAACCCGTCCTGTGTTGGGGAATAGTGAGAAACTTGATTCATCGGAAAACAAGACATGTTTCCATTGATCCGCAGTCCACGTTTTATGTTCCTGGCACTACTGTAGTCTTCGTTTCATATTCACCCGTGACACCAGGGGTTTTGTAATCGCAGCTCTGCCGTAAATATTGTGCTTATGAAATTCCCTTTGCACGGTATGGGCCGACACTGGACTTTGGAGATGTGCATTAAGCTCAGCAGTCACTTTCGTCGCCTTGGTCTTCTTCCTTGCTGTCACAACCCTCTTTAATGTCCTCCTGTCTCTCGCAGTCAGTTTGGTTTTCCTTCCACAGTTGTGTCTCGCAGATGATGTTGTGCCGTGAACATTGTATGATGTCATGACCTTCGACACGGTACCTCTCGATACCCCCAATACCTGTGCCACTGTGGTTACCGACACACCAACCAGACGGGCTCCTACAATCTGCCTTATTTGGAACTCCGACAGGTCACTCATTGTGCCTTCACCTGGAACGAAATTATGCAAACACAGATTTACAATGCAATCACACAGACCCTTGAGACTATTAAGCAACACCTTTTTACAAAAAAAATTGTAGCTACATGTTCGTTTTTCTCAAAAAGCAGCACATACCAAAGTCGCTGTTTTCAATTATTTTGGACACCCCTGTATATAGTAAGAACTCATTCATGTTGGAACTAAAAATTACGTGCTATTTATTTCCGTTTTTCAAAAAACCTCGTGATAAATAACATTCTGTGTAAAATATTTGTTGTTTAACAATTGTAGGTTAGGGCGTTTAGATAGATCGATATTTTGCAAAATGTGTTATGTAAAGTTAAAACCCCTTTGTTCCAGTTCTAACCGGTTTCTGCGTGTACAGCTGCAAAGGAATTCTCCGGAGTGGTTAGTCTCAGCCAGAGCAGTGTAGGTATGCGGTCATAAGTGTAAGTGAAGAGAGAACAAAGGCAACGAAAATGGTTTTATGTACGGAACAGCGGATTTTAATAGTGGAATAGTATTACAGAAATAACTCGTACAAGGTTTTAAATGAGTTCTTTGCAGAAAAATTTCCACATTGCGCAGCACCGCCGAAATCGGTGGTTAGTGAGGAAATTTCTTGAAACCGGCACGGTGTGGAACAGGAAAAGAAACAAACCCAAGACAATTCGCCCTGAAGACAATAACCAGGATGTGTGCCCTTGGAAGTCGATTCGCCGATTATCGTCTGCAAACGGGAATATCTGCCACGTCATGCCGACGCGTATTTAAGGTGGATTTACATTTTCGGCCGTACGAAGTTATGGCGCTCCAAGAACTTAAAACTCCTGATTATGCAAAACGGATGCAATATTGTAAGCAGTGTTTCTTTCAGGTATAACTCCAGGGGGCGAAGCCCTCCCGGAAACGACCCCCCCCTCCCGGGAGACATTTTAGGTTACCGAACCAAATTTTAATAAATTCAGTTCAAATTTTAATAGTTTCATTTCTTTTTATGCTACAAATATTTCTCCAATTATATATTTTTTTCAATATTTGCTCAAATGGTACTAGTTATAGTTTATTTTATTAAAAAATGCATTACGACGCATGATATTCTTCAAAATATAATAAGTAGACTAATCATACCTAATTGTCTAGGAATCGTGATTCAGAGTCAAGAGTGCATTGTAATAGATAAAAATTTCTAATTACTATATCAGGGATGTATATAGAATTTTTCTTGGGGGGGGGGGGGAGTTTTTGAAATCCACCATCTGGAACTAAATTAAAGTTAATGAAAAATTGAAGAAAAATTAAAGCATTTTTTTCTAATGTAAGTTGATACATTTTTATAAAATTCAGGCATTTTTTTCTAATGTAAGTCGCATTTTAACCAAAAAATAAATAAATAAATTAAACATTTTCCGGTGGGGGTGGGCAAGGCCCTTCTAAACGCGCCCCTGTGCTAGATATATGGTAATTACTTATATATATATATATATATATATATATATAGCAAATGGAAAACTTGCCCCGTCTAAGGTTCCGTTGCATGCCCCCGGGCCAAAAAGTCCTGAAAGAAACACTGATTGTAAGAAGTGGTTTCAGGAGGCCATTTTCAGCGGTGAAAGGGACCCAACACTTTACTACATGACGGATGAAGCATAGTTTCATCTGTCCGAGTATGCCAATGCTCAAAACAGCAGGATTTGGACCGACACGAATCCCAGACGGACAATGGAGACTCCTCTGTACTACCAAAAGATAGGCGTTTGGTGTGCTGTGTCTGCCAAGAGGATAGTCGGCCCATTCTTTTTCACAAACATCAGCTACTCGGAGGTAGATACTCCTATTAGTAAATTACAGGCAAATTACTCCTGTTTTCTGTCATTTCAACTATTCTTTACCATGTATAGTATATAACATTGCCTGACTGTTGTCGTTCATTATACTCGGACGTCTTTTATACGGCACACCCTGTATAATCAGCACTAAACTGGAAAAGTTGATCAAATTAAAAAAGTAAAAAATAAAGCGTACAAATTAATATTCGAATTGTGCCAAATTAAATGAATATACAAACGCAACTTGATGTTAAGAATTCAATTCGAATTTTGTAGATCAGAACTGGAGTGCCGCCCCGGTGGCGCAGTGGTCTAAGGCGCTGGCCTCTGATCATTCGTCCGTAAGGGGTCCGGGTTCGAATCCCGGTCAGGCATGGATGTTGTGTTTGTCTTCCGGCACTGGCTCTCTCCCTTCCCTGGAACCAGTGACCCTAAATTAGGGACGGGCGACTGCTTATAGCCCATTGAGTTGCTCACGGTGGTCGTTAAACCTCCAAAAGAAAAAAAAAAGAAAGAAGAACTGGAGTCATCGATAATCCAATGTTAATTAGCACGCGATCACCTTGACATCTTAAAGTGATCGCGCGCGCTATTATATAGCAGGCAATAACTTAGATATATCGAGAGCACACACCAACTGATCGATACGTGATGGCACAACAATGCATACGTTGCTGTGACGTCAAGCGTTCCAGACAGAGAGAGGGGGGATCTGGGTGTTCATATGTATAATGCTATATTTCGATGCCCTAGGTTGGTTTATGTTACAAGCCTCTTGTTCTTGAGAAACGGATCTCAAAAGTTTGAGCTTCCATATTCTTGAAATTTGTAAATAACTGATCACATATTTTTGAGCTTTAGCTAGGTTTTGTACAGTTCATTTAATCCAGTGTGCATTGTTTCTGCAGAAACTGTTCGTTAAAAGTGTTACGCTTACTATGATTGTTCCTTACATTAGACTTAATGTGCAAGTGAGAAGTCAGCGTAATCTCGAAACATAAAAAAAATAATCGAGTTTTATTTTCAGATTGCGGAATTCGAACACTCAGGCCACGTGCAAGAATTGTCGGAGGCACAAACACTTTCTTTGGAAAATGGCCATGGCAGGTTAGTTTCTTTTCTGGCTTGTAACTGCGTATGTTCTTGAAATCTGTGTGTATATTTTGTGTTATAGCTTTGGTGCTGTGCAAAATGTTCAAATCAGTAAATATCCGCTTGTTTTATGTTTAGGCTTTAGTGGATTCGATATAGACGTTGAACTTCCACATTCGTTAAAAAAGGTGTGACTCGGAAGTATTAAATATAGGCTAAGAGGGGCAATTATTTTTAATTATGTTTATGATTCCAGACTTTTAGGATGCAATATTTATAACATATCTTCTTTCACCTAAACAAATGGGATTTGCAAGTTTACAAAGAACCAGATAACATTACGTTAGGCAGGCGCAATTAAAAAGTTACAGACGCAATTTAAAAGTTGTTAAGCAGGCGCAATTAAAAGTGTTTACGAAGAACCAGATAACATTGTTTAGGCAGGCGCTCTAGAAAAGATACCGTGCTTCGATAGTTTTCAAATCTTCTTGTCTACAACTCAGTATTACAGGTATGTTATGCAAGAATCAAAGGTATTTACCTTTCATTCTTACATAACATTACGTTAACGGAAGTGATGCACAGATTTACGCGGAGTACATATATGTGAACAGGCTCCCTGTAGAAGACAGCGTTAAGTTATTTATTGTGACTATCTGGTTCGATGTATTCTGAAGCACTGTTATCTTCTTCTAGGCTTCCTCTAGAAGAAGACAGCGTGATGTTATTTCTGGCACTCAGACTCATTTTTTGTGACTATCTGGTCCAATGTATTCTGAAACACTGTTGTCTTCTTCTAGGCTTCCTCTAGAAGAAGACAGCGTGATGTTATTTCTGGCACTCAGACTCATTTCTTGTGACTATCTGGTCCAATATATTCTGAAACACTGTTGTCTTCTTCTAGGCTTCCTCTAGAAGAAGACAGCGTGATGTTATTTCTGGCACTCAGACTCATTTCTTGTGACTATCTGGTTCAATGTATTCTGAAGCACTGTTGTCTTCTTCTAGGCTTCCTCTAGAAGAAGACAGCGTGATGTTATTTCTGGCACTCAGAATCATTTCTTGTGACTATCTGGTCCAATGTATTCTGAAGCACTGTTGTCTTCTTCTAGGCTCTCTCTAGAAGAAGACAGCGTGATGTTATTTCTGGCACTCAGACTCATTTCTTGTGACTATCTGGTCCAATATATTCTGAAACACTGTTGTCTTCTTCTAGGCTTCCTCTAGAAGAAGACAGCGTGATGTTATTTCTGGCACTCAGACTCATTTCTTGTGACTATCTGGTTCAATGTATTCTGAAGCACTGTTGTCTTCTTCTAGGCTTCCTCTAGAAGAAGACAGCGTGATGTTATTTCTGGCTGTCAGACTAATTTTTTCTATCTGGTTCAATGCATTCTGAAGCACTGCTAAGTTGTTACCTTCTCTAAGCAGATTCTAACGGTTCTTTTCGTGCAACTTTTGGTATACAATATTTACAAAATAAAAATAAAAACACCCAGAAAGAATCATCCAAACGAGATGGAAATTAATATGTGCAATATAGAAAAGAAAATTATTGCAATTGCAGATCAGTTAGGCTATTTATTCGGATAAAACGGCTACACGAGTGGAACAAGTCCGTACGCTGTAGCGCCACCTCTGTCTTGGATACAGGCGGCTACCCGGTGTGGCCTAGACGCCTATAGTTCACGAATACTGTCCTGAGGTGTAGCATTCCACGTGGTGTCAAAATTGCTGGCGAGATCGATGACATTCTGGGATAGCCTTAGGTGGTGTCCCATCATGTCCCAAACATGTTCGTGTGACTATCGGTGAGAAATCGTGCGATCAGGCTGGCTAACGGAAGATGTAGACATTACAGAGGCAGAACTGGGAGAGCCGTGCCGTGTGTGGCCGGGCATTATCGTGTTGAAAAATTGCTCAGTGATACTGTGACAGCAATAGCAACACAACAGGTCGTAGAATGTCGTCAACGTACCTTTGAGTCACGAGGGAGATACCAATGGTGTCTAGCTATCGTAGGAAATGGCTCCCCAGACAGTCACTCCCGGTGTGCAAGCCATGTACCGTTTCACGGTGAGGGCAGGATCCATGCGCTGGCCGGCTTGTCTCCAGAGACGTATGCGCTGGTCATAGGCGCCAATCTCAAATCGTGACTCATCATTGAAGACAACACGATGCCACGGGACACTATCCCACGTTGATCGGGGACGACACCAATACAACTGGTGCGGCGATGCTCGCTGGTCAATGGAAGGCGGCCGAGAGGCCTCCTCGAATGTAGTCCCCGTGCCGCAAGTCATCTCGTAACCGTCCAGATGACAACTTCCGTAACTGTAACAACCCAACATGACCGCGAACGTTTGAGAGCGACGAATTCAGTTCTGTTTGTGCGGCTCTCACAATCGCCCGATACCCGAGTTCTGTCGTTGCCCACGGCAGTCCACTGCCCGACTACTGTTGGGTTGTGCCCTCCACGACTCATTGGCGCCAACATCGTCCGATTGCCGTGCCACTCCGACCCAAATGCCTGGCTATACGGCGGCTTGACCAACCGACCACTCTCAGCCCAATTATATCAAAGAATATCTAACGCTTAAAGAAGGTCAATTCTCATAGAGATAACGTAAAACAAGCGGCAACAGCGCCACCACATCTTAAGAGGTAATATGCTCTGCGGGAAAGTTAACAATCAGGAGCAAAAAACGCTAGGGAGACGACGGCAGTGAAGCATTTCTTTGATCCACGATGGTTTTCTTCGATCTGATGACTATTTGCTTAGAGCAGTTTTGTTGTTGTTGTTGTTGTTGTTGCTGTTTTCTGATGACCCGCCCATCCCTTATTTTGGTGGGGAAAATATGCAGTAACATTAGTATTACTATTTAAAATAAATTTCAGCAAATATTACAGTTAGTCCTAAGGATCCTTACAAAATGCAGACATTCCCTAGTATTTGGCATTACTGAAAATGTTTCTGAAAAACTGAAGAACAGACAAAAGCCTTAACTAACCCGATTGGCGAAACAAAACTAACATATCCGATTTGCGAAGTGATTATGCTACCGAGAAGGTAACAATCACGTGCTGTGAGTAGCTTGGCTGACTGTTCTTTACCCAAAGAATTGAAGTCAACAGAAATACGCATGCGCAGTCTGCTCCGGCATCAGCCTGTATGTTGGCTTCTGTGCACTGCATTTTAATTCTTAAGATATGGCGGCGCTAGTTACGTCTCGCTGAGCCTTAACTTCTTCTCGTTAGATATTCTTTGATTATATGTCCTCTCTGGAACTCGCTCAACAGCGATTGGTTTCCCCCGCTGTCGTGTATGACATCAAACACGACACCGACATATCAGGTCGTTTAACATGAAAGTTACGTCACAAATGGAGAGAACTCATCTATCGAATGTCACGGTTTTTTATTTTTCAGACTGCCTTGGTTCATCCAGGGGCTGCAGGCTGTGACGACGGCACAAAAGAGTGAATCGGCCTCCTCTTTTTCGCGACGTGTTTATGTGCTGTTGCTGTATAGCGCACATTGTAAGCTAACAATCGACCTAACGCGGAGGGAACAATAGAAAGAAATGAAAAAAGGAAAAAGACACGAAACTATCATTGGTAAACTGGCCAATATTGGCTTTCATATCTTCCATGTGAAATTTCAATTTAAAAAACGGTCCCCTATCTCGAACCGGACCAAATCGGCTGTATAACACACCTGGGTTGGCCGCCATTATTGTCGCTGGGTAGGATAGGTTTATGCATGGGTGTGGTGTGTGTATTGTAAAGGACAGATGAGTACTTTAAACGCAGGCAATTTTAATCATTTTATTTATTTTCGGAAAAGAGGTGAAGTAAGGCACGAGTTTTTTATCGCATGTGTTATTCATAAGAGTCTGTTTTAAGTTTGCTCATGGAGCAGGAATGAACTTTTCATTTAACTCCTTTCCATTTTACCGTTTCTGTGTTTCAGGCAGTAGTGAAAATGTACAATTCGATTGGACAAGCTACATGTGGAGGTGCTCTAATCAACTCTAGACATGTCATGACTGCAGCTCACTGCCATAAAAGGTAAGTGGATATATATATATATATATATTTGTCATTAGCGCTTTATAAAATCTTATGAAAGTTTTAGTTGTTAAAATCGCTTCAGGGTATACGACAGACGCTCTTATCTTCTTATGCTTGCTAATTTAAGCAACCGTCTTCTTAACAAACCTTCGTACATTGATATCACTGTTTCATGCAAAATGTTGTCTTAATTTTTCCCAAAATGCTATTTTGTTTCACTGCTTTCTAAAATACTGTTTTGAAGTGAAGCGTATCTTCATGATAGAAGCAGCCAATACGTAATCTTAAGGTGGACGTCAAGTAATTTAGCTTTCTATACTTCCAATGGAAAAACTTCTGTACACATTTTCTTCGCAATTAATGCGTTCCCAAGGATGAAAATTTGAACATCGATTAAAATAGCTTCATTTTATAACTTAGAATACTTAATATTTTCTAAAACATAACCATAATTATGCAATCCAACATTTGTTTGCCTACTGACGTCATCAAAGTAAAGGTCGCGCCATCTTTTTTTCCGGTTTCAACACCATCAAAGGAAAAGTTATTGATTTTTAATATAATTATGGTTGTGTTTTAGAAAATATTAAGTAATCCGAGTTATAATATGAAATTATTTTAATCGATGTTCAAATTTTCATCCTTGGGAACACACTAATTGTGAAGGAAATGTGTACAAAAGTGTTTCCATTGGAAGTATACGAAGCAAAATTACTTGACGTCCACCTTAAGAGCGAATAAACTTGGTCAGATCTTTTGAACAAAATCGAGGGCTATGCATACAGCACAACACGGGAAAACTTCAAGGGGATGTTGCAAAATTCTGGGAGAAATCCGCCTGCGAGTCATACAATGCTATTCCTCCTCTAAAGAATTTCCCTGGTCATCTGCCTAATCTGCGCCCATTTAACAAGTTATTAAATAACACTTACAATCGTTGCCAAGTTATGCATCAGTAAACCGAAAATCAATTTTTGATGTTTGAAGTCAACTTATACAGCGTAATGGTAAAGTCAGGAATGCATATTATACATCATTTTAAAGGACATTTTATGCTGAATTCAAATAGTTTTACAGAATGTTATTACCAGTAATAGAAGTAAAGTTACAAGCAAACGTACAGCGTCTAGTCATAATAACCTACAAATAGTGGAATTTGTGAAATTAGTGTACAATGCATTTAACGCAAAATTACTGTACAGTACATTATTGAAACTTGCAGGACACTTAAAATAACTTACCAACAAGCAAAATACGGTTTAATATTTAATTGGATAACCACGGTTTCTTAGTAACAAAGTGCACCTTCTTGGCATGGAACTAATGAGCTTCTCTAGTTGTCCATTGGTGATAACACGGTGCCGTACGGCCCTTACACCCTCAGTTAATGCTGTTTTAGATGTGAATCCTTGTTGACGGATCTTGTGTCTCAATCTCACCCACAGATTATCTATGGGGTAAAGATCCGGTGACTGGGCCGGCCTCTGAAGTTTTCTTATAACTTTTCGATTAAACCACTCGTCAACCAAATTTGACCGATGACATGGCGCGTTATTGTCCTGAAAGATAAAATTCCGCAAACCCATGTCTTGTGCAGATGGTAGCAGTTTGATCTCCAAAATATCCACATATTTCGATCTATTCAATGTGCCATCAACAATGTGAAGACGGACAACGCCACTGGCTGAAATACAGGACCATAACATCACCGAATGTGGTTGCTTGATTATTGGCTGGGTGCAGTATGCCTTACATCTTTCACCAGCCCGACGACGTACATAATCATTTCCATTATTAGTAAACATAGTAACAGTTGTTTCATTACTGAAAATAACATTTTTCCATTCATCAACAGTCTAATTCTTGTGTGCCTTGCCCAAGCAATTCTTTTGAGCCGTTGTTGTTCAGCTAGGAAAGGTTTACGTGCAGTCAGTCCATTTTCTTGTAGCCTACGACGAACTGTACGTGCAGATGCAATAATGCTTACTTCATTCTCCCACTCATTTCTTAAATCAGTGGCTGTTTTAAACCTTGAATTTAAGAAATGACAAATCAACATGCGATCATCACGTTCAGTACACAGCCTTGGTCGAGCTGTTCCTTTTCTGTTTCTCACACATCCAGTTTCTGCAACTGTTTTAATGGTGCGCAAGACAGTGGAATGATCACGGCCACATTTAACAGCAATTTTACATCTACTGAAACCAAGTTCATTCAAAGTAATAATTTTTGCCCTGGTTTGAAGAGGCAGGACCAATTTCGATCTTTGACATTCCGAAATTCAAATATCACCAGGAAATCTGCATAAACTTCCGTCAACTGACTACAAGCAGTTGCGTTCTAAGCCAGCATATGATCATATGTAGAGGATTTTAGGAAGGGAGTGTCTGACCCGAAGTCTTAAAAAACTCTTAGAAATAGGAAGCTAGGAGATTTGGGCTAGAGTGCCCGATAGGAAAGTGACACGGAAGCGAAGTAGAAAGGGGAGGAAGACGCCTTTACTTATTACCGGGGGCCAGTAGCCGGAGTCCGACGGATTAACGTGCCCATCCCGACGCACGGCGGATATTTAGTGGATCGAGCGTTCGTATACCTGCCTGGGATCGAACCTGAGGTCCTTTCCGTGGCAGTCACGAACGTTACCCACTAGGCCACACGCAGCCGTCTAAGTCAGCAGACGATTCTACATCCTTTTATATCTCACTAGCGGACGTCAAAGAAAGCTATAGTGGATTAGAGGGGCGCGAACACTTTTTCAGAACTGGATTTGTGTTGCCTCACTTGCACATTTTTGCTTGTAACTTCACTTGTATTACTGGTAATAACATTCTGTAAAGATATTAAAATTCAGCATAAAATTTCCTTTAAAATTATGTATAATATGTATTCCTGGGTTTACTATTACGCTGTACAAGGTGACTTCAAACTTCAAAAATTGATTTTCGGTCTACTGGTGCAGGACTTTTGGCCATGACTGTATATTAAAACATCTATGAGGGTCATTTCAGAAGTTTTGCATACTGTAGGTTATCTCCTAAAAAACGAATTTTTTTCACAACATACCTTTACAGGCCTTCGAAGTGACATCCATGTTTCTTTATGACAACGGCCCAAAGTTTGGGCAAGTCTTGTATTCCAGTCAGGACACCTCCATTTTTGAGGCGTCGGATTAATCGGGTCACCGCAACATACTTTTACAGGCCTTTGAAGTAATCTCCATGTTTCTGTATGACAGCGGCCCAACGTTTAGGCAAGTCTTGTATTCCAGTCAGGACACCTCCATTGTTGAGGCGTCGGATTACTCGGGGCACCTCAACATACCTTTTCAGGCCTTCGAAGTAAACTCTGTGTTTCTGAATGACAGTGGCCCAACGTTTAGGCAAGTCTTGTATTCCAGTCAGGACACCTCCATTGTTGAGGCGTCGGATTACTCGGGGCACCTCAACATACCTTTTCAGGCCTTCGAAGTAATCTCTGTGTTTCTGAATGACAGTTGCCCAACGTTTAGGCAAGTCTTGTATTCTAGTCAGGACAATTCCATTGTTGAGGCGTCGGATTACTCGGGTCACCGCAACATACTTTTACAGGCCTTCGAAGTAATCTCCATGTTGCTGTATGACAGTGGCCCAACGTTTAGGCAAGTCTTGTATTCCAGTCAGAACACTTCCATTGTTGAGGCGTCGGATTACTCGGGTCACCGCAACATACTTTTACAGGACTTCGAAGTAATCTCTATGTTTCTGTATGACAGCGGCCCAACGTTTAGGCAAGTCTTGTATTCCAGTCAGGACACCTCCATTGTTGAGGCGTCGGATTACTTGGGGCACCTCAACATACCTTTTCAGGCCTTCGAAGTAATCTCTGTGTTTCTGAATGACAGTGGCCCAACGTTTAGGCAAGTCTTGTATTCCAGTCAGGACACCTCCATTGTTGAGGCGTCGGATTACTCGGGGCACCTCAACATACCTTTTCAGGCCTTCGAAGTAATCTCTGTGTTTCTGAATGACAGTTGCCCAACGTCATTCAGAATTACAGTTGCCCAACGTCATTCTTGTATTCCAGTCAGGACACCTCCATTGTTGAGGCGTCGGATTACTCGGGTCACCGCAACATACTTTTACAGGCCTTCGAAGTAATCTCCATGTTGCTGTATGACAGTGGCCCAACGTTTAGGCAAGTCTTGTATTCCAGTCAGAACACTTCCATTGTTGAGGCGTCGGATTACTCGGGTCACCGCAACATACTTTTACAGGACTTCGAAGTAATCTCTATGTTTCTGTATGACAGCGGCCCAACGTTTAGGCAAGTCTTGTATTCCAGTCAGGACACCTCCATTGTTGAGGCGTCGGATTACTCCGGTCACCGCCACATACTTTTACAGGCCTTCGAAGTAATCTCCATGTTTCTGTATGACAGTGGCCCAACGTTTAGGCAAGTCTTGTATTCCAGTCAGAACACTTCCATTGTTGAGGCGTCGGATTACTCGGGTCACCGCAACATACTTTTACAGGCCTTCGAAGTAATCTCCATGTTGCTGTATGACAGTGGCCCAACGTTTAGGCAAGTCTTGTATTCCAGTCAGAACACTTCCATTGTTGAGGCGTCGGATTACTCGGGTCACCGCAACATACTTTTACAGGACTTCGAAGTAATCTCTATGTTTCTGTATGACAGCGGCGCAACGTTTAGGCAAGTCTTGTATTCCAGTCAGGACACCTCCATTGTTGAGGCGTCGGATTACTTGGGTCACCTCATTAGAAATATCCTGAATCGAACTGAATCGTTTCCCACGGAGTGGCTTCTTCAGTTTTGGGAAAAGTCATAGTCTAGTGGGCTCATGTCAGGACTGTATAGCGCGTAGCCAGCAATTCCCATCCATACTTTTCCAGAATGCCTCTTATTGTATGGGCAACATATGGCCGATATCAGACCTGACTCACTTTCTTCTTCCATTTCTAGGCGGAATTTTTCGGAACAGGAACAAATTAGTCAGCAAACGTAGACACAACTTTGTACACTGATTCTTATTCACAACTGGAGCAACGATTTGAGTGATTGCGTCATCTTACGAGCAGTACCTGCGCAATGTGCCAAACTTTTGAAATGACCTACGTATGTAACTGTCGGTCGATTGATCACTGGTCTTTGTACTGGGTTCACTAATGGTGAAAGGTAAAAAAATGGCCCTCGCTATCTTATGCCTAAAGTTTGTTATCCTCAACACTTAAGACACCATTCCCCAGTAAAAAACAATCTTGCTGGGCCAGTAGTCAATCCAGAGTAGGCAGCCAGCAATTGCCCAGCATTATGGTGTCGGTCTCCAAAGTCAATAACATGTTCCGGCGGCCAGCATACGGGCCACCAGCTGGCACCCCCATCAGTTTTCATATGCCACAACAGAGCCACCAGATAACATTGGAAGAAAAATATAAAAAAAATCAGAGATTAACTGATTTTTTTATATATTTCGCAACTCCTCGATGTTTCACAACTCCTCAAACGTTTCTCGGACAGCACCATTTTTTGCACACCACGTGGTTGGGTGTTGCGCAATGTTGGATGACATCATTGTTTTGGTAGATGACGACATCACGATACCTCGACGCTTCTCGGTCAGCGCCATTTTTTTCCAACAGGAAATTTTACTCAGTGACGTCACGACGCTGGAAAAATTACCCCTATCGATCTGAAAAAGTGCTCTGTGGATCAGGATAGCATCGAATCTAGGACAGTTTGGTTGCAGTGTAGATGCCTTAACCACAAGACTGCGTTATCGGTTGGCAGCACGTTTGAAGGTCTTTCGCTATCTTGCGCAATGAAACGAAGACATCTCCTTTTTTTACAATATTACGAGATATTTTTCATAAATATATGCTTTTTTAAATTTTGTTTTTCAACGTAACGATTTTTTTTACATCGAGGGTATTTACTTCATTTTCAACGGGTGTACCAACTTAAAAACTTTTTTTTTCGAAGTTTAATGCCGTGTTTCTGGTCTTGACACGCGATTGTTTAATTGATTCATTTATGTGTTCATGCTATATTCTGCTTGAATATTATGACGGTTATTTTGCCTCAGCTTACATGTGCTTCTTCACTTTTTTGAAATGTCGCTGTCTTTATGAAATGTCAAAGAAAAAATGTCCACATTAGTATGCTAATTAAAATAAATCGATAATCTGCTCACCAGACAGAACGAATTTTACCAAGAAGTATAACTCAGCTTTGAGTATGCTATTCAAATATTCTTAAATGAAAACTAACAGCGCTGTTAAGAACGTGTGGATCAACACACACACACACACAAGCGCGCGACGCACGCACACACTTACCTTTCATTTGCTTAATCCATTATAGTACTAAAATTTTCGCGATGGCGATAGCGTCGACGTCAACTAACTGGCAACATAAGACCAAGGAGGTTTTCTAACCTCCTTGCATAAGACTTGGTGCACGTGTCGCATGCGCAGTCTCGCTGCTTGCACTTCGTGTTGGGGTTGTTTCGGTTGCCAGTTGCAGATCACTCGTATTACTAGGTAGGAGGTCCGTAACTCCCAGCGATGAGTTAGGGGCATCAACGGAATGGTAGTAGCTGCCAACTGATGGCGCTGCTACCAACGAATCGCTACCGTACTGTAAGCAGCAGATTTCAGCCAGCAGTGAGCCATCACTGACAGCCGCCGGCCAGCAATTTCTCAATGCCTGTGTTTTAGCTGGATTTTATACCTCTTTGACGTCTTTATCCTATTCGATGATTAATTTGAAACTTCATACCGAATCTTTTCTACAAAATAATGGGACATCTGGTATTAAAAATCGGAACTATGTAAATTCTCGACAATGGGCTAATGGGGCGACATCTGCTTTGAGATGCAATCTTGCTCACTTTGACATTTCAAGATTTCAGTTTTTATTGTAGGTTAGAGCGTTTAGATAGATCGATATTGTGCAAAATGTATGATATAATCAGCACTAAACTCGGAAAGTTAATGAAATTAAAAAAGTAAAAAAAAATAATTAAAGCGTACAAATTAATATTCGAATTGTGCTAAACTAAATTAATATAAAAACGCAACTTGCCGTGATATTAAGATTTTAATCTGAATTTTGTAGATCGGATAAATAAAACTCGAGTAACTGATAATCCAATGTTTTTAAAATTAGCACGCGATCACCATGCTCCATGTGATCGCTTGCAAACTCAACTTTCTGTGATATTAAGAATCCAATTCGATTTTTTTTATATTGGAAAAACAGAACTCGAGTCATTAATAATTCAATGTTTTTAAATTAGCACGCGATCACCTTGACATCTAATAGTGATCGCGTGCTATTATACAGGGTGATTCATAAAGAAGTATGCAGTTTCAACGCACTATAAAACAAGAACAATGTAAGATACTTTATGTTAGCTGTAACAGAATTGTAGGGGAATGTTTCAAGTTTTTTTAGAGACAGTCACATGGATGTTCTTTGTGTGAACCCTTAGTCACACGACACACATCGAGCCGGTAATCCATTTCCGCCCAAACGCGAGGTAAGATATCTGAATCAAGTGCAGTGAGATTTTGCAGCATCTGCACTTTGTATGGAATCATTTTCAGCTTCTTTCTCAAAATTCTCCAGACAGTGGGCTGTGAAATCTGCATTTCACGACTCACCCTCCGCGTTGATTTTCTCGGGCTTCGTTAAATGGCGGTTAAAACACTATCGACGACTTCTTCCGACACACGTAGTCGTCCAGGACTTTTAAGTTTGCACAAACAGCCCGTAGTTTCAAATTTTGTATGCCAATCGCAGATAGATTTTCTGGTTGGAGGTTCTTTTCCGAATCGTGATCGAAAATGCCGTTGCACAACAGTTACAGATTCCGTTTTGCTCAATTCAAGAACACAAAACGCCTTCTCCACTGCAGACGCTATCATTTTGACTGACTAGTCACGTGATACGCGCGCTATCGCCTACGTCGCTTCCCTCAGTAGCGGAACACAAACTTTATGAGTACATCTACCTAACGGTTCGCAGTTGTGGTCCGTGTCTTCAACTGTTACTGTTTTATAGCATCTGGAAACTGTAAACTTCTTTATGAATCACCCTGTATAGCACGCAATCATTTTGACATCCCGTGAGCATTGAATTTATCAACAATGCAGACGTTGGTGTGACGTCAAGCGTACCAGAGATACAGACGGATCTGGGTGTTAATATTATTAATTTCACAAAACTCCTTAATATGATATTTCCCCTAATATCTGACCTCGCTACAGAACTTCAAAATGGGATCCTCCGACAGACGATTGAAATTTAATAGTTAATCAAACCTCAAGTATTCCCGCTAATCGCTCCGATTACCGGAAACTTTTTGTCATATGGATACGGCAAATGTGAGAACGGAGTTTTCCCGTTAATATACGAAAGGAATTGTGGAAAGGTTTCTGAAAATTAAGAAATTTCCTGGCGCACAAAAGGTGAGTGGAATTCAGGTATTTTTCCTTCATTTCACGGAAAAGGTTGTATCAGAAATATGCTTCGTTAATTAACGAAAGGAATCATGGAAAATGTCTCGTGAATCTCAGAAATTTCTTTACGGTGTAGATTGGATTTCAAAAGACAGGAAAAGACCTAGACGGCGAGCATGCGGGAAATGGGTTAATGATATTCAAAAGCCTGTCGGAGTTTCGCGGGGGAAACTGGCTTAAAACAGAGAGTTGCGGAAGAAAATTGGGGAGACCTTCATCCAGCAGTGATGATTACCATCATCATCATTGTGAATCCACTGCTGGATGAAGGTCTCCCCAAGTTTCATCCGCAACTGTTTGTCTTGAGGCTGTCTCTTCCATGTTATTCCAGCATGCTTTCGAATGTCATCCACCCATCTCCCATGGGGTCTTCTTCTGGGTCTTTTTCTGTCCCTTGGAATCCAGTCTAAAATTTCGGTGGTCCGTTCTTCTAGCAACCTGTCCAGCCCATTGTCATTTCAGGGATGTTTCTCTGTTCATGATGTCTTCCACTCTTGTCATTTGACTTATCCACGAGTTTCCCTTCTTATCTTTCCTGGTTAAACCAATCATGTATCTCTCCATGCTTGTTTCCGTTGTCTTCAGCCTTCGAATGTTTTATTTAGTTAAGATCCATATCTCTGCTCTATATGTAAGAACTGGAAGGATGCATTGATTAAATAATTTTTCTTTAAGACATAATGGCATGCCGCTTTTGAGCATCGTTTCTTCCAAAATCTCTCCAGCCAAGTTTTATATGCCGATTAATTTCCTCATCAATGTGACCTTTGCTTTATATCTGTTGTCCAAGGTAAATGTAAGTATCGGTTACCTCGAGCTTTTCCCCATCATTAGCAAAATCTTCATTTCTTGAAAAGCAATGTACACCAGTTTTATCTTCTGAAAGTTCATTTCTTATCCTACTTCTTTACTCTTGCCAATAAGTTCCTGGATAATACTCTGCAGCTCTGGAGGAGTAGTTGCAAAAGTGATACCGTCATCAGCAAAATGAAGATGAGTTAAATAATTTCCTTTAATTTTTATCCCCCTGTTTTTCCCAGTTCAATGATTGAAAGACACTTTGCAATGTGACACCGAAGAGTTTGGGAGATATGGTGTCACCTTGTCTCACTCGCTTTACAATTTTATTTTTGTTGGTGCCGTATCCTCAAATAGCCGAACCTTTGCACTTGCATTTTCATAGATGTTATTAATAATGCTAATGTAAGCATCTCCATAACGTGGGATTTCAAAGCGATTGTAACTGCTGATGGTTTTATGGACTTAAAGGGCTTTTCATAATCAATAAAAGCCATTCATAATAAGAGTTTATATTCCCAAGTTCTTTCAGTTAATTCTCTCAATACTCTGCTGTACAGCCAGCCCTGAATCCAACTTGTTCTCTCGGTTGAGCCATGCCCAATGTTACTTTCAAATGATGTGAAAGAACTTAGCGAAGATTTTATAAACCACTGAGAGGAGGCTGATGGGCCTGTAGTTCCTGAGATCCTCATTTTTACTTATTTTATGGATCAGGATCATTGTAGTATTGATCCAATCGTCAGGAATCATTCCTTCATTGAGACACCTAGTGAAAACTTGAGCGAGTGTAGTTTCTAGCTTAATTTCTCCGCTTGCTTCTTGTATAAAGTCCACGGTAGTTCCACCATATGCTGGAGCTTTTCCCTGTCTCATGTTCTTAATTTCATGTGTAACTTCTGCCGGGAGGACTCGAAGAACTTTGGTACTGGTACCATTCTTAATAACTGGAATAGGTGTATTAAGTTTTGTGTAGAAATCTTTCACTCATGTCAAAATTTCGCCTCTATTTCTTGCTATAAAACCATCTTCTTTTCTCAGTGCCATAATCCCTTTTCTTCTCTTATTGATATGTCCTTTTGCTTTCTTCAGGCTTTGATAATTTTTTATTGCTTTTCTCACTAGTTCACCATTGAATTTCCTTGCGTCTCCAATGATACTTTTCCGAACTGTCTTGCATATATATATTCCACTTTGGAAGTTAAATTTTCTTCATTTGTCATCATCTCCTTCTCTTTTGCACCAGTATTTTTGTTTTTCCTGATATTTTCTGCATATGCAAATTTTTCTTTGTATCACCTATTTTTGTTGCTGGTTCCATAAGAGCTTTGGTTAGTTTCCTTTTAACTTCACAGATGTCCACTTCTTCTGATGTTAGACCTTCTAGAGCAGAGAATCGGTTCCTCAGTTCGAACTTGAAGGTATTATGACGCTTTTTATGGTTGGTCATGTCAATACATTTTATTTGATTACCACGTTCCACTTTAATGCTGAGGTGCATTTTACATCTCACCATTCTATGGTCACTGCAGGTGTTGAACCTGTTTAGCACACTACAGTCTTCAATGGCGAATTTTTGTTAAATACAGTATAATAAAATCAATTTAACTTGTCGTCCTATTGGGATACCTCTAAGTCAATTTCCTATGTGGCCTTTTCTTGAAAAAAGGTGTTCGTGATGAAAAACCTTTGTGCTTCTGCAAACTCTACGAGAGTATTTCCACGCTCTCGTAGAGTTTTCACATCGCTTACTTTTAGTTGCCATGACCAATTTTACCTACCTAAGTAGCATTCTGATGCTGTTGTCCTATTTTCGTATTAAAATCTCCCATAAGGATTTTCAAGTGCTGCTTTGCCGAAATTCGGCATCTAAATAACAACGGCAAACAACACTTGAAAATCCTTATGGGAGATTTCAATATGAAAATAGGGCAACAGAATGCTTTTTTCAGCATATTTTCGAGTACGAGATGTTCTGCTTCTAAACGTTGGTTTTGAAAAATGCTATTCATATAGATTTTTCAGATGAACTGTTTTCTGCTAAGTCACTTCCATTAAAAAAAGTGGAACTCTATCTAAATTTTTATAAATGTCCAATTGAAGCAAAATGACCTTTCACATTCGTTTGATGCAGATAAGCCTTTTTAATTTTGCTACAGTTTCAAACCTTTGAATTGCACTATAGTGATAGTGAGTTTTTCGCAATAAAATATATGAAAACTTCTTGGATTCTTTATATCCTCTTATCATTGGCATTCAGTATATTAGCATCTAGTTTCTTACTTGCTTTCTCCTGATGACATACTATTTATTCTTTATCATTCCAAATTTATTCTTCGACGCGGTGTCTGTAACAGAAACCATGCACCTGAGTTGAAATGGAATCCGAAATACTTTAAACATATACACTGGTGTGCAAAAATGAAGGACGAAGAGGAGAAATTAGCATAACAGCGGAACGAGCAGGCAGAATGGACCGAAAGACCACTCAAGAGATAGACTAGGGTTCAGTACGGTAGAGCATGCGCATATCTGCAGCATGACGTAGGGGGGGTGTCGGAAGGGTATAAAGCACACGGACGGTGTACGCTCAGCAATTCGGTGAAAGCTATTGCACGGTGTACATCGGTTTGAACGACGTCGAGTTGCATCACCGTGTAATATGTCCAACAGGCAATCCAGTAGACGACATCTGGATGACTTTACCAGAGGTCGCGTCATTGGGAAGTTGGAAGAAAGTCGAAGTGTGACTAGTGTGGCCGAGGAGTTCGGGATCGCCCACAGCATCGTATCACGAGCTTGGAGAGCATTTCAAACGACAGGAACAGCTGTCCGAGAGTTTAGCAGTGGTCGTCCACGAGCAACCACGGCAGCGGACGACCGGTATATTGTCCTACAGGCGAGAAGAGACAGACGGCAGACAGCGGGAGAAATCGCAAGGCACATGCAACAGACAACTGGACGTGTGTTATCGCGTTTTACCGTGGCCAGGAGGCAGCACAAAGGTGGTCTATTTGCACCACGACCAGTACGGTGTGTGCCATTAACGCCTGCTCTTCGGAGACGGCGGTTTCTGTGGTGCCAGGAACACAAGAACTGGACACATCAGCAATGGCGTCGAGTTCTCTTTACGGATGAGAGTCGATTTAGTCTGACGAGCGATGCTGGACGTGTACACATCTGGAGAGAGCAGAGAACACGCAATCATACATACAACATCATCGAAAGGAACCGGTTTGGAGGTGGCGGAGTTCTCGTTTTGGGGCGGTATCATGCTTGGTAACCGTACTGACCTCCACATCTTCAAAGGAGGTTCAGTCACTGGTGTCCGCTATTGTACCGAGGTTCTCTCGCCTCACGTGCATCTGTTTAGAGGTGCTGTGGGTCCTGAGTTCCTCTTCATGGACGACAACGCTACACCTCATCGTACAGTGGCTGTCGTAGAGCTGTTGGAGAGTGAAGATATTCAACGCATGGATTGGCCAGCAAGGTCTCCGGACCTAAATCCAATCGAACACGTGTGGGACCTTCTCGGGAGCAGCTTGGCAGCACGTCACCAGCCAACAGCAACGATTCCGCAGCTGCGATTGGCACTATAAGAGGAATGGGCCACGATACCTCAACAGCTCCTCGACAACCTCGTCCTCAGCATGGACAGGCCTTGTAAATCCTGCAACGCAGTCAGGGGTGATCATAACCCCTACTAAAGACTGGATTTTTCTTGGCAGCCGCCTGTCACATGGACGTTTCTGTCTTCTGTCCAGTTGTCCTCGAAGCTATTGTGACGTACCTGCCAGCAGGACGCACATGACATAAAGGCAGATAGGAATCAGAATACATGTCTGCGTAGCTCAGTTGGTAGAGCAACTTATTCCGGGATGAGTGGACCCGGGTTCGAACCCCGGCGCGGATAAAAATGACGGAGAAATTCACTTCGTTATAATGGCGCCCGAACTATCCGGATGACCCGACCGTTCAAAATCTCGCATTGGTGTGATGTTATTTCCACACCGCGAGATAGGAAAAATCAGAGAATCCCTGCTCCAGTGCTTCGAAAAATAAATGTGTGTGACGTTGCATTCCACACACCAGATTGACTGGGAGTTCTCAAGTGCACGTTCTACAGTGGTTGTCTGCCTGCAGCGATTCATGGTCACGGCTGATCCGTGGGCCATGCCCCCGGCCCTCTTTCGGGGGGGGGGAGATGTGACGTACCTGCCAGCAGGACGCACATGACATAAAGGCAGATAGGAATCAGAATACATGTCTGCGTAGCTCAGTTGGTAGAGCGACTTGTTCCGGAATAAGCGGCCTCGGGTTCGAATCCCGGCGTAGACCAAAAATGACGGAGAAATTCACTTCGTTATAATGGCGCCCAAACTACCCGGATGACCCGACCGTTCAAAATCTCGCATTGGTGTGATGTTATTTCCACACCGCGAGATAGGAAAAATCAGAGAATCCCTTCTCCAGTGCTTCGAAAAATAAATGTGTGTGACGTTGCATTCCACACACCAGATTGACTGGGAGTTCTCAAGTGCACGTTCTACAGTGGTTGTCTGCCTGCAGCGATTCATGGTCACGGCTGATCCGTGGGCCATGCCCCCGGCCCTCTTTCGGGGGGGGAGATGTGACGTACCTGCCAGCAGGACGCACATGACATAAAGGCAGATAGGAATCAGAATACATGTCTGCGTAGCTCAGTTGGTAGAGCGACTTGTTCCGGAATAAGCGGCCTCGGGTTCGAACCCCGGCGCGGATAAAAATGACGGAGAAATTTACTTCGTTATACTATCTTTTCAATAAAGTGCCCTTGTATCTTTTGGATTCTTTGTTTGGACGGTTTTGCTCACTTTTCCCATATTCTTACATCTTGGGGATCTTATGGTATGATTTGAGTCGATGTGGAGCACTTCTGCACGACGTTACATTCGAAAAACCGTCTCGTCCTTAATTTTTGCACGCCAGTGTACATAACACATGCTTAAAACACCGCCAAGAAACTGCGACATGATATCCCGAGACACTGTGAAGTTACTGGATATGGATGCCACGGTCATACTTACCAGGCATATAAGAATGGGTCGCGTGCAATGAATTTCGAACTCCACTTCAACTCAGATACGTGGTTTCTGTTATGGTAGCCATGTCAGAGAACATAACAATGATATCGCAGAATATGACGTCAAGAGAAATCAAGTAGAAATTAGATACTATTATACTGAAAGCAATACACTGCTGGACAATTGCTAAGGACGGGTCATAAACGGCTATATAGCCCATAAAAAAGTAAGTGTGGTTGGATGCCAAGTGAAATAAAATAATGTCAGAATGCCAGGACATTACAAGAAAGACAATTTATTGTGCTCTGAAATCCAGAAGGCTTTGGAACGTGTTCAAGGGACAAATAGGCCATTTTGTGCAGAATACGTAAACGTGAAAAAAATGCAATTACCGTCCGCAGGCGTTTCGGCGTAAGATGCCAATACGGGATATGGCCATCATGGAGGGCGATGCAAGATTCCACACGTCGTGTCATGCTTTGCACAACATTATCAAGCAGCTGTTGGGGTAATTTATCCCATTCCTCTGTCAGTGCACGGATGAGGGTGTCCTTGTTTATTGGACGGCATTGGCGACCAGCAAGACTCCTCCTCAAAGCATCCCACATATTTTCAATGGGATTCAGATCTGGAGAACGTGCTGGCCATACGATGCTTTGAATATCCTCGCTCTCAAGACACTCCTGGACAGCGACTGTTCGATGACATGTTGCGTTATTGTCCATGAAAATGAATCTATCATCGACAGCACCACGGAACATGCGAACATGAGGTAGCAGAACATCATTAATGTATCGTTGGCCAGTCATAGTCCCAGTTGGAAGCACATAGAGGGACGTACGGCCATTGATCATGATGCCAGCCCATACCATGACACTACATCTCGGATATCGGTTCCTTTCCTGTATGTTTGCTGGACAATATGCAGTACCACTATCACGCCAGATCAGTTGTCGTCAACAATCAGACGATAGACTGTATCTACTCTCATCTGAGAAGAGGACAGCAGACCAGTCGTTATCAGTCCAATTGCAATGTTGATGGCACCATTGCAAACGGGCGGTACGGTGACGTCTGGACAATGGGATGCACACAACAGGACGGCGGGCGTATAGTCCTCCTTCATGCAAACATCTGGCGACAGTTTTTCGGGAGATCCGCTTGCCAGTAGCAGCCATAAACTGATTTGCTACCTCACTAGCTGTCCTGCACCGGTGTCTTTTTGTTGATAGCACTATGTACCGATCTTCTGCAGGTGTCGTACTGCGAACACGACCTCCCCCGTGACGTTTACTACACTCTCCATTTGTTTGAAATGATTTCCAAAGCCTTGAAACAACACTGTGGCTGACGTCGAACTCCCTGGCAACATCTGTTATTTTTCGCCCTTCTTCAATCTTGCTAATAATACGGCCACGCGTAAAATCATCTAGGTGATGTCTGGAAGACATACTGAAACTTGCAAGTTCGTCAATTGATTCTTTCCCTTTCAACTTTGCGTTTGAACAACAACGGTCAATATTATAATAACGCCGCTTATATATATTCAGTCAGACACAGTGAGGATGCAGGATTTGTCATTTTTATGTAGGACTTCCGTCCACAGGGAGTAGAGTTTAGGTCCCAGCCACCTACAGCGAGATCGCCTTTTGGGCAGGACACAGAAACGGAAGGAATGAGAGCAAGTGTAGCGACTTTGACAGAACAGTTTGTAGTGAGATTAGAGTACAGTAGATGGCGCCACCGTACAAGTACGATATTGCACATAGATGGGTGAGAGAATTTCAGGGGGGACATAGGAAAGGATACCCATTTTACCAGTGGGTCCAGCCTGGGGGCCGTCACTTTACCTGCTCGTCCGATGCACGGCGGATATTCAGCGATTGTTAGTAATTCACACCATCTCTGAAAGATCAGCCCAGGCTTGCACCTGGGGACCCAGCATCGACAGTCTGAAACACTAACCACTAAGCCATCCGCGGCTTCAACAACGGTCAATACGCGTCAAATCCTTTATATCTCTTATCAGCGCTATGACGTCACGAACAAGTTCGGCATCCAAAATTTGCATACGCACAACACGTCTTACTGTATCCCACACTTGTGCTAATTTCCACATTTTCCTGCCTTCCATTTTATGGTTGCTATCGTTGCTATTGTCGTCCGTCCTTAGCAATTGTCCGGCAGTGTAATATTAAAAAACAATTACCTAATCAAGCTTTTGGTAATGAAAACTACACTGGTGCATAGAAATTTTGAAGACGACAATCCGTCTTTTGGTGTAAGTATGAGAAGGATGGTAAGTCAGGTGATATTTTAAAATTGGAAAATGAATTAAAATTAATAGTTCAAAGTGTTGACACGTACATAAATGTAAGGGGACTTCTGCTTTTAAGAGTTTAAGGATAGGAGTGAACATCTAAGACAAGTTCTGACAAAAGTTCTGCACATTGTCCACTTTTGAGAAAGTGTGAAGTAACGGAGAAAACTTATCTTATTCCCGTTCAATGTATTCATCTCCGCTGCTAATGGCAGCTTGCCAGAGGTGAGGTAGGTCCTGGATGCCCCGAAGTACGCCATCTTTGTTCAGTTGCCGTATAACTCGGGTGACGTCCAATGACAGCTCGTCCAGCGATTCGTGGCGGATACCACGGTGCCGAAATTTTAACTTTGGGAAAAGATCAAAGTCGGATGGACTGAGATCAGGGCTGTATGGTGGGTGGGATAAAGTTTCCCATCCATATTTCTACAAAAGTCTTCATACCGACGCTGCACCATGACACGATGCGTTGTCATGCAACAAGATCGATCCCGCTTCCAACAAGTTTGGGGCGATTTTGACGAATATTCGGTCTCAACTTTGTCCACAGAAAGTCACGATAATATTGTACGTGGACATTTTGCCCTGCTGACATTCGATCAGAGTCCACAACATCCTGGGTATCTTATGCAAAAATCTTCGTTTGCTTCACTTTGGATTGTTACCGACGACACTTTAAGGGACGTGGGGAATTTGGATGCCTCCATTCCTCCGATTGTGACGTCAGTTCCGGCTCAAAATCACGGGTCCAAGTCTCACCAATCACGACAATTCAATTCTGTTCAGGAAGCCCCTCCCTTTCTCACCTGTGAAGGTGATCCTGTGCCAAATGCTCACTCTGGCTGCCTTCTGCTCGGGGGTGAGTTGATGACGTAACGAGCGCGGCGATTTTTTACGCTTTTCAACCGTAGGTTGACGAAGCGTATATGCTCCAGCTTTTTCCGTCCGTCCGTCTGTCGGCACGATAACTCACGTAAAAATGATTCGATTTCGATGAAATTTTAGTATGTGGTAAGGGACCACCTGGGGACGAACCCTGTTGAAAATGGGGAAAATGGGGTTAAAGGTCACGACATAGGAGCGGGATCCATTCCATTGCCCTTATGCCTCATAACTTGCGTTAATATGGTTCGATTTCTATCGAATTTTAGTATGTGGTAGAGGACCGCCTGGGGACGAACCCTATTGAAAATGGGGAAGTGGGGTCAAATGTCAGGACATAGGAGGGGGATGCATTCCATTGCCCTTATGCGTCAAAATGTGCGTAAAAATGGTTCGATTTCGATGAAATTTTAGTATGTGGTAGGAGACCACCTGGAGAGGAATCCTATTGAAAATGGGGTCAAAGTTCAGGACATAGGATCGGGATCCATTCCATCGCCCTTATCCCATACTATTAAGGTGGACGTCAAGTAATTTTGCTTCGTATATTTCCAATGGAAAAACTTTTGTACACATTTCCTTCACAATTAGTGTGTTCCCAAGGATGGAAATTTGAACATCGATTAAAATAACTTCATATTATAACTCGGAATACTTAACATTTTCTAAAACATAACCATAATTATATTAAAAAACAATAACGTTTCCTTTGGTGGTGTTGAAACCAGAAAAAAGATGGCGCGACCTGTACTTTGATGAAAAGACAGGTCGCGCCATCTTTTTCTGTACCAGAAAAAGACCAGAAAAAAGATGGCGCGATCTGTACTTTGATGACGTCAGTAGACAAATAAATGTTGAATTGCATAATTATGGTTATGTTTTAGAAAATATTAAATATTTCAAGTTATAAAATGAAGCTATTTTAATTAATGTTCAAATTTTCATCCTTGGGAATGCATTAATTGTGAAGAAAATGTGTACAGAAGTTTTTCCATTGGAAGTATAGGAAGCAAAATTACTTGACGTCCACCTTAAAGGAGCAATTCTTGTATCTATGAAAATTTTATTTTGAAACCGGCTCTAAGGATTTTGATGACAGTCGCTAACCTTCCGTTTTCTGGTACTAGAAATCGATTTAGCTTGATCTCGACTTTAGGAAAATTCGTTTAGTGGGTTAAATAACCACCCCGAATTACCACGTTTTCAGTGTCATGGTGTCGTTCCATTAATGTTGCCCATGCTTAGAAATCTTATGACGTCACAAGCTCGCGATCGAGATAATTACGCGCGGTCACGCCATCTGTCTCGTTGCGTTACGCGTTGTGTGTGGATCCTATTAAAGTTTGATGACGTCACACTCTTGCGAGCAGATGGTCGCGATTCCCATCTGCCTCATTACGTCACGTGTTGTATGCGTATGCCCGTCCGCACAACTCGCGTAACAATCGTTCGATTTCGATGAAATTTTGGTATGTGGTAGAGGACTACCTGGGAATGAACCCTATTGAAAGTGAACGAAATGGGGTCAAAGGTCAGTTCATAGGAGCGGGATGCATTCCACTGCTCTTATGCGTTATAACTAACGTACAAAAGATTCGATTGCGATGAAATTTTAGTATGTAGTAGGGAACTATCTGAGGACAACCCTTATTGAAAATGGGCGAAATGGGGTCAAAGGTCGGGACATATAGGAGCGGAATCACTTCCATTGACATTATGCGTCATAACTTACGTAAAAATGCTTCGATTTGGATAAACTGTTAGTATGTTGTAGGGGCCTGCCTGGGGACGAATCCTTTTGAAAATGGGCGAGATGGGGTCAAAGGTTAGGACACAGGAGCGGGATCTATTCCATAGCCCTTATGCATCATAACTTACGTAAAAATGTTTCTATTGCGACAAAATTTTATCATGTTATTTCGGAGGTATACTGAGCCGGTTCTGTTGAATATCATCGAAATGGGATCAAAGGTCAGGGCACAGGAGCGAGATTTATTCCACAGCCATTATCCTCATAACTTGAGTAATGATTTCTGGTATGTTGGAAAGCGTATTATAATCAATGCATTGCATGATTTTACTAACTTGTTCTTTTTTCCAGTGAGTCGGTCAAAATCAGGTGAACAGACATGATCGACAAATTTGCCTGATGAACAATCTTCTCGACCTTCAAACGGCGATTCTTCTCGAGAAGCATTACAACAATGGTGACAGATGTTTTTCCTGTCGCCGTTTGAGGTCGGCCTGAGCAGTGATTATCTTCGATGCTGTTTCGGCCATCCCGAAAGCACGATGTACAGCGAGAAATTGTGCTTTGATAAAGAATTCCTTCCCTACAAACTTCTTGCAAGGCAGTATGGATCTGTGTCGGAGTTTTTCCCCGCATAGTTTCTGTTTTCGCGTACGATCGCTGCTCTAACGCCGTGATTTGACTTAAGGAGCTGCACGCTCCCATTTCCAAATCCTTTCACGTCGACTCAGCAAACGATAGCGCGTCGTTCTGACACCACTACGGTGCCGAGAGTCTGCCCTTGACACGACGCAATCATTTTCCCGATTGCATCATCCGCTTCCGTTTTAGATTAACGTGTGCAGGACTTTTGTTCTGACCTTCGTAAAAGGACAGTTTCATCCTCAATTTAGGGTCATCAATTTACAGAAAGAAACAGAACCTAAAATGAAGGTCAAGCACACCACCCATGCCCCATTCGGTGACGGAACCCGGGCCGAAATGTAGCTCTCCGAAATTACAACCTATAATTTTTTTTTTTTGACATTGTACTAACCGTTTGTTTCAAACACCTTTATAATTTATTTTTCGAAGTAAATAACAGTTACTGTAAAATGTTTTAATGTAGTCAAACTACTCGCTTTTTTAATAAAAGACATTAGAAACACAACGGTAAGGATTCTTTTTAATATGTTTTATTTGAAAACAACATTTGAGCTAGATTAAAACATTTTACAGGAACCGTTATTTACTCCGAGAACGAAATTAGTGGCGCGATGGTCAAAGCGATGGCTTCTGATCATTCGTCCGAAAGTGGTCCGGTTTCGAATCACGGTGAGACATGGATGTTGTTTTTGTCTTACGGCGCTGGTTCTCTCCCTTCCCTGGAGCCAGTTGCCCTAAATTAGGGACGGGTGAGTGCTTATAGCCCTTGAATTGCTCACGGTGGTTGTTAAAACCTTCAAAAAAAAAAAAAAAAAAAAAAAAAAAAAAAGGAAAGGAAAGTGTCTGGCCCAGACAGATAGTGTTGCTTCACAAGGTAAGTGACATGGCCTTTTCCTGAGTGCCGTGGCCAAGCTCTGACGATTGACCCAAAGCCCTCGCTTCTGACTATTCGTCACAGAGGAAGAAACCATAGAAAGTACTGCAAACAGCATAAGGTTTTTATACACGCAGGAACTAACAGATTCTTAATTTCCAAATTTCAACAAAACCAGTTACAAAAGTGTAAAAACCCTTATTTTTATTCCCAATGGTTCTGTGTGCTACTGATTTTGCTAACTGTGCTAATCTCTTGTACTTCCTATGTTTTCTGACTGTTATTTATTTATTTATTATTACCAACAGATTTCTTGCCAGGCTGACTGTTGTTGTCCTAGGTGTGAGCGATCTGACCGGAGCCGAGGACTATCGAAAACCAGTAAACAAGAAAGTGAAAAAGATATTTATCCACAGAAATTACACTGACCAGACATTCGACAACGACCTTGCCATTTTGCAAATGGAGTCTCCAGTAAAGTTCGAGCCTCATGTTACACCAATATGTCTTCCACATCTCCGCGAAGATTTTACAGGGAAAATGGCGTTTGTCACTGGATGGGGGAGCACAACTAACGGTAAGAGCCAATTAAATTAGAACAACTGAAATGATATCATGCACAGTAACTTGGAAAAAGAGCTAAAGTGTGATGTTTAAAACAAAGAGAGCTATTACTGCTTGGAATTTTTAGCGTTCTTTTTCGTCTCGAAGATTTAATGAAGACTTTCTAGACAGAAACAGTACAGTAAGCGCCAGTTTGCTGTTAAGAGTAATCGTAAAACTTCAGTGATATAGCTCTAAATGGGATGGGGAGGGGAGGGGGCTTAGCGATGCACGGATTGGAAAGGAGAACTCAGAAAATTTTCAAAAAACCGTTTGAAATTGGTAATTAAATGAACTTTAAGATAATTAGACAAAATAAAAAAAATAAAGGAAATGCTTCATAAATGAGCAAAATTTCATTTAATGGGTAATCAAAAAAGGCGTTAGAAAGGCTCTCTGTACAAAAATAGAATTATGTAGGGTGTGCCTAGAATGTCTCCAATAAATGAAATAAAATATCTAGCAAAACGTAAAAAAAGAAAAACTAACGATTTAGAATAAGTAAATTAACAAGTTAGTAAAATCATGCAATGCATTGCTTATGATATGCTTTCCAACATACCAGGAATCATTGCTCAAGTTATGAGGATAATGGCTGTGGATTAAATCTTGCTCCTGAGCCCTGACCTTTGACCCCATTTAAATGATATTAAACAGAATTGGTTCAGTATACCTCCGAAACAACATACTAAATTTTTGTCACAATAGAAGCATTTTTAGTCAAGTTATGAGGATAAGGCTGTGGAATAAATCTCGCTCCTGTGCCCTGACCTTTGACCCCATTTCGATGATATTAAACATAATTGTTGCAGTATACCTCCGGAACAACATGCTAAAGTTTTGTCGCAGTAAAAGCATTTTTAGTCAAGTTATGAGGATAATGGCTGTGGAATAAATCTCGTTCCTGTTTCCTGGCCTTTAATCACATTTCGGTGAAATTCTACAAAACCAGTTCAGTACATCTCGGGAACAACATATTAAAGTTTTGTCACAATCAAAGCATTTTTACGTAAGTTATGTCACATAAGGACAATGGAATGAATTCCGCTCGTATGTCCTGACCTTTGACCCCATTTCGTCCATTTTCAATAGGGTTCGTCCCCAGGTGGTCCCCTACAACATACTACAATTTCGTTGAAATCGAACCATTTTTACGCGAGTTTTCATGCGGACAAAGCTGGAGCATATACGTTTCTTCAACCTACGACCGGAAAGCGCAAAAAACCGTTTGAAATTGGTAATTAAATAAACTTTAAGAAAATTCGAGAAAATAAAAAAAATAAGGGAAATACTTCATAAATGAACACAGTTTTATTTAAGGGTGATCAGGAAAGGCGTTAGCACATGGCTCTGTGTACAAAAATAGAATTATGTAGAGTGGGCCTAGAATATCTCCAATAAATGAAATAAAATATCTAACAAAACGTAATAAAGGAAGACTAACGATTTAGAATAAGTAAATAAATAAATAAAAGAGACGAACATACTCGGGAGGAAAGGAGAGCCTAAAACGCAGAAACCCAAACAAGCCCCCAGCCCTTTGCCTCTGAGATGGTGTCGACGCATTTGCGACCGGGGTTAGAACTTAGAATGGTAGCATATGCGACCGGCAGAAGCAAAGAGGAATGGGGAAGAAAGGAGGGAGGGGAGTTAGGTGTTGACCCCTTGGGGTCGTCCAACGGTCAATGTGACCGGTGTTGAAAGGTCAGACGGTAGGTGGGTTCCAGGGCTTGGTAACACAAGGGTTGGCTCATCGCTTTGTGTTTCTGGTCGTTGAAGTGGTCTTCGTTTGCGCCGCTCAGTGACGTCACGGGGATGCGTGTCACTTGTTAGTGCGCGATGAAAAGCGCTCAGTGAATACTGTTAACCCACGTTTGTTGCATTCGCATTAGCTATCTGCTGTTTGTTTGGTTGTATTTCTGACATCGAATTTTTTTATTTAATTTCTCTAGTACATCGTTTTCGTACAATGGCTTACTGCGCTGTTGTTACGTGCCGAAATACCAGCAGGAATACGAAATAGTTAAACATAATTGTTTGCCGTTTCCTTGAAACGACCCAGTAGTTACAAAAGACTGGGTTTAAAGGTATTGAAGAGCGGATTCTTTTAATGATAAAAATGTAGAATTTCGAGTGCTCACGAAGACGATATGATGAATCGCCTGCTTGGTCTGCCAATGAAAAAGATATTGAAATCGTCGGCTGTACTCACAATCAATTTACCAAGATAAAACGTTGAAAATGCCACTGCAGAGGTGAAAGACAGAAAGAAAAAATACTGCGTGATGCTTTTGATAGACTTAAAAATCTCAGTCCCGGAAAAGGTCATTTTGAAGAGAACGTGGCCGCTATTCAATCTGCATCAGATGAAGACATTTTTCTGCTTGAAATGTGATACGTTCCAAAAAAAAAAAAAAAAAAAAAAAACTGAACTTTCTGAAAACTGGAAAAAAGGATATTTTAAAGAGCTTTTCTTGCAAAGCCAGAAGGTGGAATTGTTCGCGCCAGCTGTAACGTACCGGAATAAAATGTCCACGTAGCTCAATTGGTAGAGCAACTTATTCCGGAATGAGGGGACCCGGGTTCGAATCCTGGCGCGGATAGAAATGACGGAGAAATTTACTTCGTTATAATGGCGCCCGAACTATCCGGATGACCCGGCCGTTCAAAATCTCGCATTGGTGTGATGTTATTTCCACACCGCGAGACAGGAAAAATCAGAGAATCCCTTCTCCAGCGCTTCGAAAAATAAAAATGTGTGATGTTGCATTCCACACAGCAGATTGACTGGGAGTTCTCAAGTGCACGTTCTACAGTGGATGGCTGCCTGCAACGATTCATGGTCACGGCTGACCCGTGGGCCATGCCCCCGGCCCTCTTTTCGGGGGGGGGAGATGTGACGTACCTGCCAGCAGGACGCACACGACATAAAGGCAGATAGGAATCAGAATAAATGTCTGCGTAGCTCAGTTGGTAGAGCGACTTGTTCCGGAATAAGCGGCCTCGGGTTCGAATCCCGGCGTAGACCAAAAATGACGGAGAAATTTACTTCGTTATACATCCTTTATTGAAACAAATCAGAGAACGGAAAATTAAGATAAAAAACCAAAATAAGGAAATCAAAAATTGAAAAAAAAAACGAAGACACTTTCGAAACATACTTACAAAAACACAAGTAAACTTATATAAAACGAGAAACAATCAATGATACACATTCTGCTTCACTCCTTTTGTTTCTTTAATTAATTTCACTGTTTTGTTTCAAATTCGGCAACTCAGTATATGCATTCATCATTAGAGTTCCCCTCACAGAGTAGAGCAAACGTGCTTCCTAACACTCAGCGATGCATCTCAGCTACGTCACCAGCCGTGACTTCCGGGGACAACTCAAATCTGCTGTATGAGCCAGCCCCTGGGTGGGTTCAGGCAGGGCCAAACTAGATTAGCCGGCCCTGCCCTGCACCGGGGCGACAGCATGGGAATAACGTGTTTACGTGGTCTGCAAGGATGGACTTTCTTTCCTTTTCAAGTGGCAAACGAATGAAGGTGAAAATTTTCTCTTTTCTTCCCTTTCGTCGAAAAGCAGAAAAATTTCACCTTCATTCGTTCTTAAAACTTTATCCGGAAAAACAGTATCTTCAGCATTTTCAGGCTCTTTAGTTTGTCTTTTTCTAGCTCTATTTAAGGAACTCTTCGTTGATTCAAGCAGTGGAATTTCTGTAACCAAATCATATCCACGGTTGAATAACGGAGTAAGCTCTTCCCGATATATCTCTGAGATGGACTGCTCCTGTTCACAGGCTCGTTTCTTTGCTTCAGAAAATGATTTTTTTCACTTCAGTACGAGCGATACCAGGCTTGCACACATGGTTCGACACTCGTAAAACAATGCCATCTCTCGTGGCAATGCGGCCTGAACACTTTTCAGTTCTCTCATTGATACATGCCCAATTAATGACGTTCTCTTTGTTCTTTCGATGAATCCTGTATTGATATCCGTTAAAAATAGCAGATGGGTTCCTTTTTTCGGTCTCGATAATTTCTAAAACTTCCATGATAAATCCTTTGGACAATCTGTTCGAGTTCTTTCCTTCCTGAAATTCTTCTTACAACTCATAAAGGAATTTTCTTTTATGTTACAACTGAACAAAAAGAGACTGAATTCGAAGAGCCCACGCTGTATCAGGCGGGTGTGCTTTCCCAGGGCTGGCTCATACGGCAGATTTCAGTTGTCCCCGGAAGTTGCGGCTCGTGATGCATCGCTGAGGGTTAGGAATCGCGTTTGCTTTGCTCTGTGCGGAGAACTCTGATGATAAATACTACTACTGAGCTGCCAAATAAATTAAAAAACAATGGTGAAATTAGTTAAAGAAACAAAAAGAGTGAAGCAGAATATATCATTGATTGTTTCCTCTTTTATATATGTGTGTGTATTACTTCCATTAAACGCGAAAATAATGTTTTTTTGGTTAATAACAAAACCTCGGCTACTGTAATTTTTGTGAAATGTTTCGATATCCAGTTGTCCATTTAATTCGACTTTTACCCTCTACAAGAGAGGTTACCTGTGTTTTTGTGTTTCGAAAGCATTTGTCATTTTTTTTTTTTTTTTCAATTTTTGATTTTTCGTTTTTTTTTTTGTTTTTTTTTTTACCTTAATATTCAGTTCTCTGGTTTGTTTCAATAAAAGCCGGCGCGAACGATTCCATCTTCTGGCTCTGCTAGAAAAGATCTTTAAAATATCCTTTTTTTTTTTTTTTTTTTTTTTTTTCCCCTGTTTTCAGAAAGTTAAGCTCTTTTTCCGTTATTGATAATTTGTCATTTAAAAATTTTACCCTTTTGGAGCATATCACATTTCACGCAGAAAATTGTCTCTTCAAAGCTCGTCTACTGTAGTTTTTGTGAAACGTTTCGGATATTCAAGTGTCCATTTATTCGACCTTTACCCTCTACAAGAGAGGTTTCCTGTGTTTTTGTAAGTATGTTTCGAAAGCATTTGTAATTTTTTTTTTTTTTCAATTTTTGATTTTTCGTATTTTATTTTTTATCTTAAGTTTCAGTTCTCTGATTTGTTTCAATAAAAGCCGACGCGAACGTTTCATATTCTGGCTTTGCTAGAAAAACTTTAAAATATCCTTTATTTTTCCTGTTTTCAGAAAGTTTAGCTCTTTTTCCTTTATTGACAATTCGTCATTTAAAAATTTTACTTTTTTTTTTTTTTTGACATTTCACGCAGAAAATTGTTTCTTCATCTGATGCAGGTTGAATTGGGGCCAAATTTTCTGCAAAATACCTCTTTTTTTTTTGGGGGGGGGGGGGTCTAAAATGTTTAAATCTATCAAAAGCATCCTGCAGTATGTTTCTCCTTTGTCTTTCACCTCTTGCAGTGACATTTTCAACGTTTGATCTCGGTAAATTGACTGTTGGTATAGCCGACGATTTCAATATATTTTTCATTGGTTAACCAAGCAGGTGATTCATCATATCGTCTTCGTACTTACTATTTAAAAAGTGCTCACTGCAAATCCTGGTATTTTTAAAATTAAAAGAATCTGCTCTGCAACACCTGTTAACCCAGTTTACTACTGGGTTGTTTCTAGGGAAACAGTGAAAACTTGTGTTTCACCCTTTCATATTCCTGCAGGTATTTCGGCACGTAGCAACAGCGTAGGAAGCCATTGTACGAAAACGATTTACCAAAGAAATTAAATCAAGAAATTCCATGTCAGAAATACAACCTAAAAAACAGCAGATAACTAATGCGAATGCGACAAACATAGATTAACAGCATCCACCGAGCGCTTTACATCGCGCACTGAGAAGTGACATGCCTCCCAGTGACGTCACTGACAGGCGAGGACCACTTCAACGACCAGAAACACAAAGCGATGAGCCAGCCCTTGTTACTAAGCCCTGGTGCTTTTCTCTGAGGCACCAGCTCCCTTGAGGATAAACAATACGCGGATTAGACGGAAAGGAAGCGATAAGCGGTGCTGTCCGGAATTGGCAAGTTTTCCCTGGTTGTCCGGAACTGGGGCGTCCGAAATTGGCACGGATTCAATAAACAACGCACTTCTGAACAAAGACTATTGAGCGTCAGTGGAGGTCCTGCTATTGCTTACTCCTTTCTTCGTGGTTGTTGTTTTAAAATACTCATTCAGAAATAGTTTGTCTGGTGGTCGCCAAGATTGAGAAAGGGTAGGGGTGGAGGTGGAGGAGGACATCGTAATGGAAAGCGGGAAGTTTCATTTTGTCTTGCCTTCAGTCACCCTTAGGGGGAGGGTCCGCGACACATGGCACTCCATTAGTGCGCAGAGAAATACTGATAAACAAGAGATTTCATGTCAGTGAATCGGTTTCACAACCTTAACAGTGTAATCAGGTTAGCTTTGTCCCTAGTATAGTACGTATTATTGCAGATCATACATAAACGCATTTTTACAAAACGATCCAGCTCTTTGCGAAAAAGAAACACGCACTACAACAAAACATTACAACAAACAAGGACACTAACGCAAAAAGCCTAACATGTGTGAAACACAAACCTCGCAAAGGCACGATAGGTAACATTGCGAGATTTAAGTTCAAAACTTCCACCAATAAAAATCAGTCAGATACATTGGTGTGCAAAAATTACAAAAATCAGTCAGATACACTGGTGTGCAAAAATTACAAAAATCAGTCAGATACACTGGTGTGCAAAAATTACAAAAATCAGTCAGATACACTGGTGTGCAAAAATTACAAAAATCAGTCAGATACACTGGTGTGCAAAAATTACAAAAATCAGTCAGATACACTGGTGTGCAAAAATTACAAAAATCAGTCAGATACACTGGTGCGTATGCCCAACCGGTAAGGTAGGGCATGCGCATATATGCAGCATGACGTGGGGAGGGAGGAGTGTCTGGAGGGTATAACGCACACGGGCGGTGTACGCTCAGCAATTCGCTGAAAGCTATTGCACGGTGTCCATCGGTTTGAACGACGTCGAGTTGCTGGCATCGTGTGATATGACCAACAGGCACTCCAGTAGACGACATCTGGATGACTTTACCCGAGGTCACGTCATTGTGAAGTTAAAAGGTCGAAGTGCGACTAGTGTTGCCGAGGAGATCGGGATCGCTCACAGCATCGTTTCACGAGCTTGGAGAGCATTTCAAACTGCAGGAACAGCTGTCCGAGAGTTTAGTGGTCGTCTACGAGCAACCGACGGCGGCGGACGACCGGTATATTGTCCTACAGGCGAGAAGAGACAGACAGCAGACACCGGGAGAAATCGCAAGGCACATGCAACAGACAATTGGACATCCGTTATCGCGTTTTACCGTGGCCAGGAGGCAGCACAAAGGTGGTCTATTTGCACGACGACCAGTACGGTGTGTGCCATTAACGCCTGCTCATCGGAGACGGCGGTTCTGTGGTGCCAGGAACACAAGAACTGGACACATCAGCAATGGGGTCGAGTTCTCTTTACGAATGAGAGCCGATTTAGTCTGACGAGCGATTCTGGACGTATACACATCTGGAGGGAGCAGGGAAAACGCAATAATACCTCCAACATCATCGAAAGGGACCGGTTTCGAGGTGGCGGAGTTCTCGTTTTGGGGCGGTATCATGCTTGGTAGTCGTACTGACCTCCACATCTTCCAAGGAGGTACAGTCACTGGTGTCCGGTACTGTACCGAGGTTCTCCTGCCTCACGTGCGTCTGTTTTGAGGTGCTGTGGGTCCTGAGTTTCTCTTTATGGACGACAACGCTACACCTCACCGTACAGTGGCTGTCGTAGAGCTGTTGGAGAGTGAAGATATTCAGCGCATGGATTAGCCCCCAAGGTCCCCGGACCTAAATACAATCGAACATGTGTGGGACCTTCTCGGAAGCAGCTTGGCAGCACGTCACCAGACGCCAGCAACGATTCCGCAGCTGACATTGGCGCTACAAGAGGAATGGGCCGCGATGCCTCAACAGCTCCTTGACAACCTCGTCCTCATCATGGACAGACGTTGTAAATCCTGCAACGCAATCAGGGGTGATCATATCCCCTACTAAAGACTGGATTTTTCTTGGCAGCCGCCTGTCACATGGACGTTTCTGTCTTCTGTCCAGTTGTGCTCGAAGCTGCCTTTTTGAATAAAGTGCCTTTGTATCCTTTGGATTCTTTGTTTGGACGGTTTTGCTCACTTGTCCCATATTCTTACATCTTGGGGATCTTATGGTATGACTTGAGTCGATGTTGAGCACTTCTGCACGACGTTACATTCGAAAAACCGTCTCATCCTTAATTTTTGCACGCCAGTGTACATTCAGAATTCCACAGCGCTTGACAGACAAGGAATCCAAACAAGTGAATGCGCAGTGCGTGAACCTCCACTTACCATATGATCATGCTGCCTCTAAAATTGCAGTTTATGACAGCATGAGATCAAAAAAGGGAAATAAAGCTGAACGTTTTACTGGGGGAAAAATGAAAACACACAGCAAGAATGCGGGCTACTGTCAATTTGTCTTTTGTTGAATGCAGCTGCACAGCATCCACTGCTTAATTTTTCTTTCTGCTTATATCTTTCTCTCCATATTTCTTCACTGTCGCTTTTCTTTTTTTATGTCCTTTGATAAAAATAATTTCATCCATCATGTTGAGAGAATTTTCGGCCTGAGGACAATGAGCACATGATATCAAAGCTTTAACTACAGTATTTTAGATAAATGGTATAACTTTGAGAATATTAATACTTTTGAACGCCATTCATCAGTCTTTACAAATTTTCCAACTTCGTCACTAACGTTTTCGGGATGTTTAACAATGGGGATATTTAACAATGCAAGAAGTGGGAACATCGCGATGGGTTAGGGGGGCGATTACGGGAGAAATCTTTGGTCCGCCCGACTTCTGGTTTTGAAATTTTTTTCCCAATTTTCAAGCTGAAATACAACTATTTGTGCAGTAAAATGTTATTTCACAATAATACTGGACAGAGGCAACCTCGCGAGAGATAAGAAATTACGATTACAGAAAAAATATGAACTCTGTCGACCTTCTGTTTTCGAAAGTTTCATAAAGATGGAATTCCGTCCTCCAACAAACATTCCCTGCGCCGTCAGCCCCCTCCTAAAAAAAATTCTGTTCACTTGTGCATCGACCTCGTAAACGACCAAAACAAGTTAGTAAAATCATGCAATACATTGATTATGATACGCTTTCCAACATACCAGAAATAATTACTGAAGTTATTACTCAACTTATGAGGATAATGGCTGTGGAATAAATCTCGCTCTTGTGCCCTAACCTATGACCCCATTTCGATTATGTTTAACAGAACCGGTTCAGTATACCTCCGGAACAACATACTAAAGTTTTGTCGCAATAGAAGCATTTTTAGTCAACTTATGTGGATCATGGTCGTGGAATAAATCTTGCTCCTGTGTCCTGACCTTTGACCCAATTTCGATTATATTCAACAGAACCGGTTCAGTACATCTCCGGAACATCATGAGGAAGTTTTGCTGCAATCGAAGCATTTTTACGTAAGTTATGATGCATAAGGACGATTAGATGTCCTGACCTTTGACCCCATTACGTCCACTTTCAATAGGGCTCCTTTCGAAATTGTCCCTTACCACTTACTTAAATTTCATCGAAATCGAACCATTTTTATGCGAGTTATCGTGCGGACAGACAGACAGTGCACTTTTTCAACCTACGGTTGGAAAGCGTAAACAAGTTAGTAAAATCATGCAATGCATTGATTATAATACGCTTTCCAACATACCAGAAATCATTACTCAAGTTATGAAGATAATGGCTGTGGAATAAATCTCGGTCATGTGCCCTGACCTTTGATCCCTTTCGGTTCTATTTAACAGAGCCGGTTCAGTATACCTCCGAAATAACATAATAAAGTTTTGTCACAATGGAAGCATTTTTACGTAAGTTATGATTTTTACGTAAGTTATGATAAGGGCTACGGAATAGATTCCGCTCCTGTGTCCTACCTTTTGACCCCATTTCGCCCATTTTCAATAGGATTCGTCCCCAGGCAGGCCCCTACAACATACTAACATTTCACCCAAATCGAAGAAATTTTACGTAAGTTATGACGCATAATGGCGATGGAAGTGATTCCGCTCCTATGTCCTGACCTTTGACCCCATTTTGCCCATTTTCAAAAGGGTTTGTCCCCCTACCACATACTAAAATTTCGTCGAAATCGAACCTTTTTTACGTTAGTTATGACGCATAAGAGCAGTGGAATGGATTCCACTCCTATGTCCTAACCTTTGACCCCATTTCGTTCACTTTCAATAGGGTTCCTTCCCAGGTGATCCCCTTCCACATGCTAAAAGTTCATCGAAATCGAACGATTTTTACGCGAGTTATCGTGCGGACGGACATACGCACACAACGCGTGACGTAATGAGGCAGATGGGAATCGCGACCATCTGGTCGAAAGAGTGTGACGTCATAAAACTTTAATAGGATCCACACACAATGCGTGACGTAATGAGACTGATGGCGTGACCGCGCGCCAACATCTCAAGCCCGAGTTGTGACGTCATAAGATCGTCCCCAGGTGGTCCCCTACCACATAATAAAATTTCATCGAAATCGAACCATTGTTACGCACGTTATGACGCATAAAGGCAATGGAATGCATTCCGCTCCTATGTCCTGACCTTTGACTACACTTCACCCATTTTCAATAGGGTACATTCCCAGGTGGTCCCTTGCAGTATACTAAAATTTTATCGACATCGAACCATATTTACGCAAGTTATGACGCATAAGGGCAATGGAATGGATCCCGCTCCTTTGCCGTGACCTTTGACCCCACTTTACCCATTTTCAATAGGGTTCGTCTCCAGTGGTCCCCTATCACATACTAAAATTTCATCGAAATCGAACCATTTTTACGCGAGTAATCGTGACGACAGGCGGACAAAGCTGGAGCATATACGCTTCTTCAACCTACGGTTGGAAAGCGTAAACAATAACGAAAAAGGCATAATTCCTCGAATTCGCGGAAGAATCTCCAGTCTGAAGATTACGGGGAAATTTTCGCGGCGTCTAAGTTCCGTTTTTGCAAATTGTTGCCTACAGTTTCAAGCTGTAATAGAAACATTTATGCAATAAAATTATATTTAACAAAACTACTGGACACAAAGGCAACATCGAGAGAGAAAAAATTACGATTACGGAAAAAATTTTTTTACTCCATTTAACTACCATTTTCGGAAGTTTTGAATCACGAAGTGCCGTCCCCAGACGGAAAACGACCCATCCTCCGAAAAAATTGTCTTCAGTTTAGTTTTGCATCGATCTTGAGAATGATCTAAATGGCAAAAGAAAGCGGAATTCCGCGAATCCGCTTAAGAATCTCCTGCATATCATAAAAATAATAGCAAAATAAAATAAAAATTAAACAGAATAAAAATGTGTAGAATCCGCAGTTTCGACAGTGAGTTCCGTAGTTAGACAACTAAAGCCGTAGAAACTACGGACATTCCGTAGTGGTTGGCAGGTATGTGTCTTTCACTTAGGATCATACGATAGCATGTAATAATAACGCCTGCATTCAGGGATTCTTCAAAATCAGTGAGTAAGAAATTAATGCGAGTTGTCTATATACTTTCCGGATAGCCTATGGATTTTATATCGTAGATTATCTAGCATTTTGTATTATTGATTTTCCTGAGAATGCATGATAAGACATTTGAAGCTTATAGAATATTCACTTCGTTTCATAATTCCATTGCAATAGAAGACTATCCGAAGATCCTACAGGAAGTGAAAGTGCCCATCCTAAAAAACACGGAATGTCAAAGGATGCATTTATACGGAGGTCATGAAAAAATCTTTCACAGCCATTTTGTCTGCGCCGGATACAGGAGTGGTGGAAAAGATGCTTGCCAGGTACATTATTAATATTTCCCAGTGTATTTATAATTTGTGACGTATATTGTAATTTAGCTTTCATTTTTAGTTCCCTTTCCTAGGTAAATTTGAGTTTGTTCTCTTTTGCACTTTCAAACTTAACGTTATATCTTCTCTTTCACATGAATGAGGTTGACAACACTTTTGATGTCAGAGATAGTAAAGTATGAATGTGATAAGAACGACGATACAGGAGTTGCTTAGTGTGTGTGTGTAGATGTTCGATCGTTGTTAAGCTATATTATACGACAGATAATAAAGGCATCATATGTGAAGTGTAAAACTCGTAGTGCTATATTTTGGATTTCGTCAAATATTGCTGGACCAATAAAAGGTGATCGTAAGTTTGACTTCTGTATATGTTTCGTCTGGCCGTAAAACCTTAACTTGAGCTATCCCGTGTAAACTATTGCATCGCCGCCCCGGTGGCACAGTGGACTCTAAGCGATGGATTCTGATCATTCGTCCGAATGGGGTCCGGGTTTGAATCCAATGGCTTCTGATCATTCGTTCGAAAGGTGTCCGATTTTGAATCCAAATGGGGTAGTGGTTTGAATCCGAATGGGGTCCGGGTTTGAATCCAATGGCTTCTGATCATTCGTCCGAATGGGGTCTGGGTTTTTTTGTTGTTTTTTTTTGAGTGGAGGTTTAACGACAATCGTGAGCAACTCAATGGGCTATAAGAAGTCGCCCGTCCCTAATTTAGGGTCACTAGTTCCAGGGAAGGGAGAGAGCCAGTGCCGTAAGACAAAGACAACATCCATGCCTCACCGGGATTCGAACCCGGACCCCGTTCGGACGAATGATCAGAGGCCATCGCTTAGACCACTTCGCCACCGGGGTGGCGGTCCGAGTTTGAATCCAATGGCTTCTGATCATTCGTCCGAATGGGGTCCGGGTGTGAATCCAATGTCTTCTGATCATTCGTCCGAATGGGATCCGGGTTTGAATCCAATGGCTTCTGATCATTCGTTTGAATCGGGTCCGGGTTTGTCTTTCTCCCTTTCCTGGAACCTCTGGCCCCAAATTAGGGACAGGCGACTGCTTATAGCCCACTGAGTTGCTCACGGTGGTCGTTAAACCGCCAATAAAAAAAAAACTATTGCATCGTATTTTCATTTAGTTCAACATTTCCTTAATCATGGTTTTAAACATAGGGTTAACACCAGTCTCGCACACGAAAAAGGGTTACGTTATGAACTTTTAAATTAAAATTAGAGTAACATTTTCACCAAAAAGAAATGGGAAGCAAGTTGCTACGGATAAGAGCATTGTTACTGGAAATATGATCTACAAATACCATCTACAACGGCTGCTCCATAAAAATTTAGAATAAATTTGCCACCAGATACTGGAAAATAGTATTTCCAATGGCCGAATGATGAGAGATTGGCCCTGCTTTGAATTTTAGCTGTGGCATTGGCGGTGTTCTTGTCTCATGGTTCTGGTTCTGACCATTTCCTGGAACCAGTGTATTTAAATTAAGGAGGTGGACCCCTAATAGCACGGGCTGTGGACTTTCATTAGAACCAGTAGCTCGTTTTTTGTTTGTTTGGGGGTTTGACGAACACCGCGAGCAACTCAGTGGGCTATAGGCAGTTGACCGTCTCCAATTTAGAATCACCCGTTCCAGGGAAGGGAAAGAGCCAGTGCCGAAGATAAACGCAACATTCATGCCTGACCTCTGGATTCGAACCTGTACCCATCCCGGAAGGATGATCACAAGCTAGTGTTTAAGAAGAGTTAGTCCTTAAGTATTAAAAGTATTGAATCGATGTATCATTACAGTTTTTACTTTTGAATTAGAGACATGAACTGTAACTAAAAAGACATACGGATGCAGCGGACAGCGTAAAGAAGTACGGAAAGATGCATACTTGAGAAAATGTACTCAACGACTGGAGAAATGGTAAGAGTTTATGACTTCATAATCAAATAGACAAATGGTAATGGACTGGATATATTGGCAAGAGTTGATGACTTCATAAACCAATAGGTCTGAGTGGCAATTATCTAGACATATTGCTAAGAGAACTGACCGCTGTTGGCACACTGGATACCAAGTGGCAAGAAAAGAATCAGAAGAAGACCATGTGGGGAAATTCAGAAGCATTCAGGAATGACACGGAAGAGAATTGTTCGAGATAGTTATGGAAGGGATTTAGGAGGACTTTCGTCCAGCAGTGGATTGAAAACGGCTGATGGTTTTGATTCTGGTATATATTTCCGTTGCAGTACAGTTGGACTTCAGTCGTGGTTAAGTGCAGAGACGTGGACCTTTACTAAAAGAGACAAACAAAGACTGCAGACAACTCAAAGCAGCATGGAGAGGTGCATCCTTGGTGTAACCAGGAGAGAAAAGAAGAGGAACTCGTGGATCAGAAAAATGACAAGAGTGGAAGACATCATGATTAGAGTAAAATCCCTGAAATGGCAATGGGCTAGACATATTGCCAGAAGGACAGACCATCGATTGACAGCCGAAATTTTAGACTGGATTGACTTGGAGGAGACTGGCACAAGACAGATCGTTGTGGAAGAAACTTAGGGAGATCTTCACCCAGCAGTGGATTGATAATGGTTGACAATGATGATGATAAAGCTGTTATGTGGGAGATTTTATTTAACGCAAGCTGTTAAGTGGGAGATTTTTATTTTACTTACTGACTTTCTTTTCGAATGTTAACAACTTCTTTAAACTTCAAAATCAGTATTTCTGAAACGTTTTTTCAATAGAGTAATCACTGAAGTAATTTTCCATATCCCCTATGAATATGTTTTCGGGACAAGAAAATGTAGAAGCCGAAAGCGCTATTCAATTTCTGCGAAATTGTTGACAGGAAAACGCATTTGTAAAAGATTACCACTCCCTCAAACACGCACACACACACAGTAAAATTCAGTTTATATTGTAACGAAGAAAACTTTAAGCAATTTTCCTGTCCTTTTTTGTATTATCTTATCTTTTTTGTACCCAAGTGTCAAAATATGGTATCAGAATGAAATTTACTTAATCAACAACAAAATTCATATCCAAAGTCTATATAAGTTTGAATATATACAAGTTCAAATTGGGCTTGTTTCTTTTAAACAAATGTTGAATTCTTAGCCGAATTTTTCACAAATACGTTCGCAGTTGTTCCTCTACAGATTGCAAACGATTTTTTTGCTTCGAGAGCTTTTCGTGCAAAAAACAGAAAACGAGAATAACGCGCGCTGAACTCCATTCTTGAAATCCCTAAAGAAAAAAATTGCTCGCATTATCGCTATACTGGATCGGTGAAGCCGCACAATTTACTCAAGACGGTCCCGGTGTAACATCACAGACACTCGATCACAACACAAAACATTTATTACTTTACACAAAAACATAAATTGGAATACACTTCGCGTTACAAACTGAACTTGTTGTCTTAGCCAAAGCTCGCCATGTCCTCCTCCTTCGAATTCTCTCTCGCAACTCTCTTCATCACTCACCACACGCTCAAGTCATTAAATGTCAATGTATCCTTCCGCGCTTTTGTGCGTGGAAGTCGTACTTTACAACCCAATGTATCCTTCCGCGCTTTTGTGCGTGGAAGTCGTACTTTACAACCCCTCCTCACTCCAGAGGAACTTTTTCCAGTGGTAAAAAGTTCTTGTCATTTTACAATACAATAGTCATAGTTCACATAATGAGTCATAATCCATTTACAAAGAGAAATATATGAGTTAATTTAACAATCATCTTTACGTGTTTTCCAACAATTTCTATGTAGTATATATCACAACCAAAAACAAAAAAAAAACAAAAAAAATGTTTTCACTAGCAGACACATAGCATGATCAAGGTGGATCATCTAAAGTTGGAACTCTGCTCAGTCCATCTGCATTTTTGTGCATTGTTCCCGATCGATGAATTATAACAAAATCATATGCTTGTAAAGCAAGGGCCCATCTCATCAGACGAGCATTTGAACTTGCGTTGGTGCGTAACCAAACGAGAATGTTATGATCAGTTTGTATGAGGAAATTTTGACCATCCAGGTAGCATTTCAGTTTCTGTACCGCAAATATAATGGCGGCACATTCTTTTTCACTGGTACTGTATGTCTTTTCTGCTGTCGAAAGTGTTCTGCTTAGATAGAGTACAAAATGTTCAGCGCCATTTTCTTGTTCTTGCGAGAGGACGACTCCCATTCCTTGATCTGAAGCATCAGTTTGTAGAATAAATCTACGTTCATAGTCAGGGGCATACAGAACAGGAAAACTAGATAAAGATTTTTTTAGTTCCACAAAAGCTTTCTCACATTGTTCTGACCATATAATTTCCTCTTTACGATTTTTACCCTTCAAGATGTCTGTCAAGGAAGCTGCTATCGAAGAAAACATTGGAATATATCTGCTGTAATATCCCGCCAGGCCTAAGAAAGATCTTACTTGCGTCTTGTTCTTTGGCGTAGGAAAATTTTGTATGGCCTGAACCTTTCGTTCCGCTGGTTTTCGATATCCTTGTCCAACAATATGACCCAAATACAAGACGTGATCTTGAGCAAACTTACATTTGGAAGGTTTTATGGTCAAGGAAGCCCTCTGCAACCTCTGTAGCACTTCTTCAAGATGTATCAAATGATCCCCCCAGTTTTCGGAAAAAATGGCAACATCATCTAGATATGGTACGGCAAACTCTTCGCAGCCTCTCAAAAGTTCCGACATCATTTTGCTAAAGAAATAAGGTGCGTTCTTAAGATCAAATGGCATCTTTAAGGGCCGATACGTTCCAAAAGTAGTCACAAACGCTGCCAATCGTTGAGCTCTAGCACTTAATGGAATTTGCCAGTACCCTTTTGTTAAATCCAATACTGTAATATACTTCGCTCCAGAAACCTTTTCGACTCTTTCTTCTATGTTGGGCAATGGATAGAACTGGGTCCTTGTCACTTCATTTAATCGCCTGTAGTCAATACATGGGCGTGAATCTCTTCCGGGTACTTCTACCAAAATCATGGGTGATGTATAGTTTGATTCACCAACTTCTATAATCTTGTACTGCAGCATTTTATCTATCTCGGCTTTAAGAATATTTATCTGCCTGGGCGACATTCTATAAGGCTTAACTCTTACAATAGCATTACTAGCTAGCTCGATATCATGTTCGACCAAATGAGTCTTTCCTGGAATATTAGAAAACATTTTCAAGTAATGACATAATAGTTTTTTCAGATCCTGAATTTGTTGGCCATTTAGGCGCTCTCGAAGTTTACTGTTCTCTTCGATATCAGAGAAGTTAAATATATTGGGATTTTTTCAACTTGCGGAAATTTAATCTCTAAATCCATTTCACCATTTTCACAACCGGGCAATAAGTTCATAAATTCTGGTCGTTTATGGTATGGTTTCAGCATGTTAATGTGATATACTTGATGCTTTACATTTTTACCTTCAAAGCTTACTACATAATTAGTCTCAGAAATTATTTTCTCAATTTTCCCTGGTCATTTCCACTGTTCCGCTAACTTATTTGGCCTGCAGGTAACAAAAACCAATACTAAATCTCCTTCTTGAAATTCACGTTTTACCGCATTTCTGTCATACCAATATTTTCTTTTCAATTGAGCCACTTCCATGTTTTTAATGGCAAGTTCTTGACATCTTTTCATCCTATTTATTAACTCAAATACATATTCAGGGACATAGTTTTCTTCTTCAGGATGACCCATCCATTTTCCATACAATAGTGTCATTGGCGTCCTCAAATTTTTTCCATGCACCAATTCAGCAGGCGTAAACCCTGTGCTTTCATGTGTCACAGTTCTCAAAGCAAACAGCGCCGCCGGTAACTGTTTCTCCCAATCCGGAGCAGACTCAAGACATAAAACTCTCAACATCTTTTTAATAGTTCGATGGAATCGTTCTACCAGATTACTTTGGGGATGATATACAGAAGTATGAGTAACTTTTATTCCAAACCGCTCCAGAAATTCTAGTATCAAAATGCTTACAAAACTGGCTCCTTGATCAGTTTGAATTTCTTTCGGAAATCCCATGCGGCTAAAAATGTGTAACAAAGCGTCAACTACCGACTTGGATCCTATGTCTGGTACTGGTACTGCATCTGGATATTTGGACGACAAACACATAGCCGTAATTATGTATCTATTTCCGCTTGAAGTCTCGGGCAAAGGCCCACAGGCATCAACGTTGATTTTTGTAAAAATTTCAGGAATAATTGGAACTATTTTTAAAGGTGCTTTCTTTTTGTCCCCAGCTTTTCCAGCACGTTGGCATGAATCACAAGATTTTACAAATTCTTCAATGTCTTTATAACAGTTAGGCCAATAAAAATACTTCGCTAGTCTGTCTTTGGTTTTTGTCACTCCTAAATGCCCCGAAGTTCCCTCATGACACATGTTTTTTATTTGTTCTCTATATTGTTCTGGAACAACAATAAGATCTTCCTCTTCGCCAATCTTGTTGATCTTCTTCTTCACCAACATCCCATTTCTTAGTACAGCATAACCATTTGCCTTTTTAAAATCTGTTTTCTCTATTTCTTTGAGAAATTTTTTCAATTCCAAACTTTGCTGTTGATCTTCCATGAAACTTTTTGAATCCATTTTTACCAACTCTAACATGGCTTTATCTTCATCATGCCTCAATGCCAGAATTTCTTCTTCTAATTCATCTGATTCTTCGGAACATACAGCCTCTCCTTCAAGGGCTTGTTTTTCTTTCTTCCCTGAATCATTCTTTACTGAATTTCTCTCTTCGTTGTTTCGTTTTTGTTTTTCTTGATACCGAGTAATCACAACATTTACCTGTTCTGAATTAAGTGGCCACTCCATATCAATTTTTTTTAACAAAGCGGCAGTCTTATTTCCAAGTAAATATCTACCTTGATCTAGCGACTTTCTAATCACTGCAGCCTTAGTTACAATATGACCTAATTCACATTCTAGTTCAACTTCTGCCATTTCAACAAGCTCTACGTGTACCCAATGTTTATTTATTATCGTATATGTGTATACGTTCACAGAAATTGTTTACAACAAAATTCTACATTTACCTATACTCTAGCCTCAAACAGTTGATCTGAATGTACTATTTCTTGACAGAAATTATTTCCTTCTATTTTCGTATATGTGTATACGTTCACAGAAATTGTTTACAACAATATTCTACATTTACCTATAATCTAGGCTCAAACAGTTGATCTGAATGTACTATTTCTTGACAGAAATTATTTCCTTCTATTTTCGTATATGTGTATCATCATCATCATCATCATTGCCAACCATTATCAATCCACTGCTGGACGAAGGTCTCCCCAAGTTTCCTCCACAACGGTCTGTCTTGTGCCAGTCTCCTCCATGTCACCCCTGCATACTTTCGAATTTCATCCACCCATCTCCCATGTGGTCTTCTTCTGGGTCTTTTCCTGTCCCTTGGAATCCAATCTAAAATTTCGGCTGTCCATCGATGATCTGTCCTTCTGACAGTATGTCCAGCCCATTGCCATTTCAGGGATTTAACTCTGATCATGATGTCTTCCACTCTTGTCATTTTTCTGATCCACGAGTTCCTCTTCTTATCTCTCCTGGTTACACCAAGTATGCACCTCTCCATGCTTCTTTGAGTTGCCTGCAGCCTTTGTATGTCTCTTTTAGTTAAGGTCCACGTCTCTGCACCATACGTAAGCACTGGAAGGATGCATTGATCAAACACTTTTCTTTTAAGACATAATGGCATATTGCTCTTGAAAATTATGCTGTTTCTTCCAAAAGCTCTCCAGGCAAGTTTTGTACGCCGATTAATTTCTTCATCAATGTGACCCTCACTTGATATCTGCTGTCCAAGATAAACGTACGTGTCTGTTATCTCCAGCTTTTCTCCATCAATCGATAAATCTTCATTTCTTGTAAAAGCATTGAACATCACTTTTGTCTTCTGAAAGTTCATTTTTAATCCCACTTCTTTACTCTTGTCAGCAAGTTCCTGGATCATACTCTGCAGCTCTGATGGGGTAGTTGCAAAAATGACTACGTCATCAGCAAAACGAAGGTGGGTTAGATAATCTCCATTAATCTTTATCCCCTTGTTTTCCCAGCTCAGCGACTGAAAAACACCCTCCAATGTGGCATTAAAGAGCTTCGGAGATATGGTGTCACCTTGTCTCACTCCCTTTCCAATTTTTACGTGTGTTGTATTTTCAAACAGCCGAATTTTTGCACTTGCATTTTCATAGATGTTATTAATAATATTAATGTATGCATCTTCAATACCGCAGGTTTTCAGAGCCATTGTAACTGCTGATGGTTTCACCGAATCAAAGGCTTTTTCATAATCGATAAAGGCCATGCACAATGGAAGTTCACATTCCCTCGCTCTTTCAATTAGTTCTCTCAGTACGTGGATATGATCTATTGTGCTGTAGCCACTCCTGAATCCAGCTTGTTCTCTCGGTTGAGCCATGTCCATTGTTACCTTCAAGCGGTGTGAAAGAACTTTAGTGAAGATTTTATAAACTACTGATAGGAGGCTGATAGGTCTGTAGTTTCCGAGATCCTCAATGTCACCTTTCTTGTGTAGCAGGATCATTGTAACGGTGTTCCAATCCTCAGGAATCTTTCCTTCATTAAGGCATCGAGTGAAAATTTGGGCTAGTACTGTTTCGATTTCTCCACTTGCTTCTTGTATGATGTCTACAGTAATTCCATCTTCTCCTGGAGCTTTTCCCCGCTTCATGTTCTTGATTGCATGTGCAACTCCTGCTGGAAGGACTGGAGGAACTCTGGTACTGGTATCTTTCATGATGTCTGGAGTGCATGTATCATCCCTTTCATATAATTTGGAGTAGAAATCTTTCACTCTTGTCAAAATTTCGCCTCTATTTCTTGTTACAGAACCATCTTCTTTTCTCAGTGCCATAATCTGTTTTCTTCCCTTACTGAGATGTCCCTTTGCTATCTTTAGGCTTTGGTTGTTTTCAATTGCTTTCCTCACTAGTTCACAGTTGAATTTTCTTACGTCTTCAGTGATACTTTTTCTTACTGTCTTGCATAGCTCTATATATTCCACTTTGGAAGTCACATCTTCTTTAGTTGTCCTCATCTCTCTTCTTTTTTGCATCAACATTTTCGTTTTTCCTGATAATTTGTTTACATGCAACTTGTTCTTAGACCCAGCTAATTTTGTTGCTGTTTCCATAAGAGCTTTGGTTACTTTTCTGTTAACTTCAGAATGTCCACTTCTTCCGATGTTAGGCCTTCTAAAGAAGAGAACCTGTTCTTCAGTTCCAACTTGAAGGTATTATGGTGTTTTTTAAGGTTGTTTATGTCAATAGATTTTGTTTGTCTTATGAGCTTGCCACGTTCAAGTTTAGTGTTGAGGTGCATCTTACAGCTCACCAATCTATGGTCACTACCTGTGTTGAACTTGTTTAGCACACTGCAGTCTTCTATGACGAATTTTTGTTACACATAATAAAATCAATTTCACTTGTCGTCCCATTTGGATGTCTCCATGTCCATTTCCTGTGTGGCTTTTTCTTGAAGAAGGAGTTCAAGATGAAAAACCCTTCTGCCTCTGCAAACTCAACAAGAGTATTTCCACGCTGGTTTCTGTTGCCGTGACGGAATTTACCTACTGAAGTTTCATTCTGTTGCCGTTGCCCTATTTTTGCATTGAAATCTCCCATAATTATTTTCAAGTGCTGCTTACCTTTATTATTTAGATGACAAATTTCCTCATAAAATTCTTCAATTTCTTCTTCAATATGACTTGTGGTGGGTGCATAAGTTTGAATAATCTGAGCCTGGTATCTTTTCGAGAGTTGGATAACAAGTCGTGCAGCTCTGTCAGAGGAACTTTCAACTTCTACAACTTTATCCTTCAGTTTCTTGTTTATTATAAATCCAACACCACTAGTTCTGCCAGTATCTGTCCCACGATAGTAGAAGAGATGTCCACTTTTCAGTTCAATGAGATCTTCTCCTTTTCTCCTTACCTCACTTAGCCCCACGATGTCCCACTTGATCCTTTGTAGTTCCTCTTCCAATTCAAGAAGCCTTCAATCAGAAGATAGGGAGCGTCCATTGTACGTTGCCAAGGTCAGCATCAGATGGCAGCCTAGTCCGGTCCTCCGAGGATTCTTAGCACCCTCTGCCTTCATGTCGCACTGGCCGCTGCCTTGGCCAGGTACATTCCAGAGACTGAGGGCCAAGATTTAAGTTGTGGAATCATTTTGGAGGGGTTTGGCCATAACTCACCACGCTGGCCAAGCGGGTTGGTGAGTGTGGGATAGCATTTCCTCTAATCCCTATGGTATAGTTATACCGCTATTGGCGGTCGTCAGAGCCCCTTTAGTGGGAACAGGATGCACCACGAGAAGGCGGGGTTGACATTTGTCAAGGAGAGGCTGTGATGTTACGCATCACCTGACCTTACATCCCTATATACGTTCACAGAAATTGTGTATACGTTCACAGAAATTGTTTACAACAATATTCTACATTTACCTATAATCTAGGCTCAAACAGTTGATCTGAATGTACTATTTCTTGACAGAAATTATTTCCTTCTATTTTCGTATATGTGTATACGTTCACAGAAATTGTTTACAACAAAATTCTACATTTACCTATACTCTAGCCTCAAACAGTTGATCTGAATGTACTATTTCTTGACAGAAATTATTTCCTTCTATTTAATTCCGTGCCCGGAAACTTCTAAAAAACTTGCTTTGATATTTCATTCCTTTGGATAATTCCCTAAGAACAACAACAAAACAGTACTTACATAAACATCTAATGTGGTGTAAATCCGATACGGAACAAATAATTTCGAAAAAAACAAACTACTGTCACCATCCTTTGTTCTTCCCAACACAAAGAGGGAAAAAAATATCCCTGTCGCGTTGGTTCTTTCGCACGCTTGAAGAACTTTCAACTCATCGATTCCCACGGTCATAAAGAACGCCGCTGAAGTTGTTCTGTCTTTCGTAGTTCGAATATCACAGATGCCTTCACTTCCTGTCTTTCGTCGTTCGAATCTCACAAGTGCCTTCCATTTCTATCTTTCGTAGTTCGAATCTCACAGGTGCCTTCCATTTCTATCTTTCGTAGTTCGAATCTTGCCGGTGCCTCCAATTCTAACTTTCGTCTGTAACATCACAGACACTCGATCACAACACAAAACATTTATTACTTTACACAAAAACATAAATTGGAAAATTGGAATACACTTCGCGTTACAAACTGAACTTGTTGTCTTAACCAAAGCTCGCCATGTCCTCCTCCTTCGAATTCTCTCTCGCAACTCTCTTCATCACTCACCACACGCTCAAGTCATTAAATGTCAATGTATCCTTTCGCGCTTTTGTGCGTGCAAGTCGTACTTTACAACCCAATGTATCCTTCCGCGCTTTTGTGCGTTCAAGTCGTACTTTACAACCCAATGTATCCTTCCGCGCTTTTGTGCGTGCAAGTCGTACTTTACACCGGTTACCATATCATCACTCTTAAAACAGAGAAAAATCACCTTCTCGATTTTTTTTATTGTAGGTTTAACGACCACCGTGAGCTAATCAGTGGGCTATAAGCAGTCGCCCGTCCCTAATTTAGAGCAACTGGCTCCAGGGAAGGGAGAGAACCAGCGCCGTAAGACAACTGGCTCCAGGGAAGGGAGGGAACCAGCGCCGTAAGACAAACACAACATCCATGCCTCACCGGGATTCGAACTCGGACTCATCTCGGATGAATGATCAGAAGCCATCGCTTAGACCACTACGCCAACGACTTCCCGAATTTGGATAGCTATCTGCATGGGAAAAAAATTTTGGGAACTTTTTTTTTTTTTTTGGAGGTTTAACGACCACCGTGAGCAACTCAATGGGCTATAAGCAGTCGCCCGTCCCTAATTTAGGGTCACTGGTTCCAGGGAAGGGAGAGAGCCAGCGCCGTAAGACAAACACAACATCCATGCCTGACCGGGATTCGAACCCGGACCCCTTACGAACGAATGATCAGAGGCCAGCGCCTTAGACCACTGCGCCACCGGGGCGGCTCTGGGAACTTGACCAGCAGATACGGACACCGCTTCTACGTAGAAATTGTTCGACACGCTACTGTTTTTATCGTGGAGCCACAGCGCTCACCTTTCTGTTATCACCGGTGAACAGGCACAGGGCTTGTTTTTCTGTTGTTATAGGTTAGTAGGCACAGGACTTGCTTTTATTTTGTCATAGGTGAGCAGTCACAGGGTTTGTTTTTCTGTTGTCACCGGTGAGTAGGCACAGGACTTACTTTTCTTTTGTCATAAGTGAGCAGGCGCATGGCTTGATTTTCTTTTGTCGTAGGTGAGCAGGCACAGGGCTTGTTTTTCTGTTTTCATAGATGAGAAGGCACAGGGCTTGATTTTCTGTTGTCATAGGTGAGCAGGCACAGGGCTTGCTTTTTTGTGTCATAGGTGAGCAGGCATACGGCTTGCTTTTCTTTTGTCATAGGTGAGCCGGCACAGGGCTTGCTTTTCTGTTGTCAAAGGTGAGCAGGCACATGGCTTGCTTTTCTTTTGTCATATGTGAGCAGGCACATGGCTTGTTTTTCTGTTGTCATAGGTGTGCTTGCTTTTTTGTGTCATAGGTGAGCAGGCATATGGTTTGCTTTTCTTTTGTCATAGGTGAGATGGCACAGGGCTTGCTTTTCTGTTGAGCAGGCACAAGGTTTGCTATTGTTTTGTCATATGTGAGCATGCACATGGCTTGTTTTTCCGTTGTCATAGGTGTGCTTGCTTTTTTGTGTCATAGGTGAGCAGGCATACGGCTTGCTTTTCTTTTGTCATAGGTGAGCCGGCACAGGGCTTGCTTTTCTTTTGTCATAGGTGAGCAGGCACAGAGCTTGCTTTTCTTTTGTCATAGGTGAGCAGGCACAGGGATTGCTTTTCTGTTGTCATAGGTGAGCAGACACAGAGCTTGCTTTTCTGTTGTCATAGATGGGCATGCTTTTCTGTTGTCATACTGTAGGTGAGCAGGCAGAGGGCTTGCTTTTATATCGTGCCAATGAAATGGCTCTGTTATAGAAACGAAATGCATTATCACCCAATGAATGGTACGGACCTAGCATTTTCCGACCACTATCCCTAACCCAGCGTGCGTTTTCTCCAGATAAGTAATTCTGGACATTGGAGAACTTCGAAAACTAGTGTTCAAAGTTTCTTTGTCTCAGAGGCTAGAAAGTTACAGATTGCATTTCTATAAATATTGTTTGTTATTTATGTCGTAATTAAATTATTTTTATAATATGTGATTTTCTTTATGTTTTGCATTTGTAGGGTGATTCCGGAGGTCCACTGATGGTGCAGAGAGATGACGGACGCTGGGTATTGGTGGGCATAGTGTCACACGGGATTGGCTGCGGTAAACCCAATCTTCCCGGAATATACACCAGGGTGTCAGCATACAAAAACTGGATCCTTTCCGTCATGATCAATTCCCTCATTTGAAGTTGTCTACCATAAAACATGAACCCCAAACTGAAGTTGTCTACCATAAAACATGAACCCCAAACTGAAGTTGTCTACCATAAAAACATGAACAATCCTTTTCGAATACCCATGAGACGTCAGTTTGGAACCCCATTAAGAGCGTTTCTGGTGATTAATCTCAACACTATCCTGTTTGAGAACATCCATTTGGACATGATCCCATCGAATAAAAAGACTTCGAAATGGGACAGTTTACGAAGAATAGAAACTGACGGTGAACAAACTATAAACGACGAGAAGTTGTGCTAGCATACGTTCGAAAATATGTATTTGTGTTTCATTGTTTCACTAAATAACAGAACGCTGCGAGCCACTCACCCTGTAAAACATTGGGAAGTGGAGAGTCTTAAAAGATAAAAGCACATAGAAATATTTGAACGGAAGAGATCAAGGCTACGCTTCGGCTTGACAAGTACGAGAGTGATTCAACTTTGACGCGGAATATTGGTAATTGTATGGGAATAGATAGCGTGTGAAGGGATAAGTGAGCAAAGGAATGTAGGGGATACGGTTCAAGGTTCGTACGGTCCTTAAGAACTCCTTATTTTTTATTTCCATTTCTAAGGCCCTTAAAAGTCCTTAAAAAATCCTTTAAAAAGAAAAAAACAAGTGCTTATCCCCACCCCCACCCCGTCTTGTTTTTGCGATACAGTAATGGGCATTACAGCTGAGTTCGGGCTCAATTTTAAGAGCCCGAGCTTGTACGAGTCCGAAGTATGTCAGCCCGAGCCCGAATTTTATATTGCAAGATAAAGCCCGGGCCCGAACGATCCCGAAAACTATAATTAACCTCTTTAGACATTAAAAATTATTATCTATTGGCCATTCATTTTTTCCCGAAATGTTTCAGGGGGTTACGTATCGGGGCAAATCGGGAAGCACAACAACCTATGTGGTACGTTGCTCAGTAGAATTAGCAGAGAGCTGCCCAGTTGAGGTAGGAAGCAAAATTTCGTGCGCTTGCTGTCTACTATCTATATAGTTCTTAAAGGAACTTTTCCTTCGCAGAAATTCAGTGATTCATGGCCTATGGTATTTGTTACCCAAGCTCGGAATGAATAGCCCTGACGAGTTCCCACTCCCCATCTAGACCCAGTTGCCGTTGCCAAAGAATTATATTTAACAACTAAAAGTGTAAAAAAAGTCGTGTGCTAAATCATACAAAATCCCATTTGAAAAAACATTCTTTCCCATATTCTTTCCTCTGTCAGAGCCCGAGCCCAATCTCCAGTAAGTACACTGCTGGACAATTGCTAAGGACGGATCATAAACGGCTCTCTAGCGCATAAAAAAGTAAGTGTAGTTGGATGCCATAAAATAATGTCAAAATGCCAGGACATTACAAGAAAGACAATTTATTGTGCTCTGAAATCCAGAAGGCTTTGGAACGTGTTCAAGGTACAAACAGGCCATTTTGTGCAGAATGCGTAAACGTGAAAAAATGCAGTTACCGTCCGTAGGCGTTCCGGCGTAAGATGTCAATACGGGATATGGCCACCATGGAGGGCGATGCAAGATTCCACACGTCGTGTCATGCTTTGCACAACATTATCAAGCAGCTGTTGGGGTAATTTATCCCATTCCTCTGTCAGTGCACGGATGAGGGTGTCCTTGTTTATTGGAGGGCATTGGCGACCAGCAAGACTCCTCCTCAAAGCATCCCACATATTTTCAATTTGATTCAGATCTGAAGAACGTGCTGGCCATACGATGCGTTGAATATCCTCGCTCTCAAGACACTCCTGGACAGCGACTGTTCGATGACATGTTGCGTTATCGTCCATGAAAATGAATCTATCAGCGACAGCACCACGGAACATGCGAACATGAGGTAGCAGAACATCATTAATGTATCGTTGGCCAGTCATAGTCTCAGTTGGAAACACATAGAGGGACGTACGGCCATTGATCATGATGCCAGCCCATACCATGACACTACATGTCGGATATCGGTCCCTTTCCTGTATGTTTGCTGGACAATATGCAGTACCACTATCACGCCAGATCAGTTGTCGTCGACAACCAGACGATAGACTGTATCTACTCTCATCTGAGAAGAGGACAGCAGACCAGTCGTTATCAGTCCAATTGCGATGTTGATGGCACCATTGCAAACGGGCGGTACGGTGACGTGTGGACAAAGGGATGCACACAACAGGACGGCGGGCGTATAGTCCTCCTTCATGCAAACGTCTGGCGAAAGTTTTTCGGGAGATCCGCCTGCCAGTAGCAGCCATAAACTGATTTGCTACCTCACTAGCTGTGCTGCGCCGGTGTCTTTTTGGTGATAGCACTATGTACCGATCTTTTGCAGGTGTCGTACTGCGAACACGACCTCCCCCGTGACGTTTGCTACACTCTCCATTTGTTTGAAATGATTTCCAAAGCCTTGAAACAACACTGTGGCTGACGTCGAACTCCCTGGCAACATCTGTTATTTTTCGCCCTTCTTCAATCTTGCGAGTAATACGGCCACGCGTAAAATCATCTAGGTGATATCCGGAAGACATACTGAAAATTGCAAGTTCGTCAATTGATTCTTTGCCTTTCAACTTTGCGTTTGAACAACAACGGTCAATACGCGTCAAATCCTTTATATCTCTTATCAGCGCTATGACGTCACGAACAAGTTCGGCAATCCAAAATTTGCATACGCACAACACGTCTTACTGTATCCCACACTTATGCTAATTTCCACATTTTCCTGCCTTCCATTTTATGGTTGCTGTTGTCATCCGTCCTTAGCAATTGTCCGGCAGTGTATTATGCAGCCCAAGCCCGGTTCGAGCTCGGCCCGTCTCAGCACTTATGAGCATCACAACCGTGCCCCCGCCGTTTTTGTTTGAGTGTCTGTAAATATGCTAATCCGTTCACCAGGGAAGCTTTCTTCTAGCTCATTGAAGGGAGATAATCCCCTGGAATGTTCTTAGAAATGTTCTCCCTTCAACCTCCCCCTCCCCCCACCGTACACACTTTTCCCATTGTATCCTGCATGATTTACCTTGCGTGACCTAAATGGAATCAGCATTTGTGTTGTGTGTCTTTTGAGGGGTCAGAGGGTCAAAGCAAAGGTGGGGGGGGGTGTTCTGTTTGACTTCTTCACGATTTATGGTGTCAGTTATCTTGTGGTCTGATCTATCTAGTGTCTACTGCTCTACTCAATTCACCTTGCTTCATTGTCGCTGTCTTCTGCATGTCCTTTTTTTTTTTTTTTTTTTTTTTTTTTGGCGGGTATTTGATTTTGTTCTTTGTAAGCAAAGTAATTTATATTTGGGGCAAAATGCCTGGTAAATGACTTTTATATAGTTTATATTTGGTAAATGGCTTTAGTAGTTTATATTTGGGGCGAAATGCGCTGTTTAAACCCCTACATATGTACACACACACACACCTAGTGATATTCCAATGACACAAAATATCAACTTGTAGTGTAGGTTCTTAGAAAGTCCTTATTTTTTTCCACAGAAAAGGTATGAACCCTGTATGGATTAACAGAAAGAAAACATTAGATGCAAAGCGCTTAAGGAAACGTTAGGCGTCAATGAGGCTGGAAAATAAGGATTCGAAGGGTTTTGTGAAATCAAAAATGCTGCTCAAGATTTTGCCAGTAAGAAGATGCCTAAAGAATTTACTGAACGCTTTTACAGAAATGATAAAAATTAGAGGTTTAGAATAAGGACTTGAAATTAACGATTGATTTCATGACTCAAGGAGTTGAGTGCGTTGAAAATGGCATGGTATGGATATCAAGCACATGGGGATTTTATTAATGACAATGAAGTTACCATGTGAAAGGAACAGTGATAGATAAGCGGGTATATTTTCTTACGCGTTTTAAGAATTGTTGCCCGTAGCCGTGTGCTGCAGGTGGCTACCAATATAAAGCTTTGAGATCCATTGCTCCTAGTATGACACCCGTGCCACACGAAACTACCTGCTTTTGCAGGTGGCAGCGGAATGCGAGTGACCTCCAACACAGGTTTAACTATATATGTCACACGCTTCTCTAATGATATCCATGCAGCATAGACTTCCTTAAGATAGGCATGCAAATATAGGCATTCGTGTCTTCAGGTGTCCGTTATCCAAAATAATTTCTTCTGATGAGCAGAAGAGGTGGACATCTGCAGGAAACCATACAGCAATTGATAAGAATGAGATTCTGTGCTGTATTGACGTTTAGGTGATTAAAACTATCTTTGATATGTCTCTCATGGGCATCTGTTGCGCTCGATTGTGCTTGATCAACTACCTGTCGTGAGTACTTGATCTCTCTCCTCTCACTCAAATTTCAACTGCAGTTCTAACTACAAGGTATGCCGTGTTTTAGTCAATCTAACTTATGCTTATGCAATTAATGTGCGAAAGTGGCAAACATGAACTGTCTTCTCAAACACAATCCCAATCCACAATGCTGCTCACGAGATTAATGTAAATGCTGAATCAAATTTGAATCACTCTCGTACTACTGACCAGGGAGCATTATTTACCGGAAGCAACCGTTTAAACGAGGAGAAAGAATTTGTGTATTTTCCGTTAACTTAGCTCAAACGATTCATAGCAGCAACAGCATCGAACAATTTCGAGCCATTGCAAGATCGTCGTACCAAAGGTTTATCAGGACTCTCACTCTTTCCAACACGCATTTTTATTTAATCCTAAAAACACTACTCAAGTACCCGTAAGACAATGAGAACAATGCATTTATTTCGGTTACTAAATAAGTGCTTTATCTTTTAGGTGCTTTTTTTTTATATATATATAACTTATGATGTAGTAAAAATGGAGAAATGGCATTGTTTTTGTTATTTAGAAACGAAAATATTAAACAATTTTAATGCTGTTCTTTTAGAAAAACATACAGTTCTGTTGTACACAGTAATACATTTTTTTATTATTTGTTTACTCGTTCCGCTAAATATATATATAATCATTATCTGCTGAACCAATAAAGTTCAATGTCGGTTTACTTGAAGTGTTGTTTTTTTCAGTTATCTTTTCCTTTCTCCAATTAAAATCAAAGTGAATCATTGCATACAATTCGTTTTCTACATGTACATTTGTCAACGCAAGTAATAGGTAAGTGCACAAGTTCTGGCCGTTTAGGTTTGCATGACTACGAAATTTTGCATGCGGCTTACAAAGAGGTAGCAGTACAATGCACTTAGCTTCTGGAGCTTTGTTTGCGATAAAAGAAACAGCTTTGAAAACTGCAACACATTTGGTGTACAGCATTTGATGTGTTAGCATCAATTTTAATTAAGTAAACATTCATCACTGTTTTTTGCGTTCGACAAAAAAAAAAAAAAATGAAAAAAAAAAAAAAAAAAGTACGTCCGCCGAGGCACACAGACACAAACACGCTGTATGCGGGACGAACTCTCAAAGTGAAAAAGCATACCCAGATTAGTTCACAAAGTTTCGTTTCACTTGAATATAAGCCTCGTTCTTTGCACGCTCTTCTGTAGTGTGTGATAAATAAATATTAGCAATAATTGAGTCTGACTCTAATTGAACCTAGGAGGATATTGCCGGTAGACTTTCAGTTCATCGTATAACTGCCATGAGGAAAATTCAGGCTATTGGAATGGTCCGAAAACTGAATCTGTGGGTGTGTCACATCAGTTATGTGGCTAATAATAAGATCTATAGAGCGCATATAAGGGTATCTCTACAAGCTCCGTACAAAACCAATCAGTTCTTCGATCGAATGGTGACTGCAGACGATGAATGAATTCTGTACAAGTATGTTAAACGCACCAAATCTTTATGAAATAAAGGGAAACCTTCAGAAAATACTCCAAAAGCTGATCTCTACTCAAAAAAGATCGTGTATTGTGTTTGGAGCTAGGCACCCATCCTGAGCTGTTGGCAAACTAACCAAACGATTACTGCAATCTTAAGTAAACAATTCCTTGAAGTCTCAGGTCATGTTCTGTGTTTGGTTTGATTGCAAGGGAACTAGTCACCCATCCTGAGCTGTTCACAAATTAACCAAACCATTACTGCATACTGCAACTCTTAAGTAAACAATTCCCTGATGTCTAAACCCCGTAGTGTGGTGAATCGGAAAGATGTCTTCCATCAAGATAACGCTAGACTGCATATAGTTACGGTAACACAACGCAGAGGAACTTGGCTGGGAAATTTTGTCCCACCCGCCATATTCACTGGACTAAGCACCAACAGATTTTCACTTTTACCGGTCACTGCAAAATCATAAGACTGAGATATCATATATAGCTCGGAACAGTGATTTAATTCTTTCGACTCATAGGACGCTACTTCTTTTATAGGAAAGCTAAACAGCCAACAGGTCATCGCTAATAATTGAGACGATATAGTAAACTGAAATAAAACATCGTCTACGCAAGAAACAGCTCTATTTTTCGTATATACATAGGGCGCCAGTTGGGATATTGTGTATCATTTTGGTCAAGAAATGCGCATAAAATTTTTCGTCGCAAGCTGCATCTGACCGAAAAAGAAATTTTTTTCAATCTGACTTTTGGACGTGCAGAAACTAGTGCTGAGATGGGTTGAGACCGAGCCCGGGTCCGAACCGGCCTCGGGCTCCATAATATTTACTGCGATTCGGACTCAGGCTCTGACAGAAAAAGATAATTTTCTTCTCCTTTTTTTATTTAAATGTTATTTTGCATGATTCAGAGCATGAAACTTTTCTTACACTTTCTGATTGGTAAAGGGAATCCTTCAGCAACTGGGTCTCAGTGGGGAGTAGAGACTCCAGAAGGGTTATTTATTCTGGGCTTGTGTGACAAATGCCATGCATTGGTGGGTTTCTATGGAGAAAGAAAAGCTCCTTCAAGAACAATAGGTGCTAGATAGTACATACCACGCCGACAAAAATTTTCCCCTACCTCCACGAGGCAGCTCCGTGCTAAACCAAGAAGGAAGCATCCGATTGGCCTAAAATTCACAGCATGCGTCGCCCGCGAGAGGACATTAAACGATTAGCATTGCAGGGCATATGCAAATTATGTGAGCCCGGCACGCTACCGAGAAGCACTATAAGAAGGGTGCAAGAAGGCGGGGTGTAAGTAGTGGAAGTGTGTTGTGCTGCCGAACCTGTGCGTGGAAAGCTTCCTGATGCCTCGTCGCAGAATACGGCAGTCATTTCAGCACGTTTCAGAGTTCGACAGAGGACGAATAGTGGCTTATCGCGACAGCGGTTTTTCGTACCGAGACATCGGCGCCCGTGGGGGACGATACCCAGCCACAGTGAGACGAGTATGGATTCGGTGGGTGCAGGAGGGACGGACGGACCGACGTGAGCGATTGCCGCAACAGAGGCACACCACCGAACAAGAGGACCGGCATGTTGTGCGGCGGGCATTGACAGCTCGCACCGCCACATCACGAACGTTTGCGCAGGAATTAGGGTGTATTGCGCAACAACCTGTGTCAGCACGTACCGTTCGACGTCGTCTGCAGGAGCGGAGACTTGTCGCACGGCGCCCATTGCTCCGATTACCATTGACGTTACATCACCGGCGAGTGCGGTGGCAGTGGGCCGCTGAACGCCGCACCTGGACTACGGAATGGCACGACATTGTCTTCTCCGACGAATCTCGCTTCTGGCTGCAACACCACGATGGTCGGATCCGCGTGTGGCTGCACCGCGGTGAGAGACTGTATGACGCCTGCATTATGCATCGCCATACCGGTCCGTCGCCTGGTGTTATGGTTTGGGGTGCAATTGGATATGACACCCGCACCCCTCTGGTACGCATCGCCGGTACACTCAACAGCCACCGCTACATCTCCGACTTTTTGGAGCCTGTAGTCCTCCCTTACCTGCAGAACCTGCCAGCGGCCACGTTCCAACAGGACAATGCGTGCCCGCAAGTGGCACGCATCGTGCAACAATTCTTCACGGCCCACCAGGTGTCACTGCTGCCGTGGCCCGTCTGGTCGGTGATCGGCAACCGAGTGGCCGGTAAAGCACCACCCGCGGCTACGCCTGATGAACTGTGGCAACATGTGGAAGCAGCCTGGACCGACATACCCCAAGCCCACATCCAAAGCCTCTTTCGTTCGATGCCGCAGCATGTTGCGGCCGTTATTGCCAGCCATGGGGGCCACACGAACTATTGATGCCTGCGTGTTCCGCAAGTAGCACGGGCCTGTGAGCTCAATCGTTTCATCTTTGTATCTGTTGTTATGTTTCCAGTAAATCTGGCTTTGCTATCTCGTGTCCTTCTTGGTGTTGCATTTTGTATAGAGGTCCCCTCTCCACGCCGCAGTCGAGAAAGGCATTGGTTAATTGCAAGGGAATGAGAGAGTTTAAGTTTGGAAGGATATTATTATTAGTTTTAATACCCAAAGAAGTTAATAATAATTTTAGGGCTTCTTCTGGCCCGGGCTGTATCTTGCAATATAAAATTCGGGCTCGGGCTCTTAAAATTTAGCCTAAACTCAACACTGGTCCACACATAACACGAGTACGTTGCTCTGTACACTAGTTAGGTGAGCGTAACTCTGTATGCGGCTAACTAAAAACTTTTAAAAATAAAATTTTGAAGCGTTTAACTTTCTTTTTCAGTTACACTACTTCACACGTTGTACATTTCTATTTTTACGTGACATACTTCGGGCTTGGACGGGCTTGGGCTGACATACTTCAGGCTTCGATGGGCTAGTGCTGTTAAAATTGAGTCCGAACTCAGCATTGGTACACATAAGTGACGTGCCTAAGTTTCAGAAATTGGGGGGCGGGGCAAAGCATTTTTCTATTTTCTAAATAAGGCTCTAAAACTATATTAGAACGTCGCGCTCGCGCATATATATACAGGGTCGAGTCACATTATTCTGACCACTTACGCCGCCAAGCACCTGTTGGAATTTGCACCATACCAGTGCGAATTCCTCAGACAACCCACAATCAATATCACCAATTCATCATGATCTTATAACTGAATTCAAAATATTTTTATGTGAAACAAGCCAATGGCGCATTTCCTCCAAAATATCAAATATCTCTTAAAAAGGATTTTTAAAATGGACTTACATTTACTGATTCTGCACCCGTCTCATGCTTTCTTTTGTAAGTTTCTCCATTCAGCCTTCAAAGATCAAAATTCTTCTCTGATCACGAAAACGTTCTCGAAAACACTCCAAAAAAAAAATTGCACTATTGTAAGCACGCATAAAGCACGGAAGTAAAACTGGTGAAGTATTTGAACACCGGCTACACAGTCACAATTCGAATATGACGATGGACATGGAAGTGAAGATTGGGGTAAAGCATTTCCCCTCCCCCTGGCCACCAACAAACTGCAATACAATGAAGATTGTTTCCTTCATGATTCCCAGCCCAGAGGATAGGAAACCTAGATGGGGTAGGAAGCGGACGCGGCAGTGATGAAAGGTTTTTACACAGGAAAAAAAAACAGCTGAAGGCCCCACCCAGAAAGTGTCTCCAGTGATGCCACACTTCAGACTATTGCTTTCGGTAGAAACGCACTTGCCGTCTGGTCTTGCCGATTGATGAATTGAGCTAAGAAAAGCGGCGATGTTTGATAGGCGATAATACAAGACTAATTGTTCAAGAACTAGATAAACACGAACCCCCTACCATATTGGGAATATACGCATAGAACGGATTCCAAAATCACTTGAATGCAAAAGGAAAAATGGAGTGGACTGTCCCTGCCCCCTCTACACACATTCACACAACTATTTGTTGTTGTATTTGTGTAGGATCATTCTCCCTCACTCTTCCCACCCCCACCCATTAACCAGTCGTAGAACAGAGCAGAAAAAATCAGGAGCAATGGGGAGGTTCTTTTCCCAGTACTATTTTGTTTTCTTTTTCTTTCCCTTACCATAAAGGTAAAAATGCTAATTAAAAACTGCTAAAACGCTATAAAAATCACCAGCATTCCGTTTGTTTTTTAAATAATCTGAAAGCTTTTTCTTCTCTGTTAAATTAAATGAACATATATTTTGGGTGCTAAAACTGGAGGGGCAAAACATACAGTCTGCCCTTCTACTTAGATTTCGGGGGAAGGGGGAGGGGCAGTCGCCCCTCCTCTCTGGTACACATCTAATAAGAGCACGTTGCTCTGCACACTGGTTAGCTGCGCGTAACACTCTATGCGGCGAAGTAAAGCCATTCAAAAAGAAAATACTGAAGCGTTTAACTTTCTTTTTCAGTAACAGTTATCAACAAATACATCCACACAGTGTACATTTCTACTATTTTTACGCACCTCTTCGGGCTCGAGCTGACATACTTCGGGCTTGGACGGGCTCGGACTGACATACTTCGGGCTTGGACGGGCGCGGGATATACTTCGGGCTCGGTATGACATAATTCGGGCTTGGACGGGCTCAGGATGACATACTTCGGGCTTGGACGGGCTCGGGATGACATACTTCGGGCTTGGACGGGCTCGGGCTGACATACTTCGGGCTAGGACGGGCTGACATACTTCGGGCTAGGACGGGCTGACATACTTCGGGCTAGGACGGGCTGACATACTTCGGGCTCGGGATGATATACTTCGGGCTTGGACGGGCTCGGGCGGACATACTTCGGGCTTGGAAGGGCTCGGACTGACATACTTCGGGCTTGGACGGGCTCGCGATGTTAACATTGAGCACAAACTCAGAACTCGTCCACACCTAACAAGAATACGTTGCTCTGTACACTGGTTAGCTGCGTTAACACTGTATGCGGCTAAGCAAAGCCTTTTAAAAAGAAAGTACTGAAGCGTTTAACTTTCTTTTTCAGTAACAGTACAGGAAACAATACAGCAGTTGATAAGAATGAGATTAGTTAAAGTTCGTGCTCGGACAGACTCGGGCTCTTAAAATTGAGCACTGGTAGGTAGGGATGCAAATATGTTGTGCATAGTAATATGCTATACCTTAGGATCTCTCGCGGAGAAAAAAATTGGGTGCTCTGAAAAATTAGAAATTACGCTCAAAATATTCTTCACCATGTCCGATACGAAAGAAAACAAGTTTCCAAATCGGACTGTTTGTTAAAAGCAGAGATGTCAAGAAACTTACAAATTCACAACCCCAAGCCTATTTTGAGGAAGCTGCGCGTTATTTTGAGGAAGAAGTATGTACAAAATCTATTCCCTCGTGAGCGGTATCAGACGTAAAAAGAATTTTTGTAATAGAGTTTATGGGAGCAACGATGCTGTTACAAATACACATACCGGCCACTGAATGAGAAACTTTTATTTAATACTGGATTGGACCTCATTTAGCCGGTTGGACCTCTTTTAGCCTATTTATTTATTTATTTATTTATTTGTAAGCACATCCCTACAGATGGTATATCTAGTTACAGGAATTGCTATAGTTACACTGCTGGCCACCCAAAATGCAACACCAAGAAGGACACGAGATAGCAAAGCCTGATTTACTGGACACATAACAACCGATACAAAGATGAAACGATTGAGATTACAGGTCCGTGCGACTTGCGGAACACGCCGACATCAATAGTTCGTGAGGACCCCCATGGCTGGCAATAACGGTCGCTACATGCTGCGGCATGGAACGAAAGAGGCTTTGGATGTGGGCTTGGGGAATGTCGGTCCAGGCTGCTTTCACACGTTGCCACAGTTCATCAGGCGTAGCCGCAGGTGGTGCTTTCCGGGCCACTCGGTTGCCGATCAGCGACCAGACGTGTTCGATGGGCGACATATCGGGAGAACAGGCGGGCCACGGCAGCAGTGACACTTGGTGGGCCGTGAAGAATTGTTGCACGATGCGTGTCGCGTGCGAGCGCGCATTGTCCTGCAGGTAAGGGAGTACTACATGCTCCAAAACGTCGGTGATGTAGCGGTGGCGGTTGAGTGTACCAGCGATGCGTACCAGAGGGGTGCGGGTGTCATATCCAATTGCGTCCCAAATCATGACGCCAGACGACGGATCGGTATGGCGATGCATAATTCAGGCGTCATACAGTCTCTCGTCGCGGTGCCGCTACACGCGGATCCAACTATCGTGCTGTTGCAGGCAGAAGCGGGATTTGTCGGAGACGACAATGTCGTGCCATTCCGTAGTCCAGGTGCGGCTTTCAACGCCCCACAGCCGCCGCCCTCGCCGGTGGTGTAACGTCAATGGTAATCGGAGCAATTTGCGCCGTGCGACAAGTCCAAGCACCTGCAGACGACGTTGAACGGTACGTGCTGGCACAGGTTGTTGCGCAACACACCCTAATTCCTGCGCTAACGTTCGTGGTGTGGCGGTGCGAGCCTTCAATGCCCGCCGCACAACATGCCGGTCCTCTCATTCGTTGGCGTGCCGCGGCTGCGGCAATCGCTCACGTCGGTCGGTCCGTCCGTCCCTCCTGCATCCACCAAATCCATACTCGCCTCACTGTGGCTGGATGTCGTCCCACACGGGCGCCGATGTCTCGGTACAATAAGCCACTATTCGTCCTCTGTCGAACTCCGAAACGTGCTGGAATGACTGCCGTATTCTGCGACGTGGCATCAGGAAGCTTCCAACTTACAGGTCCGGCAGCACAACACACTTCCACTACTTACACCCCGCCTTCTGTGCACCCTTCTTATAAGTGCTTCTCGGTGGCGTGCCGGGCGCACACGATTTGCACATGCCCTGCAATGCTAATCATTTGCATGTCCTCTCGCGGGCGACGCATGCTGCGAATTTCAGGCCAACCAAGAAGGCTTAGTGTTGCAACACACTTACATATGGCAAGGACATTTTAACCCCTTTCCAATATTTTGGGAGATGATTTTCTACGGGGTATTTTTATTTACATCTTCAACATGTTGGGCCTCATAAAGAAATCCTGGGTGCAGCATTAGTTCAGATTTTCTAATAAACAAAGAATATTTCAAATCTCAACAGGTGCAGAGATATGGTGTCCACAGGCGGACCAACACAGCAATAACATAAGCACGTTCTATTTTGTTTCTTCAAAAGAAGTATTAAACATGTATTATGGTAGAAACTTTTTTTTTTTTTTTTTTTTTTTTTTTGATTGAAGGTTTAACGACCACCGTGAGCAACTCAATGGGCTATAAGCAGTCGCCCGTCCCTAATTTAGGGCCACTGGTTCCAGGGAAGGGGGAGAACCAGTGCCGTAAGACAAACACAACATCCATGCCTCCCCGGGATTCGAACCCGGACCCCGTTCGGACGAATGATCAGAGGCCATCGCTTAGACCACTGCGCCACCATATCCCGGCTATGGTAGAAACTACTGAACTGTGTGCATAAATAGTTTTATATGTGTGTGGGGTGCTCTACAACAACCCTGGTTTTCTGGAGGTACCTCCCAGAACAGCCCCCCCCCCCCCCCCAAACCCTGAGTTCTTGGTATGGATCCCAAATGCCATGCCATAAATTGGTCCATATCCAGAACACTTGCTACATCCTGGAAACTTTTCATCCTTCTAGCACCTTCTTTCAGTCAGATAAACCAAAAATTATTTTAACAGTTGACACCAAAACAATGATTCTAGTAATAGCACTGATGAACAATTTGATTACCACATGGCATTAAGACATACACTGGGCAAGATGTTTCTGCTTGTGGTGGAAAATCAGAAGAACCGGCTTTGTACCAAGTAGCTGCAATCAAACCCAAAATCCACACACCTAGCAGAAAACATGCTACAACCACGAAACTTTACAAATATCTAGAGTGCGTGCTGGTATGCAAATAATCCACGTTTGGTGCGATTGCACATAACTGCACACCCTGTGGTGGTGCTGCAAGCACAAACTGGCAGCCTTATGAACTGGCGTGTAGTCGATGCCCCATGAAAGCGAAAAGCACCGGCTGATGCAAGCAAGACTACAGTGACAAGAATGCCCGGTAGACGACAGAGATGTCGATTTACGCACCTTACGGACTTTGAGAGGCCTGATGATCATTGGGCTGAAAACCAGTGGATGGCGAGCAGTATATTCCGCCACATGGATCGTTCTGACCATACCGTCTGAATGAGTCGGGAGCAGTGGACACGTGACGGCACTGTCACACGACGGAGCGGCTCTGGACGGACCAGGACCGCCAGTAGAGGATCGACGGATCGGGTGCCAGGCATGAACGGATCCCACCCACTATACAGGCAGATTTAGCGGCTCCTCTGTGCCCACGAACCATTTTCCGACGCCTCGAGGAAGTGAATCTGCGATCGCAGCGCTTCTTACGTGTGCTGCCATCAACACTTGAACATCGCCGGCTCAGTGTGCAGTGGTACCAGGCCAGAGCGACGTGGAACGCCACAGACTGACGACGTGTGGTACGAGTGCCGCTTCGTTTTGGGGATAGATGATAGTGCCCGGGTGTGGAGGTCTCTGGGTCAACAACACAATTCCAACCTCACTAACGAGTACCACACTTCAGACATTATGGTCTGGAGATCCATAGCCTACAATAGCCGATCAGCTCTAGTAGTGGTGCGTGGATCATTGACGGGCCAGCGGTATGTGGAAGAGATCCTACGGTCCCATAGGCTCCCGTTCCTGGTGCGCTATACCAGCATGATAATGCCTGCCAGTGCCTGCACACTTCTTGCGTTGCCCAAGACTGCCTACGTCATGTCCAGGCACTACCATGGCCTGCCTGTTCCCCGGACATCCCCTACTAAGCATGTGCGAGAACAGTTGAAACGCCGGCTGCCGCCGTGTCGCACTATCCGGGATTTGTAGCAGACCGTCCAACACGTGTGAGCCAGTCTGCAGCAGGCATCTGCTTGCCTCCATGCCACACCGTATTGCAGCATGTATCACCATACGAGGCGGTGAGACACGCTATAGAAGATGACCAGACTGTCGCAGATCCCCCTGCAATTGTCCTGCAGCTCTTTTTTTTTATTGGAGGTTTAACGACCACCGTGAGCAACTCAATGGGCTATAAGCAGTCGCCCGTCCCTAATTTAGGGTCACTGGTTCCAGGGAAGGGAGAGAGCCAGCGCCGTAAGACAAACACAACATCCATGCCAGACCGGGATTCGAACCCGACCGCTTACGGACGAATGATCAGAGGCCAGCGCCTTAGACCACTGCGCCACCGGGGCGGCCCTGCAGCTCTGTTTTTGTCACATGTATCATTCATCTGTGTCATTAAGTCGATAAAATTTAAGTTCAATCCGATGCATCATTCTTGGTGTGCAAATTTTTTTGTCAGCGAGTGCAATAATAAGTCTTTTGTTTTACTTCATGTACCACTACGTATTTTTCCTTCCGGAGTGTTTATGTTTCCACAGATACATTAAAATACACCCAGACGCCCCAGTGGCATAAGCGATGGCCTCTGATCATTCGTCCGAAAAGAGTCCAGGTTCAAATCCCGATGAGGCATGTATGTTGCGTTAGTCTTACAGCACTGTCTCTTTCCCTTCCCTGGAACCAGTGACCCTAAATTAGGGACGGGAGACTGCTTACAGCCCATTGAGTTGTTCACGGTGGTCATTAAACCTCTAATTTAGAAAAAATAATAATACTCTTCAAAAAAATTTGTTTCACCCAGAAGGAAGCAACCAACAGGAATGAAACTTGGTGGGTTGGTTTGGCATCATGAGACATGCAAATGATTCAAGTATCTCGCTCGGCCGCAAGCAAGAAGCAGTGGTAGCACTGTGCCTGACCAGCTATATAAGATCGCCCCATTGTGCATGCTTGCCATTCTGACTCTTGCCGTTAAGAATAAAATCATGACCCCAAAGCAAAATTAGTAGACTTTTTCATCAGCAGTATACACTGATTAATCCTTCACAAGAACAATGAAGCAGCTCATTCAGAAAGCAGTTTTTAGGTGCAAAAAGCTTGGCAATGTTTAAATGTCCTCCATACTCACCAGATCTGTCCCCATGCAACTTTTTCATTTTTGTTAAAGTCCAGTCTGTACTCAAGGGGACCCATTTTGAGTTTGTTACTATGGGGAAAAGAACAACCAAGCTTCTCTAAGAGATTGATAGTAAAACTACACTGAAGAGCAACTGAATTGGAGACAGCTGACGTTACGCAAATGTGACGCTGTGGGCGGCCCTGTCGACGGAAAGGGCATGGCGTATGCAGCGATCCAACAATATAAGGAGTGATGCTACGGGAATCAGTAAGAGTCGGACGCAGTATGGGTAAGGTGAAGGATCTAAGAGTATTTGATCGTGGGCAAATTGTCGGGGCCCGACCAATGGGTCACTCCATCTCGGAAGTCGTGCAGGCACTGGGATTTTCACGAGCCACGGTCACGGGTGCACCGTGAGTACATCGAATCCGGTAAAACCATCCCTGCAAGGGCCAACTGCGGTGGACAACAGCGCGTGGATGAGCGGGGTCGTCGGCTAGCTCGCATTGTAACAGCGGATAGACAGGCCACAGTGCAAGAAATCACTCTGCAATTTAACGCTGACGCACAAAAACGTGTAAGCAGCCACACCATCCAGAACCATCTCCTCACTATGGGGTACAGAAGCCATCGTCCCATGAGGGTACCGCTGCTGACCGCACATCACAGGGTGCAAAGATTATTATGGGCGCGGGAACATCGCCACTGGGCCCTAGACATGTGGGAAAATGTTGCCTGGACTGATGAGTCGAGATTCACGTTGGTACATGCGGAAGGCAGGATAAAGTACGGCACGAACCACATGAAGCGATGGATCCTTCTTGCCAGCAGAGTACTCAAGCTAGTGGGGGTGGCATTCTCGCCTGGAGACTGTTTACGTGGACTGAAATGGGACCCCTGGTACCTGTGACATCATTCACAGGTCAACGTTACTGGGATATCCTGGACAACCATTTGCTCCCGTTTGTGTCTTTAACATCCCACTGGAGACCTCATCCTGCAACAAGACAATGATGCACCGTGCCATCGCTCCCGAATTGTATCCGAATGGTTGGATGAACACTCTACCGACGTAACCTGGCTTCCTTGGCCAGCTAGGTCACCTGACCTCAATCCCATCAAGCACATCTGGGATGCCATCGAGAGAAATGGAGGAGGGGTCAGAGCCTTGAACATCAAATCTTCGTGAACTGTGGGAGCTTGTTCAGGGGTCGTGGATCCATATGGCTTCCCAACGCTTCCGGTGTCTTGTCAAGTCCATGCAGAGACAAATCGCCGCCGTCATCAGGGCAAAAGGTGGCGCTACACATTACTAGACAGGTATCTCCAATTCAATTGCTCTTCAGTGTATACTAGTAATCCAATTTATTGGCATAGGAATACATAAATAAACATTTCCAAGTTTTCGCACTTTAAACAGATGGATTTTTCAAAAAGTTAAGACAGAAACTAACTTCATTGGAAAAGTCATCTAGTTGTGTTCGACAGAAACTAACTTCCTTGTAAAGAAAAAGATATCTGGTTGATGTGTGAAAGCTTCGAATTGCTAATTTATATACTCCTATGCCAATAAATCAGATTACTAGTATAGTGTTACAATTACATAGTTGGTGTACAGTTGATTATTAATTTCTCAAAGAGATATCGCCAGAGAAGCTACATCACTGCTTCATTGTCCAATGGAAGATCAGAATGCAGTAGTGTTTTGATGGGGAAGGGGTACTCCCCTTCCCCATCACACTGAAGGCGAGATTAAAATGAACATTTAAATTATTTAACAGCATACCTCATATGTGCTATAGATCTGAACATTAAAATGCCATAACAATTTGTCATATGAATTTAAAAATTGGGGCATTTCACCACAATGTATTGCACTTAAAAAGATATTTAAGCGATACCTTGTAGCAGAATCGCTGCAATGCGCGACATTCATTGCAGATTTTATTTTGGTCTTGCAGACAAAAAAAAAAACCCATATCCCCAGAACCTTTGTTTCCGCAGACAAAAACTATATCCTCAACCCTTTACGGTTGAGAAAGCATATATTGCTCCAGCTCTGTCCATCCACATAATAACTCTTGTAACAATGGTTCTATTTTGACGAAATTTTAGTATGTGGTAGGGGGACAACCCTATTGAAAATGGACAAAATGGGATAAAAAGTCGGGACACGGGAGTGGAATCCATTCCATCGCCCTTACGTGTCATAACTTACGTAAAAATGCTTCGATTGCGACAAAACTTTTGTTCTGGAGGTACACTGAACAGGTTCTGTTGAATATAATCGAAATGGAGTCGAAGGTCAGGACACAGGAGTGAGATTTATTCCACAGCCATTATAATCATAACAACTTGAGTAATGATTTCTTGTATGTTGGAAAGTATCATAATCAATGCATTGCACGATTTTACTAAATCCTTTCTTGCAGACTCGCGATCGTGGACATAAGTTTTCCATCTCGGGGATGGAATTCTGACTTTCGAAACTTTCCGAAAATGAAAATCGGATAAGTAAAGACTTCCCCTATAATTGTAGTTTTCTCAATTTTTGCTCTGTTCATCTTATTCTTAAATATCCCTTTTTTGCATAAATGGGTATTTCAATTTGAAAATGGAGGCAATTTCTGAAAACAGAAGTTAAGACACAGAGCTCCTAATTTATGCCGATTGTTATATAAAAAATTGTTTTAAAAGTCGAAATTCCAGGTTCAGAGATTTTTTTTTTTTTTTTTTAATACCAGTTATCATTGCAACTGCTGCAGTACCTAAGTTACTTTTTTAGGGAAAGAAATAAGGTAGTGATTTTTTTCCTCTTTTTAATTTTTTTTATTTCTACCTGTGCAATTTTTTTTTCACCTAGTCATCTTGCAAGTAACCTCCCAGTTTCTGTTATGGGGAAGGGATAGAAGAGCGAGTTCATAGAATCTTTCTTTTGAAGGCTTTAAAAAATATATACTTCAATGTATTTACACCACTACTCACTTACGCACGCATGCATGCAATTGCATACACACTTTACTCCAATAATTGCCATAGCAGATTGTAGATTATTGAAAAGCCAGGATCCTGAAATCGAACCAGTATTTTGGAACTTTCTGAGTTTAGGATTTATTTGCTCAACAGCGTTCTTTAAATTCATTTTAGGTTACCACTATATTTAGTCACATTGTTTAGAAAAGATCTATTTTCAGTTTGAAAATGGAGGCAATAATTAAGGCATTTCCAACTGCTCAAGTAAGTTGCTCAAATGCAATTTTTCTAAATTTCGTTCCACTTCTTACAGATGGAGAGGGTGTCAGTCTCTGCCCATTTTTTTTTTGTCTAAGAAATGACAGTAAACACACAATGCAAACACCAGTATGCAGCAGAGATATTTATTTTGCAGCTAAGACAAAAGCAAAAGAATAAAAAAACAACTTTTACTACATTGTTTACAATAAACTAGATTAAGCATCAAACACTACAAGCAAACAACACAAAGCTAACAGCATGGGGAAACTGAAATCCCACCAAATAATTTCATTCAATTTGGAACCTAATAATCGAAATGTTTACTTTTGAATAACACAAATTAATACTTAAACATAAAGTAAAAATGTTTTTGAAAACTTCTGATTCAATTTTTAAATACTTAAAAGACCCAAAAGAATTAAGGTGACTCAAGAGTAGTATACAGTAGAACACATGACGTCCAGAAATCATTCAAAACTGTATGCCAAATACATCATGTCACTATAAGATATACTTCGCACAAGATGATGTCCAGGTGGAAGCTTCGCAAATCCAAGGAACATGAAAGTTCGAATCCAAGCAGCTATACACAAAAAAAGGAAAATAAATATTAAACTAAAAACTGGTTTTAGTTTGTATATATCAGTCATCTTTTAATATTATCAAATAAGACACAAATAAGTATTACTAAAATAATATTAAAAATATACAAAGCTCAAACAAAAATAATGGAAAACAAATGTGTTGTTCAATAAGTAGTGAAACTGGCTGGAGTATGGTTTGCGCTTCTGTCAATGGGTGGTGCTAGTGTACAGGCAATTTAAAGGCTATGCAACTGCATTGCGGCTTATTTGTTATGGAAGCCACGCAATGGGCTGGACTAATTTTGTTGTTCTCTTGTAGAAGATGGATACATCCAAAGTTGCTCATCCTGCTGCAATTCAGTTTTTGAAAGCGGATAAAATGCCACCAATCAAAATTCAAAAGAGAAATGAAGGTGGTGGATGAGCCCAGCTAGTCTTTATTTTACTTTTATTTTATTGAGGGTTTAACGACCATTATGAGCAACTTAATGGGCTATAAGTAGTCAACCTTCCCTAACTTAGGGCCAATTGTTCCAGGAAAGGGAGAGAGCCAGTACCATAAGGCAAACAACATCCATGCCTCACCAGGATTTAAACCTGGACCCAACTTGGACGAATGATCGTAAGCCAGCGCTTAAACCACTGCGCTACCAGGGTGGCCGGCTTGTCTTCCATTCAGTACTGTAATGCGGTGGTGCCAGCCTTTAGTGGTGGGCAAACAAGCACTGCAGACCAGCTAAGGTCAGGAGTGCCATGCCATGTTGTTTCAATAACTACAATTGCCCATGTCAATGCTGCAGCAAAGGCCAACCAAAGAATCACGATCCAAGAATTGGCGAGAGCAGCACAACTGTCAATACAATCATGCATTTGCACCTTGAATATTGTAAGGTCTGCGCTACGTAGGTACCAAAACATCTGTTCGATAAACAGACGAGTCAAGTAATGGGACTATTGTTACAGCATCTGTTCTGCTATCATGAAGTAGGTTAAGAAGATTCCTGCTACACATTTGCTGGGAACAAAAGCTGGTGTCATTTTAAGACAGTTGAAACATCAGAGGATGCAGTGGAAACGCATCATCGCCACTACCCAGGAGATTGCGGTCCACCATTTTCTGCAGACAAGGTGATGTTTAACCCTGTTCTTTGACAATAAAGGACCATTACTTCTTGAGCGGCTACAAAAGGATAAATCAATGCTAAACTATATTGTCAAAACAAACTTTAATGAAACTTCGACAAACCATTTAAACAAGAGACCTAGCAACCTCACTCAGTGCGGGGACGGAGCTTGCATGTTAATTAGCATATGCTTATGCCAACCTTGCTCCCACGTGTTTGAGAAGATTGTCCCACAGCATGCGAAATAAAATAAGGTTCTTTTTACAAATAAAACTATCAGCAAATGCTGAAGTTAGCCGGGAGTTATTTCTCTCTCAGCTTTTTATCAATATATCTGCTATTCAAGAGGGGAGGGTAGAACAGTAGACAAACATTGAGGCATAAAAAATATTCATTAGGCCCAAGTACTAAACTCAACAATTTTATTGTTTTAGGGTTCGGCCGCCATTGTTACCTACTCAGTACTTCGAAAAATTAGTCTTAGAGCCTTACTCAGAAAAGTCAGTTCGTATCCTAACGCTTATCCTATCATGTAAATGAGAGCCTCCACCGGCCTGTATCGTTTCGTATACGTTACACTCTTTTCCCTCCCCAACAATAAACGGCTTATTGCTTCCCTTCCATGCAAGTGTTCCTCACAGGTAAAGGAGAGCCCTTACCGGCCTGTATCGTTTCGTACACATCGCACTCTTCTCTCCAACGAAAAAGAAAAGGCTGAATATGACTCATCTCAGCATACGTGGACCTGACATCGAGTCCATATCCCGTACCCTACACCTAACAAAAAACACATCCTGCTCCTACGAGCACTCAACGCCGCCAACCCCCCCACTTCTCAGACGTAAAATTTTTGAGGATACAACTTCCTCACTCCCCATTGGCTCCTACTTTCCTCACACTTTGTGGCAGTCACATGCTTCCCTTGTGGAGCGCACTCAAAGATGGCTGTCTCATTTATCTCTGCAGCCCCTCCCCACCCTTCAGTGACCTCAGACTTCTAATCAGACCTTTGACCTTCTCTTGAGTGACCCCGAAGCTTCCTTGAGCCGCTTTTGCATCCCCTGCAAACTTGAGATCGCCCCGGCTAGGAACAATAGCTGTGGCCTCTGAATACATAGAATAACAACTGTATCCATCGGAATGTCGTTGCAATACTGCATTCTTAATAAGTTTTATTTCTACATAGTTTTCGTGCATATCTTCTCCCAAAATGGCAATCGTTAATTGTTTCTCACAGGTGATCTTCAAACCTACACTAGCTCGACTGGAATATTTACATTTCAATGAAATTACATAACTTAATGTCCATCACATAATTCCGTAATATTTCAGTCTCTATAAATTATGCGAATTAGCATCTATTACTTAGTTTATGCAAACGATTAATTCTTCCCCCTACACTCAGGATATTGTGCTTTTGAATGATAACGTCCAGCAACATATGGCAGTTACCACGCAAAGGACATTGCAGCACTTCGCTGGGAAGTCCAATATCTGGCATATAGTCCTGACCTATCGCCCTGCGATTTTCACATTTTTGGACCTACGAAAAAATTTCTCAAAGGCAAACGTTTCACTTTGGATGATCAGGTGCGTGAAGCTGCAGATAACTGGCTGCAGCAGCAGCCTGCCTCCTATGCCGCAGGAATACAAAGACTTGTGCAATGATGGGATCCCAGTGTAAATGCTGGCAGTGATTATTTTTAGGTACATCATATTTTGACTCTTTCAGGCAGAAAGTCTCACTACTTGAACAATTCTTGTATAAGTACTAGAGGTGGGACGAATCCTAAATTTTCTCGAATCCGAATCCTAAAAAAGGTTCTGGAATCTTTTATATACGAATTATTATAAGAAAAAAGAGAAAGAAGACTTCTACTTAAAATTAAAAGTTTTTAATTGAAGCAAAATTTGAAGTGTGTTTAATGAAAAACATATTCGAGAATACAGTTTCCAAAAAATATACCCATACTTAAGATACAAATGAAATTTATAATTTACATTTACTCTATGAAGTACATACGTTTTGAGGTTCATTTCCATTTTCTGAACATAATTTGACAAAACAAAAAATTCAGTAACAATTTAACCTTTGACATTTTTCTTTAATAACAAAAGTTCCAAAACCTTTTTAAATCAAAGCAAGTGCAGAGGTTGGGAAGGATTATTTCAAGAGTTAATGTAGATAAACACTTAACATGGAACACTAAATTGAGTAAATTCTTTCCAGAAAATTAAGAAAAATCAAAACCATGTTTAAGGGTTAAAAAAAACAACACTAAATACTGAACTCTTTCAGGGCAATGTAAAAAAATCAGAAACCTTTAATGGAGATTTCATGCTGACAAAAAATTTGTCATGCTGACAAAAAATTCAAACAAATACCGCTCTACAACAAGCACCAAGTTTTTTTAGGTTAAGATTCGAAAGACAAAAAAAGCGCAAAGATTAGAGTTTTCGAATCTTTTTCGAGATTTGCGGGATTCGAGGGTTTGAATGTCCCATCCCTAATAACAACAATGAAAAACTACATTTAATTATTCGCATTTGTACAATTCTGTTCTTACATTCATATTTATTCTTAAAGTACTTTTTTAAAGGCTCACCTCAGTCTTTTGAGAATAAGTGAGAATGGAATTACAGGGATAAAAATTTAAGTTCACATAAGAACCCTTGAAAGACCACAGTAGGTAAAAACCTAAAATATGAATAAACTATTTAAATTTACCACACGATTCACAATGTAACAAAACTGGAAATACACTTACACACAAAAGTTGCACCACTCAGTAGTGGTTTGTTTTTCATAGAAATCAGAAGGTGAGCATGAAAAGCATGATCTGCAAATGATTTCATTTTCAGATGGGAGTTAGCCAGGTAACAAGAAATTTCACAGCCAGAAGACTGCAGGTGGAAGAACCATTTAATTCCACCCAACAGACTGTGGGAACCACATCAAGAAAAGAATGCCAATAATGTAACACACATTTTAGTCATATGGCTAGCTTATTGAATTTAAGAGGATGGACCATCAGACTCCACAAAGCAAGTGGCTAAAGTTGCATGGCCTACCACAACCACACAGTTGTCATCTGATGTTGGCAACACATTTGCAAGCACTTGCTTAGTAAAGAGCAGGAATTCTGTTCAGCACGGGACAGTTGATGGTAAGTGGAAGGCAATACTACAGAGGATGATTAGTATGCAGCCATCACAAGTTGTCAGAAGTGGTTCAGGTTAGCAAAATCTGTCTTCTCATGGTGGTGGTCCCTCCCAAGTTGCACCAAATCCCTGCTCATGACCACACAGTCTCTAGCAACCACTGTTGCCAACATCAAGTGACAAATTCAGGGTTATGGTGGACAAGCTCAGCTATAAGTTGGCTTAACCATCCTACCTCAGAGCCTAATGATTTATCCTCTTAGCTTTTGTAAGCAGGTAATTGAGTGGTGTAAAACTTGAGCAAACTGATGAAGAAAAGCACAGTCAGCTTTAATAATGAACCCTGATTTTGTCAAAAGACCAGTGCTAACTGGATGGATAATAACACACTCAATACTCCAATTCAGCTGCCACTGTAAAAGACAGTTCAAACAGCAGGTGTTACAGTTAGAGGTGCAGTAAGTTATAACTAACAATTTCTGGTGAGTGTCCCAGATATTTTAACCGTGCAGCACCCTACACCGGCAACATTCTATTAATAGAATCCACAAAACCTCATAGCCACATCTGGCACCCTGCACATCACAGCACAGCACAGCACAAAAACAAAACAAAAAAATCCAGAAATGCTAACTATTTGTCAACACTCTTCAACACCCAGCCAGTTCTCAAAGTTTATCACCCATCAATCATGTTTAAAACTTCATAGAAAATAATTCACAGAGTGAAACTGTAACCAGCACTGTGGGAAACACCTAACAAGATCATTCAATGCTGCAACTAACCCCACAATTTGATGTTTGGCTGTCTCGCAAACCATGGGGAATTAAGAAGCTTCTGCTACACCTTACGCTTGCCTCATTTGATTTTAATCTGGCTTTTCAACTGCTACTTGAGTGCTGCCATTTCAAAGTTAAAGGGTATTATATTTCAGCAAACCAGATGTAAAGTGGCTCTCAGACCATGCACCTGAAGAACAGTGGTGACTGAGCTATACCAAAGTTTTTCACCTTAAGCATACCTGCCAACATTGGGTAGAGCCTTGTCAGTAGTAATTAGTATTATTGCACGGCATACACAGACTTTTTTATGAAAAGATTCATCTCTTTGTGAAAAAGAAATACACACCACAACAAAACGTTACAACAAACAAGGACTCTAATGAAACAAACTTAACTCATGTGAAACGCAAAGTTGATTCCCCTGCTGGCAAGGGCACGATAGGTAACATTGCGAGATTTAAGTTCGAAACTTCCACAATAAAAATCAGTCAGATGCGTTAAGAATTCCACAACACTTGACAGATGGGAAATCCAAGTAAGTGAATATGCAGCGTGCGAACTTTCACTCACCATATGATCACACCGACTCTAAAATTGTGGTTTATGACAAGATAAACCAAAGAAGGGGAAAAAAAAAGGCTGGATGCTTTAACTGGGTGAAAAATCAAAACACACAGCAAGACTGTGGACCACTGTTAGTTTGTTTTTTATTGACCTTGCATCTGTGCAGCATCCACTGCTTATTTTTTTTTTCTGCTGATATTTTTCTCTCCCTATTTCTTTATTGATTTTCTTTTTCTTTTATTCCTTCTGATAACAATTTCTCCTAGCATGCTGAAAAAACTTTCAGTCTGAGGACCATGAGTGCATGATATCAAAACTTCAACTATTTTAGATAAATGGTGTAACTTTGAGGATAACACTTTTCATCAAGTTTTACAAATTTCCCAACTTTGTCACTTCCGTTTTCCGGAGTTTACCCCTCCCTTATCAAGCTTAAATGCAAAAACTTATGGAATGGGGGATATTTAACAATGCAGAAGAGCGGAAACATCGCCTGGGGAGGGGGGGGGAGGTACGGCAAAAATCTTTGCTCCATACAACTTCCAGTTTTGGAAATTTTCAAGCTGAAATACAAATATTTATGCAGTAAAATGATATTTAGCAATACTGGACAGAGGCAGCATTGCGAGAAAAAGAAATTCCGATTACAGAAGAAATCTTAATTCCGTCGACCTTCCATTTTCAAAAGTTTTTAAAGATGGTTTCCACAAGTTCAACAACAAATTTTGCAACTAGATAATCATAAAATTTAGTTCTGAGCACATCTCAAATGATTTCTAAATTTCGTAACTTTACCAACTAATGACATGGTATTTTTGTAACATCTAACAATACTGCCATGGTATGGGCTTACAGTTGGAAAATTTAGGAACAGTTAATGTGAAATTATCAAGATTTTAAAGTACAATGTCTAAACATCCTTGCACAACATCCTGTTTTAAAATCTAGGGCAAAAACAGTGCATTTTATTCATACATTCACACAAGAGAAAGAAACACTTTTTAAACTGAAATTACAGAAATCTGACAAAAATTCTCAGTTCATCTGCAGTAACAAATGGCACTCCTGTTTTTTCACATGTTAAAATCAATTTAGCTCAGTTCCAAACAGAGTGAACCAGCAACAAATTTTCCAGTAATTCATAATATTTAAAGATACTCCAGAGGAGCTGGAATTTGAATCTCATTCTGATGTATTAACTGTACAACCATTCAAAACCCCACCTTACCAAACTGGAGTGTATTCAAACATTCAACAAGGGCACAAAGCTGGTGCACCATATTTAAGAAACAGCCACCACAATTTATGATTAATGACCACAAAACTATTAAAATATTTTCATTTGTTAGCAAAATTGTTAATAGGAAGACATTATTGGTAGGGAATGTCTTCAATTACTTCTTGATAAATAGCAAGGTGAACCTGGAGATTTATGTTTAGCAATCCACCTAATAGTGCTAATAAAAAAAAAAAGATCACTGGGATTACCAAAATTTTTGTATTATATTGAGGGTGACCAACATAAAAATCAGCCATAATAAATAAAAAGTGGATCCAGGCAACTTCAATATAACACCTGTTTAGCTCAGCAACTGCAAAAAGGCACCAGAAGCTGTGCTTTCAAACTCCACTTTATCACTCAAAATAATTCTATGCAACCCACAGGAGAAAAAAATGCAGTTCTTGTGATTAATTTCTTACAATTTATGCATCAGTAGTAACCATCCTAGATCAGGTACTTAAACCTGTTATCTCACTGCACATCAACATAAGTGAAGTACATTGTTCATCCTGGAGAGGTGAACAGAACTGCACTCCCAAACCTACATTCATTTAAAAAAAAGTTAGTATGGTAATGATCCAAGAGAAAATAACATGAAAGGTAAATCATCCAGAACATGTCAATAGGTTTGTTGTAAGACAGATTTTACATAGAAAGAACACACCCACCATAGGTACAAACTGAACCACTGGTCCACACGCGGAGTCAAAATGATTTATTAAAAATTACACTGACTACCTAGAATTTCCCAGTACCCACTTATAAAAAAACAGGTCAGCTTCCAGCAGTGCAGACATAAGAATTACACCTGACCATGCTGAGCTCATTTAATAAAACTTAGAAAGAAATTGAGAACCATCACGCATGATGAAACAGAAGTATATGCATCACTGATATGTAACCTGTGCTTTATTTGGTGAATGAAGTTCCAATACTGATACCATTATATATAATGTAACTTTATCAGAACTACTTGTGCTACATTAAATCATAACTTTAATTGAAAAAAAAAATTAACACAACTTGAAACTTACCTCTTTCTGGCCTGTTCTTGTTAAAGCATACAACTACATGAGTGCAGTTGAGTTCTTCTTCGGCAATCTCCAGAAGTGAAATAAATCTAAAAATTATTATGCATTACTTAAGAAATGTTGAATTCCTCAATACATGAACTAAACTGAACTCTGAAAACTAAACCTAAAACAAACTATTTTTCTAACAAAACAAAGAGCTTATGTAAAATAGCATTTGCAAAAATACATCAGGCTTTATCATATATTATCAGCTGTTTATTTTGGACTCTTAAGGGGGGAAAAAATTAGTAAAATTTTATTTATAAGATACAAACAAAAGTTAAACTGAGCTTGGAAACAGGGTTTCCCAAGCTCAGTTCCACAGAAATTCAGAAACTACATGATCATGCAAACAGGGTTCGTACTCTTTTTTGGGGAAAAAATTCAAGGACTTTCCAGGCCTTTTCCAGGCCATATACAAAAAATTCCAGGATGATTACTACGCTTTACAGTATCATGCTCAAATTAGTTTTTAAAAGCAATTTCAGTTTTAAGTAATAAAAATGATGAAAGATGCAAATGGATGAGTGTGCTTTTTTACCCATTACATTTCTTTTTAATGTTTTTAATTGGCGAATTACCCAATAATGCTAAATTGAATCATGATGCAATTACCACAAGGCTATTCAGAAAATCCTTAATTCAATCAGTCATTTTAGCTGCATCACTATTCTGCACTATCTTCCATGTAATCAGACTATTATTGATAACAACTGAAATTATTATAAAATAAAGTGAGGGCAGATTCAGAATTTAAGAATGGGGAGGGTGCACGTCTAACAGAGGACTGGTAAAAAAATCTCTGAGATTTATTTCCTCCAAAAAAAACACGGTGGTAAAACATGGAGGACCCATAAGGGGGAGATGGGGTGCTTGCCTGTCAGAGTACATCACAAACAGCAGTTCTGAAGTACTGCTGTGTGGATCACTGAAAAGTTCGGGCCAATGTAAGACAAAACGTGGAGTTGCAAATCCATAAGTGAAAAAGTGTGATGTCTGAAAACAAGAAACGTGAGACAAAGCAAAGCACTTATCTACTTACTCACCCCCCCTTTTTTTGAAATGGGGCATGTGCCTGTTATGCCCACAGGTGGATTCTAGCTCTGATAAAAAGTGTTTCCATACATGGGAATGATTTTTTATTTTCTTTTTAACATTCCCAATGACTGCCACTGGTGGATGCATATTGGGATGTGACTTTTGAAGGCAATGAAAATCTTAATTACTAGACAGAATATGTTCCAGACTTGAGGAAAATTTCATCCAATTGTAGTACAGTTATGTTAAATCAAAAAGCATAAGCCACGGAATCACTATGCACCTCAAGAAATGATTCGGGAGTGGACGATCATAGAAAGGTGAACCAATAGAGTTTAAAACAGAAAGTGTAATTTTAGGAACATGGCAACAAATTTCAAATAAGTTTCATCATAGAAGTCAGAAAGTCCTGGCCCACCACCCAACCCAAAAGAATCTAACCACCTTTATGTCTATCAGTACACTTGCCTCATATTACTTTCCAAAAATTATTTTTCATATCAAACAAGATTGCCTCAATTTACTTTTATTTTTTTAAATCAAAATCACTGCTAAACTAAATTTATGAAGTGCTACCCCAAAATGTGGAACTAGCTAAACTATTTATAAAAACCTTAAACATAAAACAATTTCAGTTTTTTATTGGTATAAATTAGGATATTCTTAAGTATTTTACATAAATGAAAAATGATGAGCATAAGGAATCTCTACCTCCAGTTAAGCTTCAATCATAACCAGAATCAGAATAACCACTTTTGGTTCAACTCCCAAAACATAAGACAATTATATGAATTAAGTTTTTAAAAGCTTTTTTTAAAAAAATTGAAGTTTGTCAGTTATATAAACCAAAATCTGATCAATGCATTAAGGACAATTGATTGAATTGTTTTGGCCACAAATTCATAGTAAAATGTACAGCAAAAATATGTTTTAGGAGCCCATGAGTATTTACTGTACAAGTATATATAAGGTTTTATATTACTTACCAAAGTTTTAGTCCAATAAGAAGCCCAATTGTGGAAATTAGTTGCAGAAAGTTATAAGTTTTTGGAACAGAAGAGTTCATTAGTCTATTTACATGAACTTCATATGAAAAACACTAAATAATTATGAAGATATAAGATCAAAACTGGTTTGAAGTTCAACATGCTTCAAAGAAAAAAAAAGTTCATTTCTATTGTAAATTGTACAAATATAAAAATTTTATGTTTTAGTATTAATTCTCTATATGCTTGGAAGATACCACAAATATGGAGTATCAATGAATGGTTATACAGATTTAAGATTGCTGACTTTGGTTTCAAGTTCCATATCCATTTTTTTAAGTACTGCTCTTTTCTCATGAGCAGTTTCTCTAAAGCTATTAGATTTTACAATGTATGTAATGTTATTTGTAGTTTCAGCTTTTAAAGCTAAATCATCAGCAGAGTTAAGTAATTCTTTGACTTCTCCTTCAATGAGTTTCCTTTTCTTTTCTATGCTATCAATTTCATCTAAAATAGCTTTCCTTTTTCCACATATGGCTGCTTTTTCCTTTTCTTTGGACTCATCATCCAAATAATGTATGTATTTTTGCCTTGCAGCTCCAACTGATAACAGAAGGGATTTTGAGATATTTACCTTATCAATACCACCTACATAGGATATATGATCATAAATAATTCTCTGTGCTACAATTGACTCCTCTCTCATGTTTTCTACAATGAGCTCCTTATTGACTGAAAAACCCCTCTCAACAGAAGCTTGCCCATGTGACAACAGTAAAAGAAGTTTCACAACTTTCCACAGTTCACTAAAAGCTTTAGTAGAAGACGTGTACTCATACAATAATGTGTCTACTCTTTGTTGTTTATCTTCTGGATCAAAGTTTATGAATGAAGATTTTACTGCTGCAACACTGGTCACAAATTCCTTAAACTGCCATATTACACCATCACATAATTCTGGTTGTATTCTATGAGCATCAACAAGAAGTGTGAGAATGGATGTTAGATTCTTAATACAAGTCTCACTATTTTTTGACATCAACCGAGGATCTAAACACTTCATGTGGCGAACAAGGGAGTACTTAAGTGGATTTTTTCCCCAATAGCTTCACAACTAGCTTTTGCAAAAATATTCGGCATTCCATTCTAAACTCCATAAGTTTGCGTTCACTAATGTTCTTAGCACTTAATTCTTTCAATACCTTCGCTGTTTGAAACCCAACATCAATTTCTTTATAGTGACAACACTGAGATGCATCTGTAAGGTCTACTTGTAACAGCTTTAAGGCAGAGTTAGCTTCTGCCATTACGGTTCTTTTAACAAAGCGATTCATCATATTTCTTAGCATCTTTTCAAGATCTGTGGCCATAAAAGGCATCATTGGCTTATCTGACTGATATGCCTTGAGAAATGGTACCAGCTGTTTTGAAACTGAATTGAAGAAATGCAGTTTAGCCAAAACAAAAGGATCTATAGTGAAAGTTTTGATAGCATCAAATGATACAGTGTGGGGATTCTTGATGTACTTCTTTTCAACTTGGTTAACATAATTTTCAATGTCTGCCCAAATTTCTAATGCTCGCTCGCAGGCAGGAGTATTTTCTAGCCACCTGTGTGGGCAGAATTTTAATGGCATCTTACTGGCTAAAATTATTTTAGAAAAATCTTCCCTCCTTGCAGGTGAATCTTTAAAAAGCCTAAATAATGATGAAAGCAACTTTTGAATTTCCCACCCTGTTGCTGAGGCTCCATGTCGAAAGGCATTGTTTACAATGTGAAGTCCACAGCTCCCTGTGTTTAGGAGTTGGACATTTGAGTCAGCACTAAGTGTTGATTGCAGCATATCAAAAAACTTCCAATTAACATTGGGTCCATCCATTGATAACTGCACAATGTTACACAGTGGGAGGCACGCCATGCATTCAAGAAATTTTTCCATCATTATGTCTGCACTAGCATGACCCAAAAAAACTGATGACAAATATCTGGTTGAAACTGTTCCTTTTCCCCATAAACGAACATGTATATCCATTTGTTTTGACTGACTAAACTTGTTTAAACTTTCATCAAACAAAATCACAAAATTTTCATTTTCAGTTTTGACTTCCTGAACCAACACTGATTTAAAGTGAGGTGCCAAACCAAAGCAACAAGTGTAGGAACATTTTTTTCCGCCACAGCTGAAGTTTCCAGCAATTCTGCTGTCAGAAAACATTAGGCGGAATAAAACATCATTACCTGCACAAGACCTGTAAGAGTAATGGGATTTAACCACTTTTAAACACCACAATGCTTCTGCTTTAATGGTTGCATTTTTTTCAAGAGGAATATGCAGAGGATTAGATGTGGATGCAATAGGCTGTACTTGTTTATCACTTGATACACATAGCAATTTATCAACAGTTAGTATGTTGACAGAAAGCTGTAAAAATGTTCCACTATGTTTTTTTCCTTTCATGTGGCTTCTTAAAGCGGATTCCCCCATATTCGAAACATCTATTATTTTAATGGATAAAAATGCATTTTGCAACATGGCAATTGCTTTCATCTTTTTTAATCCATCCAGCATATTTAGGATTTATTAGCCAAAGATCACTAAAAGTACACTTACCCATATTTAATGGGGGGGGTGAAAAAAAATGGGTAAATCAACTGAAACAGTAAATGAAAACCAAAAAAATATCTAAGATCAGGAACCACACAACTAAAAATTGAGAATTTCCCCTGAGTAAGGGGCTACACATGTGACCAATTACTATAGGCCAGATTTTAAGTAATTAAAGAAAAATGGGTCTTACTGCTATGTTCTTTCCTGCTCCCCCAGCTTTGTCCTTTAGGCAGCCTGGGTTGCAAATGCTTTGGCATTGATTTAGTCTTCATTCAAAACATGGAAACAACACTTAGTGAAGTTACTGTTTTATGACCTGTATGCCAATCAGTAGACAGAGTGTTATGCTAAAAGTCTGTTACAAAGCATCACCTCTTACAGCTGGGCTCCAAACCAGAGGAAAGGAAATGTTAACAAACACTTAGTGCCTGAGGGAAGCAAAACTTTGTACTGGGTCTCCTCCTCCTCCAAGTCTCAAATCTTTCATACTTACCCAGCTGGAGAGTGGACGTAGGGCTTCAAGCTTGGAGAATGAATACTGCTCTTATATCTATGCCTTTGAATTTAATTTCGACCATTTTCAACAGGGTAGGTTCCTAGGTTGTACCTAACAGCATACTAAAATTTCGCCAAAATCCAACCCCTTTTACGTGAATTATCGTACGGACAAATGGAAAAAACCAAAGCATAAACGTTTCTGCAACCTACAGTTCGAAAGGGTTAGTAATTTCTAAAATAAAAACATAACGAACAGCGTGAAAACTAGCTCATACACAGAATATTTGAAACTACAGTATGCGCTCTCAATTATTAGGGATGATAGGGGGAAGGGAATAGAACTGTCCACAATTAGCATGTTCTCGTTGCGCTAGGCGCTTAAGCACTGCTGAATTCCGTCAGACCCCCAATGGTCAAATGATTGAAATCTGCTGATGTTCATGGAATGAAATGGTTGATCAGCTATGATAACCGCATAAAAGTTCGAAGGGGGAGGAGGGGGGCGATTTTTTTTTTACTTTATGCAACATTCTACATTACTCCAGTATTTATCTTGTCATCATCAACAATAGCAATGTAACTACCACTTACGATCGCGGATATCGGCCAACTGAAAATCTGCCATACAACTAAGGGATACAACACACAGGTATCATGTTACAGTGTATTGTAATTGAAAAAAAAAAAAGATTTCAGAAATTAAAATAGAAAAAAAAAACTTTCAGAAATTAATATCATCAAGTCATGGTGTTTCAAAAATCCGCTTTCCTTTATAATGTTTAAAAACATGTAATGTTTTTTTCTTTTTACCTGTCGTGTATAATAAAATGGGTTTATTTTTTTATGGAATCAGACGTCCATATGTCCGATTGTCTTCGTCTGAGTTCACACGTTAGCTACTGTGTACAAGTAGACATTTTTTCAGCTCAAAAATATGTAGTTCTGTATGTATTCACAGTATAACTCATTCCGTATTCCCACAGAACAAAATTCAGCAGATACAAATGAAGAACATCAAGACCCACCCAACACCATGTTTCCGATTGTCTGCTGTTTATATTCAAGAAATGCGAATATGGATCAATGGTGAATGCAGCAACTATGGTTTTTATTTATTACCAAGAAAAAAAAAAAGGAGCCTGAAAGCTGTAAAGCTGAAACGGATATTTCTCCCCTCCCGAAAACATTCCGATTAAGTTCAAACAGCAGGAGCACGCGTCCACGCACGCTCAACCTCTGGAATGTCCTGATGGAACGGCTTCTTTTAATTTGGCACATCGCCATAAATCACCACCTGCAGCTCACTGAAGTGTCTTCCTCCTTCACCCTAACTATAGGAGAAAACGTAAAAAAAAAATGCTGCCCAATTTTCGACAAAATGACCAAATTTACGTCATAACGTTGCAATTTACTAAAATACGTTTATCTGCTGAATTTCGCCTAAATCCATTGAAAACTTTTTAATTATAGATTTTTTTATTAAAACAGTAACTCAGACATCTGAATAAAAATGTATGTTTGTAATTAAAATAGAGTCCATATCATCACAGAAACAAAATTTAAGGATCACTCTGTTTAAATAAACCATGGCATCTAAAAAAAAATAATTTGCTTGCTTTTCCCGTAATTTATAATTGCCGTTTCTTTTTTTGAATCCGATTTTGCAACGGAAGATTTTTTTTTTTTTTTTTTTGCATCTGCTAAAGTTTCAAACGGAATTCGGCGAAATTTGCACTAGAACTTTATTGTGATGTATTTTAACCACTGTAAAAATTTTACTGTGTTATTTTCAAAATTCCGGAAAATGGATTTCTGAAAATATCTTAGTCCTTTTGAGCCGTGGAAGTGATAAACAGGTGTTTGCTTTCTTCCCAACCAAGGGCTTCGGATCAGCGCTCCCAGCTGTCAATCAACCGTTGCTATGGTAACACACTTTCTGCTCAAGGCTCACTGTTTAAAGAGGCACACATAATAAAAATTTCCAATGCTAACTTTTTAAGTTTTAAACCGATTCAAATGGAATTTTGGGAGTGAGCTTCTGTAATCCAATTATAGTAAATGTAAAAATTTCAGCCACTTTTGTGAAAAATTCGCAAAGATAGTTTTCTTATTTTTTATCATAAGTAGCCGAAGTCTCTTGAGGGGTGGGCCGGAAGCAAGCGTCTTAATGCAATAAACAAGGAGCAGATGAATGTGTTGTTCAGGCATACTCTTCACTGGTGGATGCCAGCTGACTTGGTAAACACGCGACCCCCTTGCAAATGCTAAATGTCTCTTCTTTCCCCTTCTGTTGTTCTCAGTAGTTGTCGGACGGACATCAAGCTCAGGGCTAGAGAATGCATCAAGCTCCCCTTCCCTAACAGACCTGCTAGTAATCATCCAATTTTATTGCACTGAAAGTAGTGCTTCCACCCCCCCAGCCAAATTAGGATTTGGGCACATCCGAAACACCACTGTAGCCGGCGGTTTCTTTGAGAACAGAGGAGAGGAACTTAAAAAAATTAAGGGGTAACGGTCAGTAACACGATTTCCTAAAAGGGCATTTTTTTTAAGCACTAATTTCAAATTTCAAGGCTTTTCAAGACAGCATTAAAAAAATACCGTTTTTCCAGGATATTCCAGGCCTTGAAAACGTAATCATGATTTTCCAGGACTTTCCAGGTTTTCAAGCACGCATGCGCACCCTGTGCAAAGAGGTATCAATTTCAGAGGGATGTACCTTGAAGAATAAATGGAAAGCTCCCACCCCTTTTCGAAATTTTGATTTTCTATTAATGCAACCCTAATCTGTTAGAATTGAGGAAAAAATGAGGTTTCTATTATAGGACCTAATAATGCGACCAATGGGCTATAAGCAGTCACCCGTCCTTAATTTAGGGCCACTGGTTCCAGGGAAGGGAGAGGAGCCAGGGTCGTAAGACAAACAACATTCATGCTTTACCGGGATTCAAACCCGGACCCTTCACGGATGAATGATCAGAAGCCATCGCTTAGACCACTGCGCTACCGGGGCTGTGATGTTTTTTCCTATACATACCTATAATAAAGTTTAATTTATAAATTAGGCACAATAAGAGATTAACAACAACTTGCATTAATAATGAAATACAGTGTGTCCATAAAGTCTTTCCCACATTACAAAAATTAATATAAAAAATCTAAGTAAGTTAAAATAAAATGGTTGGCAAACATAATATAGCAGCACTCAAAGTTTGTTTTTTTCTGTTCTTTAGGTGAGTGCTACTGCTGAATAAGAGGAGCATTTCATCAATAATTGTTTCCATGCAAGAAAAAGCAGCATGTGTGTGTTATGGTTCCACGAAACCAAATTACTGTCTAGCATCATTTCAAAAAAGAGTACAGATAACCACCACCGGACCAAAAAAGCTTGGTATGAAAAGTTTAAAGTGACTGCTAGTATAGGCTATCTCCCCCAAGCGGGCTGACCACCAGTTACACAAAAGACAGATGCAGCGGTTCAGGAGACATTTCTGCTAAGCCCCAGAAATCCATTAGTCGTGTTTCACCGGTAACTGGGATTCCCCGTGCCACAGTTCACAAACATCTTCACCTGTATGCTTATAAGGTACAGATTGTTCAAGCTCTTCAGCCTGATGACCAGCCTCGCAGCGCTGCATTTGCAATGGAGATGTTGCAGTGCATAGGTCATGCCAGTGCATTATCTACACAGTGTCCGTTTCTCAAATGAAGCTACATTCCACATCATTACCTGCTGTATCTCCTTTATTAAAAAACGCACATGAACTCGCACGTCTGATGCATAATTCACGGTGGTGTATAATCCGCAGATTGTGAAATTCTTATTTTTATCAAATAGAAGTCATCGCTTTTTCCATTTGATATTCCTGATCCACGTCAACTCTGTATTTATCATGATTTTTATGTTGTGTAATCCTCCACGTTGTATCTGTAGACCACGAAATTCAGAAAAAAAAAATTGTTGTATAAGTCGCGCCTGTCATTCTGATCTGAACCGTAGTTTCCGACAGAAAAGCTGTGATTTACAGGATGACCAACCGTTAAGTTTAAAGAAGTAAGAAACTATCGTTCTATTCAAAAAGTAACTACCATTTAAAAGTAAAACAAGTCCCTGGATTTAGCAGCATTACCATTGTTCATTAGTTAGAACTAAAATATCTGTAGAAAATATGGCAATCTGTAGTATGTCTTTTCTGAATATGTCCCAACTGCTTAGTGAACAAAAACCCATAACTAATACCATTAGCGTAGCAAAACTAACGAATGTGATTTGCAAAACGATTGCGTGCCATGGAATAGCTGTACAGGCACTTCTCACAGAATGTAGGCTTATGCAAGCACAAATAGTATCACATTCGTTTCGTAATACTTTCTATCAGAATGCTCGCAAGTAAAAAAAATATATTCAATCTTTTTGCAGTTTTCTATCTCCATACCAAGTTACATTTTTTCTGTTACAGCATTTTCGGTACTTTTCCAGTAACACCACCCCTGCTGATAATTACCACGAGGATCTTTTAAAAAGCGGAAGAATTTTGTTTTTGAAATTACCAGTTATCCGCAGAACTAGAATTCATAACTTTTTAGTAAACTGAAGATTAAACGACAGTACAGTATTTATTGCAAATTACAAATCTGAAGTATAAAAAAATTCGGGCACCAGTTTTCTAGGTGCCTGGGCAACCTGACACCAGGGATTCATTGAGCCCTGCTTATGAAGTCCTATGGGCTCCACGATTGCAGACTGTTTTTGAGTGTGTTGTTGCATGTTAAATAAAGTGACAAAATTTCCCCCATATAAAAATAGCTTATATGAAGCAATCTGGAACTAGCACAACAATGCAAAACAATTTTGCCATGGCACGGAAGATTCCCTATTCCTACACACATTGGTGACAGGGACAACAGAACTCAATCTCCTTCGTGGGAAAAGTGTAAGGTAGAAGGAATGGCCATCTTGGACTTGCAGGAAGGTTTCCACACTGTAGTGACTCCAGCTGCTCATAACTGCTATGCCACAAACAAAGATGGCTGGAAATATGGCACTCAAACATCTTGCACTACAGCATCACACAAGATGAAAGAAACTGCATATCTCCATGGAAGCTAGAGCTATGTCGTTAACAGGCGCTACAGGGAACTAGATTCAAGCCCCCCCCCCCACCACCATTGCAAAAAAAATAAATGCCATGACCTTTCACAAAAATGTGAAAATTATGGACTTTCTACGCCTTGAAAAAGGGAAATCGAATTCCAGGACTTTTCCAGGATTCCAGGGGCCAAAAACAAATGGTGCTTCCATGTCTTGCAGTGTAGGAATTTTCTAGATTTTGTTTCCCCCATATGTTCACTAAATTACAGCACAATCATAATTAATTCACCGACTTTTCATTGTTTTCCCACCAACTGCTGATTTATTCTGCAGCATAAAAATACATTCCAGTACAACTGCCCAAACCCTACGTAAATGAAATTTTGTCACTCTTAACCTACTACAAGATTAACTGAAACTGCCAAACCCTATCTTCATTTCAACAGGAGTTGATGCAATGTTGCATGTTGATAACAGCAAAACAAAGGGATGAGATATACTTTTCACATAATCAAGAGAGTATTGTGCGTAACCTGTTTTCTTTTTTCAATGATAAGACTTACAACAGATTAAGTGATAAACTTTATTTTATTTGAATCATCAAAACTGCTCAGAAGAAAAATCTGTTATAATTATCAATCACAAGTTAGCAAAAAAAATAAAAAAAAAGGGTGGAGGGGGAAAGACAACACATGGAAATAAGAGCAACTTGATAATTCGTAAGCAATACGTGTTATTAGTATTCGTCATAGTTACCAATTCCCACAATTCCTAAAAAAAAAATGTAGAATGAAATTACAGATTTTAGTGAAGAATTCTAAACTTCTGTGTATTACAATACTTACGCATCTCGTGATCCTTCCGGCAGATGCCCCACTACCTGAACATAGAGCTTGCCTTGACAAAGAACACCATCCAAGCTCACCTCGTGATGCTCTCGAATGAAGTGGAACTTCACTAAAATGTTTTCTTTCAGTGATTGTTTCAGCAGATCTTCTCTCTGCTAAGCATGAGAAAAGAACAGTGAATTCTAACGCATTTTGCAAGAAATACAATTTGAAACAAATTATGTAATTATAAACACATTTAAGAACAAAAATCTTGTTTAATTTTCTGAGCTTAGCCAACCCAGAATATAGCTCTAAGTAAAACTACAGCAAATACTAAAAGCTCAAATGATTTTTTTTTTTAAGTGATTTTATTTTTCAAATTATTAAATTTACTTACTGTCATCATATAAATAGTTAATTCAGAAAATCTCAGAATTTCACGACTTATTCATAAAAGCCAGAAAATAGACAAATTAATCATTAATGACAACATGGCACCCAATTCTTATCTACAGTGAAATAACTGATACTGCTGCTTTTATAGAGGCAATTTGTATGCATTCGGTGGTCAAATTTTTGAACTAGAACCAACTACTCCAAGTGATGTCAATCCTGACAAACTAGGTTCTAGTTCAAAAATTTGGCCACCAAAATATATACAAATTGCCTCTATAAAACCTGTAATATGAATTATTTTACTAAAGACAAACTACTTAAGACTCCAGCTAAAAAAAAAAAATAGTTCCTATGTTCTGAACATATCTGATTAGGCAGATAAAAACCAAGAAAAATGCAAGGGGAAGTGGGCTGCAGAAGTACATCACAGCCCTCTTCTCGAGTTAGAATATAGCACAAGAACCTAGCTGCTCTCAAAGACAAAACATGTTAAAAAGGGAAGACTAGTACACAAGCATAATGATACCTGAAGCTCATCAAAATTTAGGACTATAGTATATAGAAAAGGACAAAAAAAAAAATGAAACAGAGACCTAGTCTATGATACCAGTGAAAACAGTTTGTGTAGCTGCATAAGAGCAGTGTCTTATTTATAAAATATAAGCAATTTACTAACATTAGATTAGACAAATGAACAATACAACAAATACAGTATGAATGTTATATTCTTTTGAGACTAAGAAATGTGTCTTGAGTGGTAACTTCTCTTTAAAAGGGATGATAGAGAATGTTCTCACATAATCATTCTGTACTGCAAAAGCTGCACAAATCTGATTCTCCTCAAAGTTTTTGCATTCCCCAACTTCAAATAGCAGAAATCCTACAAAGTGGCAATATTTTCATATGGTAAAATGTCACAGGCCTTTGAAATTTAGCACGGGAGAAGTATTAAAAATTCACTCCATGGCTCTCACTCACACGCGCATTGAATTTTTATACCAAAGTTGAAATAAAACAGCAAGTCTGTTATGAACCTATTTGGGAGCAAAGCAAAAACAAGATTACACCATGAGCTAGTAACAAAGTTTCTTTATTTTTTTTTTTTTTTTGAAGAATTCTACAAAAATGATTTTTTTTTTTTTTTGCGCAAGATTTTACGAAAAGGTGCCATTTTCCCTTGAAAATTTGTGGTGCAAATAAATTTTTACTAAATTCCCCCTTTCTCACATAAACCCCCTGTACATTCACTAAACAATGTTATCCAATATTTTGGCAAGACATGACATTGCTACAAAACAGTTTATTGCTTCCCAATGAACTGAAGTACAATACATCAACAACTAATAGTTTAATCAACCCTATCATTCTCCCTATGCTGATTTTCAACTATGACAAGCCGCCAACAATAACCGATAACTCTGGTACAGTTGGAAAATTTTGAGCAAAGCTATTGCAAAATCCAAGCTCATTAAGGCGTAAAATTTATGACTTTCAGAACAAAAGTACGAAACATTCTAAAAAAGAAATCCCTAAAATTTTAAAGTTTATCATGAACTACTTTCCTTCACATTGTTTGTGATCAGGTTGCATGTAAACAAAGCGAAAAGACACTCAGATCGGGAACCACATTTTTCATTTTGTATCACGAAAGAGACAGACACACACACGTTTATTATAGATTAAACAAGTGTTGAGCTAACAGATGGAGTCTTGATTTCTATGTTTTCCAATTCAAACGATTTTTTTAAATTAATGTTAGTGAGCCGACTTTCGTGAAACTGTTCAAGTAAAAACCCATCTAGTTTTAATTGAAATTCCTCAATGACATTGAATTTTGAGAATCTAAAGACATCGAAACCTGACTATGGACGATGTACAATCGCATGCCAAAAATCACTGATCTGATGAGTCATGTCGTAGCTATGCCTGAACAACTAATTGTCCTGAGTCTCATACAGAGAGCAGACTTTTTCAATTATTTTTTCAATTGGTCAGTTTTTATAATGTCATTATTTTTATACATTACCAACCCCATGTTACTCACCATGTCTTTCCCTTTCTCTGTGGCAAGTGTTATTGCGATCAGCTGAAGATCTTTGGAGGAGATAGGTAACAAACAACCTCTTCTCAAAACCCGGAAAACCCTCTATAAAAAAAAAAAAAAAGAAGTTTTGGGACAATTATTCCTCAATGACACGGAATTTCAGAAATCGTCAAAACCTGACCATGGACGATGTTCAATAGCACGCAAAAAATCACGGTGATCGGATGTGTCATTTTGTACCTATGCTCGAACAACTAATTGTCTGCAGTCTCGTAAAGAGAGCTTCGGCCTCGCTTTGCTCAATAACAGGGCCTCGTGAATTACATTTGTTGCATTTGGTGGCTTGCCAACTAAGCTGGATGGAAACATTTCACAATAACAGCTGCAGTTGATGACCTCGCATTTTGACACGATTGACCGCAAGAGGAAGACAGCGGAGAGAGAAAAAAAAAATGAGTTTGTTTTGTTGTTGAGGTTTTCGTGGGAAAGAAGGGGGATAATGGCGGTGATTTGTAAAACTTCGGTGTGTGTTGTGATATGACCAAAAGTGTATCTTAGTGCTGCAATTATTAAGCCAGGATTTTTTTGTGAACTTTCACAGTGCTTGATTATCTCGGAATACATAACAGTTCTTAGACGGATTTTATTAGGCGGAAGATTTTCTTTCTTTGGATAAACTACCTGCAGCGGCCTGAACGAGATACGCAAGTACAGGTTTATCGTTTCAAAATCTTGTCTTTCGTAATAAAATGGTGTCCACGACAGGACGCGCTGAGTACAAATTAGTTAAGGAGATGGGATGAAATTAGTGTACTAGATAGGCAAATTTCAAAAAGCTTAGAAACAGGAGATACAGCAGGTAATGATGAGGAATATGAACAGGAAATCGAAGCTGCAGAATTGTATAGTGATAGACTCATTCTTGAGGACGAAGGTAAATCGTATTAGTCACTCTGAAGATAGTGATACACTGATACTACTTCCAATAGAGCTTAAGGTGTTTCTTCAAAATGTAAGTTTAAGCTACCTAAGATAGAACTAAAGAAATTCACCAGAGATGTTAAAGAATGGTTAGGGTTTTGGGGGAAGTTCAGGAAGATACATGAAGATGAGGAAATTGTTCCTGAAGACAGGTATCAGTATTTACTACAAGCTACAGGGACTGGATCCAAAGCTAGAGATATTGTAGAAAGTTTCCCCCTAGTTCTAAAAATTATTATAAGGCTATCGAATATTTGAAAGAACGTTTTGGAAGGGCGGATGTTTTGGGTGAAGTCTATGCAAAAGAGTTACTGTGTTTAGTGATGACAAAATAATCCTTCAGGTAGGATTTCAATATTGAAGCTTTATGATAGAATTGAAACCCATTTGAGAGCATTAGAAAGTTTAAAAGTAACAACCGACAAATATGCTGCCATGCTCTATCCACTTGTGGAGGTGTGTTTGCCCGAGTACATTTTAAGAATATGGGAACAAAATTTAGCATCTAAGGATCAAAGAGAAATTAATAAATTAGAACAATTGACGAAATTTCTAAGAAAGGAAGTATAAGGGGAAGAAAGGATAGCAATGGTGAAACAAGGTTTCAATAGTGAAACCCAAAGTAAAACTAAATTTATTCCAAAGCCAAGAGCTGGCACACGGAATGAGATTCCCACTGCGGCAGGATTGTTAAATAACGAGGCAACAAAGACAAAATCCAGAAGGGATGACTGTTGTATTTTTTGTGAAGATCATCATGAATCTGCCAGTTGTAGAACTGCAAAAATCATGCCGTTATAACAGAAGAAGCAAATTGTATCTAGAAAAGGAGGATGCTTCGCCTCTTTGATTCCAGGGCATCATGCGAAATTTTGTAGAAGATTTGTAAAATGCACTAAATGTTTTAGAAAACATTATGTAGTGATGTGCCCAAATGGAGATGATAAACAGGGGAAAAAGGAGGTGCAAGAAACAGATGTAACTGACAAGGGACAGTCACTTGCAAACCAAACTTGTACTCCAGAAGTGTTGCTGCAGACTTTAATCGTGCGAATACATGGCAATGGGAAAACCCAACTAATTCGTGCTCTTATTGATTCGGGATCACAGAAATCTTACATTAAAGAAGGAATTGTTTCAATGATGGCATACGGGGCAATGGGTGTGGTTAGAAGATAAAACATGGACTTTTTGGAGGTGCTTAAGTAGTTTAAGAGCATCGAAAATTTCCAGTAGTAGTCAGTAATTTGCAAGGAACTTATAAATGCAATTTTGAGGTGTATGATCAAAAACAGATTTGTACTGCAGTAGCAAGTTTAAGAGGAGGATCATGGATAAATGAGCTTAAACGACAAGATGTCCTGAATGATTATGCAAACGAAATCCATACCTTGAACAGATCCTCCGAAATACAGCTTTTAATAGGAGCGGACGTAGCAGGAAAGCTCCTAACTGGAGGGATGAGAATTGAAAATTGGGCTGACTGCTATCAAAACTCAACTGGGTTGAACTGTAATGGAGAAATTATCCGAGGATTCTAGCACTTGTGAAGATACTTCGTCTGTTTTGTCACTGTTTATAACAGAACAAAATAACTGATCTCTGGAAATTGGAGAACATCTGGATTACAGATCCTCCTGAAAGTGTGTTAAAACAGGATATTCAAAGGGCCACATTAAGTAAATAAAAAAAAAAAAAAAAAAAAGACAAATGCAAAGTTAAAGTTCCCATTTTTAACTTCAATTTTTTTCTTTTTTATATATATATAGAAGAAGTGGACATCTCCGAAGTTAACAGAAAAGTAACCTAAGCTCTTATGGAAACAGCAACAAAATTAGCTGGGTCTAAGAACAAGTTGCATGTGAACAAATTGTCAGGAAAAACCAAAATGTTGATGCAAAAAAGAAGAGAGATGAGGACAACTAAAGAAGATGTGACTTCTAAAGTGGAATATATAGAGCTATGCAAGACAGTAAGAAAAAGTATCACTGAAGACGTAAGGAAATTCAACTGTGAACTAGTGAGGAAAGCAATTGAAAACAACCAAAGCCTAAAGATAGCAAAGGGACATCTCAGTAAGGGAAGAAAACAGATTATGGCACTGAGAAAAGAAGATGGTTCTGTAGCAAGAAATAGAGGCGAAATTTTGACAAGAGTGAAAGATTTCTACTCCAAATTATATGAAAGGGATGATATATGCACTCCAGACATCATGAAAGATACCAGTACCAGAGTTCCTCCAGTCCTTCCAGCAGAAGTTGCACATGCAATCAAGAACATGAAGCGAGGAAAAGCTCCAGGAGAAGATGGAATTACTGTAGACATCATACAAGAAGCAAGTGGAGAAATCGAAACAGTACTCGCCCAAATTTTCACTCGATGCCTTAATGAAGGAAAGATTCCTGAGGATTGGAACACCACTACAATGATCCTGCTACATAAAAAAGGTGACATTGAGGATCTCGGAAACTACAGACCTATCAGCCTCCTATCAGTAGTTTATAAAATCTTCACTAAAGTTCTTTCACAGCGCTTGAAGGTAACACTGGACATGGCTCAACCGAGAGAACAAGCTGGATTCAGGAGTGGCTACAGCACAATAGACAGGGATCATAGCATACTTCTGGAAAATTTTAGGTAAGAATTTTAGGAATTTTAGGAATTTTTAGAAAAATTTTAGGAAAATTTTAGGAGTGTATTTCAATAAAAACTAGATGTATATTTGTATACATCTAGTAAAACAACTTTGTATGCATTGTAAAGAGTTTGCTTCACACCCTTCAACCATATATACTGATAGACTGCGCATGACATCAAAATTTCTGGCTCCAACATAAAATCACATGACAACAGTCAAAAAGATGGGTTACACCTGCTGTGCTTATGGTTGCTCTGACCGATATAGTAAAGAAAGTTCTATGATTTTTCATGGGTAAGAAACGAATTAAATACCTAAGTCAATAAAGTTCAATTACTTAACCAGAAACTTGCAGCTATTGATATAAAAATATAGTAACTTAAGAAAAAAAAATGGAATGCATGTTCCAAATTCTTCGCAAATGTTCATCACATTATAAATCACAAAATGTAAACAACACGATCATGCATGTATATAGCTCATAAATAAACTTACCTGAAGAGTTTTCATTATATATGAGGTGCATTCACATAATACACCGAAAACACTGAAGTTCTGCAGCGTAAATTAGTAATCATAACAGCATTTGTACACGAAATTTGGAGTCTGATGATGACGTGCCCAATGTTTGAGCCATGGCGGCTTTGATGCAGCTATTGCCAATGCGCAGTCCATTAGTATATATGGTCAAAGTTCACACCCAAATTTTTTGCATAACGTCTAATGTCTAAAGTTTAAGTATGATTTACTTCTAATGTTCAGTTCTTATCTTTTCACGTGTTATTATCATATTCAAGTATATTTACCACATTCAAGTTTCACTTTGAACATTAATATGCTGTTGAACCAGAAGCAATTCACAATTTTCACAGTAAAGTTTTCAGGTTTCACATTAAACTATAATATCATAAAAAGGTAATTGAAAACCAAGAACTATGTACAATTGTTCACTGAATTACTTTTTTCATATTATTGTTTTAACCTTTTCCTGATTAGCCTATCTTTTTCTGCTTCCACCACAACTAATTTACTTTCAGTTTTCTTTATTTCAGCTGAAACTTGTATGATCAAGTTAGAGGCAACTGCTATTTCAACAGTATTTTGTTTTTCTACAGCTTTTCTCATTCTTTCTGTTCCCTCTTGAATTACTGCTAGGGAGGCTTCTTTATCTTTTTTAAGCCTATTTATTTCTGCATCATTTTCTTTTATTTTGTCATTAAACTCAGCTTTTCTTTTTTTCTCTAGCTGCTTTTCCTTATTTTCCCTCTCTTTCTTCGAAAATAAAAGCATAACAAACAGCGCGAAAACTAGCTCATAAATAGAATATTTGAAACACTCTCAATGTATGCACTCTCAATTATTAGGGATGGTAGAGGGAAGGGAATAGAACTATCCAAAATTAGCATGTTTTCGTTGCGCTAGGGCGCTTAAGCACGGCTGAATTCCTTCAGATACCCCCAATGTTCAAATGATTGAAATGTGCTGATGTTCATGGAATGAAATGGTTGATCAGCTATGATGACCGCATAAAAGTTCGGGGTGGGGGGGGGGGGGCTTTATTTTTTTTATTTTTTTAGTTTATGCAACATTTTACATCACTCCAGTATTTATCTTGTCATCAACAATCGCAATGCAACTACCGCTTACGATCGCGGATATCAGCAACCGAAAATCTGCCATATCTCTAAGTGATATAACACACAGTATCCTATTACAGTGTATTGTAATTGAAAAAAAAAGGATGTGGAAAAAAGAAACTTTCAGAAATTAAGATCATCAAGTCATGCGTTTCAAAAATCCGTTTTCCTTTATAACGTTTGAAAACATGTTTTTGCTTTTTTACCTGTAGTGTAAATAAAAAAACTATGTTGATTTTTTTTATGGAATCAGACGTCCGTATGTCTGATTGTCTTCATCTGAGTTCACACTTTAGCTACTGTGTACAAGTAGACCTATTTTTCAGCTCAAAAATATGTAGTTTTGTATATATTCACAGTATAAGTCATTCCTTATTCCCACAGAACTGAATTCAGCATATGCAAAATGAAGATCATCAAGACCCGCCCAACACTATGTTTCTGATTGTCTGCTGTTTATATTCAAGAAATGCAAACATGGATCAATGGTGAATGCAGCAACTATGATTTTTATTTATTACCAAGAAAAAAAAAAAAAAGAGCCGTGAAAGCTGTAAAGCTGAAACGGATATTTCTCTCGAACCCCCCCCCCCCCCCATGCACAAAAACATTCCAATTAAGATCAAGCAGCAGGAGGACGCGTCCACACAACACAACCTTTGGAATTACCTGATGGAATGGCTTCTTTTGATTTGGCACATTGCCATAAATCACCACCTGCAGCTCACTGAACTGTCAAGTTGCATCCTTCCTCCTTCACTTTAACTATAATAGAAACTGTAAAAAAAAATGCTCCCCAATTTTCGACAAAATTAAATTACCAAATTTACGTCATGATGTTGCAATTTACTAAAATACGTTTGTTTATCTGCTGAATATTGCTTAAATCCATTGAAAACTTTTTAATTATAGATGATTTTTTTATTAAAACAGTAACTCAGACGTCTGAATAAAAACGTGTTTGTAATTCAAATAGAGTCCATATCATCACAGAAAAAAAATTTAAGGATCACTCTGTTTAAATAAACCATGGCATCTAAAAAAAATAATTCACTTGCTTTTCCCGTAATTTATAATTACTGTTTCTTTTTTTTCAATCCGATTATGCAACGTTTTTTTTTTTTTTTTTTGCATCTGCTAAAGTTCCTAACGGAATTTGGCGAAATTTGCACTAGAACTTTATTGTGATGTATCTTAACTACTGTAAAAATTTTACTGTGTTATTTTCAAAATTCAGAAAAATGGATTTCTGAAAATATTCTCTTAGTCCTTTAGTGCTGTGGAAGTGATAAACAGGTGTTTGCTTTCTTCCCAACCAAGGGCTTCAGATCAGCGCTCCCAGCTGTCAATCAACCGTTGCTATGGTAACACCCTTTCTGCTGGAGGCTCACTCTGTCCAAAGAGGCACACATACTTGTCCATAATAAAAATTACCAATGCTAACTTTTAAAGTTTTAAACCGATTCAACTGGAATTTTGGAAGTGAGCTTCTGTAATCCAATTAGAGTGAATGTAAAAATTTCAGCCACTTTCGTGAAAAATTCGCAAAGATAGTTTTCTTATTTTTTATCATAAGTAGTGGAAGTCTCTTGAGGGGAGGGAGGGTGGCATGCACATAAACAAGAAGATGATGAATGTGTTGTTCAGGCATACTCCTCACTGGTGGATGCCAGCTGACTTGGTACATACGCGACCCCCTGCAAATGCTAAATGCCTCTTCTTTCCCCTTCTGTTCTCAATTGTCGGACGGACATCAAGCTCCCCTTCGACCTACTAGTAATCATCCAATTTTATTGCACTGGAAGTAGTGCCTTTTTTTTTTCTTTTTTTCCCCCAGCCAAATTAGGATTTGGTGCACATCGGAAACCGCTGCCGGTGGTTTCTTTGAGAACAGAGAAAAGGAACTTTAAAAACTGAAGGGGTAACAGTAACACGATTTCCTAAAAGGGCATAAAAGCACTAATTTCAAATTTCAAGGCTTTTCAAGACGGCATTAAAAAAACACCGTTTTTCCAGGATATTCCAGGCCTTGAAAACGTAATCATGATTTTCCAGGACTTTCCAGGTTTTCAAGCACGCGTGCGCACCCTGCGTAATGGTAAATTTATTGGCGTTAATAACGGTTGTGTTTTTAATAAATAAGCTTACGAAAATTTTAGGATGAATAGCAAATTTTAGGTCTAATTTTAGGAATTTAAGGAGGGTCACAAAATATTAGGAATTTTAGGAGGAATGCGATCCCTGAATAGATCATATCCACGTGCTGAGAGAACTAATTGAAAGAGCGAGGGAATATGAACTTCCATTGTGCATGGCTTTTATCGATTATGAAAAAGCCTTTGATTCGGTGAAACCATCAGCAGTTACAATGGCTCTGAAAACCTGCGGTATTGAAGATGCATACATTAATATTATTAACAACATCTATGAAAATGCAAGTGCAAAGATTAGGCTGTTTGAAAATACAACACACGTAAAAATTGGAAAGGGAGTGAGACAAGGTGACACCATATCTCCGAAGCTCTTTAATGCCACATTGGAGGGTGTTTTTCAGTCGCTGAGCTGGGAAAACAAGGGGATAAAGATTAATGGAGATTATCTAACCCACCTTCGTTTTGCTGATGACGTAGTCATTTTTGCAACTACCCCATCAGAGCTGCAGAGTATGATCCAGGAACTTGCTGACAAGAGTAAAGAAGTGGGATTAAAAATGAACTTTCAGAAGACAAAAGTGATGCTCAATGCTTTTACAAGAAATGAAGATTTATCGATTGATGGAGAAAAGCTGGAGATAACAGACACGTATGTTTATCTTGGACAGCAGATATCAAGTGAGGGTCACATTGGTGAAGAAATTAATCGGCGTACAAAACTTGCCTGGAGAGCTTTTGGAAGAAACAGCATAATTTTCAAGAGCAATATGCCATTATGTCTTAAAAGAAAAGTGTTTGATCAATGCATCCTTCCAGTGCTTACGTATGGTGCAGAGACGTGGACCTTAACTAAAAGAGACATACAAAGGCTGCAGACAACTCAAAGCAGCATGGAGAGGTGCATGCTTGGTGTAACCAGGAGAGATAAGAAGAGGAACTCGTGGATCCGAAAAATGACAAGAGTGGAAGACATCATGATCAGAGTTAAATCCCTGAAATGGCAATGGGCTGGACATACTGCCAGAAGGACAGATCATCGATGGACAGCCGAAATTTTAGATTGGATTCCAAGGGACAGGAAAAGACCCAGAAAAAGACCACATGGGAGATGGGTGGATGAAATTCGAAAGTATGCAGGGGTGACATGGAGGAGACTGGCACAAGACAGACCGTTGTGGAGGAAACTTGGGGAGACCTTCGTCCAGCAGTGGATTGATAATGGTTGACAATGATGATGATATATATATATATATCTCAAAAATAAAAAATGCTTGCTCTTTGTCTGCTGATAAGCAAGAAGTGACAAAAAGTGGAAAACCATGCATCTTCAGAAAAACATAACACTGATGGCTACCCAAAATGCAACATCAAGATTGACACAAGATAGCAAAGCCAGATTTACTGGACACATAACAGATACAAAGATATTGAGCTTGCAGGCCCGTGCTGCTTGCGGAACACGCAGACATCAATAGTTCGCGTGGCACCCCATATGGCTGGCAATAACGGCCGCTACACGGCGCGGCATCGAACGAAAGAGGCTTTGGATGTGAACTTGGGGTATGCCGGTCCAGGCTGCTTCCACACGTTGCCACAGTTCATCAAGCGCAGCCGCGGAATGTGCTTGCTGGGCCACTCAGTTGCTAATCAGCGGTCAGACTTGTTTGATGGGCAACATATGAGAACAGGTGGGCCACGGCAGCAGTGACACCTGGTGGGCCGTGAAGAATTGTTGCACGATGCGTGCCACGTGCAGGCGTGCATTGTCCTGTTGAAACATGACTGCTGGCATGTCCTGCAGGTAAGGGAGGATTACAGGCTCCAAAACGTCAGATGTCACGGTGGCTGTCGAGTGTACCGGCGATGTGTACCAGAGGGGTGCAGGTTTCATATCCAATTGCGTCCCAAACCATAACGCCAGGCGACGGACCGGTATGGCGATGCATCATGCAGGCATCATACAGTCTCTCGCCGCGGTGCTGCCACATGTGGATCCGACCATCGTGGTGTTGCAGGCAGAAGTGGGATTCGTCGAAGACAATGTCGTGCCATTCCGTTGTCCAGGTGCGGCGTTCAACGGCCCACTGCCACTGCACTTGCTGGTGATGTAACGTCAATGGTAATCAAAGCAATGGGTGCCGTGCGACAAATCCCCGCTCCTGCAGACGACGTCCAACAGTATGTGCTGACACAGGTTATTGCGCAACACACCCTAATTCCTGCGCTAACATATGTGATGTGGCGGTGCAAGCCGTCAATGCCCGCTGCACAACATGCTGGTCCTCTTGTTCGGTGGTGTGCCGCAGCAATTGCTCACGTCGGTCCGTCCCTCCTGCACCCACCGAATCCATACTCGCCTCACTGTGGCTGGATTTCGTCCCACACGGGCGCGGATGTCTCGATACGATACACCGCTGTCGCGATAAGCCACTATTTGTCATCTGTCGAACTCCAAAACGTGCTGGAATGACTGCCGTATTCTGGGACGAGTCATCAGGAAGCTTCCCACGCACAGGTCCGGCAGCACAACACACTTCCACTACTTACACCCAGCCTTCTGTGCGCCCTTCTTATAGTGCTTCTGGGTGGTGTGCCGGGCGCATATGATTTGCATATGCCCCGCAATGCTAATCCTTTGCATGTCCTCTCGCGGGCGACACATGCTGCGAATTTCAGGCCAATCGGATGCTTCCTTCTTGGTGTTGCATTTTGGGTGGCCAGCAGTGTAGTTATTTTGTGCCCCTACTTTAGTGGAGAAAAAATTCACCTCCACCTTTTATTTACTGAGCAGAGAACTGTTTTCCACCCATGTGAGTTGGATGATAGAAAATATGCTTGCTATTAAGAGGGTTTAAAAAATGCAAATACATTCTTTAGTAATGAAACAATGTGACCACCAGTCCATGCAGATAGAAAAATTTTCAAGCACAGTGAGTAAAGCAACTTTTTCTACTGGCCACTTTGTTTTATCTAGTTTCCACATGGTGAGTGGCAACCACAAATTTTAATCATTTTCAGAGCTGCTGCAGTGTAAGATGTTGCACAAAAATATTAAACAAAAAATCTGCATTTCAGGGTAAAACACAAAAGCCTCTTAAGAAAAATAAAGAGACTGGCAGATGTAAATCAGTGCAAACATGGTGAAATTACAGAAAGTTACCTTTTGGTATTCCTGCAGCAAAAAAATTATTTATCAGCAAGCAGCTGCCTTTTTTTAATGAAACCATTGCAATAAGTAATTTATTTTTCTTGTTTCCAAGGGTTTTCTGTCAAAGTAAATAAAATGCCAATTGAGAAATTGCGTAATGCAACTGCTAATTGCAAAGATTATCACAGCTCATTGAAGTATTTTTTTTTTCTAAACAGCTTATATTCACCCAGATTTACTGTTTCTTTTCAACTCTGGAATGCAGAATTACAATTTTCTTACATTTTCATGTTTGTTTCCATTTCCTCAAACTTCTGTGAAGTATCACTCAGGAAGTTCACACATTCAATTTTTTTCTTAAAAATCTTATGATTTGCCCTTTCCTCTCTCTCTCTCTCTCTCTCTCTCTCTCTCTCTCTCTCTCTCTCTCTCTCTCTCTCTCTCAGTTTTGGTAATGGAAACTGAATTTTTTATGCACTGTTAACTTCACACCTCTGCACTGCATCATGCATGTTCTTACATCACAGCAGTTTGTAGGAAACATGACAGGTCCTCAAGATGTTAAGTAAGATTTATTCCTTCATTCCCATGAATGATCCACTTTTAGTATGCTAATTAGTTTTTTGCCCCAAAGCCCTGTGTTGTTTTTTTTATCTTTTTTAAATCTCAATTACGATGAAGGCATGCTTTTGCACTGGAAGCTACAAGTGGTCTACCTTACTGAGCCATAGGCAGTCACCACTTTTATTTTTAAAATTCTTCCCACTGATTTATATTGCTAAAAATTAGAGGAACAATAGACAATTTAACCTGAAAATAAAAATACATACAAAAGCATTTCAAATAATGCATTCCTATACCAGAAATACTCACCAGTAGAAAAGATGGATGCCAAACACTACAATAAATCTGGTTCATTTATATATATCATCATCATCATTGTCAACCATTATCAATCCACTGCTGGACGAAGGTCTCCCCAAGTTTCCTCCACAACGGTCTGTCTTGTGCCAGTCTCCTCCATGTCACCCCTGCATACTTTCGAATTTCATCCACCCATCTCCTATGTGGTCTTCTTCTGGGTCTTTTCCTGTCCCTTGGAATCCAATCTAAAATTTCGGCTGTCCATCGATGATCTGTCCTTCTGGCAGTATGTCCAGCCCATTGCCATTTCAGGGATTTAACTCTGATCATGATGTCTTCCACTCTTGTCATTTTTCGGATCCACGAGTTCCTCTTCTTATCTCTCCTGGTTACACCAAGCATGCACCTCTCCATGCTTCTTTGAGTTGTCTGCAGCCTTTGTATGTCTCTTTTAGTTAAGGTCCACGTCTCTGCACCATACGTAAGCACTGGAAGGATGCATTGATCAAACACTTTTCTTTTAAGACATAATGGCATATTGCTCTTGAAAATTATGCTGTTTCTTCCAAAAGCTCTCCAGGCAAGTTTTGTACGCCGATTAATTTCTTCATCAATGTGACCCTCACTTGATATCTGCTGTCCAAGATAAACGTACGTGTCTGTTATCTCCAGCTTTTCTCCATCAATCGATAAATCTTCATTTCTTGTAAAAGCATTGAACATCACTTTTGTCTTCTGAAAGTTCATTTTTAATCCCACCTCTTTACTCTTGTCAGCAAGTTCCTGGATCATACTCTGCAGCTCTGATGGGGTAGTTGCAAAAATGACTACGTCATCAGCAAAACGAAGGTGGGTTAGATAATCTCCATTAATCTTTATCCCCTTGTTTTCCCAGCTCAGCGACTGAAAAACACCCTCCAATGTGGCATTAAAGAGCTTCGGAGATATAGTGTCACCTTGTCTCACTCCCTTTCCAATTTTTATGTGTGTTGTATTTTCAAACAGCCTAATCTTTGCACTTGCATTTTCATAGATGTTATTAATAATATTAATGTATGCATCTTCAATACCGCAGGTTTTCAGAGCCATTGTAACTGCTGATGGTTTCACCGAATCAAAGGCTTTTTCATAATCGATAAAAGCCATGCACAATGGAAGTTCATATTCCCTCGCTCTTTCAATTAGTTCTCTCAGTACGTGGATATGATCTATTGTGCTGTAGCCACTCCTGAATCCAGCTTGTTCTCTCGGTTGAGCCATGTCTAGTGCTACCTTCAAGCGGTGTGAAAGAACTTTAGTGAAGATTTTATAAACTACTGATAGGAGGCTGATAGGTCTGTAGTTTCCGAGATCCTCAATGTCACCTTTCTTATGTAGCAGGATCATTGTAGCGGTGTTCCAATCCTCAGGAATCTTTCCTTCATTAAGGCATCGAGTGAAAATTTGGGCGAGTACTGTTTCGATTTCTCCACTTGCTTCTTGTATGATGTCTACAGTAATTCCATCTTCTCCTGGAGCTTTTCCTCGCTTCATGTTCTTGATTGCATGTGCAACTTCTGCTGGAAGGACTGGAGGAACTCTGGTACTGGTATCTTTCATGATGTCTGGAGTGCATATATCATCCCTTTCATATAATTTGGAGTAGAAATCTTTCACTCTTGTCAAAATTTCGCCTCTATTTCTTGTTACAGAACCATCTTCTTTTCTCAGTGCCATAATCTGTTTTCTTCCCTTACTGAGATGTCCCTTTGCTATCTTTAGGCTTTGGTTGTTTTCAATTGCTTTCCTCACTAGTTCACAGTTGAATTTTCTTAAGTCTTCAGTGATACTTTTTCTTACTGTCTTGCATAGCTCTATATATTCCACTTTGGAAGTCACATCTTCTTTAGTTGTCCTCATCTCTCTTCTTTTTTGCATCAACATTTTGGTTTTTCCTGATAATTTTTTCACATGCAACTTGTTCTTAGACCCAGCTAATTTTGTTGCTGTTTCCATAAGAGCTTTGGTTACTTTTCTGTTAACTTCAGAGATGTCCACTTCTTCCGATGTTAGGCCTTCTAAAGCAGAGAATCTGTTCTTCAGTTCTAACTTGAAGGTATTATGGTGTTTTTTAAGGTTGGTTATGTCAATAGATTTTGTTTGTCTTATGAGCTTGCCACGTTCAAGTTTAGTGTTGAGGTGCATCTTACATCTCACCAATCTATGGTCACTACCTGTGTTGAACTTGTTTAGCACACTGCAGTCTTCTATGACGAATTTTTTGTTACACATAATAAAATCAATTTCACTTGTCGTCCCATTTGGATGTCTCCATGTCCATTTCCTGTGTGGCTTTTTCTTGAAGAAGGAGTTCAAGATGAAAAACCCTTCTGCCTCTGCAAACTCAACGAGAGTATTTCCACGCTGGTTTCTGTTGCCATGACCGAATTTACCTACTGAAGTTTCATTCTGTTGCCGTTGCCCTATTTTTGCATTGAAATCTCCCATAATTATTTTCAAGTGCTGCTTACCTTTATTATTTAGATGACAAATTTCCTCATAAAATTCTTCAATTTCTTCTTCAGGATGACTTGTGGTGGGTGCATAAGTTTGAATAATCTGAACCTGGTATCTTTTCGAGAGTTGGATAACAAGTCGTGCAGCTCTGTCAGAGGAACTTTCAACTTCTACAACTTTATCCTTCAGTTTCTTGTTTATTATAAATCCAACACCACTAGTTCTGCCAGTATCTGTCCCACGATAGTAGAAGAGATGTCCACTTTTCAGTTCGATGAGATCTTCTCCTTTTCTCCTTACCTCACTTAGCCCCACATATATATATATATATATATTTTTTTTTTTTTTACATGTAAGAAGCCCTATTACTTGTTTTAGCTGACCCCTGAAGTCATAATTCCTCTTTAAAAACTTCTGCAAATTATTCAGCCTATGTGCAAGTACAAACAATTGATGCTTTAAAAAAAAAAAAATATGCGAAAAAAAAAAAGGTTTACAATTTTTCCTTTAATAATTTTTAAATACAATTTTCACAGATTTTCAATTCACATAAGTAATAAACAAAATGCACTTACTTTTTTAGAGTTCTGCTGTGGTACAGGGGGCACTTTCAGTTTCCCCACACCGCTGCCCTCTGCTATGGTAAGCAACACATTGGCGGCATGGGGTACATCAGGAACAATACTGAGACCCCGTACCCAGCGTTATACAATAGTTTCCACAACTGAAAAGGAAAAGTCTTTCATTGAAGTTGAAAAATATACACACTTGCCAACCTTAAAATATCATGGTACAGAAACAAACAAAAAAATATTTGAATGGAGAAAAATTAATAGCTTTGGGGGAATACCCCCCCCCCTTTTTTTGGTACACATTCTCTTTACCATACAAAAGCTTTTTGGAATACAAATGCTAGGTTCAAAGATACCACTTTCATACATTTAATCACTGTATCTGTGCCATCGCCTACAAGAAGGTTGACATTTATTAAACACCACTGATTCACAAGACTTTCTTCAATGTACCATCGCCTATCTTTGTCATTCTTGGTTGCTTGTCCATTAGATCCTGGATTCGAAAAAGTTCAACGAATCTTCAAAATTTTAATAATTTATTTTCCTATATCATTTCCCCAATACAATACAAGATGCTACCCAGCACTGTTAAGCAAATCTACATACATATCACTAAGTTGTTCTCTGATATTCAGAGGCCAGCTTCTCACAGAAAGCTCTTCTAACTGATGCTGCTAGATCTTACTTTTTGTTGCTGTCAAAAGTCTCCTTTTACAGATCTAACACAACTTGAGCTTCATTGACATCCATTTTACATCTCAAACAAGACCTATTTTTTTTTTTCTCTCTCATCTAGACATTTCTAAATCTGGTCCTCCCACAATTTTCTTGGCCTCCATCTACTTTTATTTGCTGCCACTTGGGCTGGATAAATTTTTTTACTCACCACAAATTTTTTCCAACATCGCCAAACCACCTTAGAATATTTGTCACCCCCTAACTATTCAACATTTTGCTTCACTTTATTCATCTGCAACAAATCATTCTCACACAATCAGAACATGTCTTGCAAACCTCCCTACTCCCAATCTATCCACCAAACAAATGACTTGTCTCTCTCTTCAGCAGTAGCCAAGTTTTGCTGCAGTGCATCAGTAGGAACAATTACATTTTCACACACACAGCCATTCAGGACTTTTTTTTTTTTTAAGAACCCATCGGCACTATGAAATTCTAAGGCAGTTATGATTGTCAACAATGAATTCACTCATCTAATTTCACCATCTAATCTCTTTTCTCTGGTAAAGCAAATCTTTAGTTAAATTTCAATTTAACAAAAATCCAATTTCATTTAACATTTTAATCTCCTGAGATCAGATGACTATCTTTTTGCATTCTTAACAACAAAGGGCTTGTTAAAATAGTGTGCTATCTGTTTGTCTGAGATAATCAGCTTAAATAAAATTCATACAACCTTTCGTTTTCTCTGATAGCTCTCTCTTCAGCAGTAGCCAAGTCAGCCAAGGAACAAGGAATATCCTTATACATACTGCCAGACACAACATGCCTTGTTGCCAAACTAGTGCACCTTTTGTACTTGTCTTAAGTAAAACACAGAGCATTTTTTTTTTTTTTACTAAGTAGGGTTTGGAAATTCACTCTTAAATTCTGCCTCACTTCTACAATATTCACTATCAACCTTGATGCATCTTAACATCTTCACTGATTTATTTTTTTGATTTTTAATTACAAACATTCACTCTACAAGCAGATGCTACTAAAAGGTAATCACATATTTCAAAACCCTGATCATATTTTTTACAGTGTTTTATACTTTGGCGCAATCAATCACACTTTTGTTTCTAGCTATTTTCCACTAAAATAAACACTAGTACATGCTTCTATTCTTAAAAAATAAATCAGAATCCAGTGTCTTAACACAAGTAAATAAGTCTTAAATACCATTCCCATCTACAAAGCAGTTTATAAAATAGCAAATACATTTTCAGTTCCCTTATCATTCCAAACCCTACCATTCAACTTTCCAAGAGCAACATTCTCATCCCACTTAGCTTGTAAGTTTATAACATTTAATCCCCACAGATGGAATCCACTGTACCCAGTTTGAAAACAGCACATACAATGCGCTCCTGCACACAGGTTCACATAACCAAATTGGAAGCGACTTTACTACCAAGGTTAATAATGCCTGGTCTTTCCTTGCACCTGAATAAATCATTCTAGATTTTTCAATTGCTTAGCTCAGTCACTTTCCTACTTCTTCCATTTTAGTAGTTCAGGGTGATTTTTTTATTTGAAAGCAACTAACTTGTACTTCCCAAGGTACATAAATGGTAAGGTTAAGCCAGTGTAAAACAAAGTGGAAGCAAGAGTTAAAAGCATTTGATATACACTGGCGGAAAGTGAAAAAGAACACCAAGAAGGAGACTTCTGATACCAACTAAATGTATACAGCATAATAACGGAATACAGGATAACGTGGTCAAAACATTATGGAAAAAAACAAAAAAACAGCTGTATTTGCTGGTAAACTGAAAAATAACATTTCCATGTAACATGGTTAGTACGAGGTTGAACCGCCATGAACTGCATCACACTGTGCAATTCTGGCATGGAGTCTGTCGTACAGATGTTTGATGTAAGTTTGGGGTATTGAGTTCCAAGAATCCTCAACCTGGACGCGTAAATCGGGGATGGTCATGGCTGGCCGTGGAGACCGGATAAGTAGTTGTCCCATAAAATCCCACACTTGATCAATGGGGGACAAATCCGGTGAACGTGCAGGCCATGGAAGTTGTCTCACACCCTGAGTCCAGGTTGCGTTGCACGTGCAGTGTGTGGGCGTGCGTTATCTTGCTGGAAAACACCACGATGGACCGACCTTACAAATGGCACAACAACAGGCTGAATGATGTTGATGTAGGAGGTGATGTTTAACGTACCCGGTACAAACACTAGTTGTGCACGGGAGCGATAGCTGATCGCTCCCCACACCAGGAGACCAGGTGTAGGCCCTGTGTGTCGCTGGCGGATGCAAGAAGGGTGGAGACGCTTCCCTGTGCGTCTGTGAACACACAAACGGCCATCGGAGGCTCCCAAGCAGAATCTGCTTTCATCGCTAAACACGACAGATCGCCATTGCCTTCTCCAGTGCAGACGTTGGCGATGCCACTGCAGCCGTTCCTGACAGTGGGCTGGAGTCTGAGGTACACATGCCAGAGGCACACGTACTCCTGCATCCAGTAGACGGTTGCGGATTGTTCGCAGTCACCACAGGTGCAACGGCAGCTCGGATTTGCGTCGCAGTGGATGTTCTGCTTGACAACGCAGCTCTTCTTATGCGTCGATCGGTCCGCTCATCAGTCCGTCTGCGACTCCCGGTTCTACGTCTTCTCATGTGGGAATTTTCCTCGGACCATCTACGACACTATCGTACCACCACCGATACTTCCCCGTCCAATTCGCTCCGCAATACGACGATACGACCACTCGGCCTCGCGGAGTCCGACTAGACGACTTTGCTCAAAGTCCGATAACTCCTGAAATCATACACGTCTTCCATGTCCAGGCATTGCAGCTTCTTCAGGGTCTCCGCACGTGTCCGTACGCCGATGACTGATTACATTCACTTTGCCGTACTCCTTAAATACCATCGACGATAATTTGCATATTATGCCGTGCTGTGGCATAAGCGCTCACCGGTTGGTCCTAAAATTAACATCACACCTACGTAAACTCTACCCCATTAACATATGTAAATTTCATGAACGTCCGCCAATTCCTTCTTGGTGTTCTTTTTTAACTTTCCGGCAGTGTATGTGAACTTTGTTATTACCGAACAACTAAAAGCTATTTTTGGTATATTATTAGGTTTGCAACTTAATTCTTGGCCACAGGCATGACATGTTGACAGCAAATTATAGCAAATCGAATACATACTTAATCAGGGAAATAATCCTAGTCATGTTGGATACATTTGAGCTGTCGGTCAGGGAGCTGCCAAATGCCACAGAGGAATAAAAAAAAGGGCTGTTTCGAGTTTATAAAGTCATCAATACTTGTGTGGACCTCCTCGGCAGAAGTGCGTATCACTCAGGTGATGTTGCAGGGAGCGAAAGGGACGATAATCCGACAAGGTGAAGTCTGGAGAATACACCGGATGGTACAAAATCTCCCATCCCAAGTCTGTGATCATGCTTAAAGCTGTTTTCACGGTGTGAGGACGCGCGTCATCCTGAAGCAACAGAACCGACCGACTGACCTTCTGCCCTTGCCGGTGAATGGCCTTTTAAGCTCCATTAAGTCACTCACACAAATGAATTGCTGACAATGATGCTCAGCACTGACCGTTTCACCATGTCTGAGCAACTCATATCGTACGACACTGCGCTGATCTACACTATTTGCGCCACTTAGGATTATCATGGAGGAACCACTTCTCATCACAGGTCAAAATCTTGGAGGAAATAGTTTTTCTTGAATCTGGAGAGCAAGGATACAGCAACATCATAGCGCCTAAACTTGTTCGCAGCTGTGAGTTGGTGGGGCACCCAACAGCCCTCCCTGTGATTCGTCCAAGCTTGTGCAGGCACTTTGCAATGGCTTGCAGTGTTACTCCGAGTTCCTGGGCAAGCTCTGACTGTGTGCGACAGGAATCCGCATCCAACAGTTGTTCCAGTTCCTCATCGTTAACTTTCTGTGGCTGTCCCGGACGTTCTACACCACGGAGATCAAAATTTCTCTGCTCAAACCGCTGGAACCACTTCTTACACATACTGTAGGACACAGCAGCCTCACCCAAAGCAGCACAGATCATTTGCTGGGCCAGCACTTTTTTCAGCTGAAACGCGAACAGGAGGCAGTGCCTTAAATGTTGCTTCTCGAACATTGTTTTCACCGTCAACTTTTGTCCCTTCTGACACTACAGGTTACGGTTGCCTGGAAAGCTGTTGGATGGCGCTGCAATCAGCCATTATCACACAGTTATTTGCATTTGCCAACGTTCTATGATCGCTTGCGATTGGGGGCAGAGAATTAAGTTGCACACCTAATACATACCTGCCAACATTGGGTAGAGCCTTGTCAGTAGCATTTTGTATTATCGCGCAGCATACACAGATGACTTTTTACAAAGCGATCCATCTCTTTGTAAATAAGAAGTACACACCACAACAAAACATTACAACAAACAAGGACACTAATGAAACAAACTTAACGTATGCGCGAAACAAAGTTTATTCCCCTGGTGAGGGCACGATAGGTAACATTGTGAGATTTAATTTCGAAACTTGCACCAGTAAAAATCAGTCAGATGCGTTCAGAATTTTACGCTTGACAGATCGGAAATCCAAGGAAGTGAACACGCAGTGCGCAAACCTCCACTTACCATATTGATCATACTACCTCTAACATTACAGTTTATGACAAGACGAGACCAAAGGAGGGAAAAAAAAAAAAAGTTTTGACTGGGTGAAAAATCAAAACACACAGCAAGAATGCAGTACTATCAGTTTGAATTTTGTTCACTCTGTAGCTGCACAGCATCCATTGCTTAATTTTTCTTTCTATATTTCTCTCCTTATTGCTTCATTGTCACTATTCTTTCCATTTTTTTTTATGCCCTCCAATAATTTCATCCATCATGCTGAAAGAACTTTCAGCCTGAGGTCTATGAATTGGATGATATCAAAGCAAATGGTGTAACTTTAATATTAATATTTTTGAACACCATGCATCAATTTTTACAAATATTCCAACTTTGTCACTTATGTTTTGGGGAATTTCTCCCTCCCTTATCAAGCTAGAATGCAAAAACTTGTGGGACTGGAGATATTTAACAATGCACGAGAGTGGGAACATCGCCGGGGAGGATTACGGGATAAATCTTGGCTCTGTCAGACTTCCGGTTTTGAAAAAACTTTCCCCTATTTTCAAGCTGAAATACAAATATTTATGCTGTAAAATGTTATTTAACAATAATACTGGACACAGTCAACATTGCGAGAAGAAAAAATTATGATTACGGAAAAAATCTGAACTTTGTCGCCATTCCGTTTTCGGAAGTTTCGTAAAAATGAATTCGAACACGAGCCAATTGTTGCTTGTTTTGTACTCAACATAACAGCTGTTTTAAATATTTTCAAGTGCCGTGACCTACGAACATGCTCAATTCTCGACGGGGGGAATGAAGATGGATAAGGACAGACTATTGCAAAAGGAGACCGCTGCCCCGCTTAGCGATGGCGAAGAGAGGAGTGATAATCTACAGAACAGTAGTAACTTGATCAATACATCCAAAACAAAAGTGTTTAAACTTGGCCATCGCTCAGAATAACATTGCCACTGATAGTAAAAAAGTGCATTAGTTTAACAACCTACTTATGTTTGTTATTAAATTAAGTGTGCTCCAGCTCTAAAAATCAAACAAATAGTAACCTTTTCTGAATACTAAGAGCGAGCAAAAATGGATTGCATCTTTACTGAATGGGGCGACGTTTGGTTTTGTCACTAAAGCAGATTGTTTGTCACAAACACGGTGGAGGGGGGGGATGAAACTCGGGAGTAGATAAATGACCTGTCAATCACACACTCGTCCAACTCAGCAGTTGATGGACAGCTGTTACGCTGCACAGGGTAGTGGGAGAAAATTTTATAGAACAAATTTTCTTCAATTTTTTAAATAGCTGCGTGCAAATTTTATAGTGTCCACAATACATCAAAATAAAGATTCATTTTAAATTTTGAAGAAATCCATTGAAAACTTTAAAAGTTACACATTTATTTTTTACGGCATGCATATTCTTTATGGGATAAAGAAACTATCTGCTTGACATCAAGACCTATTTACGCTTTCCAAATACGTTTCACAAAGTTTTTTTGTTTTTTTTCTTTTTAAATAACGATGTGCCTGCCTTACTACGTTTGGTAAAATGCACCACTATTCGTTTGCTGCGGGAACAAATGCTTTACTCTCCACAAATGAAGTAACTGCAGAAAACTCGCTCGCAAAAAGTGTAAGAAAGAGGGGTGGAACTATGTGCCAAAGTGGGTTCATATATTGTTGAAGTGTGTAACCTTCCCCTGAAAACTCTAACCAGGGTGGTCAGCCATATCATCTTCCCAGAATTGTGCCTCAATTCCACCCACATTTTGCGGGAAACTGCAGCAAGCAACATTGCGAGAGCCAGCTATAACAATAAATAGTAGGTTCACATTTCCGCATGCGGGCGCATCCTTAGAAAAAAAAAAAAAAAAAAAAATTACGTACAAGATAGGTAGGTATACAAAAACTGCAGATATTAACACAAAAATGGGGGGGGAGTGCGACTTATACACGGGATATACGAAAACTGCAAATATTCAATTCAGATAACAAAAATGGGGGGGGGGGGGCGAGGTTAACCTATACATGAGATCGACCTATATACACTAATCAAAAAGCATTAACTCATAATAAAAAAAAAATAGATGTAAAACAATTCCTCTTTTGCCATGCCCAGCTGAAACATTCGACATTCAGCCCTATTCATCAATTTAAAATCTCTGGTACTGCAAAAGCACCAAAATCTACCTTTTCCAAAACATTAATACACTCTTGTGATAATCCTCTCATCTGAAAATCTGCCAACAATTGAATCAACATGTGTTTACCACCTCACCAGGACTAGAAAATTATATTGCACGACATTCCTTGGGCATGCAAAAATTCTGCATGGTCACATAAAAATAGGCATGTTGATATTTCACTGCTGGGTGCAATTTAAGAAACAGTGAAATAGATGCTTGGGGGGGGGGGGGTATGAGATGCAGTGAAAGGCACTTAGTTTCTTATAGCATTTCAAAAATGTTTAGAAAAACAGTACAGTATGTGCATGACGTGTATTCAGGAATGTTTAAATTTTGAAATTTTTCTTGTATCGAACTTCACACTATTTTTGCTTTATCCCATGGCTGAGGAAAGTATTAGGAGCTAACAGAACATTATGAAGGTTTAACGACCACTGTGAGCAACTCAATAGGCTATAAGCAATCATCCATCCCTAACTTAAAGCCACTGGTTTCAGGAAAGGAAGAGAGCCAATGCTGCAAGAGAAACAAGATCCGTGACTCACTGGGATTCGAACTCTGACCCTTCTCGGATGAATGGACATAAGCCAACGCTTAGATAACTGCACCACTAGAGCAGCATTTCAGACTTGAAACATAATTAAATTACACAGTTCATACTAAATTCCAAAACTGAAATTAAGTTTTTAATGGAATGCTGCAAGTTTTTTTTAAGAAGCTTACACAATGACCTTTTGAACTTACTAAAATATTTTACCAGGAAAAATTTTTATCATTTTAGGTCATTCTTATTAATTTCTGAAGAAAATTTCCGACTTTGAAAATCTAATTATCCCGCTGTTTAAATTACAGATTTATTTAGTTTATGAACAGAAAACTATTGAAATGAATGTATATACATAGTCATGTTGAAATTTTTTAAACAGAACATTTACGACCAATGCTTCTGCGAGATAAAGGAGTGATGCAGAAGAAATACACATTTAATACCTCAGTGGCAAAATTGTTGCTTCAGGAAATTTAAAAAATATACCAAAACAATTCTGTATCAGTCTGGTTAGAGACTATCTGATACAGAATTGTTTTGTTGTGACCCTTGAATTAAAACTGTGCATTAAAAAGAACTGGAGAATGCACAAAAAAACTGAATGTGATTAAAAATTTTATGCATTTATGCATGTAGGAAATGCATAAAATATTAACACATATTGGACAAAGTATCCAGCAAGAAAGATTTTCATGTCTGTGTGTTGGCAAATTTGAAAGTTTTCCCCCCATTCTGCAAAATCTGGGGGATGAGCGCCAGATACCTAATTGCGAAGAATGTAAAATTTATTATATAAGCCAAACTTCAGACAGCTTGTTACAGGGAGCTTTAAAGAAGTTTCACAAAGGTGCAAGAAAGTAACAGCAAAACATTTGACCACAACATACTACATTGTTAAAGAAATATTTAAATAAGACAAAATTTAAACAATTCTTTTGCTTTTCTAACCCCATCATATGACAATAGAATTCCCTATGGGTTGTTCTCATTCAACTAACTTGTGCAATATTTTCCTTTTCTATAAGAAAACCTGTTTATTAAAAATAAATCCTCACATTGCGATAGTTATTTATATACTATTAGATACATCAATGAGCTTCTCTGACTTAACTCTGAAATCACCGAGAATAATTTTGGTGATATTTACCCTTGCTGCCTAAAGTTAAACCATAATAGTCAGGAACTAGATTTCTTAAGATTTAACTACCAACTTAAGTGCAAGAAGCCTTAATATTAGCTTATTAGATAAAATAATTTTCTTTCTGAAGTTTCAAAATGTTAATGGAATAGCAATATCACAAATAAGTAATACAAAATGTACTTATTTGCACAGGTACTTAGAATTGCTAGAAACCTGCAATCATCAGACTTTCATTAGCATCTATGTAAATATATTTTTAAATAATTTTCTAATCAAGTGGCTAAAGCTTTCATAAAATCAGCATTAAAAAAGTATTTTTTAAAAATATAGTGTTATCAATACAGATTTAATTTAAACTACATGGTGGCCATATGATGATTGTTTATTAAATTAAAGCGGAAAGGGCATGAGGAGTTGAATACACACCACTAATCTTTATGGAACCAAAAGTGGTATGGAAGAAACCATTTCTTTAAAATAAAAAATAAATAAAAAACACTGTAAAAATATTTAAAAAATTAAAAGCTATAAAAATAGAATTTTAAAATATTAAACTGTTAGATAACTGTAGTTTCTTTAAGACAAGTAAATAAAGTAGGGCCTGTTAAATATAAAAGCTTTTTTTGTAGGAGTCTTCCTCTATACTGTTGAGTTTGTTCAGACCAGAAAAACAGGAGTAAATGTTTTCTTTGCAACATTTTAAGAGGATTTGCTTGTGTAACTTAAAATGTTGGCTATAAGCTCTTTCCTAAATGCTCTTGTATTTTTACTTTTTGTGGTTTGGCAACTAGGTGGAGCTTCTTCAGTAAGAGGCAAAATCAAATTGGGCCGCCCCCCTTTTTTTTTTGGATTGGAGGTTTAACGACCACCAATGGGCTATAAGCAGTCGCCTGTCCCTAATTTAGGGTCACTGGTTCCAGGGAAGGGAGAGAGCCAGTGCTGTAAGACAAACACAACATCCATGCCTGACCGGGATTCGAACCTGGACCCCTTACGGACGAATGATCAGAGGCCAACGCCTTAGACCACTGCGCCACCTGGGCGGCAAATTGGCCCTTTTCACAACTTGTGTAGGCAGGTGTGGAGGAAGTATATGGCAGGAGCTAGTAAGTTTACAGTTTCATACTAGTTTGGGGATATTTCATTCATTATATTAGCTTTCTAATTTTTTTGGTTTTGTTAAGCCTTTCTTGCATTTGTTTGTGACAAGTTATTTCCTATTACTTTGTCTTATCAATGCTAGTCTGGTTTACTTTAGATGATGAAGCAGGGTCCTGGTAATTTCCTTAATTCATTATGCTTATTCCTGCAGTACACTAAAATATTTTATATATAACTTATGTTTGGTTTAAGTTCCATATTTGAAATTTTTGGTGGTCTGTTCTTTGGCCATAAGGTGGGAGTTGTGTATCATATCTATATGTTGAAAAAAAAAATTTAGTATGCAAAATGGGAATTTTTATATAACTTCAATGTATTTTAAGGTTTGGACTGGTTCTATTTTTAGGCAATTAAGAATTGTTAACTAACAAGTTTTAAAGGAAGTGTTAGTCAATATTTATTGAAATTCAATTTGGGCTTCCTTTGGGCCCATTATACAAATGTGATGCAGCAGAAATCTACATTCTCTGGGTCTAAGTAGAAAATGAGGGAGGGGTCAGTCATCTGTGTTCATTTCTTCCAGTTTGTTCCCACCTAAATGTACTGAAATTCTTTAGGTATGCATATTTTTCTGAGGGTATATGTAGCAGTGTTATATATTTGAAATTATTTTTTTACTAATTTCATTTTGAAGCTGTATATATACCCTGCCTTATAAAAAATTATAGTAAAAATCTCACTTATTTGGAATTCACACAATTTTTTCCCCCCATGTCATTTACTTTACTGATATGAAATTCCTAGCAACATATGTTGAGATTTCTGCAGTTATAAACAGCTTTGATAAATTGAATGTCAAACATCTGTATTGGGCAGCTGCAATTTTCAGTCAAAGCCTCTTACTGAGGAGTGTGATTTGCATTTATTGCTGAATGTTAGCATATTCAACACTTGGATTATTTCCAGGTTTTTGTAGATTAAGTTTATATTGCACACATTGGGCTGAAGAAAAATGTTCGGGGGTTTAACAACCACAGTGATCAACTCAATGAGCTATAAAGCAATTACCTGTCCCTAATTTAGGGGTACTGGTCAGGGCAGCATGGGCTTAAGGGGGAAAATATTAACACTTAAAAGCTGGAATGAAGTCAAAACATCAACTTAACACACATAAAACGATTTATACAATGAACAAGCACTTTGTTGACCTGGAGGGAATAGTGGATGAATATTATTCAGGAGCACCTTAAGTTACCAGGGTAGGAAGACTTACTGAACTGGTTTACTTTAGATGATGAAGCAGGCTATTGCAACTTGACTGAGGTAAAGATTTAAAATCTGTGCATAGAAACTCATACTTCATTTGGAACAAATGTGTGCAAAAAATGCTAATTTTGGATATATCAAAAACTTGTACAAAATTTTGATTCTAGGCAGTTTTCCACAAGGCCCAGTACAAGGTGCTTTCCATCTGAACTCAATTTACACAACTATTTAAGAATATACACTTCAAGTGTAGCCTACAGTTTAGTAAAAAAAAATTGTGCTGCTTGCATTCTAGCTCAAGCTTATTTTTTGATATATCGAAATAAAAAATTGCATTACATAGATATCCATAATAAATTATTGCTCAGCAGTGCAACATGTTTCACAACTATACGGTAGGCGATTTAATTTATTACGAAAGGAAAAACAGCAATATACATTAATACATGAAATAGTGTTTGTGCTTCCTAACTTCTACCAGTTCCACTATTCCAAAGCTTGGAGTACTGAACACACAAGCACAGAAACTAGGTCACCCACGCAACAGCTGGAAAAAAAAATGGTCGAATTTCATTTCACCACCCCTGAGACGTGCGTTTCTACTAACTGGAGCATTTCGTACAGTTCACACATAAATCCTGTTTGGTCCTGCAACCATCAATCTTTTTCCATATATAAATATATGAATGGCTATTTAAAGCTTAAACATATCTGGAAGGTACAAATTATAACAACTTCAACCATTTCCGGATATACTGTAATAACTGTAAACACAAAAATGGATTATTAAGATTATACCTTACCTAATACTACTACTGCTACAATTAGAAATAGAGGGCATCTTGACTCCCGGAATAAAAATTTATATATTACGATTACACTTATCAAGTAAAGCAATGATGCTAAAAATCATGCCTCTCACTCTCCAGCCAAGCTACGAAAGACCTGGTAAACTACAAGTCAAAGAATTTATTTGGAAACCTAACGAAATCTAATCAGCTGCAAAATGAACACTGCAATTTCTCGATTACGAAACCACAATTTGGCCTTGCTTGACTTGACATGTATGAACTTCCTTTTCATACTACTACGCATGCGACTACGGTTGGGCAATAATACGGGCACTCAAACTCAATGATGGCGTGAAAAGAAACGTCATGATCACATGATAATTCTCTAAACATAACCCACGGAGTAGCTTTTCACATCATCTCTTGACCAAACGCAATTATTGGTAACTGACGAGCCTACGATCATGATAGTTACAGATGTCGGGGAGCATCAGTTCCAGATGAAACCGCTTTCCCGACTATTTGAAATTTGTTTGGCTCAATGCTTTTTCGGAAGTCCTTGTTCAAACGGAGAGATATAATCATGACGTCACTGGAGAGATATTATGACGTAACTAACAACATTTCACAAGGCATTGATTAACTTTGACTTCTTTGTGCAGCAGATTCTATACCGGTTTCAGGAAAAGGAGAAAGCTAGAGCAATAGGACAAACATACCACTCATGTCTTATTAGGGACTCAAACCCAGGCACATCTCAAACGACTAGACAGAAACCAGCAATTCTAACCATTCGGCCATCAGAAAGTCCTAGGTTTGCTGTCCGCATATACAGAGGATTGCCATTTTAATATAAGTCAGAAGACTATTATCATATTTGAAAGTAAAAATTAGCAGATAATGTTACTTATCATAAAATTTGTCATTTACTTGCTTGACTTCATAAGCGAGAGCATAACGCCGTATAACTACTAATTAAAACATCTGAACCATTTCTTTGACACATACGTGTAACCATTGAAGGGCGGGGGGGGGGAGGATCAGGACCTCTCCAGATTTTCAGAGTCAGGGATCCCCAATGTAAAGGACCCTCCACCCCCCTTTTTCGGTATAATGATATAATGCACACTTTTTTATGATGTGAACCGACTAAATTTAATAATATAGGATTGTGATTTTTCGTAGAATGTAAACACGTGTATAATGTGTACTTAATAAAACAGCGATATCGATTCCTAATAAGCAAAGTCAGCTCTACACTTTGTAATTTGCATTTATGCCCTATCTATCATAGTTTTACAGTTGCGTTCGCTAAGTTCCACAATTCGCCAACAGAGGCGCTTATGTCGTGCCCGTTAGATCGCGCCTCAGCAACTGCTTTGATTTTTATTTTTATTTTTATTGGAGGTTTAACGACCACCGTGAGCAACTCAATGGGCTATAAGCAGTCGCCGTCCCTAATTTAGGGTCACTGGTTTCAGGGAAGGGAGAGAGCCAGTGCCGTAAGACAAACACAACATCCATGCCTCACCGGGATTCGAACCCGTACCCCGTTCGGACGAATGATCAGAGGCCATCGCTTAGACCACTGCTCCACCGGGGCGGCAGCAACTGCTTTGCTCCTGTGTGTGTAGGGGAGATCCCAAACTATTTTGCACAGTATGAATATACACGTATTATTGTATATATATATATGTATACATATAATCTGAAGGAGGGGGGTCCCATCACTTAGTATGTATGATCGGACCCCCCCCCCCCCCGATTTTGAAACATGGTTACGCCACTGCTTGGACATAAAATGTACAACAGATTTTAATATCAAGGAAATCATTAGAGAGTGCCGCCCCGGTGGCGCAGTGGTCTAAGGCGATGGCCTCTGATCATTCGTCCGAAAGGGGTCCGGGTTCGAAACCCGGTCAGGCATAGATGTTGTGTTTGTTTTACGGCACTGGCTCTCTCCCTTCCCTGGAACCAGTGACCCTAAACTAGGGACGGGCGACTCCTTATAGCCCATTGAGTTGCTCACGGTGGTCGTTAAACCACCAATCAAAAAAAAAAAAAAAAAAAGAATAATTAGAGATCAGTTCTTTTGCCTGATCGAAAAGAGAGCGTTTCGCATGCTCTATAAGTGAGGTGGAAGGTTTTTTTTTTTTTTTTTTTATTGGAGGTTTAACGACCACCGTGAGCAACTCAATGGGCTATAAGCAGTCGCCCGTCCCTAATTTAGGGTCACTGGTTCCAGGGAAGGGAGAGAGCCAGTGCCGTAAGACAAGCACAACGTCCATGCCTGACCGGGATTCAAACCCGGACCCCTTACGGACGAATGATCAGAGGCCAACGCCTTAGACCACTGCGCCACCGGGGCGGCAAGAGGTGGAAGTAAGAATGTTATAAGTATAAATTGTTCTTGGCTTGCGTGCATGTATCTTCCCTTGTTATAATGGGGGGGGGGGGGAAGGTAAAGGTTTGATTGTGGGCTTAACGACCACCGTCAACAACTCTATCGGCTATAAGCAGTCGCAAGTCAATTTAGGGCTACTGAATCCAGGGAAGGAAAAGAGACAGTGCCGTTAGAGAAACATAACATTTATGTCTCACGGAATTCGAATCCGAGCCCACCTAGAACGAATGTTCACAAGCCAGCGCTTAGACTACTGCCGTTTGTAACTCAATGGGCTGTAATTAGTTGCTCATTCCTAATTTAGGGCCACTGGTTTTTTTTTTTTTTTTGATTGGAGGTTTAACGACCACCGTGAGCAACTCAATGGGCTATAAGCAGTCGCCCGTCCCTAATATAGGGTCACTGGTTCCAGGGAAGGGCGAGAGCCAGTGCCGTAAGACAAACACAACATCCATGCCTGACGGGATTCGAACCCGGACCCTTTTACGGGCGAATCATCAGAGGCCAGTGCCTTAGACCACTGCGCCACCGGGGCGGCCACACTGGTTTCAGAGAAAGGAGAGAGAGCTAGTGCAATAAGTCAAACACACCATCCATGCCTCACTCGGGGTTCAAACCCGACCATCTGGGATGAGTCACTACGCCGCCGGAGGCGCCATTGCCATCTTGACATGATACTAATTTTGTTGTCGCTACGGTGGGTGAGTGGCCAGACGCGTAAGTTACTGATTAGTCGTTGCAGCTGGGCCGAAGTTAGATTTCCGGATGAAGCACAGTGGGGTGTTTTTTCTACGGCGCTGGTTGCCTCCCTTTTCTGTGGGCAGTAGACGAAAATTTGGGACAATCGACTTCTTGGCCCTTGGAGTTGCTCGTGATCAAACCAAAAATGTTTTCGTAGCTTTAATATTGTTCAAATTCCTGGTCACATGCAAATTATCATTTTGATGTTTTGTTCTCAGCAATCGACTATCAGATTGTTAACTAGAAAACCGAATGCAAGCAATTCCTCTCATTCTTGGTCAAAGGGGAGGAAGTCATTAATATCTGTACTACATAATTATTTTCTTTCTAATTTTACTTAATATTTTTTTTATCGTGCTGCTTTAATGTTGAATGTCTTGGTTGTTAAAGGCGAAACCTGAATTACCTCTTTGCGTTTGCTTAGAGAAGCATTATCATATTGAAACTAGGGATTCGATAGATACTGTTTTTTTAAAGAGTGTTCTGATTAAACGAGAAAGAAAAAGCAATTGATCTGCTCGACGTGATGAAAAAGAGTGTGACACGCTTTTGATGGGTACGGAGTGTAACAGGGCCACCTATTGTGCCAGTATTAACCGCACACTCTCTTTACGTTTTCTGTGTAAGCAAATCGAGTATTTCCTTATTCGTGTCAGCACTAACATTAGGTGGCAAAGTTCGCTGTCCGCATTTTGTGGTTTTGAATTGTGTCATCTTCCAAATTGTCGTTTCAAGGTGAAAGAACTTCCAGTACATTAGCCAAGTTATTCGGAACGGATAATTTTTTCTCAGCTTGGAAATGATGTTTTGTTACAGAGCGTAGGGAGTGTATGGTGAGCCGAGATCAATGCTAGGCCTACCGTTTTATTATTTTGGATACGAAATTTTCGAAAACCTGATAAGTAAAACGCTGGTGAGCATGTCAAGTAAGTTTTAGGAAACGTGTATTGATGGTATTCTGTTTGTATTCGTGAAATTTTGATGTTAGAATTTGTCGATACACAACAGTGCATGTTTTGTGATATGAGATCCCAAGGTCTTCGAACTCTGAGGTGATCGCAGAAGCGTTAACATCTGAACTTTCGTAACGTGTTGTGCAGAATTAACTACGTTTGTTGCTGAATTAGCATATGAATCGAAGTAGGTGTTTTGATTAATTGATAATTGATGTAATTCTATTTTAGTTTCAGAGTAATCGCCTACGTGGGATCTGATTGTTTTGTTTGTATGTGGGGAAGGTCCGTTAATGAAATACGGTTTCTGAGACGATAAAGGGAGTTAACGTTAGCCTGGTGCACTAATATAGCTGTACGTAAAAATTTGACGTAATTGTAAAATGTTATTGCCGCATTAAGTATTTGCCATTTTATGAAATTGGAAGTATTTTGGGGCGCAGTAATAACGTGTCTGTTGTGCAAGGACCTCTTGTTTCAACAATGTTAAACTATTGAATTAGACACGTATTTGGACTTTTCCAATGGTTTCGTGCAAAGCGCTGTAGCCTAGTAAGTTAATCGTATGGAGTCCTCGTTTTTTATTGTGTGAACCTTGGTTTTCTAATGTAAATAACAACTTAGGCTGTTGGTGTCAAAAGTAAACACTAATTTGGGTGAGATAAATGCGTATATAGTTTTAAGTCTTGCAGATCTTGGGATGCCCGTATTTCAATAGCAACTGTGCAGAACCCACCAACTTCTGTTTTATTTTTAATGGAAAATTACTTTTAAACAGAATAAAATATGATCTGCCCTTGAAAACAAGTTTCATATATTTTACTGTTCTAATTATATTTACTGGCAGTATTCTGTTTTTAGAAAACATATTTTTCGTAGTGCTTTTTTTTTTTTTTTTGTTACTTCGAATGGTTTAGTTCATATGCGCCTTAAAATCCTTGAAAAGTTAATTTTCAAGTTCTTGAAAGTACTTGAAAAAGTTTAAGACACCGTAAATAGTACTTGAATTTTTTTTTATATTGTTTTTTAAGTAATGCTGTGAAAGAACGTGTAAAATAATTTTGAAAAAAATTTGTATAGGAGATTTCTGTGTAGTTGCTCTAAAAATGCCAAGCTAATCAAATAGTACAGAACTTTAGTTCAACTCAGGCTGTGTGGATAGCTGGTACCTTGGCTATGACATCACTATAGAGTAAAATGTCAGCCATAAGAGTAAAATAAGTGGAATCGTGTATTCGCAAATTTTGATGGCTTCTGTTGACTGGGGCTAGGGATTGCGTTCTTTCCGGAGTGTGAAACTTCTAGCAATTGCTTGTGCTTCATGTTCATACACTTTGTCTTCTGGCTATAACATCCACCCTCCAAAATAGAAAGAAAAAGACAAGCCAATATTCAAAATAGCACTAATTGAATCACAAAATAATGTAAGACAAATAACAGGGAAAGAAAAATTGTAGAGAATTCAATTAAAAAACATCCCTAAAACGAATTTAAAGCCAGAGTGAACAACTAAAGTGTTAGGACACAAAGTCATGCATCAAAAATAAAAAGTTAAAGTAAACAATAAATATACCAGCAGATGAATACTAAAATAATGTGTCCTTTCAAATTATTCCACAAAATAAAAATTTCAAAAAACAAAACACAGGGGCAATTCAAAGTTAATAAAATAAACCAACAGGGTGGCAAGGAGTAACAAGCAGGGCATTGAAAGTGTGCTCGTCCCAGTAAGTTTAATGGCTTGAACTTACTAAAACACATGCGTGTAACTAGCACAATGTGCCCCCTCTGCAAGCAGGGCCAGATTTAGATAAAATTTGCCTCCCCCCTCCTTTGCTACTTATTATTTTTCTTTTATAAATTGATATTTTGTTGGAAATTTTCGGATTTAAAAATCAAATTTTTGCATTTATTTTGATAAAATCTTTAAAAAGTGCCCTTATTTTTATTATTGCTTATTATTTATGAAATTTTAAAATGAACCTATAAAATTGAAACAAGTAATGTAATCACTCAATCAATTAGTAATGTGGCAAGGTAAAATGGTAAGCTTGCCTTTCATTGTGCTTTTCGAAGTTCATTGAAGTTCTCCAAGCTACCCCCGGTGGCACAGTGGTCTAAGCGATGGCTTATGACCATTTGTCCGTGAAGGGTCCACGGGCAAATGGTCATAAGGGTCCAGGTTTGAATCCCGGTGAGGCATGGATGTTGTTTGTCTAACATCACTGGTTCTCTCCCTTCTGTGGAGTCGGTCACCCTAAATTAGGGAGGGACGACTGCTTATAGCCCATTGAGTTGCTCACAATGGTCGTTAAACCTCCAATAATTTAAAAAAAAAAAAAAGTTCTCTAATAATGAGTCGGGCTGCCCCGGTGGTGCAGTGGGCTAAGCGATGGCTTCTGATCATTTGTCTGAAAGTGGTCTGGGTTCAAATCCTGGCGACGAGCCATGGATGTTGTTTTTCTTACGGCACTGGCTCTCTCCCTCTCTTCCCTAGAACCAGTGATCCTAAATTAGAAATGGGCGATTGCTTATAGTCCATTGAGTTGCTCACAGTGGTCATTAAACCTCCAATCAAAAAAAAAAAAAAAAAAAAAGAGTCACAACAAGATATACTAGCTTGGCTGCAATCCTTTTACTTCAATTTAGGGGTTACTTCGGTAAGCTATACAATTTGGATGAGAGATGAGGCATGTGATGATGGCAAAGATGCATTTTCAAATGGATGTAGATTAGCTCAGCTCAACAAGACAGTCCATCTGTATCTTTGCCCCTCCCCCTCCGCTCACTCCACAGGAAAGATGCCTGCTCTGCCCACCCGCCTCCATTCACAGTACTGGAATTTTGCTAGCAGTGGAAAGGAAATGAATCGCGGCTGTTCCGCTGAGGTGACAAGCTATAGCATTTCTCAAATAAAGAGCAGGAAATCTCAAACTGCATATCACAGAACTTCTCTCTCAATTTTTGGTTAATAAATTAATGTTTAATTTAAATTTTGCAGTCGTATAATCACACAGATCAGTGGGAAAATTCGCCCCCTCAAAGATTTACCCTTGGGCTGTAGCCCAGTCACCCCCTCCCAAATATGGTACTGCCTGCAAGATTAACTTCAGCACTCCTAAGCACAGTAATTTTTCTAGGATTTCAAACATGGAGACGCAGTGGTCTAAGCGATAACTTTTGATCATTCGTTCGAAATGGGTCCATGTTCAAATCCCGGTGAGGCATGGATGTTGTGTTTGTCTTACAACCCTGACTGCTCTCCCTTCCCTGGAACCAGTGGCCCTAAATTAAGGACAGGTGACTGCTTATAGCCCATTGAGTTGCTGACTGTGGTCGTTAAACCTCCAATTTAAAAAACAACATTGGGAAGGATGTTTTTTTTTATTTAAATGTAGTTATGCCACTGCTTAAATACCTACCTGCTGACTGACCGACAGTAAACACATGATAATTTGGTTTTAAGAAGTCCTTAAAAATTGCTTGAATTTATTTTGCTTGGAAGAATACAAACCTTGCTTTGGTAGCTGTCGGGGGGGGGGGGAGGCTGTAACTGAACGGATTGAGATTAAAATATAAAAATGAAATGGGGATGAGTGGCAACAATACTTCTTAATGACAGTAATGATAGTACAAGACATGTAAATGTATGGCAAGGAGCTGCAGATGAACTTTGTCTTGCATGAAGGTGAGAATAATGGTACTATCATGCTTAAGATGCAGGGCAAGCAAACTTTCAAAATTGTAACATGCCCAGTTGTCCAGAAAAATACTGTGCCCAAACCCAGCTGCAGAATTTTGCTAAGCTGTCTGCAACACAGATATTGGAAACCAAAAATTAGTCTGCAGACACTCGACCCTGCCCACCCTGCAGGCCCTGAAGTATATATGTCTGTCTTTCATTCCTTGCCACAGTCGGCAAGCTTTGATCAGCTGTTGTTTTACTTTTGAGGGCTTATCTGGCCCAATTTTAGAATTAATATGCATTAAGATTTTTTGCTGCATAGTGTATCTCTACATTTTGACTGAATTCTGTTTTCTGTGCTAAAGCCACGTTCACATGGTAGGTTTCTTAAACGCAACATAAGACATTGAAAGCATAACCTCTTCACACTAATGGAAATGTGTGCTTACAAAACTCTTAGAAAACTTTGGACATTGGCACATGTACTCTTCATTTTTTTCAGCTATGTTTTATTAGTGAATATTCCATAACTGCATCTTCATTCATTTTGAAAAAAAAAGAAAAAACTAGTCTGCCAAGCTTTTTCGTCTACCAAAACTTTTGTGTGTGTGTGTGTATTGCTTCAGAGATTTAAGCTCTACCCACTCAAACTTCAAAAAGAGTTCCATTGTGGAAGAAGGAAATCTGCAATCTATCTCAATCACAAAAGATAAAATAAACCTTCACTGGACATTGTGATGTGCAAGTTTAGTACTACAAGGGTCAACTAATTTATTATTTTTGAACACGTTTCCCTTCAGCTCTTAAAAAAATAATAATCTTAAATTCTATGTATGAGATGTTTGCAGTTCACATAATTGAGACTTGGTTGATTCAACCATTCTTCTGATATGATGAATGTGCAGTTTTTCCATTTGCAACTATTTATGGAGGGAAAATGACATTTAATTCAGGACACTGGGAACATCTCAAAAAAAAAAAAAAATTAAGATTATGAAAAAATCTGTCCGCCTTCCGTTTTCGGAAAATTTTGCTCCATTTTCAAGCTGAAACACAATCAGTTATTGAACAAAATTATTTTACAACAACACTCAGCAAAGGGAATATCGCAAGAGAGAAACAATTACAGATTAAATCTGCAGTTCGTCTAACTTCAGTTTTCGAAAGTAATTATCTTTAGTTCTGAGAACGATGCAGTGATGACAACAAAGTCAGAATTTCTCGAATCTGCGGAAGAAACTTGTGCCTAAAGTTTACATGGAAACTTTTGCTCAGTCAAATTTCCGATATCAGAAATTGTTGTCTACACTTTCAAGATGAAATACAAAAACATTTATGCAATAAATTTATATTTAGTAACAATATTAGACGGAGGAAACTTCGCGATAAAAAGAAATTACGATTGCGGGAAAATTTTTCACTCCATTTAACTTTTGTTTTCGGAAGTTCTGAAAAACGGAATTCAATTCCATTCATTCCCCAGACGGAAAACGGCCCCCCACACACACACTAATCCTACCCCCCCACATTTTCAATTTTTTTTTTTTGCATCGATCTCGAGTATGACCGAAATGTGGCGAAAAAGCGGAATTCCGCGAATCTGAAGAAGTATCTCATGCTTGATTCCTAACAGTCCGCGATATGCAAAGTGAACTGCTCATGCGGCTACATATGGAAACTGGTTCATGTGTCCATAAACTGATTATGTTCCCAACATGAACGATGCATTAGATTGCATATTCGGAACTCTGAACGGTCGTTTTCTAGCGCACATATTTTTACAAAGGATACGTTTTTTAATGCGCGAATTTTGCGAGTGGTCCAAAAACGGACCCAAGCTTTTATCTATATATATTTTTTCTTAAAATTTCTTCAGGCGGGAGGCGGGTAACAACTTTATTTCGGCGGGAGTTTATTATTTTTTTTTTTTGCGGGAATCCCGCCATCCCGCCCTGAATTTTAACCCCTGATACAATAATCAGGAAGTTTCTTCTAAAGAAAAAAAAATCCTGTTTAGAAATTAAATATTTCAGAAAAAACTTCCTGATTACGGTATTGTATTTATACTATGCTGTAATCAGTAAGTTTCGGGGCACAAAATTTTCTGTCTCCCACTTGCCACTGCCGATCGAAAATTAATTTTTGGCGAGGAAAAAAATACATTTCGGGTGTTTTCTATTCAACTTCGTCAAAAATATGTTGCCGATGCTCAGCGGTCCCATTTGTTTACACTTGTACGGCTATCGAATCCGCCGGCTGTCATAGGTGAGAGTTATTTATTACCCATATCTATGCCCCGCCTCATATGGGAGAGAGCACAGTTGAGGACACAACTGGAAAAATGTAACAGTATCATATAGTTTATTTGCATTTTGACTGAAGCGCGAACTCAATCCGTCACTTACTGTCGCATCGGTAACGATAAAGGATGTTAGGCTTAGATAGTCGTGATGCATTTTGTAAAAAAATGGTACCTGGGCTTTGCTATGCAAAAGTATGAAAGTTTTGTTGCTTTTCCACTGTTATATGTTGGACAGGGAAAGCCATGAATAAATAACAGCCATACAAGATAGCTGCAAAAATGTAAATAAACTGGAAGTGGCTTTCCCACCGAACATCAGCCATGTATTTTTGCCAAAGTTGTATGAATAAAGAAAAAAAAAATGTGAAAAAATATAATTTCCGCCAAAAATACAGTATTAGAAATGCTTAAGCAGCGGGGCGAGGGAAGCTATGGATACTAACAGTCGCACATGAGAGCCGTGAAAGCGTAAACAAAAACAGGAAGGCAGTTTCCCGTCGAACAGCGGCCACATATTTTTGACGAAATTACATGACTGAAAAAACGTGAATTACCATTTCTGCCATCAGAAATGTTTGTTTAAGCAGCAGAACAAAATAAAATTAGAAAACAGATTCACTCATTTGCTTAAAAATTCATAAAACTAGCCCGTTGATCTGGTTGATTTACCATGAAATAAGAACTGAGGGGTGTATACAAACTGGAGAAATATTTTTCTTTTTGCGAGCGAACAATTCTGAGGGAGCAGTTTCCTACTGCCTCAGAAATTGTGACTTTGCTCTTTCCAGCAAATCTGATAGCTGCGCGTTGCGTCCCCTTGGAAGCCAACATTATAAGCCCTGCAACATTCCACCCTTGAGAACGGAGTCCCCTCGTAATCCCCCTCCACTGTGGTTATGGCTGTGCCGAGATGTGCCTTAACTACCCACCCACGCGGCACTGACATTTCATCTACAGGAAGGTGGCGGCGGGGTTAGGGGAAATGGAAACAGTACTTGGATCCATTTATTTGTCTGCAGATTTGTTAAGCAAAGCTGCAGAAAAGAAAAAAAGAGGACTTTTTTTTTTTTTTTGGTGCAAATTATATCAGAAAAGAAACTGATAAATTGATCTGCAAGATTTGTTGAGCGATCTGCGACGTCCGTCGCCGCGTCGCACTGTTTCTGCGACCGGGTGCCCAAATATGCAAACGTATTATCATACTGTTCTGTTTTTTCTAAAACATTTCAGAGACACTATAAGAAACGAAATATCTTTACTGCATTTCATAAATTGTCCCCCAGCAATGAAATTTGAACTCACCTATATATTCAGGGCTTGAAAACTGCAGTCGTCTGCTCTTCTGTAACTAGTGAAAAGTTTTACTTGAGTAAAAATTTCAGAAGAGCAGTTGAAATTCAATCGGCAATTACTGATATGCTATTATTCTTTATAAAACTACATGTCTGGGTCGAATAAACTAAATTTGTAATAAAGCATATTTTAATTCACAGAAATGTGTGATTCTACGGCAGTCCGAGGAACCAGTTTCTCCGCAAAAGAAACGGAACAGTGAATGCTCTAAGCCAAAACATCCAGGTGTGGTGTGCCTAACGAGGAACACGAGGCAAGCCTGGTAGAATTATTTCCACAAATGCTGTGTGAAAAGATACGCGGTGAAAGGGTCGTATGCGCGTCATAAGCTGCCATTTGCTGTTGCAGGTCATAAACGAGTGGTAGGCAATGCACGTAACTAACAAACAAGTTAAGTTGATGGTAGTTGAGAAGCACGCTAAGTTACATATAAAAGTTTTTAAGGAAAATATTTTTCAGCCATTACTATAGCCTTCATCAGTGAGACTATGATTTGTTTTGTTGCCAGATTGGAAAGGTAAGTTTTGTTATGGTAACTCCGGGTGAAGTGATGCAATGAGAGATTTCCAGATGTATGGAACGTAAATGGAGAGCTCGGAGTTGCAATTTTTGGAAAATAAAATTTCCAAACTTTCTCTAAACCTTAGCGCAAAACGATTTTGGAAGGATGCTAACGTTTTTGTATCGGACCAAAGTAGAATTAGCAGAAGTGTCAGCCATGATAGTTGAGACATGGAAGAGGAAGGTTTTCCAAATTTCACATCAGATTTGTGTTCGTGAAGTCTTGAGAGAATTTTTGGATTAACCGCATATAAAGATTAAAATTAGCGGTCGCCTCTCGCCACGTGGTGACTGGATAAAATAAAATGTCCAGTAGAAAAAGTAACTTTAGTCGCTACACTCGAAAATTCGCCTTTTTTCATTGCTAAAGAATTAATTTGCATTTTTAAAAAGCTCCTGTTATAGGAAATGCATTTTCAAATCATCCAACTTACGCACTGTGAAAAACAGCCCTTTCCTCCGCAGATAAGTGGGTATGATCTACTTATAGATTCACTCTTCAAGAACGGGGGCGGTTGTTTGTTTTTCCACTTAAGTTGGTGCACAAAGTAACCATATCGGGAATGGACACCTGTGGCTTTAGATGGAACTGTGGCATCACAACTAGTCTTCAGCAGCTCATTTTTAAAAGTTTGGTATCTCTGAAAATGCACGATTTTTCATTGCTTAGGGACTTCTGGCTTATCGTCAAACAAAATGGGCAAGTAGAAAATCGGGACTTCACTCTCCGCCGCTGTGCGCCGTCTTTCATTCCACGCAGAGTCTCATTTCCTTTTGCACGTGTGAAAGTTGGCTTTAAACAAAATAAAAAAAAAACTCTTGTCTGCCCCTTAATGCAGTAAAATGTTACTAAGGAATGGGTAAGGACAAAATAAGTACTTATATTGCAACTGAATGTGCAGCAGTGTGTGTGAATGGATCTTAAGGGCAAAAAATTTAAATATTTGACTATGAACTTCATAAAAACAAGAGTAATTAAAGAATTTTTTTATATCTAGAAAAACAGTTCCATTAATGAACCTTCAAAATTTATAAATAGCATTTTCAACATTTTAATACAAAAATAGTACTTACAAAATACATAAGAAAAAGACGTAATTTATTAACTGGCAACTGCAAGAGGAACCTGACTATAAAATTTCAATTATTTCTGTGTAGACGAAACTTTTGATGCAGTTCCTACACATTGAAAATAGACCTTGATAAAATCAAGAGGACGGAAATGTTTGTTAAAATAAAATAACTCAGAAGATGTGGAATAACAGTTGAACATTCTCACGTTAAAATAGAATTAAACATATTAACTTGAGTAAAGCCTTGAGTAAGTGTTTTAACTGCTGTAAATAACATTTTTATTTTTTTAATATACAAGCAAAAGCTATCTGCAAAATCTACTAATAATTTGGAAACTATCTGCGTACAGCGTACGCACTTACGTCTATATTCTGCTACTCTGGCTGACACTTCTGCTATTCCACTTTGGCCCGATACAAAAAAAAGTTGGCTTCCTTCCAAAATTGTTTTGCTCTGAGGTTAGAGAAAGTTTGGAAATTTTATTTTCCAAAAATTGCAACTCTGAGCTCCCCATTTCCGTTCCATACATCTGGAAATCTCTCATTGCATCACTTCACCCGGAGTTACCATTACAAAATTTACCTTTCCAAACTGGCAACGAAACAAATCGTAGTCGCATTGATGAAGGCCATGGTAATGGCTATGGCCTTCATCTATACGTAACTTAGTGTGTTTCTCAACTACCATCAACTTAACTTAGCTGTTGCAGGTCAAAGGGCAAACACGAGAATCCGTGTTTTTGCGGAGCTGTTAGGAAATTTTCGCGGAGCTGTTAGGAAAGCGCTGCCACTCGGCACTCGCTACTCTCCAGCTCGTGTGTCGCGCCTGCACGAAGTGAAGGTGATTGTGCGATGCAAACCAAATTAGGTCCGCATCAAATTTTACTGAACTACGTCCATTAGTTTGCAAGTTATAAAGAAAAATCGGGCCGAGAGCGAGTGAAACACCCTGTATCTTTTATATTAGAAAATGGCTTGTTATTTTTTTGCAAGTAGTATGCTGCATTGGATATCACTTTTAAGTAGTCAAACATCTTCTTTAATGCAGTATGCTCAGGATTATTTTCAGCATTGTGTGCTGCAACACATTTTAAATGCTGCTGCAAAATCCCATGTTTTTTTTTTTTTTTTTTTTTAAGCCTCTGTAGCTGTGAAACTACAAACACCTATTGATGCCTGATCTTTTAGGTTTGGATATGTGCTGCATATGAAACATTTAGCTATCCCTATATTTTCACTATATGCAATCCATGGTAGTTCTTTCTGCCACGATTCCTGAAATTTTCTCTGCCCCGCCGCACACAGTGCCGAGCATGCTTTAGAACTGGACTGCTGCACCACACATTTTTATTTAGGAACCAGCAAAATTATCTTCGGGCCTTTTAGTTTCATACATAGTCAGGCAAGCCTGACAATCAATTAAATTTGCACTTTAACATTTCATAATTTTAACAAAAATCACAGATTGAAGTAGCACTACTCCTTCAATTGATCAGTTTGTGCTAAACTAAGGCCCGACTTCGGGATGTCCAAGTAACCTCTGTTTCTTAACGTTGATGTTTTGCAACAAGCAATTGATGTTTAAATCTCGATAATACACATGCCGATACATCGAAAAAACCCTCAAGGTTTCATGACCAATGTTTGAAAAAGAAACCTGGAAATATCTCCTGTGGTCAAGCAGCTAACAGCATGTTTTTTGAAACTGCAAAAGAATACTTTCTACATGAAGTAAATGAATTTATCTTTGTTGCATTCTTGCAAAGTGGAAGGGAATATATTTATATGTCATATGTCATGAATTAGCTGTTTTGGTTGATGTATTGTGTGGATGTTTTGTCGGTGAAAATTGAGTTCTTATATCCTTGATGTTACAGGAACCAATACATAGAAAAAACATTGAGGTTTCCACCGTTACATCAAGTGTTTCAACAAATGTTACTAGATGTTGAATTGGTGCGTAATCACTTATATACTGAGCAAAGCTTTTTACCCACTAATGTGCCTATCCCTAGCCCAACTCAAATTCACAAGCATGAATGAACAAATGTCGTAAACACCTCAAATGTCAAGTAGTATACGTGTAAAAATGCCCAACTATTTTTAATTAAAATAATGTGCAAATTCAAAAATCTGTAAAACTAGAATAATAAAATAATCTTGAAACATTTTGATTATGAAAGCTTCTTTCCTAACACTCGCATCGGGATTTCTTATTTTCTGATGATGATCTCCAGATAACAGAAGTTTCCTAGCTTCATCCAGGGCATCTTGGGACAGTAAATTGCCAGTTATAAAAACCTGTTTCCGTGGTGGAATCGCGTGCTGTCTTCATGAAGCTGCTAATTGCCACAGTTGGCAGAAAGCACCGCTGTATTCTGGTATTGCACACACAGTGTCTGGCGCAGCAGTAAGGCTTTACGGATGATGAAGTGGTGACAACTCATAGAACCAAGCAATTGGGGCCATTTACTGATACTGGAATTTTAAAGATTCCCCTTCCCTTGTGAAAATATATATTGATTCTAATTTAAATTAAAGTCATTGTTCAACATCTTGTGGTTGATCTCCAAGAATTGCGCCAGATGGGTGCCATGTTCATTATCCGTAGACCACATAGCAGCTTGAACGATAGCATGTTTGACGTTCCTTCAGCTTTATGCTGAAGGCAGAGCTTTCTTGACCGTGTTATGGCTGGGAACAAGACATAGCTCCACCACTTTGCTCCTACCAGCCAGAAAGCTTCCATACAATGGAAACACGCAGCTTCACTGCCGAGGAGGAAGTTTCAGATCATGCAGTCTGCTAAACAAATCATAGCATCCGTTTTCCGGGATTCCTCAGGTCTGTTTTTAGTGGGCTTCTTAGAGCATGGACGCACCATCAACGTTGATCCACACTGAAGAAATTGCACAAGAGCATCTGACGAAAATGACCAGGTTTGCTGAGCAATGGTGTCATTCTCCTTCACAATAACACAAAGCTGCACACCACCACCACTCAGCAGTTGCTCCACAAATTGCGGTGGGAGGTGTGGAAGCACTCAGCCTACAGCCTGAACTTGACTCCTAGTGACTTGCACCTCTTTCTTGCCCTGAAACAGCACCTGTCTGGTACTCGCTTCACATGTAATGATGACATGAAAACATCTATAACAAACTAGCCATATCGGCAGGGACATGAATTTTTTCGGTCTGGGATGGACAGCTGGTCGTACGTCCGACAAATGTCTGAATCATCACAGTGATTTCGTCGAGAAACAGTGCTTTACATACTTTGTCACATCGCCGACATGGCCTAACAAAGCCCTATGCCACCTCATAGCAACATAACACAAATGAACAAAGTCAAGCAAGTAATCAGCACTGGCAAACAAAGCGAAATTATAATAGTAAGGTAAACAAAAAGGAGTTGTATAAAAAAAATTGTTATAATAGTTTTTTTTAGTTGTGAAGAAGTCAATTATTATAATTCATGATATGAATCTTAAGTTGTTTTTTTTTAAATAGAGAAAAGTTATTAATAGTTGTTAATTCAACTGGTAAAGAGTTCCAATCGTGAGGAGTGAGGACCAGAAAAATTTAAACTTTGTTTTATGGCCTCCGTCCTTGCATAGATAGGAATTAGTTGTGTTTTAGAATGGGTATCATATGTATGTGACCGAAGAGGGATTTTTGAGGTCAGAATAAAAATTATTTTTTATTCTTTTAAACATGATTTTTCCAAGATTAAAGTAGTTGGGTAATAGTAAGTATATTGAATTTATTTGTGTTAACTTTGATGTGAGATTGAAAAGAAAGCTGAGAATGTGTATGATATTTAAGTTCAATTAATCTAATAAATTTAATTTCTAATATTTGAAGTTTTTTGAAGTTATAATTTGTGGTCTGTCCCCACGTTAAAATCCCATAGTTTATATGCGACTGAAATAAAGTATAGTGTAAAAGAATCAAAAGTTTTTGGGAAGAGATTTGTTAGTACTGTGGAAACAATACCAATATTTTTGGAGATTTTATGTAAAATAACATTAACATGTGTATTTCATTTTAGGTCAATGGTAATAGTTATACCCAGGCCTTGACAAATATGATTCAGATTTAGGAGCCAGGGTTGTGTAGCGGGGGGGGGGGGATCTTTAAAGTTGATAAAATATCAATAAACAGAAAGGGGAAGACTTAAGGTTTATTGTTTTTACCTCTTATTTACTCTCAATTTTAAGAAATCTGGGCAGCATAAAAAAATATAATAGGAGTAGGATGTATTTTACATACCATTGACAAATAACATGAAACATATCGATAAGAAACATACCTGACGTCTAGGTGCTTGTTGAAATCACAAAGATATTTCAGTTCCAGAACCACAACGTGCAGTAAGTTTGCTGCATGACTCATAATGTTTTTAGAATTATGTCTTTGAATTTATATTTGTCTTTCAATTTACTTACGACAATAAAGCAGGTGATTTTTCACAATTCCTATAATATGGAGACCGTTGATGATATTGCTTTCAATTAAATTATATTAATATTAGCTGATATTGTGCAGCAATTGAAGGATTGAAATGTGGAAACTTTTTTTAAACAAATGAGATAGAATTAAATTACTGAGTAAAAGCCAAAAAAAAAAAAAAAGAAAAAGAAAAGAGCATTGTAAGAAAACTAAATCCCAGATGCCTTATTATGGCCATGAATTTGTCTTGTGGTTTTAGCACCAAAATACCACCTGTCAATAGCCTTTGAAGGGTCAAATTCAGATAAGGAGGGGCCATTAAAGTTGATCATCATTAAATCATTTAAGCTCTCCGCTTCCATTGATGATCGAAATTTGTTTTTAATAAGGTTCATCAAGCTGAAACCTCTTTCACAACTTACAGTGGAAACAGGCAATACTGACACTATTGATAAGAGTTTCCCTAAAACTGGAAATCTGTCACTGTTAGACATCACTTTGTTCAACAATTTGCTGAGCTTCATCCCTTGTCCAAGCACCTTAAACTCATACCATTCGTTCTGGAGAAGATTTATGCATGTTTTGCTATTCATATCTGGAGATGATAGTTGTTTTTTGAAATGTTGAGCTAGGACTCTTATCTCATCAACTCCAAACTTCTCCAGATCTTTTCCTGTTGGCCATGTGAAGGTATCAAAAACCCTGCAATGTTGAATGATGTTATGATTGTTCAGAAATCTTTCCTGTAAATATTGTGCTCTGCATTGCACCAGGTTTTTTTTTTTTTTTGTCAACTTCCAAGGAAGTACTTGAACTGGCATTCAGTCCATGCAGTTGCACTTCTTGATAAATGCCTTTCAGTGTTGTGCTACTGATAAACATGTCTTCATAATGACCAGGAACATCGATCAATGCAGTGAGTGTTGTTACAGTACTTTTTATGTGCAGTTCAACAGCACTCATGAAAAGTTCTTGCCTTTGAAATATGAGAGACAGGTTCTTAAATATACAGTAAGATAATCTAACAGAAAGTGTAGCATATGGGCAAACCTGAAATCCTTCAGTTTCTTCAACAGACCCTTTGCAACCGCAGAAGCATCACCTTTCTCATTAGAAATATCTTCAAGATGTACCACCACACATTTCCAATCTTTTACCAGAGCAGCAAGTGCACCAACTTTACTGGCAACCCATCTTACTTTGTAGAGAAATTGAAATTTTAAAAGTTGGCCCTGCAAAATTTCAGATACCTGCTTCAGTTGATGCATTCTCTTTTGTGATGACCGATAAAATTTGTACAGTTTCTTAAGAACTGTATCAATGTCATCAATGAATTTTACATTTTTTACAGCACTCAACGCACTTAAGTTTAATCTGTGTGCAATACAGCGAACACCTACCACATGGCTCAATGTTTGACGAATCTTCTGAACTACACCATTCTCAGCAATCATACTGGCTGCTCCATCAGTCCCAATACCAATCAGATGATTAGAACTTAACCATTCTGACAGCTCTAGTCTTTCAAGTTCACTATAAATTGCTTTCATGTATCCATCTGCAGTTGCACTTTCAAGTGGAATGATGGATAAAAATACTTCTTTTATTCCTTTGTCTTTCAGATATCTTGCATATAATACACTGCCGGACAATTGCTAAGGACGGATGACAATAGCAATGATAGCAACCCTAAAATGGAAGGCAGGAAAATGTTGAAATTAGTATAAGTGCGGGATACAGTAAGACGTGTTGTGCGTATGCAAATTTTGGATTGCCGAACTTGGTCGTGACATCATAGCTCTGATAAGAGATATAAAGGATTTGACGCGTATTGACCGTTGTTGTTCAAACGCAAAGTTGAAAGGAAAAGAATCAATTGACGAACTTGCAATTTTCAGTATGTCTTCCAGACATCACCTAGATGATTTTACGCGTGGCCGTATTATTGGCAAGATTGAAGAAGGGCGAAAAATAACAGATGTTGCTAGGGAGTTCGACGTCAGCCACAGTGTTGTTTCAAGGCTTTGGAAATCATTTCAAACAAATGGAGAGTGTAGCAAACGTCACGGGGGAGGTCGTGTTCGCAGTACGACACCTGCAGAAGATCAGTACATAGTGCTATCAACAAAAAGACACCGGCGCAGCATCGCTAGTGAGGTAGCAAATCAGTTTATGGCTGCTACTGGCAAGCGGATCTCCCGAAAAACTGTCGCCAAACGTGTGCATGAAGGAGGACTATACGCCCGCCGTCCTGTTGTGTGCATCCCATTGTCCAGACGTCACCGTACCGCCCGTTTGCAATGGTGCCATCAACATCGCAATTGGACTGATAACGACTGGTCTGCTGTCCTCTTCTCAGATGAGAGTAGATACAGTCAATCGTCTGATTGTCGACGACAACTGATCTGGCGTGATAGTGGTACTGCATATTGTCCAGCAAACATACAGGAAAGGGACCGATATCCGACATGTAGTGTCATGGTATGGGCTGGCATCATGATCAATGGCCGTACGTCCAGGGCGCGATTTCACCGATTAGCAACTAGCAAATAGTTAGTGAAAAATCAAATTTGCTAGTGAAAAAAAATCGCAGTAGCAAATATTGCTAGTAAGGTAATTTCTTTATTTAAAGTAACCAAAAATCATTATTAATCCACGAAGTTTACATAAGTTTCTATTATCACATGTTAAAATAGCAACGATCAGCGATTCTCTTTCGCCAATTTCCTTTCGACACTTAATTACCCATCCTCCCCATATCTTTCATCCCTTCCAGTGGAAACTGTCGTAGATCGGCCCTGCGTAGAAGCGCATTGAAACTCCTCTCCATCGTGCCCTCATTGGTCTATTACAGAAACTGAACGTGACGTTGGCGATGGTTGCTGTGGCAACCCAGAGCTCTGGGATGGATCGGTTGTTTGACCACCTGCTCTGCCACCCTCCCTTCTTTTGCCCCACGAACTTTGTCCTCAACTCCTGTCGTACCCTAAGCCAAGCGATTGCCTACTTCCACAAGTCTTGATAGTCGTGCATACATCAAATACTGCGCTCTAATGATCAGTGATGAATAAGCAAGAATAATTCCACTTATTCGGATGGTAGACAAAACCGAAAGAAGCAAACCAAAATGTTACTGGAAAATAACCTGCCAACAGTGGCAAAAGTCTTATCCATAGTAACTAGCCTTATTGCATGGCATAGATAGACGCTTCTTTACGAAACGTGTTCGTGGAGGGGGTAAACGATTACGGAAGAAACTTTTGCTTTGTCTGACTTCTGGTTTTGGAAATTTTCCTTGTATTTTCAAGCTGAAATACAAATATTTATCCAGTAAAATGTTAATGAGCATGACAGAGGCAACATCGTGAGAAAAAATTATGATTACGGAAAAAATCCGAATTCCGTCGACCTTTCGTTTTCTAGTTTCGTAAAGACGGAATTCCAATAATAGCGAAAAAAGCCGGAATTCCTTGAATTCACGGAAGAATCTCACGCCTGAAAATTACAGAAAAATTTTGCAGCAGCCAACTTCCGTTTTTGCAAATTGCTCTCCACTGTTTCAAGCTAAAATGCAAACATTTATGCAATAAAATGATATTTAACAAGAAAAGCGGACACAAAGACAACATTGGGAGAAAAATTTGCGATTACGGCAAAATTTTCTTACTCCGTTTCACTACTGTGTTCGAAAGTTTTGAAGCACGAAATTTCGTCTCCAGATGGAAAACGAACCCCCCCCTTCTCCCAAATATCGATTTTCAGAATGATCTAACCGATGACCAAAAAAAAAAAAAAAAAAAAACGGGATTCCGCGAATCCATGTAAGAATCTCGTGTATATCATAAAAATAATAGCAAAATGAAAATTTGTAGAATCCGTAGTTTTGATAGTGAGTTCCCGTAGTCAGACAACTAATTCCGTAGAAACTACGGCATTGTGTGGTAGTTGGCAGATATGAAGTGTGTAGAAGTTTAGCAGAAATTTGTGCGATACTTCCACTTAAGTACTGCATGTTGTGAGGTGGGATTCAGTTTTTTTAAAAGAATACAAGGGGATTGGAGGAACAATTTGTCTGTTGAAACTTTAAATGCTCTGATGACAATTGAAATACTGTAGAAGGGCCACAAGAAGAGATTTTTAATCCAGGGTCAGCAGTTATAAAGTGGTATGATGACAAAGTCGGACACCCTGAGCGTAAACCATATGGGAAGAAATCTGAATTAGAATGTCAGTGAAATATATTCATGTGGTATGAGAATTTGTTAGAAATTAATAATATAGTCACTAAACTTATCTAAGATTCTATTCATTATTCAAAAAGGTAAGTCAAAATATTTATACACATTTAAATTTCTGTGTAATATTATTAGAAAATAAGTTACGGTGCGATTTAGTTTTACTTGCTAGTGATGCAAATGTTTTGCTAGCAAACTATTTGGTCACTAGCAAAATTTGCTAGTGAGCAAAAAAGATGAAATCTTGTCCTGCGTACGTCCCTCTATGTGCTTCCAACTGGGACTATGACTGGCCAACGATACATTAATGATGTTCTGCTTCCTCATGTTCGCATGTTCCGTGGTGCTGTCGGTGATAGATTCATTTTCATGGACGACAACGCAACATGTCATCGAACAGTCGCTGTGCAAGAGTGTCTTGAGAGCGAGGATATTCAACGCATCGTATGGCCAGCACGTTCTCCAGATCTGAATCCCATTGAAAATGTGTGGGATGCTTTGGGGAGGAGTCTTGCTGGTCGCCAATGCCCTCCAGTAAACAAGGACACCCTTATCCGTGCACTGACAGAGGAATGGGATAAATTACCCCAACAGCTGCTTGATAATGTTGTGCAAAGCATGACACGACGTGTGGAATCTTGCATCGCCCTCCATGGTGGCCATATCCCGTATTGATATCTTACGCCGGAACGCCTGCGGACGGTAATTGCATTTTTTTCACGTTTGCGTATTCTGCACAAAATGGCCTGTTTGTCCCTTGAACACGTTCCAAAGCCTTCTGGATTTCAGAGCACAATAAATTGTCTTTCTTGTAATGTCCTGACATTATTTTATTTCACTTGGCATCCAACCACACTTACTTTTTTATGCGCTATATAGCCGTTTATGATCCGTCCTTAGCAACTGTCCAGCAGTGTATAAGTTCTTCTACACCTCCTTTGTCTGTTGATCCATCCAGCAATAAACTTACAAAATGCTGATCTTTCAGTTCACAAATCAGCTCATTTCTTATCCCTGCTGCAATATAAGACACAAATTCTTTACATCTTTTGTCATTGTTAATATTCTTTTCTGACTTCAATACCTAATTTTTCTGCCAATAACAATTGCCCTTCCAAGTCGCTAAAAGGTTTATTATTTTTAGCAATGAAATAGGCAATATTAAAAACAGATTTCATGTGCTGAAACATATTTTAATCCATTTTTTTTACACACACTGCAATAGGGGTAGTTTCTGGATGTAATTCTGCATTTTGTGCTACCATGCATTTCTGATGCTGATATGACTTATGTTTTTTAAATGTTTCCAGTTTGAAAGGTCCAACAAAACCCTTTACCACTTTAGAACTGACATCCGCTATCCCAGGAAATGCAGCACATATTTCACATTGTGCAATACCTGTTCTTTCATTAAAAGTAAGCCACAGTAAATCCTTTAACCATGCTGTTTGAAATTTCCTCCTTTTTCCACTGTATGCCTGACTTAGTGAAGGGGAATGGAGGTTCAGATCTTCTGTACTAACTTCCACCTCAGTTTCTTCTAATGAAATGGAAAGCTCAGGATCTTTCCTTTTTTGTGGAATCACAAAAAACTTGTTAAACGGGATTGCTTCCCATTTCCCAAATCTCTGCTTGCAGCTGCTCGTTTCATTTTTTGAAATGAATAAAACACACAAAGCTGAAGTTAAAAAACACAACAGAATCTTGAAACCAAAATAAAATAAAATGCGTAAGCATGCGACTAAAGTTGAACTATCACCACAGAAGTGTTCTCTGTTAATGACAACCAGTTTGCAGGTACGCGACCTTTCGTGACGCTTTCTGCCTGCAGGGAGAGTAAGGTAGAAGGGGAACAATGAAAGTGGAGCCAGAGAAATAAATGGAATGTTTTCCACTGCAACTCTCCCCAGGTCAATGGTTAGTCACATACTTTGTTTTGCTGACTTGCGGCATGCGGGAGAGGAAGGGTGCAAAAGAAACCGGACGGACAAAGGTCAAAACCAGGGTCGTAGTCAGAGGAGAGCCGCCCGACCTCAATGACCTACCGCCCCCCTAATTTCTATGCCTGGCTACGGGCCTGGTCAAAACTCTTCCTGCACAACTGAATTTCAGCTAACTTTGAAGCTTAAAAGTTCTGTTGCAACATACAAAATCCGAAGAAAAAAAATTGATGTAAAATTCAATCCGCTGAACAAAGGCAGTTGTTGTCGGCAAGCGTAATTGCCGAAGCTTCAGCCATCAGCCCATTCGCTCCCGATAAGTTACGAGTTCCCACTTCCAAGCGCAGAGTGTGCTTCTCCACTAAAGGAGGAATTGTTTTGAGCACGCACACTTGCTATTATTGATGCGTGCGTTCCACCTGTAGGATCAAGCGGCGCGGGAGAAGCAGCTTTCCTTTATTTTTGGATGGCCTTAAAACGTTTAACAGAAAAAATTAAAGGCAGTTCCTAGCAGAAAATGGAAAGCCATCTGCAGTTGCACTTTCAAATATTAACTTCCAAGAAAAGGCCTGCGGAATGATTACATCAAAGTACGATCTGACAAGAAATCAGTTTCATGTAAAATAATAAACCACAGAAGTATGGTAATAACTTCTGTGGTTTATTATTTTACATTTATAATGAGGAACGTACTCCACTTCAACCTTTCACTAGGCTACATTGAAGGCATCTAGTTTCTAATACAAGCCACTCCGCATGCTTTAATACGAAGCAATTTCAGAAGTACTGAAAATATTATCACAACTATTACTCATAAATAAAGCAGAGGTAACAATTATAAAAATCATAGCAAGATATAAAAGTGAATTTAAACAGCTGTTTTTGGAAATGTGGAAATAATAGAAGACGAATAAAAGCCACCTGAGTAATGAATTTATAAGGAGCAAATGGAGGAATATACGGTATAAAGGCAAGTATTTGTACTGTGCAATTTGGGAAATAATATGCATACGAGACCAACGAAAGATTTAAAAAAAAAATGCGGAACTTTTTAACAGGGTGAAAAATTATATTTCGCAGCAAGAATGCGAACTACTTTCCGTTTCTTTTGTTGACTGCAGCTGCAGAGCATTCATTCTGTAATTTTTTATTTTTTTTCTGCTATCATTCTTTCTCGATTTCTTCATTGTCGCTTTTCTTTCTTTTTTCCTCTGATGACAATTTCATTTGTCGTGCTGAAAACTTTCCTGCACGACTGCATGATATCAAAGCTTAACAAATAAATCATGTAAATGGTGCAACTTTGAGAACATGAATGCTTTTGAACACCATGCATCATTTCTTACAAATTTTCCAACTCCTTCAGTTTCATTTTAGGAAATTCCCCCTCGCTTATGAAGCTTAAATACAACTACAAGGGGAATAACATTTAACAACTCAGGAGAGGGGAAACATTGCGGGGGAGGGGGGTCGTGATTACGGGAGATAACTTTACTCCGCCTGACTTCCGTTTTTGGCAAAATTTTCAAGCTGAAAAACAAATATTTATGGAATGAAACGATATTTAACAACAATAGTGGGTATAAGAAACATCGCGAGAAAAAACCCCCACTATTGTGGGGGAATTGTTTAACTCCGTTAACTTACTCTTTTGAAACACGAATATACCGTCCCCAAATGGGAAAGACACCCCTCCCCCAAGAAATTCTCTTCAGTTTTGCATCGGTCTGGAAAATGACCCAAATGATGGCAAAAGCGGAATTCCACGAATACGTGGAAGAATCTCGTTATGAATATGGGATTCACAACTAGTAATTAATAATAATTGAGCCAGCATCGAAAATAGCATTGAAGGAAATAACACAGTCCCTCTCCGCTAAACCATTGCAGAGCAATTGCGGAAAAGTAAAGTTATTACCACTGGTGAATTAATTTCTCTTTCACACAGCCTTATACATGCTAAAAAGATTAAAATAAAATAATCCAGTAGGTATATAAATTATTTCACATGCAGTTGTATAAGTCTGAAGAATGAAATATATTAGAAGCTACATGCGAGTCCCGATTGAAGTGTTTTTAAAGAGAAAAATTATCATTTTAGTTATAGGAGTATACTACAAAGGAAAAGGATAATTTTTTTTTCTGACCCTGTGTAGTTGTCATAAAGTACCTTCCTGACATTCTAATAATTTTGATCACAATCATACCAGAATACACGCTCCGTACGTGCTTGCAGTGGCAGACGCCACCAACTGTGCGGGGAGCAAGCTCCACCTACTTTAGCAGATCACCTCAACCGAAGGTCACGACCTGACCCACAGAGGGGACCTTGATAACAGCTGGTGCCTTGAACGCTTCAGCGCCCTAACTACGGAGCAGCTTTTGTATGCGACAGATACAAACGCGCCGATCTAGTTGGTCACTGGTAAATTGCGGGACTTCCCTCTTCACGCAAAAGCTGTTTGCCATTTTCATCAATTTAATTACAGTAAAAACATTTACAAAGTAGATTTTCCCACTTCAGAATAGGAAAACCACATCTGTTAAATACATAAATTAAACGCAAAAAATTCTTGTCGCCTGCATGAAATTTTTAGGCGCCTTGGCGACCTGGTGCCCGGGTTTTGTCGAGCCCTGGTTATACTCAAGTATAATAATGAGGTAACAGCCTCAATATTTTTATTATTCATAGTGAAAGTTAAATATGTATGAGGCAGGAGTTGATTTTTAGAAAAAATCATAAATTTAGTTTTTGAAGTATTAATGAATAACTCATTTGAGTTTTTATTTAGTAGAAATGTTACTTAAGGTGGAGGAGGCCTGAATGAAAAATAAAATTTAGCAGAAAGTACAAAAAACACACACATGCACACAGAGAGAGAGCTAGAGAAAAGAACATTTTACTCCAAAGATTCATTGCTCCTGCGGGTTACCATATATACCTAGTCTTACTATAAATACTGTTACAAAATATTCAATGAAATAAAAGAAATTTAAAGATATTTTAATACACCCGTGATATGACGTTACAAGTAGTACACTTGTGAATTCATGGCACCAATCACTTTTCAAAATGGCATCCTTTTGCCTTCACACAGTTTTTCAGTCTCTGTGGCCACTCGTCAATAGCTTTACTCAGGGTCTCCTCAGGGAAAGTTGCTACTGACTGCACCAAACAGCGTTTGAGACTCAATACTGGGGTGTCTCTTCCTGCAGGCCATGTCTTTCAGTGTGGCCCACAACCTGTAGTCCAATGAGTTGATGAAGTCTGGGCTGCTAGAAGGCCAATCAGCTGGAGAAATGAAGTCTGGCAAATTTGCCTGAAGCCACTCCTGGGTTGACTTGGCCTTGTGGGCGGGTGCGAAATCCTGCTGAAAGCTCCACTGTCTGTTTTGGAAGAGGATGTGACTCACATTTTTGACCACTAGCTCCAAAATCCTGTCTTGGTAGACTTTGGTGGATATTTTCACTCCTTTCTCATAGAAATGGAGCTCTGTGGTACCCTGACCCTCGTAGGAGACTCCCAACCAAACCATGTCAGAAGCAGGATGATGGCCCCTCATGATTAGGGCAGTTATTTTATTGCAGGAAAAAAAAGGCAAAATTTGCTAGGTAAATTATGAAATTTCACGAAAAGTTCAGGGCCAATGATATACACTAACATTTCTCAAAAAAAAAAAAAAAGTCTACCAAGTTACAAAGCGATAATACAAGTGACTAGTACGTAACTAAATAAACATTATAACTTTTAAGTTTTTAAAATTGATACTTACATTTATAAAGCATTCAAATTCTGGTAATATTATCAACGCCGTTACACGAGATCAATATTTCCATTAAGTAGACGACATTTTGATACATTATATTGTACATACACAGATTTTCTTCTTTAGTGCTGTGTCTGTTGTCCTGTAACAAGTTTTTAAATTTAGAAAAGGATCATTCAGCATGAATACTGTTTGTGGGTACTGACAGACAACAGATGGCGACCTTATGTAGCTTAGGAAAACGACCTTTTTCGTATTCCAGAAGTCTAGCAAACCTTCGCTGACACGAAATTCTTTTATAGTCGCTTTATATGAACGAAATTCACATTTTAGGGTCCTCTTCTTCAAACATAGGAATGTGGCTGAAAACAAACAAATCTTCTTCGTCGTCTAAAAGGTCCAAGGACTTAAATTGATCGGGATCAAACACCCTACAAAAACCTACATGCTTTAAAGAATGCTTTTATCTTCCAAAAAAAAAAAAAAAGCTTGTATTTTTTGTAACAAGTGGATAGAGACATGCAGCGACATGTTCGCAGTCTTGTCTCTTGCTAAGAAGACTGTTGGTGATGTCAGACATTTTATTATATATTTTGTGCGTGGAAATTCCCTGCTTTTCAAATAAAGTGAGCCATCTAGAAATATATGGCGCACAAACCTCAACCTGCTTCAGATTTTCTTTTAAATTCCTATCTTGACAATACCCAATGATTTTATCCACAGTACAACTGCTACTGTTGTCTTTTTCTTTTTCAAAAAACTCTGCGTAGTCTTCTAAATGTTTGCACTGAAAAAGCACGGTCTCAAACCCAACTGTTGCGCCTAGTCTGCACAGGTACTGGTGGTAGTCAAGGTATTTTGTCCTTTTCTTGCAAAAATAGTCAAAAATGTCCGTTACGGGAGGGACAAGCTGTGAAGGCACGTTCAACAGCAACTACTAAAGACTAAGAGTTAACATTTTCAAATTCATTCTGCCAAATTTCGCCCAAAAGATTTTAAAAGATGCGCATTGCATGTGACATGCACACCATTCCAAAATACGGTTTTCAGGCTCTTTCCCCAAGCTTTGGACATGTAAGATGCATCGCATTGCTTATTACAAAAGCGGTTATATTAGCAAAAAGTTTTTCATAATTATTAACGCAGTGAAGTATTGCCTTTCTGACTGCTTTAAAATTTACGGATTTCAAAGTGATGCACTCAAGGAAGATTGCATTCAAAGATGTTTCATCATTTCAGCTGATGGAACAGCAAGAATATTCAAAATCTATCTATCTTCAGAATCAGTTGTTTTGTCTTCTGCTACGATGGTTACACTGGATACTGATTTAAAAAAAAATCTTTCACTTGTTGCTTTTGAATATCATATCTTTTCGGCAAATAACATTTCCGTATCCAGTTTGCATTTGGAATAACACCGATATCTCTTAACGAATTTTCAAAGTAATTTTTTAATGTAGGGTTATCCAGTTTGGAAAGTGGGCCGGGTGTTAGCTGCACAAAAAGGCACCAGTTAATTTCGAAAGTTCCATTGAGCGATGCTGTTCTTGTGCAGTTCTTTTCTCAATGAATTCATCATCACATTTCTGCATTATTTTCGGTTGACTGTTCAGACACTTCCCCCTTTTTTTTTTTATGCAGCTTGCTTGCTAAATGCTTTTCACAACTGTCCTTTCTTGAAAAATCCAGTGGTATGTTGCAACACAAACATAACAATAGACTTTTGTTCACATGAAACACTCCCTTGCTGTACTGCTTGCATCTTTCAGCACCCATCTTACTCACATGGCTCATTTTTCTCAAAATTAAAAAAAACAATATTGAGAAACTTCATAAACTACTCACACAAAAGCACAAATTTTCTAAGCTAAGTGTCTGCAAAACACTTTTCTGTAAGCTCCAGCTAAAATTACTAACACAACTGATGGCATACGGTTTACTAATCTGGCAAGTCACTAAGGCCATTCTACAGTAGTGGTGGTGGGGGGATCACAAAAGACCACGTGTGCACTCTTTAGCAGAGTGCATGTGACCTTAAATTACCTGTCAAACTTGTTCGAAAAGAGTATCTTTGTAACAAACAATCGGGAGGTAATTCAAGATTTAAAGCTCTGGCTTGGATTTTCAAGTAGGATTACTTTGCGGTATATTTTTCGTGTTAATTCTAACAAAGGCAGTTTAAAATTATTTAATTATGAAAAATACAGTAATCAAAAAAATATAATAGAAATTAGGCAAAAATAGGTAAAAAATCTGAGATTCGCGAATATATTTGATATTTGTGAAATTACAGAAAAACCCCTAAAATTTGCAAAAAAAAAAAATCGCGGAAAGTGCTGCGACAGAATTACTGCCCTAGTCATGATCCTTGGAGCTTTCTTGTGAGGTTGACACATAGACCCAGTCATTTTGGCAGTTGAAAGCCTCTTCAACAGTGAAAATTTTTTCATCAGAGAAAAGGATCTCTCTGTGGCGATTGGCTGCATAACGTTGCAGCAAATGTTTCGCTTTTAGCCCCCTCTGTTGGTTCAGTTGTGGGGTGAGGAAGTGCCCTGTACGCTGCCGGTAAGATCTCACCCTTAGGTCATTCCGCAGCATGCGTCACATCGACATTCTTGAAATGTTCAGGTCATGAGCCATCGCCGATTGTTTTCTAATAGGATTTTGTCAAATACAGGCTGCCACTGCTTTCACCAGGCGAGCAGTCGCCACGGTATGCGGCAGACCCTTTCTGGGGCAGTCAGTGACAGCCCCAGTCTCAAGGAACCTTTTTATGGTCTGGTAGACAAAAATTCAGCTGATTTTCAGCTTCTTCAGCATGTTGAAAATCTCGGAAGCTGATTTTCCAACTTTATGCAGCACTATCACAGCAACAAGATTCTCATAATCGCTCCACTCCATGGCAAGTACTTCATAAAACACATTATCTCCTGTGTGACTGAACGCACAATGATTCACTAGCTACTTCATGCCTCTTGGCTGGTTGGTGACATTGCACGCCATTTGTCAAACGTTTGTAACAGTATTTATGCTAAGACTGTAGGATAGACGGAGAATATACTTGACTAGATTGAGTTAACATTTGAAGCAACTGCTATTAAAAATATTTCTGATAAAAGCAGGACTAGATTAACACATAGTCACATACAACACATGGGACAGACACAAAATGAACTGGGACTCCATAGAGGTTATTTGGCATCAAATGAACACATGCATCCAAAAACTGGAAGACATAGAAATGTCAGTAACTATCTAGGCTGACAAATCCTTCCACCATTGTTGACAGTAGTGGAAATAATTCCTTCCAATGATGAATGAGGATCTTGTTAGAAATTTTAAGGTAAATTACCCAACTACCTAGTTCCCCTTAATACAGGGCTGGAAAAATATATTCCAGATCTAGGAACCATGTAAAGCAAATTCAAATTTCAATGAATAACACATAAACGTTATTTGTAGTGATTTTTTGTTAGAACGCTGAGTAATATAGTGTATTTGCTACCACTTTTTTTTCTACTTAGTGCTAAACAAAATTCCAATTTCCATAATTTTCTTGTCCTGTTCTTCCAGTCACTGCTCTCAAAACACAATTTTAGATTTTGATTTTATCAAAACATGTAATTTCCCTTGTTTGAATGTTTGTCCCAGTTTGTTGGTGCTTGCCTGTTTTAATTGTTGAGTTTCTGCCTCAACCAATATAATTTTTTTTATTGTTGTAATGTTAATATTCATTTTTGTAATGTCGATTGTTTCACATTTGGAACACATCTGCTTCACTCTGATGAAGCATTGTTTTGTGTATTTTTGTGACACTCCTTATCAAGGTAAGATTCTTACAACAATAAAATATAGCCAGTCAACAAAGCACACACTTGTATCACTTTGCTTTGTTGTCATAACAACAAAAGCAGATTTTTCACAGCTGCTGTTGTGACGTCATCTCATTCAAATCATTTTGACATGTCAGAGCTGCATTACATCACACAATTAAAATCGTTTCAGCAACTTTTTTAGAAACAGGAAAATGTTACAAGGTTACATCAGGAATTTTGGTTTTACTTTGTTGTTCATAAATGACATACAGAATTTTTCATTTAGAATCCTGTCGTATGAAATTTCATTTTAAGATTTATTCATTCCCCTTGCAAACCTAAAATGATTATTTTGGATTGCCAAACCAGTTTCTTTTCTCATTTAAGTGTGAAAATTGAGAGTTCCAATACAGTAGGTAACAGTGTTTTATTATTTCATGTGTAGGCTTCAGGAAGAAATATGGTTTGGGAACTTTTTCCTTAAACTACAAAATTCTGAGAATATAACTCAATATTTTCCACAGAATATAACCAGGTATTCTTTTATTTGTATTTGCAGAAGAAATGGAAAAAGAAAGCAAAAAATACTGTTTTATTGTGCTTCTGTGCATGAACTGCCATAACATTTTAACGTTTGCAACAGCGCTATGCAAAGTTTACAAACAAAAGAAAATACCTGGTTATTAAAAAAATACATATCTTATTTCTCCTGTCATTATTGACGGGCTTTTCACTTAGTTAAGATATAATTTGTCGAGGTTCAGATTTGCACATATAAACTCAAGTACTGCATTTTCTGTCTGTATAATTCATGATGGCATATAATCAATCCATAGACTATGAAATTCAGAAAGAAAGAAAAAATGTATTCTCACTATAATCTGTAGATTAGGAAATTCAGAGAAAAAAAGTTTTCTTTTCTTCTTCGTAAAATCTGTGGTGACATGTGTCCGTGAAATTCATTATATGTATATATATATATATTTCGTAAATTTCACACCTGTTGTGTTTATCCTGAAATGTAATTTATGACAAAAAAGTAGCTTTTCACAAGATACCCAAAAGTCCAATGCAGTAAAAAACAAATTTGGCTAAGAGTTTTAGCTAATGGGTTGGGCCAGGTATGACAAATTTACACGGTTGGTGATTAGGTGGTGCCAATTTTCAAAACCCCCAAAGTGGGGAGAACGTAAGGAAGAGCTCGGCTTATGACATCATAGAAACTGGAATGGCTACTAGTTTCTACAAATCATTTGACGTCACATTCATGATTAAAGAAGAGAAACTCCACAAGGACATTTTGTATGCGCACATGATGAAATCACGGAATTTTAATGGCACTCACTAAGAAACAGCGCCATTTAAACATTTTCACATTGATGCAAAAAGAAATATTAATGTTTTAGCAAAATTGCATTTATTTTTGCAAAATGCGATCACGGTTTATACCCTGATCACTTCTTTCCATGGAGTGTGGCGATGTGATTTCATATTATGTTAGATAAAAAGAATGTCTATGATTGCCTGTAACAACTGATACCCAGCTAACGTGAATTTCAATGTGTTTGCCAAACCCCATGTTTTATGTCATATCTTAAAAAAGAAGTAGCTACAGGAAAAACTAAGACATTTTTGAAATCTCCATTATATTTCACAACTAATGACATATATAAATGATGAAATAACTGAAAATTAGTTGGTTAAAAAGAGTTAAACTTAAAAATTCATGGCTTTCACAGGCCATTCAATACTTTTGCATGCTACTCACTGTACCCGCTAGTGGTCTGGAGATTGGAATGCAGACTGCATAATGTGAACTAAAAAAAGGTAATCTAAGATCAAAATTGAAAACATCCAGATTTAAATAAAAATGTTATTGGGATTGAGTTTTTGTTGCTGAATTTTTAAGGCAGCAAAATAAATAAGCATGATTTTAACAATTTTAAAGAACATTTTTTTGTTATGGTGCCCTACTGCTCATTAGATTTGGAAGACCAGCTAAGCTTTGATTTTTTCACCTCAGCATGTCATTGTATTCAACTCGTACTCCTAGCCTTCATGCTAAAGTATCCGGGGAAACAATGTAAAATCCTCAGTTTGTGTATAAGCTGATTGTCGTTTTCCCTTGGGGACTGACTGATGTGACTGTTGACCTCTGTTAAGAGCTTATCGTTAATGTTAATCCTACCATAGCAGTTCTGTGCCAACTAAAACTTGTTCAAAGGTGTCCATAAATGGAGGTTTCACTGTGTTTTTATAATTCAGAATTAATGCATATATTTCTTTACTTTTAAAATCAAAGCACTGGAGAACTTATATTTGCTACCCGTGTAGATAAAATATGTTTCATAATAAAAATTCATTTTATACAGTTAAACTATAATTGTTTTAGTTTCAGTGTGCATAATATGCTTAACCTCTTTCTTATTGCAGCCATGGTTGAATAATGCCTGCATGTTGAAGATCTCAGATCAGTCATCATGGCAGTATCCAGAGTTCCTTCACCACCACCCCCAAATGAGTTGGCAACACCTGTTGCGGAAAGTTGGTGTTATACTCAGGTAATTAGTAAAATAATAATTAACTATACAAAATTACCAATATTACAGTGTATTAGAAATGTTTATTTCATTGTTTGGGTATTTGGGAAACTTAAGTCATTAATCAGCTTATACAAGAAACATCCAAGATTCTTTTTTGAATTTTTGAGATAAATTACAAGAGTTGCAAAAGTATTTTGAAGTGTTTTTATTTTTTTCATTAGATTTGCTAATGACACATAGCACCTGGAACTTCTGGCTAGCAGCAAAATTTCTGGTCTACTGTTTTACCATCCTGGTGGTGGCAGAGTTGGTCCCAGGTTCAAGTCTTCAATGAGGTACTGGTGTGACGCATTTCTAGAACCAGTGTCCCGGAATTAGGGCTGTCAACTTTTTATAGCCAGATCACTAAGCCTCCCGAAAGTTGGTTCAAGTCTTCAATGAGGTACTAATGTGACCCATTTCTAGAACCAGTGGCCCTGAATTAGGACTGCCAACTTTTATAGCCAGATCACTAATCCTTCCTCCTCCCCAAAGTTGGTCCCAGGTTCAAGTCTTCAATGAGGTAATGGTACTGGTGTGACCCAGTGGCCCTGAATTAGGACTGTCAACTTTTTATAGCCAGATCACTAATCCCCTTCCCTCCCCAAATTATTTCAAGTTATTCTGCCTCTTATAACATGTCCATGTCAAATCACTGATGGATGTTTTTGCATCTTCAACCAATCTTCCTTCACATTTTCCCCATGACTTCCGGTCTCTTATAATTGAGCTTAATATAATACCTTCCTAGGTCATCAGCTCCTCAAACTGTGGTGACCCAAGAGATACTGAGCACCTCATCAAATAGTTTTATAGCAGTAAAGAAAACATTGAGAAAATTTAGCAGTATAAAGCATAAACTTTCAGCATCTATGAAATTCTAATCAATCACTTCATTGCATGCTTCATAGAGCTTCCTGGACCTATTGGCATGAATGGTTAAACTTTGTGTAGGAGTACCTACCTAATCTTGACCCTTAAGCATTTGGGAAAGAACAGGAAGGAAAATGATGTATGGAGGGATCATAGTCACCTGTGTATTTTGATTTCATTCTGCCTAATTCTCATTCAACCTAATGTGATCTTCAGTTACTTTTTCATGAAATGTGCAGTGTGTGTCAGTGCTCCCCCTTAAATTGTGAGTAATCACTTCCAGAAACAAATAGGTTTGTCTTAACAGAGGTGAGGAATATGATAATAGTTTTTAAGAGAGATTAAAAAATCATGTAACCTGAATTACTATTAAGTTAAAAAAAATATAACTACAAAAAATCTGAAATTTCTTGGCGTAGAATACAAATACAACTTTTCAAGCTTTCGCACATCAACCAGATGGCTGTGCAAAAGCTTGGAAAGTTTTATTTGTATTCTACGCCAAGAAATTTCATAGTTTTAGTATAGTTATACTATTTTGAGTATAATTGGTGTACAGTTCGTACTTATTGTACTATTAAGTTGTTGGGAGAAGGGCAATTTGTAGGAAACATTAGACAAGATGCAGTTTTTTGACCAAAACTTTTGGTAATTTATTTCTTGTTTTACATAATAATCATACCAGTATGAACTGTTAAGGCAGAAATATGAGTTGCTGAGTATAAGAGTTAATCTCAAACCATTTGATTAGTGATTTTGGTAGCCCTTCAACAACTTCTAGTTTAAGCACCCAACACAGTTCTGTGGGCATTTCTGAAAATATGTGAAATGAGAACCTACACACACATTTGATACCTTAATCCATCCTTTATCACAGCATCGCTGGATTCCTTGAGATGAATTGTAGTAATTAAATAAGAAAATAGATGTAGGATCTAAAATGGATCCTACATCCATTTCTTATTTAATTACTGGATGTAGCATCCCCACCATCTAAAAGAAGGAAAGAAAACTGTATTACCAGATATTCCATATGTTTGCTCTGTCCATTGAACAGTTAATTTCATGACTATTGTACATCATGTGTATCTGAATTGGGTTAAGAAGGAAAATATAATTATTTATACAAATTTGAGTTCGGTTGCCAGTAGTGCATATTAAGCTGTTGCTCTTCTTTTCAGCAGTTCACAATAAAGTTGTTAATTTTGTGGCAAATCACGACTGAATTTCCAAAAAGTGAGTTGAAAAAGTGGGATAAAAACTTCTGTTTAATTATTTGAAAATTCTCCCTTCCTGTATCACTTAATTTCATGGTAGATGGTGGTCAACTATAAATTTATGTAAGAAAATGGTTGTAGGAATGATGCACCAATGCTATTAGGAATCTAGTAGTGGTGGAGAACAGAAACTTATTATGTTTTTTAATGAGTATTTTTAATGGAATGCATGTTACATGTCTGTCACTTACAGCCTCTTCATCCTATATCAGCCTACATAGTGTTTTCCCACTTTTTTTTTTTTCCTAGATAAAATCAAAGTTTAAAATTTGTACTTAACTAGTCATTGACTAACTTTTTCTGACCTGAAAAGCTGTTTCTTTGGCAAAATGAGTAAAATGTTTGCCCCAACTGTTGCAAAATGGAAATAGGCATTTTAAGAAAAATTAAAGTTTGAAAATCAGTTGTGAGAATTTTCTTACTGTTAACTCTTTTAAAACTAGTTTGTATGTCACAAAAAAAAAAAAAAAAAAAAAATAAAATAAAAATGCTGCTGGTTGTAGCACAGAGCGAATTACTGTTTTGAACTTCAAATTTTACATAAAAAAAGTGAATTTCGGTTGATTGATATTGCAACAGCTGTAAGGAATGGAATGCATTCATACCTGCCAACTACTATGGAATGCCCGTAGTTTCTATGGATTTAGTTGTCTGACTACGGAACTCACTCTCAAAACTACGGACTAAAATTTTGATTTTGTTTAATTTTTTTTTAATGTTGCTATTATTTCATGTTTTAAGTGGATCCATGGAATTACGCCTTTTTTTTTTTTTAGTTATCATTTAGGTCATCTTTGAAATCAATGCAAAACTGAAACGAATGGGGGTGGGGTGTATTTTCCATCTGGGGACAGTATTTTGTGTTTCAAAACTTTATAAAACGGTAATTAAATGGAGTGAACATTTTTTGCCATAATCGTAAATTTTTCTCCTGATGTTACCTTTGTGTCCAATATTCTTGTTAAATATCATTTTATTGCATAAATGTTTGTATTTCAGCTTGAAAATGGAAGTTAGAAGCCACGAAAATTTTCCCGTAATCTTCAGGCGTAGGAGTCTTTCGCGAATTCGAGGAATACCACCTTTTTTGTTATTATTTTGGTCATTTACGAGATTGTTGCACAAGTGAACAGAAATGGGGGGGGGGGGGGTTGTTCGTCAGAGAACGGAGATCGGATTTTTTCCGTAATCATAATTATTTTTTTCCCACAATGCTGCCTCTGTCTAGTATTATTCTTAAATATCATTTTACTGCATAAATATGTTTGTATTTTACCTTGAAAACACGGGGAAAGTTTCCAAACTGGAAGTCGGACAGAGCAAAGATTTTTTCTGTAATCGCTAACCTCCCTTCCCCGCAATGTTCCCACTCTCCTGTGTTGTTAAATATCCCCTGTCCCATAAGTTTTTGCATTTAAGCTTGTGATACAAGAGGAAAAATTCCCCAAAAATGGAAGTGAAGTTGGAAAATTTGTAAAAACTGATGTAGTATGGGAAAATTTGTAAAAACTGATGTAGTATGGTGTTCAAAATATGCTCAAAGGTATACCATTTTTCTAAAATAGTTGAAGCTTTGATATCATGTGCTCATTGTCCTTCGGCTAGAAGTTCTTTCAGCATGATAGAAGAAATTATCGTTATCAGACGGCATAAAAAAAAAAAAAGAAAGGTAGAAAAGCAACAATGAAGAAATTGGGAGAAAAAGATATCAGCAGAAAGAAAAATTAAGCAGTGGATGCTGTGTAGCTGCACAGTCAACAAACGACAAACTGAGAGTAGTCTGCAGTCTTGCTGTGTGTTTTGATTTTTCACCCAGTTAAAATGTTGTTTTTTTTTTCCTTTATTCTCATATAAACTGCAATTTTACAGCCAGTGCGATCATATGGTGAGTGGAGGTTCGCGCGCCGTATGTTCACTTGCTTGGATTTCCCATCTGTCAAGCGTTGTAGAATTCTGAATGCCTCTGATTTTTACTGGAAGTTTTGAACTTAAATCTTGCAATGTTACCTATCATGCCTTCGTCAAGGGAATAAAATTTGTGTTGTGCGTGTGTTAAGTTTGTTTCATTAGAGTCCTTGTTGTAATGTTTCGTTTTGGTGCGTGTTTCGTTTCGCAAAGAGAAGGATCGTTTTGTAAAAACGTCTTGTGTATGCCGCACAATAATACTAGTTACTACTGACGAAGCTCTTTCCATTGTTGGCAGGTATGTGCATTTCATTAGAGAAATATATTAAGATAATGTAAAAGTGCTATTTTGCTTAAAAAAAGTGTGTGTGGGTATTTTTACTTTAAAAAGCCTTTCACCACTGGGGAATAAGAAAATCTAGATTTCTATAGCAGCTGTAAATGAATGGTATGTAGATTTATATGAACTGCTTCAAATTATTTATTTGTAAACTTAAATATATATTATATGTATCATCATTGTCAACCATCATCAATCCACTGCTGGATAAAGGTCTCCCCCAAGTTTCTTCCACAACGGTCTGTCTTGTGCCAGTCTCCTCCATATTACTCCCACATATTTTCAAATTTCATCTACCCATCTCCCATGTGGTCTTCTGGGTCTTTCCTTGTCCCTTGGAATCCAATCTAAAATTTTGGCTGTCCATCACTGGTCTGTCCTTCTGGCAATATGTCTAGCCCATTGCCATTTCAGGGATTTTACTCTGATCATGATGTCTTCCACTCTTGTCATTTTTCTGATCCACGAGTTCCTCTTCTTATCTCTCCTGGTTACACCAAGCATGCACCTCTCCATGTTGCTTTGAGTTGTCTGCAGTCTTTGCATGCCTCTTTTAGTTAAGGTCCACGTCTCTGCACCATATGTAAGCACTGGAAGGATGCACTGATTAAACACTTTTCTTTTAAGACATAATGGCACATTGCTCTTGAAAATTATACTGTTTCTTCCAAAAGCTCTCCAGGCAAGTTTTATATGCCGATTAATTTCTTCATCAATGTGACCCTCACTTGATATCTGCCGTCCAAGATAAATGTAGGTATTGGTTATCTCCAGCTTTCCCCCATCAATCGATAAATCTTCATTTCTTGCAAAAGCATTGTACATCACTTTTGTCTTCTGAAAGTTCATTTTTAACCCCACTTCTTTCCTCTTGTCAGCAAGTTCCTGGATCATACTCTGCAGCTCTGATGGGGTAGTTGCAAAAATGACTATGTCATCAGCAAAACAAAGGTGAGTTAGATAATCTCCATTAATCTTTATCCCTTTGTTTTCCCAGTTCAGTGAATGAAAGACATTTTCCAATGTGGCGTAAAAGAGTTTGGGAGATATAGTGTCACCTTGTCTCACTCCCTTTCTAATTTTTATGGGTGCTGTATTCTCAAATAGCCGAATCTTTGCACTTGCATTTTCATAGATGCATACATTAATATTATTAATAACATCTTCAATACCGCAGGATTTCAAAGCTATTGTAACTGCTGATGGTTTCACCGAATCAAAGGCCTTTTCATAATCGATAAAAGCCATGCATAATGGAAGTTCATATTCCCTCACTCTTTCAATTAGTTCTCTCAGTATGTATATATGATTTATAGTGCTGTAGCCACTCCTGAATCCAGCTTGTTCTCTCGGTTGAGCCATGTCCAGTGTTACCTTCAAGCGGTGTGAAAGAACTTTAGTGAAGATTTTATAAACCACTGATAGGAGGCTGATAGGTCTGTAGTTCCTGAGATCCTCAATGTCACCTTTTTTATGTAGCAGGATCATTGTAGCGTCGTTCCAATCTTCAGGAATCTTCCCTTTATTAAGGCATCGAGTGAAAACTTGGGCGAGTATTTCTTCAATTTCTCCACTTGCTTTTTGTATGATGTCAATGGTAATTCCATCTTCTCCTGGAGCTTTTCCCAATTTCATGTTCTTGATTGCATGTGCAACTTCTGCTGGGAGGACTGGAAGAACTCTGGTACTTTTTGTAATGTCTGGAATACAAGTATCATCCGTTTCATATAGTTTTGAGTAGAAATCTTTTACTCTTGTCAAAATTTCACTTCCATTTCTTGTTACAGAACCATCTTCTTTTCTCAGAGCCATAATCTGTTTTCTTCCCTTACTGAGATGTCCCTTTGCTCTCTTCAGGCTTTGGTTGTTTTCAATTGCTTTCCTCACTAGTTCACAGTTTAATTTCCTTACGTCTTCAGTGATACTTTTTCTTACCGTCTTGCATAGCTCCATATATTCCACTTTGGAAGTCACATCTCCTTTGCTTATCCTCATCTCTCTTCTTTTTGCATCAGAATTTTGGTTTTTCCTGATAATTTGTTCGTATGCAACTTATTCTTGATACCAGCTATTTTTGTTGCTGTTTCCATAAGAGCCTTGGTCATTTTTCTGTTAACTTTAGAGATGTCCACTTCTTCCAATGTTAGACCTTCTAGAGCAGAGAATCTGTTCCTCAGTTCCGATTTGAAGGTATTATAATGTTTTTTGAGGCTGACCATGTCAATACACTTTCTTTGTTTTATGAGCTTGCCGCGCTTGAGTTTAGCATTGAGGTGCATCTTACATCGTACCATTCTATGGTCACTACCTGCGTTGAACTTGTTTAGCACACTGCAGTCTTCCATGACAAATTTCTTGTTTCACATAATAAAATCAATTTCACTTGTCAATCCATTGGGATGGCTCCATGTCTATTTCCTTTGCGGCTTTTTCTTGAAAAAGTAGTTCATGATGAAAAACCCTTCTGCCTCTGCAAATTCTACAAGAGTATTTCCATGCTGGTTTCTGTTGCTGTGACTGAATTTACCTACTGAAGTTTCATTCTGTTGCTGTTGCCCTATTTTTGCATTGAAATCTTCCATAATGTTCTTCAAGTGCTGCTTGCCTTTATTATTTAGATGATGAATTTCCTCATAAAATTCTTCAATCTCTTCTTCAGGATGACTTGTAGTGCGGGCATAAGCTTGAATAATCTGAGCCTGGTATCTTCTCGAGAGTTGGATAACAAGTCGTGCATCTCTGTTAAAGGAACTTTCAACTTCTACCACTTTATCCTTCAGTTTCTTGTTAATTATAAATCTTAAGTTCTGCCTGTATCTGTCCCACAATAATGGAAGAGATGTCCACTTTTCAGTTTAATGAGATCTCCTTTTCTCCTTACCTCAATTAACCCGGCAATGTCCCACTTCATCCTTTGTAGTTCTTCCAATTCAAGGAGCCTTGAATCAGAAGATAGGGAGCGTCCATTATACTTAGCCAAGGTCAGCATCAGATGGCAGCCTAGTCCGGTCCTCCGGTGTCTTAGCGCCCTCTGCCTTCATGTCGCACTGGCCGCTGCCTTGGCCAGGTACATTCCAGCTGCCGGAGACTCGAGGGCCAAGATTTAAGTTATGGAGTCATTTTGGAGGGGTTTGGCCACAACTCACAATGCTGGCCAAGCGGGTTGGTGAGTGTGGGATAGCATTTCCTTTAATCCCGATGGTACAGTTATGCTGCTATCGGTGGTCGTCTGAGCCCCTTTAGTGGGAACAGAATGCATCACGGGAAGGCGGAGTTGACATTTGTCAAGGAGAGGCTGTTGTATGTTGTGCATCCCTGTTATAGCAAAGGAAAATGAAGTTTATTCACCTTCAATAGTTGGTAGAGCCTCCACGAGCGGCGATTACAGCTGCGACCCTCCGGGGCATACTCTCAACCAGGCATTGTACGACGACTAGCAGTATTTTCTTCCACTCGGCTTGGAGAAGACAGGTCAGTTCCTTCACCAATTTCGGACGGTGGGGGTACCCCTTAAGTCGACGCTCCAACTTGTCCCAGAGGTGCTTGATAGGGTTAAGGTCCGGGCTCTGCACAGACCAGTCCATTCGATTAATCCCATTGTCACCATACCAAGCCGTGGTGGATCTCGCAACATGACAGGTGGCATTGTCGTCCTGAAAGTAACATGGGTTCACCCCGTAAAACTGCCACAACGTAGCAAGCGCATGGTCATCCAAAATGGTGCAGTAGGTCTTGGCGTTGAGTCTACCAGTAATTGCGACCAAGGGTCCCGTTCCATACCAGGAGAAACACCCCCATAGCATAATTCCACCGCCGCCTAACTTCACAGTTGGCACAGTACATTCTGGCAGGAGGCGTTCTCCAGGCAGATGCCAAACCCAGACCCTGCCATCTGAACGGTAGAGGGTGAACCTTGATTCGTCGCTCCAGAGAACCTGTTTCCACTATTCGACGGTCCACTGTCGACGTTCTTTGCACCACGTTAGCCGAGCAGATGGGCTTCCTTACGGATGATATTCATCGAAAGAACACTCCCAGATGCCTGTTTGAAACACCTCGCGGATGTGGCCCATCGATTTGGTGCGGTTTTTCCGAATTCCTCTGGCCAGCACCCGTCGGTCTCTTAACTCCCAGTTTTGTGGGTCTGCCGGGTCGGGGCACATTCCGACAGTCACTTCTCATCTTCCACTTGCCAATCACGTAGGCGACTGTCGATTTTGGGTACTTCAACTCGCTGGATATGTCACGTATGGATCGGTCATTTCTGTGATACCCGACGATTACACCTTTCTCGAAATCATAGAGCTCCGAACTGCATGGCATCTTGCATGCGACTGGTTGTGTTGTTGTTTTCCACACGATATTTAACGGCGGCGGCCGTGACGTGTATCAGGATCGCAGATATCGTCGATTGCAGGAGTGTCCAATTACTTGTTGGTATATATATATATATATATATATATATATATACTTAAGAGCAAAACTGAAGACTAAGGAAAAAATTTTAGAATTTAAAACGAAGGGTGTTTTTGCTGGTCCTTGATAAAGCCAAGGCTCAGTATTCTCGACACCTTCTACATTCAGTTGTTTTATTTTATTTTTTTCTTTTCTCCTTTTACTCACACAGGTAGATACATAACCTTTTCTATGTTGTACTAGGTGTGAGTCAAAATTATATATGTATTTTTTTGCTTAGGTATCTTTATAGTATATATATATATATATATATATATATATATATATATATATATATATATACATACATACATACATATATAAACTTTCTTGTAAAAACTTGAAAGAATGTGTTGAGAACAATATTATAGGCCTACTACTCTTTAAGCGCATTGAAGGACAAAGGTAGGATTTCAAACTTCAGCAACATCAAGTTGGTGTTCCTGTCTGCCAACACCACGGATCAAGGTGTGATTCGCAGCTTTAAAACCATATATATTGCTTTAAAGGGCGATAATGAACTTGTCAGGACTATGCTAAAGTTCCTAGAATGTATGGAAAATGTAGAAACCAGTGTAGCAAAACAAAAACACAGACTCTAGAAAAGGACAGAGAAAATATTTATTTAAACTATTTGCAGAAAGCAGCTGTGCATAAGACTATTTTCATATTAATTAAGGTAATGCAAAATAATATTTTTTTATTTAATTTAATAGATACACACTACATACATAAAAATATTATTTTTTAGATACATATGTACATGTTTTACTTTCTTGCTCACCATTCCACTCAATTCAGCTTTGGTTTTAGTGAACGAAATATGCGGGTCTGCAGAGGTTCACTATAAGCGGAGTTGACTGTATATGCCAAAATCAGGGATCGCATTCCTCCTAAAATTCCTAATATTTTGTGACCCTCCTTAAATTCCTAAAATTAGACCTAAAATTTGCTATTCATCCTAAAATTTTCGTAAGCTTATTTTTATTAAAAACACAACCGTTATTAACGCCAATAAATTTACCATTACGGTAAGGTAAAAAGACCTGTTATTGTAGAAACACAGCCTATATGCTGTGCTGCTGAAGGGAGGGAAAAATGACGCCATCGAGATGCACTTGCTTCGGGGCGGGCGTTCCATTTTTTTGCCTTCGAACAGTTTTCGAGAGTAACAAGAGATCTAAGGGAAAAAGGGAGGGGTCATTTTCACCCCTGGTTTGCGCTTTGCAGACGAACTCCGTGGCACGCAGAAGATCGTACTTTATTTTTGTACATGCCTTGTGGAACCTCCTCTTTCTGCTGATGTTTTGTTATTGTAAACCGCAGGTGGGTGGAAGCAAAGAAGAAACATGTGGTCTCCTTCCGTAACCTCCGGTAATGACGATGGGATGGTAGCTGAGTATTATCTTGGCAGGCAGTAGAGCACGTGATCATTGACCTTCGATCATGCGTCGGCGACAGCGACCTTCGATGCGCAATATATCTCGGCTCCGACTCGCTTTGACTGAACTTGCGTGAGATGCGTATAATAGTTTCTGGTTTTACGTCTTTTATGGTGTTCTCTGTGCTGTGTGCAGGTTCAGTTCTCTAGTGGTGACCTGCTTTTTTTTTTTTTTTTTTTTTCATATCTTCTGACATCCTCGCAGCCAAATTTCGGGAAGTTATCTGGTTTTGCAATATTGGAACGTGTTTTTGTACTTCCCTTTCATTTTCTGGTTAGTAATACAAGTGTTTAAGATGCCTAAATCCAAAACGAAATTTCAAGATGCGTGGCTCGCCAAAGAATTGGACGGAGTGAAGTTGAAAGAATGGTGTTCTGCAACTGAAACAATATTTTCTGCTAAGTGTATATTGTGTTCAGAAATTTTCAACATTTCTAATAGTGGCTTTTCACAAGTAAAAGCGCATCATAAAGGAAAAAAACATTTGCAGAAATTTCAAAGTAAATTTCAAAATAAGTCCATCCTGAAAGCCTTTGGAGGACGAGATCTTCAGCCCAAAACAAATATTAGTGAAGTACTGAGTCATGATTTACAGTTGGCTAAAGCCGAAGCATTATGGGCCATGAAAGTTGCTAAGGACAATATGTCTTTTGTTTCATGCACTGAAACAGTTGAACTTTTCAAAGAAATGTTTCCTGATTCTGCTATTGCAGCCAAAATGCAACTTAAAGAAAAAAAAAGTTGCTTATGTGATATCACATGGATTGTCAAAATATTTTGAACAGGATTTGAAAAAAGACATTGCATCTAGTAGCCCAGGAAAGGTTACTATAGCATTTGATGAAACTACAAATACACAAGTGAAACGGCAGTTGGATGTGTATCTCAGGTACTGGTCTTCAGAAATAAATTCAGTTTCTTGCCGATACCTAACAAGCGTTTTTCTGGGTCATGCAACAGCAGATATTTTGCTAAAAGAAATTCTTGATGTGTTATCATCCTTCAATATTTCGTTGAACAGAATTATTTGTATCCATGGACAGCCCAAATGTAAATAAGTGCTTTTTACGCAAATTCAATGAAGTTGTAAAACAAGAAACAGGCCAGAAATCTTTGGAACTAGGTTTTTGCAACCTGCATGTTGTTAGTAATGCATTTAAAATTTTTTTGACAAGCTTAAATATAGATTTTGACGAATTTGCTACTGATATGCATTACTTTTTAAAGAGTAGTGCTGCAAGACGAGAGGATTATAAATCTGTCGAGGATATAACATTGGTCACTGCCAAATTTCTTTTGCGTCATGTCAGCAACAGATGGTTAACCGTTGGTTCTGTAGCCCAGAGGCTCTTGGATCAATGGCTAAATATTACAGAATATTTTTTAAACTTCTTGCCATCTCAAAAAATATTTGAAAAACAACTGCGCAATTCGGCAAGGTATAAAAGAATTCACTGTTTCCTGAAAAATGAGCTTACTCCTTGCTATTTAGCATTAATTTCATTTTCACACCAAAATTTTGAAAAGTTTTCATTATGTTATCAGAGTGAAGAACCAAAAATACACCAGTTATATTCTGATTTAAATACTTTAATGAGGAATGTTATGGCTCAGTTTATCCAAGATGATGTTATAGCAGGGAAATTTGGAGAAGACCTAAAGAATGTAGATTTTGAAAACAAAAATTCATGGAAAAAACTAGGGGAGTTAGAAGTTGGTATGAAGACAAAAATCTCCTCAGGAATGTTCAGGAGACCAGGCAGAAATTATTTCTCTTAGATGTAAGATCATCACTAATTGCAACCACAAAATATTTAAAGTCAAATTTGCCATTCTGCAATCAAAAGCTAAGAGACATAGAAGTTTTAAAGGTAAAAGAACCAAAGAAAGAGTCAACTCAACTTTCAGTCACTGAAGGACTTTCGGAAATAACCAGAATTTCAAGTGTTTTGCATCTTTCTGAGGAACAAATTGATAGAGTAAGAGAAGAGTGGAAACTTTTAAATTGCGATAAGCCAACTCTAGATGAACTAGTGAAATTTTCAGAGGAAGGGCATATTCCAGTGCGGATTGATCATTACTGGCATAATATATTTATTATTAAAGACTCTAGCGGAAAAGAAAAATACTCAAATCTTGCTAAACTCATAAAGTCAATTTTAGTTTTACCTCATGGTAATGCTGATGCAGAAAGGGGATTTTCGGTTAACACTGCTCTGTTAAGGAAGGACAAGGCTAACTTAAAAGACTCAACTATAACATCATTAAGAATAGTTAAAGGGGCCATTAAACACTATGGATGTGTAAGTAAAGTTCCCATAACAAGAAATTTGTTAAATAGTGTTTGTGATTCACATAAATTTTATAAAGAGTATGTTGATAAGCTGAAGGAAGAAGAATCAAAAAAGGTAAAAGAAAGGAAGCAGAAAGAGAGGGAAAATAAGGAAAAGCAGCTAGAGAAAAAAAGAAAAGCTGAGTTTGATGACAAAATAAAAGAAAATGATGCAGAAATAAATAGACTTAAAAACGATAAAGAAGCCTCCCTAGCAATAATTCAAGAGGGAACAGAAAGAATGAGAAAAGCTGTAGAAAAACAAAATACTGTTGAAATAACAGTTGCCTCTAACTTGATCATACAAGGTTCAGCTGAAATAAAGAAAACTGAAAGTAAATTAGTTGTGGTAGAAGCAGAAAAAGATAGGCTAATCAGGAAAAGGTTAAAACAATAATATGAAAAAAGTAATTCAGTGAACAATTGTACATAGTTCTTGGTTTTCAATTACCTTTTTAGGATATTATAATTTAATGTGAAACCTGAAAACTTTACTGTGAAAATCGTGAATTGCTTCTGGTTCAACAGCATATTAATGTTCAAAGTGAAACTTGAATGTGGTAAATATACTTGAATATGATAATAACACGTGAAAAGATAAGAACTGAACATTAGAAGTAAATCATACTTAAACTTTAGACATTAGACGTTATGCAAAAAATTTGGGTGTTAACTTCGACCATATATACTAATGGACTGCACATTGGCAATAGCTGCATCAAAGCCGCCATGGCTCAAACATTGGGCACGTCATCATCAGACTCCAAATTTCGTGTAAAAATGCTGTTATGATTACTAATTTACGCTGCAGAACTTCAGTGTTTTCGGTGTATTATGTGAATGCGCCTCATATATAATGAAAACTCTTCAGGTAAGTTTACTTATGAGCTATATACATGCATGATCGGGTTGTTTACATTTTGTGATTTATAATGTGATGAACATTTGCGAAGAATTTGGAACATGCATTGCATTTTTTTCTTAAGTTACTATATTTTTATATCAATAGCTGCAAGTTTCTGGTTAAGTAATTGAACTTTATTGACTTAGGTATTTAATTCGTTTCTTACCCATGAAAAATCATAGAACTTTCTTTACTATATCGCTCAGAGCAACCATAAGCACAGCAGGTGTAACCCATCTTTTTGACTGTTGTCATGTGATTTTATGTTGGAGCCAGAAATTTTGATGTCATGCGCAGTCTATCAGTATATATGGTTGAAGGGTGTGAAGCAAACTCTTTACAATGTATACAAAGTTGTTTTACTAGATGTATACAAATATACATCTAGTTTTTATTGAAATACACTCCTAAAATTTTCCTAAAATTTTTCTAAAAATTCCTAAAATTCCTAAAATTCCTACCTAAAATTTTCCAGAAGTATGCTATGATCCCTGCAAAATCAAAAACTAACACAGTATAAGAAATCTTTTCGGTATTGTAAGTTAACACAATATATGTATGTTTGTTGGCTTGCACGAGTAAACAAATTTAAAATGAGAGAAGCACTAAAATTCTCACGTCACACATTGGTTATGTTACAGAAAATTAATGGTAATAATACCACATGTTTCATTCCATAGCGAAACATTCCTTCATTTACTTTTCCGTAACATACCAATGCGTGATGTGGGAATTTTTCTGCTTCTCTTTATTGCCAGTCCTTCTCATTAGTAAACAGATTTGTTTGTCCTATGTTAATTATTTATATTAAAATCAAATGTTTAAACTTCAAATTAAGTTGAAGTTTGGTTTTTATTCTTTTGTCGACTGTTGAGTTGTAATTTGTTAATTCTTATAGCATTCTGCTACCCTTAACTTTTGCTGCAAAATATCCATATTGCTATAAGGGGGAAAACCCCAGCTTTTAAACCCTGGTTACAAGATTTATTATAATTAAAGTTCTTTAAGTATTATAATTTTGCATTTATCTTTATGAAGTTGGAGGTAACTTTTTAAGATCAACTCACAATCTAAGTATTTACTTTGGTGACACACACTGTATGAAATGTAAATTTGTATTCAAGATTATTTTGATCTACGGTATTATTATAGTAGTGCAGTTTTCTGTCCTTTCACTGTTGATGTGAAATTTAGTATTTTCAACTTATTAAATATAACTAGCTCGTGTCATTGTTGATGCTTTTAGAGTGTTATACTGATAAAGCTATTGCTAAGTATTTTAGTTTGTTGTTCATCAGTTGCATATATTCACTTCTTTTGGCATGTTTTCATAGATTTGAATTTGTTTTTCCCTCCTTTCTAGGTGAAAGTTATCAAATTTTCCTATATGTGGACTATTAACAATTTTAGTTTTTGCCGAGAAGAAATGGGAGAAGTTCTCAAAAGTTCGACTTTTCTGCCGGGGCAAATGACAAATTGAAATGGTACTTTTTGTTTTTTAACTCTAATATTTGTGAACGTATACCTCCTTCATTTCATAGCTGTTTGTAAAATTTACAGGCAATATACATGTAAAATATTAAAACTAATACCTTATTTTTAGCTCTCGGAGCATAGTTTGCTAAAAAAAAAAAATTGTAAGAGACTAATCAGTTTCTCTTACACTCATAGTTTGTGTTTTGTGTCTTAATTCCCTGTCAAATCAACAAGGGGTCTGAACCTTGATCTTCCAGATTTTCTTGATTTTTGGTATATTAGTAGTAGCTATGGAGTACATGGAAAATTCAAATTTTTAGGATTTTTGATGCAGTTTTTTTTTCTTTTACCAATTTTTGAAAATTGAAAAAATGCCCCAGTGAAACATTTCATGGGATTGCGAAATTTCAGAATAAGATGAAAACGGGTTCCGACTTTAAATTTTTATTTTTTAAAAATGAACATTACATCAGATATTAGCGATATACACCACGAATAAAATGGTGAACACTTAGTTACTGAATTGTTACAACATACCCATTGGTTTTAATACATAAGTTTTTTTATAATTTTATTTGTGTTTGCTGTTGGAAAAAAAAATTACAGAATTTAATTTTCCACCTCCCTCAAATAGGTGCTTAAACAAATGGAAATGACAGTAATCAGGGTGTGCACGAGTGCTTAAAAACCTGGAAAGTCCTTGAAAATCATGATTACATTTTCAAGGCGTGGTATATAGGCTACTGGAAAAACTGCATTTATTGAAAGCTGTCTTGTGAAATCTGAAATTAGTGCTTAAAAATATATTTGAATTTCTTTTAGGAAATCAGTGTTACCTCTTTTTTAGTATGTCTTTTGTATAAACATTCTTGTTTAGGTTACCGGTTCTCAAGAAAGTCCCGCATGGCTGTGTATGAAACTGTAATTGTTCCTGCTCTGATGTATGTCAGTGAAACCTGGGTAACACAGAAGAAACATAGGAGTTGTTTGTATGCTGGAGAAATGCATTACCTATGGGGGGGGGTGGCAAGACACATTCTGATGATTGTTTGAGGAATGAAGACATATGTTGCAGTTGTGTAATGTGAAACAAAATGTTGTTAGCAAGGTGGAGACTAATATGTTTTGGTGGTTTGGCCATTTGAAAGAATGAGTGATGAGATGCTTACTAAGAAATACTTTTTAGCCCAAGTGGGAGGAAGGAAAGGCAGAGGAAGGCCAAGAAAGTCGTGGGAGGATCAGATTCAGGAGTGTCTGCATAAGAAAAAGATGAGTATGAAGTATCTTGTGTACAGCATGTGATAGATGTTAGTGAAGCCCAAGTTGTATGTCAAGATCGCTGTAAATGGAGAAGTTTGATATTGCAGCAGTAAGTAAAAATTATCTGGTAATTTGTATTTCTTTTGTAGAGCTAATCTGATTCTCAGAGAACAGCTTAGTGATATGCATGTATGTATTTAATCCCTTAAATTATGCTTTTAAATAGTTCTTTGCATTTGTAAATTCGTTTTTTTTTTAAATATTTTTTTATATGGAGTAAATTGAGAATAGACTTAGGGTAGTGAGAGGAGGAAGGTTTTTTTAATTAAATAAGTAATTTATTAAATATTATACATATCTTGCCATTGAGTGTCTTTCTGTAATGTTAGACATTCTGGAAGTGCAAGTGTATGATGGTAGGTAAGCTCAATGCTTATATTGTACTAATTTTATGTTGCACATTTTTTTTTATAAAGTATCTGTTTGGGCTGCTCAGCTCAGGCAGTATATTTCTTTTGAGTCTTGTTTGTCTTGTCCAAAAGCCTCTCTAAATAAATACTTATTCAGAAATTTGCCTTTTTGAAGTTTTGTTCTTTGAAGGCCTCCTCTGCTTCAGTTTAAAACATGAAACTGTGGTTGTAGTGGAACTGTGTGTACTTGAAGCATTAAAAAATTATGCTGTATTGTGCATATATACAGAGGGTGTTCAGAAAGTTATAGCTCCATATTTATATACAAGCACAGCAGCAAGGTATCGGACTGAAACAAGAACAAAGCTCAGCAACTTTAATTCACATATTTTATTTTTCTACATAGTTCCCCTCATGCATGATACAGATGTACCAATGTTCAACAAGTTTTTTAAACCCTCTAAAAAATCTTCCGGTGGTTGTTGGAACTATTTCCTTTTAGTGGCTTGAACATCTTCGTTGCAGGTGAAAGCAGAAAAAAGATCTCTCTTGAAAGCAAAAAACAATCAAAAGTCAAATGGTGCCAAATTTGGAGGGTGTTCAAGAACTTCAAACAGAATTTTCTGTATGGGCTCTGAAGTGAAAGCAGTGGTGTGGAGTTTGGCATTATGTTAGAGAATCATTGGCTTTTTCCCAATACACACATAGTCTCTTTGCTTTAACTTTTTAAAGGTATGCACATAGTGCTTAGAGTTGATAGTCATACCTTTTGACCATGCATCCCTGATGAATAATATTTCTGTAGTTCTAAAACACAGTGAGCATGTACTGACAGCAGAAATTTGAGTTTTGATTTTTTTCGCTCTAGGAGAAGATAAGTATCTGTATTCCAGTGATTGACTTCATTTTTGTGTCATAATAGTGAACCCAATTCTCATCACCAGCCATGCTTTTAAGATAAATTGCTTCCATATTTTTCAGAGCCAGCCAGCAACCTTTGGCATGTTTCAAGTCTTGATTTCTTCATTTCACTCGTTAGGTGATGCGTTACCCAATGAGAACACATTTTGTTGTATTCTAAAATGTTAACAATGTCATTGATGCTACCTAAACTAATGTTCAGCTTACCTGCTATGGTTCTGAATTATTCTTCAATTTTCCCTGATGAGCTGATCGACTTTTGGCCTGTTCAAATTGGAAGTTGTGGTTACGAGTCTCCTACTCCACAGCTTATCCTTTACGGCCTACATTCCTCCACTGTCCTTTGATTTTCTTACCCAATGATGAACAGTGTGTATATCCAAAGTTCCAGAATCATAAATTGCCACTGATCTAGTGTAAATTTCTTTGGGAGGAATAGTTTCATGAGTTAACTGTACAACTGATTGTTGTTTCATACCTGTCAACACAGTTGGGGAAAAAAAAATCATTCATTTTAAACACAATTAAATACGAACAAATATTGGGTTGTCGGAAAAGTCATGACATATTTTAGCCATGTTTTGCAAAGGTCATTTATTGATAGAAAGAACAAAGATCAATCAATGACATAATGCCCGTTTTGTTCGATAACCTTTTGCCGTCTTTCAGTGAGCAGCAGAATGCCTCTTACATAGGACCTGTCTTTCATGGCGAAAAACTGTACAAGGTGCTGATTTACAGCCTCATCTGAAAGATTCGTAAGATCCGGGGTAACTACAGCTCTCACCAGATATCCATTCTCGAGAGCAACGGCTGCACATATGCTGGAGTCGGGGAGATTGCTGATTGTTTGGGGGAGGCGTTTGCCTCTGTGTCGAGTGACCTGGCGTATCCTTCCTCCTTTCTGAGGATTAAATCCACTGCGGAACGCCAGAGAATCTCCTTTGCGCCTTTTCTCGACACTGGATATAACTCCCCCTTCAGCATGGTTGAACTCAGGGTGGCTCTGCATCGGTCCGGCGCTACATCGGTCTGTCCCGATGGCATCCATTATGACATGCTCCGTCATCTCTCGCAGTCGTCTCTCGAGAATCTCTTAATCTTGTATAATCGTATTTGGTCGGAGCACAGTTTCCCGGAATCTTGGCGAAACGCTTTTGTTCTGCCTTTTCCCAAACCTGGCAAGGATCCCAAGTCTCCCTCTAGTTATCGTCCAATTGCTCTCACTAGCTGTCTGTGTAAAGTTCTTGAATGCATGGTTAATTCCCGGTTAATTCATTTTAGAATATCATCAAGTACTTTCACCATCACAAAGCGGCTTTCGCCGTCATCGTTCACCTCACGATCATCTCCTGCACCTTGAGACATCTGTGCGCGAGGCGTTCGTGCGTAGGCAGCACCTGGTTTCTGTATTTTTTGATATTGAAAAAGCTTATGATCGAGCGTGGTGGCACGGTATTATCCTTGACCTCCACGCATGCGGATTGCGAGGAAATCTTCCGACATTTATTTTAAATTTTCTTCGCAATCGGGTGTTCCAGGTGCGCCTGGGTACGACGCTATCGGCAACATTCCATCAAGAACAAGGTGTTCCTCAAGGTTGCATTTTATCTGTCACATTGTTCATCCTTCGCATTAATTGTCTCCTCACAAATCTTCCTCCTGCGGTTTCGGCTACTGTCTATGTTGATGACTTGCACATTTTCTGCTCGTCATCAAGCATGCATTTTATTGAAAGGCAGTTGCAGTCTGCAATTAATCAGATCTTTAAAACGGCGAATAGCAATGGTTTCGTTCTTTCTCCCGACAAGACAGCGTGTGTCCATTTCTGCCGGAGGCGCGGCCTCCATCTTGACCCAGAGCTGTTTTTAGACCGTGCAGCCATACCAGTTTTGCCGGAGACCAAGTTCCTTGGACTGACCGTCGACCGTGCGCTTACATTCCGTGCGCACGTTCGGCGGCTCAAGATTTCCTGTCTGCGGGCTCTATCTATTCTTAAGATCCTTTCGAGAGTCTCATGGGGCGCAGACAGGATGTCTTTGATTCGCATTTACCATTCCTTAATACGGTCGAAACTGGATTATGGTTGTATCGTGTATGGCTCTGCGCGTCCTTCCGTTCTCCGGCCTTTGGACACTATTCACCATCAAGCACTGCGTCTTTGTTCGGGAGCATTTCGAACATCTCCGATTCCCAGCCTTTACGCTGATGCGAACGAACCATCGCTTGAATTACGCCGTCTGCAGCTGTCTATTCAATTCTACCTGAAACTTAGATCTCTTCCAGACCATCCTTTATACGATGCAGTTTTTCATCCCCAGCATGCTCGTTTATTCGGGAACCGGCCCTCGTGCATTTCAACCTTCGGTCTTCGTATGGCGGCCGTAGCCCGTGATGTAGGGCTCGACTTGTCACTTGTTGGAGAGACCAGGGGCTTTGGGGATCCGCCATGGCACCCACTTGGTGTCATGGTTGATACCACCTTTACATCTTTCGATAAATCCTCAACCCCTGCGTCAGTGTACCAGCAGCTGTTCGCTGAGCACCGTGACCTAAATTCTGACTTCACTCCTATTTTTACTGATGGCTCCAAAATGCATGGAATCGTTGGATCCGCGGCTGTCTGTGTAGATGACGTTTCAGTAGCGCGGATCCCAGCTGAGGCCACGGTGTTTTCAGCGGAGATGCATGCTGTGTATCTCGCTCTTCTCCATGTTCAGTCGAGTTCTCATCATCGTGCTATGGTCTATACGGATTCCTTGAGTGTCTTGCAGTCACTGTCATCGTTGGACTGCTGTGACCACCCCTTTCTTCTTTCCGTACGAAGGCTTCTTCGTTCCTTGCTCGAGGCCGGTGTCCAGATACAATTTTGTTGGATTCCCGGGCATGTTGGAATCTCGGGTAACGAGTGTGCTGATGCGGCTGCTAGATCTGCTTCCTCTTTGGTCGTCACACCCTTGCCACTGTTTCATCGGGATTTCCGCTTTCTGGTTCGCGACCATATCAAGCGAACGTGGCAAGGTCTGTGGGACCAACAGGTGGAAAATAAACTGCATCGTATCAAACCTAATCTTGAAATTTGGAAATCCACATATCGTCGGAACCATAGGGAGGAAGTGGTGCTTGCGCGTCTCCGCATTGGGCATTGGCGTTTCACTCACCGCTTTTTGCTGTGTGGCGACACTGCGCCGATGTGTGAGACGTGCAATTGCCGACTCACCGTCACTCATCTTCTGTGTACCTGTGTTCGTTTCATTTCTTTCATTCTCATTTGTTGACCGAGGACGCCGCTACACTGCAGCGGCTCCTCAATGACCACTGTGACTCTGTTGCCGTGTTTTCATTTTTTAAAGAAATTGACTATTTTAAACGTGTCTAGCTTTTAGCCTTATCATCATCCTCATTTTTCAGATTTAATGAATCAGCTAGATTTTAATCATTGTATCATGTTTTTAATACTGTTTGTTCCATTTTCTTTTTTAGCCCTTCCATCGTTCTCATTTTTCAGTTTTACATGATCAGTCATATTTTAAGCTTTTTACCACATTTTTAATACTATTTGTTTGTCTTGTTTCTGGCGCTCTTTGGCCAACCATGGCCCTTGCGCCATAAAAATCAACCAACCAACCAACCAACAGCCTCATCTGAATTGAATGTTATACGACGCAAGTACTGTTGAAGAAAGCGAAACAGGTGGAACTCTGGCGGCGCAAGGTCAGGCGAGTATGCTTGGTGTGGCAACACATCTCACCCAAGCTCCAATATATTTTGGCGGGTGATCAAACTTGTGTGTGGTCTCGCGTTGTCGTGATGGAACACAACTCCTTTACGATGAACGAGCTCTGGACGTTTCTGGATGATGGATTCATTCAAACTGTCCAATTGCTGACAGTACACATTCAAATTGATTGTTTGGTTCCGTGGTAGGAGCGCGAAAAACACGACACCTTCAAAATCCTACCACACTTAGATCAGAACCTTCAGCTGATGAATGTCTGCTTTGGATGTCGTTTGAGGCGAAGCAGCACGTTGGGACCAAGACAGTTTGCGCAACACATTGTTGTGCACAATCTACTTTTCATCACAAGTTATCAGCCGCTTCAAAAAAGGATAGTTTTTTTCACGTTTAATGAGCATGCTGCAGATGTTTATACGTGCCGTCAATTGAGCTTCTTTGAGTTCATGAGGTACCCACACATCGAGCTTGCTTACGTATCCCAGCTTCTTCAGGTGGTCGTGAACGCTTGAATGATGGATGTGCAATGTGTCGTGTAACTTGGGTTTGACTCGATCAATGCCTTGATTTGGTCGTCATCAACCTAGGTGGACCTCCCTGACCGAGGAGCATTGTTGAGGTCAAAATCACCAGCACTGAATTTTGCAAACCACCGTTGGCACTGACGTTCTTGTAGAGCTTTATCACCGTACACTTTATGCAACTTTTCACAAGCTTGACGCGCGTTCTTCCCTTTACGGAAGTAAAAGAGTAAAATATGGCGAAAATGCACAGTTTGGTCTTCCATCTTCAAATTGATGTCAAATCTCCACAAATCAACCAAATCGCTCACTATTCCTTTTAGGCTGCAGCTAGAACTGGCACCTGTTGAATGCCATAGCGATAACAGAGCTGCACATGCCTCTAGTACTTTCAAAACCGTCCAACCGCCATCAAGCCAAAATATGTCGTGACTTTTCTGACAACCCAATAGATGTACGGTTTCCTATTTTGCAGTAAAATGAAGCTAATGGCACAAATAATACTTTGCCATCTGACTATAGTTGCTAGGCAACAAGTCATGCATGAGACACTTGCTCCAAGGCATAACTTATTGAACTTGCCTCCTATGTCTTGACTAGTCCAAAGTGCTTAGATTCAAGACTTTCCTAATTTATGATAACTGACACCAGCAAAGAGTGATTCAAAACTGTAGAACAAACACGGTATTGGTGTCCTAGAAACTTAAATGCAGGTACCCACACACATAAAGTAAGCTTCCTATATACATATCATTAAGCTGTTCTCTGAGATTCAAAGGTTAGCTCCTCAAAGAAAGACCATGTGAGCGATGGGTTTTGCTCCTCGGGGCGCTCCATGGGCAGCAATAGCACACAGAACAGCAACAAGGGCATCTGTGAATCTTGGAGAGGTATTGGCTAGTTCTGTGTGACATTGTTGGTGAAAAGACCCCAACTCGCTGGGTTATGTTCCAGAATCCTTAGGTTGAATGACCAATTGGAACCGTCAGTTGTGGGCTAATCCCCCACACTGATGTACTTCCCTGATTACAAAGACTCAAAGAAAGCTAAAGTAAGCTTCCTAATGCCAGAAAATTACACGCAATAGTGCCAGAGAATTCAGTCTGTATGAGGGAGGCATCGAAGTAATTCTGCACAATGAGTTGTTTAAATGACTGAACCGTGCTCTAAGTTGACTGGCAAAATCTTAATGTTTCTTTCATTCTTCATTTACAAAGGCCAAATCTAGCATTCACAAAGGCAGAGCTTTTTTTCTTTCTTTTTGGTTTTTCTAATTCTGAATTGTAATCACTTTTTCCTTATATATTTTGGAGATGGTGTGTTTGATATGAATTAAAATTTATCTCTGGTGCATTGTATTCTTTTGTTTTAATTTAAGTTTAATTGAAGTATTTTTTTTTTTTTTTTTGTAGGTGTTTACGAGTAAATCCCAAAGGCCTGGATGAAGAAAGCAAAGACTATCTTTCATTATACTTGTTATTAGTGTCCTGCAACAAAAGTGAGGTTCGAGCAAAATTCAAATTTTCAATTTTAAATGCAAAAAGAGAGGAGACAAAAGCAATGGGTAAATTATTTTATTAATCCATCTATTTTTACAGAGGCATGCACATGATTATGTATGAATATATGTTGCAGTTAGCAAGCTGCCTGTCATTTTTAATTCAGACTAACAATCTCACTGATGTATACACCAATGAGCCATTGCATTATGACCACCCCCAGCCTAGGTAAATGAGCGCACTTAATGACCAAACTATGGTGCAGGTGAAGTTCACAGAGCAGTATGTATACAACCCGAGGACCGGCTTTCGGTTAGTAGAGTATTTGGAGTCAGAATGGGAAAAGCTGCCGATTTATCGGAGTTTGATAAAGGACAAATTGTGATGACATGACGCCTCGGAACTACAATCTTGGAAACGGCATGGCTTGTGGGTCGTTCACGTGACATTGTAGTGTGTACGTATCAAAAGTGGTGCACAGGTGGCCGAACCGTCGTCCTGCCGTGTGTGGTTCCGCAGCTCATTGATGCCAGAGGGTAGCGGAGACTCACACATTGTTCACAGTGCAACAAATTGCCCTCAGCTACAACAAGGGTGATCAGGCGATGTGTCACAGCACACAATTCATCGCAGCCTTCTGTGCATGGGCCTGCGTAGCTGAAAACTCAGCCGGGTCCCCCATGCACACTGCATGTCATCGCCAACAACTCATAAAATGGGCCCAAGATCGAGATTGGATCGTGGATAATTGGAAGAAAGTGGCCTGGTCTGACGAATCAAGATTCCTGATGCATCACGTTGATAGTTGAGTGCGGATACGCGGATTACGAAAGGAGGCTATGGCACCTGGATGCACTGTTGAGCAGAAACAGGGACGGCTACTGCGGTGTTATGCTGCGGGTGAAGTTTTCTTGGGACACTTTAGGCCTCATTATCCCAGTAGCACAATCCCCAACAGCTGTCAGGTGTCTGAATATCATTGCAGACCATGGTCACCAATTCATGGCAGCTGTGTTCCCTGATGCTAGGGATGGCCATTACCAACAAAATAATGTGCCATGCCACACTGCTAGAATCGTCAAGGAGTAGTTCAAGGAACATACTGGTGATTTTCTGTTAATGCCCTGGCCTTCAAATTCACCTGACATGAACCCAATCGAACATTTGTGGTTCGACTCGGAAAAGCAGGTTCGTGCTAAATCACCATCACCCCGAAATACACGGCAACTGGAGGATGTGCTATTGACTTATTAGGGCACCAGATACCCCAGGATACCTATTTCCACCTCATCGAATTGATGCCTTGATGAGTGGCTGCTGTTTTGCGGTCTAAATGGGGTCCTACAACTTATTAGGTAGGTGGTCATAATGTAATCGCTCATCGGTGTAAGTTTATATAGAACACACACACACTGCTGGGGTTTTTTTTTTGCGGGTTTTCTTCCCTGATAGTCATATTTTTGAATATCTGAGCTACCTTTGTTTTGCTGTTCAGTAGTCAGTAAGTTTCAGTTCTTTCAAGGCAGTACTGAATTTCACCAGAAATGTTGGGATTCTTCATGATCTTAGATCAGTTCTGTGCCTTGCATTCAGGCCACTACTGAGCAAGAATTGTCAGTAGCTTTTGAGTGCTGATTCTTTTTAATGTCTTTCCAATGTGCTACAGCAAGACTTCCTTTTGTCAGAGTTCTGAGCTGTTCATGTATGTATGGGAAGTCGTAATATTTTTGTGCTGTTTGGGTTTTGTTTTTGCCACCTGCAATTGAAATTTTACCTTCACAGTAATGCATATATTCCTTTTCCCATAAAGTGAAAATTAAACATTTATATATTGCTTACCTGTTACAGTGGATAACATATATCTCCTTGCAGTGGTAAGTCAGTTATGTTCTGACTTTATTTCTGCCTCTTCAGAAGTCCCTTGTTTCTCTTGCTAAGCAGTACACAAACACCTGAAGAGGTTGACGCAACTTCTTAGCAGTGTGACTTGCCTGAGTAAGGATATATAAAAGCAATTTGTTGAAGTAGGTAAGCATTATATGTGCCTTTATATGATCACATTAAAAAAAAATCTTGACATGAGGTGAGCTTACTTAAATTAAAGCTGGAGAAAATTCTTGACGCGAAGTGAGGTTACTTAAATTAAAGCTGGAAATACAAATCCAATTATTTACATATTTCAGTATTACACTGATGAGTCATTACATTATGACCACCTACCTAATAAGCTGTAGGACTCCCTTTAGCCCGCAAAACAGCGGCCACTCGGCGAGGCATCTATTCGATGAGGTAGTGATAGGTATTCTGGGGTATCTGGTACCATAATGTCAACAGCAGGTTTTCTAGTTCCCGTACATTTTGGGGTGGTAGTGATTTAGTGTGAACCCGCTTTTCCAAGTTGAATCGCAAATGTTCGATTGGGTTCATGTCAGGTAAATTTGGATGCCAGGGCATTAACGGAAAGTCACCAGCATGTTCCTCAAATCACTCCTTGATGATTCTGGCAGTGTGACATGGTGCATTATCCTGTTGGTAATAGCCATCACCAGCAGGGAACACAGTTGCCATTAATGGGTGAACATGGTCTGCAACAATGTTCAGATACCGGACAGCTCTCGGGGATTGTGCTATTAGGATAATGGGAGGCCTAAAGTGTTCCAAGAAAACATCGCCCACAGCGTCTCACTGCCACGGCCAGTCTGTTACCACTCAACAGTGCATCCAGGTTCCATTGCCTCCTTTGGTAATCTGCGTATCCGCGCTCGGCCATATATGTGATGCATCAGGAATCTTGATTTGTCGTACGAGGCCACTTTCTTCCAATCTTGATGATATTGGGCCCGGTGGCGCAGTGGTCTAAGCGATGGCCTCTGATCATTCGTCCGAAAGGGGTCCGGGTTCGAATCCCGGTGAGGCATGGATGTTGTGTTTGTCTTACGGCACTGGCTCTCTCCCTTCCCTGGAACCAGTGACCCTAAATTAGGGACGGGCGACTGCTTATAGCCCATTGAGTTGCTCACGGTGGTCGTTAAACCTCCAACCAGAAAAAAAAAAATATTGGGGCCCATTTCACATGTTGTTCGTGATGATTTGCAGTGAGCATGGTGACCCGGCGGAGTCTTCAGCTACGCAGGCCCATGCGCAGAAGCCTGCAATGAACTGTGTGTTGTGACACATTGCCCTGAATACCCCTGTTGTAGCTGTGGGTGATTTGTCACACTGTGTCTTTGTGGTCGCTGTGAACAATACGCGACAGTCTCAGCTTCCCTCTGGTATCAGTGAGCTGCAGATGACGCACGGCTGGACAGCAGTTCGTTGTTTGGCCATCCGCGCACCACTTTTGATACGTACTCGCTACAGCGGCAATTGAACAAGCTGCGTCCTTTCCAATATCATAGTTATGAGGCTCTGTGCCATCACAATTTGTCCTTTACAAAGTCTGATAAATCGGCAGCTTTTCCCATTCTGACTCTGAACCTTCTACTTACCGAAAGCTGGTCCTTAGGTTGTATATATACTGCTCTGTGAATTTCACCTGCGCCACCGTTTGGTCACCAGATGCGCTCATTTCTCTAGGCTGGGGTTGATCATAATGAAATGGCTCATTGGTGTATGTGGTTTCTGTTTTGTTGAGATAATTCTTTTTTAATTAGTTTCCTGCAGATCAGTTAGATTTGTCTCTTCAGATTTTATGTTCATGTTTCAGGAATCGGTGGTTGCCATGTGCTAACCATATCTTTCCGAAATAGTGATTGTAAACTTTGATATGTTTTGTAGAAAGTAGTTCTGAACGGACTACTCATATGGTATATGTGCTTATTAGAAGCATGAATATTAATTTGTGTGTGATAATTCCCAAGCAAAATTGGTGTGCACACCCCAATTGCAGTAATGTCTATGGCCAGTATTCTGTGACCCATTTGAAAAGAGTGGTAGAAATGGATTCAATAACAACACTGCAGCAACAAAAGTGACATATGTGATTTCCCAAATATGGCAGATGTAAAAATTACTTGATTGATTACAGGGTATGATCATAGTTGGGTTATTTTCCTGAAATGTGTTAAATGCTCTTTACCACCTTCTTCAAGTTGCAATTAACCTTGGTTTTTAATGTTTTGTAACATCATGAATAGTACAAATGATCTATTTGTGGATGAAATTTTGTGGTATAACAACACATTGTTAAAAGGTACAAGAGATTATAAAGAATGAAAAAGAAAATATTTTCATCAAATGTTCAAAGGAAAGGACGGCAGCTGTATGTTAGGCTTCAGGTGAATTTTTTTTTTAGTTCCATAACTGAACATTATATATAGTTTTCTATCTTTTTGGACACATTTGGTGATTGGTAGAATATGGGAAAGGTAACTGGAGTTTGTCTTTCAGACAGGAAAAAATGAGACTTTTTCAGTGGCAGAATGTGAACCAGTTGATAATGGGTGCAATTCATGATTTAGGAAAGAAGACACTGAGTTTGGGATGCTGTTTGTAACAAAATTTTTAGTGCAAAGTTCATTGTTGCCGTTTGTTGGAGAAAGCTGTTCTAACATATTAAAGACTGATCTTCAATTTATGTGTATAAATATAGTGGCACTATATTCTGCTATAATTGTCATCTGATGTAACATTCAGGGGTCCAGAAATTTTGATTACTTAACATTCTCTACGTGAACGGGAGAGATTTTGTATTTGGAATGCTGTACAACAGTATTTGCTATATTGTCACAGAAAAAGAAAAAAAAAAAGTACTGAAAGCACATAAGAAGACAGTCTTTATTGTTCAGAGTTGTCCATAACATTGTTTTGAATAAAACCAGTTTAGAAAATATTTACTACTTATTATACAGGTATTTAAAATGCAGGTGATTTGCCTTAAGACAGCACAGGCCACTAGGGCAGAAGTCTGATTTGATATCCTTTGTGTTAGTCTTTCTACCCTTAGTAATAATCTGCATTTTACATGAGGACATGGTATGGTGATCCATGCAATACCAGTAGCATTCAGGTTTCTTTCTCACTTGAGTTCTAATCACCTTTAAAAGTTCATAAATCTTGCTATGGATTGTGTAAGAGAAATCTTCATTTGTGTGTTGTCATCAAAGATTTAAAAAAATGTGTACTGTGCTACTACCCTTAAGCAGAATATCCTTCCCTTTTTTTTTTAATCATGTGGTATTTATTGTTTATGAAATGGTAATTAAAAATGTTAATTATTTGAGTATTCAATACATTTTTCTTATGTGCTTTAGAACTTGTATTTTTGAATTTCCTTTCCACGTGCAGCATGATGTATTTTCTGTGTTGTGCTTTTCTCATCCATTCCACTGTTTAGTATTAAAATGAGTTTTCTCTACTTATTATAGAAAGTCAAAGAGCTTATAGGTTTGTTCAGGGGAAAGACTGGGGCTTCAAGAAATTTATTCGTAGAGATTTCCTACTAGATGAAGCTAATGGTCTTCTTCCTGATGATAAACTAACGCTGTACTGTGAGGTGAGTTTTACTTCTTCCCTTGTGTTTCTTTGTATGTATGTGTGTTATAAGAGGAAATGAAAGTGAGATGGTATAAAACCTATTTTTGTCATGACTGGGCTGTTAAGGAAAGCTGTCACATTAATTTTAAAATCAGTTTTTTCATATTTTGCCATCATAAATTGTTACCAAATTGTGAGTTACATAAGTTGGCAAAAATTAACCACAAGTATCTCTGGCAAATTAATTTAATTGCCATCCTTTGTTTAGTGTATTGAAAATTTCGTATGCAATTCTGTTTTCAACATTGTGTGTTTATGCAGCGCAAGAGCATTTATCATGAAAATTATATTTGCAATGGTAGTCTTGAGTAAGTGTAGGCATAAATTCCTACCGTATTTGCCCCATCAATTTCTAAATCTTCAGTTCTTGTAAAGGTGTTGTACATCAGTTTAGTTTTTTGTAGGGTCATTTTTAATCCTACTTTTTTATCTTGTTGGCAAGTTCTGGAATGCACTTTTCAGCTCTGAGGCAGTACTTGAAAAATGACTGTCATTAGTAGAATGAAAGTGAGTTAAATAATCCCCATTAATCTTAATCCCCATGTCTTTCTAGTGCAATGATTGAAAAATGTTCTATAATGTGCCAATGAAGAGCTTGAGATATATGGCGTCGCCTTGTCTCACTAGTGCCCTATCTGTAGCACCGACTAAATATCTGATAAGTGGCAAAAGCACAAAAGCCAATGTGGAATGAAATAAAGAAAAAAATTATTGAAGAAAAAATACTGAAGTGTTTTTAAGTCTGATGCTAAAATCCATTGTGGTTAAGGAAAATGCTACAGTTGATGTTGGGTGTGCAGAGATGCCAACTATTACGGGATCTCTGTAGTTTCTACAGAAATAGCTCTTGTACAGCGGAATACAGAAAACTGTGATTTTTCTACGGAAAATTAACAGAAGTTATTAAGTTCTTGTTCCTCTTCCCAATGCAACGATGGCCACTAGACGATCCGTCATTCATCTTGCTTGCGATGCTGCCTGTATCTCCAGTTCTGCCTCTCAAGGCTGCTCGGATCTTAGCGCGAGCGACCGGCACTCGATTAGTGTGGTCTTGCGCTGAGTCATTCTAAGTGAAAACCCTCCCTCCCCACCATGCAACATTCTGGGGACGTTGAGCGTAGCTCGCTTTGGTGGACGTGGGCGGAGTTTGGCCTGAAGCTCTTTCGCAGTGCAGTGACAAGCTCTTGAAAATCGTTTGGTGCAGAACATGAGGGTCATTGCATGGCATTGGAGTTTTTTTTTTTAAATCGTGCGTCGACCATTCATGTCAGTAATTAATATTTTGAAGTTTTTTTCTTGCGTTGTAGAAAAGTATGCTTGGATTTCGTTCTTATGTGCAGAGTTCGCCAAAGTGTGTAATTATGCATCTGGTACGCATCAAAATTTTACCAAATCTGAAAAATATGCGTCGAGAATTTTTGTGATGAATAGAAACACACGTCAAGAAGCACGTAAAGTACACATCAACACGTAAAAATATGCATCGAGAAACGTATAAAATACACATCAACGAGTAAAAACATGCATCAAAAAATGCATCGAAGAATTTTACCAACGCATAAAAATACGCATCGGGACAGCATTTCGCCTTTCAAAAACGGAAGTGAACGTAATAAAGATTTTTTGGTAATCATAATTTAGGTTTTCCTGCGATGTTGCCTCTGTCCAGTATTGTTGTTATACATAATTTTATTCCATAAATCTTTGTATTTCACTTTGAAAATGGAGGGGAAATTTCCGAAAACGAAAATTTGATGGCACAAAAATTCCTGTGTAATCTTCAGGCAAGAGAGTGCCACGGCTTCGAGGAATTTCTACTTTTTCGTCGTAATTTGGGTTATCCTCGAGATCGATGCATAACTGAACAAAAAATTTGAAGCAATTGGTAATGAAGAATGCTTTCTGCCTGAAACTTTCGAAAACGGAAATTTAGTCTTTCAAAACTTTCAGAAACCGTTAAGATTTCTCCTGTAATTGTAATCGTATTTTTCATGCGATGTTTTCTCTGCCTAGAGTATTGTTGTTAAATTTCACTTTATTTCATAAATATTTGTGTTTCACTTTGAAAATGGAAAGGAAATTACAGGAGAAAAAGCCAAGGTTTCTCCTGTAACTGTAATTTTTTCCCCAAAGATGTTCCAAACGTGTATCCTGTGCTCTTAAATATTCACCCAAAAAAGGTTTGCATTTCAGCTTGATAAAGGGGGTAAAGTCCGAAAACGAAAGTGATGAAGCTGAAAAATTTGTAAGAAATGATATTCAAAAGCATTCATATTCTCCAAGTTACACTATATTTTATCTAAAATAGTGAAAGCCGTCATGCATTGTCCTCAAACTGAAAGTTTTTTCAGCATGATAAATAAAATTGTCATCCAAGGGATTTGTGAAGCCTACCTACTGTTGTAGCTGATGGTGATGTTGAGCTTAATTTTTCAAAAAAGAAAAATCAGAAAGGACACAACTGGTAATTAGAGTAAAAACAAGATTGTATTTAAGCGAAATCATTTTAAACGAAAATGAACTTTTTAAGTTCTATACATCTGTCGGAAAATTTTACATTGAAGAATGTTCTTATATATTAAAATACTAATATATGTCAGAACATCATTTACTGAAGCACTTTCCATTTATAATAACTGGAAATGAACTTGATATACTGGAAGTGGAATTGCTTGTTATCAAGCTTACAAATTAGAGACCATAGCAGAAACAGATGGAATAGATGTCACTTGGTCAGAAATCTCAAAATTAAGAGGCTGTAATGGAGCTGTTAAGTATACTATTGTCTCGAAAGTAATGTTTGTAATACCTGTAGTTCCACACTCGAATGCTTCGAGTGAGAGAGATTTTAGTTTAGTGTGAAAAAATCAAGCCCGTTTCCAACCTAATTTAGGTTTAGAAACTGCAGAAGCACTTCTTATTGCAAAAATGAATATGTTCTCTTCTGGACAAGTGTGTTATGGATAAGTATTTTCTACTGAGGAACTCAAATCTGCAAAACAATGTACAGCCAAACCACTAAAGAAAGCTGTTTAATAAATTTTTTTGTTGTGTAAAAAAATGTATCAGTCATGGTGTATATTATTTTCCATGTGAAAAATTTGGAATATTTTGATACATATTTTCATGTATATAAATGAATAAGTAAGTAAAAAATAATAAATTAAATGAGTAATACCATGTTTTCCTTGGTTAAATTTTTTTTTTTTTTTGGTATGACTACTGAAAAATGGCCAAAACTACTGAAAATTTGTATGAATACTACTGAAAATATTTGAAACAGGTTGGCATCTCTGGGTGTGAAGCTGAGTTATGAACATTGGATATTTTACAAAAAGATGATTCATGATCTTTTCAGTTTACCAAACCTTGAACTGTATGACTTCTTTGCATAGAATATGTGAAGGATTTCACTGTTCCTGCAGATCTTCCCAACCTCTGCCAAACAAAAATGGAATTTCAGAAAACATATTGTGTATAATTGCACAATGTTTAAAAAATATCCAAAAGACTGATTTCTGTTGCCAGGAGTGACATTATTGCTGAGTGTGTAGATTTTCTGTCTTTTAAAAGTGCTTGAGGTGAAGATATCAGAGTATTATATTCTCCTACTAGAGGAGCTATGCCCTGAAAGCAGTGGAGGCTCTTGAGTTTGTGTGTGTGTATTTATATAACTTTGAAATTGACAGGACATACACATAGTAAGGATATCTGGTCGAAATAAGGTTCGTGTGCACTGGAGGAGTAGTGGACAAGAATAGAAGAATGATGCAGATGGATGATGATGTGAACAAATGGACAGGCTGGCAGGAAATAAATGGATGAATGAATATATTATTGCTGACTTCCAAATCAGTGATTTTGCTTAAGAAAAATCATTTAAAATTTAAAATTAATTTGTGAAATGTTTTCCAATAATAATAATGTGTCCCAGATAATTTCACTAGTGGAAGGTTTTTAAATTTTTTTGTTGTTTCTGTTGCTGTTCAAGGGTTTACATACATACACGGTTCGTACGCATCCTGGAAAAGTCCCGGAATTCCATTTTGCCCTAAAAAAGTCCTGGAAATGTTCTAAAATTCTGTTACATGTCCTGGAATTTTAGCCATTCCTGCCTGCTTGTCGCTGCTCGATGTTTTGTAGTTGAGAATTTTTTTTTGACGCAACTTATGTCTGGGGGCTTTTGGTTTTCTTGTCTGTTAGGAGGACAGAAGTGTGTTAACATCTTTTGCATCATGCTTATGTTATCACTTTGTCTGTCCGACCAGAGACCATATCTCCGCAATTATTAGTTCAATTTGTAAAATTCTTTTTGTATTGGGAAGTTTCAAATGTGAAAATGATGATCCGTGCATTCTGGTTTGTTTTTTTCGATGCACAACTTTGCTGTTAAAGGGCACAAATGGGGATCGTATTGAATTTAAAATGCATTTTCTTTCATATATTTGCTTCTAAATATCCAATTAAAAAAAATAATTTTCCTTTCAATGACATTTATATCAGACTTTTAGTTACTGTCCCTTTTTTCAAATAATGCATAAATTTTCCGCTAGGGGGCGTAATGGTAAATTGAGATTTTCCCAGTATCTCCGCTTCTAAAAGTCCGATTTGAAAAATTCTTCCTGCATCGGACACAGCTCTTGAGGGGAAATGTTTTGAATATAATATTTCATTTTTGGTAAAGAATAGTTTGGCCACCAGGAGCATGTTTATTTTTGCTTCTGGTGTATTTGCAACAAAATCTGAGGTGGAAGCTCGATTGAAAAAATTCCTCCGTGGACCAATACCGCTGACCTCGAAAAACTTTTTGAGAATACTTCCTGCTTAAAACAGTGCATAATTTTTACACCAGGGGGCGTGCACGTATATCTTATTTTTGTCTATATCTCTGTTTCTAGGAGTCAGATTTGAAAAAATTTTTTTGGAGAACATTTTCGGTGCAAAATGTTTCTCATATAATTTCAAATATTTCTTAACGCACAAGTGCACCACTAGAAGGCGCAAATTCACGTTTCCGTTTACAGCAATATCTAGCCGCCCTGGTGGCACAGTGGTCTAAGCGATGGCCTCTGATCATTCGTCTATGGACGCTTCGCCACTGCAACATACCCTTCTTTGATGGAATCATGGTTCAACTTTGGCTGTTACAAGAAGAAACTCAGCAATGCTCTCTCGATTCTCTCAAAGGGTCGCCTGGTGGCGCAGTGGTCTAAGCGATGGCCTCTGATCATTTCGTCCGAAAGGGGTCCGGGTTCGAATCCCAGTGAGGCATGGATGTTGTGTTTGTCTTACGGCACTGGCTCTCTCCCTTCCCTGGAACCAGTGACCCTAAATTAGGGACGGGCGACTGCTTATAGCCCATTGAGTTGCTCACGGTTGTCGTTAAACCTCCAATAAAAAAAAAACAAAAAAAAACAGCAATATCTACGGGACTAAAAACTTGTTTGAAAAATGTTCTCTTTCGATCTGATACTACTAACTATGAAAACTCCTTGTGTGCATTTTCTTCCCAAAATAATGCACAATTTCGCCGCTAGGAGGCGCAAATATTTAATCTATTTTTCTCAATATCTGTACTTCTTAATGTCAGATTTAAAAAAATTCTTTTTACACCAGATACCATTTACCTTATGGTACACTTTAGGTTTGTATTTGAGGAGGTTTGAATTTCACAATTCTGCCACTAGGTGGTATTTGTGTACTTCCATTTGCAACCTATCTCTGCCTCTAAAAACCCTATTGAGAAATTTCTTTTTTTGCTGTATGCCATTTGCTATAATAAAGATGGAGAGTGAATAAGATTTTTGCTACGATAAGAAGATCCTATTCAAATAATGTACAACTTTTCCCCTAGGGGTTGTAAAGGTCAAAATGTTTTTCTTGCTATCTCTGCTTCCAGGAGACTTATTTGAAAAGTTCTTTTTCCTTAGCATAGCTTTTGCTATGAAGAATACTTTTCGCCTGTTTTCAACGTTTCCATTATGCAAAATTCTTCCGCTAAAAGGTGTAGAGTTATATCATGTTTCCTTCTATATCTCTTCTTTTTATTTTTCATACCTTCCTTCTGCTATGGAAAATGTTTTTTGCACCATTTGTTAATTTTCATAACATACTTTTTACCAACTGGTGGAAGTAAGTAGCTGATGTTGTATAAGTAGCTGGTTTTTTTTTTTTTTTTTTTTTTGGTGGGTTATTTTGACTTTTTTCCGAAATTTGCTAATGAATGTTTATGTATAAAAATTTGCTGTAAAATCAGATTGCTTTCTAATATGAGAAACTTAAATCTAGTTGTTTCTTAGTATTTTCTAAGCAAACTAATCACTTTGCATCTTCTATAATTAGTTTTCTAATCATGCTCAGTTAAATTGCCTTGATCACTAATGAATGCAGTTTTACACATCCCTTGAATTTAAAGTTTTCCCACTTATGCTACAGAAAAAGCTGTACCATGTGACATTCAGTCATTCAGAAAAGCTTCCCTGAAGCATACTGAACATTTCAACAGCAATTTTTTTTACACAAATCTTTATGGCATCATGTTGTTCAGCATCCTTTCGTTTTCACTGCTGTTCAGCATAAACACAGGAGATGATTACTCATGATATCTCGCTTTACAGCACAAGGTTGCGTGTTTGCTAAAATAGTACAGAATCTGAAATATGTCTCTTTTACACACTTTTCTGAGGAAAGGCCACATGAATGAAAATTGATCAATTTACTTAAGTGTCTTGCTGTACATATGAGGGTTTTAACAAAAGTTCTGCACACTTTAATCTAAAACAGAAGCGGATGATGCAATCGGGAAATTCCCAATTGCATCATGTCAAGGTCAGACTCTCAGAAATGCAGTGGTGTCAGAATGACGCATTATCATTTGCTTTGTGGACATGTGAGGATTTGGAAATGGAAGTGTGCTTCTCCTCTGGTCGAGTCACTGCATTAGACCAGCTCTCGTACGTGAAAATAGAAACTTTGTACGGAAAAAACTCTGACACAGATCCACACTGCTTTGCAAGAAGTTTGTGGGGAAGAAAGAACTTTTGATCGAAGCACAATTTCTTGCTGGGCATCGCTCTTTCGGGCAGCACCAAAAATTATCACCGCTTAGGCTGACCTCAAATGGCATCAGTCACCATTGTTGCAATACTTCTCGAAGAAAATTAAGATTTGATAGTTGAGGAAATTGTTGATTAGGCAAATTTGTCCACCATGTCTGTTCACTGGATTTTGACTGACTCACTGGAAAAAAAGAAAAATTGCTGGGTGCCCCATCAACTCACCACCGAGCAGAAGGCAGCCAGAGTGAGCATCGCACAGGATCACCTCCACAGGTTCGAAAGGGAGGGCGACACTTTCCTGAGCAGAATTGACGCAATTGATGGAACTTGGAGCCGTGATTTTGAGCCGGAACTGAAGTCTCAATCAGCGGAATGAAGGCATCCAAGTTCCCCACACCCCTCCAAGTGCCATCGGCAACAATCCAAAGTGAAGCAAATGATGATTTTTGCATACGATGCCCAGGGTGTCGTGGTCTCTGATCATGTGCCGGTAGTGCAAAATGTCAAAATGTTATCTTGACTTTCTGAGGACAAAGTTGAGACCGAAAATTCGTTAACATGTACTCAACTGGGGACGATCTTGCTGCATGACAATGCAGCGTGTCATGGTGCGGCATCGATACAGGGATTTCTGTCAAAATATAGCTGGGAAGCTATCCCACCCACCATATAGTCCTGATCTCTGTCCACCTGACTTTAATCTTTTCCCAAAGTAAAAAAATCGGCTCCGTGGCATCCACTACAAATCGCTGGGCAAATTGTCATTGGACATGACCTGAGTAATACGACAGCTGAACAAAGAGGTCATACTACGGGGCATCCAGGACCTACCTCACCACTGGCAAGCTGTCATTAGCAGCGGAAGGGAGTACATTGAACTGCAATAAGGTAAGTTTTCTCTGTTACTTCATGCTTTTCTGAAAAAATGGACAGTGTGCAGAACTTCTGTTAGGACCCCTGTATTCTGTAGGTATCAACTCTTTGTTAATGTGCATGATGTTCATATTTTAATTGTTTTAATTGTGTGTTCAGTCGCAGTGCAACACTATGTGTTACTGATCTTCCCTGTTTTGAGTGTCAAGTTTTTAACATCTTTTTACTGCATTATTCACTTTTTTGATCTTCAGGCTTTATTTTTTTCAGGTTAGTGTTGTGGCAGACTCAGTCAATATATCAGGGCAGAATAATGCAATACAGTTTAAAGTGCCTGAGTGCCACTTATCAGAAGATCTTGGCTCACTTTTTGAAAGCCAAAAATTCAGTGATGTTATTCTGAGTGTCAATGGGAGAGAATTCTATGCACACAAGGCAATTTTAGCAGGTATGTAGTAGTTTTAATTGAGGTCATGACTAAGTTTCGGTACTTATGCATTAGCAGGGCACCAGTACAAATGTCGCAGCTGTCGAGAGATGGCAGCATGAGTAGAGAAAAACTGAAATAGTGCTCTAAATGATGATCAAACACTGGCTGATAACAATTATTTCTTTATTAAAATAATAAAAAAATAGATGGATGGCAGCACATGAGTAGAGAAGATAATGACATGTTAGTATCATTAGCGTCAACATTATGCTGCTTTCAATTGGTTATCTGTTTCTGTGCTGTTGAACAATATGAAAATTTGGGAATTGCCTGCAAATGAAAGAAATGCTGTTTCATTTCTTCAAGTTAATGGAATTCTTCCGATGGAAAGGATATGTAAACCGGAACATAAACTTTGGAGGTGAAAGAATTCAGTAGTGGTGCAACATTAGAACATGCAGATGTAAAGTAGGCTTACACGTAGGAAATTGGTTTGGGAATAGTCGGATTCTTTTGTAACTGCTGTTTGGTTTATTTATAGTTGGAGTGAGGAATTGAGTTCTCTTAAATGGTGTAAACGCCTGTTGAATATGGTAAGTCACACAGCTGTTGATTAGAATAACTGAGAAATTTGTATAACTGTTCTGGAAGGTCAATTACACAAATAACAAAAAAATTGGCACCCCAGGACTAATAGTGGAAGTGGACAAAACCTTATTTTCAAAGAGAAAATCTTAATAATACGGGTCATGTTTTACCAGAATGGTGGATATTCAGAGGAATTTGTTGTTCTGCTAAGGACTGTTTTTTAGTGAAAGTGCTGGACAGAAGTGAAAAAACCCTAATGAAAGAAATCAAAAATCATGTTGCAGAACATTCTACAATCTATTCCAATTCATCTAAATCATATAAGACTAAAAAGCTAGAAGAGGCAGAATTTCACCATTTTAAAGTCAATCATAGGTATCATTTTGTTGACCCAGAAAGCAGAGCCCACACTCAAACAATAGAAAGATTGGTGGCTCAGTTAAATGGAGAAACAAATATCATAGCGGAACTGCTAGACAGCATATTGATTCATATTTAGCCAAGTTTATGTGAAGACATCATTCACGTATCTTAGACCCATTTGAATCCATTTTAAATTCTATTAAAACTTTATTGGCCACCAAAAATTTTGTAGATTTTTTGCATCGTTGGAAAGACGATATACATTCAGTCAGTATTTCTTAAATGATTTGCTTTACATTATTATTTATTATAAAGAAATATTTATTATTGTTATTATTATTATTGTGTTTGATCAGTATTTGTAGAACTATTTTAGTTTTTTTCTCTACTCATGTGCTGCCATCTGTCAACGACTGCAACATTCGTACTGGTTCCCGCTAATGCATAAGCATACCTGCCAGGTTTTAAGATTTACCTGTAAAATTTATGTGAACGTGACTTGTTTTACGAGCAAAATGTTAATTTTACGTATTTGGTGATTTCTCGAGATTTATTTTCCCTTTTCTGATGTTTTTGCACCCGCTATTAAAACTGTTTTTATTTAATTAATCCATTCAAAGTAAAGCGCCGATGTAAGTTGCGAACAACTTTTCAGTTATTTTAATAAGCTAATTCGTAATGTGTTTATGTGGGAACAGTTGCAGCAGTTTTCCCACGTGTTAAGTTTTGCATTGTTTCAAACACTAAAACTTGCACTGCGCGTAAACTGATAAGGATAACAACCAGCTGCGCTTGTTTAACCTTGGCTCCCCCCCCCCCCTCAGGTAATGCATTGTTCGTCCTTCGTCTCCCGGGTCATAACTTCTGAGGAGGCCAAATTGGGATGTAACTTGCATTGGAGCACACACTTGGGAGCAAGTGTCTTTACTACTCTCAGTTCAAAAAGCAATCTCAAAACTTAGTTATCGTAAAAAAATAATTCAAACGGATTTTTAAATCTGTAATTTTTAAGCCCAGATTGATACTCAACATGACGAAATTAAGCAAAAGCTGTCAGTTTTGTGAAATTAAAAATGCATTGGGGCATGGTTTCATAACTTCTTCTCTGGTAATAAATTTGACCTAACAAAAGAATGCTACTATAAGAGGAAGTTAAAAGAAAACAAAAAGTAAGTCCAATGTTCAGTTGAGCCACTGCTTCTCCAGCAATGATTTATTTTGCTCGTCCGTTAGTAAGTTTGTACGCTTTCCAACTGTGCTTTGTTCGTCCCTCGATAACGTTCATAAAAATATCTTGGCTTGATTCAACCAAATTAATATGTTGCAGTACTATTTTTTCCTCTGCAAATTGCATCTCTTTAAACTGTTACTGTTTTACTATAGCAGTTTTACTTAAATTTCTTTTCAAGTGTCAATAAATTTAGTATTAGTGATTTGTTATGAGCAGCAATATAAAAGTGGGGGGAGGGTATATTCTGCAGAGTTTCCTGTGTATTGCAAAATCTTCAAAAAATGAATTTTGCTGTACGTGTCGATGTAATTTTAGCGTTTCGCGTGGTGAAAGGAATGATATTACTAATCATATAGCGCCAAGCATAAATCTAATGTTGACTGCGTGGAAAAAAAAATAAGAAATTAACTTCCTTTGTTAAAAGTTAAACGAACTGGATGCAATTCGTGCAAAGTGTTTATTCACTTCGTTTTTAGTTGAGCATAATTTATCAATTAGTGTCTCTCAGTCACTCATTTATTTCATTTGACTGTCTCATCGTCAGTCTCTCCGTAAGATAATCCTAGCGTGAAAATGGTTCGTTTTTGAAAACATTTTAGTTTGTTCCGTCACGGCGTGGGATACGATCCTATTAGATTTGGGGGTCAAAAGGGTGGAACATCTTTCCCTTGAGATGCAAACATAGCTGCCAATCCTTCCAATATTCCGATTGGAAAGTGATTTCTTCAGATTTTTCATTCTCATACCAAAAATCCCTATTTTTTTCTCCCCATTTCAAGAGCACAAAAAAAAAAAAAATCTTTATTCCACTTCAAAAAATCCTTAAAACAAGGTGCTTAAAAAGAAAAAATTCTCCTTGTTTCCGCTGTGAAGAGGAAAGTGCGAGCGGCACGGTTTTCTGCATACACATGGACTTTTGCGTGGATCCCAGTACCTTCCCCTGCGCAAGCGGCACAACGCTGGTGACAATTCCCATCAGGCTATGCAGCTGCATAACGCAAGGTTACAATCACGTTCTCTCTCTTGCTGCCCCCCCCCCCCGCCTTCTCCTTTTCAGGTAACGCATTGTCCATCCCCGTCGCAGCTTCTCAGAGGCCAGAGTGGGTGTGTCTTGTTGCATTCCAGCACTCCCAGTTCGAAATGCTATTTCAGAACGTAGTTATCGTAGAAAAAATTTCAAATGGATTTTAAATCTGGGGAATTTTTAAGCCCACTCGACACCCAACTTGACAAAATCGTAGAAAAAAATTAAACGGATTTTAAATCTGTAATTTTTAAGCCCAGATCGATACTCAACATGACGAAATTAAGCAAAAGCTGTCAGTTTTGTGAAATTAAAAATGCATTAGGCATGGTTTCGTAACTTCTTCTGTGGCAATAAATTTGACCTAACAAAAGAATGCTACTGTAAAAGGATGTTGAAAAAAAAAGAAGTCCAATGTTCATTCGAGCCTGTGCTTCTCCAGCAATATTTTTTTGCTGGTCCATTAATTAGTCAGTAAGTTTTCTACGCTTTTCAACCGTGCTTTTTGTTTGTCGCTCGATAATGTGCATAAAAATGTCTTGGCTTGATTCAACGAAATAAATATGCTGGGGTACAATATTTTTCTTCTGCAAATTGCATCTGTTTAAGCTGTTACTGTTTTACTACAGCAGTTTTACTCGCATTTTTTTTCAGGTGTCAATAAATTTAGTATTAGTGATTCGCTATGAGCAGCAATATGAGGGGGGGGGTACTATCAAACATTCCGTGATGCGTATTCTGCTGAAATCCTGTGTATTGCAAAAAATGAAAAATATGCATTTTGCACTGCGTGTCATGTAATTGCAGCGCTTCGTGTGGTGGAAGGAATTATATTACTAATCATATTTCTAGTGCCCCGCACAAATCTAATATTGACTGCGTGTAAAAAAAAAAAAATACAAAATTAACTTCCTTTGTTAAAAGTTTTAATGAACTGGATGCTTTTCGTACAAAATGTTTGTTCACTTCGTCTTTAGTTGAGCATAATTTACCAATTAGTGTCACTCATTTATTTCATTTTTTTCATTTGACTGTCTCATTGTCCGTCTCTCCGTAAGATAATCCCAGCATGAAAATGGTTTGTTTTTTAAAACATTTTAGTTTGTTCCGTGACGGCGTTGGATACGATCCTATTGGATTTGGGGGTCAAAGGGTGTGGAACATTCTTTCCTTTAGATGCAAGCTTCCATAAAAATAAATTTTTATCTCTTTGTAGATCATAATGATATAGCATAGTAATGATAAATTCTGTATAGATAATCGAAATAAACGTGCCGATAAATTCAAACATCTGTAGTCATATCAATTAAAAGCTGATACTTGAGTTAGTTAACATATCATTTTTTAATCCATATGCTCAGTATATTTAATCAATATGTGCAACAAGTAAATTTCATTGAATATATTGATTAAAATTTTCATCGAACATATCGATTAATTTTTTTTTTTTTTTTTTTACGGATTTTGTTTTTTGAAAGTTGGCAGGTATGCATAAGTACCAAAGTTTCTTATGTTTAAATAATTGATGAAGCCATTCAGATATGTGTGAATAAACTTCACTGATTAGTATGTGTGTTCTGTCATTATCGTGGCATTTCAGGTTTAAGTTTAAGGTTGGCTAGAAATGTATGACATGATTGTCAATAACCAAGGCTCTTTGTATCATTAAAATTATTACATATTTTAGATACACACTGGTCAGGGGCATTGTTAGTGTTATATAGGAAGAAGCAGAAAAATGTAACACTAACATTGCTGACTTAAATCCCCCACACTGATGTACTTACCTGATTAAAAAGACAAAAAGAAATATTAAGAATGACTCAAGTGTGGGATATGGTGGACCTACCACACTTGAGAAGGACGGTCCACCACGGAATCGACCTGGACTTTCTAAACGGCGTATGAGAAAGAGATCTCTGCTGAGTGAATGTAAGATTGGTGTATGGAATACTAGAGGTATAAATGGCAAGATGAGTGAGGTGATTGAGGAGATGAATAAGTATAGACTGGATGTGCTGTGTGTAAGTGAAACCAAAAAGAAGGAAATTGGGGTAGAAGTGAATGGCACGGTGAGTGTGTGGTCTGGAGTATTGGATAATATGAGAGGACAGGCTGGTGTAGGTGTGATTTTAAGTGAAAAGATGAAGAACAACTTGATTCACTATAGTTGCATAAGTGAGAGAATTCTCTGGATTCGTTTGAAAGTGAAACTTCAGAGAATTGTAATTGTTGTAGTGTATGCTCCCTGTGACTCGGAACCTTCTGATCAGAAAGAAGATTTCTGGAATGAGCTAAAAGCTGTTTTGAGCCAGTTTGGTGCTAAAGAAAAAGTTATAATAGCAGGGGATTTCAATGCTAGAGTAGGTGTGCAGAATGCAATTTCTGACAATGTTCTGGGTAAGTTTAATGATCCTTGTGTGAATGATAATGGTGAAAGATTAATTGAACTCTGCATTGAGAATGGTTTGTGTGTATCTAATACATTTTTCAACCACAAGTATATACACACATATACTTGGGAAAATCGTACTCTTGGTCAAAAGAGTGTGATAGATTTTGTTGTTTACGATCAGCGTTTGAAACACTTAGTTGTTGACACCCGTGTGATGAGAGGTGCGGATGTTGGTTCTGATCATTACTTGGTAGTGTCATGAGTGAAACTTAATATTGGTTGGAGGAAAAGGAATAGGAAGAGACCCAGGATAGAAAGAATAAAGGTTGATAGGCTCCTTGAAGATCATCAGCGGTACTCTGACTTACTCAGAGAACGACTGAAGGATCTGAAATCTTGTGAGAGGGATGTAGAAAAGAAGTGGGAATGTTTTAAGAACTGTGTTGTCACTGCTGCTAAAGAGGTCTGTGGCACCACAATAGTGGGTAACAATAGAGGTGATGCTTGGTGGAATAGTGAGATTGATGAGGCAGTAAAGAAAAAGAAGGAAGCCTATTTGGGGATGTTGCAAGGTAGGAGTCTCTGTGGATGAATATCGCTGTAAGAAGCGTGAAGCTGCTAAGCTGGTTTGCCACAGTAAGGCAAAAGATAGGAAGGAGAAAGTGGAAAGGCATGAACTGGCTTTTTGGAAAGATAGAAAGTCTTTCTGGAAGTACATGAGACTCAGGAAAAATAGGGGAAACAAAGTTGTAAGTTGTGTGAAGAATTAGATTGGGGAAATGATATGGGAGCCCCATGAGTTAAGTGAGAGATGGTGTGAATACTTCTGTGAGTTATTAGATCAGGAAAGCAAAAATGATTGAGACAGATGCAGATGATGTCACAATGAGGGATGAAAGCACAGGAGGGATCTCAAGAGAAGAAGTGTGTAAAGCTGTAAAATCTCTTCAGAATGGTAAGGCTCCAGGAGTTGATAGCATAACTGCAGAGATGTTGAAGTATGGTGGTGACTCTATAATTGATTGGTTAACTGAAATTTGCCAGTTGTGCTGGGAGTTGGGAATGGTCCCTCGGGATTGGAAGGATGCTATTATTGTTCCCTTGTATAAGGGAAAAGGTGATCAGACTGAATGCAAGAACTTTCGTGGTATTAGCCTACTGAGTGAGCCAGGGAAAGTGTTTGGTAAGGTTGTTATTGAAAAAGTACGGGGTCTTACATCATTGAAAGTGTGGGATGTTCAGAGTGGTTTTATGCCTGGTAAAGGCTGCACTAACCAGATTTTTGCGTTACACATGATGATTGAAAAGTATCTGGCTGTTGGGAAGAAAGTTTTTACTGCCTTCATAGATTTAGAGAAAGCTTACGACCGAGCGAATAGGACACTTTTGTGGAAGGTATTGAATGAATATGGTGTTACTGGGAATCTACTTAATAGTGTAAAAGCCATGTATGCTGGTAGTAGAGCTTGTGTACGAGTGCATGGTGTTTTATCAAAATGGTTTACCATTGGTGCAGGAGTTAGACAAGGTTGTGTAATCTCACCATGGCTGTTTAATATATTTATGGACGCATGCATGCGTGAGGCCAAAATAGATAATAGTGGTTTATGTCTTGGTGATATCCGTGTGTGCAGATTGCTGTATGCTGATGACATTGTCCTGTTGGCAGAGAGCAAAAGTGAGTTGCAGAGTATGTTGACTCGGATGCACGAAGTTTGCACGAAATTCAAACTGAGTATAAATAAGGGAAAAACCAAAGTTATGGTGTTTGAGAGAGGAATGGGTAGCACTGAATGTAATGTAAGTATAAATGGCACTGTGATTGACCAGGTGAGTGAGTTTGTGTATTTAGGAAGCATGTTTGACAGAGAGAACAAGTTGGATGGTGAAATCAGTAGGCGAGTGAATTCTTCTTTGAAAGTCATAGCTGCTCTGGGAGGTTTTCACAGGAATGATAGGTTCTCTAGAGAGTCCCGCATGGCTGTGTATGAAACAGTAATTGTTCCTACTCTGATGTATGGCAGTGAAACCTGGGTACTGCAGAAGAAACATAGGAGTCGTTTGTGTGCTGGAGAAATGCGTTACTTACGTGGGGTTTGTGGCAAGACACGATCTGATTGTGTGAGGAATGAAGATGTATTGCAGTTGTGTGATGTAAAGCAAAATGTTGTTAGCAAGGTGGAGACCAATATGCTTCGGTGGTTTGGCCATGTTGAAAGAATGAGTGATGAAATGCTTACTAAGAAAATCTTTTCAGCCCAAGTGGCAGAAAGGAAAGGCAGAGGAAGGCCAAGGAAGACATGGGTGGATCAGATTCAGGAGTGTCTGCATGAGAAAAAGATTATGAGTATGAAGTATAAAAGATCTTGTGTACGGCGTGTAATGGATATCGGTGAAGCACGAGTTGTGTGTCAAGATCGCTGTAAATGGCGAAGTTTGATACGACAACAATAAGTAAAAATATCTGGAAGTTTGTATTTCTTTTTGGAGCTAACCTCTGAATCTCAGAGAACAGCTTAGTGATATGTATGTATGTATGAAATTAAATTCTTTCTGTGACCTTCACTGAAAAATGAGACTGAGAAAATGAAAACCATGTAATGTTTGCAATCATAAAGGCGTTGTTTTTAAGCTTGTTGCCAGAAGTGCTGAAATTACTTTCTTCAGGGTTCCCACGCATCCTGAAAAAATGTGAAACCTGGAATTCTCGGAATTTGAAAATGGGTTTCCAAACTTAGGAAAAATCGCAATTTTTCGTAAAAATATTAATGATAATCAGGATAATTTTTTTTTGTCAAAAAAAAAAAAAATTCAGATTTCAGACTTTTGTTCACAATTACTTCTTGCCTAGGATTTGATAGATCTTACTTTCAGTACATTACATCATGCATACATACATACATCGCTAAGCTGTTCTCTGAGATTCAGAGGTTAGCTCCACAAAGAAATTCAAACTGCCAGGTAAATTTTTAACTGATTATTTACTTGCTGTTGCCATATCAAACTTCTCTGTTTACAGCGATCTTAACACACATTTTGAGCTTCACTGACATCCATCACACGACGTACACAAGAAAGGCTATACTTCATACTCATAATCTTTTTCTCATACAGACACTCCTGAATCTGATCCTCCCATAACTTCCTTGGCCTTCCTCTGCCTTTCCTTCCTGCCACTTGGGCTAAAAGATATTTTGCTTAGACCACTGCAGCCCCGGTGGCAAAGTGGTCTAAGCTATGGCCTCTGATCATTCGCCCGAAAGGGGTCCGGGTTTTAATCCCGGTAAGGCATGGATGTTGTGTTTGTCTTACGCCACTAGCTTTCTCCCTTCCCTGGAACCAGTGACCCTAAATTAGGGACGGGCGATTGCTTATAGCCCATTGAGTTGCTCACGGTGGTCGTTAAACCTGTTCCTCGTCTTTAATATCTTCTTATATAATGTTCCTAGTCTTTAATATCTTCTGTAATAGTGAAAAGGAGCGGCTTCGTATTGTATAAGAATTTTTTCTAATGAAATGCATGTTTCCCTATTTTTAATGCATACTTCTTCAAAACTAATCAATAGAGAGCAATCGTTTTCATCCCTTTTATTAAATGAAATTAAATTTCTAGGTTGGTATTTAATCTGTCGTCCGCGCCGTTTCAGTGCCCCATAAAATTGTTTCACGGCAGAGTAAGCAACACAGTATCAATTTTTACATTTAATTTTCCATAAAATGTGTGCTCTTTTCAATTTCTTAGGCACTTCTTACTCATATGTGTTATTCTTCCATGGATTCACAGAATTCTGCTTTTTCTGTCATTATTGGGTCATTCTTGAGGTTGATGCAAAACTTAAGAGAAGCCAGTTTTTTTGGGGGGAGAGGGGATTTCAAACCTATAATATATAATTTTATTATTTATAAATTGTAAATACGCACATCGCTGAATGTGCGTTGATACCCCAGTTTTTGATTTTGAAAAGTTGGCAGCTGTGACATCATTCCTCATATGATCAGAATGTGTCTTGCCCCCCCCCCCATAAGTAACGCATTTCTCCAGCACACAAAAGACTCCTATGTTTCATCTGTAGTACCCATGTTTCACTGCCATACATCAGAGTAGGAACTATCACACTTTCAAACACAGCCATGCGGGCCTCTCTTGAGAACCCATCATTCTTGTAAAAACCTCCCAAAGCAGCTATGACTTTCAATGAAGAATTCACTCTCCTACTAATTTTACCATCCAATTTGTTCTCTCTGTCAAACATGCTTCCTAAATACACAACTCATTCACCTGGTCAATCACTGTGCCATTTAGACATATTACATTGAGTGCTAACAGTTCCTTGCTCAAAAACCATAAATTTGGTTTTTCCCTTAAAAAAGTTTAAAATTTAAAAAAGTTTGAATTTTTAAGTTTAAAATTCATGCAAACTTTGTACATCCGGAGCAACATACTCTGCAACTCCCTTGCTCTCTGCCAACAGGACTGTGTCATCAGCATGCAGCAATCTGCACTCATGGATATTACCAAGACATAAACCAGTATTATCTATTTTGGCATCATGCATGTATCTATCCATAAATATATTAAACAGCCATGGTGACATTACACAAAATTGTCTGACCCCTGCACTAATAGAAAACCATTTTGAAAAAAACACCATTGACTCTGACACAAGCTCTACTGCCAGCATGCATGACTTTTACACTATTAAGTAGATTCCCAGTAACACCATATTCATTCAATACCTTCCACAAAAGTGTCCTATTTACTCGGTTATACTCTTTCTCTAAATCTATGAAGGCAGCAAAAACTTTCTTACCAGCTGCCAGATACTTTTCAATCAAGTAAATTGTTCTTTGAAAGTTGTAGCTGCTTTAGGAGGATTTCACAGGAATAATGGGTTCTCAAGAAAGTCCCGAAAGGCTGTATATGAAAGTGTAGGTTAGGTGTTCCTACTCTGATCTATGGCGATGTAATCTGGTACTGCAGATAAGACGTAAAAGTTGTTTGTGAGCTGAGGCAATGGATTAGTTACAGGGGGTTTGTGGCAAGACACACTCTGATCATGAATTAATAGATGTTGGAGATGTGTAATGTGAGGCAGAATATTAGTGAGGTTGAGACTAATGTTCTTAGGTGGTTTGGCCATGTTGAAAGAATGAGTGATGGTGCTGACTAAGAGAATTTTTTCATGCCAAGTGGCAGGAAAGAAAGGTAGAGGAAGGCCAAGGAAATCATAGGACCAGATTCAGGAATGTCTGCTTGAGAGAAAGATTATGAGTATGAAGTACAAAAGCTCTTGTGTGTGATGTGTGATGGATGTCAGTGAAGCTTGAGCTGTGTGCCGAGATTGTTGCAAATGGAGACGTTTGATACACCAACAGTAAATAAAATCTAGTTCCATCAGTTAAGCATTTACTTGGCAGATGGTCTTTCTTGGTCTTGGAGAAGCAAACCTCTGAATCTCTGAGAACAGGTTAATGATATGTATGTTACCATTCTTTATAGTTAGTGTTAATCATAGTTTTGCTTTTTTTTTATTATATCAGTACAGTAATTGTTTGTTTAACTATTTCATTTTGTTACCTTTGTTAAATTTTCAATGTCCTCTTGTTTCACTTTCTATACCAAAACATTATGAAATGCCCCAGATTTATTTCAGATCTGCTGTCTTTCACCCTTGTCTCCAGGTATTTTAAAAAATATGTGCTATTTCATTCAACTAATATGTTGTCCTCACAGTTTATTAAATTTGTAGTTTTCTAATTTGAAATTAACATGCTTTTTTTGTAATAAGAACATTCCTAAATGATATTGAAGAACATATGTGCCTCTACAACAAAATTGGTAAAAATAACTATGAGCACCAAAAGTATTATTGCAGTTATAGAATGTGTTAAGATTAAAATGAGCAGAATAATGCAGTACTGTTGGACAGTGCAATATGAATAAATGTTTTTATGGTAAAATTATGTTGTGATCTATGTATTAAAATGAATAAAGCAAAAGTCACTTGCTGAAATAATTAGTATTTTTTAATGGATAGTTTTGTGAATTATGTATATCATGAAGCTTAAAAATTGGTGAAGTTTTAGGGTGTAAGAACTGTGAATGATGAATTAGACTCATCATTCTACGCTCCTGTGCCCTCAATACCTAATTTCAGTTGAAAGTTTTTTGTTCCCTATTGAAATTAAAACTTAACTTCTGCTACAAGTTGCATATTGTTCACTTTTTTTTTTTCAATAATTGGTGTTCTTTATCATCATCATCATTGTCAACCATTATCAATCCACTGCTGGAGGAAGGTCTCTCCAAGCCTCTTCCACAATGGTCTGTCTTGTGCCAGTCTCCTCCATGTCACTCCCACATACTTTCGAATTTCATCCACCCATCTTCCATGTGGTCTTCTTCTGGGTCTTTTCTTGTCCCTTGGAATCCAATCTAAAATTTCGACTGTTTTTATAAGGTTGTATATTTCTTTATAAAATATTAGGTACATAATAATAATAATAAGAAGAAATTTTATTCTTGCTGTTACATTCAGGATTTATGAATATACATCAATATTTTGTATTATAGAGAACAGCAAGGGATAATCAGGGAAAAATGCCTCAGGTAGTCCTGACAAAAGCCCTGATTTCCAAAATATATAGACAAGCAGGCACAGGTTCATCAAACAAAGCAGTGATGTTAAGTGTTAGTTATATAATAAATAATTTATTATTTTTTAAATTTAACCTAAGTATTTTTTAGTTTATTTTTGAATAAGTTTAGGTTATTTATTGTCAACTCTGCATGCAGTGCATTCCAAAATTCAGAGCCAATATAATTTAAACTTGTTTCATCATGAGAGTTTTTAACATGTAATTTTTATAGTCTCTGTTTATAATATATGAACATTTTTGTTCATTCAATAGTAAATTCCATCTTTCTGAATTTTCATATATTTGTTTATTGCAGCTCGCTCCCCAGTATTTGCTGCTATGTTTGAACATGAGATGGAAGAGAAAAAACAGGTAAATTAAGAAAAATATCAAAATGAAAAGTTATTATATTGTGAGCACAAAAAAGTTTTCAAGTCACTGATATTGTTGTAACAGATGCATGAAAGTTGAAATGATGGAGAAAGTAAAAGCACCTGTGATCTAGTACAATGTGAAAAATAGAAGAGCTGATTCAAAGTACTAGCTTACTTAGTACGAAAACAAAAAAAGCCAGTGAGATATTAAAGGCACAGAATCAATCGCAGGAGGAAAAAAAGGAGGGAAATTAAATTAAACTGCAAGAGTTGCCAAACAGGTCTGTCATGTATGTGAACACACATAATTAAAAACATAGGAGTTGGAATAATTAAATATTGCCAAATGGTGACAAGCGAATTTGGGGGGGGTGGGGGTGAATGACTATTCACAAAATGCAAATTATATCGGAGCAAGTACACTGGGCAAAAAGTGACCAACTGAAATGACACAAAGTAGCAAAGAGGCGCTGGAAGATGCTACACATTTTTGGTGATATGGTTTCGACTTGTGATTTGCACTAAGAGATGAGATTTTTTTAAAGATATTTTTATACTTGTTGGCAGTTTGTATGGTTTCTAAAAAGAGGTGGCAGAGTGGTCAAAGGTTCTGACTTCTGATGATTCACCTGAAGTGTGTCCTGATTCAAGATATGGGTGTGCGCTTGTCTGGTAATTCGGTAATTCTAATTCTGTCCCGTTTTTGGCCCTAAATTAGGGATGGCCAGCTGCTTTCAACCCCTACGAGTTACTCATGGCAGTAATTAACCCCAGGAACAATGAAATGAATGGCAATGGAATTCTCCCCCCCCCCCCCATCATCCCCTGGGGAAAAAATCTGAGCTATCTCTGTATTTCTTCAACATTATGTGTTCGATGCATGTTACAACAAAATGCTCCTAAAAGATATGTAGTGCAAAAAAAAAAAAAAAAAAAAAAAAAAAGAAAGGAAAAAGAGAGAGACAAAAGGAAAAGGGGAACACAAAAAAAGGTTATAGGAGAGGATTATATAAATTTCCAAAAATGGGGAATCCCTTTTTTAAACTTTTGGTAAAAATATCAAGCTTTTGTGCATCTGTGTTTAGTGCACAAAATGTAACTACCATTAACAAGTAGCAGTATTTCAGAGAGCTTTTTTTTTTTTTTTTTTTTTAACTTTTCACGAAGCAGTATGATCCTCACAGCATTGTCCTATGCCGTAAAGTCATAAAGCTATTAATAACATGAGTGAATTCACTCTTACACCTAGGTTATTGTAATTTTTTTTTTCTGTGTGTACATCTACTTACCTACCTACCTACTTATCTGTCTGTCTCTCTGTCATCATTTAATTTCTTTGGTATGTGTACACACACACACACACACACACACACACACACACACACACACAGTAAAAAATTAAATTATATATGTGCAAGAGTTGATTTTTCTCTCCGATTTGTGTGTGTGTGTGTGTGTGTGTGTGTGTGTGTGTGTGTGTGTGTGTGTGTGTGTGTACGTAAAAATGGCTTTTGCATTCCATTTTGAAAATGAAATGTTTTTTACCTAAGGTATTACCCCTGTGCCCCACTAAGCTGTTCTGTTGGAATTCAGGGGTCCTCGGAACAAGATCTGCCAAATTAAACAGAAGTCGTCGCTCTCTCCACGTTTTCATTCGCCTCCTAGTTATTTGTTCAGTTGCTGCTTTCCATCTTTGGTGAATTCCCAGCAGTGTGCAGGGCTCCAAGAAGCAACCTGCCATGTGGTTTGGCAGTTAGTCGTATGTGAGTCTGAAGAATTCGAGGCCGCTGTGGTGCAGTGGTAGCATGTCTGGCGCGTAACTGGAAGTCCCTGGGTTCGATTCCCGGTGGTGGCCGATGTGAATAAACATGAAAAGAGTGACTACTTCTGTTTGAAGTTCCTAGTCCACATCAATTGTGTGTATTAATATGCCAAATTAAAGTTCATCAAATGTCTCAATTTACAGAGCTTTGCACACAACTCAAGCCTTCACTGACATTTACATATCTTGCACAAGATCTTTTGTACTTCGTATTTATTATCTTATGTCTTTTAGACATCCCTGAATCATCTCCCTGACAGTTTTCTCTGTCTTTCTGTACTCTTCTGTCCTGCCACTTCTAGGCTAAACAAATTCTTTTAGTCTGCACCTCATCACTCATTTTTTTAGTGTGGCTAAACCACCTCAGAATATTTGTCTGCACTCTGCTAACAACATTTTGCTTCACATTGTACATCTGCTGCAACACATCTTCATTGCAGACATGATCATAACTAGCTTTTCCACAAAACCTCCCCTTTACCTGTAAGTAATGCATCTCTCTTGTACATGAATGAGTGTTCTCTTCTTCAGCATGCAGGTTTCACCATACTACATCAGAGTAGGAACAATAACACTTTACATACACATCCATTCAGGACCTTTATAGCAATGCACCAGAGTTAACTTCCCATGTCAGCAGTAATTATTATCAGTAACTGTAGCCATGCATGTTTGTTTACCAACTGTGTTAAATCTGGTATCAGTGTAAAGCTAATATCGTTTTACCTAAATAGCACTGCAATGTTTTAAAGAAGATTTAAATGCTGTGCTTACATATGTCCATTAAAACGCTTTATTCTAAACTTAAGTAAATTTATTGTAACTTTCATGTCATAGCAGGTGTATTTGTACTGTAAAACAAGGCTACCATGTCCTTGCTGTTAGAGTTAAGTGAAGAAGGTGTTTTCTGTTATTCTTGAATGAAAAACAACAAAATATTTGTTTTATTAAATGCATGCATCTGTTTTTACATGAATGTCTGCCTTGAAGGCAATAACCAAAATTTGAACTGAGTTTTACAGCATTAACACCACTGCTTAGTCTTTTGAAAAGGAATGTGAGAACAAGCAATGTTTTATTAATGGCCTTATAATAAATATAATGCGTAATGTACTTAGACTGTTGTGAACCTAAACAGTTGTATTGTATTGTTAATGAACTTTTGTTTGTGTCGATACTCTTAAAAAGTTGGTGTTAGAACATTATTCCTTCAGTGTAGTCACAGTAAAATGCACAACTTTTTTTTTAACCTATGAATGTAAAACTTTGAATTAAAAATACTCAGATTGAAATATTTAAATTCTATTTGAACTTGAAGAGTTTTGCATTGTTCTTCATTTCTGAGTTCTTTTCTATTTTCAGACGTTTCTAGCCTTTAGATCTTTATCAAAAAGCCTCTTCTCAACGATTAGAAACTGTATCGAAGTATTTGTTTACTCAAAGAATTTACATTTTATAGCCAAGTTCCTCATGTGGCCTGTTATTATATTAAATTCTTCTCGTTATGTATATTGTAAGTTAAAGTGGAATTTAAAACTGTGAATTTTGTAGATGTTGGTTAAAAGGTTTTTGATGTATAGGGTGTTCTACTTAAAAGTACAGTGCTACTATAAGGAGTTTCAATTTGGTAAATTCTGTATTTTAATTGAACAGTTAACCGCACGTGCGACAGTGGACAGCAAATGAAAGGGCAGTGCTGTAGTCAGAGTTGTGAGAACCACATTCCACTTGCTCACACCAGCCTGATCAGTATATAATCGCCTGCGGCGTGTTTGGGCGTATGCTCTCTGTTGTTAGTGTATTCCTGTTGTGTTCATCATGCGACTCTCAATTGAAGAATGCATATTTGTGCTTAAACAATATGAGTATCTGAAAACAAAGCATTCGTACATTCAGTGTCAATGGAACTTTTGTGAAAAATGTGGAAAGCAAGTACCGTTGAAGAAGGTGATTAAAAAGTTGGGGAAGTTTTTTGCCACAGGTTTGGTTGTTGGTAAGAAATGAAACAGGTGAAGGTCTGTGTTAATGCCCAAAGCTGTACTTGATATTGAAGAGGCAATACAGAGATCTCCTAAGAAGTTATTAAGAAAATGAAGCCAGCAACAGAATATCTCTTTAGGTTCAACACACACTGCAGTAAAAAAAGGGGCTTAAGTTCTATCTGTACTGAATAAAAGTGTTGCATGAACTAACCGGAGACATGAGTGTTGCCGACAGTTTCAGTTGTTTATTCGACGCAGCATACGGAAGTTGTATTTCGTGTTTTACACGGGATGAGGCAGGCTTCCCTCTTAGTGGCTACGTTAATAGTCAGAACTACTTTTTGTGGCATACTGAAAACCCACATGTTGAATCCTCTCTACGCCTGCAAAAGTAGGGGTGTGGTGTGCTGTTTTGAGACATAGAATAGTTGGACCACTGTTTTTTCACAACACTGAATGCAGAAGCATACCAAAAAAATTGTCATCAGTTCATTGCACTGCTGGAAGCAGATGAGCACTATTGCTTGTTCCTTGTCTTGTTTCAAGACAGCGCAACCTGCCACACTGCGATGTCTGCTGTGCAGATGCTGAAAGCATTTTTCGGTGAGAGATCGATTTCCATTAGACTTTTTCACCCAGGTCTCCTGATCTCGCCAGTCCAGACTTTTTTCTGTGGGCATACCTAAAGTACCAGGTTTACGACAGCAATCCACACATCCTCATTGAGTTGATAAGAAACATTACTGTTGCTATCCAGAAAATAAATGGTCAAATGCTGCAAAATATCAGCATTAACATTGTCAAATGTGTTGATAAATGCATTGAAATGCATGGATGTCATTTTCAACATGTGCTGTAACTACTCTTCCATTGTGCAAATAAAGGTACATGCATGTTTATCTCGGTGTACTTTTAAGTTGAATACCCTGTATATCAGAAATGGCTGCTGTACTTTGCCATTGGATTGGACTGTATCACAGTTTTAATTAAAAGCAGTGACCCTATTAACAACAAAATAAAATAAAAAGAAAAAAGATTGTCTGAAGTTTTGAGTAAATTTAAGCAGCAATTGCGTCTTTTCAGTATTTCATATTTGTTTCATGCTTATTAAGTTTTAATTTTCTTTTGAGGGATTGGGTTTCACTTAGTAGTACCGTAATTTCAGGTAAATAAGCTGTACTGGCGTTTACCCCGCAGCGATAAAAGGGGGGGGTGAAAAAATAATCAGAAACGCCGAATCTTTGCAGTAAGGTGGGGTAGTACCACGGCGGAATCTTGAAAACATTACATAGATAAAAATATAGTACGTGATCTTTCAAATAATAAATAAAAATATCAATTAAACAAGATTCAATCTTAAGGATAACACTTACCCTACTACCTATTTTTATAAAAATTGACTCGAAAGAATTCATAAGGCGCTTAAACCAATTATATAAAACATTTATATCTCAAGAATTTAAAAAATACACAACATTCTGAAAATATATGGAATGCATAGTTTTTCAATCAAATCCATCAAAATCAGGAACTTTGCTGTCCGAATTAAAATTTTTAAAAGCTCATCATCTAAGAAAACTTCGGGGTTGTCCGCATAATTTTCGCTGTCTTCCGGCGTTTCACTGCAGTTTTTAGAAATAATGTTTGCTTCAGTGAAGCTCTGAAATAATCGTCGAAGTTTTGATGTTTTTCCAGGATTCGGAAAAACATATTTATTTACCATTAGCTTAAAACTAGAAGTATAACTGCGTTTCATCATTTTACTTTCCATGATAACGTAGACCAACGTGTACTCGAGAAAATGCGATTTGGCGAACTGAATGTGAATGCAAGGAACGCACGTCACTGAAGAAATTTGCACGTTCTGTCCTGGAGTCATTCAGCAATGACAATCTATCTTGGATGGTAGTCGAATATCCCGTTTCAAGAGGGGAGAGAGAGCAAAGCTGATGATGTCGTGAGTTCAAAGAGAGTTAGTTGCTCGGAGCATTAAACAACTAACAAGGGCTATCCTTGCTAACAAGATCGATTCCCTGCAAAGCCCCCCCCCCCGCCGCCAAGGATTTTTCCGAGTTTTATTGGGGTCACCTCTCTCTTACCTGTCCCACCTCAATCCTATAACCTATTATTGTCATGTCTTGCTTTAAAAGGGGGTGGGTGAAATTTATTGCATGTGGCTGTAACATCGTTATTCTATTCCCTCTATTGAGATATCTTCCTGCGAGAAAGAGAATGGAACAAACCAAAACATTTTTTTGTTACATAATTTCGCTTCGCCAAAAAAAAAAAAAAAAAAAAAAGGTAGGAGAGAGAGACAGACAGACACCCCCCACCCCCCCACACACCCACACACCCACCCACCCACCCACCCACACCTATTGAGATATCTTCCTGCGAGAAAGAGAATGGAACAAACCAAAACATTTTTTTGTTACATAATTTCGCTTCGCCAAAAAAAAAAAAAAGGTAGGAGAGAGAGACAGACCCCCCCCACACACACACACACACCACGCCACGCCACGAAAATTTAATTTTGAACTCATACGCCGCAGCTTATCTACCCGAAATTATGGTAATTCTCTAGACCTAGATGTAACTTTGCCCTTCTACTCTATGCATATTGAGGATGAGTGTGTTATTTTTTGAGATACAGGTTTTTGTATGTTGCACATTCATTTAAGCAATACTGCCAAGTTTGGGCAGTTTATTTTATAAAGTCTTACCCACAGAAAGCTTAAAAAAGGCAAACTGTTCACTGACTGGACTCAGCAGAAAAGCATTACAATACCAGGGAGTCAGTGGAGATTAGACTTCATTACAGTGTTTCTTCCACATGAGAAATATCAGCAGCTGTGTAGTGATAATGACACTCAGCTTTTCTAAGGGGTGGGGGTTAATTTAGGCTTCTCAGCTCTTCCTCATACACATACGTAAGATTCTTCTGCAGATACGCGGAATTCCACTTTTTTTTTTCTTTCTTTATCGTTGTTTGGGTCATTCTTAAGATAGATGCAAAACTGAAGAGAAATTTGGAGGGGATTAGTTGGGGTGGGATTGTTTTCCATCTGGGGACGGTATTTCATCTTTCAAAACTTTTGAAAACAGAAGTTAAAAAGAAGTGAAGATTTTCCCCCCTTGCAATGTTGCTTCTGTCCGTTGTATTTAAATATCATTTTGTTGTGTAAATGTTTGTATTTCAGCTCAAAACTGTAGGCAACAATTTCCAAAACTGGAAGTTGGACGCTGCAGAAATTTCCCTGCAATCTTCAGGCATGAGATTCTGTCACAGGTTCATGGAATTTGGCCTTTTCCGTTATCATTTCAGTTATTCACGAAATAGATGCACCAGAGATATTTTGGGAATTGGTGATGGTCTGTATGTGGAAGGGAGGGGGCTGTTTTTTTCCAATGGAGGACAAAGTCCCATCTTTCAAAACATTCAGAAAGGGAAGGTAGGCAGAGTGAAGATCTCTCTCTGATATCATTTTGCCCTATAAATTTTTTTATTTCAGCTTAAAAACCAATTCCCGAAAATGAAAGTTGGATGGAGTGAAAAATTTCTCCCCCAACCCCACGAGGTTTCTGTTCCCTTGTGTTGTTGTTAAATGTTGTTTTCCCTCATAAATGTTTGCATTTAAGCTTGATAAGACAGGGAAAAATTTTCCAAAACTGGAGTGACAAAGTTTGAAAATTTGTGTGAATTGATGCATTGTGTTCAAAAGTATTCATGTTCTCAAAGTTACACTGTTTATCTAAAGTAGTGAAAGCTTTGATATTATGCATTCGTGGTCCTCAGGCTGAAAGTTTTTCAGCAGGGTAGATGAAATTATTGTTATCTGAGGTCATAAAAAAAAAAAAAAAAAGAAAGGCAAAGTGAGAATCAAGAAATTGGAAGGAAAAGAAAGAAAAAACAAACAGTTGATGGATGCAATGCAGGTGCAGAGTCAACAAAAAGACAAATTTGGCTGTGAAAGTGCTCAAAAGAAAGCAAGGCTTACAAAACAAAACTATGTTTGAAGCAATGTCTTTCAAAACCATTTTATTTTGTTTTGGATTCAGTAATTTTATTTTGTGAATACAATGTGAATACAATGGTGTGCTCCAGTTTAGCATATCATCATCATCATTGTCAACCATTATCAATCCACTGCAGGATGAAGGTCTCCCCAAGTTTCATATACTTAAATAAATTACAGTAAACATTTCCATCTTGCTCATGCTGCATTATATTCACACTTTCTCATTCTTAATTTTTCACCCAGTTAAAAGATTCAGCTTTTTTTCTTTCTTTTTTTTTTTTTAGTGTCGTGTAATGCACACAAGAAACCAATAGCTTGAAGTGGTTCATGTTTGTGTAGTTGCATAGGTAATTAAAAAAAAAGCATACTTTTTAACAAAGAATTCATTTAATGCCCATTAGACTATAATTATCTCAAAGGAATATTTTATTTGATAGCACGGTTCGTACTTTCCTTGAAAACCTTGAAAAGTTCTTTAAAAAAAAAAAAGGCTCATTTTGAAGTCCTTGAAAAAGCTTGACTCCTTAAATAGTACTTGAAAATTTGTTTTTTAAGTAATCAAATGATATGAAAGAGCATGTGTAAAATAATTGTTTGTGCTAAAAAGTTCTGTAGGAGGTTTCTGTGTAATTCCGATAAAAACTCCAAGCTGATCAAAAAACGCAGAACTTGTGTTCAACTCGGAGGGCGTGGCCAGCTGCTTCCTCGGCTATGACATCACTACAGAGTAAAACATCAGCCATGGGAGTAAAATAAATGGAATGAATGTATCATGAAAGAAATACTGGATTACACCATATAATACAAATTTTGAAGATGGCAATCCGATTTTTCATGTAAATGTGACAAGGATGGTCAGTCAGATAAAATCCGAAAACTTGAAAATTTCATCGTCCTGAAGCGGGACTCGAGATGCTATCTGGGAGATGCGGGTTCGAGTCCTCCTCCAGGACAATGAAATTTTCAATTTTTCGGATTTTATCTGACTTACCATCCTTGTCATATTTACATACCTGCCAACATTGGGTAGAGCCTTGTTAGTAGTGATCAGTATTATGCACAGCATACATAGACTTTTTATGAAACGATTCATCTCTTTGTGAAAAAGAAATGTGCACCACAACAAAACATTGCAACATACAAGGACTCTAAAAATGAAACAAACTGAACTCATGTGAAACGGAAAGTTGATTCCCCTGCTGGCAAGGGAAGGGAATGATAGGTAACATTGCGAGATTTGAGTTAGAAACTTCCACCAATAAAAATCGGTCAGATGTGTTAAGAATTCCACAACACTTGAAGATGGGAAATCCAAGTAAGTGAATGTGCAGCTTGTGAACCTTCACTCACGATATGATCATACTGCCTCTAAAATTGCAGTTTATGTCAAGATAAACCGCAGAGAAACTAAACTTTAAAAAATGAGTTGCTGAATATGGTTACTTTGTGCCCCAACTTAAGTGGGAAAACAAAAATAGCTGCCTCCGTTCTTGAAGAGTGAATCTACAACAGGGTGACGACAGACCTGGAAAATCGGGAAAAGTCAGGGAATTTCCTTCGATCGGGAAAAAGTCAGGGAAATTTGTGGCAAATCGAACGAAGTCTGGAATTTTTATTTCCGTTGTCCTAGCTCATCCTGCCAGTGATATAATAATAAAACATTGGATGTTGTTTTAGTCAAATATATTTGCGAACTTTATGTCTGCATACTATTTCATTAAAACGATGTAGTTTTATCGTCTAAATGGCCATGTTTTCTTTGACTCTGGCTCCAACGCACCCTTGTTCAATCAATCCACAATTCCGCATCTGCCCCTAATGCCAGCATGGTGTTTCTGGGATGGCTTCATGTTGTTGTAAATATACATCACTCAGACTGAATTATGTGTGCGCACATGATTAAAAAAAATTGAAAAGAGATGTAATAATGTGTTGGAAAAAAAGGAGCAAAACAATTTCGGAATCAGATTGTTTTTAATTCATGTTTATAGGTCGTATTTTCTCTTTTATTTACGAAGTGTAATAGTATAAATTATTTACTTTGTGTGCTTTGAAGTACCTTTTGCATCGGATGGATGCCTGCTGTGTGCATTATTTCTTTTTCCTTCTGATTGTTTGGGTACAAAAGTTCAATATCGAAGATCGCGATGTTACGTACGCTTCGCATTTTCTCTGGGTTCGGCTTTAGGAGTGACCTTGAGAAGACGTCCTTTGCGCAAGACCCGCCGGGTTTTCAGCAAATTTTGCAAGCTTTGTCTTTTTAGTACGTCTTTTGTAAAAAATTGTGCTTCTGTTATCGGTATGTCAAGGGCTCGGCAAATTCCTTGCATCAGGTCGCCCAGGCGCCTAAAATTCGGGCCGTGGCGCCTAATTTTCTTCTTAGTTGAGATTTCGTAATATATTGTAGTAAATGCTGTAATTTCTGTTGTGTAGCCATAGATTATCTATTAAAAGGTTATAAATTTAGATGCTGCGGACACCGGTAAAAAAAAAAACTGTGCGTCGTTTTAAAAAGTCTGCGAAGGTAATTGTCAGGAGACGTGGTGTTATTGGGAAAGTACCGAAAATACGGTAACAGAAAAAAATATAACGTAACAGCGAGATAGAAGATTGCAAAGAGATTGTAAGAATATATATTTTTTCTTTTACTTAGAAGTATTTTGACAGAAAATATGACGCAAGGAAGGCATTAATATTCGCGCGTGCGGAAGCCTACGCAGTTTGAGAATCTGTGACTTTCGGGAATCGCGCAGAGCTATTCCGTAGCGTGTAGCCATTCTGCGAATCGCATGGCCTAGTTTTGGTACACTGATTGTTTTAGTTAAGTTTTTTTTTGGTATTCAGTTGAAACATATTCAGAAATAAGACAATGTTATGGACTGTCCGTAATTTCAACGATTTTTTAGTCTAAGTAATGAACTGCGATAATGAGGCAACAGCTAACGATTTTAGTTCTGTTTTTACTTAAAAGTAACACAAAAGTACTTCAAAAGTTACTGTTTCAATAAGATCATTTTTTTAAAAAAGTTACTGTTTCAATAAGACTATCATGTTTTTCTTGCATCTTTGGATTTCTGAGTCGGTCCTGTGAATCGCAGTTTTCTGTCGGAAATTACGATTCACATGATAGGTGTGGATCATGTGGTGAGGATTATAAGACTGTTATAGCATGCCAATTACCACGGAATGTTCGTATTTTCTACCGATTTAGTTGTCTAACTACGGATTCTACGAATTTTGATTTGTTTAAAAAAATATATTTTGGCTATTATTTTATGATATACATACATAAGATTCTTGGGCAGATTCATGGAATTCTCCGGTTTTTTTTTAGTCATCATTTAGATCGCTATCATGATTGATGCACAACTGAAGAGAATTTGGGGGTTGGGTCATTTTCCGTCTGGGGACAGTATTTCGTGTTTCAAAGCTTTCGAAAACGGTAGTTAAATGGAGTAAAAAGAATTTGCCCTAATCGTAATGTTTTTCTCCGGATGTTGCATTTGTGTCTAGTATTCTTGTTAAATATAATTTTATGGCATATATGTTCGTATTTCAGCCTGAAACTGTAGGCAAGAATTTGTGGAAATGGAAGTTGGACGCCGCGAAAATTGCCTCTTAATCTTCAGGCTTGAGGTTCTTCCGCGAATTCGAGAAATTCCTCCTTTTTTCGTTATGTTGGCCACTCAGGAGATCAATGCACAAGTAAACAGAATCGTTTGTGTGTGTGTGTGTGGGGGGGGGGGGTAATGTTCGTCGGAGGACGGAATTCCATCTTTACGAAAATTTCGAAAACGGAAAGTCGACGGAGTTCAGATTTTTTACGTAATTGTAATTTCTTTTTTTCTCGCAATGTTGCCTATGTCAAGTATTTTTAAGTAATATTTTACTGCATAAATTTTTGCAGCATTTCACCTTGAAAATAGGAGAAAACTTTCCAAAACCGGAAGTCAGACGAAATTCCCGTAATCATAACCCCCTACCCTCATGACGTTCCCACTCTCCAGCCTTCTTAAATATCCGCCGCCCCATAAGTTTTTGCATTTAATCTTGATAAGGGAAGAAGGAAATTCCTGAAAATGGAAGTGACAAAGTTGGAAAATTTGAAAAAATTGATGCATGGTGTTCAAAAATATTAATATTCCCAAAGTTACACCATTTATCTGAAATAGTTGAAGCTTTGATATCATGCGCTCATGGTCCACAGGCTGATGGTTGTTATCAGAGAGCACAAAAATCAAGAAAAGAAAGAAAAAAGTGACAATGGAGAAGGGAGATAATGATAGCAGCAGAAAGAAAAATTAAGCAATCGATGCTGCGCAGTTGCAGAGTCAACAAAAGACAGACTAACAGTAGTCTGCATTCTTGCTGTCTGTTTTGATTTTTCACCAGTTAAAATGTTCAGCTCCCCCCCCTTTCTTTGATCTCATCTTGTTGTAAACTGCAATTTTAGTGGCAGTATGATCCTATACACATGGTAAGTGGAGGTTTGTGCACTGTGCATTCGCTTTCTTGGATTTCCTGTGTGTCAAGCATTGTGGAATTCTGATTTTTATCTCTTTGTGTCAAATTCACATTTTTATCTCTACACTGAATACATATTTGCCGCCCCGGTGGCGCAGTAGTCTAAGCGATGGCCTCTGATCATTCGTCCGTAAGGGGTCCGGGTTCGAATCCCGGTGAGGCATGGATGTTGTGTTGTCTTACAGCACTGGCTCCCTCCCTTCCCTGGAACCAGTGACCCAAAATTAGGGACGGGCGACTGCTTATAGCCCATTGAGTTGCTCACGGTGGTCGTTAAACCTCCAATCAAAAAAAAATATATATACATATTTCGTTTCCATTAAGCATCCCTCAAACATTCTAATACTCTGCACATTTTTTTCTTTATGATGAGGCTTCCTTTAAAAAAAAAGGATTATAAATCACTTTTTTATTCTTTAGAATTGTAGACATTGTGCTTTCCAGTATTACAAAATGCTGCACAATTTTTTCTTTCTTTTTTTGCTGCCTTCAACATCTTTAATAACTGATTTTATCAGCAAAGGACAATGTGTTCAACTTGTGATTTGAAGCCACAAGTTTAGAAAAATAAGTTTTATGAAACAAAGCTTGAATTTGTTCAGAACAATATGCAACATATAAAATTAACAAAAAGTGCTACTGAACACCATCTGTGTATTAAGTCGAATGGTAAGATGCCAGTCTGAAATTCTTTTTGAACGTTAATTAAAGATGACTTTTTGATTACTTTTTGGTGGAAATTGAAGATGTGCTGCAAGGAGTGTAGTTGCAGTCTGTCCCTGGCTGAGTGGTGGCAGAATTATTTCAGAGGGAGGTCACTTTCCAAGATTAAAGTGGTCAGCGTGGAATATTTGCTTTTGTTGTCTATTGTTATGAATGAGTTGTGCATCAAATCCTTATGTTGTTTGCATTTTATGGGCTATTTTTTTTTTAATTTTTAAACAAGAATATTTTGAGTTATCAAGTTGGCCACTAAAATTTTTTTTTGACTTATCAAGACCATAACTTCATTATGTGCCTAGGGCACTTGCAAGGAATTTTACTTTTTTTTGAGTTATCAGAAATTCAGTGTTATCAAAGTTAAGAGTTATCAAGAGTTGACTTCATTTGTAAAAATAAAAGTATTTTTTTTTTTTTTAATATTATTTGCCTTTGTATTCATTAACTTTTCAGGTTTCTATGCAGTGGTCAGGGAAAAAGTGCATTTTCACCTGGAAAAGTCAGGGAATTTTTTTTATTCGTGATTTTGTAGCCACCCTGTATAAATAGATTGTACCCACTTATTTGCAGAGGAAAGGGGCTGCTTTTACTGCGCGTGAGTTGGATGATTTGAAAAATGCATTTCCTATAACAAGAGTGTTTTAAAAATGCAAATAAATTCTTTAGCAATGGAAAAATCTGGCTGGCCACCAGTCCGTGTGGATAGGCAAATTTTCGAGCGTGGCAACTAAAGTAACTTTTCTACTGGACATTTTATTTTATGCAGTCGCCACATGGTGAGTGGCGACCATTAATTGTAATCTTTAGTCCTAAAGTAGGATTCAAAGTACTAATGAAATTGGTTTTAACTTATCATTAAAGGTTTTTAAATGTCATTTTCATAATTTTTATCGTATATAAAACGGCATGTTCATAGTTTGGTAATATCAGCATGATTGGTTTTTGGTGATGTACTTCGTTACAAACTGATTTCTTTTCCCTCCCTCCAATTCTTGAAGTGCTTTTCTGAATGCAAGCTGTGTATATCTTCTGTCAGGAATTTGCAGAAATAATAAAAATGCTAGTAAAGGTCTGTAAATGATAGCAATGTTAACTGATCTTTTTTTAATATTTCTACTGTGAACCTTTATTCATTTTATGTTGTGCTAATTTTTCAGTCATCGGTTTGTAAAAGTAACTTTGTGCATTTGATAGCAAGATTTTGTCTTCCATTATTAGTTCTCCATTTAAAAAAAAAAAAAAAGAAGAAGAAATAGCAAGCCAGCTGATTATCTTTGCTTTTCTGTATGCAAACTACGGCATGTTATACGTTGTGTTCACAATTTTTTTTTCTATTCAATGTAGAATCGTGTGGAAATAACAGATATGGACCATGAAGTTCTGAGAGAAATGTTACGTTTTATATATACTGGGAAAGCTCCTAACTTGGAAAAAATGGCTGATGATCTTTTAGCAGCAGCAGACAAGGTAATATATATATATATATATATATATATTTCTGATGTGAAGTAGTTTCAGATGAAACTTGTGTTATTTTTGGTAGTAACATGCAATTTCAGCACATATGACAGATTTACCATACTTTATCATGGTTTAGTATTTGAAAGCAGCCTGGCAATAACTTATCTTTGGCCATACTTTTTATGGTTCTACTGTGAAGTCTTCAAGGCAAGTGAAGGAAACAGAAATATCTTTTACTGTATTGTAGGAGTGGTTGTCTAAGTTTAAATTTCTAAACATGCAGTAAAGAATTAAACACATGCCAAAAAGGGAGATGACAAATTGCATGCAAATTTGTTGTCATTGTTTTCACGAACTCTTCGCCCTGTATTAAAGTGGAATTAATTTAAAATTTCTAATTTCAGTGTTTCATGTAACTGTAATTTTGTTGTAAATAAAAAAAAAAAAAAGTAAGTTTGTAAAGTGCCTTAATTTTAATAAAAAATCATAGCTGCATCAAATTATCCTATTAACTGGCATTTATATATTTTTTCTGTTAATAAAGTACACAGCTGTCATTTATTGGAATTGTGTCATTAAGTAGGTATAAATATCTAACTCCTATGTAAAGAACCCTTGGATTCATTTTATTGCATCTAGTAATTAGAACAGTTTGTGGAAATGAATGCCATACAAAACATTTAATGTGTAGGATTAAATTTCTTTTGCAAAACACTGTTAGTAATTTGTTATGTTTAAATTATGTCATGAATAAATAGCTCATTTGTGATAAGTTTTGGAACAATTGCTAATTTATTTGATTTTGTTTAACACCCAATGAAGTTTAGTGATTGATTTAGGGTGTAAAGATGGAGTTCCTTATGTATTGTGTCCTGATTTTAATTTCTTTTCAGCTTCCATTAAAAGGCCTTCCTTCAGATATGTTCCAATTTATTTAAAATAAAAATTGAACCACTACAAGAATGCTTGTAGATCAACGGACAGGTCAGGAAATGGTAATCGTAGGTGTTGATCAGCCCTTGCAAAACTGCTGAAATTTCTACTAGCCAATGTGGCTAGTGGAATAAAAATTTTACTAGCCAAATGACAAAATCTACTAGCCATACGAAAATTTAAAAAATAATAATTCAGTAAACTTCTCTACTTACATTTTTATGAAATTAAATGGGTGCATGTTTTTTTCCCTTTTCTTTCTAATGAGAGATACCTCCCTCATTAACTTCATGAAAACAGATGCAGAGCAGTTACTGCATAGGTTCATTAGATTGACTGCAAATTGCATATGCTTTTGTTCCAAAATGATTGATTTTTTGATAATTTATTTTCAGTGCTGTAATATCATTACTCTATCTTAATTTACACATAACCATATATACTCGTGTATAGGTCGACCCCTCCTGCCCCGATTTTTATCTGAATATTTGCAGTTTTTGTATATCTCGTGTATAAGTCGACCCCCCTGCCCCGATTTTTATGTGAATATCTGCAGTTTTTGTATACCTACCTATCTTGTGTATACATTAAAAAAATAAAAAATATTTTCCGAGGATGCGCCCGCATGCGGAAATGTGAACTTACTATTTATTGTTGTAGCTGGCTCTCGCAATGTTGCTTGCGGCAGTTTCCCCGCAAAATGTGGGTGGAAATGAGGCACAATTCTGGGAAGATGATAGGGCTCACCACCCTGGTTAGAGAGTTTTCATGGGAAGGTTACACACTTTAACAATATATGAACCCACTTTTGCACATTGTCCCCACCCCCTTCTCCCACTTTTTTGTGAGCGAGTTTTCTATAGTTACTTCAATCATGGAGAGTAAAGCATTTGCTCCTGCAGCAGACGAATCGTGATGCATTTACCAAACGTTGTAAGGCACATCATTATTTAAAAAGGAAAAAAAAACACTTCCTGAAAAACATTTGGAAAGCGTAAATAGGTCTTGATGTCAACCTAATAAGGGTTTTTTATCCCATAAAGAATATGCATGCCGTAAAAAATAAATGTGTAACTTTTGAAGTTTTCAATGGATCTCTTCAAAATTTAAAATTAATCTTTATTTTGATGCATTGTGGACACTGTAAAATTTGCACGCAACTATTTAAAAAGTTGAAGAAAATTTGTTCTTTAAAATTTTCTCCCACATCCTGTGCAACGTAGCAGCTGTCGGTCAAGTGCTGAGCTGGACGGGTGTGTGATTGACAGAGAGGTCGTTTATCTACTCCCGAGTTTCATCCCCTCTCTCCACCGTATTTGTGGCAAACAATCGGCTTTAGTGACAAAACCATACATCGCCCCATTCAGTAAAGATGCAATCTTTTTTCTCGCTCTTAGTCTTTAGAAAAGGTTACTGTTTGTTTGATTTTTAGAGCCTGGGCACACTCAATTTAATAACAAACGTAAGTAGGTTGTTAAACTAATGCACTATTTTACTATCAGTGGCAATGTTATTCTGAGCGATCGGCCAAGTTTAAACACTTTTGTTTTCAGGGATGCATTGATCAAGTTACCGCTGCTCTGTAGATTATCACGCCACTCTTCTCCGCCGTCGCTAAGCAGAGGGCAGCGGTCTCCTTATTTCAATAGTCTGTTCTTTTCCCCTCTTCATCCTCTGTCAAGACTTGAGCACAGTCATAGGTCACAGCACGGTGCAACTTAAACTATTGGCTGACGCGTTCACCTCTTTCCTCTGGGTGATTTACCAGCGGGGAAGTCAAGGCCAAGGAGGTCAAGGCTATATCGACAGATCTAAAATGGTCTTTGAGACATCCTTGCGAAATGAGTTTTTCTATTAGTGAATAAAAAAACTCTTGCATATAAAATCAAGAAAATTCTTAGCATTAACTTTCTTCTGTACCAGTAACACCCGGAAAATGACTAAATATACAACTGCAAATGAACTGATGGCGCAAAGGGCTAAGTATGAGCATTTCCATAAGGCATCAAAATTTTGGTTTTCAACCTAACAGAAATATTTTCAGTGTATAGTTTGACCCCTAATTTTGACCTAAATATTTCATTAAAAAAAGTCGACCTATACACGAGTATATACGGTACATAATTTATTTTTGAGAGGCCATTGAATTTAGATGTCTGATTTCTTTTGATAATATTTAAAACAAAGGAACAAAAGCTAGGATGTATACACATAAAGTGGCACTAATAATGTTGATACAGTTTACCACTGATATGTACTGTGTCTGATCTTCCCATCAAAGATATCTGCCCACCGCAATTGAATAGCATTTTGAGGATCAAAATCTTTAATTGAAGTGCCATTGCACCTAATCATCGTTAAGTCATTTAAAGTGTCACTATTCAGGCATGCCCAATTACTGGTTTTTATGAGGTCCATTGCTGATGCTCCACGTCAATGGGCTCGGTCGTCGCTGCCGCCAAAGTGCTTGCGCACTTCACCGCAGCAATTTTCTTTCGCTCCCGATACTTTGTCATGCATTCTGCAGCGGACGTTGCAGTGTTTATCAAAAGCTGACGAGTCGCTCTTCCGCATAGACTACGTTTGATATATTTCTGCTTGGCTTTTTGACGAGTATATGCCGATATTGTGAAATGTTTAAAATTTTTCAACTGCGATCTAAAGTTTCACAACCAACACTGTATTTGATTTCACTTCTAATGTTTTAAATCGACAGGTCTCAATGTTAGCTTTCGTTTGAGACCAATTTCGACGTTGTAGGGCTTTGCAGTGCCAAGTTATATTATACTTGATGCACAAAGCCCCCCCCTATGCTTATCGCTGTGCGCTGTAACTCAAGGTCACTAACAAGTCTTTGTTCCCTTAGCTATCAAATGACACTAGGTTGGTTTGGTTTGCATTGATAATATAGAAATTATTAGACTGAACTCGATGGCCATTTTTTTGTAATGCTCAATTTTCTGTACTGGCTACCTAGTACCGGTGGTCTGATTTTAAAGATGCCTTCATGTCAAAAAAACTCTGCTAAGTTGAGGTGAATTTCAGATATCCAAAGCGTGGGACACGAGCCCTCTTAATAGCATCGTCGACGGAGGCCCGATAAGAAACCTGTTCCAACATTGTGTCTGCATCGTGATGAAACTCCAGATGGGATAGCTCACGAAGCTACGGCGTCCACGATTACTCGCCTGACAGGCGAATTTTCCCGATGTAGTGTCTGGAACGAGACCGCGAGAAACTACATCGGAGGCGTGCGCGTGCTTGAGGATCAGCCAATATTCACAACCGGTTTGAACAACAGTATTTGTTCACGGCTTAGTAGGGGCGAGATGGCGATTACATCGCGAGCATTTACATCACGGTCGTGATGAATCGTATGTAGTTTCATCAGTCGAAACACAGTAACATTGATCTTAAATCCACACCGGTTTTTCACGATGTATCGATACATGGCAGAGTCCTAGTGGGAGGAAAAGTTGGATAAAATAGTTGCTCACTTGGGCGAAAAAATCTACTCTCCATCTTTGGCTACTATACTAAAAAATTTACATGCCACTATGAAACATGTGGTAGCCATTTGGCAACTAGCAACAGACATTCACGAGGCCCGGTGTTGATTGATATCCAGACTGCCAAGATGCTGCAGTAGAGGAAGGAAATAAAAGGTGCAAAGTCAGAGAAAAACAAACACTGCACTGGAAGAATGAATACTGTCAGCCAGGTAGAATTATCAAGTTTGTCTCTAACAGCTCAGATGGAACAACATTGATTTTCCATCTGGGCAGCTCTTTGAATAGTTCTCTGGCAAAATGCTCCAAATTTGATACTCTTGTAAAGGCCTACTATATGCACAGCTGTGTCAGACAGCACATTGGCTATGACTGCAATGGTTTCCTATCACTTTGTCTGTGTTAATTTCATCCACATTCATTTGGTCCAGTTTATTTCGTCCACCATTCACTTTGTCCGCATTCATTTTGTCCTCAGAAAGGATGGAATACCATGGAAATTTTCTGTTTTGATGGAATTTTTGTTACTAGGCAGAAAGAAAAGTTCAGCAGACATTGCTGATGTGTGATTTTTTCTGTTTAAGTTTTTTGATTAAAATATAACAATTTTAAATGTTATTTAAAGTAAAATGAGAAACTGAACTTTGAAAAGCTTTTTACCTCTTTTGTGTGGTACAGTGCCAATCACTATGACATAAATCAGTTTATTCCAGTAGTCATAAATGTGTTGTATTGAAGAGGAAATTTTAAGACCACCTTTCTCCTTTGTATAAAACGTCTGTATTTGTCTTGTCTCACCCTGCAAATTCACAGTAATTCACAGTTATGACAGCTCATATCTTAAGATATCAATCTAAACTTTTTTTTCACCATTATACTTTAATGGATTTTTTCTCATGTTAAATAGCTATGACACATATAGAGAGCATTATAGTTCATTCGTATGAAAATTATTAATACCGAAATTATAAACAATTAATAATAAAAAATAAATGTACTGAAAAGCTAAGATTTATATGAAAACAATATACAAGATTTCAAAACATTAAAAGATTTTTTTGTAAAACTTTGACTTATGTCATAGTGATTGACATCATACCACACGAGTGTTAAAAAGCTCTTCAAAGATCAGTTCTCATTTTACTTTAAATAACATTAAAATCATTACATTTTAATCTTAAAAACTCGGGGGGGAAAATTGCGCGTAAGCAATGTCTGCTAACCTTTTTTTTTTTTTTTTTTTTTTTTTTTTGTGCCTAGTAACAAAAATTCCATTCAAACATAAAATTTCCATGGAATTCATTCCTTTGTGAGGATGAGATGAACAGCGGATTGCCTACTGCTGCATGAAAGCCTTGAGCCTACTGAATGAAGTAGGTAAGTCATCCAAGGCAGTTGAGTGAGATTTAATTAAAAGAGAATAAAAAGAGTGTGAGAGATGAGCTGGTAGGAGAGCATGAATGGCAGACCCATGGTGCGCATTGTCTTTTGATGGGTATAAAGATGACATCTTGGTGTGTGACAAGAAACACATTAAGACAGTGAAAAGAAGGGGCACAATAGTTTGGTGGAAGAACCCAGATTAAAATATTTCCGACATGTGTAACAGCTGAAGGTCCTACAGCAGAAAATATATCTCAAACCCTTCTAGTTTTTTTCAGCTAGAGAAGAGGAGCACCAAAAGTTTTTAATTGCAGCTGGATGTGATGGTACACCTGGAAATTTGGGGCTGGAAAAAGATATTGCACTCACACACACATGACACACTGAAGAAGCTTGTCAGAGATCATTGCACTGGTTCATGTGCATGCTGCACAGCAATGAACTGTGCTCTGTACTTGTTTCAACTCATTGATGGATCAACCAGTCTGCCCAAAAGAGTGCACTGGCCCTTTTAGCAGATCATTGGCAAACTGTGAAACTTTCAAAGCAAAATTGAAGAAAATACTGTTCACTCTTCCAGATATTGAATGAGAAGATTTGATTACTGGCCACTAGTACCTGTTCAACATATGTATTGCTGTATTCACTGGAAAAGTTCCCTCAGCCTATTGCAGAGAGTACCAGGAACTCTAGGGGCGTCACAACTGTAAGCAGAATTCTTGTTTTTACGTATCTATGGAGAAACACTTTTAAGGCCTTGTGTACGATGGTCATAACGAAAGTTCGGCACACGTTAATCTAAAACGAAAGCGGATGATGCAGTCAGGAAAATAATTGTGTCATGTCAAGGTCAGACTCTCAGCAACGCAGTGGTGTCAGAACAATGCACTATCATTTGCTATGTGGATGGGTTTAGAAATGGAAGCATGCAGCTCCTCAGGCCGAGTCACTGCAATAGACCAGTGCTCGCACGCAAAATTAGAAACTCTGCAGGGAAAAACTCTTGACACAGATCCACACTGCCTTGCAAGAAGTTTGTGAGGAAGGAACTCTTGATCGAAGCACAATTTCTTGCTGGGCATTGCGCTTTCGGGCGGCGATGGTCACCTCTCAGGCCGACATAAAATGGCAACAGACAAAACATCTGTCAAATTTTGAAGATGACAGTCTGTTTTGTTTTGTTTTTTGGTGTAAATATGACAAGGACGGTAAGTCAGATAATATCCAAAAACTTAAAAATTCGTTGTCCTGGAGCGGGAATCAAACCCATTTTGGGTGGTGTAATGCTTAGCATACCCGGGCGCTGTCTGGGAGACGCGGGTTCGATTCCCACTGCAGGACGATGGAATTTTCAAGTTTTCAGATATTATCTGACTTACTATCCTTGTCATATATACACCAAAAAACAGATTATCTTCAAAATTTGCATTGTATGGTGTAATCCTGTATTCCATTCATGATTTATCTGCTCCTCCTGGCAATCAGGAGATAGGATTCTTAACCTCCAGAGTCGCTAAAATGCCGGTTTCTTCGACTAGCTAATCGTGTGATGGTTATATTCAAATTAATAAGAAACTTGAGACTTGGTTGTTCTGGGTGGTGATGTGGTTAGCATATCTGAACGCCATGGGAGACGTGGTTCGATTCCCGTTACAGAACGGCGAAATTTTCAAGTTTTCGTATATTATGTGACTGAACCATCCTTGTTGTATTTACGCTAAAAAACAGATTGTCATCTTCAAAATTTGTATTGTATGGTGTAATCCCGTATTCCATTAATGATTTATCTGCTCCTCCAGGCAATCGCTGGATAGGATTTTTAACCTCCAGATTCGCTAAACATGAATGCCGGTTGCTTCAACTAGCGAATCCTGTGATGGTTATATTCAAATTAACCTGAAACTGGAGGCTTGGTCGTTCTGGGTACCCTGGTGCTATCTGGGAGACACGCATTCAATTCCCGCTCTAGGATGACAAAAATTTCAAGTTTTCAGATAGTATCTGACTTACCATCCTTGTTATATTTACACCAAAAAACTTATTGTCATCTTCAAAATTTGTATTGTATGGTGTAATCCCGTATTCCATTCATAAAACATCTGTCACTATTGTTGCAACGCTTGAAGAGTTTGACAGTCGAGATTGCTCATTGAGCAAATTTGCCCAACATGTCTGTTCACCAGTTTTTGACGACTCACTGGGAAACAGAAAAATTGCCATGTACTGGGTGCCACATCAACTCGCCCCCAAGCAGAAGACAGGCAGAGTGAGCATCGCACAGGATCACCTCCAGAGGTTCGAAGGGGAAGGCGGCACCTTCCTGAACAGAATTGTCGCAATTGATGAGACTTGGACCCGTGGTTTTGAGCCGAAACTGAAGTCACAATCAATGGAGTGGAGGTATCCAAAAATTCTTCACATCCCTCAAAATGATGTTGGCAACAATCCAAAATGAAGCAAATGCTGATTTTTGCGTACGATGCCCAGGGTGTTGTGGTCTTGATTGAGTGCCGGTAGGGCAAAATGTCAATGAACAATATTATTGTGACTTTCTGACTACAAAGTTGAGACCGAAAATTCGTCAAAATCGACCCAACTTGTTGGAAGCAGGAGCGATCTTGCTGCATGGCCAACACATTGTGTCATGGTGCAGCATCGGTATGGGGACTTGTGTCAAAATATGGGTGGAAAACCTAATCCCACCCAGCATACAGCCATGATCTCAGTGCACCTGACTTTAATCTTTTCCCAAAGTTAAAAATTCGGCTCCGTGGCATCTGCTACAAATCGCTGGATGAGCTGTCATTGGACGTGACTAGCTACAGCTGAACAAAGATGATGTTACTATGGGGCATCCAGGACCTACATCACCACTGGCAAGCTGTCATTAGCAGCAGAGGAGAGTACATTGGATGGCAATAAGGTAAGTTTTCTCTGTTACTTCACACTTTTCTCAAAATTGGACAGTGTGCAGAGCTTTTGTTAGGACCTCCATACTCTTGGGTTTATCACCCAGAGGGTCACACTTTTTAATTTTTAGGCTGGTTAAGTGGTCCTCGCTCAACCCAAAGTGAAATACCATAAGTTATGGTGTTTAGGTCCCTGGGGAACTGCAGGATGTTGTTGCACTCAACCAAGTTTTCCTTTCTTTCATTATAAGGATCACCAAATAAACAACTTCTTCACTGGCAAGACCCAAATTAAAAAAAAAAAAAAAAAAAAAAAAAAATCTTCACCCCTGATGTGCAAGCTGGAGGCTATACGAAAGTGTCAGAAGAAATGTAGCAAAACTTGTGGCTTCTCCACGTAAGTCCTTGTGTAGACATGCACAGGAAATTGGTTAATTCCAAAAGCACATGTTAGAGACCTGCAAAGAAAGCTAATCTTCATGCCTAGAGTGTTGCTGTTTTCCACAAATTGAAAGATCCGGATCATTTAAAGATACTTGTGTACTGCTGTTGGCTCCTGAGATTTTCTGTCAGAAATAATGAGATTTATGTGGTACACCAACAAAGTATGGCTTCCTTATCTGGGTGTGTAAATTCACAAAATACCTGTGTTGTGAAAGTGAAAATCCTTATGCACTACACAAGGAACCCCATCATGCTAAAAAAAAAATAATAATAATAATTGGTCTGTAGTGTCACGGCATCATGTAACAAATCCAGTCTTTTTTCATGAAGCAGTGACAACTGCAGTATACTTAAATCCTCCATGCTTTCATTGATCAAGTGGATGATGGGGAGCCATCCTGTTGGAAGTACTCTACAGAGTACTTCCAACAGGATGGTGGTGTAACTTGCCATACATTAAGCATCAGTGTTGCTGAAATTCAGTGATTTCAGTCATTTTCAAGGGGCTTTTTCCACTATGGTTGCCAGATTTAATGCCACCTGATTATTTCCCTATGAGTCTTTCTAAAAGGCAATTAATTGTTAACAACAAGCCACTGAAAATGAAGGCACTATAAAAAAACCCATCTGGTTGGGAATACATTCAGACTCCAGATATGGTGGTTCAGATCTTCAGCAATGTGTGCACTGTTTTCAAGTGTGCCTGGATGGAAATAGTTGCCAATTTCAATGCATCATCAGTTTTCACATAAACTAAGGTAAGCCCTGTTTAAATTTTATCAAAAAACATTGATTACATATGTTACTGTAAAAACCCGAAATCCGTTATTTTGTGAAATTACTAGTAAGAACGCAAAGTGTCTACGAGCATTGGCAACTTCAGGCTTTTACTAGTAACATCCGCAGTAAGATGCAGAATAAAAAGATTACATAGGGTATTTACTTAATTTTTTAGTCAAAACCTGTTCTCTCTAGATGCGGAACAGTGAAAATCTGAAATTATTACAATAGAAATGAACTCATATGGTAAAAATAAAGCACACTGAATAGAATACAGAAAATTATTTATTTGAAAATCACAAAATGAGATCACTCAATAAAATACAGAAAAATTATTTTTTGGAAAATCATAAAATAAGAACATTACAATTTACTTGTTATTAACAGGGTTCGTACGCCTCCTGGATTTCCTGGAATTAAATTTTTATTTTCCAGGGCTCTGGAAAACTGGAAAAAATGCAATTTTTTATGACCTGGAAAACTCCTGGAATTGTATTTCATTTTATGCTGAACTAGTTTGATTAAAAGCTTTGCAGCAAGTGTTGCATCAGAAACATTAGCTCTTCTCCAGCTGTGAACTGGAGGGACAGAGTGGGGGAAGAAAGGAAGTTGCAGAAACTTCCTTGCCTAAACGGGTGTAATGAACGGGCCAGGGGCCCGTTCCGTTGACTGATTAATTAGCATCTCTTGCATGCTACCGAGATAAAAATTATGATTCTCTATCTTCGCAGAATTTCGACAAAACTAGCTGAAAATTTAATGCGCTTAATAAATTGCTAAAAGGAGCAAGCCCATCAAACTTCGTGTGAAGCGGATAAAAATTAAAAACTAGCCACTAAAATTTTTAATCACATTTGCATTTGCCAGCAGTATGTCATAATAAAAAATTTTATGTGCAATTCAAGAAGTTTTCATTTTATTGTAGTGAAATTTTGCAGGGTAACCTTATGACCCAGTTATGACATCTGTGAAAAATTCAGGTTTTTTTTAATTGAAAATTCGGAAAATTCATCCCCCCCCTTTTTTTTTTGCTCGTCTTTTGTGAAAATGATTGTGCTTATGTTAAATAGGGAGAGAAAGATATCAGCAGAAAGAAAAATTAAGCAATGGATGCTGTGCAGCTGCAGTCAACAAAAGACTTAACTGACAGTAGTCCGCATTGTTGCGGTGTGTTTTGATTTTTCACCCAGTTAAAACGTTCATCTTTTGTTTCCTTCTTTGTTCTCATCTTGACATAAACTACAATTTTAGAGGCAGTATGATCATATGGTAAGTGGAGATTTATGCAACTTCGGTTCACTTGCTTGGATTTCCTGTCTTTGACAGACAATGTGGGCTTGTGGGGTTTAAAATGATTTTTAATGGTGGAAGTTTCGAACTTAAATCTCGCAATGTTATCTATCGTGCCCTCGCCAGGAGAATCAACTTTGTGTTTCGCACGTGTTAGTTTCATTAGTGCCCTCGCTTGTAACATTTTGTTGTGGTGTGCATTTCTTTTTCATAAAGATATGCATAGTTTCATAAAAAGGTGTCTTACGTATGCCGCGCAATAATACTGGTTACTACTGACAAGGCTCTTGCCAATGTTGGTAGGTATGTGAATGTACAAACATTTTCAGTCAGCGGAAAGTTTCTCTGTACAAATGTTCAGCTGTCTCACTCCATAGTGCTTTTTCCAGCTGTCGAGCCAGCCAGCACTAGCAGAAAATTCAGCCTTTCCTCAAAATGTTTCACAAAATCCGAGGGTTTTTCCTTGCATAATGGGCCTGGTTATGGGCATTCCTTGTCCTCTGTTGTTGGAACCATAAATACTGTGCCTCACTCACTTTTTCACGTTCAGCACCTTTAATACTTTTCCTTTCTTTTATAGTTTCACTGCATACTCTTTTAACACACCACAACTCTATTTCTGCTCTCTTCCTTTTCCAGCCGAGAATTATAGTCTGACCAACTCCTAAATCCATCGCAATTTTATTTATACTTTCTGCTGTATCTAATCTTTGTAATGCATCTAATTTCATCTCTGTCGAAACATTATTCGGTTTCCTTCTTTTCTCGCTAGACATTTTTGCTACGCACAGATAGCCACACATTACGTAAAACAGCCTGTCTTCAGACAACACAACGATTTGCAAACAGAACAAAAAATGGCCAGGCAGCTTATACCATTCCAAAAGTAGAAAGGAATGTGAACATCTGATTGGCCGTCGGAAATGTTCTGCTACCCAGGGGTGAGTCAGCAAGTAGAACCAGTTCTTTAAGGTCACTCAGATAATGAAGTCTGGAATCATCCTCCAACCAGATAGCTCACATGGTACAAATAAGAAAAGATTAAACAGCCTTAGATTTTCGTGTGCTAGTGTGTGTGTGAGTGAGTGAGTGAGAGAACGTCAAGTTTTCGGGGTTTTACTGTATTATTATTATTATCACATGTAATAAGTAGCTGGGAGAATTTCTCTATCGCATATGTGGAACTCGCATAAGTCGAGGACTTTGTATATTGCCACATTAAATTTATTGCTAATATGTAACCTCTTTTAAAAAACTAACATCTTTTATAATATTGATAATATTTCAGTATGCCTTGGAAAGGTTAAAGGTGATTTGTGAAGAAGCTCTGTGTGCTAATCTTTCTGTTGAAACTGCAACCGACGTACTAATCCTCGCCGACATGCATAGTGCAGATCAGTTGAAAGCTCATTCTATAGATTTCATTAATATGTAAGTAAATTTTTGTACATAAGTATCAGGTGATTCAAAAAAAAAAAAAAAAAAAAAAAGAAAGTTATTGCTTTGGGTTTTACATTGCCAGTTTTTTGTATTAATTCTTGCCATGGTTGTTGAAGTGAGAGGTAAAATTTTAGTTCTGTGATGTCTCATAATGTCAGAACTTTTTAATAATTCTGTTTAAAATGTTGTTTGAAGTATCTTTGTTCTTCCTGTTACCTTGCTTTTATGTTAATGAAATATTTCATTTTTAGGCTGGTGGGCCCAGACCCTTGGCCCAAGAGTAGTATGCTGAAAAAATCAAAAACCCACTGTGAGATAAATAAATACAGTGTTTTTCGGTACTTGCAGCCATTGTTGATCGTTAACCATATAGGGAAATTCTTGAAAAAATTGTGCTATGCTTCTGCATAAATTGAATCTTCATCTCTCGTTTTCTATTTGTGTATGCCATTGTTGTTACTATCTTGGATGATACATTTCAAAGCAGCTGAAGTCGTGTTTCTGTCAAACATGCTCCCTAAATACACAAACTCACTCACCTGGTCAATCACTGTGCCATTTAGACTTATATTACATTCAGTACTACCAGTTCCTCTCTCAAAAACCATAACTTTGGTTTTTTCTTTATTTATACTCAGTTTGAATTTCATGCAAACTTCGTACATCCGGGTCAACATGCCCTGCAAATCTCTTTTGCTCTCTGCCAACAGGACAGTGGCATCAGCATACAGCAATCTGCACACACTGATATCACCAAGGCATAAACCAGTATTATCTATTTTGGCAGCGTGCATCCATAAATATATTAAACAGCTATGGTTACATTACACAAACTTGTCTGATTTCTGCACCAATAGAAAACCATTTTGATAAAACACCATTTACTCGTACCCAAGCTTCTACTGCCGAGTGAATGGTGTTTGACATTCACTCAGCAGTAGAGATTGGATGAGCTCGTGTTCGATGTTTCGTAGGTAAATGTTGCACACGAGGTCATCCGTCGGCATGATGTAACAGAAAATGGGATTCGTCTGACCACGAGACTTTTTCCAGTTTTCTGTGGTCAGAGGTCGATTATGTGCTCACTGCAAGCATTGACAACGGTGAACGGCCATGAGCATAGGCACGCGAATGGATCTGCAACTGCAGAGACCCATATCCAAGAACATATGATCAAGGTGCATACGGTCCTTAAAAGTCCTTAAGAACTTATTTTCGTTGGATGCTCCTAAGGGCCCTTATAAAGTACTTAAAAACTCCTTATTTTTGTTAAATGTTTTTAAGGGCCCTTAAAAAGTCCTTAAAACAGGCGTGAAAATCTTTCTGAAATCCGCAGTTTTCTGCAGGTCTTTTTTTTTCATTTTCTAGCAGGAACAAATGCTATTTATCTTCATGGTCTGTACGCATTCTGGAAATGTCCTAAAATTCTGTTACATGTCCTTGAATTTTATCCATTCCGGCCTTTTTGTCTCTGCGGGATGTTTTGTAGTTGAAGATTTTTCCACTGACATAACTTACATCTAACAAATTTTCCTCCCACCCCTGCAAAATGCGGGGGGGGGTTGGTTTTCTTGTCTGTTAGGAGGACTGAAGTTGCGTTATTAGCATCTTTTGGCATCTTGCTTATGCTATCACTTTGTCCGACTGGGAAGACCATATCTCTGCAATTATTAGTTCAATTTGTAAAATTCTTTTTGTATTGGGAAGCTTAAAAATGTGAGAATGATGATCTATTTGTTCCGGGTTTATTCCGATGCACAACTTTGCCACTAGTAGGTGCAAATGAAGATCGTATTGAATTTAAAATTAATTTTGTTTCATACATTTGCTTCTAAATATTCAATTTAAAAAATTCTTTTTTCATTTCGATGGCATTTATATCGAAGACTATTTTAGTTAGTCCCTTTTTCAAATAATGAATAAATTTTCGGCTAGAGTGCGTAACAGCAAATCGTAATTTTCCCAATATCTCCGCTCCTAACAGTCCGATTTGAAAAATTCTTCCTGCATTGGATGCTCTTGAGGGAAAATGTTTTGCATATAATTTCTCATTTTTGGTAAAAAATGTTTTGGCCGCCGGGGGCGTAAGTGTTTATTTTTGCTTCCAATGTATTTGCAATAAAATCTGAGCTCGAAACTCGATTGAAAAAATTCCTCCGTAGACCAATACAGCTCACCTCCAAAACCTTTTTGAGAATACCTCCTGCTAGTGCATAATTTTTCCACCGGGACATACACTTATATCTTATTTTTGTCCATATCTCTGTTTCTAGGAGTACGATTTAAAAAGTTCTTTCTTTGTTTGAGAACATTTTTGGTGCAAAATGTTTCTCATATAATTTCAAATATTTCTTACCGCACAAGTGCGCCACGCCACTAAAGGGCATAAGTTCACGTTTCTGTTTACAACAATATCTACAGGACTAATAACCGGATTGACAAATATTCTCTTTCGACCAGATACTACCAACTATGAAAACTCCTTGTGTGTATAGGGAAAATGTCTTCCCAAAATAATGCACGATTTCGCCACCAGGGTGCGCAGATATTTAATCTATTTTTCTCAATATCTGTACTTCTAAATGTCTGATTTAAAAAATTTGTTTAACAACAGATACAATTTACCTTATGAAACACTTAAGGTTTGTATTTGAGGAGGTTTGTGGTTCACAATTCTGCTGCCAGGTGGTGTTAATGTTCTTCCATTTGCTGCCTATCTCTGACTCTCAAAACTATTGAGAAATTTTTTTTTTTACTGCATGCCATTCGTAAAGATGGAGATTGAATAAGATTTTTGCTACAATAAGAAGATCCTCTTCAAATTTCAATAACAAATTGGGCTTTTCTAAAATTAGTGATATCAGTTGTGGATTCACAGGTGACAAAATTGTAAATCATCTACAGAAAATGAAAAAGATTACTAAAAATGAAGTTATTTCACTTATACATGATTGCCAAAAATTTATTGTAACTATGTTATCAAATTTTATTGAAAAATGCCAAGTAAATTAATTAATTGTACGCAATATAGTTTGCTTAGACCCCAAAAAAATGGCAAACAATGATAGTGATTGTTTAGCCATGATGAAAAAAATCCTTTTCCATCGGAGTGAAGTTAAAAAATTAGAAGAGCAACAATGTGAAAATATTTTATTGCAATTTAGAAGCTTCTTTATGAATGAAGTAAAAAGAGACTACTAAATTTTTTTTATTTTAATGCCTCTGAAACCAAATTAGATGCTTTTTTAGCTAAATACTTGATGATCTTTGGAATGTGATAAAAATGTTATTAGTATTGTAACTTGGCCAAGCAACAGTCAAAAGGGGGTTTTCTGTTAATAGGCAGATACAAATAGAAAACGTAAAAGAAAATTCTTACATAAGCCAAAGAATTGTTTATGATCATATTAAGTTTTGTGGGGGAATTCACATTGCACGGCTTACAAAGGAGTTGCAAGCAAGTATCTTCTGCTCGCCATAGATATATGCAACATTTGGAAGTGCAAAAGAATGAAAAGAAAGAGCCTGTAATCCATCAGGAAAGAGGAAAACAAACAAAGAGAGGACCTAAATATGTTAAATACTAAAAGGATTAAGGTAGAAAAGGATTTAATCCAATTGGAAAAGTCTGCTGATAACATGGCTGAACAAGCAGAAGCTTTAAGAGATGTCAATCTTTTTATAAAATGCAACAATTTTCGAAAATTACTGAAAGAGAAAAAAATTTGATCTCGAAGCCACTGATTCAAAGATAGAACTCAAAAAAGAACTTAAAAATTAATTTCTTCTTTATTAAAGGCTTGTTGACAAATAATTGTACCTTGTAAATTTTTAATTTAGTTAAATACAGTAATCACATGCAAAAATTGTCTTTGTTTATGAATGTGCGATAATTTACTAATATAAATGATTAAAAATTGTGTTTAGCGATCTTTGCTGTTTTAAAAGTATGTTTTAAGGGTGTTTTTTAATATGAATACCCTTTTAAAAGTGGTAAAAATTGACTTATAACTCCTTGTAAAATTAATTAAGGTCCTTAAAAATTGCTTTGAAGGTCCTTAAAAAGTCCTTAGAAACTCCTTATTTTCAATTTCTGAAAATGAGTACGAACCCTGATGATGAACTATATGTACAGACATGTTGAGCCCTTCATCACAATTGAAATTATGGGTAATGTCAGCCACAGTAGCTCCTCCTATTGCTGAGGACAAGAACTCTGGCATCAATGAGCTGTGCCCTGGCCTGTTGATGGCTTGAAGTGTAACCTCTTTCAGACCATCTTTAATAGGTACTAACTACTACATGGCATGAGCAGCCTACCGGTGTCCCTGTTTCAGAGATGCTCTTACCAAAGCGTCTTGCCATAAGAATCTAGCTTAAGTCCTTTGTTTTTGCAATGTTGTGATGAAACGAATTACTGACTGACAGAACTTCGATCTGGGTATTAAATATATTATTCGCGATCTTGATACTTGATGCTGATTGGCTGCACACACGTTTCACATAACGCCTAGGTGGTTTTAATGATTTTGCTGTTTGATGTGTATGTACCATTCATACACGAACATAAGCCGAAAGTTTTTGGAAGAAATCCTGCTTTCGAGGGGGGGGGTAGTTTACACATGGGTCAATAAAAAAATAGGGTTGGACTTTTGAAGTGTTAATTGAATTTCCTACAGAATTTACAGGCGGGTTTCTTTATGTTTCAGACTGTGCTTTTTCTGCATGTCGCTGAAGAATAGTTTTCTTACCTTCTGTCAGTTGTATCCTGAGCTGTACTCCCCACTCTGAGAGGGTATAGTTGTAGGTAATAACTGGTAGTTATGGTTATTCTGTTTTCACCCACAAGACATCATATAGAAACTACATTCCTTTGATCTGCCAATGGCATACATGTGATGCAAAAGGTGACATTGATTTCACTCCAAAGTAAGAAGAAAATTACGATTACAGATATTTTTCATATTCCATTGTACATATTTTACTTGCCTTCGTTGAAAGCAATGTATTGTATGTATTGAAAAAATTACTCCAACAAGACAGGTTTAGATGGGCATGTTAGAGAAACTGGTCACAACATGGACTGGAATTCCCTTAAAGTCATCAGTTTCCAAAGCAATTTTCAAAAGAGAAAGCTAAAAGAAGGAATAGAAATTGAAAAAAATCAGAATTCCATCATCAATGACTGCAGAGGATTTCCCTGCCTAACATCTGGCAGGATTTGGTGAAAAATAATCGTAACCGTCAAGGTTAGCCTTAACCATGATAGTGACGAGGGAAAGGTGACAACAAAAGACAGCCTGAAGAAGAAGAGTTTTCTCCGAAAATTTGCGATTAAAAAAGTCCCTAGTAAAAATTCCTATAATAGAAGTTTTGATTAGTAATTGAATTAAGAAACTAGAAAGCCAATTTTCAATATGAGCTTTATTTAAGAAATCTCATTGACTGCAAAAACTTCACTCACTTATATAACAAGTTAGTAAAATCATGCAATGCATTGCTTATGATACGCTTTCCAACATACCAGAAATCATTACTTAAGTTATGAGGATAATGGCTGTAGAGTAAATCTCACTCCTATGACCTGACCTTTGACCCCATTTTGATGATATTCAACAGAACCGGTAAAGTATGCTTCCAGAACAACATGATAAAGTTTTGTCTCAATCAAAGCCTTTTTACGTAAGTTATAACGCATAAGGGCAATGGAATGGATCCCGATCCTATGTTCTGACCTTTGACCCCATTTTGCCCATTTTCAATAAGGTTCTTTCCCATGTGGTCCCCTACCACATACTAAAATTTCATTGAAATCGAACCATATTTACGCAAGTTATGACTCGTAGGGCAATGGAATGGATCCCGCTCCTATGTCGTGCGACCTTTGACCCCATTAACCCCATTTTCAATAAGGTTCGTCACCAGTGGTCCCCCTACCTCATACTAAAATTTCATCGAAATCGAACCATTTTTGTGCGAGTTATCGGACGGACAAAGCTGGAGCATTTACGCTTCTTCAACCTACGGTTGGAAAGCGTAAAAAATCGGGTGAAAATTTGCTTTAAAAACATTTATCCCAGTCTTCTTGTCATTTGACCCATTCAGCAAAGAGCTCACCCACTCTGGCACTAGAATGCCAGACAGGGTCAGTAATTGATTAACAGATGGAAACTGCCCTGCCTTCTCCTTGCAGTTCTTTCTTTCAACCCCTCGCCTCAACAAAACCGTGTGCATTCTAAGTGACGATAAGCAGTAGAGTTGCGGCAAATTCACTTAATGACAAAAGGGAGTAGTTACAGTTGGTCTCGCCTTGTAGTGAAAGGTGATGTTGGTACAATGTTTTTTGTCGCCTTCGTGCACAACCTAAAGAAGAAACTAAAAACGGTTGGTTGCTATTTCATTCGTAAAAATAACATCCAAGACATTTTCATTATCTTGTGGAATCGACGTACCTGAAAACGAATGGGGGGGGGGGGTGCACTAGGTTTTTTTACTCCAGAACTTTTAGTGGGGGCTCTGGTTTGTTTGTTTTTGTTTCATGATTTTGCTACTGATGTACTCCCTCGATTGATTGCAGTGTCGGAAAAGAAAATATGCGACTAGTTTTAACAAGTCCTACACTCAAGATTATCCATCTGTTATTGCTTCTAGAAAGGGAAGTGCATATGTGTTTTGTACATATTGCCGCTCCGACATTTCTATTCTTCATGCTGGAAAGAGTGACATTGTGAAACATTTGAAGGGACAAAAACATGAGGATATATATTGCCCAGGTGATTGAACAGAATAAAAAGATTGAATTTTGTGCTCAAGACGACAGTGTTATATGTGCAGAGATGTATTTTACGGCATTTCTTGTGGAGCACAGTCTGCCAATCACAATGTATACGTGTCAGGTTTTGCAATTTACGGAAATGTGACTTGTTTTACGGGCAAAACGGTGATCCTCAGAGATTTTTTTTCCTGATGATTTTGCACCCACTATTAAAACTTTTTTTTTTAACTTAATCCATTCAAAGTAAAGTGCCGATGTAAGTTACAAATAAGTTTTCAGTTACATGTGTTTATTTGGGAACAGTTTGCTGCAGTTTTCCCATGTTTTAGGTTATTGTTTTGACTTTTTCAAACACTAGAACATCAACCAGCTGGGCTTGTTTAACCTTGGGCTTCATTGTCTCCCTCTCTCGCGCTTTCTGTTTAACTCCCATGTCCTTTTCAGATAATGTATTGTTCTTCTCCTGGGTCGCAACTTCTCAGTAGGCCAGCGTGGGGTGTCTTTAGCATTGGAGCACGTGTCTTTATTACTCCCAGTTCAAAATGCTATCTCAGAACGTAGTTGTCATAGGAAAAAAAGAAATTCAAACAGATTTTAAATCTGTGGGCTTTTTAAGCCCAGATCGATACCCAACATGACGAAATTAAGCAAAAACTGCCAGTTTTGTGAAATTAAAAATGAATTGGGGCATGGTTTTGTAACTACTTCTCTGGCAATAAATTTGACCTGACAAAAGAATGCTACTATAAGAGAAAGTAAGTCCAATGTTCATTCGAGCCAGTGCTTCTCCAGCAATGATATTTATTTTGCTGGTCCGTTAGTAAGTTTTCTACGCTTTCCAACCGTGCTTTGTTCATCGCTCGATAACGTTCATAATAATGTCTTGGCTTGATTCAACGAAATCAATATGTTGGGGTACATACTAATTTGTCGAATCCCTGTTGAAAATGGTCAAAGGTCAGGGCATAGCAGCCAGATTCATTCTTCCGCCCCTTTTGCGTGATCTCTTGCGTAAAATCAAAGCATGATTGCGATGAAGTTTCGGTGTGCTGTTCAACACTCGTGTGGACCTATCCTAATGAAAATGGTTGCTATCAGCATTCACGTGGACATGCAGTGCGTACATGCACGAGATCTGCTCACTGGCGTGTCAGAATTTTAGCACAATATCTTCCGTGGAAATTGACCTATTTGGATAGAATTCTTAATTATGAAATGACGCGTGTGTGGTAGCTTTTTAATTTAGAAATTAACGGGCACAAAAAAATATCTATAATGAAGCAAAAACACACAAAATATACAGTATCAATTAATTCATGCTAAGGGATTTGTAAAGAAAACAAAGTATCGTGGAGAACACTGTTGCTTTTGCAAACCCACACTTTTATGTAGGTATGAAATTTTGGGCTTTTAGAAAACAACTCTGAATTTTAAAATATCAGGATTTTGACAGCACAAGTGTAATCTAGGAAGGAGTAGACTTTTTTTTTTTTATTTCATCTGTTTAAAAAAAATGCTATGGCTTCGTAACTTCTATCAAACCGAGTTGTGTGATATTTAGAGATTTTCATTTTCTAAAACAGAATACATGTGTTCTACATTTTGTCATGTTAGCTCTTTTTTTTTTCTTTTCTTTTAGAGAGATAAGTTCGTAATTAAAACCCCAGTTCAAATGTTTTGTGCCGTGGCTATGCTACAAAGAGAACAGGGGACGTGATGGAAAGGATATCACCGACGAAGTGACTGTATTATTTCCCATGACGCCTGATGTAAAAGACTGTTGGTTTTGTTCCAGCAAAGCACTTGTGTTAGTTTACTTCAGGAGAAGGTGGTCCAGACGTTGATAGGCCCAGATTGTTTTTGTAAAGGAATAACTAGACTAGAGAAGCTCTATTTGGTGAAATGAGGGGAGGAGGGAGGAAAAAAAGGAAGGAAAGACAGAACTATAAAATCAGTCCCATTTGGAAGTATAAAGGCTGCTGCTAAAGGGGTTGAATTAAATTTAGTAAAGGACAAGGCATCAATCCGCCTGTGAAGAACGATAGGAAGGGAGGGAGGACCCCCAGAGGATGACGTTCGTAACTAAAACTTAAACCTCTGTTTCTAGATGAAAGAGCCTTTCAGTTGCTCACAGCTTTCCTAGCTGACCAACTCAATCAGATAACTCTGTAATTGGTGTTTTTTTCCTCTTCAAATTGCAGTGCTTTAAGCTGCTACTGTTTTACTATAGCAGTTTTTACTTGCATTTTCTTTTTCAAGTGGTGATAAATTTAGTATTACTGATTTGCTATGAGCAGCAATATAAAGGGGGGGGAGAGTACTATGGAGCATTCCATGATGTGTGTTCTGCGGAATTCCTGGTGTATTGCAAAATCTTCAAAAATGGAAAATATGCGTTTCACACTACATGTCAATGTAATTTCAACATTTTGCATGGTGTAAGGAATGATATTACAAATCATATTTCTAGTGACATGCATAAATATAATGTTGACTGCATGGAAAAAAGCATGAAATTAACTTTCTTTGTGGAAAGTTATAATGAACTGGATGCGATTCGCACAAAATGTTTGTTCTCTTCAATTTTAGTTGAACTTAATTTACCAATTAGGTCTCTCAGTCACTCTTACTTATTTCATTTTTTTTTATTTGATTGTCTCATCGTCCGTGTCTCCGTAAGATAAAAACCTCACATGAAAATAGTTCGTTTTTGAAAACATTTTAGTATGTTTCATGACGACGTGGGACACGATCCTATTGAAAGGGTAGAACATCCTTCCCTTTAGATACAAACTTCTGCAAAAGTAAATTTTGATGACTTTATAAATGATAATGATAGCATAGTAATGATGTTATGTATAGATCCTATTTTAATCAATATAAATGTGCCGATAAATTCAAACATCTCTAGTCACTTCAAGTAAAAGTTGATACTTGATTTGGGTAACATCGTTTTTCATGGATATGTTCGGTGCATTTAACTAATTTAATCGAATATATCGATTAAAATCTTCATCGAATGTTATTTCGAAAAATGTTCCCTGATAGCGATATTGAATATCAATTCAATATAATTATTTTTGAAAATGTTCCCTGACACTGAATATCAATTCAATTGATATTCAGTGGAGTCTGATTGGCAGGTTGAAAAATTCATTTGAAGTGGCAAGTATGATTTGTTATCAAAAGTCATGCTTGCTATATTAACACTGTCCCATAGCAATGCTGAATGCGAGAGTGTGTTTAGCTTAGTTACAAAGACAGACACACACACACTTTAGATCAACACTCTGTATTCCAACATTGGAAGAACTGCTGACAGTTAAGTCCAGAATGAGAGAAAAATGCTCTGAACAAAACTTGTAGATCTTTGTTAAAGAGAGCTAAATTGGCTACTGTACATTCACTAAATAAGAATAAAGATTAATTATGATTAAATAATGTATCAAAAAGTAAGTACATATCTTGTATTAATTATTAATGTGTTATTAATTGTATCTGGTTGACAACTATTTTCACTATGCTTTTTATTTTGCATATAAACATACAGTCTGCATTTAGAATAACTTTTTAAACATTAAAAGTGCTATGTACCAATAATAATAATTCTGGAAAATTGTTCGTATGTCTGGAAAATGTCGATAAAAAATAGCACTCGTGTGATTTTTATGAGCTGTAAAAATCTCTTGATTTTTAGATTTTGAAGGGTTGGCAAGTCTGTTATTAAATAATATATACAGTGTACTCTTGTTGAAGTTTTTATTTTCTTTCTCTGTAGCCATGCAACTGATGTAATGGAAACTTCGGGATGGAAAAATATGGTACACAGGCAGCCTCATTTGATCGCAGAAGCCTTCAGGGCTCTGGCAACCCAACAGACTCCACCTATAGGACCACCAAGGAAGAGAATCAAACAGTCCTAACAGTTCAACATGTATATAGATATTTGTATATTTACTTTCCTTGGCCAGTATATACTGAGACGACACTGTAATTTATTTACATCGTGTGTGCGTATTTACTGGTAGCATCCCACCTTTTGAAGTAGTAATAATGCGCTACATGCTTTGTTATTACGTTTTAAACTCAAGGACTGTCTTCCTGGTTGGTGCATTGTGTTTGGCAAATGTAGAAATCAAACTGATGAAACAAATTTTAATTCCTGTGTGCTTTTTTATGGCAATAAATGCCTTCGTCAAACATCCGAAAGACATTTGCATATTTTTGCTTCATTTGGTTTATTCAGGACATTTCATGTGGACTATGCAAATCTTAGAAAAAAAAACTACCCCAAGGGAAGTGCAACAGAAATGGGCTCTGTGTTTGTGATTTTTTCTCACTGTTCTAGAAATGCTGTGACGTTCAGTTATGCATATATTATTTTGTACATTTGTGATTTTTTTTTTTGAAATATTCAAAAATGGTGTGGAAAGTTATGCGTGGGCTGTCAGTTCACTAATTCCTGTTTTAAAAGCAATTTTTTTCCTGTACAGTATGATGCAAATATAAGCTCTTTTATACTATGTAATAAAAGTGAGCAGTTTGCAGTTTTGTTTGAATATTAGCTGTAGAATATTTTTCCTGTAACTGTTGTGGTAAAGTTTTTTTTCTTTCTAGTAATTTATTTTTAAATGTGAGACCTTTGTGAAAATATAAATACAGTTATGGTGTATGTATGTCTGTCATGTTTCAGAGTTTAATCACACTGGTAAAAGGAGTACCTGCATTAATGTTGTGTGCTGGTAGGATGTAGTATGCTATTTTCAGAAAATGTTTCAGTTCTTTTATGAAGAAAAGACAAAAAGTTGTCCAGATTTTTAATGGACATCTGGCAGGTTTCTGAAATTACTTATTTACCAGTAGGCCAAATGTATTGTTAATATAAAATTTCTTCCCTGTTCGGAGCCAAGTTATCTACCACAGTAAAGGCTTACCATTGTCATACCACAGCCATATAAATTCATATACCTTCCAGGTCAGTTATCACAAAATAAGGCCCAGGAGACTTTTCATCTTTTAGTCCTTTTGCTGCAATGCATCTTATTGAATTGTAATTAGGTTACCTTAATGATTTGTTTAAATTTAATATTGCAAAGTTTCTAAAAAGCAAAATTTTCCATTCATGGGCATCTTAGGTAATCAGGATTCGTAGATACTGTAATCAGAACATACCACTTCCCCTTCCTACCATATCACTTTCCTAATGATCCCCCCTCTCCTCACACATTATTTTAATTGCATACTCTTCTCTTGTGGTGTTAATTTCCAACTTTTGCTTTTTTAAAAAGTAGGATGTGAATTTTTGGTAAGGTGTGTGTGTGTGTGAGAGAGAGAGATTTTTTTTTTCATTTTTACAGTTGCATGTTTTGCAGCATGCTTGTAAGCTTGTGGTACTTCATTTGCAAAGTTCATTCATAGGTAGAAAATGATAATCACAGAACCAGACAGCATAATGCCAGTTTCCAGTGAGGTTTTTTTTTCAACACAAATATCAGTTATAAAACTTGTGGCTTGCCTCTAGTGAAAGTTTTTGTTAAATTTGAGTTTTTATTAATAGAGAATTATGAGTGAAGGAATTTCTCAAATGTGACTTGTTTGACCTTACAACGTGAAATTGTAAAACAGAAGTAAAAAAGAAATTCTTTCACATCTACTCTTAGTTATTTCTAAACCATATGAACATAACTGGCCCTTAAATGGCATTCAGGACGTGCCATCATTGTGCTGAAGCATTCATACTAGTGGGGGAAAAAAACTATAAAAGTGCCAACTTACTGGATTCCACAAGTAAAACTTATGTATATTACAGACTTTTTTTTTTTATTGTTTCTGATATGAGACATTTTGTGGATTAATTAACAACTTCCAAAATTTGGAACATTAGACAGTTTTTAGGTTTTTGTAACATAAATACAGTAGAAAAGCTTAAAATTGAACAGACAAAGAACAATGTGTGTTTGAAATACAAAATAGGAGGTTGCACAATCTCAACTCCTAAAGACCTGCAAAATGATCCAGTACCTTCCAGCTATGAACTTACATATTTCTTGTAATCTTTAAATTAATTGATTGTTGTGTCCACCACAATGGCCTATTTAGTAGTATTGTCTAAAGTAGTATTCATGTAAATACTTCTGACACCATGGAAGGAAGGAACTGAACAGACCTTAGTTGTCTTTTTCCCCATTTAAGTTTCTCTGTAATTCTCTTTTTGGCTTTACCAGGCATTCTACATCATTGCTGCACTTTTGACTGGAACCTTAGTTGCTTGGTTTGGGAATCTTTCCCGTGAATTTCTTGGCAGTATGCTCAGGTTAAATGTCTAGTTCAATATTATAAGTGACTGCCCCCAAGATTGGAACATTGATTGACATAACTTAGCTAATCTTAATGTCCAGGTAACTGAATCTACATCTAGAACCATTATAGACATTTTTGCTATCTAACCACTGTTTTATACACCCACTTGTCTGTGAATTTGCCCCCTTGAAATCTTCTGTTAAAGCTATCAGATCTGGGGTTAGTATAAAATGACATTCAGTGTTTGGCTTTATCGCCAAATAGTTTACTGTTAAAGTCTGACCCAAGGACCAGTCTCCTTTCTTAATTTGATCAACTATTCTCTTTTGCACCAATGAGATTTTTTCTTTTTATTCAATCACAGTAATGTTTCTCAATATTTCTAATGACACCTGGTTGCACTTTAGTCCCATCTTTGGTTTTTAAAGTAGCCTAATTCTCCAGAAGGCTTTTAAGATTGACCAGATGTGTTAGGGATCCAATGCTTTTTTTAGGCCTTCATGCTTTCAATCTGTTCTTTATCAGTTTCCTATTAGCAAACATTTCACAGGCAGCAGGAACACCATTCCACTTGTAGAGTAGAGTATCTTCTATTTTAAAAGCCATCTGTAACAAAGTTAAAAAAGAATACCAAACACTTTTGGGAGTAGTCTCATTTATCTGTGAATCTCATTGTGCTTTTAACTACAGCATCTATTGGAATGCATTCTGATGTCTGTACCATGTAAACTGGTATATTGCTAACCATAAATGCTACTAGTTCATTCTACTTCATAAGTACCTTTTTAACCCTGTCATCTCTTATTAAGTACTGTAAAAAGAAGTTAAGCACTATGTTAGCATTATAGGCTAGCCTATATTCAAATCTACGTCAGGGGCAGTTGCAGTCTTGGCTAGTTTATAATCTCCATGTAATTTCTCTTATTTCTTGTATGGTGTAATTTGCACTTGACTGTCTGATGTGTTCTTCAGTTTCCATATTTTTGTTTTTGGGTTTGTCATGATCTTTTCTGAACCTGCATCCCTCAGTAATTTTGATGTGTGAAGCATCTTCTTTTTCTGAACTGATGTTCATAACTCCTTTGCTTAAACAGGTTCGCCATCCAAAATTTCTTCTTCGCATAATCCAAGGTGCACTCATGGGGTTGAAAACATTAAATTTAAAAAAAAAAATGTAGTTAAGGCCTTGAATATTCACGAGTTTTTGCTGTTTTCTAGAAAAGTTGGGAAAATCGTCGAAAATTAAAATCTGCAAAGTTCCAATTGTTCTGTACTGTTAAAAAAAAAATTAGCAAATGAATGGGGGGGGCATTTTGAACAGAAGTATGCTTGTTTATTTCTTATCATGAAAACTCAAGCTTATATTGGATTTGAGTGCCCCATGATATGCAGTTCATATTGTTTAGAATGACCCTCTATCATACAAGGTTGAATTAAGCATTAAAAAAAAAGCTTTTTGCCAGACTCCGACGTTTCTAAAAAATCCACATTGTAATTATCAGGAAATGTTGTGTAATTTGGAAAATTACCAAACATTTTTCAACTACAGAACATTTCTGGCAGATGACCACAACATGCAATGAGAGCCTCATGGTCACACAATTTTGTAGGTGCCACTGGCCTAGCTACAGAACTAGTAATGCTGAAAACTCATGATTTTTGCTCTTTATTCTCTTGAAAACAACACAAAAGTATTTCATGAAGTGAGTTTTCTTTATTTATTTATTTTTTTTTTAATAAGAAGATCATACATGAGATTCTTCCGTGGGTTCACAGAGTTAAGTTTTTTTTTGGGGGGGGGGGGATATTCTCGAAGCATAACTGAACAGAAATTTTGGAGGGATTGGTGGCGGTCGAGAATCGTTTTCTGTCTGAGGACATTATTTCGTTTTTCAAAATTTCCGAAAATGGAAGTTAGACAGAGTGAAGATTTCACCCTATATCTTAATTTATTTTTTCTTGCAATGTTCTTTTTGTTTAGTATTGTTTTTAAATATCATTTTATTTCATAAATATCTGTGTTTCAGGTTTAAAACTGAGGGAACATTTCTGAAAATGGAAATTGGATGGAGGGGAGATTCTCCCCTAATCATAATTTTTTCCCTCGTAATGTTTCCTCTATTATCCTGTGCTGTTGTTAAATAGTACCCCCCCCTTGCCATATTGTTTGCATTTCAACTTGATAAAGACATTGGGGGGGGGGTCCAAAAATGAAAGTGGTGAAGTCGAAAGAATTGATACATGGTGTTCAAAAGCATTCATATTCTCAGTTTTACACCACTTATCTAAAATAGTGAAAGCTTTGATATTATGCATTCGTGGTCCCCAGCCTGAAAGTTCTTCCAGCATAACAGATAAAATTGTCATCTGAGGGTTTTAAAAAAAAAAAAAATGCTGTCCTGGTGGTCAGTGGTCTGAGTGATAGCTTCCATTTGTCCAAGATAGGTCTGGATTCAAATCTCTGTGAGGCATGGATGTCGTGTTTGTCTTATGGCACTGACCCTTACTTTCAACCAGTGGCCCAAAAAATTAGGGATGGGTGACTGCTTATCGCCACTGAGTAGCTCATGGTGGTTGTTAAACCCCCAATAAAAAAAAAAAAGTGATAAAGAAATGGGAAGGAAAAGATATCAACAGAAAGAAAAATTAAGCATGGAATTCTGTGCAGCTGCAAAGTCAACAAAAGACAAAAATAACTGTGGACTTTGCTGAGAAGAAAGCAAGACTTGCTTAGTGCTGATGTTCTAGCAAGTAAAACAAAACAAGAAAAAAAAATGAAGCAGTGCCTTTTAAAACTTTTGTTTTTAATTGTAATTTTGTATTCTAAAATGCAAGTGATGTGCTCCAGTTTAATAATTTCATAAGTAAAAAATTTATTATGTAAATATTAAAACTTTAAAAGTGTAAACAACTTTATCAGACCTGTGTTTAAATCATTGCCCCCTGTATATTAGCTTTTGGTAACGTATATCAAATAAAGTGGAATAAAAATGAAGTCAGATAATGAATTCTTAAAAAATTGGTAAGAATGTAAATCACATTTAGTGATTTCTTAATGCAATAAAAGGACACCCATTTGTGTGTGTGCATCATAAATGTACATTGTACGGCATGTTAATAAATCACTGAGGCACACAAGCTTACAAAATGCTAGAAACAAGGAAATTTGCTTCTTTTGGTGAGATAAAATGATGTTAAAGAAATTGCAATTTTTTTTAAAACAGTTTTAAAATATTCCAAATTTAAATATGTATGTGTGTGTGTATTTTAGATTGTGGTTTAAAATCTAACTAAAGCTCAGCAGTTCAATAAAGTATTAGTTGCACAAGATGTGCTACATGCACAGCATCAACATACAAATCATGGATGTGCATATGCCTCCTAAGAGCTGGTAAGAAATTGCACTCTGAGGTTAAAGTTCATTTTTTTGTTTTCTATGAAGTTTTTTTTTTTTTTTTCACACCTCCCATCAGTTACCAATCAGTGATATGTAGAGGTCAGGTTGTTTTAATAAACCTGTGGTAGATAACTGCACTATGGGATTGTACAGCATGCTTCACTGCTGTTTGTCAATAATTGATGGGCTCTTATGAAACAATTTTTTTTATTGCTTTTGTTAGTAATATTGATATCTTGTACATTACTGTAGGCAAGAAATTTTTATGTTTGACAACCTCATCCCACCCATTTCTGAATCCCAGTGCCGTCTGTCATACTTGGGAATCGACATTTTTAAGAATGAGGTTTTTTTATGTGCAGATGTGGCAGTGTGCCTTGAAATTTCTCACTGGGATGATGCGACACAGTAACATGGCTCTGAAAAAACATTTGTGTGTTTAAGGAGAAAAAAATATGTCTGACTTGTTAAGCGACATTTCATTTCTTATGAATCCAGAATCACAACCTCTACAGTAGGTATGAAGTGAATCTTTAGTTTTCAGGTAATGAATACTGAATGTTGTCACTTCATTTATCTCAGTGCTCCTGAATTTTTAGGTATGAATGAAAGGGGTATGTTTGAGTTTGCGTAGCATCCATTAATCAGCGATATGTAGAGGTCAATTAGAGGTCAGGATTTGGGCCGACAAGCTAAGGCTGGCAGCTAATAAGATCATTGAAACAGTATTTGTGAGACCTTACCCCATGGTAGTAGCTACCATGGAGAGGTAATGTTGCATTCATTAAGACCTAAATTATCTTTCTTTCTTTTTTGAGATGAAATAGTCCTTTATCCCTCCAACACACAAAATGTCCTTTTAAGACTTAATTAATAAAAGAAAACTACAAAAACCACAGGTTCCAGGCTACATAAGCAATGGTGCGAGTGAGCAGGGTACTAAAAATTTGCTTCTCCTTATGCTACACAGCTTGTCATCTTGTGTTTGGAAGAAGTGAAATGGCACTTAATGAATGTCAGAAGGCAAACTTCTTCGCTTCTCCAACACACAGAATGACTTCAAGGGCCATTTTTGAAAAGAAAACAAAAATGTGTGCGTCACTTTTCAGAGTCGCATCTTGACAGCAAGTGGGCATGACAACATCTAGTGCCATCTCGGGGAAACACAAACTCCGAAGGCTAATTTATCGATAAATGAGCCAAAATTTGTTCATCTGGAGTAGTGTGGTTGTGATATGGCAACTATAGTTTTAAGCATTTTCCGTCTTTTGGGTGGGTGTAAGCGTTTAATATATGTAGTCTAGGTAAATACAGCATGTCATATATTTGACTCTTATGACTGCTGTGAAAACTGAAACCAGATTTACTGTGCAGACAAATTTATTTGAGAATCCTGTTGTGTGTGTGAGGTGAAGACATATTTGAAGATTTATTATAAGTCAGCATCTCAATGGTATATCTTGTTATTTATATCAAAGAAGCCACAAATTGTTAAACTGTGTTGCTTTTTGTTTCTTTATCTTCCTCAGAATTGACATCTGTGAAAATGTTTATCTGTATATCAAAGACAGATATCATTACTTGAAGCTGAGAATTACTTTGTAAAATTCATGTTATGTGATTTTCAGTATTTTGTTGTGTTAATAGAGTGCAAGACCCATATGAAAACAACACAATTGTAATTTGCATAACTGAAAAGCAAATACTTTTGAGTACAGTATGTGATTATTATTATGCTCTTTTGTCCTGTTTTTTTCTGTTATAAAAGAATATAATATACATTTTAATGATATTCTATTAATTGCAATATACCATAAAATCTAGTAAAAATATGTAGAAAAGTATAACATGCATTTATTTGAGTATTGAACTTTACAAATAAGTTCAGGTGCATTTTCAGTAGTCTATAGTGCAAACATGTGAGATGTGATATTTTACAAAATTTCATAATCAGGCAGAAGCTGTGTAAAAACTTAATAACCTTCATAACACCACATAGGTTTCCACATGCATGTTTGAAAATCTCTCTCTCATGTTTGATCTAGAGGCATTACAATTTGTGTATGTGTGTATAAAACACACGATTAAAACTTTTTTTCTTTTGAGGTTCATTTCAGGAAGCTGCTAAGTAAGGTGTTTATTTTGCAGTATGTGCTGTGTTTGTCTTATTTCAGTCGGCACATAGCTCTGGCTGAAACGAGTTCAGATTTGTTTTCAGTAGCATAGCCTGTAGTTTCTTTGACTTTATTTTATTACCGTTGAAATATGGCCCCTAGAAACTGTTCATGTGCCTGGCTTCCCAAGAGTTAAAAAAAAAAAAAAAAAAAAGACATTTTGGAATTGGTTTTGCGTATTTTACACACACACCACAAAAAATATTAAATTAGTTATCTAAGCTCAGAGAAAAAGGATGGTTTACCTTTTATAATGAATATAATCTAGAAACATAGGTTCAAAGCATATTTGGAAAGTACCATTTGGCTATTAAAGTTAAATGGGAATGTATCTGCAAAAAATGTCATTTTTATCCAATTTGCCTTACCAAAAGCTACTTTTCTGCACAGTTTGTCATTATTAAGGCATTCTTGTAACTGGGCACCAGTTTTTATATCCCCTCATTGTAGAACGAGGCTGCCTGTGAAGACAGCCACTTCTGTACTGCTCTTTTGACTTTGTCGATAAAATGCTGAACATCAAGGAACCTCTACAGATGCTAGAACAGGTGGTAGTTGCTTGGTCCGGGCTGGGAGGTGGGGGGTGGGGGTGTGATCCATTCATTTCCAGCCAAATGATGTGATGAGTGCTTGAGTCTGTGCAGAAATGTGTGGCTGATCATTGTCCTGAAGCAAGACTAAACTGTGAATAAGCATGCCACACCTTTTGTTCTGGATGTTTCTGAGTTTTTCTTAGTTTCTCCAGGGTCGCACAATAGGCTGATGAATTTAGAGTTCCGCCTTTAGGAAGGAATTCAACAAGTAAAACTCCTTTCCTGTCCCGAAAAGCTGTGCACATGATCTTGCAGCTTGAAACTGTCTACTTCAATTTCTTCCTTTTTAGCAATGAGGTGTGCTGTTACTCCATGGGCTGCCTCTTCGATTCTGCGGTCATGTGGGACACCCGTGTCTTGTCACCTGTGATGATATGGCTCAAGAACCCATCTCTTTTGGTCACTGTATTGCATGAAAAAGACCAACGCACTGCCAGCCTGCTTACTTTTGTGCTCCTCGGATCACATCTTTGTCACCCAACGTGAGCACAATTTCCGAAACCTCAAACGATCTGCCATAATTTTATAGAGAACAGTCCTTGAAATTTGCAGGAAATGCAGAGGAAGCTCCAAAATTGTGAAACTTCTGTCATCATGAACTTTTGCATCTATCATGTGCACTAAATCATTGTTGACCACAGATGTCCTGCCATTCTGCTCCTCGTCATAGGGTTCTCACGACTTTCGTTGAACTGTTTGAACCATTCCATTACTCATGGCAATTTTGGCCGTATACTTCACAAATATGACGAATGTTGGCTGGTTTCATGTTTCTTGCATTCAAAAACCTAATTATGGATCATATCTCACAGCTAATATGCCGCTCAATCTTCTTAAACATGTTAAATACACAGAACAGCACCCAAATGTGATCTGATGTTCTCATAACGCCATGTGTGGCTTGCCTACAAATGAAGCAAGTCAGTATGCATGTGCAATAGAGTAAATCTCTTATTAAGGAAGGAAAAATGTTATGATGATCTGAGTTATGGAGAACGTGTTTCTTTTAGGGGATGTAACATTTGGACAGGTTTGTAAACAAACTCAGCTAAACTAAAATGCATTATAAAATGTTATACTGACACTATTTTTGTTTATCCAGATTCATTATTTTGTTTTATTTTCCCACAATTCTCTGTGATACAAAGCTCTTTATGTTGAAGCTTTTTGGCTGCCATAGTACAAAACCAGAATGATTGTGTTGTAAATGAGAATTTTTTTTTTTTTCCATTGCCTAATTGTTCATTTGATGAATGCTACTTGTGCAAGTATGTGCTGTGACTTCTGATTTTCACATAAATTTAACCTTTAAAAGAAATTTTATTAGTGTGCTGAATTCATCCTTTTCCTTTATATCTGCAGATAAATGTGGTTTCACTGTCAAATAATGCTTGCAGAAAAGTAAGACATTCTGATCAGTAACTCAGTTTTGTTTTCTTGCGTGCTGCACATATTTTTGTTCATTAGTACAGGAAAATTTGTCTCTTTTTTTTCTTGCGGGGAGGGAAGAACTACAAAAATTTAAATCTGTGTGCTAAAATTACATTTTGTGAGTCAGTTGCCACTACTGCTAAATATCATTCTCAGCTAAGCAATTTCCAAGATTTTATGCTCAATTGATATATATCTGCACAAAAATACTTAAAAGCCAGAAATTAGAGGAATCCCTGGAAATTTACAAGATACAAGGTGGCAACATCAATGACCATGCTGGATGGAAAATCCGTCGGGCTTGATTGCCAGACCTGTGGAAGTAGTAAGACGCAAGAACTCCTGACGATGATCTAGTGTATAGATCGAAAATTTGAGACGTAATGTAACTTTAAAAATGTATCCTCGATAATTCTCGTTAAATATTTATAATACTGAAAGTAATAAGAGGAAGCCATGAAGTCATTAATTATTACTGTTACAACTTCAATACATCTGTCATGTCGTGTTCTATAAATTACATATATTGGAGGTTCTAGAGAACAAGAAGTGCTTCAACTTGTCAGTAACTAAATTTTTTTAAAAAAGTAAGCGATTAAGAATGTGCATGTTGTAAGGATTTGTACATACACTGGCCAATATATATATATATATATATTAAGCATAGAATAAAGCCACCTGTTTTTGTTGTGAATGACTAACTATGTGAAGCAAGGATACTTGTTCTTGCAGCAAAATGTTACTCAACTTTCTGTGCTAACAGAAAAAGACATTGATTTTTAACAGCTTTTCCCAACATGTCCCTCACATTCTCAGTAGGATTGAGTTTAGCAGCCTGTGGAGTCCAATGGGGGGATGGACGGAAGTACTTGTGTCCATCAAATCATTCTTGTACAATGTGGCGCAATGTGTTGTTGCTTTGTGATCCATAAAAATGCCACTGCATACCTGAGGAATATTTAACATTGCAGAATGCACGTGATCTGCTGTAACATGTGGGTATTTCCTGGATGCCATCTGACCTCCTACTGACAGATCCGTTAACTAGGGGGGCAAGGTCAAGAGAAGGCACAAAAATCACTGCCTGCAATCTGATTAAAATTGAAAATTTTCACCGGTTTTTTGTATACTTATAATTTCCTCCAAATTTTTAATGGAATGCTAATTTCTCACATTCAGAAATGCAGCGGTTTTAGTCTCCAGCTAAAGAATTGAACCACCACTGCCTTTGTCATCAGCAATGGGGCCTACCATTTTCTTTTTGTTGGATGAATGAGAATGTCATTTTTCTTTAGTTGGATGAATACAATAAGGATGTCATTCACATTATTGAAGATTCTCCAGGGGCCATATTTGGACGTGACCGTGATTTCGAGCCACAACTACCAGCTACATTCAGTTCATTTGACATCCGAAACTCAGCCAAAAGTCCAGCATGGGCGAACCAATGCAAATCCAAGCAGAGGCAGCCAAGCTTAGGAACCTGATAACCAGAAAGGGAAAGAATAGTGTCTGAGTTGAACCCGGAAGAGCCGTCCCGGTGGCGCAGTGGTCTAAGCGATGGCCTCTGATCATTCGTCCGAACGGGGTCCGGGTTCGAATCCCGATGAGGCATGGATGTTGTGTTTGTCTTACGGCACTGGCTCTCTCCCTTCCCTGGAACCAGTGACCCTAAATTAGGGACGGGCGACTGCTTATAGCCCATTGAGTTGCTCACGGTGGTCGTTAAACCTCCAATCAAAAAAAAAAAAAAAAAAAAGGGAACCTGGAAGAGCCACCCATGGCCAGGCACATGAGGCAACATATTCCTGACAGAATCCAGGAGGGGGGGATGTCCCCTCACATAAACCTCGTAGCTAGTCTCCAAGTCAAGACAATGTTAAGCTTAGTGCATAACAGCTCAACTCTATAGACAAATCTGAGCATAATATTTTGTGGTTTGCCCCTGGCACAGGAAAACTTAGCTACACCTCTGCCCACTGATATCAACTTATCCATCCCATGCCAACAAAACATCCTGCATAGCATTGTGCCACCTCTAGATGTTTAGATTATGTTCTCAAGGCATGCTATGTCAATTTTTTCGTTAGGTTCTTGCCACCCATCCTGCCATCAGTTCAGAACAGGGTACAGCTACTGGAATTTGATTTTCCTGTCATTCCAGTATTGGAAAGTCCTTGACTTTTCATATTTTTGTGGAAGGTCCTGGAATAATCGTGGAATTTTTCTTGCAATAAAACACAAAATTTTGGGCGAAATGTTTGGATTGATTGTGTCACTTTGTTCTAGCTCTCCGCTTGCGACGACGTTACTTTCTTCCATGGACTTTGGTGAAGTAATTTCATCTCACATGACGCTTCAGTGCAAAATGTTTTGAGTGCCATATTTCCAGTGACCTTGGTTTGTGGTGTTGGAGTTGCAGCCACATGTGGGAACCTCACGAGTCCAAGATGGCCACTCCTTCTAGCACGTTCTTTCCTCACTGAAGGAGATTGATCTTGCCTCTCTGCCCTCAGCGTGTGTGGGAATAGATGACTATGCAATAGGGATTCTACAGTGCCTTGGCGACAGGGGGTGTTTAGAGGAGGTTGGGGAGGGACCCCGAAGTGTCATATTTTTGTTAAAATGCAACTTACATCAGAAAAAAAAAATGCTTTAATTTAATAAAATGCATCAACTTACATTAGAAATAATGCTTTAATTTTTTCTATTTTTTCTTGAAATTTATTTTGTCCTGATTGATCTCAAAATCTTCCATTTTCTGTTCCCTACCCCTTCTGAAAATTTTTTTATATATGCTCCTGCCTGGTAAAATTGTTTTTGTATTATCATGATACTGAGTTCCAGGTTCATTCATACAAGTTTTGTATAGAGCAGTTCTTAAAAAGGGAAAATTTTGCCACTTCATTGAAGATGTCGCACACACTGAAGAACATTCTGTAACAGTGGAACCCATATGGCTTCATTAGAATTCTAAATCCATAGTAAATTTCACTCCAATATGCTAAATATAAACCAAAGCATTATGATTGTAGCAGAAAATGAAGCTTCTGGAATTTTTGATGAAGTCCTGGAAAAGTTCATGGATTTTATTTTTTCTAAATGCGTGTACAGATGCTGAACGTATGTGATTAATCACACCACGTTACTTTCTTCAATTGTTCTGCTGTCCATTCGGGATGTTCTTGGCACTACTGCAAGTGGAATGTTTTACTTTCTGCTAAGGCAAATTGCTTCTGAATGGGAATACTAATTCCACAACCATATTCTTTAATTCCCAGTGCATGGTTTGAGTTGAAATGGGCTGTTCATGTCCTTTGTTAGATTCAGAAGTTAGTGGTTGAACACCGGAAGATCTGCTCTTGTGTATAATCCTCCTCACATCTTCATGGTTGCCGTTTTTATGTCTGATTTTCCAGTTGCATTTATGCATTTTGGAGATCTTGTCTTCCAGTCACTAAAACTTTAAAATAGTTGCCATTGTGAAACCAATAATTTCTTCTGGTTTTGTTATCCGTAGCTCCCACTAAATGTGCAGCCCCCCCCCCCCCAACTGAGTCACAACAACGTACTTCACAGATTTTATTGTGGTCCTGCAGACTAACAGTATCCCTAGAACCCTTTTAATCTTCTCTTGCAGACTCTATCATGCATGCAAGCTTTCTGTCCTTTAAAACTTTCCGAAAACTAAAGTTAGCTGGAGTGAAGACTTCTCCCGTAATATTTTTTTTTCCTTTGAATAAAGCTCATGCTGAATATTAGCTTCCTTGTTACTGAAATTAAACACTTAATCAAACATTTAATATGGGTTTTTTTCTCTAGGAAAAGAAGTTAATTAAATAACGCAGATTTTCGGAGAAAACTCCTCTGCAGGCAGTTTTTTCTTCTCACTTTTTCCGTCGCTGTTACGGTTAACTCTGACAGTTAGTTATTTTTAACTAAATCTTACCAGATGTTAGGCCGGGACAAACCTCTGCAGTCATTGATGATGGAAGTCTGATTTTTCTCGATTTCTACTCCTTTCAATTTTCTTTCTTTTTTTATAGTTGTCCTGGTAACTGATGACTTTTAGTGAATTCCAGTTCATGTGTCCAGATTCTGTAACATGATCCTGTCTTGTTGGACCAATTTTCTTTTTATAGCTGCTTTACGCTCTGCTATTCGAATTTCTAGTGAGACAGGTCACCCTGCACTGTTGTTAAATATAATTTTATTCCATTAATCTTTGTGTTTCAGCTTGAAAATTGAGGCAAAATTCTAAGTACAGAGGGCAGTGTGTTCTTGATATTGGCTATAATTCAACTGCTGTAGTACCTAAACTAGGCTGGTTGTTTTTTTTTTTTTTCTTTTAGGTAGAAAAAATAAGGTGGCTATTTTTATTTTTTTTAAATTCTTTCTTGTTTTTTCATTTTTGCATGTTCAAATTTTTATTATTTTTTGCATCAGTGATATGGTCCTGCAGATTATTTTGTGGCACCGTGATATCTGTCACAGGCTGACCAGGAACTTCTGCTATGGAATGTTCTCCTGTTTTTAGACCTTTTTTGAATTCTGATTAATCCTGGGTTTTCCCCATGTTAATATGAGTTACTGCAATCAAAACACACATCACCTTCAAAGCATGACACCACACTCACTATTGAGAAACCAACTCATTAGGTTTAAAAGACATTTACTGAAACGATAAAAGTTACATCTTTCGGTTTCACTTTGAGACCATAACAGAAGATGTTCGCTCTTTAATATCTCAATTATGAGCTTTCGGGGATGGTTCATTGCATGGCAAGCCCTTGTTGGTAACCCCCTAAGCAAAATAAAGAACATAGTATTGTTGACATAATACATACCTAAGCAGGTGGTTGAGTGACATTTCCCCCATTATTTCTTAGTTTTTTTAATAGTGTTTTCCAGGCCGGCAGAATTTTACAGGGTAGATGATCGTTACAACACAGCGGGCCCCCTTTATCAAAAATACACAAGCTTTTGGTAAAGAGCAGGGAAGCCAGGTTTGTAGGAGTTGCAATAACCCTAGGTTCCTCCCAAATCGGAAAATGCGTACCACTATGAGTGGTGCGAGCTAACGATGTAGAGAGCACCCATTTTTATATTGTGGACGTGTTCCTTCAAACGGATTTTTAAACACTGCCTTGTAGACCCAATGTATATACTGCATGACGTTGGTGGCTCGTTATTGTCCATGGAGTTCATAGACTGTATCACATAAACTTCATACTTCCCCCAGAATAGGGTCTTGATCTTTCTTTATTGTTGATAAAATGTTTGTTGTTCTGATACCAAAGTCAATATTAAATTTCTTGCAATGATTCTTTAAGACCAAGTTCACTGAGAGGTGTTAGTCCATAGATCCCACAAACTGCATGCCAGGCTATTCAAGTTGATGCGTTGTGGAATTAGCTAATCTAATCCTACGTAAGATTTGGTTCGTAAGGTGTTCTGGATATCCGTGTAGTAGGGCTGTCTCTTGAATTTTCTGGATTTCCACCCTATGAAGATGTATATTAGAGGAGTGAGTGCATACCCTCTTTAAAAGAAATCTTAAGGCCTGCCAATTTATCAGGTAGTGGATGGGCTGATTGAAACGGAATTAAGGTAGAGTTGGTGGTTGGTTTCCTATAAACAGAACATTTTATTGAAAACGAAATAGGGTCCTTGAACAACAAAAAGTCAAGGAAGGTAAGGAATCATTGACCTAATTCCAAGGTGAAGTTAATGGAGACATAATTTTGTGACAGCAAATCAACAAATTTATGAAGCTTGTCAACTCAATAGTGAGCGTGGTGTTGTGCTTTGAAGGTGATGTTTGTTTTTAATTGGTTAATTAATTTGCATGAATATTTTATTCTACAACAAATATGTACACTTTTTATGAAGGAAAAGGCAAACCATCATCAGCCTATGTGACTCAATTTGCATGTGTTGGCATAGAGATTTATAAATTCCTCTGTGTGTGTGTGTATGAAATTTTGACAAAATCTTGACATCTGAAGGCTCAAACAGCTGTAAAGGACAGCTTTATATATGTGCATCTTTATTGAAATGTATATTTGTGAAATAAGTTCAGGATGCAAGACATTCAGATTTTATATTTTTAACATTGCACTTTCGGAAGATATACTGTAATTGCAATATATCATTAGCAATGTACATTTTCCCTATGGAAAAAGAGTAGGTGTGTCTTAATTTATGAGTGTGTGACTGAATTTGGAAAGTTACAGATAACCATCCTTTGGTGCACAATGCTAATGTTTTATAATCCTTTTGACTAAATTTTACCACAGTGTTTCTGTTTAATGCCACTTCACTGATTTGTTCACAAGTTATCCTTTTGCATATTCTTATGCTAATATTGTATTATTTCAGTTTTTGATTTTTGTTAATCGGAATTGTTTTGTTGACCATGTTTCAGATTTTAGGTGTGTTTTATGAGTTTTCATTGTTTAGACATGCATGCAAGTAACTGACAACATGCTCACTTTTCTTTCTTTTTTTTTTTTTTAATTAAATGCTGAAAACTAAAATTGAAAAAGAAGTGATACATTAGTTTTTAAAATGAGACATGTAAATATAGAACCCAGCAGTAAAAAAAAATCCTGTGGAAATCCAAATTCTGAGATTTATGCTTTGGCTTTAAATCAACATGCAGTTTTGTTTAGTTTTTTTTTTTTTTTGTAGGAGGATAATTTTCACTACACATTTTTTTGTCTGTTAATAGTGTTAATAATCATTGTGTAGTATCATATCAGTCGGTAAGGTTAAATAAGAATGCATGCTGCAACATATGTAGGAGATGTATTTTGGGAAATCACATGGAAAAATTTTATTTTTTGAAAGATTTTTGTGTGTGGATCTAGAGAAGAGTCACATGCAGGTCTTGTGTGATGAGCATGACTCAAGTGTATCCATATCTATGTGGTTGTCTAAGATCAAATTGTGCTCTTGTATACAAAAAGAGCTTTTCTTCATTGTGAAAGATGTAAATTGTTTGGTTGTTTGAACTTGTTTCATCCCATATTGTAATTTAGTTTCTTTGTAATTTTCTATTCATAAAATTATCAGTTCATATTTTCCTTGTCATAGTTTTTCTGTTCAGAAAGCATTGATTTGGGCCCTACTTTTACTAAGATGTAAATAATTGAGTTATTTATTTCTTTTTGACTTTCTTCTGGTCAATTCAGTTACCATATTTTTTGCTGCCATGTTTAAGGAGTGGCTGCCATTTTATGAGCTGTATTTGTACGTATTAGCAAATGTAGTAGCTTTAAATAAGTTGTAAAAAATTTTGAGACCTGATTTTTCTTTTCTTTTTATGGCATAATTATATGTTCTAAAATTAATATGTATGATGTTAAATGTAAAATCTAAATTGTTTCAGAATAATTTATTTATGGTAGTTTGGAAGTTTTGCTGTTTGAATGATCACCGCACCGCCCTACTTCCGTGCTTCTCAGTGCTGCATTTGTGGGAAGTCTTGTATGAAGTGTAATACTTTGTTCTTTGTGTGCCTGTAAATTCATAGATTCACTGCCATAAAATATAGTTAATATAATTTCGTAAGTTTATTTACTTAGTCTTTTGGTGAAATATTATTTGCAAATTTTCTATTATAACTCATTTGTGTGAGTTAACATTTGCAAAACCATTATAAGTAAAATTGCTGGTAAAATCTTTCATCTCCTTTTTCCTTCTGTAACTATTCAAATAAACATTTTATAAAGCTTAGGGTGTTATAATTTCTGTTCTGTGTATTTTCAAATCTTAATAAGTTCACCCCCTAGCAATGCATATTTGTTATGTTTGTATTCTGTGGTGATAACACATAAAATTGGACTAGTAATGAATATTTATATCAGTTTTTTTGTTTTGTTTTTTTGCACACTTCAGAGTAGGAAGGGTGTTAAAGGAAATTTAATTATGACTTTTGATGTTGTCTGAACTTTAGTTGTGGTTACATTTGTGCACAATATTTTCCGAGCACAAGGAGGTGATGCATAATCAAAAATTAGATATTTCACTACAATGTCAAAATTTTCATTCAAGGAAACTTCTTGCTTTTTCAAAATGAAACCAGCTTTGTTTACGTCTTGCTCATTTCACAGGTGAGATCATAAACTACCGAGAGGCGATTCAGTAAAATTAGCTATTTCTCTACAATTTCAATATTTTCATTTAAGCAAACTTGTGCTTTTTCAAAATGAAACCAGCTTTGTTTACGTCTTGGTCTTGGTATTTGTATAGGTGAGATCCTAAACTATCGACTGAGTTGAAGCACATACTAAATCTAGGTGATGTGGTGTGGATACTAGAACCTCTGGCAAATCAAAAAGAGGCAAAAGTTGGGTAAAATGGTTTCTAGTGAAACTAGAAAGAAGAGCAGAATAGCAGCATTCTTCCATTGGCTAATTATAGTTTTGGAAAAACAAAAATGAATCCTCCTTTGATAAACCCCAAAGTGAAGTGAAAAGTGTGTTCTATAAGTTCCTGAGAGCTTTTTTCTTTAGAAAAAAGGAAAGGGAAAAGAATTCCATATGGCAAAATAGTAAGGACTGGGTAACGAATGGATGAACATGAAATGAAATTTGCCTTGGAACTGATGAAATCTCACTTTTCAACAGAGAGAAATTCTGTACCATCTGAAAAATAAGTAAATAAATAAACAAAATTTAAATGGTGCAGAACATATAATTACTAAATCAATGCCATGTTATCAGGATTTAAAGATTTTATTGTATGAATTATTTATTGCAAATTTTTTTGGTAAGAGTCAAATTTTACTTATTTTTCAGTAGGAACAGATGGTACTTTTGTGCGGCCCAGGGCAAAATTTAATTGCAGGCCCAAGACAATAAATCTCATATTTTAATAAAGTTGTAACATGGAAAATGACTTCCATAAAGAGCATGCATGAAAACTAGCATAAAGAAAAATGATAATCTCTTAAGTATTTGCTTTCTGGGCGTAATAAAAAGACCATAATATGGATTGAAAGTTCAGAGGTAGTAAAGTGATAGTCAAAGGTTTTCTTTACTAGGATGGTGTGCAGCTGATACCCAGAGGCACAATTTAACCTGAATTATTGATAGTATTTTTTCGGATTTATTTCTAATAAAACTCGCCAGAGTTTGTCCTAAGGCTTCCGGTGGTTGTTAAAATTTATTTCCTCGTGTAATGTTTTCATTAAGAAGAGAAGGATCGTTCAGTAAGTATATCGAATTCGCGCTAAGATCTTCAGGTGTGCTGTCCGCGTCCGCACATCCGACGGTTATAAAGCAACTGTGATACAAGCATTCTCCAGATGGCGCTGCAGGTCAAGCTTTTATTTCGCTGTGGTTTCGAAGGTAACTGCCGAACTCTCGGGGTGTGCTAGCCAAAATAAGCACTGTTGCTGGCCCACGGGGCAGTGCAATTCAACGTTGTGAAACGAGCTGCTGTTATACTTATATTTTTTTATATGTATTTCCAATAAAACTCGCTGAAGTTTGTCCTAACACTTTGCGTGTGTGGCCAAAGTTTTTTTTTTTTTTTTTTTTTTTTTTTGCTGCCCATTAATTTATTACTTGCTCCGGCCCTGTTCATAATGCTTTGTAAATTTACCTATTCTCTAAAACTTGTCCGGCCCTGATCATAATGCTTTGTAAATTTACCTATTCTCGAAAACTTTTCCGGCCCTGATCATAATGCTTTGTAAATTTACCTATTCTCGAAAACTTGTCCGGCCCTGATCATAATGCTTTGTAAATTTACCTATTCTCAAAAGTCATAGAATTAAATCTGGCAAAAAAAAATTTTTAACCCACCAGTTTTTTTTTTTTTTTACTGCCTTTCTGTGCTATTGTCCTTAACAATAAGTTTAAGCATGCAGTCATCATTAAATTTCTGCATCACGTGTGTATATTTTTTTTAATTCCGTGTGGAAGTTCATTATTAAATTTTGTCATTTAGGTGTGTTTTATCTTTTTAGCGGAGTTTTTGTTCAGGGCCGTAACTAGCTAGGTAATCTAGAGGGGCCTCATCCACTCCCCTTGCAGGGCAAACAAGCCCTTCCTGAAAATAAACGTTGTCTTAAATTCCCTGAAGTTTTATTTTCAGTGGTTTATTAAAATTTCAATATAGATGTAACTACTTTTCCTTATTTATTGGTATATTACACTCTTAAAATATTGGGTGTGTGCATAAGTTGTACCCGTTTTTGTAGACTATAGAGAAAAAGGTGGAGAACACAACAAATAACGTACCTAGGATTTCACATAATTGCCATCATTCTGTATGACCTCTTGCCATCTGTCTATGAGTAGGCGAATCCCACGCCGGGGAAAACTCCTGGGTCTAAGGCGCTGGCCTCTGATCATTCGTCCGTAAGGGGTCCGGGTTCGAATCCCGGTCAGGCATGGATGTTGTGTTTGTCTTACGGCACTGGCTCTCTCCCTTCCCTGGAACCAGTGACCCTAAATTAGGGACGGGCGACTGCTTATAGCCCATTGAGTTGCTCACGGTGGTCGTTAAACCTCCAATCAAAAAAAAAAAAAAAAACCTGTGTTTTAGAGTCCAAAAAGGCATGTAATGCCGTTTTCACGTCATCGAAGGTTTGGAAAGCGAAGGCGTTCTGTTACGATCGAAAAAGGTGGTAGTCTGTAGGTGCCAGGTCAAGGGAATATGCCGAGTGAGGTAACACTTCCTAACCAAAGTCCAGTAATCTTTGTCGAGTGATTAAAGCAGCATGATGTCTGGCGTTATCATGATGAAGGATCGCGCCTTTGCGATTGATGAGTGCTGACCGCTTCGATGTCAGTTCTCAAAATCTGTCCAGCTGTTGGCAGTAGAGGTCAGCATTTATCGTTCGGTTAGGTGCCAACACCTCCCCGTGGATTATTCCCTGGACATCCCACCAAACACTCAACAAAACCTTTTTGGGATTCAGTCCTTTTGAGGTCGATGGAGCAGGCTTGGCACGCAGTCCATCGACGCTTTACATTACTGTACAGTACTCATTTCTCATCACCCGTTACAATTCGTCCCCAAAACAGTTCATTTCTGGAACGAGAAAGCACAGGTACGAATTATCTCCTCGTTACTTTACAGAAAGCTGGTGCGGAACCCAGTTATCGAACTTGGTGATGAGCTCGAGCACATGTATCCGTCTTTCGACTGTTTTGTGTGCGACAATGTTTCCGCTGGGTCATTTGTTATGGCTTGGTCCACATCACAGTCAGAAACCACGGATGGACGTCCAGGACGTGGTTGATCTTTACAGCTTCTGTCTCCGTCCCGGAATTTCCGAAACCAACGGCGACATGTGCTATCAATAACTGCATCCACCTCATACACTTGACAGATGTTGCGGCTGCAGTACTGCCTTTATCGAATTTGTACAGTAAACAATGTCTAATATGCTCCTTATCGCATTCCATGTTACACCATCTCTGATTTCCGTTACGAATGACTTACTCGGACAAACCTAGTGCCTCTATATGCTCCACGCTTTATTGGCCGGAAATTCGGCATCGCAGCGTCATCTGTGACGTAACTACGATCGCAATTTGCATCTATTACAAAAACGGGTCGAACTTTTGCACACACCCAATAGCAAAATTTGAAAGAATACAGTACGAACAGTAGATAACACAAACGAAATTACTTCTCGAGATGAACCAGTAGAGACAGCTGCCCCAATTATTCTCTGCCAGAAGGGCACAGGTCTTTCTGTTAAGGGCCACAAAAGGAAAAAAACTCCCCACCCCTCCTTTTTTTTTTTTTTCACATTTTCACAGAAATGAAATTTAGGTTATTACCAAAAAAGAAAATAGAGGCAGCAGTGGATGCGCGTGATTGGCTAAAACATTGTACGTTACTTGGTAAGTATAACTATGAGGTGCTAAACTGTTGTTAAAAAAGAATCTTCCAAGTAGTTTTTTTTTGCTTAAGAAGTGTTTGGGGGATGTTTTTGCTAAGTGTATCCCTTTAGGCGTTGAAAAATAGCGCTAAAGAAAAATCTTTGAGGCACAGCTGTGGAGGCGCGTGATTGACGAAAACATTTCATCACTTGGTGAGTAACTATGATATGTTAACTGTTGTTAAAAAAGAATCAAGTAGTTTGTTTTTTTTCCTAGTAAGAAATGTTGTGGGGATGTTTTTGCTAAGTGTGTCCCTTTAGGCGTTGAAAAATAGTGCTAAAGGGAAATCCTTGAGGCAGCAGTGGAGGCGCGTGGTTGGTTAAAACACTGTTCATCACTTGGTAAGTAACTATGACATGCTAACTGTTGTTACAAAAGAATCTTTCAAGTAGTTTTTTCGCCTAGTAAGAAGTGTTGTAGGGATATTTTTGCTAAGTGTATCCCTTTAGGCGTCGAAAAATACTGCTAAACGGAAATCCTTGTGAGAGGGCGGGGAGTTTTCAACTTTTTCGTGTTCCTTCTTTTGCATTTGGAGTAAGCTTATGATGTGTGTATGTGAGAGAAAAGGAGTTTGTTGGAGAAAATGGGAGGCTTCTTGGTTTTTGAATGGCAAAGGGTGGGTGGGCTGCTGATCCCAGTGTAAAGAGGCTGTCGCCGAGCACCAGCGAAGGCGTACACTTTATTAAGGATGCATATAAAGTGAAACCGAAGAGGAATAGAAAGAGTTGAAACACGTTGCCGGCCCAGCACCGCAGTATCTGTCACTTTCCTGCACATACTCCCGCTGGTACGCAGTATCACTTTCACTCCAGATCAGCTCACATCTAGAATCAGAGGACAGTCTGAAACGTCTCTCATCTGTGAAGAGTACATTGGTGCTTTGATGACGTGTGGATTATGTGATGGCGTGTTCGACGGGGTTGAGGTCTGGTGAGCGTGCTGGCCTTTGATGCGATGAACAACCTCTGTCTCCAGAAGTGTATACTGCTCTCGTACGATGAGGTGTCGCGTTGTCATCAATGAACAGAAAGTCTACACCTACAGAACCATGGAATAATCGGACATGACGTTGAACTTCGTTGCAATATCGTTCGTCCGTCTTAATTCCATTCTCCAGCACCTGTAGCTCGGTGCGTCCATTTATCATGATGCTGCCCCACACCATCACCCTGACACCGCCGTATCTGTTCCTTTCTTGTATACATACTCTCGCTGGTACGCAGTACCACTTTCACGCCAGATCAACTGACTTCCAGAATTCGAGGACAGACTGAAACGACTCTCATCTGTGAGAGTACATTGGCGCATTGATGACGTGTGCAATTTATGTAGACACGGCCCTACTTGAAAGTGCGCTATGTTGAGCTCTGGATAGAGGAGCCCAGACTACAGGCGTTCGGGCATATAGCCCTTTGCAGACGTCTTACCACAGTTTGTCAGGATATCCGCGTTCTTTTGCTGGAATGAAGGCGCCTCGAAGCTTACCCGCCGTGTTGCGGCGATTGCGTTTTTGCTGATACAACTAAAAATCTTTCTTTAGGCGTCGTAGTAGAGCAAGGGAGACCTCGTAGCATGCATCTGAAACGCATTCCATTGGTTTGAAAAGCTGTTAAGAGACTGGATACCACACTATGCGCGATTCTAAACTTCCTGCCAGCATCATTTGCTCAGCGACGTTCTTCGAGCTTTCCCTACTTCCTGCAGAGCGTTCCACAATTCGGGTGTATTCCGAGGTCTCGGATTCCTGTGTTCGATAACGCGTTGTATGGCATCCCAAATGTGTTCTATCACGTTCAGATCTGGAGACTTGGGTGGGAATGGCAACACCCCAAACTCAGACGAATGCTCCTCTAAGCGTTCCACAATTCGGGTGTATTCCGAGGTCTCGGATTCCTGTGTTCGATAGCGCGTTGCATGCAAAAAGTATGAAAATTTCTAATAAAATTTTACAAATTAATTGGAAGATTTCACTTTTACCTTTACCAACCGCTGGACATATCAACAACAGCATTAACAATGGGGTTCCAGGCACAGATTATGTCCAGCGGTTGGTAAAGGTAAAAGTGAAATCTTCCAATTAATTCGTAAATTTTTATTAGAAATGTTCATACTTTTTGCATCTGAGGTTAGAAGAGCATTCGTCTGAGTTTGGATTGTTGCCATTCCCACCCAAGTCCTCAGATCTGAACGTGATAGAACACATTTGGGATGCCATGCAACGCGCTATTGAACACAGGAATCCGAGACCTTGGAAAACACCCGAATTGTGCAACGCTCTGCAGGAAGTAGGGTGCTTTCCTATTGGGTGTGTGCATAAGTTCTACACGTTTTTGTAAGCTACAAAGAAAGGAGAACACAACTAAAAAAGTACCTAGGATTTCACATAATTGCTACCATTCTGTATGACCTTTTGCCCTCTGTCTATGAGTAGGTGAATTCCACGCCGGAAAAACTCCTGTGTTTTAAAGTAAAAAAAGTCACGTAATGCCGTTTTCATTTGGTCCACATCACCTTAGGTTTGGAGAGGGAAGTCGTTCTGTAATGATCGAAAAAGGTGGTAGTCTATAGGTTCCAGTTCAGGGAATGAGCTGGGTGAGGTAACACTTCCCAACCAAAGTCCAGGAATTTTTTTGCCTAGTGATTAAAGCAGCATGAGGTCTGGCGTTATCAAGATGAAGGATCACGCCTTTGCGTTTGAGGAGGCCGCTTCGATGTCAGTTCTCGCAATCTGTTCAACTGTTGGCAGTAGAGGTCGGCATTTATCGTTCGGTAAGGTGCCAACACCTCCATGCGGATTATTCCCTGGACATCACACCAAACACTTAACAAAACCGTTTTGGGATGCAGTCCTCCTTTTGAGGTCGATGGAGCAGGTTCCGCACCTTGGCACACAGTCCCTCGACGCTTTACATTACTGTACAGTACCCATTTTTCATCACCCGTTACAATCCGTCCCCAAAACGGTTCATTTCTGTGACGAGAAAGCACAGGTACGGATTATCTCCTCTCGTAGCTTTGCAGAAAGCTGGTGCGGAACCGAGTTATCAAACTTTGTGATGAGCTCGAGCACATGTATCCGTCTTTCGACTGTTGTTCTGTGTACCGACAACGTTTCCACTAATTCCGGACGGTTGGATGTGGGTCATCTGTTATGGCTTAGTCCACATCCTCGTCAGAAACCACGGATGGACGTTCAGGACGTGGTTGATCTTTACAGCTTCTGTCTCGGTCCCGGAATTTCCGAAACCAATGGCGACATGTGCTATCATCAACTGCATCCTCCCCATACACTTGACAGATGTTGCAGCTGCAGTGCTGTCTTTATCGAACTCGCACAGTAAACAATGTCTAATCTGCTCCTTATCGCATGACATGTTACACCGTCCGTGAATTCCGTTACGAATGACACTCGGACAAACCTAGTGCCTCTATATGCTCCATGCTTTATTGGCCGAAAATTTTGCATCACAACGTCATCTGTGACGTAACTACTCCGATCGCAATTTGCATCTACTGTATTACCAAAACGGGTAGAACTTTTGCCCACACCCAATATAATTCTTCCCCGCGTGAAATCATCTAGATTCTAGATGATGTCTTTGAGACATAAAGTAAATGATACGCTCGTATCTTCTTGCTTTCAAGTCCAGATTTTCCTTCAAACACACGTCGGCCACCGCGCACTTTTTTGTTCGTTTAAGCGATACCAGCCGCCCCGGTGGCGCAGTGGTCTAAGGCACTGGCCTCTGATCATTCGCCCGTAAGGGACCGGGTTCGAATCCCGGTGAGGCATGGATGTTGTGTTTGTCTTACGGCACTGGCTCTCTCCCTTCCCTGGAACCAGTGACCCTAAATTAGGGACGGGCGACTGCTTATAGCCCATTGAGTTGCTCACGGTGGTCGTTAAACCTGAAAAAAATAAATAAATAAGCGATACCACCTGACCCCTGTGCACACGATTCGACATTTTGCTTGTGCACCGGCTTTCTATTGAGCGTCTCTAGTTTTATACGGTATAAAATGCAAATTGCTCCAAGCTGTGGGGTCAGATATTGTGTCTGTAACCTTTCGAAATAGTGTTCGTCCTTAGCTTTTGGACACCAGTGTAGCTCACGAACTTTTTTTAATATTTTAAAGATTTTTTTTTTTTTTTTTTTTTTTTGAAGTTCACGGTCCTTTTACTCCGGCGGCGTCTTCAACGGAGTCTTTTCCTTAGCGGAAACGTCTGAACCAGCCGAAAACACTCTTCAAGGTTACTGCTTTATCGCCGTTATGATAACTTTCAGCAATGCATCTGTTTCCCATGCGGATTTTCTCAGTTTGAAGCAGAATTTGTTATTGGTTCTTTGCTGCATTTTTGCCTCCTACCAACATGAACTGGCATCATCTTCCGCAACGGAAAAGCAAGTTACCGCATTTTTCATCTTTCGCTTTATATATTACGACAGGGCCTCTGATCATTCGTCCGAGATGGGTCCGGGTTCGAATCCCGTGAGGCATGGATGTTGTGTATGTCTTACGGCACTGGCTCTCTCCCTTCCCTGGAACCAGTGGCCCTAAATTAGGGACGGGCGACTGCTTATAGCCCATTCAGTTGCTCACGGTGGTCGTTAAACCTCCAATAATAAAAAACAATTACGACAGCCTTCATTAAACTTGATGGGCACAGTCCTTCATTAGCATGATATGCAATGGCGGCTTTTCAGGTGAAGTAGGTGAAGTGCGTCTTCACCTATTTCATTTAAAATAAAGTTTTATTCAGTAATTTGTATAATATATTCTTTTTTGCCTCTGTTGAGTTACAAAATACTCAAAATGTTGATTAGATATCAATTCACATAGCGCGTTCAATACGGAAAACAAGTCCTCATACGCAAAACAGTGCAAGCGAAGAGCCGAAATGAGAGCTCTTGGAAGTCTGCAGCTTTCGACCGAGTTGCTATGGTAACCGTGACGTCAACCTACCCTATCTGGCACGCAAGTGAAGTGTTTTAGCTTTAGAGCCGAAGCTCTGTAGATGGAATCGCGATCTTCAAAGGAGATCACGGTGAAACTGAACGAATTACCCTGGGTACCTTGCAATCCACTAGGACTTTTCCTACAGATATCTGTGGCTTTTTCCTTGCGGTGTTGTGGTTCATGCTTTCCGAAAGGGATTTGTTTTTTCGTGCTTTGTGATTATTTGTCAAAAAGTTTAGCTGTTACTGTAGTTTCGTGGACAGTTTAACTGTTAGTGATAGTTTAAATTTTTAGTATGTATCCTGTGAACGACATTGTCTGTAATTTATTACAAACTCCATTTAATCGGTGGAAAGATGAAGATAAAAGAGACATTTTACTTCAAGGATGACCGACGGATTCACTGACAATTGTTGCCAAAAACGAAATCAAGAAGAGCGGTAAATCTTACAATATTAATTTAAAAAATTGTTGGTTTACTGAATATAAATGGCTTTGTAGTAATTCTGTGTTAAGAAAATTATTTTGTTGGCCTTGCTTGCTTTTTAGTAATAAACATTCGGCGTGGAATAAAGATGGATTCTCAGATTTATTAAATATAACACGCTCACTTCATAAACATGGTGCTTCTAGCGAACACCTGAAATGCGAGTTAATGCTAAAGAATTTTGAAAAAATCAGAACACCATTGCTTATGCCCTGAGGGAGAATGCTTGGCTTTTGAAAATGCATTTCAACGAAAACGTTCGTTTAAATAGACTTTTCCTGAAGACAGTGATTGATGCAGTATTATATTTGAGCAAACAAGAACTAGCATTCCGTGGCCATGGACTTGATAAATCGTGGAAATTTCAAGGAATTACTTTAATTGTTGATATCAAGAAGTCCTTTAGAAATTCAAAATCAATACGAAAAGATAAAAAGTGTCTTCACAGGTGACTCGAAAACTATTAAAAATTAATTAATTGAATGTATTTCTGAATATATAAACGATCACGTTAAAAATGAAATAAATGAAGTTCAATGCTTTTCTATTCAAGTAGATGACACCACAGGCATGAATCAGATTTCTCAGTGCTCTTTAATTTTTTTCTGGAACCCATTCAAGTGTCCAGACATTATTACACTTGCCCCATCGTAACATCATTGCTCTATATCGTAACACTGCCCATTGGATAAAGCTTCTCAAGCTGTTTTTGTTCATTTCTTAGCGCATCGTTTGAAGCTTGTATTACAACAGAGTTTTTCTAAAATTTCTAAGTGTCGAACATTTTATGTGAGCCTCAGTGGAATTCCTTCGTTTTTTCACCACTCAGTGAAGCGATCTTATACACTCACATCTACAACCGCAAGACGCATACCAACCATAGCAGAAACTAAGTGTAACTGTTGAAGATTGGGATAAATTGAAGGAAGTATTCGAATTTCTGACAAATAGTTAACAATCAGACAAAAAATCAATTAAACTTGCCAAGGGTTTTTTTAAACGATATGAACACTTGAATTTACATTTTTGGCAATAGTATTTAATGAAATTTTTGGTCCCACCGATCTATTCGAAATTTTGCAGAAAAGTTCACTAGACATAAACTACTGTGCAAGTCAATTAAAAAAACAGTCATAAAAAGAACGATGAAGTATTTGAAACACTGTTTCGAAAAGCTAGCAAAATTACAGAAATAAGCAGATCTAAACGGGAATATGCTGCTCTTACACAAGAAACAATTTTTCAAAATTATAAAAAATTGTATTTTGAAATTTTAGACCACATTCTTATGGAAATTGATATAAGATTTCAAGATTGTAAAAAACTTCAATTTGACTGTGTTGCTGACACAACCAAATTCGAACAATTTAATTCATGCTATCCCTCTCACGCTTTTGAAAATCTACAACATTTTTACGGAAAAATATTTACTAAACTCCAGCGCCTTAAAGATGAACTGATTCTTGTATATGGCAACGAAAAATTAAAGAATATATCGACTCAAGAACTTCTTTGAGTTCTTCATGAAGATAAAGACATTTTTACAGAAGCTTATAAATTGGTTGCCCTCATTTTAACAATTCCATCTACAAGTGTGTCAAAATGCTAGACAAAATAAAAGAATACAAACTTACTCAAGAAACATTATTTCTCAAGATAGACTTGCTTCTTTGGCAAATATTTCTATTCAGAAAGATATTTTATTGATGCTCACGAAGAAACAACCATTCTATGATGACATAATCGACAAATTTGCAGCTTTAAAAGAAAGAATTGATCTAATATACAAAAAATAGGTCAGTATAGTGATTTTCGTTGAAGACAGTAGATATCTTTTCATATTGCTCTTGTAGCTCTTCACCTATTTTTCCAACCACGAGCCGCCACTGACGATATGATAATGAAAAAATAATGAAAAATATATTGGTTAATTAACAAAAAAAGAGACAATTCGTATATGATTGCCCTGTGTATATATCTGTGGCCTACGACGATCGTTAAAGAAGCCTGTTATTTTGGGGCAAATTTCCTGAAAAACGGAAGCACTTCGTGATTACCTCCAACGCCACCAGAGGCCACTTTTACCGAGGACAACCATGCCTTACCGTTAATGTTTTTAGTATATTGCCGAAGGTTACGAAACTGCATACTTCTCGTTTTTTGTTTTTGTTTTTTTTTGTTTTTTTTTCAGTTTTTTTTTTTTGTATAAAAGAAATGAGGTATTGCTGTGTGCCTTTTGTATATTCTCACAAGCAAGTCTAAAGCATTTAAGTGTGGAAATTTTGATTTGTTTATGTTGTTGTTTGAAGGTTTAACGACCACCGTGAGCAACTCCATGGGCTATAAGCAGTCGCCCATCCCTAATTTAGGGTCACTGGTTCCAAGGAAGGGAGAGAGCCAGTGCCGTAAGACAAACACAACATCCATGCTTCACCGGGATTCGAACCCGGACCCCTTTCGGACGAATGATCAGAGGCCATCGCTTAGACCTCTACACCACCGGGGTGGCTATTTGTTTATGTGATACTCATGCAGCTTCAGCTGTGTGCATTTTCGAATTGCGTGGTTTTTGGTAGCAGTAATCGTGTTAATATCAAACCGGAATGAATTATATTTTATAAAAGAGTGAAGTTCTTAATTTTAACGTTGCCGCCCCGGTGGCGCAGTGGTCTAAGGCGTTGGCCTCTGATCATTCGTCCGTAAGGGGTCCGGGTTCGAATCCCGGTCAGGCATGGATGTTGTGTTTGTCTTACGGCACTGGCTCTCTCCTTCCCTGGAACCAGTGACCCTAAATTAGGGACGGGCGACTGCTTATAGCCCATTGAGTTGCTCACGGTGGTCGTTAAACCTCCAATCAAAAAAAAAAAAAAAAAAAAAAAAAATTTTAACGTTATATTTGTTTTGAACTTGCACGAACGTTTCATGAATTTGAGTTTGAAATAGAAATGGGCAGGTGCCTCAAAATAATTACGAATTTTATAAATTCAGCAGCGTTTTCTCACACATCGGCGGCAAGTTACAATGAACAATTAGAAATATTTGCTACGAAAAAATGCAATTCAGCGAAAACAACATCCATTGCAATTGCCTTGGATACCACCAGCTTTCCCACACTTTAATGGCTGCCGCTCGCGGTAGTAGACTTCAAGCAAAGTGGAACTGCCTTATCAACGTTATATACGTTCTGAACTTTCACGAACGTTTCATGGCGGCAATCTCCAGGTATCTTATTCTAACCTCCTTGGGTATAACTGATTGACACATACCACCATATTCATTTGTGTACAACATGCATTCTGATATGAGATATCACCATATTGCCTCATTTTATAATATAAATTTTTTTCCATTGTGGACAATTCTCTTGATTTAATTTAATTAAAAATTGGACAATTAAGCTAGAGCATTACGCTCCTTTTAAATAAATATTTTCACACGAGAAATTGCCCAGACAACAAAGCATGAACATAACGAACCCTTTAAGGGTGGAAAGCGTTCAAATAAAAAGAAAGTCGGTAGTTATGTAATAATGTAATCTTACCTTTCAAAATGATTTGGGAACAGTGAATTACTAAAAAATATGCATTAAAATTCTACAAAGCAGGCCATCGATGTGTCTAAGTAATGTGTCCCGAAACGCGTAACTTCATTGATGCAGCACATAACATAATGCTAGATTATTGGAGAAAACTGATAAACTATACCATCAATGTTATTTATTAATCATATAATACGAGGTCCGATGAAAACGTCCCGAGACTAGGCCGACATACAACAAAGTACTTACGCTACTTAAGTATGGCTATGATCTCCCTCAAAGTAGTCTCTTTGGACAGTAATACACCGCTGCCAGCGTTTTTGCCGCTGTTAGAACGCTCCCTGGAAGTCCTGTTCGCGAATCGTGTCAAGCACCGGGTGCGATACGCGCTGGATTTCGTCCACGGTTTCAAAACGGCGACCCTTGAGCTTCAGCTTCATCTTCGGGAACAGAAAGAAGTCGCAGGGAGGCCAAATCCGGGGAGTAAAGCGGGTGAGGAAGGGTAGTCATGCGGTTGCAAAACTGTCTCGTTGCTAACGCTCTGTGAGCTGCTGCATTCTCGTGATGGAGCAGGAAATCACCCCTGCGCCACATTTCAGGTCTTGCGGCGAATGTCCTCCCTAAGAAAATCTTGAATTTCTTGCACGGTTCCGTATGACACGTTGACGATGGTAGCAATGTCTTGAATGGTTCTCCGACGATCCTCATACACCAGTTTCCTAATTTTGTCCAGATGCTCGTGGACGGTCGACCTGACCTCTAGTCGTCTTCCAGTGCCGTTCTGCCGCTTTTGAAGCGCGGGTGCCACTCAAAACAGCTCGTTCGACTCATTGCTTCATTGCCATAAGCCTGCCGCAACATTTCATGCGTCTCCGTTCCCGATTTGCCGAGTTTCACGCAGAATTTGATGTTCGCTCGCTGCTCAAGTTTGTAGTCCATACTAAAATCGCAGCTGTGTTCTGCACGTGGTCACCAAATATCGTGTAGCACAGCTCCCAATGTTCACAGAGCGACGCTACTCGGAACAATGGCTCATGAAGGTCACTGCCCCAGACCGCTGCCCGCGCATCCGCGTACTTCCATCTGTTGGCGCACTACGTATCTAGTATCGGAACTTTTTGATCGCACTACGTATTATTATTATTAATCGCTTTCTTAAGGGAAAATAAAAAAATCAAGCGATTGTGGAGAAAATTTTTGTCTTTTAATTCTATAAGTCAGCACACCCACCCGCCATCATCAACGGCTAATCGTTGTTGTCGTACTCTGTAAAAGCGTCATCTGGTGAGCTTTCCGACGTAAGTGCCTCCTCGTTTTGAAGGCAGAAATAACAGGCTTCTTTCACGATCCCCGTAGGCTACGGTATAGCCAACAATTCGAAATATCAGATTTTCGGCTGACTTGTACAAAACACTGCAGGCGACTGACTGATTGCTGAAAACGGAACAAGAAAATAAAATATACTGCTCTACATAAAAATTTCCCCACCCAGGAACGAGGATAGAGGGGTGAAATTGAGAATGCAAATAGGAATACATAAGGGTTTACCTTGACGTTATTTTTAGCTGCGTACAGTGTTTATCAGATGAGATGATGCAGCACAATGGATACGCCGTGGTAATTGGTTGCACCGCTGCGAACGGCAATACGAGGAGGTATCAAAAAGTCCATGCGATCACAAAGAAATAAACAAGCTAGAAAAAAATATTTAGGTACTTGGGCCTTCTCTACATAGGCACCACCCAGTGCCACACATTTCTCCCACCTTCGCTTGACCTTTATTCCCTTAGTGTAGAACACCTCAGATTGTGCCTGAAACCACTGTTTTACCTAAAAAATGGCGTCATCAGTGTCATCAAATCACCTCCCACGTAGTGGAGGTTTCATCTCGGGGAACAAAAAGAAGTCACTTGGTGCCATATCAGGAGAATATGGCGGATGAGGCAATATATTGTATTTAAGACGACTCGCAGTGGCGATGGTGTTGACTGCTGAATGAGCTGGTGCATTGTCGTGCGACAAATTACCCCTTTTAGTGTCATTCCGCGTCTTTTGCTTTTAATTTGCTCTCTTAATTTAGTCAGTAGGTTGCAATAGTAGTCAGAGGTAATAGTTTTACCCTACTGAAGGTAGTCTGTTAAAATAATACCTCTTTTATCCCAGAAAATAGAGAGCCTTACTTTGGCGACAGACTTTTGCACTTTTGCCTTTTTTGGGGGTGGCGAAGAGGGATGTTTCCATTGCTTTCTCATTTCTTTGGTTTCGGGATCGTAGAGGTATAACCAACACTCATCCATAGTAATCAAACGGTCAAAAAAATCTTCGGAATTCGCGTTACAAAGATCCAACATTTTTATGCATGGATTGTGCCTGAGCTTCCTTTTGAAATGGGGTTAGAAGTCTAGGTACCCATCGCCCCGAGACCTTGGACATGTTCATTTGGTCATGTATGATTGTCCACACTAACCCATAGTTTAGATGAACTTCTTGACAAGCCATTTCAACGGTTGAAAGACTATCTTCACTTCTTTACTTTGGTCACAACTGTCTGGTCATCTGTCAAAGATGGCCGTCCAGACCTTGGTTCGTCAAAAATGGTCATATGACCTCCATATACATTTAGCATTTCTTGATGGATTTTTTTGCTGACTTTCCTTGGAGATGAACAAACTAGATCACACTGCGAAATTCCACTTTCTCTATGATCATGGACTGTTCGATTCCTGAAAAAAAGGAGGGAGGGTGCTAAATATTATTTATGTTGTACAGTATACTGAATGTATATATAACAAAATAAAACAAAAATGGTTTCCGTAGCTTTCATAATTTTGGGTGATTGAACGAACTTTTTTATACCTCGTCGTACAGGCAGCAATACTGCGTAGCAATGAATCATACGGTCGACGGATATCGTCATGAGGAATGGAACCAAGCACGATTGACTTGCTCTCATAATTCATCGAGATCATGCGCAGGCCGATTCAATTGCACACGACGTCCAGAGAGGTCCCACAGATTTTCGATCGGGAATAAATCGGGCGATCTTGCTGCCCATGGCAGTGTTTGAACATATCGCAAACATTGTCTGGAGACCCGAACACTGCACACGTTACCTTTCTGAAGAGTGGAATGCAGTTGGCCATTCAGGAACGGTATTAAAATGGGCTGCAGAACCTTGCTCACGTATCGTGCAGCTGTAAGTGTACCCGTGATGCGGACAAGAGGTGACCTGCTGTCATGCTCAATAGCACCCTATACCATGATGCCTGCCTGACGGGCGGTGTGGCGATCGCGAACGAAACCGGGATCCCTTCGCACAGATCCGTCGATCGTCAGCACCTAGACAGAAACGGGATTCATCACTGAAGACCACAGTGGTCCATTCGTGACCCCAATTCGCTTGGCTTGGGCACCAAGCCAGACGAGCGTTGCAATGGCTGACCAGGGATGGCAGTCGACGTAACGGTTGCTTACTGCGCACGTTTGCCACATGTAACCTTCGGTTTACAGTTCTGGTCGTTATGGCGACGTCCACCGCTGAAGGTTCGCACGTGAGTCGAAGCGGCAGTGGTGCAGTCCGACAGACGTCAGCACGCCTGGACCGGTGGATTGTTCGACACGATCGTTCGTCACGAGGAAGCACAACAACCGATAGTCGACGTGCTGTGTCATCGGCCATGGACGTCGCCATAACGAAACGAAATGTGAACCGAAGGTAACATGTGGCAAACGTGCGCTGTAGGCAACCGTTATGTTGACTACCATTGCCGGCCAGCCATCACAACGCTCGTCCGGGCTTGGTGCCCAAGTCATGCCTGGGGTCACGAATGGATGACTGTGTTTCTTCAGTGACGAATCCCGTTTCTGTCTGAGTGCTGACCAACGAGGGATCCGTGTCTGGCGACACCCCAGTGAGCGGACGGATCCCTCCTGTTTCGTTCGCGACCGCCACACGGCCCGTCAGGCAGGCATCATGGTATAGAATGCTATCGCGCATGACGGCAGGTCACCTCTTGTCCGCATCACGGGCACACTTACAGCTGCATGATACGTTAACAAGGTTCTGCAGCCCATTTTGATACCGTTCTTGAATGGCTCATAGCACCCATTTTCCAGCAAGATAATGTCCGTTTACACATCACTCGAATCTCCAGACAATGTTTGCAACTTGCTCAAACACTGCCATGGGCAGCAAGATCGCCCGATTTGTTCCCGATAGAAAATCTGTGGGACCACATTGGACGTCGTGTGCAATCGAATTGGCCTGCGCACGATCTCGATGAGTTATAGGAGCAAGTTAATCGTGCTTGGTATTCCAGTCCTGAGAACGATATCCGTCGACTGTGTGACTCATTGTCACGCAGCATTGCTGCCTGTATTGCTGTTCGCGGCAGTGCAACCACTTACTTACTGAGGCGTACCCATTGTGCTGTATTATCTTATCAGATATACAGTGTATACGTGGCTGTCATCTCTTATGTATTCCTATTTGCATGCTCAATTTCAGCCCTCTCTTCTTGCTCCTGGGTGAGGCAATTTTTATGTCGAGCGGTGTATAATAGTTAAATGTAAATTTGTCGTTAACTTTTATGGCTTATTTATTTATGTATTGATGATTGATCAGTAATTTAAGATGAATAACAAATTTCATTACAAATTTTGAAGATAACAATCCGATTTTTGGCGTAAATGTGACAAGGATGGTATGTCCAAAACTTGGAATTTTTTTTTTTCATCGTCCTGGAGCGGGACTCGAACCCGCGTCTCCCAGAAAACGCCCGGGTATGCTAACCACTACACCAAGCAGAACGACCAAGTTTCAAGTTTCCGATCAATTTGAATATAAGCATCACAGGATTCGCGCTAGTCGAAGCAACCGGCATTCATGTTTAGCGAATCTGGAGGTTAAGAATCTTATCCCGTGTTTGCCCAGAGAAGCACATAAATCATGAAAGAAATACGGGATTACGCCATATAATACAAATTTTGAAGATAATCCGATTTTTGGCGTAAATGTGACAAGGATGGTAAGTCAGATAATATCCGAAAACTTGAAAATTTTCATCGTCCTGCAGTGGGACGATGAATTATATTCAAATTGATCGGAAACTTGGTCGTTCTGGGTGGTGTAGTGGTTAGCATACCCAGGCGTTTTCTGGGAGACGCGGATTCGAGTTCCGCTCCAAGACGATGAAAAAAACAAAATTTTCAAATGTTTTTTTTTAAGTTTTCGGATATTTCTGACTTACCATCCTTGTCACATTTACGCCAAAAATCGGATTGCTATCTTCAAAATTTGTATTATATGGCGTAATCCCGTATTTCTTTCATAATAAATTTCAAATTTAGAAAGGTTTAGAAATTTATTTTTTAAACCTAAATGAGAAGCTTATATCGAGATTATTGGGGGAGGGCTTCATCCCCCGGCCCCCACCCCGAAAAGTCTAGCGACGCCTCTGGGAGAAAACTAATTTCATTTCAAAACCAAACGAGATAGATGAATACTCTAGACAAGGCGACGAGCTGCACATGTACGAAAATAACTTTATGGTACACAAGATGAATCAATGAGTGAATAAATAACACGGTTTTTACATTTCAAAACAACACTTAACACATTGTCATCGAGATCGAAATTTCTAGAAATAATTAATTATTCGGTTGTGATATCTTCTTGAGGCAAAAGCTGTATGTTGACATGGACACAAGCTTTCTGAAATTCCCTAAAGAAAGTGAAGTAGTACAGAACAAAGCTAATTGCCATCATCCACTCTGCTACTGAACTAACCAACAGCATGTCGAAACCCTGCAGGAGGGAAAAAAAAGAAATAAAGTAAAGCAGATGTGTGATAGGACTATATGTATATTAATAAAACGAAGAGTGTGCGTGGCCTTCGCCATACAAAAAATCTACTCAACCTAGAAACATGAAATTTTGCACGAAGGTAGCTTACATACCAAGGATGTGCACCTCGGGCTTAGATTTTCGAATTTTTGAGAAAAGCCTGGTTCCCGATTTTCCGTGTATCGTTCCGCTTTGTTTAGAAACAACCTGATCACACCCAACGTGAAGGAAAGTAGTTCACAATAAATTTTACTCATTTCTTTTTTAGAATTTCGTTATGATAGACGCCTTAATGACTATTTTTATTTGTAAATACATTTTATAAAGGAAATATATCGAATAACAGTACTATGGTCTTCTTTAGTTTTTATCCAGAGCTAGCGTATTCTTTAAGCGAAACTATTTCGAACTTTTGCTGGCACGAGATGGAATTAGGACGCATAAATTTGTGATATGAAAATAAATGTAATATTATCTTCCATAATAAAATAAATGCCTATGATGATTTCCATTACAGTAAGATTTATTTCGATGATAAAAAAATCGTATATTATCGTGAACTACATTCTTTCGCGTTGAATGTTATCAGGTTGTATGTAAGCAAAGTGGAACGATACGCGGGAAATCGGGAACTACTTGAAAGCGTTCTGATTCGATAGTACAGCCGTATTTTTATAATTTAATTAGCATTTTCGTCAAGGAAAGTGAGCTACAAATAACGTTAATTTATTCACTTCTGTAGTTACAGTTTTGAATTACATTGATAATGTCTAGCTATGGTGAAGAAATGCTTAAAAAATGATCAACATAAATGCAGAAAAAACATTCGTGCACATGAACCATTTGGATGAATACCGTCTTCACACGATTTAAATGATCCTAAAATATGAAATATATATACAATTAAAATACTCTAAAACATACTAGCACTTTCAGAGCGACAGTCGCCCCATCATCAGGCGTGATCGGATCTCCCAAACCGTTCAGTATAAATATCTGTAGTGCGCCATAACTGCAATCGACGTAACAGAATCTTGCGACGTACGCGCCATCTGTCCCAGCGGTTAAACCACGATCAGAGCGACACCGCATCACAAATCGAAAACATGATTATAACTGCAACATTAAGTATTAAAGTCTAAAAAAGGAAGATAGTTCTGTGGATATCTTTTGTAGTAGACAAAAGACGTCTCCAAATATCAGGTAGATCCCAAGGGCAATTATCATTACAGCACCTTCGTTTGAACGCGGAAATGAACAAACTCTCAGTCACCAGTAGCATGTGTGTAGAGGCTGGGGTTATCAAAATTTTGGCATTGTCCCAATCACGGATTAAATCTTCTGAATCAATGCATTTGGTAAGGGCTGTACAGATATGGCTTGCTTTTAAACTATATTTATGCTCCTGCAGCCTGAGGCAGTTTCCGACGAGTGGAGCCTATTGTAATAGTTAATACTCTCATGCGAGTCATTGTCCAATGTTTTCACAAGATGGCGTGACAAACTCTTTTCACTGCGTTTCATCAAATTACAGTTCACGTATAATGATTCATTTCAAATAATACGTAATAAGATATCTTTATTTAATTAATTAACGTATCCTTACGATTCAAGGTCAGATATTTCACCCATTCAAGAGAAAACTACTTGCAGTTAGTCAACACAAAATCAAATATATTTTAGCACAAGTTAATTTTTTTGCTCGTATTTATCTGCTGGAAAACCACGATGAGTCGGCGACAACGTAGCTTGGCTATGAGTTCTGCTCTCTAGCTAAACAAAGCCTACACCAACAAACTCATTTGTGGCTGCTTGTTTTTAGTCTTAACCATATTAGTCTTAAAAAAGTGGCAAGATGTTTTTAAATCTTTAAATATGTTTATTTAATGTTCTACTGCATACATACTTTATAGTACAAAGTAATCGAGGTAGTTGCCTTCAATGCACGATCTTAATAACAAGAGTCACTCACAATACAAATTTAAATTCGTTTACTGAATTTAAAGATTTTATTGTATATACAAATATAAGAACTTTCGGGTTTCCCTAGAACCCATCATCAGATGCAGAAGAAGGAATGAGTTTAAATATAGTGTTACGTGAACATAATATAGATATCAGATATTAAAGTGACATAATGTTCACGTGGCATCAAATTGTCAAACAACGCGGCATGTATCATGAAATAAAGAAAATAAAGAAAATGGAATGCAGGTATACATAAAATACTGCATTGTAAAAATTAAGGAAGGTTAGTAGGTAACTAAATTAATTGTGTTGTTCTCATCTGGAGACACAACAAAGAGCACTACAGCAGAAATCGAGATTAAGTGATTTCGTCCTCAGTTTGCCTCGTATTCGGACATGTAAATAGTTTCTAGATTGTAGGTATAGATACTGGAACATTGTCATTACAGCATAAATGTCTCTGAGTAGCAATTGCAAGGCTCTCAGTGAACAGCAATGAAGAGGCAGCACTAGGTGTTACGATGAATGAAGCATCATTCCAAATTGGATAGTGCGGGCCATCGCACACCAGTCGAGACAATGCAGAATTTTTAAGTCCATTCTTTACGGCGTATTTATGTTTATTCAGTCTTGTTGCTAGTGTACGTTTTGTAGATCCTATATATTTACTATCGGGAGTGTCAGCATCAATACTACAAAACGTACACTAGCAACAAGACTGAACGAACATAAACACTCCGTAAAGAATCGACTTAAAAATTCTGCATTGTCTCGACTCGTGTGCGATGGCCTGCACTATCCAATTTGGAATGATGCTTCCATCATCGTAACACCTAGTGCTGTCTCTTCATTGCTGTTCACTGAGAGCCTTGTAATTGCTACTCAGAGACATTTATGCTGTAATGACAATGTTCCAGTATCTATACCTACAATCTGGAAACTATTTACAGGTCCGAATACGAGGCAAACTGAGGACGAAATCACTTAATCTCGATTTCTGCTATAGTATTTCTTGTTGTATCTCCAGATGAGAACAACACAATTAATTTAGTTACCTACTAACCTTCCTTTATTTTTACAATGCAGTATTTTATGTATACCTGCATTCCATTTTCTCTATTTTCTTTATTTCATGATACATGCCACGTTGTTTAACAATTTGATGCCACGTGACATTATGTCACATTAATATATGATATCTATATTATGTTCACGTAACACTAAGTTTAAACGTATTCCTTCTTCTGTATCTGATGATGGGTTCTAGGGAAACCCGAAAGTTCTTATATTTGTATATGCAATAAAATCTTTAAATTCAGCGAACGAATTTAAATTTGTATTGTGAGTGACTCTTGTTATTAAGATCGTGCATTGAAGGCAACTACCTCGATTACTTTGGCCTATTTCTGCACGAATTTGAATTCTCCTAATACCTTATAGTAACAATGACTTTCCATATTCTTAAGAAATTTCGATAACATAGATCAAGGTTCTAAAAATTACGAATACAGAAGTTTGTTTTCGAGAAATGCATACTTATATGAACTACAGCGAAAAATCCCAAATCTTCCGGTAATGGTAATCGAATCCACATCCTCCTTTCTTCGGAGTCGGATATTCTACCGCTTCAACTACACCGACGAAGGCTTATTGCTGCAACTTACCATTTTTGACACGTGGTAGGTGCGGCAAAGAACACGCATTAATGAAGCAAACCTGAAGTTGACGCTAACTTATAATACAATATGCACTGAATGCTCACAAAATTACAACACGCCCAGTCTCAAGTGGGACGCTGAAACTGGCTATACCTATTATAAAGCAGGTCTCTACGCATTAGAAGCCAGTTCCAGAAACGTGATCACGTGTGAAGGAAACGACGTAGGTAGGTTTGACCGGGGCCCGATAGCTGTCAGGAAGGCCAGTTATTCCATCACCACAACTACTGTACTGTTGGGATTTATACGTCAGACCGTCGCCTCTCTGAAGCAAAACAGAAGTGACAATGACGCCGCCAAAATGCGACTATTTGTACAGGGTGAGCTAAAAATCCTTGTGCACCTTGCAAGACAATGCACGTTCAACAACTACAAGCGAACCTGCTACAATAAATGCTGGAAATGGCCCCCTTCCTGTGTGTAGACATGCGTCCACGAGTCTGAAAATGTTCTCAAAGACACGAGTCAGGTCCAACGGAGAAATGTTGCCGATTACTGTGGTGATGGCTACCTGTAGTTCCGGCAGGGAAACGGGGATTGTTCTTGTAAACAGATTTTTTTCAGTAAACCCTGCAGATAATAATCTGGAAGCGTGAGATCGGGCGAATGTGGCGGCCATATACATTTGGAGATGATCCCGTTTCCGAACACATCAGTCAACAATGCCATGGAGATATGAGTTGTATGAGACGTAGCGGAATCCATCCCGCTGGAAGTGCCATTAACAACTTCCTCCTCAGTTAAGGGCTCGATGAATGGGTACAGGATATTTTCACAATACATTACCGCGTTCATTGTCCCCTCGAAGAATATGGGTCCAATTATGCGTCTTCAAGATATCGCACACCACACAGAACACCAGATGCACAGGGATTTTTGACTCACGACCGAAACATGACCGAAAACTTTTTAGAAACATGACCGAAACTGGGATCTTCATTTCTTTAATGTGCGAACGTACAACTGTTCGAACACCTAAATATCGATGTGCTTTCTTTGGTGTCAGTTCAAGCTCGAACGGCTTTTAAACTGGAACTATATTATGCTGTGGAAGAACACACTCTGTAACTTAAACTCCATAGTCAGGTTAGCCTTGCCCCGAGTATAGATGCCCGAGAGTAGGGTAGGGCTACTGATGTTATAACACCTGGTATTTTTGGAGTTAGAGACCTCAAATACGGCTTTTAAACTGGAACTATATTATGCAGTGGAAGAACACACTCTGTAACGTAAACTCCATAGTCAGGTTAGCCTTGCCCCGAGTATAGAGGCCCGAGAGTAGGGTAGGGCTACTTATTTTATAACACCTGGTATTTTTGGAGTTATGGACCAAAACAAATCATGTGCTTCGCAGGGTAGCAACTACTGTTAAGCACGGTTAAGTGGTGCCCAAGTGCTCGCGACATTAGGGGACACAAAAGGGATTAAGAAAATGAAATTTTAACTCAAATCCACCGATAAAAAAGAGAGATGAGATGGGTTGGTGGGTAACCGCAATCGGCAAGCTCGAGGAAGAGAGTGTCTTTTTTTCAGTTCGCTTGTTTGCTGTGGTGTACAGGGGCTGATCCAACCTTATCCTGAGGGAGGGAGCGGTGGCTTCTTTCAAAAAAAGAAAAACATACCACAACACACACGAATTGCACGTATCTTTTAAGCACTTTTCTCATAAAAAAAAAATGGCCGTCCTGGAGGTCTTGTAATACAGAGGGTGAGTCGAAAGTTTAGGTACCTTCTCGAAGAAAGCTGACTAGCATTCAAAGTATATATAGGTCATCGTGTTGCACCGTCTTTAGCCATCTGTCTGCCAGCTATTCGATTCCGCGGCGGTACCAGTGCTTGTCCTTCGAGGCGAAGAACTACTTCACTCCAGCTGCCACCTCCTGCTGGTTGTTGAAGTGCTGCCCGCGAAGGAAGTGTGCCATAGGCCCCACAGAGTAACAACGCGACGAGGCAATGTCTGGACTATATGCTGGGTGTTGCATCAGATCGGTGCCATTAAGTTTGTAGAGTTTTCCCCGGGTCGTTGGCGTGATATGAGGCGAGTGTTGTCTTGCTGTGGGAGAGCGCGCTTTCTGTTCACCCGGCACTGGTGGCATACATCCGCTCCAGCTGCTCAGAGTACTATACCGTGCAAATTAATTGGGACAAGCTATTTTATTCTCAGAATTGTAATGTGATCGCCAGTTGATGTCGGAAACCCACGTAAACCGGTTTTATCAGCTGTGAGGTGGTGTGACTGTTAGAACTTGATAGTAAGAATATCGTTTGACCTGTTTTAAACAGGAAATAGGCATTTCAGCTTCAGTTGTGAACTTTCGTGTGTGACAGGTGGATGTTAGTTTTTGCGCTCTGTGAGTTCGTGTTGCTTCCGTGTATTGAAAAATGGATATTTCTCCAAAGAAGCGTGCAAAAATAATTGCTCTGAAGGATCACACTTCTATGACAGTGAGAGATATCGCTTCTGAAGTTGGCAAATCAAGTGTATCAAGACTGTTTACGCGATACAATGCATCTGGATCATCGTCTCCAAAAAGGAGAGGTAAATTGGAAGAAAACGAAAAAACAACTCCACGAACCGATAAACATCTAATCAGAAATAGTAAAATGAATCAAAAAAAAAAAAAAACAAGCATCGACCTTCAAAGAGATTTATTGGCTAGCGGTTGCGATGTTAGTGACTCAACTGAATGCCGTGGGCTTCTGGAAGCTGGTCGGAAGGCAAGAAGACCAACGAAAAAACAATATTTGAATGCGAAAATGAAGATAAAACGTTTAGCATGGGCCAAAAAATATAAAATATGGACTGCTGACGACTGGAAAAGGGTAATTTTCAGTGATGAAACTCATTTATTTGTGCAGGGTTACCAAGCAAATGTCGTTGGACGAAGCAACTGTGAACCCTTAAGACCTGAGCATGTCAAACAAACTGTAAAACACCCTCTGAAACAGATGTTTTGGGGGTTTTTCACATCAAATGGCACTGGAAGCTTAGTTCCTGTTCAAGGTATGATGAATTCAGCCAAATACGCAGAAATATTGCAACGTAGGATTATTCCATTCTTGCAAACTTTTGACGGGACATTTCAACATGACGTGGCCCCATGTCACAATTCGAAATTTGTCAAGAATTTCATGCTGGAAAATCAAATTCATTTGCTTGATTGGCCTGGAAATTCACCAGACCTAAATCCCATAGAAAACTTGTGGAATATTTTGAAGAGACGTTTAGGTAAAATGGACTGTACAACCAAAGAGCGCATGATAACGAATGCTATAGAAGTGTGGTTCCGAGATATCTCCTCGAATTTCCACCGGACGCAGAGCATTACCTTGTGCTTGAAGCGCCCACGTTTGGCAACAGGTTCAGGAAGCTAGCCTGGGCTCAACGACTGTCGTTGCGTGTTAAGATTATGGAAATACACCCACTTTTCATCGCACGTAACAATTCTCATGATGAAACGTACATCGCGCTGGTTTTCTAGGAGTTTCGTGCACACTTCCAATCGGCGGTTTGTTGCAGTTCATGAGGGACAATGCCGGTAGCTCCTGAAGGCCTTGCGGGGGTTCCGAAGGCGACGAACCATTGTGGTCTGTGATATGACCAGCTCGCCTGATAATCTCCGAGAGCTGGTTGTCGGATTTGCCTCTACGGCCGGGCGCAGTGCCTCGCAATCCAAGGTTCACGGCCTACCTGACTTAGGATGATCGTCGAGGTTTCTGTCACCTGAGCGAAATTTCTTGAATCATCTGGATGCGGTGCTGTGGTCCACGGAACCTTCCCCTTTCGCATGACAAATGTTTCGTGTTGCTTGAGCAGCGTTATGGCTGAGTACAAACTCGTAAAGCAGAAAGTTCCCTAATTAGCCGGTTGTGGCTGTTCATCTTTTAGGCGTCCCAACCACAGACAGAACGACGACGTGCAATGTCTTCACAGCAACAACTACCACTTTATATCCCTTTCGGCTGACTGCAGTGCGCGACTTGAACCAGTTTAAACACGTGACACACCCGCCATAGCACATGCGTTTATGCAAATATCGCAAAACTTTCGACTCACGAAGCGTTGGCTTCTGATCATTCGCCTGAGGTAGGGTTTGGGCCCGAATCCTGAATGAGGCATAAATACTGGGCCTGCCCTATGGTACTAGTACACCCCCACCCCCACCCCAACTGGAATCAATGGCTCCAATTAGTGACTATTATAACCTATTGAGTTGCTCACGGTGGACGTTAAAATCCCATACGAACAACAGAAACAGAATTGTCCTAAATTTTTAAACTACAGCGTGCGAACCACTTAAAAATCATGACAATTTTCACGACACCCGATTGTCCACTTTTCGAGGAAACGAGCTTGACGCTTTTAAAATCTCACTTCTGTATAAAACCTTTCCCAAAAAAGTTTGAACCCTTCTATTCGAAGCCTTTTTTCTGTTTCTGAATTTCTTTTTTTATCTTTTCTTTCTGCTCAAGCTAGAACAGAACATTTTGTCTCCAAAGTCACAGAACATTTCAATCGTTACAAAAACATTTTTTTTTATCTTTTCTATTTTTTTATTTTTTCTTTCTGCTGAAGCTAGAACAAGGCATTTTGTCTCCAAAGTCACTGAACATTTCAATCGTTAGAAAAACATTTCTTTTTATCTTTTCTTTCTGCTAAAGCTAGAACAGAACGTTTTGTCTCCAAAGCCACAGAACATTTCAATCGTCAGAAAAAAAAAGTATCTTTTCTTTCTGCTAAAGCTAGAACAGAACGTTTTGTCTCCAAAGCCACACAACATTTCAATCGTTAGAAAAAACATTTTTTTTAATCTTTTGTTTCTGCTCAAGCTAGAACAGAACATTTTGTCTCCAAAGTCACAGAACATTTCAATCGTTAGAATTTTTTTATATCTTTTCGTTCTCCTGAAACAAGAGGAGAACATTTTGTCTCCAAAGTCACAGAACATTTCAATCGTTAGAAAAACATTTTTTTTTTAACTTTTTTTTTATCTTTTCTTCCTGCTAAAGCTAAAACAGAACATTTTGTTTCCAAAGCCACAGAACATTTCAATAGTTATAAAAATAATTTTTTTATCTTTTCTTTCTGCTGAAACTAGAGCAGAGCATTTTGTCTCCAAAGTCTATTCAAATACTTTTTCCTGTTTCTGAATTTCTATTTTTTTTTTATCTTTTCTTTCTGCTGAAGCTAAAACAGAACATTTTGTCTCCAAAGCCACAGAACATTTCAATAGTTATAAAAATTTTTTTTTTATCTTTTCTTTCTGCTGAAACTAGAGCAGAGCATTTTGTCTCCAAAGTCTATCCAAATACTTTTTCCTGTTTTCGAATTTCTATTTTTTTTTTATCTTTTTTTCTGCTGAAACTAGAGCAGAGCATTTTGTCTCCAAAGTCTATTCGAATACTTTTTCCTGTTTCTGAATTTCTATTTTTTTTTAATCTTTTCTTTCTGCTGAAACTAGAGCAGAGCATTTTGTCTCCAAAGTCTATTCGAATACTTTTTCCTGTTTCTGAATTTCTATTTTTTTTTTTATCTTTTTTTCTGCTGAAACTGGAGCACAGCATTTTGTCTCCAAAGTCTATTCGAATACTTTTTCCTGTTTCTGAATTTCTATTTTTTTTTTTTTTATCTTTTTTTTTCTGCTGAAGAACATTTTGTCTCCAAAGTCACAGAACATTTCAATCGTTAGAAAAACATTTATTAAGAGAAAAATCTGCGTATTTATTATTGCAATTAAAAAAATAAAGATATTAATTATCTACGATCTTTTCCATTAGAAAAAAATCTGCCGGGAACGGGTGGGGGCGATCGCCCCGGTCACCTTGCGCTGAATCCGCCACTGATGGTGTCAGCAGTGCAGGGAACGTCGTTGGCATGATATCAAACATTGGATACAAATTTTAAAAAGCTGAAGACGAATTTCGGGTAAAGGCGTTTTACAGAAATTTAGACGTACAAGATGTGATAAAAAAAATAAGGTGAATGTTTTTACCGAAGACAGAAATTTAATATTACAGGTACACAAATTAATCCCCTTCAAAATAATGCCCCTTGGCACACATACATTTATTCCTGTGAGTCTGTCACTGTTGGAAACACCCATAAAAGTCCTGTTTCGGAATGCCCTTTAAGACCCTCGTTACAGTACCTTTGATGTTTTCCACAGAGTCAAAACGTTTACTTCTCATAACTGCCTCCCCAGGGGTTCTGCCGTTGTTGGAAACACCCATAAAAGTCCTGTTTCGGAACGCTCTTTAAGACCCTCGTTACAGTACCTTTGATGTCTTCCACAGAGTCAAAACGTTTACTTCTCATAACTGTCTTCCCAGGGGTTCTTCCATTGTTGGAAACATCCATAAAAATCCTGTTTTGGAATGCCCTTTAAGACTCTCGTTGCATTACCTTTGATGTCTTCCACAGAGTCAAAACGTTTACCTTTCATAACTGCCTTAAGTTTCAGGAACAGTCAAAAGTTACTCGGTGAATAAGGGAGTGCGGTGAATAAGGGATCCGGTGAATAAGGAGTGTGGCAATACCGAAACCAAGAGTTGGATGATCGGCAGAACAGTGCGACTTGGCACGTTGTGATGGTGAAGCATCCATCTATTGGTCATCTATTCCGGCCTCTTGCGATGGACTCCTGTCGCCAGGCGTTTCAGGATTTCCAAGTAATGTTTAGCATTAACGGTGGATCCACGTGGTAGACTGTAAAAAATTGCAGGGTCAAATTACGGTAGATACACCGGCAGCTGAGCGGCCAAACAATAAACCGTAATTTTACAGTACCATCCCGTAATGTTCATTAACATGTCTAATGATTAGGAAATAAAAACGTCTATCGACCATAATGTTGATTAACATGTCTAATGACAAATAAATAATTCATTAATAGATCATTAACACGTCTAATGGGAAATAAAAACGTCTAATGCCGTAATGTTCATTAATATGTCTAATGACTGGGAATAAATAATATGTCTACAGACCGAAAATTAAAACGTGTTGCCCGCAGAGGTGCTGCCAGTCGACTGATTGCACGTGAAAAAACAGGTATGTAACCACTTTAAGAAGAACGTTGCCAGATTGTCAAGGTTAAAATACAGTAACAGTTCAAACACTTTAAACACCGTGAACATGTAGTTTATATACCGAAAATTTATGGCTGACCGCAAGGTAGCGTGCTTACGACATGTAAACCGTCGTAATCCGGGTGAAACACTGACTATGCACGGCAAATTTTTACAGTGTACAGTGTAGTAATTCCCAACGCATCAATCCTTCGGTATCGAAAAATGACACAAGCACGGCTTTAATGTGCAATCGAGAGTGACGTACTTTCTTAAGTCTTGGTGAAGAAGGGGTTTCCCACTGAGAGCTTTGAGCCTTTGTTTCAGGGTAGTAAACATAGACCCAGGTTTCATCACCCGTCACAATTGTCCGTAAAAAGTTTGCATCAGCTGTTGCACGTTTTAACAAATCCGACGAAATTGTGACACTTCTCTACTCGTCGTTCAGATGATGAGGAATGAACTTGGCACTGGCACGTTTCATGTCCAATTTGTCAGTGCTTGAACAGAACCAAACGACAGACCAGTCTCTGTCGCAACTTCTCTGATCGTGAGGCGTCGGTTCTCTTCAATCGCAGCGTGGATTTCCACGACGTTGTCGTCGGTTACAGCAGTGGATGATATCCTCTACGAGATTCATCGTCGATGGAAGGAGCGCCATCTTTAAACCTGGAAAACCACTTAATCACTGCCTTTCGGGGTCACAGCACTTTCGCTGTAAACAGTTATCAGTTTTTCATGCTTTCCTCTCGCATATCCAAGGGACAGAATTTCGTGTTTGCTCTTTGCTTGAATTTTGACATCCCGCTAGCGTTGAACAAACGAGAAACAGGTATCCATTCTCGTTTCTGTCTGGAGAACTACTAGCATTTCTTGCAACACCGGTTTCTGGCCAGGCGACACGTACGAGGCTTGAGGGTTAACGTGGCTCCGATTAATGACCACTTAAGTCAGACACCTCTCTTTTGCTTCCGCAGCAAGGGCTGCCCAATTCATCGTATTTTTTGATCACCTCTCGTATGTTTACCGATGCGCCATTACATTATCTCCGTCTACATAATGAGCTGTAGCACCTCCTTTAGGTATCTGAACATCATAATGAGCTGTAGCACCTCCTTTAGGTATCTGAACATCATAATGAGCTGTAGCACCTCCTTTAGGTATCTGAACATCATAACGAGCTGTAGCACCCCCTTTAGGTATCTGAACATCATAATGAGCTGCAGCATCCCCTTTAGGTATCTGAACATCATAATGAACTGGTAGCATCCCCTTTAGCCTGAAAAACAGCGGCAACTCGGCGAGACTTCGATTCAGTGAGGTAGCGATAGGTATCATGGGCTATCTGATAGCATAATGTCAACAGCAGGTCCTCCAGCTCCCGTACATTTCGAGGTGGTGGTGATTAAGCGCGAACCCGTTTTTCCAAGTCGAACCACAGATGTTCGATTGCGTTCATGTCAGGTGAATTTGGAGGGCAGGGCATTAACAGAAAGTCACCAGCATGTTCCTAGAACCACTCCTTGACGATTCTTGCAGTGTGGCATGGTGCATTATCCTGTTGGTACTCCCCATCACCAGCAGGGAACACAGTCACCATGAATGGGTAAACTTGATCCGCAACGATGTTCAGATACCTGACAGCTGTCAGGGATTGTGCTATTGGGATAATGGGGCCTAAAGTATCCTAAGAAAACATCGCCAACATCATAACACTGTCGCCGGCCTGTTTCCGCCCAACACTGCATCCACGTGCCATAGCTTTCGTTGGTAATCGGCGTATCCACTCTCGACCGTCTACGTGATGCACCAGGAATCTTGATTCGTCAGACCAGGCCGATTTCTTCCAATCATCCACGGTCCAATCTCGATGATCTTGAGCCCATTTCATGCGTTGTTGGCGATGACGTGCAGTGAGCATGGGAACCCGACTGGGTCTTCGGCTCCGCTGGCCCATGCGCAGAAGGCTGAGATGAACTGTGTGCTGTGACGCATTGCCTTGATCACCACTGTTGTAGCTGCGGGTAATTTATCGCACTGTGGCTCTGCTGTCGCTGTGAACAGTGAGCGACAGACATCGCTCCCTTCTGGCATCAATGAGCTGAAAGCGATGGTTCGTCGTTTGGCTATTTGCGCACCACTTTTGATACGTACTCACTACAGCGGCACGTGAACAACCCACAAGCCGCGCCGTTTCCGAGATCGTAGTTCCGAGGCACCGTGCCATCACAATTATCAGACTCGGATAAATCCGCAGCTTTTCCTATTGTGACTTGGAACGCTGTGCTAACCGAAAGTCGGTCTTCGGTTTGTATATACACTATCTACCAACAAGTAATTGGACACCCTTGCAATCGACGATATCTGCGGTCTTGATACACGTCACGGCCGCCGCCTTTAAATATCGTGTGGGAAACAACAACTCAACCAGTCGCATGCAAGATGCCACGCAGTTCGGAGCTCTTTGATTTCGAGAAAGGTGTAATCGTCGGGTATCACAGAAATGGCCGATCTATACGTGACATATCCAGCGAGTTGAAGTACCCAAAATCGACAGTGGCATACGTGATTGGCAAGTGGAAGATGAGAGGTGACTATCGGATTGTTCCCCGACCCGGCAGACCCACAAAATTGGGAGTTAGAGACCGACGGGTGCTGGCCAGAGAATTTCGGAAGAACCGCACCAAATCGATGGGCCACATCCGCGAGGTGTTTCAAAAGGCATCCGGGAGTGTTCTTTCGATGAATACCATCCGTAAAGAAGCCCATCTGCTCGGTTATCATGGACGTGCTGCCGCCCACAAGCCTTTGATCACCAAGTCCAATAGCGCTGCTCGGCTAACGTGGTGCAAAGAACGTCGACAGTGGACCGTTGAACAGTGGAAACAGGTTCTCTGGGGCGACGAATCAAGGTTCACCCTCTACCGTTCGGACGGCAGGGTCTGGGTTTGGCGTCTGCCTGGAGAACGTCTCCTGCCGGAATGTATTGTGCCAACTGTGAAGTTCGGCGGCGGTGGAATTATGCTATGGGGGTGTTTCTCCTGGTATGGCACGGGACCCTTGGTCGCAATTCCTGGAAGACTCCACGCCGAGACCTACTGCACTATTTTGGATGACCATGCGCTTCCTACGTTGTGGCAGTTTTACGGGGTGGTCCCATGTTACTTTCAGGATGACAATGCCACCTGTCATGTTGCGATGTCCACCATGGCTTGGTATGGTGACAATTGGGTTAATCGAATAGACTGGCCTGCGCAGAGCCCGGACCTTAACCCTATCGAGCACCTCTGGGACGAGTTGGAGCGTCGACTTAAGGGGTGCCTCCGCCGTCCGAAATCGGTGAAGGAACTGACCTGTCTTCTTCAAGCCGAGTGGAAGAAAATACCGCTAGCCGTCGTAGAACGCCTGGTTGAGAGTATGCCCCGGAGGGTCGCAGCTGTAATCGCCGCTCGTGGAGGCTCCACCAACTATTGAAGGTGAATAAACTTCATTTTCCTTTGCTATCACAGGTGTCCAGTTACTTGTTGGTAGATAGTGTATATACTGCTCTGTGAACTTCACATGCGCGTCTCCAGGCGCGCTCATTTCTCTAGGTTGGGGGTGGTCATAATGGAATGGTTCATCGGTGTGTAACATAACCGCAAATTAGAGAAATTAAAAACACGCCCTATGTTAGTTTTCCAATGATTTTTTTGTTATAATATCAACTGATAATTATTCTGCCTTAAAAATAAATTTCAGTATTTCGTTTCTATGGCATACTGAGCTCACCTTATCTCCTGGTACTTTACTGCCTTTCCAGTGATCATGAGGAACTGAATTCCACATAGAATAACCTAATGGATAAAATATTAACACTGTAATCATGGTTAAAGGAAAACATTAAACCAACAGAGGTCCTTCTATATCAAAGAAAGTAAAAATATGCTTTCTAGTAACACGAAAAAGTTCATAATAATAGCTGAACCCATGACAACGCATTTCTTCGAGACTGTGCCATAGGAAACAAACAGTGCCTGACCACTTTATTACGAACATCTTACTTTGGCTATGGCAGAGCCTCCTAAGCAGTGTTCGATGGAGCTTCGTCCATGCGTCCTTTATAAAGCTGCTCTATAGTTACATCGTAAAAATAAAAATGTCTGAAATTCACAATACACTTTTTGTGAATACTTTCATGAATTAACGAAGCGTATTTTTGATACAACCTTTTCCGGTGAAATGACGGAAACAAACCTGAATTTCACGGATTTTTCGTACGACAGAACAATTCTGAATTTTCAGAAACCTTTCCGCAATTCCTTTCTTACATTGATATAGTAAATTGCCGTTTTTAAGATGTGTTAACGGAAAATTCTGAATTTTCAGAAACCTTTCCGCAATTCCTTTCTTATATTGATGGTAAATTGCCGTTTTTAAGATGTGTTAACGGAAAATTCTGAATTTTCAGAAACCTTTCCGCAATTCCTTTCTTATATTGATGGTAAATTACCGTTTTTAAGATGTGTTAACGGAAAATTCTGAACTTTCAGAAACCTTTCCGCAATTCCTTTCTTATATTGATATAGTAAATTGCCGTTTTTAAGATGTGTTAACGGAAAATTCTGAACTTTCAGAAACCTTTCCGCAATTCCTTTCTTATATTGATATAGTAAATTGCCGTTTTTAAGATGTGTTAACGGAAAATTCTGAATTTTCAGAAACCTTTCCGCAATTCCTTTCTTATATTGATGGTAAATTGCCGTTTTTAAGATGTGTTAACGGAAAATTCTGAATTTTCAGAAACCTTTCCGCAATTCCTTTCTTATATTGACGGTAAATTGCCGATGTGTTAACGGAAAATTATGAATTTTCAGAAACCTTTTCGCAATCCCTTTCGTATATTAACAGAAAAACTTCGTTCTCACTTTTGCCCTACCCATATGACCAAAAGATTCCGTTAATAGGAGAGATTCGCTGGAATACCTGAAGCTTGATTAATGTTGAATGTCAATAGTCTGTCAAATTTTGAAGTTTTGTAGAGAGATCAGATATTGTGGATCAGACTGTGTGGGTGCTCCGGGGCCTGCGCACCCATTGAAAGTTTTGTTCATTGCAAAAGTTTTGCATCTTTTACAAGAATTTTTTATTCACATTATTTTTACAAATTTGAACTGCCCTGGGATTGGAAAACGCAAATAATAATTCAGGAAAAAAAATCAAAAATTTTGATCTTCATGTTCAGGTGTTTTGAAAAACCCATGGTTTTCCAAAATTCAGGGGAAAAAAAGAAAAGAAACAAAATAACTGCCGAAAATGTTATGGTCATCTGGTCTTCGACAACAGATTGAAGCATTTTGGACAGATATCTATCTATCTAACAGGGTCAAAATCTAGGTTAAATACAAACTTTTTGAAAAAAAAATTAGTGTGCATTATATTTCCATACCTTAAACCACCACCTTCGTCTTTTCTCTGCTCATACTCCATATCATTGTTATGGGCTTGAGCACCCATTGGATTTCTGGAAAGTTGGCGCCTATGTTGTGGATAGCATATAGCATGAATTTTAGTTATTTTGGCTCAGGGTATTTCTTCTCCTGTCCCCCATTTTGTTCACTAGCTATTATACACTATATTGACAAAAGTCACCGGACACCTAGAAGAGAAGCACAACATAGCATTTATTGACATACATTAGTACGGTGTTGGTCCGCCTTTGGCCATAATGCATGCATTGATCCTTCGAGACATGCTTTCGACAACGTTTTGGAACATAACGGTAGGTATGCGCTTCCATTCAGTACATAATACTGCCGCTAATTGTTGCTTAGTAGTAGGACTTGGTTCCAAACTTCTTATGCAGTGCTGTAATTCATCCCATAGGTGCTTTATGGGATCAAGGTTGTGTGCTGGCCAGTCCACACACGATACGGAATTACACGCCGTAACAGTCCTTGCTTTATCGCTCGGTACATTATCCTGCTGGTACCAACAAGGCTCGGTATTTTAGTATTGCCACAGAGTTGGCAGAGCGTAATTGTCCAGAATATCGAGGTAGACGTGCTGGTTAACAGGCTTGTCCACGACAACCAATGGACCGGGACCATACCACGAAAAACACCCCCACACGAGTACACTGCCAGCTCCAAACTTGACCGCAGGAACAATACATTGTGGTAAATAGCATTCCCCCGGTTGCTGCCATACCCAGAAACAACCGTCAGACTGATGGATTGAGTATCTGGATTCATCAGTCCATAGGACCCGTGTCCATTGATCTACGGTCCACGATAAATGTTTTTTACACCATGCTAAACAACGAGTAGCATTCCGAATGGAGATGAAAGACTTATGAGCAGCCGCACGACCACGGTAACCCATGAAATGAAGTTCTCTGCGAATGGTGCGTGTACATAACGAAGTTCCAGCATTTTTACTCACCTGTACACTGAGGTCTTGTGCAGTAGTACTCCGTCGATTAGCTGTAACGACTCTCCTGAGGCTTCGACGTCCTCTATCACTCATTTTCTTTGCTCGGGCGGTACGTTTTGTTGCTTCAGGCACGCCATGTGTATTCCACTTATTCAGTACATCCAAAACAGTTGACTTGGGCATGTTTAAACGCCTCTGATTTATGGACAACCCATTAATATAACACCCAACAAGCTTTTCTTTCTAAAAGTCAGTTCTCTCCCGCCGCGACGTTTTCACTTAACCTCACAGTGCGATATAATCGCGGTCAGCTGCAGGCTGGTTTTTATAGCCGCATCTTAACAACGCAGCGGATCCATTCATTTGCGTTTGAAGGAGCGTCCGGTGACTTTTGTCAATATAGTGCATATTGTGCTTCCGTAAGAAAGCTGGTATTTAAATTATTGTACAGGCAATTGTATGATGTCTATGTATCAGTCTGTGGATTCCTTAAGATAAAAGCTGTTATAGTTATCAAGAGTAAATTTTATATTTAGGGATTTTATGAAATAATACTATGAAACAGTACATTTCATCTTTTCTTAAAAATAATTGAAAGTCATTGTCAGTTTAAAAAGATTTCAAGTTCCAAACCATTCTGTTGCTTCGAAAAATCACTATGGAAAAAATACGTAATTTGTAATAAGTTCTCCTATAAAAAAATTTTAATTATTACAAGCATATTCAAAAAATTAATAAGCTCCAACAGAAAAAAAATAAAGTGACTGGTTTGTTCGCATTAATAAGTGTCTTCGATTTTACGAAAACAGACTTTTCTGAAATAAACGGAATTTCTGACTACGAAAAATCTGAAAATACGGAAGTTAAAAAAAATGGGCACTTTTAAAAACAAAAATGTCATTAAAATACGGACACCTGCCAGCAACTTTGCTGCTCGTTATTTTCAGAAATTTTCCATGAATTCACACCATGTATTTTTTACAGTGTTGTGTACAGGTACTCTAGCTGGTGGATTTGTTTTGCATATTGATTCTGTTATATATTCAAATTTAATGCATCCCTATTGTATGTACAAAATGCAATAATTAACATAGTTTGTACACTAAGTGGTCAAGTTGTCAGCAATTACCTATCGAATAATATATTGCATCACTCCCTTCCCCCATTGGTCTTCAGAGCAGCAATATCATCTGGCGATAATTCGACTGTTCTGCTAACTTCCAGGTGACATATCCTCCACTCATATCCAATGGAATATTTCAATTCAATTCACGGAGATTCAATGATGGTAGATCTAGCCCAGTGCTGAGGTCGGGCTCAAATTTTAAGAGCTCGAACCCATCCGAGCTCGTTCAAGCCCGAAGTATGTCGGCCCGAGCCAGTCTAAGCCCGAGCCCGAATTTTACATTGCAAGATAGATCCTGGGGCTCAGACGAGCCCGAGAACTGTGACTAGTCCATTTAGGCACTAAAAATAATAATGATCTCTTCTTTCAGACTCCCACTTTCTCTCCCCCCCCCGCAAAAAACCTATGATTTTCACAACCGAAGAATCAAGAAGGGACCTCTATCTGTTTCTATAGTAAATTTATACGATTTTTCAGAAACTTTTTGCCATTCGTTTCTTCCTGAAATGCTTCGGTCAGCCGGGTATCCGGAAATATTCGGAGGCGCTGCAATCTATACTGCTGGCCATGCAAAATGCAACACTAAGAAGGAAGCATCCGATTGGCCTGAAATTCGCAGCATGCGTCGCCCGCGAGAGGACATGCAAACGATTAGCATTGCAGGGCATATGCAAATCATGAGCGCCTGGCACGTCACCAAGAAGCACTATAAGAAGGGTGCACAAAAGGCGGGGCGTAAGTAGTGGAAGTGTGTTGTGCTGCAGGACATGTGCGTGGGAAGCTTCCTGATGCCTCGTCGCAGAATACGGCAGTCATTCCAGCACGTTTCGGAGTTCGACAGAGGACGAATAGTGGCTTATCGCGACAGCGGTTTATCGTACAGAGACATCGGCGCCCGTGTGGGATGACATCCAGCCACAGTGAAGCGAGTATGGATTCGGTGGGTGCAGGAGGGACGGACGGACCTACGTGAGTGATTGTCGCAGACGCGGCACACCACCAAACGAGAGGACCGGCATGTTGTGCGGCGGGCATTGACGGCTCGCACCGCCACATCACGAACGTTAGCGCAGGAGTTAGGGTGTGTTGCGCAACAACCTGTGTCAGCACGTACCGATCTACGTCGTCTGCAGGAGCGGGGACTTGTCGCACGGCGCCCATTGCTCCGATTACCACTGACGTTACACCACCGGCGAGTGCGGAGGCAGTGGGCCGTTGAACGCCGCACCTGGACTACGGAATGGCATGACATTGTCTTCTCCGACAAATCCCGCTTCTGCCTGCAACACCACGATGGTCGGATCCGCGTGTGGCGGCACCACGGCGAGAGACTGTATGACGCCTGCATTATGCATCGCCATACCGGACCGTCGCCTGGCGTTATGGTTTGGGGTGCAATTGGATATGACACCCGCAACCCTCTGGTACGCATCACCGGTACACTCAACAGCCACAGCACCATCTCCGACGTTTTGGAGCCTGTAGTCCTCCCTTACCTGCGGGACCTGCCAGCGGCCACGTTTCTACAGAACAATGCGCTCCCGCACGTGCCACGCATCGTGAAATAATTCTTCACTGCCCACCAGGTGTCACTGCTGCCGTGGCCCGCCTGTTCTCCCGATATGTGGCCCATCGAACACGTCTGGTCGCTGATCGGCAACCGAGTGGCCCGGTAAGCACCACCCGCGGCTACGCGTGATGAACTGTGGCAACGTGTGGAAACAGCCTGAACCGACATACCCCAAGCCCACATTTAAAGCCTCTTTCGTTCGATGCCGCGGCGTGTAGCGGCCGTTATTGCCAGCCATGGGGGCCACACGAACTATTGATGTCTGCATGTTCCGCAAGTCGCACGGGTCTGTACTCTCAATCGTTTCATCTTTGTATCTGTTGTTATGTGTCCAGTAAATCTGGCTTTACTATCTCGTGTCCTTTTTGGTGTTGCATTTTGGGTGGCCAGCAGTGTATATACGTACTTTGCTTAATACAATAAAAAAAGCGGTCAAAATTTAATCGGCGTGCCATCTACTATCTATAGTATCTATAGTTCTTGAAGAAGCTCTTCCTTCTTCCTTCTCCGCGGAAATCCACTAATACGTGGCCCCTATGGCATTTTCTATACTGAAGCTCCGAGGAAATAGTTCTGTTGGGTCTCCGCCCAGACCCATTTGCTGAAGATTCTCTTTATCAACTAGAAAGTGTGAGATAAATCTCATATCCTAAATAACATAACATTTCATTTAAAAAAGGCCAATTCTCTCTCTCTCTCTCTCTCTCTCTCTCAAAGCCCGAGTCCGAACAGAAGTAAATAGCGGGCTTGGTTTCTGCCCGTCTCAGCACTGATCCAGCCATGTGATATTCTTAGTTTCGTTAATGTTTCATGGGATTGAGATCTGGAGACTGGGTGAAGTAAGGTACGGCATCATCATGTTCTTGAGACAACTCTGGGATAATGTGGTCATTGTGTATTTTTCTGTTGGAAGTATCCATCACGATTGGATGAACTTGGTCAGCAACAATGTGTAACTACTCTTGGGCACTCGAATCAAAAGTGCTAAATTCTTCAATGCAGACATTGCCTCACCATTACATTTCTTGAGCCTTCCTGAACAGCCGTGACCATGCTAGATGGATCCATGACGTTGTCTCCGAATTCTTACCTTTCCACAGGCATGGTGCAGTTCATCAGACCACATGACCCTTTTCCAATCACTTGGAGTCCACCTCTGGTGCCCACTGTTGAAATTCTATCTTGTTCGGAGCATACAGGAGTGATGTACGGACAGGTCTTCTGCTGTTGTGATACAGACGGTGTAATAAAGGCTCTTGGTGTGTTGGGATGCCGTGTTGTTCCAAACTTGGCCTTCATAGCAGCCAGAATTCGTTGAAGCATGGAAAGTACCAGCTGCTGGAAGCGTCGTGCAGGAATAGTATACCATACGGAAGTTATCTAGTCTCGCAGTAACTGCAAATTAAACGGCTGCACATACTAGCTGCGAACAGTTCGTTACATCTCATCGCGCTCGACGGGGTTTTAAATCCGGGGACTGTGCAAGCCACTAAAGCAAGGAAAACTCCTTGGCGCGTTCCTGGAACTACTCGGTGATGATGCGAGCGAGCGTTGTAAGTGGGTGCGTTATGCTTCCAGATGTGTCCATGTGCTTGAGAATAAACTGCAGCCATGAAGGAATTAGTTTGCTCGGCAAAGACGTTTAGATACCCTCTGGCGTTCATTTCTCAATCGATGGGTATCTGGGATGCCTAATTGCATTGTGAAATACTTCAGAGGTGAAGCACGTGTCAAGACGGCAAAAATTACAGTGACCGATTCCGGCGGTGTAGCTTAATTGAGAAAGCATTTTGCTCCGGAGCGGAAGAATGCGAGTTCGATCTGCGTCACCGGCAAATTTGTGTTTTCACATTGGCTCTTGATTGTGGAAGTGGATTTACTGACCGTTCAGGTTCTTCGAAATAGGTGTGATGTTCGTTCCACACATCGTCTGGAATTAATGAAAATTCCTTCTTCGCTTCGAAAAATAAGAGATGATTCTTCCACACTGGAATCAATCAGAATTCCTTCTTCTACAGTGAGCCCCTTCAAGCATGGTCAGCAAACCAGAGGACTAATGATTCCGCTCTACCCCTGTTTCAAGGAAGGGATCTCTGTGACGTATTACAGAGGTGAAGCGCATGTCAAGACGACAAAGTAGCAACGATAAATTCCGTCAGTATTGCTTAATTGGGAGAGCATTTGGCTCCGGAGCAGATGGCTGCTGATGGATTATCATCACGGCAGATTTGTGTTTTCACCGCATGCCAAGGGAACGTTCCCCAGATCAGCATACGGCCGCCATCGGCCTGCACCGCTGGTATCTGACAAGGTGGTTCCATGGCTGCATGTTTGCTTGCGCCAAATTCAGATCCTCTACCGGCCTGTACTTTTAATATATGATAAGGTGGCTCCATGGCTGCATGTTTACTTGCGCTAAATTCAGATCCTCCACTGGCCGGTAGTTTTGACATTTGACAAGGTGGCTCCATGGCTGCACGTTCACTTGCGCCAAATTCAGATCCTCTACCGGCCTGTACTTTTGATATCTGATAAGGTGGCTCCATGACTGCATGCTTACTTGCGCCAAATTCAGATCCTCTACCGGCCTGTACTTTTGATATCTGATAAGGTCGCTCCATGGTTGCATGTTTGCTTGCGCCAAATTCAGATCCTCTACCGGGCTGTACTTTTGATATCTGATAAGGTGGCTCCATGGCTGCATGTTTGCTTGCGCCAAATTCAGATTCTTCACCGGCATGTACTTTTGATATCTGACAAGGTGGCTCCATGGCTGCACGTTCACTTGCGCCAAATTCAGATCCTCTACCCGCCTGTACTTTTGATATCTGATAAGGTGGCTCCATGGCTGCATGTTTACTTGCGCCAAATTCAGATCCTCTACCGGCCTGTACTTTTGATATCTGATAAGTTAGCTCCATGGCTGCATGTTTGCTTGCGTCGAATTCAGATCCTCTACCGGCCTGTACTTTTGATATCTGATAAGGTGGCTCCATGGTTGCATGTTTGCTTGCGCAAAATTCAGAACCTCCACTGGCCAGTACTTTTGACATTTGACAAGGTGGCTCCATCGCTGCATGTTTACTTGTCCTAAATTCAGATCCTCCACAAGCCTGTACTTTTGACATTTGACAAGGTGGCTCCATCGCTGCATGTTTACTTGACCTAAATTCAGATCCTCCACTGGCCTGTACTTTTGACATTTGACAAGGTGGCTCCATGGCTGCATGTTTACTTGACCCAAATTCAGATCATCTCCACTGGCCTGTACTTTTGATATCTGACAAGGTGGCCCCATGACTGCATGTTTACTTGGGCCAAATTCAGATCCTCCACCGGCCTGTACTTTTGACTTCTGACAAGGTGGCCCCATGGCTGCATGTTTACTTGCGCCAAATTCAGATCCTCTACCGGCCTGTACTTTTGACATTTGACAAGGTGGCTCCATGGCTGCATGTTTACTTGTCCCAAATTCAGATCCTCCTCCGGCCTGTACTTTTGACATCTGACAAGGTGGCTCCATGGCTGCATGTTTACTTGAGCCAAATTCAGATCCTTCACCGGCCTGTACTTTTGACATCTGACAAGGTGGCCCCATGACTGCTTGTTTACTTGAGCCAAATTCAGATCCTCCACCGGCCTGTATTTTTGACTTCTGACAAGGTGGCCCCATGGCTGCATGTTTACTTGCGCCAAATTCAGATCCTCTACCGGCCTGTACTTTTGACATTTGACAAGGTGGCTCCATCGCTACATGTTTACTTGTCCTAAATTCAGATCCTCCTCCGGCCTGTACTTTTGACATCTGACAAGGTGGCCCCATGGCTGCATGTTTACTTGAGCCAAATTCAGATCCTTCACCGGCCTGTACTTTTGACATCTGATAAGTTGGCTCCATGGCTGCATGTTTACTTGCGCCAAATTCAGATCCTCCACTGGCCTGTACTTTTGACATTTGACAAGGTGTCCCCATGGCTGCATGTTTACTTGCGCCAAATTCAGATCCTCTACCGGCCTGAACTTTTGATATCTGATAAGGTGGCTCCATGGCTGCATGTTTGCTTGCCCCAAATTCAAATCCTCCACTGGCCTGTACTTTTGACATCTGACAAGGTGGCTCCATGGCTGCATGTTTACTTGCACCAAATTCAGATTCTCCACCGGCTGTACTTTTGACATCTGACAAGGTGGCACCATAATTGCATGTTTGCTTGAGCCAAATTCAGATCATCCACCGGCCTGTACTTTTGACATCTGACAAGGTGACTCTATGGTTGCATGTTTGCTTGTCCCAAATTCAGATCCTCCCGTCAGCATGATACAAATGGAACTTTGATTCGATCGCCAAGGCGACCTTATTCCAATAGTTCCAGTGCCAGTGCTCCCGCGCCAAATGCAGGCGCGATTTCTTGTTCTATGCAGACAACATGGTACGCATTATGGTCATCTGCTGTTGCATCCCACTCGCAACATGATCAGATACGTGGTGTGTGTGTATGTGTGTGTTCGGAGATGACCCTCCTGCGCACCAAAGCTGAATTGTAAAATGATTTGCGAGGGGTTGTGACCTGTCTGTTCGCTTGCACGATTTACGGCAATCTCCTTTGACCTGTCTGAACTCTGTTATTGTCCACCGAATCGCCAGCTGCCGGAAGTTTTTGACGTAGATCTACGTCTAACTCCACGGATAATATGAGGCGGCTTACGGTCGACCGCCAGTGACGAAAATAGGTCCCAATTGAAATCATTATAGCGTTAAAAATACGTGCCGCGCACTAATCTTGTTAGCATATTTGTAAACAGCATGGAGTCCAATTCGCATACTGCGCAATACATCGTGCTCGACGCTCCCTGTACGCGGGGGAAATGATGCAATATTTCTGGGTGTGCCGCCGCGTTTGACTCAGTCCATCTCGGCAACCGTGAGTGCAACACGAGTGTGCGTGATATCTTTTTAAAGCTCTCGACGAGATCTATTTAAATATACGGAAATTTAGAAACATTTTAAAATTTATTTTCATTTGAACCGGTGAACACTTCTGACAATATCGCGATTTATCTGGACAACTGTGAGTGCAAAACGACTGCGCGTCGTGTCGAATTAAAGCTCTCGACGAGATCTATTCAAACACAATAATCGCCCCGATTACAAATGACAATACCTGGTTTATGAACATAAATACAGAGATCACATTGTTGCACAATAAAGAAGAAGGTTTAGAATTTTGTTTCTTTATCTCACAAATGTTCTACGTGCCTCCCCTGGGTCACGCGGACAACATCTAAACGGTAATCCATTTCACCCATACATTATGACGACTGTCTGTATAGTCACTGATGCCAGAGCAAGCTGAATGCACATCTTTAGTTCTTGCAGTGTTATCATCAAAGGTGGCACATACAGATGGTCTTTGGCATACCCCCACAAAAAGAAGTCACAAGGAGTAATATCCGGAGACCTGGGGGGCCACTTGCCGAAAACCCTGTCTTCCTGTCCTATTCTGCTGCGGTCACCATTTCTTCCCACTCGCTTTGGCACACGGGCAACTCACTTTCCTACGTCACCATAGCAACACAGCAGTAGGTTCCAATAAAATTCTCAACTTCCTTCTTTCTTGCGTAGGGATATCAGCTGTCTATTTCTATCATAAACATGTTATTGTCATTTGTAATCGGGGCAATAATTTTGAGTTGTCCTGTAATAAAGAGCATATCGCAGTGGTTTAAACTAAAATAAAAAAAAAATGTTTTCGTGTTCTAACCTCAGGTTCGATCCTAGGCAGGTACGAATGTTCGAACCACTAAATACCCGCCGTGCGTCGGATGGGGATGTTAAGCCGTCGGACTCCGGGTATTGCCCCCCGTAAGGGCGTCCCCCCCTTTCTACCTCGTTTCCGTGTCACTTTGCTATCGGGCACTCTAGCCCAAATCTTCTAGCTTCCTATTCTAAGGGTTGTTAAAGACCTGGGGTCAGGCACTCATTTCCTAAAACCCTTTACATAGGATCGGATCTGTTTTCGGGTGAACGGGTTAACATTTTCGACAATGCCGCTGAATTCGTAGAATGGACGCAAGCAAAAGTGGAGAAAATCAGAACGAGAGGCAAGAGCAAGTGATGAGAAATATAAGAAGCCGAAGAAGACAGAGCACCACGTTGGGTAATTCGTGTATCGATCTGCGTTGTGTTCGCAATGTATCCAGAATTATTTGTAAAAATTATGTAAGCTACTTTTCATATCATAGACCTGTGTTGGCTATAACAAATTAAATAAACGCTTTGAAACCATACTCGACTAGCTCATTTCAACTCTCCGATCTGGAAGTCGTAGTCCTACGTTCTAAACTGACGGCTCAATCACAACTGAGCCTAAGTGGGTTTTTTTAGGTGTCGCATCATTCAGTGTAACCCTTGTTATGGCAGTGTGGCCGTTTAGATGTTCGAACAAAAACGCTTGGGACCAACTATCGTGCCACGTTCACATACGCTCAGATCACTCGTTTGACCCATTCCTACCCTCAACTGAACGCTAACTGATACATGTAGAGTATTTTAGGAAGGGAGTGTCGAACTCCAGGTCTTAAAAGTAGGAAGCTAGGAGATTTGGGGGTAGAGTGTCCGACAGGAAAGTCACACGGAAGTGAGGGGGAAAGGCCACGGGACATTAGTTCGTCCAACGGCTCAGCATGCCCATCCAACGCACGACGTAAGTTTAGTGGCTCGAGCGTCCGTACCTGCTGGGATCGATACTGTGACTTTTCCGTGGCACTGATTCTCGACAGCTGGTGTGTGTTATTTATACTGCACACTACGCTTGACGTCTTAGGTGTTGGAGTGTGCGTTTAATGCGACTACGGTAGGTGTACCTAATAACTGGTATCCTACCAAATCACAACTGTTTCTGATTTTCGGTGTAAGCTTTAAAAATAAAAAAGGATACTGATGAGTAAGACGATGCCACTTAGAATAGTCAAGCCTAAGCGAATTCTGCAAATTCCCGAATCACTGTACGACGGAGACATTTTGTAGCTGATTGCTGTCTGAAAGCATCCATAGACGAGAGATGCAAGGAACAGGGTGTATGCACCGATGTTGTGAGCCAAAGGTACAACCGTCATCTGTGGAAAAAACAAAGCAAATAAATAAATAAATAGAAAAAGGAAAAAGAGAAAAGTGTTAAACATTTACAGTAAAAAAATGCAAAGCTTATGTTCCAAAACTGTTTTTAGCAGCTCCTGTGACGTAGTGGTCTAAACGCTTGTTTCTGGTGATTAGTTCAAGATGGGTCTGGGTTCGAATCCCGGTGAGGCATGAGTTGTGTGTTTGTATTACGACACTGGCTCTCGTGGAACCAGTGGCCCTAAATTAAAAACGGACGACTGCTAATAGCCCATTGAGTTGGTCACTCTGGTTGTATTGCGTTGGAAAAAAAGTAATGTCGGCAAATGCAAGGCAACAGGAAAGTACTAATTACCGTATACACCAATGACCCATTACAATATCACCACCTACCTAATAAGCTGTAGGCTCCATTTTAGCGCGCAAAACAACGGCCACACGGCGAGGCATCGATTCGATGAGGTGGTGATAGGTATCCTATGGGGTAGCTGGTACCATAATGTGAACAGCATGCCCCTGTTCCCGAACATTTCGGGGGGGGGGGGGATGATTTAGCGCGAACCCGTTTTTTCAAGTCGAACCACAAATGTTCGATTGAATCCATGTCAGGTGAATTTGGAGGCCAGAGCATTAACAGAAAGTTATCAGCATGTAACCACTTCTTGACGATTCTGGCAGTGTTGCATGGCGCATTATCCTGTTGGTAATGGCCACCACCAGCAGGTAACACAGTTGCCATGATTGGTCCGCAACGATGTTTAGATACCTGGCAGCTGTCAGGGATTGCGCTATTGGGATAACGGGGCCTAAAGTATCCTAAGAAAACATCGCCAACATCATAACACTGTCGCCGGCATGTTTCCGCCCGACAGTGCATCCAGGTGCCATAGCTTCCGTTGGTAATCGGCGTATCCACTCTCGACCGTCTACGTGATGCACCAGAAATCTTGATTCATCAGACCAGGCCGAATTCTTCCAATCATCCACGGTCCAATCTCGATGATCTTGAGCCCATTTCATGCGTTGTTGGCGATGACGTGAAGTGAGCATGGGCACCCGATTGGGTCTTCGACTGCGCAGGACCATGTCAGGAGGTTGCGATGAGCCATGTGCTGTTACACATTGCCTTGATCACCACTGTTGTAGCTGAGGGTGACTTGTCGTAATGTGGCGCTGCGGTAGTTGTGAACAATGCGCGACGGCCTCCTCTCTCCTCTAGTATCAATGAGCTCACGGGTGGACGACGGTTCGCCGTTTTGGCCATCTGTACACCACTTTTGATACGCAAGCACCACTGCGGCACGTGAACACCCACAAAGCCCGCTGTTTTCAAGATCGTAGTTCCGAGGCGCCGTGCCATCACAATTTGTCCTTTATCAAACTCCGATAAATCGGCAGCTTTTCCCATTCTGACTCCGAACTCTCTACTTACCGAAAGCCGGTCCTCGGGTTTGTATATTTACTCCTCTGTGAACTTCACCCGCGCCACCGTTTGGTCTCCAGGCGCAGTCATTTCTCTAGGCTGGGGGTGTTCATAATGGAATGGCTCATCGATGTATATAAATACAAATCAGTCGAAAATATAGTCGCCATCGCTAGCCACGAGCTGCTCCCAATGTCTGAGGAGCTGTTGGATACCGTCCTTGTAGAATTGTGGCGGCTTGGAAGCCAAAGAAGTGGGTAAGTGCGTGTTCGACATCGTCCCGGTTGGTAAACCGCTGTTTGTCCAGGAGAAAGAGGTGGTAGTCGCTTGGGGGGCAATGCCCGGGGAAAAGGCTGGGTGCGACAGCAGCTCCGAACCCAGGTCCCTGATCTTGTGACAAATCATCCGTGCTGTGTGAAGTGTCGCTCCATCCTGCTGTAGAAGGACGCCCTTGCGGTTCAGCAGTGCTGGTCGTTTCGACGTGAGCGATGCTACAGATCGTCGAACTGATGGTAGTACACATCGGCGGTGATAGTGGTGCTGTCTGCCAGCATCTCAAAAATCATGTTACCCCCACATATCCCACCAAGCAGACAGCAGGAACCTTACGTGGGTGCAAGCCGGCTTTGGATGTCGGCATGGGCTTCTGTCTTTGGGACCAACCACTATTTCCGGGAGCTGGCATTGTCATTCAGGACCCATTTCTCGTCACGTGTCAAAATGCGGTCCAAGAACGGTTCAACTTGCAAGCAGGGAAAGGCATGGACTCCTGCGATTTGCTTTCTGCTGAGCTGTGAGTTGATAGGGTACCCAAACATCATATCTACTGTTGCGGGAAGGGTTGTGCAATTACGTGAAAAAAAAAGGTTTTCTACGTGACACGTAAATTTTTACGCTTTAAAAACGCGCAAAATAGGTAAAAAACGCGTAAATACGTAACAAAATACCAAAAAAACATGGCTTTGTGCTGTTAATTAACTTGCTATGCAACATGTGTGCTGTTAATTAACTTGCTATGTAATCTGTGTGCTGTTAATTGACTTGCTATGTAATCTGTGTGCGCCACCCCAGTGGCGCAGTGGTCTAAGCGATGGCCTCTGATCATTCGTCCGAACGGGGTCCGGGTTCGAATCCCGGTGACTCATGGATGTTGTGTTTGTCTTGCGGCACTGGCTCTCTCCCTTCCCCGGAACCAGTGACCCTAAATTAGGGACGGGCGACTGCTTATAGCCCATTGAATTGCTCACGGTGATCGTTAAACCTCCAATCAAAAAAAAAAAAAAAAAAAAAAAAATCTGTGTGCTGTTAATTAACTTGCTATGTAATCTATGTACTGTTAATTAACTTGCTATGTATTCTGTGTGCTGTTAATTAACTTGTTATCAGTATCGAGAAAAATCTGGAAAGTTTGTAGCGCTTATGAAGAAAGGTGTTAAATCATCACGGACATTCTCGTACTTCGCCAGTCGACACCATAAGAAGTTATCAGCAGTTGCTTTAAAGTTAATCAACATCCCAGCATCTTCAGCCCAACTTGAAAGACTTTCCTCTAATTGGTCTTCTGTCCATAATACTACAAGAAACCTGCTCAGCTTCGAACGTTCGAAGAAATTGGTTCGAAAATATTTTACTCTTAAGTTACAAGATCATAACAGTGAGGATTATTAGTGTGATTAAGGGTGTGTGAGAACTGAGAGTGACAATTATAAACATTTAAAGAGTTACATTTAAAACAAGTAGTTTAATGTGTTGTCAAATCTACAGTTTTTTCCTTTAAGGGTATAAGTATAGCACAATCAATATGAAAAATGTTTAGAGTTTTAAAAGGGTAAATTTATGATTTTGAAGTGTACACCTGGATAACATGTCAACCACAAATATTATTCAATGAAAATGTACAATATTTTGCATTATGACATGCCACAGACATTCATGTCAAAATAATATCTTTGGTGAACAAACTGAACATACAATTGTTTATTTTATAGAATTACATAAATATGAAAATACACTCGATGAATTTGAAGCTGTTAATAAAATCTTGAATTCTATTCAATATGCATTGTGATTTTTATCGATGCTAGTGGAAGAGGTAGATTATTTTCTCCATTTTTAATATACACTGCTGGCCACCCAAAATGCAACACGAAGAAGGAAGCATCCGATTGGCCTAAAATTCACAGGATGCTTCTCCCACGAGAGGACATGCAAACGATTAGCATTGCAGAGCATATGCAAATCATGTGCGCCCGGCACGCCACCGAGAAGCATTGTAAGAAGGGTGCACAGAAGGCGGGGTGTAAGTAGTGGAAGTGTGTTGTGCTGCCGGACCTGTGCTTGGAAAGCTTCCTGGTGCCTCGTCGCAGAATACGGCAGTCATTCCAGCACGTTTCGGAATTCGACAGAGGACGAATAGTGGCTTATCGCGACAGCGGTTTATCGTTCCAAGACATCGGCGCCCGTGTGGGACGACATCCAGCCACAGTGAGGCGAGTATGGATTCGGTGGGTGCAGGAGGGACGGACGGACCGACGTGAGCGATTGCCGCAGCCGTGGCACACCACCGAACGAGAGGACCAGCATGTTGTGCGGCGGGCATTGAAGGCTCGCACCGCCACATCACGAACGTTAGCGCAGGAATTATGGTGTGTTGCGCAACAACTTGTGTCAGCACGTACCGTTCGACGTCGTCTGCAGGAGCGGGGACTTGTCGCACGGCGTCCATTGCTCCGATTACCATTGACGTAATACCACCGGCGAGTGCGGCGGCAGTGAGCCGTTGAACGCCGCACCTGAAGTACGGAATGGCCCGACATTGTCTTCTCCGACGAATCCCGCTTCTGCCTGCAACACCACGATGGTCCGATCCGCGTGTGGCGGCACCGCAGCGAGAGACTGTATGACGCCTGCGTTTTGCATCGCCATACCGGTCCGTCGCCTGGCGTTATGGTTTGGGGCGCAATTGGATATGACACCCGCACCCCTCTGGTACGCATCGCCGGTACACTCAACAGCCACCGCATCATCTCCGACGTTTTGGAGCCTGTAGTCCTCCCTTACCTGAAGGACCTGCCAGCGGCCACGTTTCGACAGGACAATGCGCGCCCGAAAGTGACACGCATCGTGCAACAATTCTTCACGGCCCACCAGGTGTCACTGCTGCCGTGGCCCGCGTGTTCTCCCGATATGTCGCCCATCGAACACGTCTGATGACTGTTCGGCAACCGAGTGGCCCGGCAAGCACCACCCGCGGCTACGCCTTATGAACTGTGGCAACATGTGGAAGCAGCCTGGACCGACATACCCCAAGCCCACATCCAAAGCCTCTTTTGTTCGATGCCGCGGCGTGTAGCGGCCGTTATTGCCAGCCATGGGGGCCCCACGTACTGTTGATGTCTGCAAGTCGTACGGGCCTGTAAGCTTAATCGTTTCATCTTTGTATCTGTTGTTATGTGTCCAGTAAATGTGGCTTTACTATCTCGTGTCTTTCTTGGTGTTGCATTTTGGGTGGCCAGCAGTGTACAAGAAAGAACAGATACATTGTAATTTCTAAAAAGAAATCTGTTAATAGGTGGCTGAGCTGTATGAACAATCTTAAGAAAATAATGATTTCGTGGTGAAATATACAAAAAATTTTAAGTTTAAAATGTAATATAATTAAAGTGGTTTTTATATTATATAATTTATACACACACATGAAAGAAAATTAGTTTTTTTACGTCTGCGTAAAAAACTGGTTTTCTACGCCAAGTAACTTACCTGTATATTACGCGTAATTTACGTAAATACGTAACGTGTAAATTACCTTGCCAAACCTGGTTGCGAGTCTTCCGGCTTTGGGACGGTCTGACAGGTCACGATTTCTATCTCGGAACCATTCGAATCAACGACAGCACTGACGATGTGATATGCACTGGTATTGTTCCTTACAGCACATGCGCGGGTGCTACCGCGACGAAACTCATACAGTATGCGATGGCGGATGTGTTCCTTGTCCACTTCCATGTTGGCTGGCGCTTACACTCTTCACCTTCTGACGGCTAACTGCCTCTGACTTAATCCACTTAACTGCTGATGTCATGCCGGTGTGCTGCGCAATCTCAGTGGCCAATGAGTGCCGTAGCTGGGGCTTTGACTTAGGGTACCTCGTCGTCGGACGTTACGCTCTTTCCAAACCAATAAAAACCCCAAACAAACACAAAACTGATTTTAACAGTGTCGTGAATTTTGACTAAATATTAAAGAAAGAATCGAGCGAGATGTAGCGTTGTAGATCTCATAAAAAGGAGGGAGGCTCTAACATAAATGTTTCTGCAGAACGGCACTAACATACGAAACCTCAATGAAGATATTATGTCCACACAAAAAAGAAACGCTGTATTTCTTTAATTGTACAATACTTCTACATAAAAAAAAAAAAAAAAAAAAAACAGCACGCAGAAAGGCAAGAAAATAAATTTTGATCATGCCCAGCTCTGTCCAATTCAAAAAGAAATTTTCTGTCCTCTTTTCAAAGCATGATCGTGCCTAGTTCTCTCCGATACAGAAAGAGCTTTTGTTTATTCCTCAGTCTACTTTTCTCAAGTATTTTGGCATTCTTGTTAAGCGTTTCAATCAAGTGCGGACTGACTAGACTGTTCATGCTAACTTTCGTGAGATACTCCATGTACAGCAACGGCTTCCGTTCGCGAGATACTCTCTCCACAGGAACTTTCGCGAGATACTATATCCACAGGAACGTTCGTGAAATACACTCTATTCACAGGAACTTTCGCGAGATACTCTATCCACAAGATCTTTCGGGAGATACTCTATCCATAGGAACTTTCGCGAGATACTCTATCCACAGAAACTTTCGCGAGTTACTCTATCCACAGGAACTTTCGTGAGATACTTTATCCACAGGAACTTTCGCAAGACACCCTATCCACAGGAACTTTCGTGAGATACATTCTTTCCACAGGAACTTTCGTGAGATACTCTATCTACAGGAACTTTCGCAAGATACTCTATCCGCACAGGAACTTTCGTGAGATACTCTATCCATAGGAACTTTCGCGAGATACTCTATCCGCACAAGAACTTTCGTGAGATACTCTATCCGCACAGGAACTTTCGTGAGATACTCTATCCATAGGAACTTTCGCGAGATACTCTATCCCCAGGAACTTTCGTGAGATACTCTATCCACAGGAACTTTCGTGAGATACTCTATCCACAGGAACTTTTGCGAGATACTCTGTCCACAGGAACTTTCGTGAGATACTCTATCCACAGGAACTTTCGTGAGATACTCTATCCACAGGAACTTTCGCAAGATACTCTATCCACAGGAACTTTCGTGAGATACACTCTATCCAGAGGAACTTTTGCGAGATACTCTATCCACAGGAAGTTTTGTGAGATACTCTATTCACAGGAACTTTCGCGGGATTCTCTATCCATAGGAACTTTCGTGAGACACAGGAACTTTCGTCAGATACTCTATTTACAGGAACTTTCTTGAGATACTCTATCGACAGGAACTTTCGTCAGATACACTTTCGTGAGGCCCTAAATTAGGAACGGGCAACCATTCAGTTGCTTTCGAAGGTCGCAAAATCGCCCAGACAAACAAAAAAGCGACCAAATTATGAATACGAGGGTTGTACCGAAAGTAATGCAAAAGTGGGCATAACTTTTTTAGTAACTGACAGAGATAGTTCAAATTACGCATGTTGGTAGAGTAACTCTTCCTCTATGGTATCCCTCTTTCATTGCAGGTAAATAATGGATTCCAAGCAGAAGCAACATGCCGTCATTGAGTTCTTGACGAAGGAAAGGTGCAGGCTGTCCGACATCCACAAAATGCTACAGAATGTTTACGGAGATGATACTATTGACAAGAACAAAGTGTACAGATGGATGAAGTTTAAAGAGGAGAAACCAGCATTGAAGACAAACCACGCAGTGGGAGAATATCATCTGCGACCATTGACACGAATCGTCAGCGAGTGGATGAATTGATTCGCGCAGAGAGAGGCGAGTTCCAATCTGTGAGCATGATGCACAACTGAACTGTGGTCACAATGTCATGCAGAAGATGGTGGAAGACTTAGAGTATAGTAAACTGTGTGCAAAGTGGGTACTTCGGCAGTTCATACCCCGATTTGAAGGAGAGAAGGCTGGAAGTCTGCTCTGATCTGCTGCAAGCGTTCGAAGACAATGAAGACACGATTTTTTCGATCTGGTAACAGGGGTTAAAATGTGGGCGTATCTTTGTGATCCGGAAACGAGGAATCAATCCATGGAATGGCGTCACACTTCTTCACCAAGGCTAAGAAGTTCAATAGCCAGGAATCAGCACAGAAAGTCATGGTAACTGTTTTTTTTGGGGGGGGGGGATGACAGCAGTGTCATTCTCCTTGATTTTCTGGAACGTGGCAGTACCGTGACCATCGAGCTGTGCATTGAGACACTCAAGAAGCTTAGAGTAGCCATATGGATGAAGAAACCAAAAAAGAATCTGAAAAGGATTCACATTCACCATGACCATGGGAGACCACACCAACAAATCAGGCGATTAGGAAATTAGTCTGGTCGGTGGTCCCCCATTCACCGTACAACCCAGATCTGGCGCCCTCCGACGTCCACCTATTCGGTTCAATGAAGGACAGTCTCCGGGAACAACGATTTGATGACACAGACGATGTTAAAGTGGCTGTAAAGAAGTGGGTACAACAGTCCACACCTGAATTTTTTCCAAGAGGATTCGAGAGCTGGGTTCAACGATGGCGCAAATGCATCGCTTGTGATGGAGACTATTGTTGAGTAGACACCTTTGTATAGAGAAAGACTTACTCTGCCAACATGAGCAATTTGAACGATCTCTGTCAGTTAATAAAACAGATATGCCCACTTTTGCATTACTTTCGGTACAACCCACGTATTTGTGCACAGTTTTTCCCAACTGGTTAGAAGTAAGGGCCTTCGGTACTACATCAATCTAGCCGAATGTATCTGGTAGTCGTGACTGTCAGCCACAGTAATAACAGAATTGTCCGCAGAGAATCTTTAGCAATGTGAATGACATCTTTATTTTGCACCGTGCGTACAAGCACGCCTTCAGTTCTTAATGGAGTTACTAACATCCCTTGAACGTTTTGAGGAAGAAATGCGAATTTCAAGCTGCCAAGCCTACCACCGAAGCTGGCAAAACATATAAAAAATTTAAGTAAATGGACAAATGACGAAGTAGGGCCAGAAAAGCATGTACCAAAAACTCGTGCGAAAGCTTTGATTCCACTTTTAATCAGACTGGAAGCAGGTAGTATTGCTCCAGTTCAAATGACGAAGTTCCACCCTAGTTGAGCCCCTGTATACAGTTCAATATCAATGATCTTTCATTCACTTTCAACCTACGCAGCACAGCTTCTCCTTGGTGTGGGATTACTTGAGTGGCGGCAGAACCGCCCGGGCCCGGTCAATAATTTCAATAATTTTAGCCATGATTTTTTGTTTTTTGCTTTTGTTTGGCATATGTGCGTTTTTTTTTTTTTCTTGTGATGTGCCTCAGAAAGTTCCTCTAGGTAAATGATCAGGTGATCCTAATCCCTAACAAAGCTCCTTAGGCATTGGTTTTTTCTTCTGTTTGTTCCGGGAAGCGGGAAGGGAGGGGTGCAGCACGAATAGAAATTTCAGGCCCGGTCAACGAACTTCACTTTCCGCCGCTCCTGTATTACGTCGTACTTCTTCGAGTGTAGTAATCCCACACATGAAGAAGCTATGTCGAGCGGAGGGGATCTAAGTGCAATAGTTAGCCCATACGCCCGGAGAGACGCACGAGAGACGATGAGTGTAATTGACGCTTTCTGCAGATTTTTGAGTACAATAAATCAAAATCGCGCTTACATCACTACGCCACTTCTTTTGTAGAATTAAAAGAAGTAAACCACAGGTTTACTTCTTTTGTAGCTGCACATAGGAGGGCAGGAGTCAGCATAACACATATACAGTACAACGATGAGTCATTCCATTATGACCACCCCCAGCCATGGAGACCGAACGGGGACGCCGGTGAAGTTCACCAAGCAGTATATATGTACAAGCCGAGGACTGGCTTTCGGTTAGTAGAGTGTTCGGAGCCAGAATGACGTTTTACCGGAGTTTGATAAAGGACAAATTGTAATGGCACTGGGCCTCAGAACTACGATATCGGAAACGGCGTGGATTGTGGGTTGTTCACGTGCCTCTGTAGTGAGTATGTATCAAAACTGGTGCATAGATAGACAAACGATGAACCGTCGTCCAGTCGTATGTCGCCCGCAGATCATTGATGCCAGAGGGGAGCGGAGATTGCCGCGCATTGTTTACAGCAGGGGTGCACAACCTTTTTATAAGTGGGGGCCAAGTTTATTTTTACATAATAAGTGGCGGGCCGCAAGTTACCTTTTCACATAGGCACTTGCCAAACCCTACCGCTAAAGCTAATTTTACTATTATCCGAATAACCTATTTTACCAGCAGACAAAAAATGTGTTTCAATACCATTTTTGTGTCCTCTAAATGGTTTAAATCCATTTTTGAAGTTTTTTGGCAAATTGCGTTATTAACTTATCAAATTACTGATTTACAATCAACTTACTCCTAATTGGAAAAGGTTTAGGGGTATATAAAATAAAATAATACTATCACAAGGTTGTAAAATTTTTATTTTTACAAAAAACAGAATTCTTAACATCAAAGTATATAAAAAATTAAAATCAGTATATCGTCAAACTGACCATCAAATCAAGTAGTAGCCTAATGCTTCTAATGAGATGCTTGGCATTGTTTATTTTTCAATAGTCTGTCAATATCAGGTTCAATGTTAGAGATGGTAATGCGCAAGTTTCCCTCCAATAGTGTATCACTTAAAGGGAAACGACACTTTGACTTTATTTGTTTCATCAAAGAAAACGATTGCTCGCACAAGTGGGTACTTCCAAACAACGTTGCCGTTTTTAAAGCATGATCTTTGAGCAATTTCATTTCTTTCGGTAAGTAATTTTTGTAAAATTCTAGGAGAGAAACTTCAGAGTATTTTGTTTTTAACTCATTGTTACACTGAAGATCAATTAATTCCATCTGGAAATCTAGTGGCACTGACGCAACGTCAGTAGTGAATGGTAGAGAAAACATATCAAACAAAACCTCAAATTTTCTTATATCTTCAAATCGTCTTTTAAACTCATTGTGAAGGTCCACTACAAGAGATGCATATTTAGCCACATTTACATGGAATTCAGAACTTTCAACAAAACTTTTCATTGTTGGAAAATTTGCTAGTTAACGAAACATTTTTATAATTTTCTTATTTCAACTAGGGCCTACAATAATGGGAAAAAATCTCATCATTCACAATATATATATTCACGTTTTCAATAGTATAAAATATTTATCCGCGGGCCGCATAAACTGACTTTGAGGGCCGCGGGTTGTGCACCCCTGGTTTACAGCAACCCCAGGGGCACAGTGCGACAAATCACCCGCACCTACAACAGTGGTGATCAGAGCAACGTGTCCCGGCTCGCAGTTCATCTCGGCCTTCTGCTCATGGGCCTGCGTAGCCGAACACCCAACCAGGTTCCCATGCTCACAGCACGTCATCGCAAACACTGCATGAAATGGGCCCAAGATAATCGACATTGGGCCGTCGATGATTGGAAGAAAGTGGCCAGGTCTGACGAATCGACATTCTTGGTGAATCACTTGGACGGCCGAGCGCGGATGCGCCGATTACCAACGGAGGCTATGTCACGTGGATGCACTGTTGAGCGGAAACAGACCGGCGGCAAGGGTGTTATGCTGTGGGTGATGTTTTCTTGGGACACTTTTGGCTCCATTATCCCAGTTGCACAAACTCTGACAACTGTCAGGTACCTGAGCATCTCTGCGGACCAAGTTCACCCAGTTATGGCAGCTGTGTTCCCTGCTGGTGATGTCCGTTACCAACAGATAATGCACCATGCCACCCTGCCATAATCGTCAAGGAGTGGTTCGAGAAACAAGCTAGTGACTTTCTGTTAATGCTCTGGCTTCGAAATTCACTTGACGTGAAAGCAATCGAACATTTGTGGTTCGACTTGGAAAAGCGGGTTCGCGCTAAATCACCACCACCCTGAAATGTACGGAATTGGACAGCCTGCTGTTGACATTATGGTACCAGTTACCCCAGAATATCTATCTCCATCTCATCAAATCTATGCGTCGCTGAGTGGCCGCTGTTTGCAGGCTAAAGAGGGTCCTTCAGATTATTAGGTAGGTGGTCATAATATAACGGCCCATCGGTGTATTTCTTCATAAAATGAACAAGAAAGATGACACCGAATTTTCGGGTGCAATAAGCACGTCTTTTGAATCCGTTGTGACGCAAATTAAATTTATCATAGCTATTCAAAGTCAATGGAACCGGAATGGAAAACAATAGATCTGACGAAAGAAAGAAGATTCTCAATAAGGTTTTAAATCCCTCAGATATTGCTGTAAACGGAATCATGAGCTTACGAACTCTTAGAAACAGAGATATCGACAAAAATAAGATGTGACTTTACGTCCCCTGTTGGGAAAACTATGCATTATTTTAGGAAGAAAGTATTCTCAAACGGTGTACCCATATAAGCGGTATCAGTCGAAAAAAAAAAAAAAATTAGTCGAGTTTTCAGGAACCCAGATTTTGCAACAAATACTTCAGAAGCAGAAATTAACACTTATGACCCCTAGTGGCTAAACCATTCTTTACCAAACATTAGAAATTATGTGAAAATTTTTTCCATCAGGTCTTGTACGCGATACAGGAAGAATTTTTCAAATCAGAGCTTTAGGAGCAGAAATAACACAGAAAACACAATTTACCTTTGTGCCCCCTAGCGGAAAGTCTATGATTTACTTGAAAATTTTGAATTTATAGAAAAAACATTTCGCATCGGAAACACTATCCAACAAGGAAGGAATTTTTCAAATTGTACTCTTAGAAGTAGAGATATTGACAAAAATAAGATATACATCTATGCCCCCTGGCGTAGAAACCATGCATTTTTTCAAGAAGAAATTTTTTCTAATAGGTTTGTCGACATGAGAAGTAGTATCGGTCAAGAAACGACTTTTTTTTCAATCGAGATTTTAGAAGCTCATATTTTGCTGCAAATACAACAGCAGCTGAAATTAAGACTTACGCTACCTGGTGGCCAAACCATGTCTTACAAAAATTAGAAAATATGTGCAAATGATTTCCCATCAGGAGCTGTATGCGGTGCAGAAAGAATTTTTCAAATCGGAGATTTAGAAGCAGAGATATATTGGGAAACGCAATTTACATTTACGCCCCCTAGCGGAAAGTCTATGATTTACTTGAAAATTTTGAAATTATATGAACCACATGTCACACTAGAAACACTATCCAACAAAGAAGGAACTTTTCAAGATATACATCTACGCCCTTGGCGTAGAAACCATGCACTATTTTAAGAAGAAAATGTTTCTAAAAGGTTTGTCGACATGAGTAGTATCGGTCAACAAACGACGTTTTTTCCTATCGAGAATTTAGAACATCATATTTTGCTGCAAACACAACAGAAGCGGAAATTAAGATTTACGCCCCGTGGTGGCCGAACTATTTTTTTTACAAAAATTTGAAATTATGTACAAACGATTTCCCATCAGGAGCTGTATCCTGTGCAGAAACAATTTTTCAAATCGGAGATTTAGAAGCAGAGATATAAGGGGAAACGCAATTTACCGCTACGCCCCCTAGCGGGAAGTCTATGAGTCACTTGAAAATTTTGAAATTACGTGGAAAACATGTCACACGAAAAACACTATCCAACAAAGAAGGAATTTTTCAAATCGGACTCTTAGAAGTAAAGATATTGACAAAAATAAGATGTACATCTACGCCCCCTGGCGGAGAAACTGTGTAATATTTTAAAAGAAAATATTCCGAAAAGGTTCATCGATGTGAGTGGCATCAGTCCACGAAAGAATTTTTTCAATGGATATTTTAAAAGCTTCGATTTTATGGCAAATACATCAGAAGCAAAAATTAACACTTACGCCCCCTGGTGGCCAAAGTATTCTTTACCAAAATTTTTAAATTATATGCAAAAGATTTTCCATCAGGAGATGTATCCGCTGAAGAAAAAAATTTCTACTTTTAAAAAATTTTTAGAAGAAGAGTTATCGAGGAAAAGGTAATTTACTTTTACCCCCCCCTTAGCTAGCGGAAATTCTATCCGTAATTTTAAAAAGTAACTATATCTAAAATACTCTTCGACATAAATGGAATCGAAAGATATAAATCTTTTTTCAATCGGATGTTTAGAAGCAAATATGTGGAATAAAACGTATTTTTGAATTCGACATCATCTGCATTTACGCCCTCTACCGGCGAAATTGTTCATCGTAAAATAAAAAAGAAATAAAGGATCATCATTTGCATATTTCAAGCTTCCCGATGCAAAAATAATTTTTCAAATCGGACTAATAGTTGCAGAGATATCGTGGGTACAGACGGACGGACAAACCGATAACAGAAGCACGATTTTTTTAACAAAAGACGTGCTAAAAAGGAGACGGGCATAAAGCCCATACGTTTTGCTCATATTCCTTCAAAGTCTCCTGATGTGTCCCCAAAGCACTATTGCTTCTTTGGACTGCTAAAAAAGAGAGCTTTCAAAAAGCAGACCTAAAACAATGATTAAACTAATGGAAAGTTGTGGAAGAGGAGTGGAATAAAATGCCACTACCAATTTTAAGAAATGCCCTGTTATCTTGGAAATCTAGATAGAGGTTCATAGTCTGGAGAAGGGGCTATCAGGTAGAAGATTTAAGAAAGAAATAATTTAATTTTTAATATTAATTATATTGCTGGAACATCGTTCTAAAAGTGTGGGAAAATCTTTTGTATTCATCCACAGCACATATTTTCCAGTTTCTAATCCCGCAGATATTGCTGTAAACGGAATCGTGAACTTACGCCTTCTGGTTGCAGACTTGTGCATCATTAAAAAAAATGTGAAATTTTAAGAGAAGCATTTCGCAGCGGAAACGCTCGCCCACAAAGAAAGAATTTTTTCAAATCGGACTCTTAGAAGCAGAAATATAGACAAATATAAGATATGCATCTACGCCGCCTGGCGGGAAAACCATGTATTATTTCAGGAAGAAAGTATTCTCAAAAGGTTTTTTGGTATGAGCGGTATCGGTGCAGGAAAATAAAAAAAATAGTCGAGTTTTCAGCTCAGATTTTGCTGCAATTACATCAGAAGCAGAAATGTACTCTTACGCCCTCTGGTGGCTGCACCATTATTTACCAAATATTAGAAATTATATTGAAATGATTTCCGATCAGGAGCTGCATGAGGTGCAGAAAGAATTTTTCAAATAAGAGTTTTAGAAGCAGAGATATCGGGGGAAAATGCAATTTACCTTTACGCCTTCTAGCGGAAAGTCTATAGATTACTTGAATTTCTTTAAATGATATGAAAAACATGTCGCACTGAAAACTCTATCCAATAAAGGAGGAATTTTTTAAATCGGACCATTAGAAGCAGAGATATTGACAAAATAAGATATACATCTACGCCCCCTGGCGGAGAAAACATGCAATATTATCAGAAGAAAATCTCCCGAAAAGATTTATCGGCGTGAGTGGCATCGGTCCACGAACGAATTTTTCAAATCGAGATTTTAGAAGCTCAGATTTTATGGCAAATACACCAGAAGCAGAAATTCAAACTTTCGCCCCCTGGTGGCCAAGCCGTTCTCTACCAAAAATTAGAAATTGTAGGCAAAAGTTTTCTCATCAAAGCCTGCATCCTCTGAAGAAAAAAGTTTTCAAATCGGAGTTTCAGAAGTAGAGATATCAGGGAAAACGCAATTTACTTTTACGCCCTCTAGCGGAAAATCTATACGTAACTTGAAAAAGTGACTATACCTAAAGTGATCTTCGACAAAAATGGAATCGAAAGATGGAAACGTTTTTTTTCAAACGGTTGTTTAGAAGCCAATATATAAAATAGAATGCATTTTGAATTCGATATTATTTGCATTTACGCCCTCTAGCGGCGAAATTTTTCATCGAAAGAAAAAAACGAAATGAGGGATTATAATTTGCATATTTCAAGCTTCCCAATGCAAAACATAAGTTTTCAAACCGGACTAATAAAGTAGTTGCAGAGATATGGTCTCTACAGGCGGACAGACAAACTGATAACATAAGCACGATCTTTTTTTTTACAAAAGACGTGCTAAAAAAGATCAAATTAGCTTTGAATTAACATTATACGAAGCAAAACTCCTGTTTCTCTCGTTAAATCCGTAATCTTGCTACGTGCTGGCTCTTTGTATGCTGGTTGTACCATATTTTTTAAACAATTAGCGCGAATATATAATTAAGAGTTAGAACGATCAATTCGAAATAATTGAAAGCAGCGACGCAGTTAATAGATATAGCCGGAGGCCCGGGCCGTCCTCATGAAGCATCACTTGATCCTTCATTCTCCGTTATTGGCTTCTTTAAAAAATCATATATTTTTATCTTCTTCTTCCAACCCTTTTTATAGCCAATTGAAGTGAATTAAAGCTCCTCATAAGAAGTTTAGAACCAAGGCCTACTACTAAGCAACAGTTAACGGCAGGATTATGTACTGAATGGAAGCGCATACCTATCGCTGTGTTCCAAAACCTTGTCGAAAGCATGTCTCGAAAGGTCAGTGCATTCATTAAGGCCAAAGGTGGACCGACACCGTACAAATGTATGTCAATAAATGCTATGTTGTGTTTCTCTTCTAGGTGTCCGGTGACTTTTGTCAATATAGTGTATTTCGGGAGATGTCTCCCCAACGGGGTATTTTTATTTTCTTCTTCAATATTTTGGGCCACTCTCCAAAAGGAATCCTGCCACTGGTCTTATTATGTTACATTTGAACTGAAAGCGAACAACTGTTTTAGGATTGAGGTCTTACCGGATATGCTGCCACAACAACCATTCCGATGAGAGACACCACACCAGCTAGAGCGGAAAGCCAATTGAAGGTCTCAAGACGTTTGTCGATGTTTTGATTATATTCGCTGATGATCATAAAGCGAATGCCTATGCTAAACAGTCCTATGAAAGAAAATTGCAGGTTATTAAAAAAAACATGAACTTAAAATCAAGCAAAATAGAAAATAAAATGATTATTCCACTCCTAGAAAACTTGTCATTGTGCAGAGAAAATAAAATTATTACAAACCAGTTCAGAAAAAATCATGATCTCCAACAGAAAATGAAATAACTAATTCACTCGCCTTAGTGATAAAAAAAAAAAATTTTCAACGCGCAATTAAGTTCTATCTTGAACGTGACTGTGACTTCTGAGTTTTTCTGTCTCAGTAGCTAACGCGCACGGTTCTTTTGAGCCAGCACAAAGGAACTGGGATCGACTCCAATGAGGGAAAAAGATAAAGGATTCTCTGGTGAAAGGCTTAAAAATCTAGGGTTGATTCAGTTAATTTGCGAAAATCTCTCTCTATATATATATTGAATGCTTGTTTTTTTTTTTTTGTGTCCACTGTACACATATACAGCTTTCAATTTAGAACCGACAAATTTGCTATACTATCTCAGGGTACTTTAAGATAGACCGTAGACCAATTTTTGGAATGGGTCGGAGTTCGAGATTAAGGAGCCCCCACACAAAATTCCCATAAAATCTACAGTTTTCAATTTAGAACCACTAAATTTGGCATACTATCTCATGGTACTCTTAATTTATACCGTAGACGGTTTTCGGATAAGATCGGAGACCGGAATCAAGGTGCCCCCATACAAAATTTTCGTAAAAAAATTCAATTTTTTACTTTTAAGAACTGCAACACAGTTTAATGGTGTATTAAAAACACAAATGAATAAACGTTAGCTTTCACCACCAACGGGCGGCTTCATCAGGAAGAAATATAATGTAATGTAAATAGAGAGTTCCATATATTCAAAATCTAAAAAGGTAAGAAAAAGGTTGATCAATGCCAAAGTCAAGTCGCATGCACGCGACATGACATAGGTACACTGCATTTCAGTGTCGCAGGATTCTCAGAAGAGCACGCCAGATGTACGGTAGTTCTATAGACGTCTCTTCGAAGGTAAGTCTTTCCATTCCTCTTTCTTTCTTTTTTTGTTTCGTAAAAGTAAATTAACTGAATCAATTTTTTTTTTCAGATTTGCAGTCTCCTTTTTTTTTTCTCTACCCAGGAGGAAATACCGGGCGGAAAAATTCGAAACAGGATTTCCTGAAATAAATGTAATTGCTGACAAATTCTGTGAAAATACGGAAGTTAAAAAAAAAATAAAAAATGAGGGGGGGGGCAAGGGAGGTGAAGAATGTAAATTTCGTTAAAAGACGGGCACCTACCGGAAACTTTTCTGCATATTATTTTCAGGAATTTTTCGTGAATTCACACCATTTATTTTTCCAGTGTAGCAGCCGATTGCTGCGCATTCCTTTGACCCACAACCACAGACGCCTCAGACTGAAATCCGCTCTCGAACACAGAGATTGGCTCACCGATTAGCAACAGGTGGTGTTTTCTGACTAGTCCCGATTCAACTTGATGCACCATGATATTCGCATACGTGATCGAAGGCATCGTGGTGAACGGCACCTTGCAGTGTGCCTTTTACAGCATCATACGGGCCTAACTCCGATCTTCATAGTTTGGGGCGTCACAGGGTTCAATTCGTAATCTCACCTGATACGAATTGAAGGAAGCCCTTAATAGCCAGCGATACATCAGTATGTTTTAGAGGCAGAGGTGATACCCTTCCTTCAGAGTTATCCTGGCGCTGTATTCCAGCAGGATCAATGCTCGGCTACATGTAGCCCGGAATGTCCAAGACCACTACTATGCACGGCAAATACCACTTCTTCCTTGGTCTGCAGGTTTGATGAATATGTTCCCGATCGAGCATGCCGATGACATGATAGATATGTCCCCGATCGAACATGCCAGGGACATGATAGATATGTCCCCGATCAAACATGCCAGGGACATGATAGATATGTCCCCGATCAAACATGCTAGGGACATGATAGATATGTCCCCGATCAAACATGCCAGGGACATGATAGATATGCCCCCGATCCAACATGCTAGGGACATGATACATATGTCCCCGATCGATTCCAGGGACATGATAGATATGTCCCCGATGGAACATGCCATGGACATGATAGATATGTCCCCGATCGAACATGATATGGACATGATAAATATGTCCCTGATCGAACATGCCAGGGAAATGATAAATATGTCCCCGATCAAACATGCTAGGGACATGATAGATATGTCCTCGATCAAACATGCCAGGGACATGATAGATATGCCCCCGATCCAACATGCTAGGGACATGATACATATGTCCCCGGTCGATTCCAGGGACATGATAGATATGTCCCTGATGGAACATGCCATGGACATGATAGATTTGTCCCCGATCGAACATGATATGGACATGATAAATATGTCCCTGATCGAACATGCCAGGGAAATGATAAATATGTCCCCGATCGAACATGCCATGGACATGATAGATATGTCCCCGATCGAACATGCCAGGGACATGATAGATATGTCCCCGATCGAACATGCCAGGGACATGATGGATGTGTCCCCGATCGAACATGACATGGACATGATAGATATGTCCCCGATCGAACATGCTAGATATGTCCCCGATCGAACATGCCAGGGACGTGATACGTATGTCCCCGATAGAACATGCCAGGTACATGATAGATATGTCCCCGATCGAACATGCCCGTGAAATCTCTCCTCCAGTCACCACAAATGAACTCTGCTCTCGCAAAGAAGCATGCTATCCCCCAGAACAATATCAAAAACCACTTCCATTCAATGTCACGCCGTGTAGACGATGTTATTGTTGCTCGAGGTTAGTTCACGCGATGCTGAGTTTTGGAAGAAAAAATCTTGTATAGCTCTATAAATGTAATGAGTAGGGCTAAGATTAATATGTAATTAAATATTTTTACATATCTGACGGGTTTTTTCGCTGTTATACATATTTACTGTTTTACTCCATATGTTGCATATTTTCACATAATTTAAGAATATTTTTACATGAATAGTTTTTACGCAAAACTTCCCAATATTTTCTGTTGTAGCTAACTGTGGGCCGACAGACGGCAAGCTTCGCGTTTTCAAGTTTCGCAACACATCAAAACCGTCAGATGGCAGCGCCACACCGGCACCAGACTGCTTCCTCATCTCAGATGAGGAGACAAGCTGAGGCATCTGTTATTTAATGCATAGTTTCGTGTCCAGTTTCTTCCTAAATCATTTCGCTCTCGTCATTGTTAGAAGTCCGTTTTTCCTGTTCAAATTGTTAAGTAAATTGACATGCCCAAAATGAAATCAACCATATCATCCAAATTAAAGGGATTTATTAACGAGTTTTCCGATGAAGGACTGAGAACTGACGGAAGTATTTTGTTTTGTGGAGTGTCAGATGATTGAAATATTAGGAAAGGTGTGTGTGTGTGTGTGTGTGTGTGTGACTGTTTTTTAATTGTGTAACTGTATATCTGTCACTTCATAAATTTGCACTGAAATCTCAAGGATTTCAGTGCAAATTTATGAAGTGAGAGAGTTTGAAGAATACAAAAATTAATTAAATTACTTTTTGTGTATCTACTGTTCAAGTGAAAAAAGTATTTTTGCTGTAGTTGAAATGGAGCAGTTCAAGAATTCGTGTAACCGTGAGTCCCAAAGAGAAGTAAATTATTAGCAGTTCGAAGAGAGAGAGATAGAGAGATAGAGAGAGAGAGCATATAAAAAAGTAGCAACCCGAAAATTCTATCGTACGTGAACCTTAATGTATTACCATACACCAAAAATTTCGAATTTCTATCCTGGTTTATTGAAAATACAGGGTGATTCACAATTATTGTCGAGGTTTCAGTAGCAATAATCGTAAAGCGGGGAACCAATGGCGTACTGATAGCCCCCGCAACCGCTGCATGGGGGAGGGGGCTCAAGGCTAAGAAGGCCTCTACCCTGAATAAAAAATTTTTGCAAAATCATTTGTTGAAACTTCATATGAAACTGTTAAAAAAAAAGGAATTCTTGACAGCAGCTTTGAATGAAATATTAAGAAGAAAAATGTTTTTTTTTTTTTTTTTTCTTTCGCGGTGTAGTTTATAAAAACTGTATGGCAGAAAAGCATTAACTCTTCCAGAAATCTTGAGGCCCCTTTTCACAGTCATAAGAACAGTACTTATACATGGTTATAAACAAGAGAATGTGAAAGAAATGTCATTTTGAAGTTTTTATGCCAATATGGATACGGTGTATTTGAGTAGTTTGCACATAACTACGTATCCATCAGAATATAATGAACTAAAATATATTCTTCGCGAGGACGAAGAAATAGACATGTAAATTTTTTATAACAGTGTCAAAAAATCATTAACTATGTGCAAAACTTAGCAAAAATTGTGGCATTATATTTAATTGTTTTTTTTTATATTCAAAAGTACATAATTTGAGTAGCTTTACTTTTTTGTGTGTCACAATTCTTAATTTTACTTCTTTATTTGCTTCCTTACAGTACGTTCTGTATTTTCGTATTAATCGGAAAAGGTCATTACAATCTGCAACACGGCGCTTACGGGTTTTGTGTGATTGTATTATTAATACGCCCTTAAAACATACTTAATAGTATAAAATTAAAAAAAAATCAATAATCGTAAGTTAATTGATTTTTGCAAAAGGGTCTCGAAGATAATTTTTGCGGCGGGCCTCGAAGATATTTTTTGCGGTGGGCCTCGAAGATATTTTTTGCGGTAGGCCTCGAAGATATTTTTTTTTGCGGGGGAAGGTATTTTTTACGGGGGAAGATATTTTTTGCGGGGGCCTCGAAGATATTTTCTGCGGTAGGCCTCGAAGTTATTTTGCGGGGGAAGATATTTTTTGCGGTGGCCTCGAAGATATTTTTTGCGGTAGGCCTCGAAGATATTTTTTGCGGGGGCCTCGAAGATATTTTTTGCGGTAGGCCTCGAAGATATTTTTTGCGGTAGGCCTCGAAGATAGTTTTTGTGGTGGGCCTCGAAGATAGTTTTTGCGGTAGGCCTCGAAGATATTTTTTGCTGGGGCCTCGAAGATATTTTTTGCGGTAGGCCTCGAAGATATTTTTTGCGGTAGGCCTCGAAGATATTTTTTGCGGGGGCCTCGAAGATATTTTTTGCCGGGGCCTCGAAGATATTTTTTTGCGGTAGGCCTCGAAGATATTTTTTGCGGTGGGCCTCGAAGATATTTTTTGCGGGGGGCCTCGAAGATATTTTTGCGGTAGGCCTCGAAGATATTTTTTGCGGGGGCCTCGAAGATATTTTTTGCGGTAGGCCTCGAAGATATTTTTTGCGGGGGCCTCGAAGATATTTTTTGCGGTAGGCCTCGAAGATATTTTTTGCGGGGACCTCGAAGACATTTTTTGCGGGGGCCTCGAAGATATTTTTTGCGTAGGCCTTGAAGATATATTTTGCGGGGGGCCTCGCAAAAAATATCTATTGGGGCTGGAGTTCTTCCGGTACGCCACTGCGTGAAACAATAAACTAAAACCCGCAAACATAATATGACAGATGACAACCAAAAGTTTTATTACCTGCGGGAATCGATACACCAGGTTGTTAAACCACTTCGACATGGACGCATTTCGTGGCACATAAGATATCCAAGCGGTAATCAATTTCCTGCCAAGTGTTCGCCAGCGCCATGAAACTTACAGACTATTAAACATATTCACCCCGAAGGTCAATACACTTAGCGCCGAGTGAAGTCTGGTCGCTCAAATACTGCGCTGGCTGCTGATATCACCTCCGAATCATTCGAAAAATGCTTCTCTTTCAAACTTTTTTAAAAGGTTTAGAAACAGGAAACAGTCTGATGGAGCAGGAAGTCTGGTGAATAGGGTTGACACTTAAACCCCAGATCCCTCAAAACATCCATTGTCTTGTCAGCCTTGTGAGCCGGCGCATGTCCTGCAAAAAGGGAACCCCTTTCCGCAGTTTTCCTCGCCTTTTTCCCTTCAATACCTCCTTTAATCAACACAGCAAGTTGGAATAGTATTCAGCATTTATTGTTTGGCTCTTCGGGTGATAGTCGGTCAGTAAAATGCCTTCCGAATCTCAAAAAAAAAAAAAAAAAAAAAAAAAACGTTTGCATGACCTTTCCTGCAAACCTTTGAGTCTTGAATTTCTTTGGTCGTGGAGAACCCGAGAGCCGCCACTGCAGGGATTGTAGTTTCATCTTTGGATCATAGTGATGTAACCACATTTCATCAACAGTGACAAGTATAGCATGACTAGGATTTCTACCCCCCCCCCCCTCCTTCTTTGAATCTACACGGCGTCCGAGGGATTGGCAGAAGTCACCCTCAGACCTCATTGTTGTTTCTAAACAAAGAAGTGAACCAGGAGTTGGTTTGTCCCGAGGGTATATCATTCAGCTTTGTGACATCGCTCAGCGGAACTTTTGCTTTGTTGACATGTGCTTCATTTGTTTGCGATATAGCCATTGTCCCCAGAGACGATTTCAGATCTTTTGGGGACCTAGGCGCTTTAAGATTCAAGGTGCCCACTGCCCCTTCTTATCGTCTCAGAAATTCTTAACCGTCAGATTAGCAAAAAAAAAAAAAAAAAAAAAGAAAAGTGAAGTCGAGAAAAAAGTTTTAAAAATTCCATTCTGTCTTCCTATTATTAGAACGTTTTGTAAGAAACAGTGCTGGTGCAATCCCTTTATCTGCCCGTGCACATCGAACTTTTTGTTTTTAGAGATATTTCAAAAAATATTTTTTCGGCTAATAGGAAATCTAAGGTTCGGCACTTTAAATACCAGTAAGAGCTATCCAATCTAAAATTTGCCGCCCCGGTGGCACAGTGGTCTAAGCGATGGCCTCTGATCATTCGTCCGTAAGAGGTCCGGGTTCGAATCCCGGTGAGGCATGGATGTTGTGTTTGTCTTACGGCACTGGCTCTCTCACTTTCCTGGAACCAGTGACCTTAAATTAGGGACGGGCGACTGCTTATAAAGCCCATTGAGCTGCTCACGGTGGTCGTTAAAAACCTCTAATAAAAAAAAATCAATCTAAAATTAAAGAAAATTAAGCTTCTGTTGTGAAAAAACTATTCAACTTAAAGGAAAAAAATATTTTTTGTTTCTCTCAGATTAGGCTTAACTGTTCCTTCTCAAATGTTTCAATTTTCCAATTAGTTCGTTAATTTCCTACTAAAGGCGCTGAAGGACAAAAAATTTGGTTTTCACAGATTTTTCAAAAATTATTTTTGCGAATGATTGGACATAAAAGTTCGTTAAAATTTTCCGATTTTAAATTTCACTACTAGTTCATAAATTTCCCACTAGAAGTTCTCAAAGCGGGAAATTTTAGCTTTGCGCTACGAAGAGATTATTTCAGTTACAGCGAACGTTATTTTTGAGTTTCATACGTTAGGCAAAATTGATTACTTTTAACACCTTTTCAGTTGCAAGATTCTTGGCAAATTTATCGCTAAGGGCGCTGCAAATGAAATTTCGTACATTGCGTGTAAATTGTCATAAAATTTTATAAAATTGGAATGCATTTCAATTATAAAACGTGCTCTTTCCATTGCTTCAGCTTTGGAAAATCATCTTGTTTTTTTTACATTTTGAGCTAAAGTAGGAAACGAGCATAGTATCAAGCAAAAATAAAATACTGGAAGACATTGGCAACCGGAAGAGCCCTCCACATTACAAATCACGGGTAAAATTCATTTTATGCACAGTGCTTCACTTGAAAAGGATGGATGACTTTTCGTGGAGGAATTTTGACATAGACGAATGCCATGGACCAAGAAAGATGGGCAGTAAGAATTTCATCAGTCACTATAGGAAAGCGAGAATGTGAAGAGTTTCTTGAAAGCATTGTTTAGCACGTCTTTTGTAAAAAAAGATCCTGCTTATGTTATCGGTTTGTCCTTCCGTCTGTCCGTCCGTCTGTAGAGACCATATCTCAGTAACTATTAGTCCGATTTGAAAAAATATTTTTGCATTGGGAAGCTTGAAATATGCAAATGATGATCCTTCATTTCGTTTTTTTTTTTATTTTTACGATGTACAATTTCGCCACTACAGGGCGTAAATGTAGATGATGTCGAATTCAAAATGCATTTTATTCCATATATTTGCTTCTAAACATCCGATTGAAAAAATTCTTTTATCCTTCGATTCCATTTATGTCGAAGAGTATTTTAGGTATAGATACTTTTTGAAGTTACGCATAGATTTTCCACTAGGAGGGCGTAGAAGTAAATTACGTTTTCCCCGATATCTCTTCTTCTAAAACTCCGATTTGAAATTTTTTTCTTCAGCGGATACAGATCCTGATGGAAAATCTTTTGCATGCAATTTCTAATTTTTGGTAAAGAGTAATTTCGCCACCAGGGGACGTAAGCGTTTAATTTTTATTTCTGATGTGTTTGCAATAAATTTTGAGCTTCTAAACCCTCGACTGAAAAAATTACTTCGCGGACCGCTGCCCGTCATGTCGATAAACCTTTTCGGAATATTTCTTTCTTAAAATATTGCATGGTTTCTCCTCCAGGGGACGTAAATGTATATCTTATTAATGGACCGATTTGAAAAATTCTTTGGTTAAAGTTTCCGGTGTTACATGTTTTTCATATAATTTCAAAATTTTCAAGTAATTCATAGACTTTCCGCTAGGAGGAGTAGAGTTAAATTTTGTTTCTCCCGACATCTCTGCTTCTAAAACTCCGATTTGAAAAATCCTTTCTGCACTGGATGCAACTCCTGATGGGAAATCCTTTGCATATAATTTTTGGTAAAAACTTTTTGTCCACCAGGGGCGTAAGTCTTAATTTCCGCTTCTGATATATTTGCAGCGAAACCTGAGCTTCTAAAATCTCGATTGAAAAAAATTCGTTTGCTGACCGATACTACTCACGTCGACTAACATTTTAGGAATATTTTCTTCTTAAAATAATGCATGTTTTTTACGCCAGGGGGCGTAGATTTATATCTTATTTTTGTCAATATATCTACGTCTATGAGTCCGATTTGAAAAATTCCTTCTTTGTTGGGTAGTGTTTCCAATGTGAAACGTTTTTGATATAAATTCAAAATTTTGAAGTAAATCACAGACTTTCCGTTAGGGGGTGCAAATGTGAATTGCATTTTCCCCGATATTTCTGCTTCTAAAACTCCGATTTGAAAAATTCTTCCTGTATCGCATACAGCTCCTGATGGAAAATGTTTTTCATATAATTTTTTATATTTGGTAAAGAATGATTTGGCCACCAGGGGGCATAAGTGTTAATTTCTATTTCTGATGTATTTGCAGTAAAATCTGAGCTCCTGAAAACTCGACTAATTTTTTTTTCTTGGACCGATACCACTCACATCGAAAAACCTTTTGAGAATACTTTCTTCCTAAAATAATGCATGGTTTTCCCGCCAGGAGGGCGTAGATGCATATCTTATATTTGTCCATATCTCTGCTTCAAAGAGTCCGATTTGAAAATTTTTTCCTTGTTGGAGAGCGTTTCCACTGCGAAATGTTTCTCATATAAATTCAAATTTTTCTTAACGCACAAGTCTGCAACCAGAATACGTAAGTTCACAATTCCGTTTACAGCAATAGTTTTGATAAATTTAATTCGCCTCAGAACGGAATCAAAAGACGTGCTCATTACATCCGAAAATTCGATGTCATCTTTCTTGTTTTTATAATTTTAATCGGAAAATTAAGGTCTGCATTTTTCTTTTGTTTCGGATTGTGAAAACCAAAACAATACTGACAATGCAGATGTAGAGGATTATAGGAAGGGAGTGTCTGACCCCATTTCTTAAACAACCCTTAGAAATAGGAAGCTAGGAGATTCGGGCTACAGTGCCCAATAGGAAAGCGACACGGAAGCGAGGTAGAAAGGGGGAGGAAAACGTCTTTATTTATCACCGGAAGGCCAGTACCTGGGGCCCGACGGCTTAACGTGCCCATCGGACGCACGCACGGCGGATGTTTAGTGGTTCGAGCGTTCGTACCTGCCTGGGATCGAACCCGAGGTTTTCTTCGTGGCAGTCACGAAAGCTGACCACTAGGCCACCCGCGGCCTGCAATTCAATTTTAGGTTTTGGGGGCCCTAGGCGCGCGCCTAGTGAGCCTAATTGGAAATCCGCCACTGATTGTCCCCAAATCGGAGTTTATGGGTGGAAATTTATCGTAAAAATTATTTCAGTTTCCTCAGACCAAACAAACAGATTGCCAGCATATTTTGTACAAGAAAGAACTAGAAAAGGGTAAAGTAAACAACATTTAGTCTCTCCTATCTGCCTACAGCTCCCAGTATAGAAGAATGCAGTGATTGCCCAAGGGAAACGTCCGAAGGTCAATGCATGTCAAGCCTAGAGATCGAAAGTTTAGAGTAGTGACCCAGCATCCTTCTTTTTTAGTGGAAACGGGAGGGGGAATGAAATTCGGAAACGAGCAGCAAACATTTTCGTGAGTTATGATATTCTGAGCGACAAAACATTTTAGGATCGTGGTCGTTAAAGGGTTAATAGTCAGCTTGCGGTCCTCTATATCCCAGGGCATGATGGGTAAGAATTAGATTTTTTGACACAGACGACCAGCCAGAAGTACATAAAATGATCACCGGAATTTGCGCCATATTGGATGGTCATTACGTGGAAATACAGTAACACAGCATCGACTAACCCACGAACGAGACCAACGTAATCGATATGACTTGTGCATGATGCAGATCGAACATGCCCCTGAGCAGAAACAAGTGACTGAAACATCTTATTTCACTGGTTCGTCGCCATTGTTATCAGAAAGAAAGCGTTGCTCTCCTTTTAGCAGGTGATCAGTCCAAAATGATTGATACGAATCGTCCTCATAAATGACCCCTTTGAGTAACAAAGCTAAGGGGAGAGCAACCCTTTCTGATGCGCAGATTCACTTGTTCAAGCCTCGTCCGGCCCACTTCTTAGACAACGAATAAATACTTTCAGTGCTGATTTCAGCCCATTTTGCAAACCCTGTGTTAATGCGTTCCAGTCGCTTAAAGGGTTAAGTCAAACATAAATTGTAACAGTTATTGTTATAAAAAGGAAATTTAGAAATCGCTGAAAAAAAAAAAAAAAAAAAAAGACACTGCACTCACCAATCATTGAACTCAGATACAAGAAAATACTGAAAATCCCTCCTTCCGGTGGGTTTCCTCCGGCTTCACTTGTTTACGGAACAAAGGAAAAAAGAAAAGCAAACATCGTTCATTTAACTTTCATTTGGACAACAACCACACTGATATCAACAAAACTATTTTTAAAAAGAAATTCTTGGAGCTTTTCCCGTTCAACATTATTCAAGCATCAGTAAGATCAGGTTGTAAAATTTCACGATATTGCGTTTGGGGTTATTTCTGTGCGCTTTCAAAATTTACGTGTCTTAAATGTGAGAATGTCACTTTCCGCTAAAAGAATCGTTCCAAGACTCTCTTATACACTGAAGAGCAATTGAATTAGAGGTACCTGTCTAGTAACGCGTAGCACCACCTTTCGCCCTGATGACGGCGATTATTCGTCTCGGCATGGACTCGACAAGACACCAGAAGCATTGGGAAGTCATACGGATCCACGACCCTGAACAAGCTCCCACAGCTCACGAAGATCTGATGGAGGGTGTTCAGAACCTCGAACATCTCTCTCGAAGGCATCCCAGATGTGCTCGATGGGATTGAGGTCAGGTGACCTAGCTGGCCAAGGAAGCGAGGTCACGTCGGTGGAGTGTTCATCCAACCATTCGGATACAATTCGGGAGCGATGGCACGAAGCATTGACTTGTTGCAGGATGAGGTTCCCAGTGGGATATTGAAGACGCACAAACGGGAGCAAATGGTCATCCAGGATGTCTCGGTAACGTTGACCGGTGAGGGGCGATGTCACACGTACCAGGGGTCCCATTTCAGTCCACGTAAACAGCCCCCAGACGAGAATGCCACCCCCACCAGCTTGAAGAGTACCCTGCTGGCAAGAAAGATCCATCGCTTCATGTGGTTTGCGCCGTACTCGTATCCTGCCATCCGCATGCACCAACGTGAATCTCGACTCATCAGTCCAGGCAACATTTTCCCACATGTCTAGGGTCCAGTGGCGATGTTCCCGCGCCCATGCTAATCTTTGCACCCTGTGATGTGCGGTCAGCAGCGGTACCCTCGTGGGACGATGGCTTCTGTACCCCATAGCGAGGAGATGGTTCTGGATGGTGTGGCTGCTTAACACGTTTTTGTGCACCAGCGTTGAATTGCCGAGTGATTTCTTGCACTGTGGCCCGTCTACCCGCTGTTATAATGTGAGCTGTGTGGCAATCTTCCGGTGGGGCAATTTACCGCCAAACTGTTTGCACTTATTCGAATTTTTGGTTTTTTTTCCAAGTTCCGTTGATCATTTTACGTCAACCAATGTCGACTAATCGTTATATCGACCAGTCGTTACTGTCGACCAATCGTTATGTCGATCAAACGTGCTGTCGACCAATCGTTATGTCGATCAAACGTGCTGTCGACCAATCGTTAATGTTGACTAATCATTACCGTCGACCAATCGTTATGTCGACTAATCATTTCTGTCGACCAATCGTTATGCCGACCAATTGTTATGTCGACCAATCGTTACTGTCGACCAATCGTGTGTCGGCCAATCGTTATGTTGACCAACCGTTTGTCGACCAATCGCTACATACCCGACGATTACATGCCCACGCTTCGATTCCACAGAGAAACGTGACTCATTCGTGAACGAGACATTATGATACAATTCTAAGGTCAAGTTGACATGATTGTGACACTACATTTAGTGGGCGCTCCTGCGGTTAACTCGTAGCGGCACACGTACAGGATGTCTATGGGCATACAATATACAGGAGCCATCTGCTGTACCTCCTGTCTTCCTGCGGTTGGTGTGAGGTTCAAACGCTCTCCGATTCTGTATAACCAAAAATTCGACAAAACCTCTCTGGAACCAGTGGCCCTAAATTAGGGACGGGCGACTGCTTATAGCCTATTGAGTTGCTCACTGTGGTTGTTAAACCTTCAATCACTGAAAAAAAAAAAAAATGCTCTAACCGACCAAGCTACATTGACTGAAGGTATCGCTGCAGATTTGTCGTGTGGATACGTGATTCACCTCTGTAGTACGTCACACTTCTTTGGAACTAGTGGGTCCAAATTAGGGACGGCCCGGTGGCGCAGTGGTCTAAGGCGCTGGCCTATGATCATGCATGGATGTTGTGTTTGTCTTACGGCACTGGCTCTCTCCCTTCCCTGGAACCAGTGACCCTAAATTAGGGACGGGCGACTGCTTATAGCCCATGGAGTTGCTCACGGTGGTCGTTAAACCTCCAATCAAAAAAAAAAAAAAAAAAAAAATTAGGGACGAACGACCGTTTGTAGATTTAAGAGTTGCTCGTGGTAGTCGTTAAACCCGGACACACACACACTAGGGATACGTAAATTTCGCCAAATTAAAAATCAAAATTACGCAAAACAAATACTTAAAAAATTCGCATTTATTCGCAAAAACTGAAGACACACACAAAAAAAAGTATTTCAAAGTTTACTTTTCGTAGTTTACTGTTTTTCAAATTTTACTTACTGGTAGGCAAAGTACCAAAATCCTTAGTTAAAAGCTAACAACATTGTAGTAGTCTCTAAATTATTTTCCTTTAGTCGTTGCCTTCTGTCAGTAATAACGATGTTGTACTTACTGAAATATCTCTCATCATCCACGCTGTTCACAGAAGTATGGAAGCTTTGAATAGCTGCCTTTGCATAGTTTAGGTAGCAGCATTTTGTTGCTTTTAAAATTTGCATGACATCAACAGGAGTCTCTTGGTTGACCACTGTAAGTAGCTGTCTGTGAAACTGATTGTACCCATCGAAGAGCTCATCCAGTGGTATGTCTTTAAAACTGGTATTTTAGAGAAGCTTTCAAATAAAAACTTTGCATTTAAAGATGATGTGGGTGTGGTCGCGGCTACAGATGGACAAAATAGTCAGCCAATAGGCTGGTAGGCTTCATTCCTTGCGTTGGATGTCACGTGGAGAGCCAATTTACCCTTCTAGACGAGCATTACAAAATTTGCAAATCACGATATTTGTATACTTAAATACAATCCCTCGTGGTCAAACTCTTTTAGTCTATCAACTAATTTCTTCTTAAGGCGGACCATATTTATATACGTTCATCAAACGGATCGCGAGCGTTGTAGTTTGTAGTCTACTAGCGAGATGCAAAAACAAACAAGAGCTCATTCGTATTCTTTCAAGGCCAGCCAGCCTGTGCTACTGAGCGGCGCTGGCTGACTCGCCGAAAGAGAAAGAGGCGTGGCCTGGAGTTTCCCGGGTAAAGAACGCTGAGTAGGACACAAACGGCCCAAGTGCTACGCGAAATTACGTCCTAATTTCGCTTTAAAAAATGTTAATTATCGAGATGACGCGGAAAAGTAGTCAATTTTTGGTATTTATTCGCTTATATTGGCAAATTTTACATTTATTCGCATCTATTTCGTAAATACGAAAATTATGTATCCCAAACACACACACACACACACACACACACACACACACACACACACACACACACACACACACACACACACACACATTCCTTTTATGTGACGTTTTGATTTACAAATCACTCCCTGCGCGTATCGCCATTCGTTTAACTTAGCAACTTTCTAATTTTGCTGTTGGGACAGGCGACTGTTTATATACAGTAGGTAAAAGCAGTATTTTGCACAACTTGTTTTTCAGCAATAATTTCGCACAAATAATAATAATAGGGGAAAAAGTATATTTATTTAGCAACAAATGGGCTAATAAAACAAAAAAATACTCTGTTGAGAATTTTGAAAAAATACGGGACGAGACATAGGCGAAAAAGGTATTTTCTGAATGGCAAAAAAGTATTTGCACGCGAGTGATGCCATCACTATGTCATAAATAAAGTCCCAATAATTGTCTAATATTTATTATGCATACCTTTTGCATTAATAATGGCTTGAAGCCTTCTTGGCATAGACTCTACTAATTTTTTAGTCGTTTCTTGTGCAACATTCTGCCATTCTTCACTTGCTGCTTGTTTTAGTTCATTTCTCCCCGAAATTTTTCTTTTCCTTAAAGGCAAATCCAATAAATACAACAAATTCTCTATAGGGTTAAATTCTGGAGACCTCTCGTGAACATTATACAGTAACTACTCTTTTGTAATACGTGCAGTGTGTTTCGGATCGTTATCCCGTTGAAAGAGATAACAATCACTTATGCGTAATTTTGCTGCACTGTCTGCTAAATTGCTGCGCAACACAGCAATATATTTCTCTGCATTCATTTTACCCTCAATAAACGCAATTTTACCCACTCCATTGTAACCCATGCAGCCCCATATCGTTATATGACCTCCACCATGCTTCATAGTTGCTTTGAGATTTTGTTGCTGGAGTTCAGTGTTTGGTCTGCGTCACGCAAATTTTTTACCGTCCGAGCCAAACAGCTTGATCTTTGTTTCGTCAGAAAATATAACATTCTTTCAGAATTCGATTGGTTTACTGACATGAGCTTTAGCGAAATGCAAACGTTTCTGTCTATTTCTTTTACTAATAAAAAGTTTTTTCCTTGCCGTTCTGCCGCGTAACTGTGCACGATGCAGCACATTTCTTATTGTTTGAGCACAACCTGATAGTGTCGCAAGTTGTACAGCTAGAGTTCAAGCACTAGTAAATGGTTTTTCCTCACTTCTTTCACAACATGGCGTTGCTCCATGGTAGTAAGAATCTTTTAGCACAGATAACAGAGGAGACCGGTTCTCCTCTTGTTATCTGTGCTACCAGTTTCTTCGTGCTTTTTCACCACATATCTGACTGTTGAAACATTCAAATTCAAAATTTCACTAATTTATCGATAACTTTTCCCTTTTGTACGCAAAAAACAAATTCTTCCCCGTATATGTTTGGGTAACTCGGACTTCTTACGTGTCATGTTGAACTACAACTCGAGCTGAGCACTGCCGCTAGTCTGAAATTCACACATACAACTGTAGCAACCAGATCAGAGCAGATCATATGTAAAGGATTTTAGGAAGGGAGTGTCTGACCCCAGGTCTTAAACAACCCTTAGAAATAGGAAGCTAGGAGATTTGGGCTAGAGTGCCCGATAGGAAAGTCAAGGTAGGAAAGTGACACAGAAGTGAGGTAGAAAGGGGGAGGAAGACGCCTTTATTTATTACCGGGAGGCCAGTACCCGGAGTCTGACGGCTTAACGTGCCCATCCGACGCACGGCGGGTATTTAGTAGAGCTGAGTTAGGGCTTAATTTTCGGAGCCCGAAGCCGTCCGAGCCCGTGGTATATCAGCCCGAGCCCACCTGAGCCCGAATTTCGTATTGCAAGATAGAGCCCGGGCCCGAACAAGCCCGAAAACTAACTGGCCTTTTCAACCGTTAATAAAAAACAACTCCTTTTCCACACTTCCACTCTCTCCTTCTCCTCCTGCAGTTAACCAATGTATTTCTCAAATGGGGAGTGGGGAAGGAACCTCTATCTATTTTTATAGTGTAACTGTACGATTTTCTTTGACAGTTCGTTTCCACCTGAAGTGCTTCGGGCGGCTGGGCATCCAAAATGATCGGGCGGTGCTGCAATTGTCTGTTGGCCAAATAATGCTAATATTATCGCGCCATAATGAGCTACAATATGTACGTTGCTAAATAAAATTAGCAGGAAGCTACTGCTTGGAGATAGGGGGAAATTATCGTCGGCATGCTATCAACTATCCAATATCTATAGTTCTTGAAAAAGCTTTTCCTTCTTTGCAGAACACACTAATGCGCGGCCTATGGCATTTTCTACCTAAGCCCGGAATAAATGAGCCTAATTGGAAATCCGCCACTGATTGTCCCCATCATGCCCTGGGATATAGAGGACCGCAAGCTGACTATTAACCCTTTAACGACCACGATCCTAAAATGTTTTGTCGCTCAGAATCTCCTCAACCAGAACTAGTTGCCGAAGAATTCCTTTTACTAACTGCAAAGTATCTCATTTGCTAAATCATATGAAATCACATTTATATATAAAACATTTTTCTCGCTCTCGCTCTCTCTAAAAGCCCTAGCCCTCCCGAGCCCGAACTGCAGTAAATATTCTACAGCCCGAGCCCGATTCGGGCCCGGACTCTGCTTCAGGCTCGGGCTCAGCCCGTCTCAGTGGTTCGAGCGTTCGTACGTGCCTTGGATCGAACCCGAGGTCTCCTCCGTGGCAGTCACTAACGTTGACCACTAGGCCACCCGCGGCCCAACTGCAGCAACCACTTGATGTTTGCAGTACTTATAATACCGCTGCAGATCGGTTTATGCAAATTTATGAGGTGACGTATGTGACGTGCCTGCCCCGCAGCACGCACACGACATAAAGGCAGATAGCAGCGATCACGAACGTCTGCGTAGCTCAATTGGTAGAGTGACTTATTCCGGAATGAGAGGGCCCGGCGTGGACAAAAATGACGGAGAAATTTACTTCGTTATAATGGCGCCCGAACTTTCCGGATGACCCGGCCGTTCAAAATCTCGCAATGGTGTGATGTTCTTTCCACACAGCGAGATAGGAAAAATAAGAGAATCCCTTCTCTAGTGCTTCGAAAAATAAATGTATGCGACGTTGCATTCCACACACCAGATTGACTTGGAGTTCTCGTGTGCACATTCTACAGTGGATGGCTGCCTGCGACGATTCATGGTCACGGCTGACCAGTGGGCCATGCACCCTGCCCTCTTTCGAGGGGGAGGGGATGTGACGTGCCTGCCCAGCAGGACTCACACGACATAAAATAAAGGCAGATAGCAGCGATAACGAACGCCTGCGTAGCTCAATTGGTAGAGTGACTTATTCCGGAATGAGGGGACCCGGGTTCGAGCCCCGGCGTGGACAAAAATGAAGGAGAAATTTACTTTGTTATACGTAGTGATGTCACTGCAGTGTGCAAATACTTTTTTTGGTAGCGATTTTTTAATTATTTCTCAGTACACTGTTTTTTTACGAATTCAACAGAAATATTTTTACGTAAATAATTTACATTCATATAATCTTTGCAATGAAATAGTTTTTAGCTCTGTTTATCTTGCTATCATGACATCATTGCAAAAACACTTGGTGTGCAAATACTTTTGTTTACTCACTGTAGATAGCCCTATGAGGAACTCATAGGGCTATCTATATAAACAGTCGCCTGTCCTTACTTCAGGTGCGCTGGTTCCGGAGAGAAGAAGAACCAAGGCCATCCGGTAAGCACAGCACTCACGCCTTATCGTAGACTCGAATCAGGACCCATCTCAGACTACCAGCCCGAAGCCCGCGCCTCAGACCACTCGGCCACCAGTGTGGTCCTTTGTGTTCCTTTTGATGAACAGTGTATATGAAGTCTAAAACATTAATTGCAACTTATAAGTTTGTTTATTTATTTCCTTTTCCTGTGTGCTGGTGGTCACAAACCTTATAAAAACATAAAAGACAGAATATCATTTTTATAGATACAGTGCTTTTTACTGTTTCCCGTGTAGCCATTCTTCAAAAAGCTTGGAAAACTGCATAGGTATGGACGGGAATCGAACCAGCATCTCCAGGTTTACGTTCGAGCACGCTATCCGTTTCACCACCCAGAACAACGAAATCCCAGGCAACTGAACCTAAACACATGTACCTTAGGAATCCGAACTGTGACGCACTGCAGAGATGAATCACGCATCAAAACGACAAATCTGCAGCGATACATTCTGTCCGTGTAGCTTAGTTGGGAGAGCAACTTACTCCGGAGTGACGGAGCGCGGGTTTGGTCTCCGTCATGGGCAAATTTGTGTTTTCACAGAACAACTTTTCGGATGTGCAGTGAACTACATCTACTCATCTTCAGTTTGTTGGAACTTTGTTGCCCTAGGTGGTGTAATGGTAGCAAGTTCAGTCGGGAGATTCGATTTCCGTTCCAGAGTGATGTAGTTTTCAGGTTTTCTGAATAACGGCTACATGGGTGTGATGACATGAGAAAACTTGGGAGATTTTAGGGTCGGAACGGTGAAAAATAAATACAAGCTGGGAGATGGGACGCCATTTCTTGTCAGGATAGCAAGGAGTCGGCTATGTTGTATGTGCCAGTGGAAGGAAGAAGAAAAACAACAACAACAACAAAATCCTTTCCTCAGTGAATTCTACGGGGGAGAGGGGCTCCACAAATGCGGGAGCCTGGGATGTCACGGAAAGTTTTGCTTGGCGCAGGACATTCAGAGAAACCACATGGCTCTATGCAGCTCAGCGTTCTTGCATGCCATTTTATGAGCGCTCTCCAGGGATGAAAAAGTTCGAAGAGGCGTGAAAAGTTACAACGGACTTTCTCTCCCTTAGGTCTCTAAACGTAATCAAGTAACACGGGCTTTTTGCAGTTGTAGCGGTGTGGAATATGGAAACCAGCCTTTAATAACGCTGTTCCACCTAGGTGGAATAGCAATGTAGCAGAACCGACCTGCGGGTTAGGTTATACGAATGATGTTTTAATAACTGAAGGTTATTTAGGGACATATCAAAATTCAGGCCGCGGTCTGAGTGATCAAAGTTCACCCTCCATCTGTGTTGCAATTAATATGACGGGTGGCGATTGGAATTAATATGATGGGTGGCGATTATCTCAACCAGAACTGTGTTGCTTTTGTATCTCAACCAGAACTGTGTTGACTTTGTATCTCAACAAGAACTGACCCCCAGCGTATGCACATGCTGGTATTGCAACTGTGTGCTGAATCTGCTCCAGAGTACGATACAAATACTCGGAAGTGAAAATTCTCATTCAAGCCTAAAACTTCTAATATTTGAATATTATCACTCAAACCGGAGATTGTAAATAAAACTGTATTTAGAACTGTACGTAGTCTCAGCTCTGTATCATATCACTCACAGATCCTTCGCCATGCCTCGGAAGGGCGGCTAAGTAAATTAAGGTGACCGGTTCATGTAAGCAAATTTACTGGTCTGGTAGCAGCTACTAAGAAGTGAGTAATAGAAAGGAAAAATCATCTACTCATACACTATCCTCTTACGTAAAAATATATATATATTACGTAACTTGCAATACTACTTGCGAGGCAAGTGACGGACACCCGTAAAACAATACACCACAATGGGAACCAGTAAAAAGCATATAATAATCAAGCATATGCTGACAATGGCGTTTTTGACATGCACAAGAAAAATTGCCTATAAAGATATAACTAACTGATTTAGCCAAATTATTAATGACCAACCTGATAAAAGGCATGTAAGGAGAAACATTTTTAGTAGCAACGGCAATAATGAAAGTGATGACAATTCCTACAAAGAGAATTGTTCCTGTAGCAATGGGTACAATGCTCAGTCTCTTACACGACCACGGACCCATTCTGGAAAGAGAAGTTCGATCTGAAAATGAAATTCAATTGAGAATTAATTGGTGAAAGTCATTTGCAAAGAAATCAGAAAATTACCTCTTTACAGATTTTATGTCATTCAACTATTTAGCTGGTTACTATCATAAATCCATGAATGAATTAAATTATTGAAGAAGTAACAGAAACAAGAAAATAATCGTTCGATTTACGTACGGGAAATTTTAATTTGCATTCAGAATTTGATGTAATAAGATATTGTAACGAAACGTCATTTTCCTAACTGAAGATTTACCCGTATTAGCAAAGTATAACGCCACGGAAGCGAAGGAAAGTGATGTTATATACGCAGTAACCGTTTCATGCAGTCGTACAAACCATTGTTAAGTGCAAATGTTATGTATCATGTTTTACAGTTAAATCTCGTTTAGTAAAAAAAAAAAAAGACAGCAAGAAAGATGACACCAAGTTTTTGGTTGTATGAGCACGTCTTTTGAATCCGTTCTGGCGCGAATTAAATTTATCAAAGTCAATGGAACCGGTATGGAAAACACTAGTATCTGACCGGAAAAAGAAGTTTCTCAGACGGGGTTTTAATCCCACAGATATTGCGATAAACGGAAAACGTGAACTCACGTCTTCTAGTGGAAGACTTCTGCGTTAAGAAATATTCGAAATTATAAATACACTGGTGTTCAAAATTAAGAGAATTTAAACATTTTGTCGATTTTCACAAAAAGTATGGAACCAAAGGAACAAATTATGCCGCCGAATAAGAATGCAAATCTGCAGACGTACACGTGCGTGTGGGCGGAGCTGTGACAGCTGAGGACATGAAAAGCACACGTGGCTTTTTCCGCGATTAGTTCGCTCGTACTCCTCGGATGTGATTTGTGTCACTGTTGCCAAGCGGTCAGTCTGTACGAGCCTGGATAGTCTACGTTCAACGCGGTCATTAATGGCGTGTGGTTGGCCACCACTTGCTCTCCAGGTGCTGGCATGTCCATCGATGGCATACTCACGGTATGCCCTTGATACGGTTGACCTCGAGTACCCTATGGTTCTTTCCACTTGAGCGACAGAATGATTATCTGTTTTGCGACGACAATGCGTCCACGATCAAAGTCGCTCAGATCACCACTGTTACAAATGTTTGTCGATTGCGCTACACTCTTGGGAAGGCCTGATGTCCGCCTATTTATCGCCTACGTCCGGTTTGGGTCTGTTTCACTCTGCCCGGGAGATTCCCATGTCAACTGACATGGAATCCAGTTGACATGGGAACAAATTAAGTAGGGACGATCACCGTAGGGATGATCACCGTCCCTACTGGAAAAAATTGAATGGAACGCGTCCTTCCAGTCCCGATACGATTCTGCGCTTGCTCCAAACCCCTTCTGAGTGGACAGATTTAAAACTGTTAGTGGCAACTGAGGAAACTAGTGACGTCATGTCAATAAATGAGACTTTTTGACGGTAATAAGAAAGCAAATATGCTGTTGATATGCGTCGCAGATACGTAATACAGAAGATGTTTACACTTTTTCAAACGTTTCTGATAAGAAATTACAGAAAATAAAAGTAGTTCGAAGAACTGAAACTGGCAACAGCCTGTTAGATGAACACGAAAGAAACATCTGCTGCAGTTAAATACCGACGGCTAAGAAAATTGTGCACGTAAACAAGCTGTGGATAGAAGGCTGAGGGAAACGGAAAGTAATGTCGTTTTTGGAAAAGGAGAGAAACACTGTTTGTAACAGAAGAAATTGATTTCTTAATCAATTATATAATCGCTATTATTATCGATCACACTTTTCCATCGTGAAATCAAACTTTCAATGCCGTCTTTATAAAAAGACGTTGGCTGTGATGCAAATAAGTTTGACAGCCCCGTTTTGACATCATCAATATTGTGGAATAATTTCCCATTAAGAAAGTGCTGCAGAGATCTGAACAAATGGTAATCAAATGGTGCAATTTCAGGGGAATAAGGAGGATGGCGTAGAACTCCCCAGCCCAAATCTCTGATCGTCTGCTGAGTCCGTCTCGCCGTGTGAGGTCGCACATTGTCATGCTGGAGGATAACACTCTTTCTGTTGACCAGTGCTGGATGTTTTACAGTAAGAGCTTGCTTCAGACGGTCCAGTTGTTGACAATAAAGGTCTGCCGTTACTGTCTGTCAGGGTTCCAAGAACTGAAAGTGGGCTATGCCAGCGGGAGTCTACCAAACACAGAGCGAAACATTTTTGGGGTGTAGGCCTGGTTTTGGCGTAGGAACTGGTGTCTGACCTGGAGAAAGCCACTGGTTCACGTATAGAACCCACTTTTCATCTTCAGTGACAATTCGATGAAGAAATGGATCCATTTCGTGTCGGCTGAGCAAAGAGTTGCAGATGGTGAAATGCTGGACATTGTTGTCAGGGGAAAGTTGGTGTAGTTCCCAAACTTCTTGTCTATAGACACTTTCCTATCTGTTGCAGGTGCTCTTGAACAGTAGACACCATGATGCATTAAGATGTTGTGATAATTCATCAATAGTTTGATGAGGATATCTGCCTCAAAGGCTGCACGCACCAAGTCATTGACCATCTCCATGGGTCTTCCTGCACGAAGGGCATCAGAGAGATCAAAATTGCCCGACCGGAATTGGGCGAACCATCGGCACATTTTAACGCATTCGGATAAACAGCGCAAATGTTATTGGTGGCCACAGTTGCATTGTTCCCCTTGTGGAATTCAGACAGCATACAATGACGAACATGGCTCTCCTCGAGTTTTATGTCACTCATTTGGTTCTGCAAATTTGGAAGACAAAACCCCCACATAAGTTAATGGCGAATAGTTCATTAACTTGTACATACACTTAATTTGCGTTGAACGTACATAAACACCTCACAACTGCTCCCCAAACTTAACCCCCCAAAAAACGACATTACTTTCCGGTCCCCACAACAGTTTTGCTCTTTAGGAAGAGAAATATTCGTATGCTGTTATTAACAAGAAAGATGACACCGAATTTTCGGTTGTAATGAGCACGTCTTTTAATTCCGTTCCGACGCGAATTAAATTTATCAAAGATATTCAAAGTCAATGGAACCGGTTAAGAAAATAATCAACCGGTTTCTACAATCGATAAAACATCCAGATATAGAAACATGCACTTAGTTCAAACAGCGGCTAAAAAGTATGTTATGAAAATTAACAAATGGCGCACAAAAAGTTTCTCATAGCAGAAGCAAGGTATCAGAGACAAAGAGATTTTCAAATCGAACATTTAATGGAAAAAATATGGAAAGGAACATAATATAAGTCTTCGTCTGCTAGCGGAAGGATTTTGTATAATAGAAAAGTTGAAAATAGAGAAAAATATTCTTCATGGGGAAAGCTATGCTAAGGAAAAAGACCTTTCCAAATACGTCTACCGGAAGCAGAGATAGCGAAAAAAAAAAAAAAAAAGAAGGTTTCGTCCTTTTCACCCCTAGCGGGAAATCTTTGCATTATTTAAAGAGAATAATGCTCCACATCTCTATTGTAGTGAATGGCATAACGTAAAGAAGAAATTTCTTAATAATGTTTTTAGAAGCGGCGATACAGCTGCAAACTAAAGTACACAAACACCACCTACAAACAAAACTGTGTGCTACAAAATTCCTCATATACCAGCCTAAAGAGTTCTACAAGAAAAATGGCATTCGGTGTTGGAAGAATTTTTTAAATCGCACCTGTAGAAGCAGAGATACTGACAAAAACAGATAAGCGTCTGCGCCCCTAGCTGCGATATTGTGCCTTATTTTTGAAAGAAAACAAGAAAACGTGCACACAGAGTTTGCATAGGTACTAATATATGACCAAAGAAAGAAAATTTTTAATCGGGTTTTTAGTCCCGCAGATATTTCTGTAAAGCGAAACGCGAATTATGCCCTCTGGTGGCCGACTTGTGCGTTAAGAAAAATTGAAATTATATGAGAAACATTTCGCAGTGGAAACGTTCTCCAACAAAGAAAGAATGTTTCAAATCAGACTCTTAGAAATAGATATTGGCATAAATAAGATATGAATGCAAGCTCCCTGGCGGGAAAGCAATGCATTATTTTAAGAAGAAAGTATTCTCAAAATTTTTTTCGATGTGAGCGGCATCGGCCCACGAAATAATATTTTTTTCAATCGAGTTTTCAGGAGCTCAGATTTTGCTGCAAATACATCAGAAGCAGATTTAACACTTATGCCTCTGGTGGCCAAACCATTCTTTTACAAATATTAAAAACTATATGCAAAGCATTTCCCATCAGAAGCTGTATCCGGTGCAGAAAGAATTTTTCAAATTAGAGTTTTAAAAGCAGAGATATCGGGGAAAATGCAATTTACCTTAACGCCCCCTAGCGGAAAGTCTATGAATTACTTATTTTGAAATTATGTGAAAAACATTTCCCACCGGAAACGTTATCAAACAAAGGAGCAATTTTTCAAATCGGGCACTTAGAAGCAGAGATATTGACAACAAAAAAGATGACACCGAATTTTCGGGTGTAATAAGCACGTCTTTTGAATCCGTTGTGACGCAAATTAAATTTATCATAGCTATTCAAAGTCAATGGAACCGGAATGGAAAACAATAGATCTGACGAAAGAAAGAAGATTCTCAATCAGGTTTTAAATCCCTCAGATATTGCTGTAAACGGAATCGTGAGCTTACGAACTCTTAAAAACAGAGATCGACAAAAATAAGATGTGACTTTACGTCCCCTGGTGAGAAAACCATGCATTATTTTAGGAAGAAAGTATTCTCAAAAGGTTTATCCATATAAGCGGTATCGGTCCAAGAAAAAAAAAATTAGTCGAGTTTTCAGGAGCCCAGATTTTGCTACAAATACTTCAGAAGCAGAAATTAACGCTAATGACCACTGGTGGCCAAACCATTCTTTACCAAACATTAGAAATTATGTGAAAAATATTTTCCATCAGGTCTTGTATGCGATACAGGAAGAATTTTTCAAATCGGAGCTTTAGAACTAGAAATAACGCAGAAAACGCAATTTACCTTTGTGCCCCCTAGCTGAAAGTCTATAATTGACTTGTAAATTTTGAATTTATAGGAAAAACATTTCGAATCGGAAACACTATCCAACAAAGAAGGAATTTTTCAAATCGGAATCTTAGAAGTAGAGATACTGTCAAAAATAAGATATACATCTACGCCCTCTGGCGTAGAAACCATGCCTTTTTTCATGAAGAAAATTTTCCTAAAAGATTTGTCGGCATGAGCAGTATCGGTCGACAAACGACTTTTTTTTTTCAATCGAGATTTTAGAAGCTTATATTTTGCTGCAAATACATCAGAAACGGAAATTAAGACTTACGCCACCTGGTGGCCAAACCATGTTTTTTCAAAAATTAGAAATTATGTGCAAACGATTTCCCTTCAGGAGCTGTATCCAGGTGCAGAAAGAATTTTTCAAATCGGAGATTTAGAAGCAGAGATATAGAGGGAAACGCAATTTCCATTTACGCCCCCTAGCGGAAAGTCTTTGAATTACTTGAAAATTTTGAAATTATATGAAACACATGTCACACTGGAAACACTATCCAACAAAGAAGGAATTTTTCAAATCGGACTCTAGAAGTAAAGATATTGACAAAAATAAAATGTACATCTACGCTCCCTGGCGGAGAAACTGTGGAATATTTTAAGAAGAAAATATTCCAAAAAGGTTTATCGATGTGAGTGGCATTAGTCCACGAAAGAATTTTTTCAATCGATATTGTAGAAGCTCCGATCTTATGGCAAATACATCAGAAGCAAAAATTAACACTTATGTTCCCCTGGTGGCCAAAGTATTATTTACCAAAAATTTGAAATTATATGCAAAAGATTTTCCATCAGGAGATGTATCCGCTGAAGAATTTTTTTTTCAAATCGGAGTTTTAGAAGAAGAGTTATGGGGGAAAATGTAATTTACTTTTACGCCCCCTAGCGGAAAATCTATGTGTAATTTGAAAAAGTAACTATATCTAAAATACTCTTCAACATAAATGGAATCGAAAGATATAAAATTTTTTTCAATCGGATGTTTAGAAGCAAATATGTGGAATAAAACGTATTTTTGAATTCGACATCATCTGCATTTACGCCCTCTACCAGCGAAATTGTTCATCGTAAAATAAAAAAGAAATAAAGGATCATCATTTGCATATTTCAAGCTTCCCGATGCAAAAATAATTTTTCAAATCGGACTAATAGTTGCAGAGATATCGTATGGTACAGACGGACGGACAAACCGATAACAGAAGCACGATCTTTTTTTACAAAAGACGTGCTAAAAATGAGATATACATCTAGCCCCCCCCTGGCGAAGAAAGCATGCATTATTTTAAGAAGAAAATATTCCGAAAAGGTTTATCGACGTGAGTGGTATCGCTTCACGAGATAATTTTTTCAAATCAGATTTTAGAAGCTCAGTTTTTGCTGCAAATTCATCCGACGCAGAAATTAATACTTAGGCCTCCTTAGTAACCAAACCATTTTTTACCAAAAATCCGAAATTTCAAGCAAAAGATTTCCCATCAGAAACAGAGATGTCGGGGGAAACGCAATTTACTATTACGCCCCCAAGCGGAAAATCTATGCGTAACTTGAAAAAGTGACTATACCTAAACTAGTCTTTCAAAAAAAAAAAAAAAAAAAAAAAAATGAAATCGAAAGAAAGGATCATCATTCGCACATTTCAAGCTTCCCAATGGAAAAAGAATTTACGGACTAATAGTTACAGAGATATGGTGTCCACAGACGGACAAACCGGTAACTTCAGAACGATCTTTTCTACAAAAGACGTCCTAAAAATGCTTTGTACATCATGGAATTAGCATCTGAAAATTTAAAATAAGCAATCATCATCATTGTCAACCATTATCAATCCACTGCTGGACGAAGGTCTCTCCAAGCCTCTTCCACAACGGTTTATCTTGTGCCAGTCTCCTCCATGTTACTCCCGCATACTTTCGAATTTCATCCACTTATCTCCCATGTGGTCTTCTTCTGGGTTTTTTCCTGTCCCTTGGAATCCAATCTAAAATTTCGACTGTCCATCGATGGTCTGTTCTTCTGGCAGTATGCCCAGCCCATTACCATTTCAGGGATTTTACTCTCATCATGATGTCTTCCACTCTTGTCATGTTTCTGATCTACGAGTTCCTCTTCTTATCTCACCTGGTCACACCAAGCATTCACCTCTCCAGGCTTCTCTTTTAGTTAAAGTCCACGCCTCTGCACCAAACGTAAGCACTGGAAGGATGCATTGATCAAACACTTTTCTTTTAAGACATAATGGCATATTGCTCTTGAAAATTATAGTTTCTTCCAAAAGCTCTCCAGGCAAGTTTTGTACGCCGATTAATTTCTTCATCAATGTGACCCTCACTTGATATCTGCTGTCCAAGATAAATGTACGTGTCTGGTTATCTCCAGCTTTTCCCCATCATTCGATAAATCTTCATTTTTTTGTAAAAGCATTGTACATCACTTTTGTCTTCTGAAAGTTCATTTTTAATCCCACTTCTTTACTCTTGTCAGCAAGTTCCTGGATCATACTCTGCAGCTCTGATGGGGTAGTTGCAAATATGACTACGTCATCAGCAAAACGAAGGTGAGTTAGATAATCTCCATTAATCTTTATCCCTTTGTTTTCCCAGTTCAGTGATTGAAAGACATTTTCCAATGTCGCATTAAAGAACTCGGGAGATATGGTGTCACCTTGTCTCACTCCCTTTTCAATTTTTATGTGTGCTGTATTCTCAAACAGCCGAATCTTTGCACTTGCATTTTCATAGATGTTATTAATAATGCTAATGTATGCATCTTCAATACCGCAGGACTTCAAAGCCATTGTAACTGCTGATGGTTTCACTGAATCAAAGGCCTTTTCATAATCGATAAAAGCCATGCACAATGGAAGTTCATATTCCCTCGCTCTTTCAATTAGTTTTCTCAGTACGTGGATATGATCTATTGTGCTGTAGCCACTCCTGAATCCAGCTTGTTCTCTCGGTTGAGCCATGTCTAGTGTGAGCTTCAAACGGTGTGAAAGAACTTTAGTGAAGATTTTATAAACCACTGATAGGAGGCTGATAGGTCTGTAGTTCCTGAGATCCTCAATGTCACCTTTTTTATGTAGCAGGATCATTGTAGCGTTGTTCCAATCCTCAGGAATCTTCCCTTCATTAAGGCATCGAGTGAAAATTTGGGCGAGTACTGTTTCCATTTCCCCACTTGCTTCTTGTATGATGTCTACAGTAATTCCATCTTCTCCTGGAGCTTTCCCCCGCTTCATATTCTTGATTGTATGTGTAACTTCTGCTGGGAGGACTGGAAGAACTCTGGTACTGGTACCTTTCATTATGTCTGGAGTACATGTATCATTCCTTTCATATAATTTGGAGTAGAAATCTTTCATTCTTGTCAAAATTTCGCATCTATTTCTTGTTACAGAACCATCTTTTTTTCTCAGTGCCATAATCTGTTTTCTTCCCTTAGTGAGATGTCGCTTTGAATGACTCCACAACTTAAATAAGCAATATTATTCTTGAAATCAGAGACTGCTATTAATAATATAAGCAATATTATTAATAACAGAATGGGAAATCGCCAATCATCGGTTTTAACGTGTAAAAAAAATAACACCAACCTAATATCCAAAGATAAAGATACGTACGTTTACAACTATTTCAAAAGCGAGACCGACGTAATAGATATGACCTGTTCCATGAAGCATGTCGACTTGTCCGCTATGAAACGTGGAGCAGTCACTAGGTGGCGCTGCAGGCCAGGCATACAAAACACGAATTCTGCTACGGTAACTATTACGAAAGCATTGTGTGTCGACGTAGGTGCCTTTCGTTGTCATCGCTGTTAGCGTACTTCACTTAAACTGTTCCATCAGTTATTTTAAGAAAATAAAGAAATGACTTACTGTGTTCCATTATGCATAACTTACAAGCTCGTGTTTCGTAACAAATACGTATTTACTGAAACGACTAGAGTCCTTCAAAAAAGAAAATGTAAAATAATAAATATAACGCCACGTGTCTTTAACTCTCGCGAGTCATATATACCGCAATTTACATTACAAAATTATTAAAACAGTAGAGAAGCTACCAAAAATCCAAGTTTTGTGTTTCTGTTGCGAGACGTTTACATCTATGGACTTCAATGATCACTAAAATGAAAGGTCTCTATTGCGATATTAATGAAATAAAATTAAATGGTTATCTCTTTTCATATTTATTTCATATTTTGTGTCACTTAATTTCAGTTCACTTTTGATTAAAGTGAGAGTTTATTTGATTTTAAACAACGTATGCATTTTTTTTTATTCAAGGTTTAATGACCACCATGAGCGACTCAATGGGCTATAAGCAGTCGCCCGTCCCTAATTTAGGGTCACTGGTTCCAAGGAAGGGAGAGACCCAGTGCCGTAAGACAAACACAACATCCATGCCTGACCGGGATTCGAACCCGGACTCTTCACGAACGAATGATCTTAAGCCAGCGCTTAGACCCCAACGTATTCATTGGCGAAACCACATCTGTCACCGGTGTTTACATTTTTAGTTGCTGTCTCTACTGCAACCTAGCGGTCAAAACTTTCAACAGCAAGGACACTTTTTCTCGTAGAGATCTCGCTAACGGGCAGGTCATATCTACAAAGGCCGTTCCGTTAAAACTTAGAGTAACTTTTTTTTTTTTTTTTTTTAGAGTTTGCAACAGTGCGAAGGAGAAAAACAACCATGCAGACGACTAACTTAACTGAGGAAGGGGGGCCGCAGGGGCCCGTGACTGCCACAGAAAGGACCTCAGGTTCGATCCCAGGCAGGTACGAACGCTCGATCCACTAAATATCCGCCGTGCGTCGGATAGGCACGTTAAGCCGTCGGACCCCGGGTACTGGCCCCCGGTAATAAATAAAACCGTCTTCTTCCCCCTTTCTACTTCGCTTTCGTGTCACTTTCCTATCGGGCACTCTAGCCAAAATCTCCTAGCTTCCGGTTGTTTAAGACCTGGGGTCAGACACTCCCTTCCTAAAATCATCTACATATGATCTGATCTGATCTCAACTGAGGAAGTACCTATGACAACAGTTATTAGCTGTGGCAGACGATTCTGGTTTTGTTATTGCGCAGTTGTTTAAGGTACGTCTGCATTTCGCCATACAGCTATGGAGATGAGTGAATCAGAGTTAAGAAGTGAAATGCGTTGTGTGATAAAATGTTGCTATCGTTTCGGTAAAACAGCTCCAAAAACAACTGATTTAATGACAAAAGCTTACAAAGATAAGTGTTTGCGTGAGTCAATGATTTTTAGATGGCACCATGATTTCAAAAAAGGGCTTTTATCGGCCAAACTTGCACCTAGGTCTGGTCGACCTGAAACTGTTGTTACGGAGCGTATTGTTAACACTGTTTGGGCAATCATGCAAGAAGATCGGCGAATGACGTGTGAAGACATAGCGGCGTCAACTAATATTTCAAAAACGTCGGCGTTCCGCATTCAAAACGACAAATTACTGTTGCATCGTGTGTGTTCCAGATGGGTACCTCATCACCTGACGAGAGAACAATTGTTAGCCAGAGTCCAGGTGTGTCATGAGTGGAAACAAATGATTGAAAAGGATCCAAACTTTCTAAACACAGTAATAGCTGCCGATGAAACATGGGTCCACTATTTCCACCTCCTCACGAAGCGCGCAACGAATGTCTCGAAGAACACAGGCTCGTCTCCTCCGAAAAACGTCCGCCAAACCAAATCAGCTGGAAGGTGTGGATGATCATTTTCTTTGATCATAGGTGTAGTGTACCAGCATGTTGTTCCTCCACATATTAGTGTCAATGGTGAGTATTACATTTCAGTCTTGAAGCGTCTGCGACGACACATATCGATTAAGCGACCGGAACTGGTTGGTAAGTGAACCCTACACCATGATAACGCCCACCCACATGTGGATGCTTGTGTTCAACAGTTTCTTACGAAATGCAGATTGAAATCCTGGTACAGCCTGCCTACAGTACTGACCTCGCACCGTGCGATTTCTGGTTGTTTCCAACATGAAGGGGAGGAGTTCTGTGGCGCAAAACACAGATGCTGACGTTATTCAAACTGTACAGGTGTCTGTAAAGCAGCTTCCATAAAATGCCTTCACCACATGCTTTGAAAAGTGGACTGAACGATGGGACCGTTGCATGCCATCCGAGGGAAGATATTTTGAGAAAAAATAACATATATTTTGCTGTACCTACATTTCTTCATTTTGTATGATTTTACTTTCAGTTGTTTTTGGAACGGCCATTATATTAACTGGGTCTTTGTAGAAACAAGGGGTAAGGCTGTTTTTTTATATAGGTTCATTTAATGGTAATAAAAAAAATGTATAAAAAGGAGAAGCTCGAAAAGGCGTACTTCGGCTGTTTATCTTTTTAATTATATTGTTCATAGACAAATTGAAATTCGGATTGTGATAAAAAAAATCAACATATGATTGAAATCCACAACCTAAGCTACAAGCTAGCCGAATAAAGGTCGGCCTTGCTTACAACAGTAATATTTATCAATCAATAACACGAGGATGTAAGATGCACCTCAACATTAAACTCGAACGTGGCAAGCTCATAAGACAAACAAAATATATTGACATAACCAACCTTAAAAAACACCATAATACCTTCAAGTTGGAACTGAAGAACAGATTCTCTGCTTTAGAAGGTCTAACATCGGAAGAAGTGGATATTTCTGAAGTTAACAGAAAAATAACCAAAACTCTTATGGAAACAGCAACAAAATTAGCTGGGTCTAAGAACAAGTTGCATGTGCCGCCCCGGTGGCGCAGTGGTCTAAGGCGCTGGCCTCAGATCATTCGTCCGTAAGGGGTCCGGGTTCGAATCCCGGTGAGGCATGGATGTTGTGTTTGTCTTACGGCACTGGCTCTCTCCCTTCCCTGGAACCAGTGACCCTAAATTAGGGACGGGCGACTGCTTATAGCCCATGAGTTGCTCACGGTGGTCGTTAAACCTCAAAAAAAAAAAAAAAAAAAAAAACAAGTTGCATGTGAACAAATTATCAGGAAAAACCAAAATGTTGATGCAAAAAAGAAGAGAGATGAGGACAACTAAAGAAGATGTGACTTCCAAAGTGGAATATATAGAGCTATGCAAGACAGTACGAAAAAGTATCACTGAAGACGTAAGGAAATTCAACAGTGAACTAGTAAGGAAAGCAATTGAATACAACCAAAGCCTAAAGATAGCAAAGGGACATCTCAGTAAGGGAAGAAAACAGACTATGGCACTGAGAAAAGAAGATGGTTCTGTAACAAGAAATGGAGGCGAAATTTTGACAAGAGTGAAAGATATCTACTCCAAATTATATGAAAGGGATGATACATGCACTCCAGACATCATGAAAGGTACCGGTACCAGAGTTCTTCCAGTCCACCCAGCTGAAGTTGCGCACGCAATCAAGAACATGAAGCGGGGAAAAGCTCCAGGAGAAGATGGAATTACTGTAGACATCATACAAGAAGCAAGTGGAGAAATCGAAACAGTACTCGCCCAAATTTTCACTCGATGCCTTGATGAAGTGAAGATTCCTGAGGATTGGAACACCGCTACAATGATCCTGCTACATAAAAAAGGTGACATTGAGGATCTCAGGAACTACAAACCTATCAGCCTCCTATCAGTGGTTTATAAAATCTTCACTAAAGTTCTTTCACACCGTTTGAAGGCAACACTGGACATGGCTCAACCGAGAGAACAAGCTGGATTCAGGAGTGGCTACAGCACAATAGATCATATCCACGTACTGAGAGAACTAATTGAAAGAGCGAGGGAATATCAACTTACATTGTGCATGGCTTTTATCGATTATGAAAAAGCCTTTGATTCCGTGAAACCATCAGCAGTTACAATGGCTCTGAAATCCTGCGGTATTGAAGATGCATACATTAATATTATTAATAACATCTATGAAAATGCAAGTGCAAAGATTCGGCTGTTTGAAAATACAACACACATAAAAATTGGAAAGGGAGTGAGACAAGGTGACACCATATCTCCGAAGCTCTTTAATGCGACATTGGAAAATGTCTTTCAATCACTGAACTGGGAAAACAAAGGGATAAAGATTAATGGAGATTATCTAATCCACCTTCGTTTTGCTGATGACGTAGTCATTTTTGCAACTACCTCATCAGAGCTGCAGAGTATGATCCAGGAACTTGCTGACAAGAGTAAAGAAGTGGGATTAAAAATGAATTTTCAGAAGACAAAAGTGATGTTCAATGCTTTTACAAGAAATGAAGATTTATCGATTGATGGAGAAAAGCTGGAGATAACAGACACGTACGTTTATCTTGGACAGCAGATATCAAGTGAGGGTCACATTGATGAAGAAATTAATCGGCGTACAAAACTTGCCTGGAGAGCTTTTGGAAGAAACAGTATAATTTTCAAGAGCAATATGCCATTATGTCTTAAAAGAAAAGTGTTTGATCAATTCATCCTTCCAGTGCTTACGTATGGTGCAGAGACGTGGACCTTAACTAAAAGAGACATACAAAGGCTGCAGACAACTCAAAGTAGCATGGACAGGTGCATGCTTGGTGTAACCAGGAGAGATAAGAAGAGGAACTCGTGGATCCGGAAAATGACAAGAGTGGAAGACATCATGATCAGAGTTAAATCCCTGAAATGGCAATGGGCTGGGCATACTGCCAGAAGGACAGACCATCGAGGGACAGCCGAAATTTTAGATTGGATTCCAAGGGACAGGAAAAGACCCAGAAAAAGACCACATGGGAGATGGGTGGATGAAATTCGAAAGTATGCGGGAGTGACATGGAGGAGACTGGCACAAGACAGACCGCTGTGGAGGAAACTTGGGGAGACCTTCGTCCAGCAGTGGATTGATAATGGTTGACAATGAACACGAGGATTGTACCAAAAGTAATGCAAAAGTGGGCATAACCTTTTTATTAACTGACAGAGGTCGTTCAAATTGCACTTGTTGGTAGAGTAACTCTTCCTCTATAGTAAACCCTTCTTCTTCGCTCCAGGTAAATAATGAATTCCAAGCAGAAGCAACGTGCCGTCATTGAGTTCTTGACGAAGGAAGGGTGTAGGCTGTCCGACATCCACAGAAGGCAACAGAATGTTTACGGAGATGACACCATTGACAAGAGCAATGTGCACAGATGGATGAAGAAGTTTAAAGAAGAGGAAGCCAGCATTAAAGACAAACCACGCAGTGGGAGATCATCATCTGCTACCACTGACACGAATCATCAGCGAGTGGATGAATTAATTCACGCCGAGAGATGAGTCATAGTTCGTGAACTTGCTTCACAACTGGACTTTGGTCACAATGCCATACAGAAGATGGTGGAAGACTTAAGGTATCGGAAAGCGTGCACAAAGTAGGTACCTCGACAGTTGACACCCGATTTGAAGGAGAGAAGAGTGGAAGTCTGCTCTGATCTGCTGGAAGCGTTTGAAGGCAATTAAAACACGTTTTTTTTTTTTCGATATGTTGACAGGGGATGTGCACAGATGGATGAAGAAGTGGGTGTATAAACGTGGGCGTATCTGTTATCTTTACGATGGATATAAATTTGGGCGTATCTTTACGCGAATCAAGAGTCAGCGATCAGCAGAGAAAGTCATGGTGACTGTTTTTTTTTGGGGGGGGGTGATGAAAGGGGTGTCATTCTCCTTGATTTTCTGGAACGTGGCCGTACCGTGACCAGCGAGCGGTACATTGAGACACTCAAGAAGCTTAGAGAAGCCACCAGGAGGAAGAGGCCGAACAAGAATCTGAAAAGAATCCACGTTCACTTCCACCTGTTCTGTCCGTTGAAGGACAATTTCAGGGGACAACGATTTAATGACACAGACGAGGCGAAAGTGGCTGTGAAGAAGTGGGTACAACAGTCCACACCTGAATATTTTCAAAAAGGATACGAGAGTTGGGTTCAACGATGACGCAAATGCATTGCTTGTGATGGAGTCTATGTTGGGTAGTATGTATGTGTAGAGAAAGAGTTACTCGTATATACCGGTAGTCAGCTGAAAAAGCAAATTAATGTACTAAATTTATAAAAACGTCTTCATCACCAGAATTAATATATAAAGTATAGTGTTTTGAATAAAATGAAATAATATAGAGAAGAAGAAAAAATCGGACTAAGTTCTTGTGCCTTCAAGACCGAAGTGGTGGCAACAGGTGAAAGAAAGGCTGACCTTTTGAATCTAATAATATATATAAAATATATAAAAAAATATATCACAAATAAAGGTAGGGGGCAGTTCTCGTCTCCCACTAAACAAGCCATTTACCCTATATTACGAGTCCAGAATTAAATCTTCAGCAAGACATGATGTTGATATTCTGCCTTTCCCGTTTTCCTGAAGATGAGACAAGATACAACTACGGGTGTCCTGTCATCAATAGCCACAACTCACCTTAATTATCACGTAACCGATATCTTTTCCTCTCCGAAGATTGCGACATGAGAAAAATACATCTGTGAAGAACAGTGGCATGCCCAAGGGTAGGGTTTGGATACTACCCCCCTGCCCTTAAAAAAAATTTAAACCTTTCGATATTTCACAAACAAGATTTTAAAAGACAAAGTTCCGTTAGTATTTGAAATTGTTTTTATGTCTCATGGAGCAATAATTGAACGTGCATGAAGACGAGGAAGCGACAAGGAGCCAAGGACCAGGACGTCCCATTGTAATGAAAAGCCAATACATTGGTGTACTGAAAGTTTCTGTTGCGACGACGCAATGCCAAATTTGAGTTCCATGACTTATTTTAGATTACTCGAAAGCAAGCTGAAAAGCAAGGAGTTTTGATTAAAATACCAAGAATCGCATCAAAACAAAAACAACGCTGTAACATAGACCCAGAAAACCTAGAAGGCTATTACAGGATTTCAATTTATGTACCATTTTTAGAGATGTTTATTAGTGCTTTGGAGAATAGATTTATCGCAAACAAATCCGTCTTATCAGGATTCCAGCACTTTTCTCAACTTGTCGTCTGCACAGATTAATAGCAAATATATTTTTCAATTTAGAACCACCAAATTTGGTATACTATCTCATGGTACTCTAACTTAGACCGTAGACGATTTTTGGAAGGAGTTAGAGCCCGGGATTAAGTGCCCCCTCCCCACACACACACAAAATTTTCGTAAAAAGTTCCATTTTTTACTTTTTTTATTTTGAACTAGATTTTATTGTTTGTTTGTCCGCTATGAAAATCTACAGTTTTCTATTTAGAACCACCAAATTTGGTATACTATCTCATGGTACTCTAAGTTAGACCGTAGACGGTTTTTGGAAGGAGTCGGAGCCTGGGGTTAAGCCCCCCATACAAAATTTTCGTAAAAAGTTCCATTTTTAACTTTTTTAATTTTGAATTAGATTTTATTGTTTGTTTGTCCGCTATGAAAATCTACAGTTTTCAATTTAGAACCACCAAATTTGGTATGCCATCTCATGGTACTCTAACTTAAACCGTAGACGGTTTTGGGGCGGAGTCGGAGTTCGGGGTCAATGGGCCATCATACAAAATTTTTGTGAAAAGTTCGATTTTTTACTTCTTTGTTTTGAATTCGAATTTCATACTTTTCGTTGTGATAAGTGCAAGAATTGAATTTTTTGTGACAGGTGCTTTTCAGTGAAGAACTGCAACACAATTCAACATCGGAACTGAAGGTAAGTAAACAACAAAAATCAAACGGAAAAACTAAAAATGCTGTGTGCGTATCTACAGAGAATAAAATTCAAATTCAATGAATAAATACAATACAGTACTAGGTATGGTTCATGCCGTGAAGATTTAATGGTTTTCATCTGTTTTGTACAAAATTTACATAGTGAATTATCCCCAAATTCTCCCGAGCAACGGGGGGCACCAGCTAGTACATTTTAAAAGTGCACTCATAACACATTTAGTTGTATGAAAAAATAAATTTCATAATCCCCGCCCCATCAGAAAAAATTTCTGGGCATGCCACTGACCAAGAAAAAAAGAAAAAATCCTTTTTTGACTTACCCTGCTCAAAAGTAATATCCTTGAAATCCAACAGAGTGAGCTGAGTTTATTGCAGAGCTTTGTGAAACAATTAGTTTTGATGCACAGTGCACATTGGCTGTGTTGTTAAAAAGAATGTTACGCGACACTATCACGAAGGCTTAATCTGTAAACAAGATTGCGACATCGCGGCAAACAAAAGTATGACGGAGCTCTATCGCATCACAAAAAGTATGTCACTTTTGTTATCTCAGATAACAACAGGCTCTTCTGATAACGACTGGCCTGCTCTTATGCTGCCAAAGGTTAGGATGATATTTCCACCAAATTTGCAACAGCTATTAAAATTGCCTTTAAAACGTTAACAAGAAATGTCATATTAGGCATCTTTCACACGGAGAGGGTGCACTACGATTCCCTCAAGACTGCCGCCAGATGTTAGGATCGTGTAATTCTAAACATTAGCATCAGGTTTGGAATTTACAAACTGGGCTCATCATCTATAATAATATGGGTGCTGCTACAGATGTCCACCAATAGGCGTGATTCTCTTAAATATGGCCTTGCGATCTTCTGAATACCGGGAGACCGCGGATGGCCTAGTGGTCAGCGATCGTGACTACCACGGATGAACCTCAGGTTCGATCCCAGGCAGGTACGAAGGCTCGAACCACTAAATATCCGCCGTTCGTCGGATAGGTACGTTAAGCCGTCGGGCCCCGGGTACTGCCCCCCCCCCGTAACAAATAAGTGCGTCTACCTCCCCCTTTCTACCTCGTACCCGTGTCACTTTCCTATCGGGCACTCTAGCCCAAATCTCCTATAGCTTCCTATTTCTAAGGGTTGTTAAAGATCTAGGCTCAGATCCCCCCGTTCCTAAAATCCTCTACTTATGATCTGATCTGATCTGAATACCCGGTAAGTAGAGGTCTGCACGGCCCTTCTTTGATGAGCCCGGTCCTGCGGAAGCCCATCCCGTCCCGTTTCAAATATTAGACACTCGGCCTGGCCCGGGCCAGTCGATTGTACCTCTTATTGAGGCCCAGCGCGTGATGTGCCATTTGGTATTATTTTGTCTTTCTATTGTATGTTATTAAATGGTGAATAATTAAATAATGAAATGAGATATTATTGAAGATATTTAGTTGAATGTAAGCCTAAAAATATTAACTAAACTTTAACAATTATCTAAGAATATAATCTTTAAAGAGAGAGAGAGAAAAGGGAAGATTAAGTGTGTTCAGAATCTCCCTTTTTCCGAACTAGTAAGCGGTAACACTACAAAAGTCAATCTCTATGCAGATTAGGAGTAGGAGAAAAAAGCGATGTCGTCCCACTCTCTCCTACAAAGACACACATACACACCCCACTCTACTACAGACACTCCTCCACTCTACACAACACACACACACTCGCTCGGGGTCGAATCCCCTTGTTGTCAATAAGCCTCAAAGTGGTTTTACCACCTTAATACCAAAAGATGGTAAAAACACTGTGAGTGTCTCTTCTTGCTTTTCTGATTACGCCCCGGGCTATGTCATGGAAATAAGTAAAGCCAGCAAAACAGTTAAACAGACCAGGAAATCGAGGAACACGACTTTTTTTTTTCTTTGCCATTGTGATAAAAAGAATGGGTCGACTTAAGTGTCTGGGGAAAAGCCCGACCCGGCCCGTGCTGACCTCTACCGGGAAGTACAGCAGTAAAATTGCTTATTTTCGTTACCGAATTGTAGTCGACCTTCTCCTTTACTTTTTTGCATCCTCGAAATGCCAAGCATTTTGAAGAATTCAGATAGAAATTATGCTGAGTCAATGAAGGAAGAAATATTGCTCATAATACATGGGAAATCGATAGAATATTATAAGCAAAGAGAATATAAATTCTGAATTTGCTTGCAACACTTACTGGTTTTCCATGTAACACCTCTCAGAAAACTTGAAAATTTCATCACCCTGGAGCTGGAGTCGAACCCTGATCTCCCGATTTCCGTTCGAGTATGCTAACCGTTACCCCACCCAAGACAGTGCGATGGGTCAAAACGCTATGAGGAAGCAAAGATGATTCGACATGCGAAAATCTGAAGATGCTCAGATTCCGAAGCTAAGTTTGCTTAGTCTCAGTTGCTTGGAACTTCACTGTCCTGGGTGGTGTAACGGTTAGCATACTGGAACGGAAATCGGTAGATGCGGGTTCGATTCTCGCTTCAGGGCGGTGAAATTTTTAAGTTTTCTGAGAGGTGTTACATGGATGACCGGTAAATGTTACAAGCAAATTCAGAATTTATATTCTGTTTGCTCAGAATATTCTAGAAATTATTCTGGAAATTTACTTAGGAAGTCGCTAAAATCTCGGAGATGCAACCTGTGTATTCTGACGTTTACTGCTATGAATGAACGTTTTCCTTTAGAACACTGAATAGTTGTTCTTCTAAACATATTCATTTCCGAAGATTCGCAAACAGTTTTTAAAGGAAACAGTTTACTAGAGCATTTCTGAGAAGTTTATACACAAATATGCGAATCCTCCTCTGCGCTACATGAACTTTTGAAAAATTTGTGAATGAACTACGTATTTCGATAGGCATTTTGAACGGGTCTGGTACGATTCGTCCAACAACGATTGGTCCAATGCCGATTCGTCCAAAGGGACGATTCGTCCAATGGACAATAGGTACAAAGGTACGATTCCAATGGTACGATTGGTCCAATGCCGATTCGTTCAATGGGACGATTGGTCCAATGCCGATTCGTCCAATGGACGATTGGTCCAATTCCGTCCTATCTGTCCGAAGTGCTACTCGTGCTATAAAAGTTTCATCTGTTCTGATTCTATCTCCGATGTTATACGGGACCAGCTGCGGGGCTTTTTATTAGGTTTTATAACATATTTACAAATACTAAATATCTAGATTGTAAATTAAAATCTTCAAAAAATGCCCGCGGCCTAGGTGCTTTGCAAACAGCTGAGAAATGCTCCATTGAGTGCCTTTTACCAGGTTTATGTAAAATGTTTACAATTACCAAATATACGGAAATAATCTTTCTAAAGGATATAAAGAGGAGAATAATTTAAATTATTACTCCTTTCTGGAAAAATGAAAAAGTTTACCGTTGGTAAGATGATACCATTGGACGAATCGGCGTTGGACCAATCGTACCATTGGAAGAATCGGCATTGGACCAATCGTACCATTGGACGAATTGTCATTGGACCAATCGTCGTTGGACGAATCGTCCGGGACCGCTTTTGAACAGGTTCTCGAAAATATCATCCCAAGTAGATATACAGACATTTCGTGCCTTATGAAACTGAATTTAACGGGGGGGGGATAAGCAAGTACTCCTCACGAAAATCACTTCAATATGAACAATAATAGTGCATTCAGTGTTCGAAATAGAAATTTTGAAGTGCCGGTATGCTCACATTTAGCTAAAAATCCTCCGGGGAAAAAACCTTTGCCAAAAAATCTCCAAAACTGAAAAAGTAAAGAAAACAAATCCCATGAAGAAAAACAAAAAGCTTCAGAAGTTTTTATAACAAAAAACTTCTGCTTATAAATAAAAACTTCTGCTTATAACGAGGAGTCTCTGCTCCGAGACCAACGGATTAACGAGACTTCCGAACCTCGACTAATCATTAGCGATTCAGCTGGACTTGAACCCAGAACTTTAAGGTTCCGAGCAGAGAAGGTAGTTTCCTTCCAATAAGGACTTTCATGAAGTAGAAAGTCGGGCAATCAGAACCTCTACAACCGGAATGAATGTTTAGTCTTAAATTAAGAGGAGTCTCACCGCCCTCCAAATGCGTTCACCACCCCACGACCCTTAACGGAGGACACGAGGTTTCAAAATCGCTTTATTATTATTCATCATAAGAAAACATAAGAGGGAGACGTATAGTGTTGGGCGTCTCACTGGGAAATAATACAAACTGTTAAAACATGATGGTATATACACTGCAATGACAATGGGGATGAATAACAAATGCTGCAAGCAAAGCTTATTGAATAAAAATTGCAGAAGTGACAGAGAGAAAACACATCGTGTCACATGACATTGGCTGGGCATGATTTACAGGATAACACAGGCGAAACAATAGTACACAATTAGAAAAAGAACAGCACAAACACCGCCGTGAAGGTAAAACATTACATACATGAGATAAAAACACAGCGTGCACAATTGTGCAAGTTATTTAACGAGGGCACCAAAGCAACATAATACAGGCGGGGTGAAAGTAAGTAATGTACACGAGTAAGCATGAAAGTACACTGAGATGACATTAGCATTCACAATTCAACGGTAGCGTGGATTGCACGAGTCGTAGAGTGGAGGAGGGGCACCAGGATGCCACGGAACTCAGCAAAGGAGGTGTAGAATGTCCTAGGGTACTGATAGGTGTAGCAGTCCAGAATCAACCGCAAACCATGGAGCGGCCGGCGCCGAGGACACGAGGCACATTAAGGTTTCTATGTTCAAGAACGCGAACTCGTAAATCAAGGTAAAAAAAAAAAAAAATCATTTCTGAAGTTCGCACTACTAAAATTAATGCCGGTATGTAAATTCCGGGTAAAAAAAAAATGCCGGTGTGAAACACAACAGTTAAAAACACACATTCACGATTTAAATAAAATTATTCACATATTAAAAGCACCTCACATTAGAGTCAAAAATATAAGTAAACAGCCCGAAGGGGAAGTAGCAAATATGTAACACCAAAGAATACAACGTAAGGGTTTGGCGTTATATATTTGATACTTCCCTTTCGGGCTGTTTACTTATATTTCTAATGATGGGACTATAGTAGCCCCGAAAGATCTTAAATGTATTTATTTTTTATTCTAATGCGAGGTGCTTTTAATATGGGAATAATTTCATTTAAATCTTGCATGGATGGTGTGTGTTTTTAACTGTTCATGACACCAAAGTAACAGGTGTGAAGTATGGCATTTCGCAATCGCCCACAACCCCTAGAACATGGCTTATAAAAGTGGAACGCCCGCCTCAGGGGCGTAAAGATAGCCCCCGCAAACCCCGCGTCGCGGGGGGCCCGTGAATTTTAGTGGAACCAGATCTATGTATGTATTATATTACATTTCTTTATTTATTTAACAATTTAATTTTAGACAAGAGGTTTTCTACTTGCTCTAAAAAATTTTGTCTTAAATTTTCTGTCATTTGGATACGAAAGTTTTTGAACTAAAGGGCCCCATTGACACAGACTTTAATCTGCGTGCCGATTAGATATAAGATCAGATCATATGTAGAGGATTTTAGGAAGGGAGTGTCTGACCCCTGGTCTTAAACAACCCTTAGAAATAGGAAGCTAGGAGATTTGGGCTGGAGTGTCCGATAGGAAAGTGGCACGGAAGCGAAGTAGAAAGGGAGAGGAAGACGCCCTTATTTATTACCGGGGGGAGGGCAGTACCCGGGGCCCGATGGCTTAACGTGCCCATCCGACGCACGAAGGGCGATGTTTAGAGGTTCGAGCGTTCGTATCTACCTGGGATCAGACCCGAGGTGTTCTCCGTGACAGTCACGAACGTTGACCACTAGACCACCCTCGGCCCAAAATGCTCTAGTAGATCAGATCATATGTAGAGAAGTTTAGGAAGGGAGTGTCTGCCCCCAGATCTTAAACAACCCTTAGAAATAGGAAGCTAGGAGATTTGGGCTAGAGTGCCCGATAGGAAAGTGACACGGAAGCGAAGTAGAAAGGGGGAGGAAGACGCCCTTATTTATTACCGGGGGCCAGCACCCGGGGTCCGGCGGTTAAACGTGCCCAGCCGACGCACAGCGGATAGTTAGTGGTTCGAGCGTTCGTACCTGCTGGGATCGAAATTGAGGTTCCTACCTTCGGTCATCGCACACTCAAAGTAGGCTTGATGGACTTGCGATGATAAGCATTGAAAATGATCGAGCCAGACGAAACGTGACGAAACTGATTGAAATATTCGCTAAGAAGAACGTTAGAAGAGAATCCAGATTTTAGTAACGTAAGTTTTCTTTATTTTGTAAAGTATGCTTGCTTCTTGAATTTAAAAGATAAGTCACTAAAATGAAAAAATATCGCAGAGGTATTTAAAAGTAGAAAAATGCAAAAACACTTGTTCTTCCCCTTTCTCAAAAATTATTGTATTAAGGAATTAACAGCTTTAAAGGAAGTTCGAAACCAGACACTCGAAGATCAGTATTTGTTTTTACTTAATTTTATATCGTCAACATTTGTCGTTTGAAGATTTTGCACTTTTTTCACTGAGTACTAAATTTATCGAGGATACTTACCTAATTAAAAGCAATACATAAGTGATCATACAATCAATATCTAGAAAATAATTTTTTACTACGGCGAAGTAAAATATTTGCCCTCAATTTGTGCATAAATTTTTACTATGTTGGGGGTCTGTTAGGAAAATTTCGCGGGGGGAGATTTTGCGTTACGCCACTGGCCCGCCTGTAATGTATGCAGCCATAAAGTGTCAAACAACATGTAAATATGGGTGTGATGTTATTGGGTGATACTGCTCATGCTTGGAAAGTGTCCTGCGTTGTGTACGTCAGTGACTGTTAAACGTGAGTAGTGTGAGACAGCGCACGGGCCTGTTCTTTTCTTTTTTTATTGGAGGTTTAACGACCACCGTGAGCAACTCAATGGGCTATAAGCAGTCGCCCGTCCCTAATTTATGATTTATGGTCACTGGTTCCAGGGAAGGGAGAGAGCCAGTGCCGTAAGACAAACACAATATCCATGCCTTACCGGGATTCGAACCCGGACCCCTTACGGATGAATGATCAGAGGCCAGCGCCTTAGACCACTGCGCCACCTGGGCGGCCCGGGCCTGTTCGTACGTACACAAATATTGTGTTGTGTGTTTTAAGAAAATAACTTGTAATCCTCATGCTGTAGTACAGATACTGGTGAACAAGGTGACGCAGAAATACCAAGCGGACGACACGGCTCCAACGTACGTCAACAAGCAAATTGCAAGGCAGTTGTATGGCGTTTTGGAGCAACATGTCATTGGAGGCGCTGACATGTTTCCAGGACAGACATTGTGGCGTGATATTGATGAAACATCGGACACGTTATCTGAACATAATGATACACCGGGTACTCTAGCATACAACATGCCAAGCAGTTCGAGTTCCTATGAACCATCACCCCCTAAAGGGAAAGGGAAAAACATTCACGAACAGTTTTTCGGACAAACCATGCAGAGTGTCTATGACAATGTGTAAGTCGCAAAGAAAACCGTTGGGGCACTGCCTACTCTCAACATATTGCTATGACGTGGAGTGAGGTATGTATACGACATTTGCAACTTAATGGTGTTGTACGTGGTCTCACTCGACATGTAGGTGCTTCATATCTAACAGGTAAATGTTGTTTGACACTTTATTGCTGCATTCATTACAGGCGGGCATCCCACTTTTATAAGCCATGTTGTAGGGGATGCTGGCGATTGCGAAATGCCGTACTTCACACCTGTTACTTTAGTGTCATTCTTGTCCACCACAGAACGTTCCGTGACGATTGTCGTCTGGAATTCCGATAGTAGTATCCCTAGTGAGTGCATTCTGGACGTTATCTTTAAAAACTGTTCGCGAATCTTCGGGAATGAATTTGTTTAGAAGAAAAACTGTTCCAGTGTTCCAAAGAAAAATATTCATTCACTGCAATAAAAGTCAGAATACACAGGTTGCATCCTGGAAGGGCCGCGGGCGGCCTAGTGGGCAACGTTCGTGACTGCCACGGAAAGGACCTCAGGTTCGATCCCAGCCAGGTACGAACGCTCGATCCACTAAATATCCGCCGTGCGTTGGATGGGCACTGGCCCCCGGTAATAAATAAGGGCGTCTTCCTCCCCCTTTCTACTTCGCTTCCGTGTCACCTTCCTATTGGGCAATCTGGCCCCCAAATATCCTAGCTTCCTATTTCTAAGGGTTGTTTAAGACCTGGGGTCTTTTTTTTTTTTTTTATTGGTTGGAGGTTTAACGACCACCGTGAGCAACTGAATAGGCTATAAGCAGTCGCCCGTCCCTAATTTAGGGTCACTGGTTCCAGGGAAGGGAGAGAGCCAGTGCCATAAAACAAACACAACATCCATGCCTCACCGGGATTCGAACCCGGATCCCGTTCGGACGAATGATCAGAGGCCATCGCTTAGACCACTGCGCCACCGGGGCGGCAAACCTCGGGTCAGACACCCCCTTCCTAAAATCCTCTACATTTGATCATTTGCATCCTGGAAATTTTCTAAATGCTCGCCATTTCGAGGGTGTTTTAGGGAATAAAAAAGTAACAATTCCGTATGTAAAAGAAAGTCGACTATAGTTTTACTGCTGTACTTCCCATGTATTCAGCAAATCACAAGGAAACATTGCCGCTGCGTATAGACATATTTGAGAGGACCACGGCAGTTGATGAGAATATGTAGCTCCATCTATATTTGAGATGTTGACCCCATTAGTGAACCTGAAGCCAGACTCAAGTGCGTCTGGTGGCAGTTTGGGGGGGGTCCTGGGCCTGCCGCCAGACACTAGTGACCGGGTGTTGCCCGCGCACACCTTTAAGTGCAGACCTGCATGAATTTTTAACTGATGAAGCAGTGCAGGCTTTCATACAAAGCGGGTGCAAGTGCGAACAGATGCCAGCCCGGTAACCGCCCGTCGATGTCAAAACTTTGCTACGGGCACGCACTTACTTGATTTGTTCATTGGACAAAATGGCGGTCTTCACACGACGCCGTTGCGATCTGCCTCTCTCTGCCCGCAATTTTTTAGCCTCTGTCAAATGTCTGAATGGTGTGGTTGCTTTCTTTCTTCCTTGTTTTTTTTTTTTTTTTTTGGTTTTAAAAAGTTGTCGGGTATATTACATTAAACCGAGTGTAACCACTTAATTTATGACAAGATCACACTGAGAAAAAAAGTTTGTTTGAAACAACAAAATAGTTATGCTGAGCTGATTTGTCGATTTATCTTGTTGCTTTAGCCAAACTCCATCGGAATTGTTTTGTTGTCAACACAAAATTATTTCGTCTTATTTTGTTAATTCAACTATTTGGAGGTGGCATCGATCTTACGCCAAAGCGCACGTGATTACTAGCTACTCCTACGAGCACTACCAGACTACCACTGACCAGAAGAATCTCGTTTTGCGCTTAAGATTTCGTTTTGAATTATGGCTGACTGCGAAGTGAGTGCATTGTTAGAAAACTGGGAGCTGTCAACTCAGACAGAAACATTCAGAGGTAAGAATTTCTAAGCCATCTTAAAAATTCTGACGTATTTTTATGCTAGTGTTTATTGCGTGTTACTTTGGTTGGATTCAGTGAATTTCAGTGATAATTTGGCTTCACTTTGTAGACTCATAATTACAATGAACACGATAGAATCCGCATCTTATTAGATGCACAGGAGCACGTATTAAATTTAAACCCAGATTTCTGATAAATCAATAATACATTTCTGATAACGGCTTGCGGTTCCTGATCACAAATAAAAATTTGCACATGAGTTAATGATAAGAGTTGTAATTTATATAGAGAGAGCTTGATTTCATGTATAGGCTATATATACACGGTGTTTCAAAATTCGTGCAGCAACCAAAGATTGCATGGTGATAGTACCCTGAAACATATACACAGTGCGTCAAAGAATTTTTAAGACTGGCGCTAGATTTCAGCCTACGGTGGCGCCACAAGTGTAATCGCGAATGCGTTATAAACCGTGACCATCTGCTTGCTTTCTGCTAAAAGTACTGCGCAGTTGTTAAAGTAACTCAAACGAAACGGGCGTTCATTAGAGAAGTAAAAATTTTTTCATGTTGAATTATTAAGATGGAACAAAGGGCTGTTATTAAATTTAACGTAAAACTTGGTAAAAGTACATCGGAAACGTACCAAATGATGAAACAAGTTTACGGTGAGTTTTGTTTAAGTAGATCAAATGTTTTCCTGTGGCACAAACGTTTTTTGGACGGAAGAGATACGCTAGAAGATGATAAGCATACCGGAAGACCAAGTTCATCTAGGACACCTGAGATTATTGGAAAAGTGCGTGATTTCGTGGCAAACAATCGATGTGCGTCACTAAGAATGATGGAAGAGTCTTTAAACATCAACAAAGAAACGATTCGAACCATCCTGCATGAAGATTTGGGCAAAACAAAAGTCTGTGCTGAATTTGTTCCACGCACGTTAACCAATGAACAGAAATCAAGGAGAAGTGCACATCATTTCAGCCGCTGAAAATGATCCAAACTTCTTAAAATCGACTGTTACAGGTGATGAAACATGGTGTTTTCGATATGATCCTAAAACAAAGCGAGAAAATGCGGAATGGAAGTCAAAAACTCACCACAAGCCAAAAAAACAAGAAAAGTTCCATCGAAAATCAAAACAATGCTCATTACATTCTTCGATAGTAAGGGTATTATCCACAAAGAATTTGTTCAAAGTGGACAAACAATTACTGGTGAGTTTTATTTAAATGTTTTGAGGCGTTTGATGGGCAGAATTCGTCGCATTCGTCCAGAATATCGGGATGAAAACAGTTGGTGTTTGTTGCACGATAATGCAGCCAGTCACACCTCACTTCTTGTTCGTAGATTTTTGGCGAAACATAACGTCTGTGTGTTGAATCACCCACCGTATTCGCCTGATTTAGCACACTGCGACTTTTCTTTATTGCCAAAACTTAAAATGACGTTAAAAGGGTGTTATTTTGATAATATTTCGACCATACAAACAGCTTCGACGCGTGCTTTGGCGGCAATTCCTCAAAGTGAACTGGAACAGGCATTTAAATCATTATGAAATCGCTGTAACAAGTGTATTGAAGCCGGAGGGACTTATTTTGAATAACAAACCAAAACAAATTATAATTTCTTGTTTCTATTTCATTTTACAGACCCAGTCTTAAAAATTCTTTGACGCACTGCGTAGAACGTTAAGAAAAATATTACGATTTTTTTTGTCTAACCAAAAATGTCAATGATTTGTTTCATCAAAAAATTAAGAAAAACATTTAAAAGAAAAATGGATTTATAAACATGTCACACACGCACCAAAACGGTGTCAATACATCATTATGTCAAGTATAAATCGTCCGTGAACATTCCAGAAGGAATGAACTGACCTTCAAATGCTGAATTTGCAGATTCGAATATACTCGAAAGAGCAATTATAGGCGAGTGGTTAGCATGCCTAGCTTCTGAATGAAAGGTCTCACGTTCGAATCCGCTCGATTAGAGATTTTTCGCTGGTTCTGAAAAAATTCTCTCGTGGCGTTATATCGTCCGAATTCATTTAAACACCACTTGAAAATAAATACGGCGTTGAAAAAAATGGCGGACACCCAGGTTCGATGGGCACCGGCAAAGTGTTGTCACTGGAAAAAAGTTTAGAGACAAATTGGCCCAGCTACGTAACTCTAAATTTTGTTGGAGCAAGAAATTACTGTGTCACGATAGCAATATGTTTGGTTGCAGAACAAAACATGTTATCCCGATAAAAATACATATTGTTGGATCAAACAAATTCCCCAAAATCGACCTAGGCATTTTGTGAAATGAACAAAAAGTTTTGTCATGATAACAATAAATTTTGTAGAATCAACAATAATTTTCAGCAAAATACATTTGTAAATTCAACAAACATTTTTGTTGGCTGCATATCGACAAACTTTTTTTGGTTGATTCAACAATTTTTTTGTTGAATTAACAAAACGTTTTTCTCAGTGCAGATAAAAGTTTCTTGAGCTTTATAAATTTAATTTTAAAACAAAAATTAAAAGTTTAAGACATCAGGTTTTCGCGCGGAATGAGTCAAGTTTAAGGTAGCAGTCTTAAAAGCACGATAATTAAAACAGTACTTAAAGCTTCCGATGAAGTGAAGAACTCATTTAATGTACAAGTTAAAAGATTAAAAATAAGTCCAGGAGAACTTTCGGTCTTCCTAAAGACCATCATCACCTTATTTTAGTAAATCCATCTGATGATGGTTTTTAGAACTTATTTCAGTACTTCCATCTGTTGCTGGTCTTTAGGAAGACCGAAAGTTCTAATGGAATTATTTTTAATCTTTTAACTTATACATTAAATAAGTTCTTCACTTCATGGGAAGTTTGAGTACTGTTTTAATTATCGTGCTTTTAAGACTGCTACCTCAAACTTTTAAAGATTGAATTAAAAGTTTAATTCGTTCATTTGTTAAATATAAATTTTGAATGAATAGCTTTTCTCCTTGTTAACTAACAACCCAACTATAAAAAACCTTTGCATTAGGTGTGCAATTTAATTCTCGGCCACAGGCACGACACGTTGACAGCAAATTATAGCAAATCGAATACGTACCTAATCAGGGAAATAATCATCATCGTGTTGGATACATTTGAGCCATCGGTCAGGGAACTGACGAATGCCACTGCGAAAAAAGGAGGGCTGTTTCGAGCTGATAGAGCCATCAATACTTGTGTGGACCTCCTCGACAGAAGTGAAGTGCGTATCACTCAGGTGATGTTGCAGGGAGAAAGAGAGGTGATAATCCGACGGGGCGAAGTCAGGAGAAAACGCCGGGTGGGACAAAATCTTTCATCCCAGGTCGGTGATCGTGATTAAACTTCAAGGCAGGGGTCCAATAAAAAATCCACAGGACAAGCGCAAATGTACCATGTACATATATACCTACTCCGGCAAAATTAGGAACAGTAAATGTATATATGAATGTATGTATTTTTTAATGGGATGTTGACATAAATGAACATTGATGTGCACTCAGGTAAATAAAAATACTTTTTGAGAGACAAATTTGATAATTTTAGGACTGTTAGACATACAGAAAAATAAAGACCGTTACGAAAACTAGAACTAAGACACAGAAAAATAACTGATAATAATGAAAATATTATAATAAAACCATCTGCAGTAAGATTTTTTAAATTTAGCAGTAGTTGGAATAATGAATTTTGAAGGAACGTCATGCGTTTCCTTCATCCGATGAATGAACGACAAGGGCATTGTTTGGATGGTTTCGGAATCGGCGGATCCTCCCCGTGTGTGCACCACTGGTCACACAAGCTACTATCTCATATATCCATCATCTGATATAGTACCAGCTGATGGAATGAAAATAAACCAATAGTGACATAGCACCATGGTGGAAACACAATCAACAGACATTTTACTACAGAGAATTAAAAAAAGTAGCATAAACCACAGAATAATTTCAGAAGTTATTTGGATATATAGCTTTGCACAAGAGAATAAATACATCATGCCAGTTGCTTTTCTGATGAGATTTAATGGTTGAAACTAGTCACAAGCAAGTTGTTGTGGTGTTTTCTCTCTGAGAGGTGTTTATATTGATTGTTTAATTCTCCATAGTAAAATGCTATGGCTCAAAACATTGTTTTAGACACTTATAAAACAAAATATCAGAAGAACATCCTATAAAGCATTTTATAGCTTGCATTTCACCCTCACCATCACTTTATGAAACATGTCACATGAGAACTAGCAGTGGAGTAAGTTTGTTGCTTTCGCTTTTCGAACCCATGCCAACACATTTTCTGAGCTGTAACTGGACACCAGAAACCGCTGCATCACAAAATTGTTTTGATAATGACACACTTAAGAAATTCATACAGATGTGACATCTTAGTTGGACTTATAATTGAAGACATCTCATGCTTCAGTAATCCAGAGCCGGGTATGGTTTTTCATTCAGGAAATTCCTGAATCATTTAGGGTAACACAAATTTTGAAGATGACAATCCGATTTTTGGCGTAAATATGACAAGGATGGTAAGTCAGATAATATCCGAAAACTTGAAATTTTCAAGTTTTCGGATATTATCTGACTTACCATCCTTGTCACATTTACGCCAAAAATCGGATTGTCATCTTCAAAATTTGTATTATATGGCGTAATCCCGTATTTCTTTCATCATTTAGGGTAAATTTAAGATAGGTAAATTTCCCTTTTTTTTGGAGGTTTCTTTTCCAACAAAATAATTTATTCAAATAATAATAATAATAATAATAATAATAATAATAATAATAATAATAATGAGCTATTTGGATTTAACTGAATATATAGTCAACATCAAAATATTTTAGTCACTGGTGATGACTTAGTTATATGTAATATAGTTTTCGGTTTCAGATTCGTAGTCAGAAAATAAGCCACCTACTTTCAAGCTCAATGTTTGCCAAAAATTTCATAAAGTATATTTTACTCATACATTTCGAAGTATCATCACAAAAAACACACTTTGGTACGAAGGCATTCAGAGAAAAACTCTGCAGTACGTATTCCTGCTGAAAAATGCCATCAGGCACCCCAGTAGAAAAAGGAAAGAAAATATGGGTTCCAAAATCTTGGGGGCATAATACTGAAGCTAAGTCCACATCCCCTTCCCAGTGTCACTTAAGTATACGGAGGGTTGATTATGTTAAGCATGAACAATTTCGATATGCAAATATTCTGATCAGGTGGTCAGTTCCGGAATAGAGTCAAGAAAGTGTTTGAACCGTCATTCCATAGTATTAGTAGTCTGAATTTGGTAGTTGTGTTGTGTACTACGGCTTCCAAAATTGATAAGTTTTGGGGCTGCACTTCATGGTGCCAAATTCTCCTACGCGCAAATTATAAAATTGCCAGATGGTGGGTTAGCAATAGCAATATAAAAAAAAAAGGTACTGATTCCCCCCCCCCCCCCAAAAAAAAAAAAATCCACAACTCTGGCCAGCATGTATAAACCAGGACTTTCTTGAGGAAGAAGTGTGCTACTCTGAACTGCAGACATAGTAAGAAAAGTGAAGTGCCTTGTGATGGGAGAATTCTAGAACGCAAAGGCTAATTGAAACCATTGTGAAAGTGTCCCAATCAACAGTCCACAACATTATTACAAAGAATTTTCAACTTCAAAAGTGCCACAAGTTTTAAATGCATAAACTTTTCCCAAGGCACGTTGCAGGGGGCAAACCAATTGCTGAAACTCTATGAAAGGTACCTGGTGAGAGAAAAATGGTGGTATGTGGTGACACTCAATGAAGCATGTCTATCCAAGTGTCTGCAATAAATCCCATGCAATTTTTGCAAAGGGACAAAACAATTTTCTTAGTTGGTAGAGAAAATGCTGCAGAATTTTCCCCAGAAGGTTTTATGATCATTGCTATGTACTGTGCCAGGGGAAAACTTAAGATACGTAGGGTTACTTCAAATCTGAAAGTTAACTCGGCGTCCCATCACGCTTATTCACTGGACCCGTTGTTTCATGAAGGAATACCAGCTTTGTATGCAGAGCATGTCCATTGAATATGTATTCACCAAGATGAGGCTTCTAGCCATACATCAAGATCGACGGTAGTACATTTTAACACACTTGAGCAGGAAACGGGCATAAGTAAGAGCTATTACCTTGGTGAATATATTTCAAATACGTGGAAATCTCTCTATTCTAAAAAAAGTAACTGCCGCCGCTGCTGCTGCAGCTGTTTTAGAAATTTCGAGACACTCTTGCTTTCCTAGCTCGCAGCGCAAAACGTATTGAACAAAAAAAAAATATGAAATTTACGTCGTTTGTAAAGAATTGTTTGGTGAAGAAGCTGAAATAAACCGTTTCTTGATTCCATTAATGCTTCAAGAGCTATTGTATTTCAAAGTTAAGGTAAGCAAAAAAAGTGCTATCAGATCGCGTTCCGGATACATTAACAGCAACAGAACCACGAAACTTTGTAGGCATGAAGTGCCATGACCGAATTTTCACACCTCGTCGCCCTTTTTTTTTACGCTTTCCAACTGTAGGTTGAAGAAGCGTATATGCTCCAGCTTTGCCCGTCCGTCTGTCCGCCCGTCTGTCCGCACGATAACTGGCGTAAAAATGGTTCGATTTCGATGAAATTTCAGTATGTGGTAGGAGACCACCTGGGGACGAAACCTATTGAAAATGGGACAAAGGGGTCAAAGGTCACGACGTGGGAGCGGGATCCATTCCATTGCCCTTATGCGCCATAACTTGCGTAAATATGTTTCGATTTCAATGAAATTTTACTATGTGGTAGAGGACCGCATGGGGACGAACCCTATTCAAAATGTTTGAAGTGGGGTCAAACGTCAGGACATAAGAGCGGGATGCATTCCATTGCCCTTAGGCGTCATAACGTGCGTAAAAATGATTCGATTTTGATGAAATTTCATTATGTGGTAGGGGATCACCTGGGGACGAACCATATTGGAAATGAACGAAATGCGGTCAAAGGTCAGGACATAGGATTGCGATCCATTCCATCGCCCTTATCCCATATTATTAAGGTGGACGTCAAGTAATTTTGCTTCCTATACTTCCAATGGAAAAACTTCTGTACACATTTTCATCACAATTAATGCGTTCCCAAGGATGAAAATTTGAACATCGATTAAAATAGCTTCATTTTATAACTTAGAATACTTAATATTTTCTAAAACATAACCATAATTATGCAATCCAACATTTGTTTGTCTACTGACGTCATCAAAGAACAGGTCGCGCCATCTTTTTTGTGGTTCCAACACCACCAAAGGAAATGTGATTGATTTTTTATGTAATTATAACTATGTTTTAAAACTATTAAGTATTCCAAGTTATAATATGAAGTGATTTTAATCGATGTTCAAATTTTCATCCCTGGGAACACAATAATTGTGTAGGAAATGTGTACAAAAGTTTTTCCATTGGACGTATAGGAAGCAAAATTACTTGACGTCCGCCTTACGGTTTAGCATAGCGGTTTACGGAAATGCTTCTGGAACCGCTTTTGCTTTCCTTAGTGGTAAATTTAATAAGTGCTATAAGTTCAAACGACAGAAGTCCGACCTTGCAAAAATTAACGACAGTAAAAAAAAAAAAAAACCTCTGAAATTTCGGAATAACAAGCCTTATTTGCTTAGACGTGCAATAAAAATTGTAATTTATATGAATTTTCCAGTTTTTATTTCATGTGATATTCTTGGAGATCGGGCTGCAGGGCCCGAGCGCTACTCTGAAAACGAGCGTAGCGAGCCTAGAGACGCAGCCCCTAGTAATGTAAATAGACGAAGTCATCGCTCTGTCCGCGTTATTTTATAAACAACGCATAGCAACTGAAAAAATGTTGTTCTGACACCCCTAGGATCGAACCCCAGATCTCTCGACAACCAGCCGAGTGCGTTCACTTTACGCTACGGTGCCAACAATTCACAGCGCTATTCGTGGTTTATCAGTCAGCATCTGACTACAACAATCCATATTGATTGGCTCAGCAACTGATGTCCCCATCTGGTGGCATTAACAGGACAAGCTATTTAATTATAGCAAATAAATCCAAAGGCCGAAAGAAATGGTAAATATATTTCAAATATGTGAAAATAATGTAAATAGACGATGTCATCACTCTGTTCACGTTATTTTATAAACGCATAGCAACTGAAAAATTGTTGTTCCGACGCCGCTCGAATCAAACCCCAGATGTGACAAAGTAGCTTTAGCTTAACGGGATGAACTCTATTATTGAACACTCTATTACAGATGTTGACTGATTAACCATGCATGGCGTTGGCACCGTAGCGTAAAGTTAATGCACTCGGCTAGTTATCGAGAGATCTGGGGTTCGATCCCAGCGATGTCGGTACAACAATTTTTCAGTTGCTATGCGTTGTTTACAAAATAACGTGGACAGAGCAATGACATCGTCTATTTAGGCTATTACCTTCTTGGACATTCCAGCTAAATCTCCCAATGCCTCCCCAATGGACTTCTGTGGGTTGGCGCTCCTAAAATGAGAACTTGGAAATTAACAACCCAAAACCATCGACAGTCTATGGAACGCCTGTAGGAAATAATGGTCCAGCATAAACACAAATTCTTTGCGACTAAGCCTGTTACAGTGGAAATTATGCTGCAGAGCTATAGTTTAAAACTGTGGCTACCAAATTTAACACGACCAAAGTGGCAACATGGCATTAGCTAGTTACAAGGTATGGCAAAATCGTTCATTCTTAACATAGTCATTCCTCCTTATGTCTGTACCTGCCTTTTGCAGATATGTTTCAAGGAAAAGAGGTTAAATAAAAGTACCTTATTCATTCTTCATTCTGTGTAAGCATTTATTGCCTTATGTGGTGAAAATGGTGCAGCTTTACCTCAATGGGATTGTAACGTACCAGGAGATGTGACGTACCTGCCAGAAGGACGCACACGACATAAAGGCAGATAGGAATCAGAATAAAATGTCCGCGTAGCTCAACTGGTAGAGCAACTTATTCCGGAATGAGGGGACCCGGGTTCGAATCCTGGCGCGGATAAAAATGACGGAGAAATTCACTTCGTTATAGGATGAACTATGTTTGTGTGTATATACAGATATTTTATATATATATATATATATAGGGATGTAAGGTCAGGTGATGCGTAACATCACAGCCTCTCCTTGACAAATGTCAATCCCGCCTTCTCGTGGTACATCCTGTTCCCACTAAAGGGGCTCTGACGACCGCCAATAGCGGTATAACTATACCATCGGGATTAGAGGAAATGCTATCCCACACTCATTAACCCGCTTGGCCAGCGTGGTGAGTTATGGCCAAACCCCTCCAAAATGACTCCACAACTTAAATCTTGGCCCTCAGTCTCCGGCAGCTGGAATGTACCTGGCCAAGGCAGCGGCCAGTGCGACATGAAGGCAGAGGGTGCTAAGAATCCCCGGAGGACCGGACTAGGCTGCCATCTGATGCTGACCTTGGCTACGTACAACGGACGCTCCCTATCTTCTGATTCAAGGCTTCTTGAATTGGAAGAGCAACTACAAAGGATCAAGTGGGACATCGTCGGGCTAAGTGAGGTAAGGAGAAAAGGAGAAGATCTCATTGAACTGAAAAGTGGACATCTCTTCTACTATCGTGGGACAGATACTGGCAGAACTAGTGGTGTTGGATTTATAATAAACAAGAAACTGAAGGATAAAGTTGTAGAAGTTGAAAGTTCCTCTGACAGAACTGCACGACTCGTTATCCAACTCTCGAGAAGATACCAGGCTCAGATTATTCAAACTTATGCACCCACCACAAGTCATGCTGAAGAAGAAATTGAAGAATTTTATGAGGAAATTCGTGATCTAAATAATAAAGGTAAGCAGCACTTGAAGTTAATTATGGGAGATTTCAATGCAAAAATAGGGCAACGGCAACAGAATGAAACTTCAGTAGGTAAATTCGGTCACGGCAACAGAAATCAGCGTGGAAGTACTCTTGTAGAGTTTGCAGAGGCAGAAGGGTTTTTCATCTTGAACTCCTTTTTCAAGAAAAAGCCACACAGGAAATGGACATGGAGACATCCAAATGGGACGACAAGTGAAATTGATTTTATTATGTATAACAAAAAATTCGTCATAGAAGACTGCAGTGTGCTAAACAAGTTCAACACAGGCAGTGACCATAGATTGGTGAGATGTAAGATGCACCTCAACACTAAACTCGAACGTAGCAAGCTCAAAAGACAAACAAAATGTATTGACATAACCAACCTTAAAAAACACCATAATACCTTCAAATTGGAACTGAAGAACAGATTCTCTGCTTTAGAAGGCCTAACATCGGAAGAAGTGGATATTTCTGAAGTTAACAGAAAAGTAACCAAAGCTCTTATGGAAACAGCAACAAAATTAGCTGGGTCTAAGAACAAATTGCATGTGAACAAATTATCAGGAAAAACCAAAATGTTGATGCAAAAAAGAAGAGTGATGAGGACAACTAAAGAAGATGTGACTTCCAAAGTGGAATATATAGAGCTATGCAAGACAGTACGAAAAAGTATCACTGAAGACGTAAGGAAATTCAACTGTGAACTAGTAAGGAAAGCAATTGAAAACAACCAAAGCCTAAAGATAGCAAAGGGACATCTCAGTAAGGGGAAAAAACAGATTATGGCACTGAGAAAAGAAGATGGTTCTGTAACAAGAAATAGAGGCGAAATTTTGACAAGAGTGAAAGATTTCTACTCCAAATTATATGAAAGGGATGATACATGTACTCCAGACATCATGAAAGGTACCAGAGTTCTTCCAGTCCTTCCAGCAGAAGTTGCACATGCAATCAAGAACATGAAGCGGGGAAAAGCTCCAGGAGAAGATGGAATTACTGTAGACATCATACAAGAAGCAAGTGGAGAAATCGAAACAGTACTCGCCCAAATTTTCACTCGATGCCTTAATGAAGGGAAAATTCCTGAGGATTGGAACAACGCTACAATGATCTTGCTACATAAAAAGGGTGACATTGAGGATCTCAGGAACTACAGACCTATCAGCCTCCTATCAGCGGTTTATAAAATCTTCACTAAAGTTCTTTCACACCACTTGAAGTTGACACTGGACATGGCTCAACCGAGAGAACAAGCTGGATTCAGGAGTGGCTACAGCACAATAGATCATATCCACGTACTGAGAGAACTAATTGAAAGAGCGAGGGAATATGAGCTTCCATTGTGCATGGCTTTTAATCGATTATGAAAAAGCCTTTGATTCGGTGAAACCATCAGCAGTTGCAATGGCTCTGAAATCCTGCGGTATTGAAGATGCATACATTAATATTATTAATAACATCTATGAAAATGCAAGTGCAAAGATTCGGCTGTTTGAAAATACAACACACATAAAAATTGGAAAAGGAGTGAGACAAGGTGACACCATATCTCCGAAGCTCTTTAATGCCACATACGAAAATGTTTTTCAATCACTGAACTGGGAAAACAAAGGGATAAAGATTAATGGAGATTATCTAACCCACCTTCGTTTTGCTGATGACATAGTCATTTTTGCAACTACCCCATCAGAGCTACAGAGTATGATCCAGGAACTGGCTGACAAGAGTAAAGAAGTGGGATTAAAAATGAACTTTCAGAAGACAAAAGTGATGTACAATGCTTTTACAAGAAATGAAGATTTATCGATTGATGGAGAAAAGCTGGAGATAACAGACACGTACGTTTATCTTGGACAGCAGATATCAAGTGAGGTCACATTGGTCAAGAAATTAATCGGCGTACAAAACTTGCCTGGAGAGCTTTTGGAAGAAACAGCATAATTTTCAAGAGCAATATGCCATTATGTCTTAAAAGAAAAGTGTTTGATCAATGTATCCTTCCAGTGCTTACGTATGGTGCAGAGACGTAGACCTTAGCTAAAAGAGACATACAAAGGCTGCAGACAACTCAAAGCAGCATGGAGAGGTGCATGCTTGGTGTAACCAGGAGAGATAAGAAGAGGAACACGTGGATCCGAAAAATGACATGAGTGGAAGACATCATGATCAGAGTTAAATCCCTGAAATGGCAATGGGCTGGACATACTGCCAGAAGAACAGACCATCGATGGACAGCCGAAATTTTAGATTGGATTCCAAGGGACAGGAAAAGACCCAGAAGAAGACCACATGGAAGATGGGTGGATGAAATTCGAAAGTATGCCGGAGTGACATGGAGGAGACTGGCACAAGACAGACCGTTGTGGAGGAAACTTGGGGAGACCTTCGTCCAGCAGTGGATTGATAATGGTTGACAATGATGATGATGATGATATATATATATATAAGATATATAGTTTCACATGTATGTATGCATATATATTTCAGATGGGGCGAATGGGATTTGCGGTTTGGCAGTATTCCACATCATTGTCCATTATCAAAAGGGGACTGTGCCCTCATTGCACTACCAAATGTTCACCAACATACCACATTTATACACATGAGCGAAACCGTCATAAAAATATATCCTTGATTGAGACTCCTCATAAGGCACATTGTGTGCCCCCCCTCTTCGTTTTATACTTGACATTTTCTCACTCATTTTTCTGGTGGTTATTTGACATGCAGACTAGGTCATAATAACGAATTAATTCGTTCTTAAGAAGCTGTTAACATCAGATTACCCATTACAAAGAACCCAATACGATTACCTAATCACATTTCTATCAATAGCAGTGCAAATTCCACTCGAAATATCTTTTACTTTCTATGACTCATGGCCGTCTTTTACAACGTTATAAGGGATACCGGCATCGGATATGAAATATGGCAATTATTTTAAGGCTATAACAATTAGTAAGAGAATTATTATTGGCTGCTCGAAAAGCATTCAAATAAACAACTAAGCGTACTCGTAATCGTAATTGGTAATTGGGTGGTGTTCATTTCTATATCATTGTTGACAGTCTACAACCGTAAAATATTCTTACTGGGTTACGAAATTTTAAGTTCAAATACTTTCCATATATATATGTACTTCTACAAAACCTTTGTTAATTATTACAATTCTTTTACAGTGAAAACTGAGTTGCACACAATATTTCTAATTCGCTGTAGTCCAACGTCAATATTTGTTTACATTCTGGGACTCATTCTAGGTGGCCACGTGACCCCAGTTTCTAGCTCCGCCCCTTAACCGAAATCCCGAATCGCTGTCTAGCGTGTGATTGGTTTAAAGAGCGTAATCGCGCATTACATATCGAAATGCAATTCACGCAACCGGGTGCCTGCGAAGCAAAAAATCCAAGAAAGGAAGTGATCCATTGGACTCCAATTCCACTGTAAACTTAATGCAAGGAAGGAAGGACGACATTAGATCTGCAAAATTTAGCAAATTATCCGACGAGTCGGGCCATAGGAGGAGAACGTCGTCCACGAGCGCAGAAATAATAGAAGTTTAATGGGGCAAGATGCCAAAACAGAATGCTCCAAATGTTGCACAACAATTTCTGCCAGTAGTGGGGAGAGGCGTGGCTCCATTGGGGCACCCTCAAGCTGCTTGAAGATTTGTCCGTTGAACCGGAAGAAAGAACTGTGATGGATAAGGCGAAGAGCCTTTGAAACAGCTTGAATAACCTCATCGGGGTAAAGTGCCAAAGTGATGAGTTTTTCACATGGACAAGAGGAACTGGAACATTCGGAAAAAGTGAAACAATATCTAAAGAAGCAAAAATTAAGTTGTAGGATAAAGGAGTGACAAATTTGATTAAATTAATGGCCTGAACCGAATTGGATACAGAATACGATGGTCCAGCAAAAAGAGCTTACTGTTGGTACCCGCCTGGCTGGAGCGACGATTTTGAAAACAACGGAGCTGACTGGTTTCTCAAAAGGTGAGATATCCCGGGTCTTTAAACAGTGAGAAAATAACCCACATTCCTTATCTAAGACGAGTAACTGTAGCGCGATGACAACCTGTCAGGAAAGACATCGCCGTCGTCGGAGAAGGCTTGTACGGAGAAACAAGACTTGCTGTGTGCAGCAGTTAACCAATTTATTCAAAGAAGGCTGTGCCCGACTCATAACATAGCGAAATATTCCCAAGGAAGTGAACAGGATCGGTATTTTGAGTAGCATGCCTATACGGAATCCATTAACTTCAGCGAAGAATTGGAAAGTTCGTCTACAGTGGTGTCAGGAACACCGTGATTAGATGCTGGAAGACTGGAAAGGTGTAAGGTGGTCTCACGAGTGGCGGTACACCGTGTTCTGTAATGACGGTAGGCAAGATGTTAAAAAAACAAAAAACAGATCCGACAGCAAAATATTCTTTCATCAAATCTGAGCAGTTAAAGGACTGTCTGGTGAAAGCCTGGTATGGTGTGGACGTACAGGGGTTGGACAGAATAATGTGAACACCACGTTCAGAGACGTGACTTTTAATGCAACTGTGAGAGCGAGCGCATTATTTATGCCCAAGAAAATAATGAACTAGACATTATGCTTATTATAATTAGAAAAAAACATACACTAATAGACTAATGTTATGATTACGTTATTCGATTTCATGTTAATGTGTGAGGTATTCATATATATATATATATGCAATTATTTAAGGAACTCAAAATAGTTCGACGCCAAACAGAACAATGGATTGTCCCAGAACATTTTCACAAAGAGTAAGAGCATGACAAAGAGATTCTGAGGTTCTCACGCTCTGAGGAAGTGGATGCCATGCCCAGGCAGATAGGTATCAGCGATTAAACCAGGCGACATCCGCTGTTATTGTAAAAACAGCGAGCAGACGCCTGGATGTCTAGAAACCTAGACGTTACCATTGTACCCATATATCCTGTATATATTGTATTCGATGTTTCTTGTACATTGTGGAAAGTTAAGTCTGTCAAGGGGAATACCGCTAATGGAAACATCAGAGGTACCGGTCACCTACTAAAGATAGCGAGGAATTCGTAAAACAGGAAGGGCGATGCCGGTTAACGGGCGAAAAGAGACGCGCTGGTGTTGGTGACGTCGACACCAAAAAGAGCGGGAGTGCATGGAGGGAGTAAGACGCGCAAAGGACGGATGCGCAGCGCCAACCAAAGTCAGGGCAGATAGGCGCATGAGAGGACAGAGTGAGTTAGTCTGTTTTTGGGAATTGCAGGAGCAAGTTCGCCGGGAGACAGAGCTCGAAGGTTTTTCGATTGTCGGACACCTAGCGTTAGGGGTCCGAGGGTTCAGTCGATGTACTGAACAGAGTCGGAGTATCTTTGCGAAGATAAGTTTACCAGCCATGATACAGGTCCCTGACTAAGGGAATCTCACGTGCTTTATATAATTATCCAGGAAGGGATAATTCTACTGAAACCGCGGGGACTAAGTGCAGAGCGGAGATAGATAGGATTCGGAGATAGGAATATTTATCGGGAGACACAGGTAGCTTCTCGGACGAGAAGGACTCTCTCCCAAGTGTAGGAACGTACTATCATAATAGAGACGTCAGGTTTACTTTGACTTTTTACTATATCGACATTAGTTGAGGGACGTCTGATCGATATCCGGAAAGCGGTATTCCTACGGACAGACTGACTTTCATCTTCAGTTAGTTTTTTCATAATAAACTTCTGTTAAGTTTGAAAACGAATCCTCCTGTGTTATTTTATCGCCAGAGTAATTTATGCTTTAATTTTCGGCCGTCTCAAACCACCTCCCTGATTCGCAGATAATCAAATCATAGTAAAGCGGGGGAGGCTTCGTTTGTTCACCCAATCAGAGTTTGGGTAAGTTCTGAGGAACGAACCTTTGAGATATTCCCATTGACTGTGAGATGCGCCTATAGCGTGGACGCCACAGAGGTATAATTGTTGTGGGCGGGTCCACATAGGAACTAAGCATGTTCGCTCTCACAGCAACAGTGTACGTCGCAATACGTAAAGGATCAACCATTTTTTGGTTATAACAGCTTTGTTTAGAACCTCAAGGTTCTGGTTAAGTGCATTTAAAGTGTCTTGTTGCAAAATTTCTTTCAGGGTGACGACGAAATGAGGGACCTAACGGACTTCGAAAGAGGGCTAATTATTGGTGGCCGACTAGTTGGTGCCTTTTTGACAACAGTCGCCATGATAGTGCAGGTATCGAGAACTACTGTGTCTAGCGTCATGACAGCATATCATGTTCGTGGCAACACCTCGTGTACGAAACACAAGAGCGGCCGCAAAACGACCCTGACTGATAGAGACAGGAAAGCATTAAACAGGATTGTTATCCGTAATAAGAAGACCACGGCGCCGAAAATTAGAGCCGAACTCAATCTGCGTCTCCAGACCCCTGTATCAACGAAAACAGTGCGCAGGGAACTGCATAAACAAGATACTAATGGCAAATCTGCTATTGTGAAACCTCTGATGACCTGGGTGAATGCGCGACGGCAGTGGCGCCAAGAGCATACATCGTGGTCTGCCAATGCATGGAAGCGTTAAATGTGGTCGGATAAATCAACATTCACCCTATTTCCCACCGCAGGGCGTGTTTACGTGTGGAGAACACCGTCAGAAGTATACAACCCATACTGTCTGCCCCCAACTGTGCAGCATGGTAGTGGTTCTGACATGTTATGGGCTGCAATATCGTGTTTTTTAGCAGGTCCCTTGATCACCATGAAAAGACGGATCACTGGCAGGGCGTATGAAACTATTTTGGCTGACCAAGCCCATCCAATGGCTCAGACATTGTTTCCTGCAGGGGATGCCGTCTATCAAGATGAATAAGGCCCCAATTCCCAGAGCTCGGAATGCCCAATCATAGTTTGAGGAACATGAGGACGAACTTTCACACCTTCTTTGGCCTCCACAATCACCAGATATAAACATCATCGAGCCACTGATCGAGAGTGCCCGTGTTGACTCTTAGTGTACCAAGGAATACGTACATGGATGTTCAGTATTTAAATCTGACAGAAATATGGTATATAGTTTCATTTCTGTTGATAATAAATAGTTTCCAACAAAGATGGAAGCCCGCAAAAGTGTCAGTACCCCTGTTGACTCTTAGTGTTACCAAGGAATACGTACATGGATGTTCACGATTTTAATCTGTTAGAAATATGGTGTAGAGTTTCATTTCTGTTGATAAGTGCTTTTAACAAAGACGAGAGCCCCCAAAAGTAAAGGGTCCCTGTTAGCCCTTAGTGTACCAAGGAATTACTATTCTTACATCGGTGGGATATATAGGCAGAAAAGTTCCTTGGGATAATTGCTTAATGTAAAACAGATAAAAAGGTACAGTATGTGGACAAAGCAATTGAACACTGTAAGTGAATAGAAAACAGTACTGTATTTACATCAGTAGTGGATAGCTTCTCCATTTGCAGAGATTACAGCAGCCACCTGTCTAGGTAAACTGCCCACAAGTCCATGGAGTACGTTTCTCTATTCCACCTTGAGTACTTCAATAAAGACTGTCGGTGAAGAAGCCCGTTTTGGTCTAGACCTCACCCGTTTTCAAGTTCATATCATAAGTGTTGAGTGGGATTATGCAGGCCAGTCCATCCGCGAGACCTATTTTCCTCATACCAGCTCTGGAAACATGACAAGTAGCATTGTCGCTCTGGAAGAAACAATCGTTGTGTCTGTATAACTGTCACAAATTTGGGAGCATTGAATTATCCAGGAGATCTCTATACACCACAGAGATCATGTTACTATGAATAACAACCAGTGGACTCACACCGTACCAGCTGAAACAGCTCCATACCCTAACTCCACCGCCTCCGTGCTTCACAGTCTGCACTGTATACTCCGGAAGCAGACGTTCTTCGGGTAACGGCCGAACCCATACAAGTCCATTTGAGAGGAATAATGTGAAGCAGGATTCATCGCTCCATAACACCTGCCGCCATTGCTGCAATGCCTAATTTTGGTGCTGTTGACACCATCGTAGCCGCGTGGCTTTATTGGCCTTTATGATCAGAGGTTTATGGATGGCTGCTTGGCCATGACACTCGAGTCCATGGGCCTCTCTTCGAAGTGTCTTGGTTGAGACCATAGCATCGGTGGCCATCTGCAACTCATGTGCTATGGAGTGCATTGTCCTGGTTTTCCGGATCTCCTTCTGGAACACCCTCAGATCCCTGGGTTGCAGTTTCGTGGGTCTTCCAGGGCGAAGTGAATTTCTGCAATATGCCTGCTTCTTCCACTTGTAGATGACAAAGGCAACATTCGATTTAACGACCTACATGACATCGGCAATACTTCTTAAGCTCATACTTCCAACTGAGCAGCCTACTACGATGCCCTTTTCAAACTCGGAGAGGTCTCCTTCCAGCCATTTTGTCAGCGATTGATATGAGCGTACTCCCGTTGATGTTTATATACCTTATCAACCACGTGTCTGCTGCGGGAGCACACCATTCCTCCTGCATGGGGTGTTTAATAACTTTTGTCCGCATTAAGACTTTACGGTTGATATTCGATCTTACACTTCTGGCATCATTGCTAATCGAAAAGTTACGTAGATCCGTCTTTGGAGATGTTCCTTCTCTACTCACTTCTGTCTTTAATTAATAAATAGGAACTGTACACCAACTACACTCAAAATAGCATAACTATACTAATAATCCGAAATTCTTGGCGTAGAATAGGAATCAAAGTTTCCAAGCTTTCGCACATCAACCAGATGGCTTTTTCAAGGAAGGTAGACAGCAGACTGCAAACTGGATAATAGAACGCTTCAACAATTTAAACGGGGGACTTGACCTGACAATAAACGAAGAGATGCAAATGTAATTGTACAAAGACACTGCTGGCCACCCAAAATGCAAAACCAAGAAGGAAGCATCCGATTGGCCTGAAATTCGCAGCATGCGTCGCCCGCGAGAGGACATGCAAACGATTAGCATTGCAGGGCATATGCAAATCATGTGCGTCCAGCACGTCACCGAGAAGCACTATAAGAAGGGTGCACAGAAGGCGGGGTGTAAGTAGTGAAAGTGTGTTGTACTGCCGGAACTGTGCGTAGGAAGCTTCCTGATGCCTCGTCGCAGAATACGGCAGTCATTCCAGCACGTTTTGGAGTTCGACAGAGGACGAATAGTGGCTTATCGCGACAGCGGTTTATCGTACCGAGACATCGGCGCCCGTGTGGGACGACATCCTGCCACAGTGAGGCGAGTATGGACTCGGTGGGAGCAGGAGGGACGGACAGACCGACGTGAGCGATTGCCGCAGCCGAGGCACACCACCGAACGAGAGGACCGACATGTTGTGCGGCGGGCATTGACGGCTCGCACCACCACATCACGAACGTTAGCGCAGGAATTAAGGTGTGTTGCGCAACAACCTGTTTCAGCATGTACCGTTCAACGTCGTCTGCAGGAGCGGGGACTTGTCGCACGGCGCCCATTGCTCCGATTACCTTTGACGTTACACCACCGGCGAGTGCGGCGGCAGTGGGCCGCTGAACGCTGCACCTGGACTACGGAATGGCACGACATTGTCTTCTCCGACGAATCCCGCTTCTGCCTGCAACACCACGATGGTCAGATCCGCGTGTGGCGGCACTGCGTCTAGAGACAATATGGCGCCTGCATTATGCATCGCCATACCGGTCCGTCGCCTGGCGTTATGGTTTGGGGCGCAATTGGATATGACACCCGCACCCTTCTGGTACACATCTCCGGTACACTCAACTGCCACCGGTGCATCTCCGACGTTTCAACAGGACAATGCGCGCCCGCATGTGGCACGCATCGTGCAACAATTCTTCACGGCCCACCAAGTGTCACTGCTGCCGTGGCCCGCCTATTCTCCCGATATGTCGCCCATCGAATACGTCTGATCGTTGATCAGCAACCGAGTGTCCCGGCAAGCACCACCCGCGGCTACGCCTGATGAACTGTGGAAACGTGTGGAAACAGCCTGTACCGACATACCCCAAGCCCAGATCCAAAGCCTCTTTCGTTTGATGCCGTGGCGTGTAGCGGCCGTTATTGCCAGCCATGGGGGCCACACGAACTATTGATGTCTGCGTGTTCCGCAAGTCGCACGGGCCTGTATGCTCAATCGTTTCATCTTTGTATCTGTTGCTATGTGTCCAGTAAATCTGGCTTTGCTATCTCGTGTCCTTCTTGGTGTTGCATTTTGGATGGCCAGCAGTGTATTTGTAAGTTCTGGCTGCTTTTGGTAAAATGGTTAGATAAGAGTGGCTGAGGCCGTACTGACAAGAATGTAAGGTTGATTCTAAAATTAATCACTCTTTCTCTTAAGCAACGAAGGCCTGCTGGCGTCTGACATGCACACATTTCTTAGTGGTGAAAGCTAGTCAAGGAACTGACTTCACACTCGGAGACAATGGAAATAACATTTCAGTGCCGGAGAAATTTGAATAGCTACTAATCTGACCTTTTGAAGTTTAATACAAGAATTTTTCCTGTAATGCGGCTCTGAAGATTTGACCATGGAAATAACTATGAGTTAGTGAAGATCCGATGGCTAGGGAGAACCTCTCTACCAGAGTTTTAGTTCCTGAATTCTGGACTCTCATAATGAAACTGCGTAAGAAGTGTAGAATTCCTTTGGGTAGAAAGTTATTAAATTACTTAGCAGGAGCTCGAAAGCGGGGATACGGGGTTACCCAATGTAAAATTTTGTTTAAGACAAAGATCTTTAATTATATTGTACGGAATATTTGGCCCGCAAAGTCTACTTGAGGTTGCTGCTGAAGTTCCTGTCCTTTCTAAAAATCTTCAAGGAAACAGAATAAAACGATTATTAAGTAGAATGCCTCTTTAGGTAAAATAGAGCACAGCACTGTGCAGTTGAACAGCGATTAATGTTATGGGTATGAGTCTTTGACTTATAGGTAATACTGATGTTTAAGACTATCTGCTGAGACTGGTCTCACTCAGTGGGAAAGCTCTTTTGCTGCTGAGGCTGGTCTCATTTAGTTTCCGGAAGCTCTTTCCTATGGGAGTGGATAAAAAATTGTTCATAATTGACTCCAAATTTTCTTACTGAAAATATTGAGGTCAGTCTTCATGAAGTTTTACTTCCGGGCTGATAGGAGTTGATTTTTAAGTGACGCAGTTTTGTGCAGGAGTGACTATACAATAGCTTTGAAGGCTGCGCAGTACATGCCTTTTTCGCTTTTCAAAGCTAAATGTAAGACTAAATGGTTGTAAAGAATCTGTTAAAAGTAAGTAAGAACAGCTGACTGGATGTTTCGAAGACTTAAGTTCTATCATGCTATAATAACTCGTGATTAGCCGGAGTATTCTGGTTGATTGAGGTTTGGAGTTACCTTGCCGTGGCTAACCTCGTAACAATTTCGGCTGTACTTAGGTCAAAAAAGTAAACATAGCTTTTGCTCAAAGGAATCCTAAAATTAGTTAGGATAGTTAACCTAACCATATGTTTGGGAGTTATCTGTCACCAAGCTTTACTTCTCTCGTTTACGACGAAGTAAATTTCGCCATCACTTTTGCGCCAGACGTGGAATTCGAACCACAACTCTCGGCTCCGGAGCTACGAGTGCTATCCACCATACTACACTGCTATGTGCTCTCACGGCTATCTTCCTTTATCTCATGTTCGTCCTGCGGAACTTAGTCTGAGCTGCAGTCGCTGCCCTTCAATACTTGTGGAGAGTGCATCCAAATTCTGAAAGAGGAAGGACTAAAATTAACTGTTCAATGCTCTAGTTCTCAATCAGTGCTGTGAAGTCTCTGGCTAGTGAATGAAAGCTCAACTCTTCTACGTTTCTCGCAGTAGGTAAAGCTTATGCCGCAAACAATATCTGTCTTAATGTTAGTTTTCAGTTCAGATTCTTTTAGTTAACAGAAGGAAAACTGGTACCTCAAATTGCACTTCTGATGCATTTTAAGGCGCACTTTATGTTAATTTGTTTGTATCCGGGTGAACATTTTGGTATATTAAAAGCTAACTCGGGTGTTTGTTTTTTAGAATGCTCGGGAAATTTTAAGTGTCTTATCTGAAGTATTTTGAACTTTGTACATTTGGAAATAATCCGTAGGATCGTTTTGGACTGGTACAGGTTTGGTATAAATCTTCTCTCTGGGGGACGAGGTAGTTTCGAAGTAATGTTAAGTCGAACACAAATTAATATGGACGTCGACAGGACAAATGCAAGTAAGTGCTTCTAGAAGATGAACATTTTCTACTTTTACCAGCGCTGGATTAGCGCTACAACTTGTAGCTACTGCGATTAAGAACAGATCTGCAGAATAAAGAACTAAGTATTACAACCGCAGGTTAAAGAGATGCAGAAGGTAGAGGTGAAAACTATTCAATAGTACTGTAGGGGCGAATAATTAATAATTTTCGTAAACTGTGTAATGGGCATTATTTTACATAGTTTACAGAAAAAGAGACATTATATGATGGACATTATGTTACATAATTTCATAGAAATAGAGACATTCATGTATGATATGATGAACATTAATTTACGCAATGGTATATGTGTGAGGAGGAAAAGCATGGTGTTTTCTTAAACAAAGAAAATGAGCCCAGCCACAGAGCTCGCTAGGTTTCTTTGTCTAAGCGTGAGAAAACGCAGAACTTTTAGATGGCGCCAATAAAACACCGTGAAACATTCTTGTCATACTCACGAAACAAGGTCTGAAAATAACAGACGCCAGACAGTCTGGCAAATGTATTATTTCAACGGCATTCCAATGTATGCGGTTTGTTAATCCATGTATTCACCAAGGCCACAGGTATTGTTCCTAGCCAAGCGACTTCGGGTTGCAAAAAAAAAAAAAAAGAAAAAAAAAAAGGCAGGAACGTTGTAAGAGGGGAACGACTCAGGGTCAACGCGAACAGACGTCAGAAGGTCAGGTCATGGCTCGGGGGCCATGGAAGGGTGAGGGACACAGAGAGAGGTCAGGTAGCCATCTTTAAGCGAGCTCCACACCAGGGGGCCGTTCTCGCCTGAAGGCGAAGAGGAAAGCAGGTGCCAATGAGAAGCGAGGAATATGGATCCTCAGGGGGTTGCATCGAAGAAGAGGCTCTCTTCGATGAAGACCAACTAACTCTCTTCAAGAGAGTTAGTTGGTCTTGAGCGCTTGCAGGAGCAGGAGGAATATATATTTTTTTTTTTTTTGAAGGGTAGGGGTTCGGGACATGAACCCATGGAGGACCACGTGCTCAAAGAGAAGGCGCTAGGCCTTTGTTAGACGCGTGACGGAGATGGGCGTATACGAGGCGACATAGACTTTTAGTAGCTCTCGCTTACGCTATAGGGAATGTACTAGGGAATAAGTTGACTTCAAAGTAAGGGTTCCTAGACTGAATATGAACATTCTAAAGTACCAAGTCTACGGCAACCGAATGAGTACGGACTAGCGAACAATCGTGGCCGAAACTTAAGCCAGAATAAATTGTTAAGTTTACACTTATGTCTAGTGAATAATTTATGCCTTGGTGATTTTATGCAATTCTACCCTCCCCTCTCTCGAAAAGCAGTTACATTCAAAGAAAACTGAGAGAGTGAGCGCCGGGCTTTCCTCAACATTCATTGGTGGATAGTTTATCTGTAAAAGAACCTTATCTCATTTATTGTGCTGTGGGGTAATCATCTGAATCGCATGGAAGCAAGGCCGACAGCAGTTTATGTTAATTAGCGGATGGCTTTCCGTCCCTACAAGTACGCAAGCAGATGGACGGTACGATCAAAGAATATCTAACGAGAAGTTAAGGCTCAGCGAAACGTAACTAGCGCCGCCATATCTTAAGAATTAAAATGCAGTGCCCAGAAGCCAACATACAGGCTGATGCCGGAGCAGACTGCGCATGCGTATTTCCATTGACTTCAATTCTTTGGGTAAAGAACAGTCAGCCAAGCTACCCACAGCACGTGATTGTTACCTTCTCTGTAGCATAATCACTTCGCAAATCGGATATGTTAGTTTTGTTTCGCCAATCATGTTAGTTAAGGCTTTTGTTTGTTCTTCAGTTTTTCAGAAACATTTTCAGTAATGCCAAATACTAGGGAATATCTGCATTTTGTACGGATCCTTAGGCCTAACTGTGATATTTGCTGAAATTTAATTTAAATAGTAATACTAATTATAAATATGAAATATTTAAGACACCATGCCCAGGAGTCGACAACTTGCAGTTTGCTGGATCCATTTCATACATCCCGAAATTTTCGTTTGTGTTTAAGAACCTTATGAAGCGCCATGGATTACGCATTGAAATTAAATCACCAATGTCCATCGCCACAGCAACAACAAATACACATAAGGACCCTGACGTGAATTCTGGAGCTGGGGTGTATGAGATACCATTAGAATATCCAGATGGCTTGTCTCGATCATACATCGGAATGGCCAAAAGATCCCTTACAATTAGGGGGAAAGAACACATAAGGGACATTAAAGCAGGAAAAACACAAACAGCGCTTTGCAAAGAAGTAGCCCAATATGACGCAGTACCGAAGTGGAAAAACATGAAGAGGATCGTTCGGTACACTGACTACAGAGGAACTCTGACTAGAGAAAGCGTCGAAATATTCATGCACCCCAACCCTTGCAACGAGAGCCCTTCCCTCGAACTCTCGGCTGCGTGGAAGATTCTATTGAAATAGGACATTAAGGGGAAAAGGAGAGAGAATGTCTGAAAGGTAGGTCGCGAGACACTACCTTCCGCGAGACGCAATATCACCTAGACATGTATTAGATACGCGCTCCAATATTTCAAATTATCGTTGTTCTCGAAAATATTCTTGTGTTCACTGGCCTTGAGAAAGCCTCCCGTTCGGAGTGTGATAGCTCGGCACTTAGTCGTTGTATGTTTATAAATTGTTACACCATTCAATACGGATTAAATATTTCACGTTGTATAATACTCAGGTGTAAGTTTCATTATCGTAAAGTAATACTAATGTTATTGCATATTATTTTTCTCACCAAAATAAGGGTTGGGCGGGATATCAGAAAACAACAACAAAAAAAAAAAAAAAAAAAAAAAACTGCTCTAAGCAAATAGTCGACGTCAAATCAAAGGAAACCATCGCGGATCCAAAAAAAAAAAAAAAAAAAAAAGCTTCACTGCCGTAGCCCCCAGCCAATGTCATGTGACACGATGTGTTTCTCTCTGTCACTTCTGCAATTTTTATTCAATAAGCTTTGCTTGCAGCATTTGTTATTCATTCCCATTGTCATTGCAGTGTATATACCATCATGTTTTAACAGTTTTGTATTATTTCCCAGTGAGACGCTCAATACTGTACGTCTCCCTCTTATGTTTTCTTATGATAAATTATAATAAAGCGATTTTGAAACCTAATGTGTTTTGCTCCTGAATGTTAACTTTTCCGCAGAGCATATTACCTCTTAAGATGTGGTGGCGCTGTAGTCGCCTGTTTTACGTTATCTCTATGAGAGTTGGCCTTCTTTAAGCGTTAGATATTTTTTGGAACGATTGTATGGTATCTTCTATTACCCCCTCCCCCTTCCGGGTATTAGAAGTATAGTGAGGCTACGCGAGCAAATACACAGAAGTATCATGCCTCAGATTCTACCTATTAGTATTTTAAAAGGTTTCGGCAGAAAACTAAATTTTTTAAAATTCTCCTTTTTTGAGACTTGTTCCGTAAAGACATCAACAGCAGGCTCAAAGCCTTGATTTTGCTTACTGAAGTCACTTGTGTGAGAAAATTGATCAACTCTTCTACATTACAACATATCTAGACACCGAACAGAAATCATCGCTCTTTCCACGTTAAAAAGTGAGTCTCGGAAAAATTCTTATCGGCCACCACCGATGAAATTTAATCTGATTTGTTAGAAAAACTTCTGTAGCTCACGAGCCAATATGTGTTTGAGCTTCTGTGAAACTAATGCGAACATGAACAAATTAGAGACTGCTACAATGCAGATCATCGCAAATCACACACCAAATTTTTTTAGGAACTTCTCATAACTGTAACTGTTCATTTATAAAGCTACTAGAGAATAGGTTAAATTTCCTGAGCTAGGTTACAAAATATGAAAACGTCAGATAATACCAAAATTTAAAGCGTTAACGTTTTTGATGGCTTACATGAAGATATTCACTTAGTGGCGAAAGGGTAACTGCTCTCTAATGTATCCTGTTACTTAATTGCGCGAACTAGATCTTTTGATCCCGCAGTTACAAAACTAAATATGGAAATTAAATTAAATACACCATCTGATGTGTAAGAACCGAGCATTAGGCTGTATAAAAATCTTGCAAGAAAACTTTCTCATTGGAAACTGATTTTTTATTTTAGAGTTTCGTTTGGATATGTCTCATGAACCGAGTTAACATTTATTTTATTTACGTATTTATAGCCCACTTCCTTAATCTCAATGTGTAGAAATGCTTTCAGCGATTTCGTAGTTCTTTCAGTTTAAAAGCGTTTCATGATTAAATTAAGACACTGTCTTATTCAATATCAGTCTGATCTACAACTTGTTACCTTTTGAGGAAACTCCAGTTTCTCCAAAGGCGGAATCAAACCAGCCTTAAAAGGGGTCCATGAATTATCAGTAACAACCGTGCAACGCTACCGAAATGATTCTGCAACAGCAGATGTGTTGCAATGCAAAACTAAAGCTTGCTTTAACATCAGAAAAACAAAACACGTATAAAGCTTTAGAAAATCCATCACCAATTGAAAATTCCGTCCGAGCGTTAACATGGTAATTATCAGAAAAAAATCACACTTATTGTCAAATGAGAAGTATTAATTTCAGTGCAATACAAAATTCCAGTAAAAGGTTATTGGGTATACATTATATGAAAACAGATATACTGCGTAACTTCTATGTCGGTATGTATTCATTGAGTGATCCAAACTCCGAAGGTAGTTTTTTAGAAACTTCCAATACAGAGAATGGCAAATACTCAGCAAGTTCAGTTTCTGTGTTGTTCATGATCGCCGATATCGTGACCTGCCATGCGATCCAACGAACTTCGAACGCCACTCCATGAGCCCACGTTTCCAGTTGAACTCTGATCACCTCTGTTGAACATAACATAGTCGTAAGAAGGCTCTTCATTTCTTCTTGAATCCTGCTGTCCACGTGATCTTTGACCTCCGTATGACCCGCTGTTGGAATCTGAAGGATAGTATCCACTACTGCTGGGCGACCGACCTCCGTTGTTATCTGTTCTCTCCCCGAATCTATTCAAAGGATTTCTTGTTGCCTCCATCCACTGCGTAGGTCCGAAAGTCAAGTATCCGGAATTGCGCCGGTCATCGTAAGGACTCCGAGAAAATCCAGCTTCAAAGGACTTGTTCCTTAATGAACCGTTCTCGCACATCTGAAAAATAAAAGCGAGAAGGTAGTCTCTCCCATCATTTTGTCATATCGTTACGAACACAAAGTTCAAATGTGACTACTCTTGATTGGGTTGTAAATTTACGGCAGATGGCAAAACTGCATTTGCTGTTTAAGCGTTCTCAGAACTGAACATCACGGACGCAGCCCAGAGGGGGTCCGGACACCTCCCGAAATTTTTCATCTGAATATTTTATTTTTTCATAGTCATTTGTTGTATTAGTGTGCAATTACATACTTTACGACATAATTGTACACAATTTATGCACTGGCCTTTTCAAGTTTGCAAGATTAGTCAGGTCAGATTTAATTAATTACAACTGAATTATACATTATTACGCATTCAACATTTTTCTCTGATCATTACATATTTAATGGGTATTCGCTTCTCATTTCTCCTCCCATGCAAGAATAAAGTATAGATTCGCTGCACACTGTAAAGTATCGCCGGGCGAAATTAATCTACTGCTGTACTTGAGCGTTATTTTGAAAATCTGTGGTTCGTACAACAGTAAAGCTATATTATGTGATGTGAAAGACGCCAGAAAAATTAATGGCCGTCGACGCTACCATAGCTCTTGTTGCCTGTGAACAGTAATTCTATCAAATTATTCGGATGTTATTAAAAGTTCTGTTAGCTTCCTATCTCAATAGCAAATAAATTGTCCTTTTCGATGATGAAGAGGGTTAAACTCGTTTTAAAAGACGAAACTGGGTAGCAATGACTAAATGATTTGACCCTTCTTCCAGTACATTCAAATATTCTTCTTAGTGTAGACGAAGGCTTGTCTTCCCGCCCAAGGTGTTTCCTTTTTACTCTACAATAAAATACTTTCGCAAAAGATGAAGTCTTCATATAGTTTCAGAATAAAACGTGAAATACAGACATGTTATGGGATATAGAATAAACCTGTAGGCTTATTACTTCTGTAAACTTTAATTAATAAACAGGATGATCAGAACTGAAGGGTGGCGCAGTGGTCTAAGCGCTCACTTCTGACCATTCGTCCGAGATGGATGGGGTTCGAATCCCGGTGAGGCATGGATGTTGTTTCGGTGTTTAAGAGCTACTGTGAGAGCTATAAGCGGCCGTCCGTTCCTAATTCCATCACTGGCTCCAAAGACCAGCAGTATCTCACCCGGGGCCATCTCTAGTGACTATCAAGTAGCCTCTGGCTACTGTTTTATGGCATGAATGTTAAGTCAGACAACACCCGAGTATGCTATCCACTGCATCACGACGAAGCTTCACATTTGCGATTAATTTAAATATAACCATCATAGAATTCGCTAGTCGAAGCGACCGGCATTCATAAATATGAATTCCGGCTGCTTCAACTAGCTATTCATAAATCGCTAGTTAGCTAGCTATTCATAAATCGATAAAATAGCTAGTTGAAGCAATCAGCTAGTCGAAGTAGCAGCTAGCTAAAATAGCTGTAGTTGGAGCAACCAGCTAGTCGAACTAGCAACTAGCTAAAATAGCTAGTTGCTGCTTCGACCAGCTTTTCATAAATATGAATGCCGGTTGCTCCGATTAGCGAATTCAGTGATGGTTATATTCAAATTAATCGGAAACTTGAAACTTGGTCGTTCTGAGCGGTGTACTGGTTAGCATACCCAAGCGCTATCCGAGAGACGCGGGTTCGATTCCACCCTCCAGGACGACGAAATTTTCAAGTAATCGGATATTATCTGACTTAACATCCTTGTCATATTTACACCAATAAACTAATTCACATCTTCCAAATTTGTATCGTACATTGGTGTAATCCCATATTTCATTCATTGATATTCTGCGCTTCCAGGCAATCACGGGAATGAATTCAAAACCTCCAGATTCGCTATACAGGGTGATTGTAAACTCCTTTAATGAAACAAGAGGGGTGATAGTACACATGAAAACGAACAATATTTACAATGGAACCTAGGGCAGCATTCCACTACTAGTGCCAGAAAAGACTAAAGTTACATATCCACGTTGAGCCTTCAACAGGGAAAACAAAGAGACAAACCTAATTTATGAGCTGCACAATTCCAATCGCATCAGAGAAAGACTCAAAGGAGCTGCCCAAACTGGCGTCCAAGGGCGTCGTTGCACAGCCCACACCGGCGAATGAAGGACTGTCGCACCCTCTCGTAGACTCCCGGTATGGTGTTGATCTTATCCGCAGCAACAGCGATTCACGCGACGAGATCTTCCAGGGAGTCCACAGGTGTCTTGTTCACTAATATTTTCAAGTTCCCACAGAAGAAGAAGTGCATTGGATTAAGGTCCGGGGAGCGGGAAGGTCAAGCCACAGGTCCACCGCGTCCAATCCACCGACCGAGATATGTCGCATTTAGGAAGTATCGGACCTCGGTGGCAAAGTGTGCTAGGGCCCCATCATGCATAAACCACATGTCCCTCCGTGTGGTGAGCGGAACATCCTGCAACAGACCGGGAAGCACTTGCTCCAGGAACACACGGTACGCTGCGCTGGTCAGACGTATACGTCATGTGATGTTCGCACGATAATATCGCTGAACGGGTTCGGCTGCGTTTTTAAATGTTTGCTCCTCATCGTCTACGCACGTGTTCAGCGCACCTGATTTGCATCTTGTGCTTCTCATGCACTGGTTGGAACTCCGTGTGCCTGCCGGATGTTTTTTGAACGTAATCTTTTCTGGCAGTAGGGGTGGAATGCGGCCCTAGGTTCCATTGGAAATGCTGTTCGTCTTCATGTGTACTATCATCCCTCTTGTTTTGTTGAAGGAATTTACAATCACCCTGTATATGAATGCCGGCTGCTTCGACTAGCGAATCCTGTGATGGTTATATTCATATTAATCGGAAACTTGAAACTTGGTTGTTCTGGGTGGTGCAGTGGTTAGCATACCCGAGCGCTATCCGGGAGACGCGGGTTCGATTTCCGGTCTAGGACGACGAAATTTTCAAGTATTCGGATATTATCTGACTTAACATCCATATCATATTTACACCAATAAACGGATTCACATCTTCCAAATGTGAATCCAATGTTTAAGCTCTTCTATGGAATAAAGATACTTACTTGCTTGTCACCCGTTGAACTGGAATTTTATGGTTCTGTCAATTTAAGGCGGAAAACATTCGTAAAAAGGAATCTTTTCTTCGATGAGTGTGAAATAAGCGTATGGAAAAGAAGTACACACTGTAAAAATAAGTGGTGTGAATTCACCGAAAGTTCATGAAAATAACGTGCAGTAAAGTTGACTGTAGGCGGCAGTCTTGTCGGTAGGTTTCAGTCATTTGCGTTTTAAAAAGTTCCTTTTTTTTTTTTAACTTCCGTATTTTCAGAAATTCCGTTTATTTCAGTAAAATCTGTTTCGAGCTTTTCCGTATTTATAGAGAAATTTCGCAAGAACAAAGACGCTGATTTTTTTAGCCCTCACAGTAGAGATTCCACCCACCGTGAAGGGAATCGAACTGTACATTGGGTAGGGCTCAGCAGAAACTGGGCGTGTTAACCACTTAACCACAAAGACTCAGAAGTCACACATACGTCTAAGGTAAAACTCCAACTGCGCGATGATGATTTTTTTTTTATTAATATGAGTGAATTAGTCATTTTATTTTCTACTGGAGCTTATTTTGTTGAATAGGTTTGTAATAATTTTATTAATATTTTTTTTTTGTGGGAGGAGTTATTACAAATTAAGTATTTTTTTCATCTTGATTTTTCATAGCAACAGAATGCTTCGGAGCTGGATATCTTATTAAACTGACAATGACGTTCAATAATCTTTAAGAAAAGGTAAAATGCACTGCTTTATAGTATAATTTCCCAGAAATCCTAAACATAAAATTTAGTCTTGATAGCTATAATAGCAATACAAATTTTGAAGATGACAATCCGTTTTTTGGTGTAAATATGACAAAGATGGTAAGTCAGATGATATCCGAAAACTTGAAAATTTTCGTCGTCCTTTTCCAAAAACTCGAGGTTTTTATTTTTATTTTATTTTTATCCGAAAATTCGAATTTTTCAAGTTCTTGGATATCATCTGACTTACCATTCTTGTCATATTTACACAAAAAAAATGGCTTTTCATCTTCAAAATTTGTATTTTATGGTGTAATGCCGTATTCCATTCATGATTTATCTGCTTGTCCGGGACGAGATTGGATTCTTAATCTTTTGATTCGCTAAGCATGAATGCCGGTTGCTTAGACTAGCGAATCCTGTGTTGGTAATATTCAAATTAATCGGAAACTTGACAGTTGGTTGTTCTGGGTGGTGTAGTGGTTAGCATACCCGGGCGCTATCTGGGAGACGCGGGTTCGATTTCCTCTCCGTACGAAGAATTTTCAAGTTTTCGGATATCATCTGACTTACCATCCTTGTCATATTTACACCAAAAAACGGATATTCATCTTCAAAATTTGTATTGTATAGTGTAATCCTGTATTCCATTCATGAGCTATAATAGCTTTTGTATTAAGGACTCCACAGTCCGATACATAGATATTCTACAATCCCTGTACAATAGTTACCCGGTTTCTGACGATAACACAGCATACAGTGGTCAAATAAATGTGCAGGATGTCCAATTAATCCGATCTACGATTAATTAATTTGGCATCCTGATCTATTAGTTCGCCTCAGAAAACATGAAAGTTACACCGTCTTGGAACGGCAAATGAACCCGCAGCTCTCGATTTACGTTCAGTTATGTTACTGTTACACCTCACAGAACGAAAAACCTCCGAGCAACTGAGGATGTGTTTCAGGACTCAGATGAAACGTTCCGCCGTGCCCAAATCGAAACATGTATGATCCTTCATCTTAGCGGCACATGAGCAAAAGGCCAGAATTTTCAAGTAATCGAATATTGTGGATTGATTTATACGCAATCCACAATATTCGATTTCGCTACGGAACTTTAAAATCAGATCCTTCGACACGCGATTGAAACTTAACATTTAATCAAACCTCAAGTATTTCTGGCAAACATGTGTACTTGCCTGATTAATTTGGCATCCATTTACCTTTACATTTATTCGACTACAATTTTTTTTTGAAGAGTTATTTCTTCAGGGGATTCGCCTTCTGCTCGTATGCCGCTAATATGAAGGATCATACTGTATATGCTACGATTCGCGCACGGTGGAGCATTTCATCTGAATCCTGAAACACATCCTCAGTTGCTTGGAAAGGGCTTCCTTCTAGGTGGTGTAATGGTAACATACCTGGATGTAAAAAGGGAGTCGTGGGTCCGATTCCCGTTCCACCACGATGTATGTCGGAGCCGTGGGTCAGATTCCCGTTCCAGGATGATGTATATCGGACCCGTGGGTCAATCGGGAGCCGTGGATCCGATTCCCGTTCGAGGACGATGTATATCGGAGCTGTGGGTCAATCGGGAGCCGTGGGTCCGATTCCCGTTCCAGGACGATGTATATCGGAGCCATGGGTCCGATTCCCATTCCAGGACGATGTATATCGGAGCCATGGGTCCGATTCCCGTTTCAGGATGATGTATATCGGAGCTGTGGGTCAATCGGGAGTTGTAGGTCCGATTCCCGTTCCAGGACAATGTATATCGGAGCCGTGGGTCAATCGGGAGCCGTAGGTCCGATTCCCGTTCCAGGACAATGTATATCGGAGCCGTGGGTCAATCGGGAGCCGTGGGTCCGATTCCCGTTCCAGGATGATGTATATCGAGGCCGTGGGTCAACCGGGAAGCGTGGGTGCGATTCCCGTTCCAGGACGATGTATATCGGAGCCGTGGATCTGATTCCCGTTCTAGGACGAAGTTTCAAGTTTTCTGAGTCATAGATGTGTACGTGCCATAGAAAACAATAGCTGAAGCACAAAATGGGTGAGAGGGAAAGGAACATGCAGTGCCACAAGAACCAAAATTTCATGCGATATTCTATCAACAATATCCAATTTTGCTACAGAACTTCAAAATTAGATCCTCCGAAAGACGATTGAAACTTAAGATTTAATCAAACCTCAAGTACACTCATGGTCAATGAAGTTTGTGCACCAAGAAGGAAGCATCGGATTGAACTCAAATTTTATGGACGTAATGATACAGATGAATGATACACATGATGGCAAAAACAGAGCTGCAGGACAATTACAGAGGGATCTGTGGCATGCAGTCCGGTCATCTTCAATAGCGCGTCACACCGTATCGTGCGGCGATACATTCTGCAATAAGGCCCGGTATGGTGGCGAACTGACGCCTGATGTTGTCCTGCGGCAGACTGTCCCGCACTTGTTGGACGGTGTGCTCCAAATCCCGCATAGTGCGGCACGGCGGCAGCCGGCGTTTCAACTGGTCCCACACATGCTCGATATGGAACATGTCCGAGGAGCGGGCAGTCCATGGTAGTGTCTGGACATGTCATAAGCCGTGTGCGTACGGGCATTACCCTGCTGGTATAGCGCACCTGGAATCCCTGCCCGGAATGGGAGCACATGGGGCCGTAGGATCTTATCCACATACCCAGGCCCTGATTTATGGGAGGGCACACGGGGCACGTGCCCATGGCCCCCGATTTTGGGGGGCCCCCAAATTTGAATAAAATGTGTACTTAGTTAATGGGAATTTTGTGTGTGTATATTTAAAATTTATTTTTTTTACTTTTGCATAATCATGAGTCATGTGTTTATAGATGTGGTACTTACACGCAGTCAGTTTGAGTTTCGAGTTTCACGTAAACACGTGGCCATTACAGGCCCTGATTTACGGGAGGGCACACGGGGCACGTGCCCAGGGCCCCCGATTTTGGGGGCCCCCAAAATTTGAATTAAATGTGTACTTAGTTAATGGGAATTGTGTGTGTGTATATTCAAAATTTATTTTTTTTACTTTTGCATGCTCATGAGTCATGTGTTTGTAGATGTGGTACTTACACGCAGTGAGTTTGAGTTTCGAATTTCACGTAAACACGTGGCCATTAATGAGTTTCAGTGGTTTAATAACCTTCAGGTGGCCATTGAGGAGGAGGATCGCTTCCATTGATCCACGTGCCTTTTCTTGCTTTTCCGAACGCACCTAAACTCAACTGATCCTTCAACTTCCTGTATACGGCTTGTCGTTGTCGTAACTGTAACCGCAAAGGCATGGTTGTATTTTGCATTGCGTTTCTTGTAGTCTGATGGAATGTTGAATATTTGTTAATTTTATATATAATCAAATTTAGTTAGTTGTAACAATATATTTAAGTTGAATTATTTAACAGTTAAATTATGTCAAAACATACATATTTATCTGGCAGTGCTAACCGGAAAGCCAAACAATTGAAACTGAAGGATGATGACATGCAGCATGAACGTTTTGAACGTTTTGCCATTAAAAAATTGGATATTTCATTTAATCCCAAAAGTTCTACAAATTCATCTAATTTTACTACTGGTGAGTCTGTTGAGTGTAATTTGTCTTTGGAAGCCAATAATCTGACTTCAGAATCATCTAACATCACAGATGCTCCTAATTTGGGAAATCTTTTGAATTCATCTAATGAAGAGAGCACAAGTTCCACAATGAATGTAGTGGATCCTGCCTTATGGGGAGAAATTACAGAAGAAATGCGCAAATGCTTTTTGAGCAATCCACCAGTACAAGATTTGAAGTTGCTGGCATATGTGGTAAAAAACGTTTTCTAACAGAAGGTAATTTTTTCAGAATAAAAAAATAATGAGAAGGTAAAACACGACTGGCTTCCTTCATCCCCATCAACTTGTTTACTATTCTGCTGGATATGCAAATTGTATGCTAGGAGCACTACAGCATTAGGATCCACAGGTTTTCCTGACTGGAAGCAGGCAAGTGAACGTCTTACAGAGCATGAAAATTCACGCATACACAGGCAAGCAGTATGTGACTATTCATCACGCATGAATGCTTCTGCACGCATTGACTGTCAGATAGTTATGCAGTATCGGAATGAATCCAAGTACTGGCAAGATGTTTTGCATAGAGTTGTTGCAACAGTTAAGTATCTCTCAGTTCGTGGGTTGCCAATGTATGGTGATGATGAAACAATTGGATCAGTTCAGAATGGAAATTTCCTGGGTTGCTTAGAATTAATTGCAGAATTTGATCCGAATCAATTGCAGAATTTGATCCATTCTTAGCTCAACACTTGGAAAAATGTGGGAATCCAGGAAGTGGTAACACCAGTTACTTATCTTCAACATGTGTGGATGAATTTGTTGAATTAATGGCTGTGTGTGTTTTAAATGCAATCACTGATAAAATAAAAATATCAAAATATTTTTCTGTCATAGTTGACTCAACTCCAGACATTACACATATAGATCATTACACATATAGTCTTTTATCATAAGGTATGTCAACAAAGATTGTGAAACAAAAGAATGGTTTTTGACATTTATTCCATTCCATGGACATACTGCAGAAAACATTACAAATACCATGATATCTTTTCTACATGAGGGTGGCCTGGATATTATGAATGTCAGAGGCCAAAGCTATGACAATGCCAGCAACATGCCTGGGAAGTATTCTGGTGTTCAAACACGCATTAGGGAAATCAATCCACTAGCGGAATATGTGCCATGTTCTGCTCACACTTTAAATTTAGTTGGTGTGAATAGCATAGATAGTTATGGCAAAGTTCTCTCTTTTTTCACATTTTCGCAAAAACTCTATACCTTTTTTTCTGCATCAACTCACCGTTGGAAGATGCTTCAGGAGAAAGTCCAGGAACCACATGGAAATTCATCACTCACACTGAAGAGTCGGTCAGTTACCAGATGGTGTGCAGATGCTGCAGCTACACGATCAGTGAGGAAAAATTATCATGAAATAGAGAAAGTTTTAGTATTTCTGTCAGAAAATGTAGAAGATTCTCCACAGACAAGAGATGAAGCAAAATCACTGCTGAAGAAAATCCGAACAATGGAAATATCGATCAGCACAGTAGTTTGGGACACAATACTTCAGAGATTAAACTGTGCAAATCAAACTTGTCAGAATCCAAAAGGAAGTATTTCTGAAGTACCTAAAATTTTCCAGTCGTTAATTGAATTCATTCAGTTCGTGAGGGAAAATTTTGAAGTCTATGAAGAGGAAGCTAAAACATTAGAGTCTGAAAATGTGCAATACCATGGTCATGATTCCCGAAGAAAGAAAGTGCCCAAGAATAAACACCTAGATGAATGTAACAGTGAACATATAGAACTCAGTGCAAGGGATATATTTAGAACTCAGGTTCATTATGTGCTTTGTGATGCTTTAGTCACTCAGCTTTCAAGCAGAAAAAGTGCTTATGAAAATATAATGAGAAAATTTGAATTTTTTACAAAAAAAATCAAGATCTGAAATTTTTGAAGGGGCAAAAGCATTGCAGGAATACTATAACAATGACCTTGACGACCAGTTTGCAGATGAGTTTTTGCAATTCTCCTCAATGATGGGGGAGCATGCAACCATTTCCCAGATGCTGCAAACTTTGAAGGTAAACAATTTAGAAGCCACATTTCCAAACACTGAGACTGCACTTAGAATGTTCATGACATTACAGATTTCAAATTGTACAAGTGAGAGATCATTTTCTTTGCTGAAAAGACTTAAAAATCCCTTACGATCAACCATGCGACAAACGAAACTGGCATCATTAGCTCTGCTGTCTTTGGAGAGTGATGTGACACAGTCTTTAAATTATGATTCTCTGATACATGACTTTGCATCTAGGAAATGTAGAAGAAAAATATTCAACCCAACTGTTTCGTCCTGATATAGGAGGTAAATTTTTAATTGTTTTTATTCATTCCTAAAAATAAGGAATAGTAACCGAGTTATTACAAATAAAAAGATCTGGTGCCCAAACACAACACTTTGTCATCGTATTGTCATTTTTGTTTGACATTGGACAATTTATACATTCATGTCATTATGTGCTCATTAGATTTTGGTAAAAATTGGGTAAATGTGTAGTTTAGCGTGGTAAATTATTTGGTCAGAAAAGTTGTAAAATTTCAAAAAAGTGTGACGTACAGATTCTAAAATATGCAATTTAAGGGGAAATGGTGAACAAATTTAATCATTAGAATGAATATTAAAGATGTTTACCAAAAAACTTGAACTCCAAGTATGACGAGTCAGCAGACGCTGCGGGAGGCCTTAAACAACGCAACACTTTGTCATCGTATTGTCACAAAAGCATTGCAGGAATACTTTAACAATGACCTTGACGACCAGTTTGCAGATGAGTTTTTGCAATTCTCCTCAATGATGGGGGAGCATGCAACCATTTCCCAGATGCTGCAAACTTTGAAGGTAAACAATTTAGAAGCCACATTTCCAAACACTGAGACTGCACTTAGAATGTTCATGACATTACCGATTTCAAATTGTACAAGTGAGAGATCATTTTCTTTGCTGAAAAGACTTAAAAATCCCTTACGATCAACCATGCGACAAACGAAACTGGCATCATTAGCTCTGCTGTCTTTGGAGAGTGATGTGACACAGTCTTTAAATTATGATTCTCTGATACATGACTTTGCATCTAGGAAATGTAGAAGAAAAATATTCAACCCAACTGTTTCGTCCTGATATAGGAGGTAAATTTTTAATTGTTTTTATTCATTCCTAAAAATAAAGAATAGTAACCGAGTTATTACAAATAAAAAGATCTGGTGCCCAAACACAACACTTTGTCATCGTATTGTCATTTTTGTTTGACATTGGACAATTTATACATTCATGTCATTATGTGCTCATTACATTTTGGTAAAAATTGGGTAAATGTGTAGTTTAGCGTGGTAAATTATTTGGTCAGAAAAGTTGTAAAATTTCTAAAAAGTGTGACGTACAGATTCTAAAATATGCAATTTAAGGGGAAATGGTGAACAAATTTCATCATTAGAATGAATATTAAAGATGTTTACCAAAAAACTTGAACTCCAAGTATGACGAGTCAGCAGACGCTGCGGGAGGCCTTAAACAACGCTGAGGCGTTGACATGAAGCTGTGCTCCGTTGAAAGGAAGGATCGCTGCAGCCAGGACATTCACGGGCGGAATAGTACAACAGGAACCGGTTACGCTGTTGTCAGGAAAGAGTGTAGTGCTACGCTACAGAAAATAGTTAATTTAGGTGTCAGTTCTTGCCATCGCAATCGGACAGTTTCTTGTTTTTTTTTTCACATGGGATTCTTTGATGCTGAATGTATGAACTCATTTCTCCGTGGAAGCTTTGTTTTTTTTTATTTAATAATCAAACTTTCACTTTGAGACTTGTCATCTAACTTCCGTTAGAGAGAATGCGACACCTACTCTAACGCTTTTCTAGAAACAAGAAAGGCATGTGCATACTTACTATTTCGTATCACGGAATTACATGCCAAAGAACGAAGACAGTCTCTGCATGTTTCTTTAAAAAGTGAGACAGAAATTACAAACTACATTCTTTAGCGTAGCAGTATATTCTGTTACTCTTTCCTGACAAGAGCGTACCTGATTCCTGTTGTACACTTCTGCTCATGAATTCCCAGCCGCAGCAAACCTTCCTTTCAACGGAGCAAAGCTTCAGGTCGTCGCCGCAGCGTGTGTTTACTCATCCTACTTGGACTACTTGGAGGTAAGTTTTTCGGTAAACATCTTTAATATACTTTTTTTTTTTTTATTTTACAACTTTTCTGACCAAATAATTTAGGATGCCGAAGTACAACACATTTACCAAAAATTGAACCAAGACTAGCTGTTCCCCCTCAACTTTTCAGATTATTATTATTATGTTTTTTTTTTTTTTTTTTTTTTTTTTTGTGTGTGTGTGTGTGTTTAACTCAAACTCTTCCTTATCAACACAAAATTTTATGTTTTGCAGTTTTCTGATATACTGATCATGATGCGCGGATTTGATCTTGGTAGAAACCAGGAAGCTGGAAGTAGGAGTTCTCATAGCACTTTTTCAATTTTTTATGCAGCTTCACATCTCAATTTATGAGGAAGTCCAGTGGAGGTCACCATGGATTTTTTTTCTTGTTTTAGTTCACATTTTTTGTCGGATGCATTGTTCTCATGCTCTAGACGCAAGAATCAGTACATTGCAAGACCACAATATTCACTAAAATTAAGATGTCCATCCATTTTGTCATAGATATATTGTTATAGTTAGAGTCTATGGGGGTCATTAACACCACAAACTACTGATCAACCAGTTGTCCCCGCACAGCCAGAGTTGTATAAAAATAAAATGTATCTGCGTACACAGCTATTGAAACAGAAAACTTGCTGCCAACCCGCAAACCATGATAACAATAGAATAAGATAATTTAAAGGAAAATTAATAAAACAAATAATTATTAGAACATTACAGATTCCAATGAGGACAAAATAGTACATTCTAATTGAATGTGCAGCAATGTGTGTAAAATGGACTTTTATGGCAAATTATTAAAATACTGGACTACGAACCGCATAAAAACAAGAGATTAATTAAAGAAAGTTTTTATATCCAGAAAAACAGTTCTATCAATGAACCTTCAAAAATTATAAATATGATTTTCAACAAGTTAATTCAAAAATACTGGACTTACAAAATGCATAAGGAAATATTTTTATTTAATTGGCAACTGAAAGAGGAACCTGGCAATAAAATTTAAATTCTGTGTAAACAAAACTTTTAATACAGTTCGTATACATTGAGAACAGGCCTTGATAAAATCTAGAGGCCAGAAATGTCTGTATAAACAAAAGAACTCAGAAGATGTGAAAAATAATTAAGTTCTTCAGTTAAGATAGAATTAAGTATATTAATCTGAGTAAACGCGTAAGTGTTTTAAGTGCTGTATACAGGCCTAACATTTTTATTTTTTTAATCTACATGCAAAAGCTATCTGCAAACCTGCTAATGATTTGGAAACTATCAGCATACGCATGTGCGTCTACATTCTGCTGCTCTGCACACAGTGACTATTATTTGGTCGATAGAGAATAAGGAGGGGGGGGCGGAAATGTTTTGTGCCCTGGGCCTCGCATGTAGTAAATCGGGCCCTGCACATACCGCTGACCCGTCAATGATCCACGTACCACTACAAGAGCTGATCGGCTATCGTAGGCAATGGCTCCCCAGACCATAATGCCTGCAGTGGGGGAGGTGTGGCGCTCGATTGCGAGGTCGGGATTGTGCCGTTGACTCGGGGAACTGCCCACCCGGACACGATGATCATCTATCCCCAAAACGGAGCTGCACTCATCGCTAAACACCACACGTCGATCTGGCATGGCACCACTGCACAAGGAGCCGGCGATGTTCCGGTGTTTATGGCAGCACAAATAAGGGGCACTGGGATCGCTGATTCGCTTCCGCGAGGCGTCGGGAAATGGCTCGTGGGCACACAGGAGCCTCTGCATAAGCACGTATAATTGACCGGGTCCCCGTGGGATTCGTTCGTGCCTGGCGCACGATCCGTCGATTTCCCTCTACCGGTGGTCCTCGTGGTCCGTCCGGAGCCGCTCCGCCGTATGGTAGTACCGTCACGTGTCCGCTGCTCCCAACACAGTCGGACGGCATGGTCAGGACGATCCACGTAGTGGGCTATACGGAGCTCCGACCACCCTGCAGTTTTCAGACCGATGATCAGACCTCTCTCAAAGTCCGTAAGTTGCGTAAACCCACGTCTCTGGCGTCTAGCCGGCATTCTTGTCACACTGTACTCTTGCTTTCGTCGGCCGATGCTTTTCGCTTTCATGGGGTATCGACTACACGCCGGTTTGTAAGGCTGCTGGTTCGTGTTTGCACCGCCACCACAGGTTGTGTGGTCATGCGCATTCGAACCAAACGTGGATTATTTGCATACCAGCACGAACTCTAGCTATTTGTAAAGTTGTTTTGTAGCATGTTTTCTTCTACAGGTGCGCAAATTTCATTGTCCGTGAGTGTGTTTCTGCAAATCTCTCCTATTACCGGAAAATTTTCGTCATATGAACACGGAAAAAGTGAGAACAGAGTTTTTCCGTTAATATACGATAGGAATTGAAGAAAGGTTTCTGAAAATTCAGAATTCAATCTTAAAAACGGCAATTCAACTTCACTATAAAGAAGGAATTGTGAATCGAAATGCTTCTTTCTTTTCTGTTTTCGTTTCGGTTTCTGAAAATTCAGAACTTCCCTGACGTACGAAAGATCCGTGAAATTCAGGTATTTTTCTGCAGTTTTACGGAAAAGGTTGAATCAGAAAAGTGCCTCTTTAATTCAGTAAAGGAATCTTGGCACTCGCACAAAACGTGGATTATAAAGTGGCTCGTGAATTTCATAATTTTTTTACTGCGGTTTGATTCAAAATAGTGTCAGCTAGCTTTACGGAAGATTCCAGAATTCCGAATTGCAATGGAAAGACTCTCTTATCTGGTTTCGATAGATTGGGCCAAATTAACAAATGCAGTAGAACCAAGAGAACCAGACTTGGTTCTTTCGATTTTATTTAGTCCTCCAGACTCCAAAATTCCTAGAGATTATGAAATTAAGTAATGCCTGATGTCGTAAAAGTGCTCCCGTTGTTAGAGCTCTAGGACGAGAGCTTCTTTCTCTTCGTATTGCAAGGCCTGGGTTCGAACCCGGTAAGTTATGTTCATTCTTGCTGCACTGGGTTTCTCCCTGATCTTTAGTTTCAACCCTTAGCTGTAGATACTCATCGCATGTAGCTGAATAACGATAAAGTGTTGCAAAATGTGACAGGATCGATGGTTCTTCATCGATCACGTCACATTTTAAAACAGTTTCAGAAGATCGCTTTGATGGAATCTATAGGTTCAGTTCATTTTAATAGGCCAGGCTGCTTCTTTTTGAACACCGCATGCGTATATTATGACCCAGCAAAAGCACAAGTGTTGGGAAACTGCTGGCCACCAGCTAGCAGTGATGGGTCACTGCTAGCTGAAATCTGCCGTTCACGGTACGGTAGCGATCCGTTCGTGGCAGCGCCGTCAATTGGCAGCCATTGATGGCCCTGCAGCATCACCGTGAATTACGGGCCTCCAAGCAAGCGCCACTAGTGGCCCGTAGTTGGCAACCGAAGCAATCCCAACACGAGATGGAAGCATCGGGACAGCGCATGCGTAGAAACAACACGTCCATAGTCTCTTGTGGTACCAGTTAGTTGAAAACGACGCCATCTCCATCGTTTTACTTTGGTGGATGTTCAGAAAAAAAAAGCCATATGCAGAGAGACGAATTAATTTCCTAATGAGATGCCGCGTCTGCGATGATTACCGTCGAAGGAAAATTATATAAATAATTAGTGAACTGTAAGAAATAGTCAATTACTCTCATGTCTTTACAGAAGCTCATTTCGCAGCTAAATTCCTGCACTAACATACGAAAAATCGAGAATATAAACAGCCATGAAACACACCCTCCATTCGCATGAATAAGAAATTCAGAACTTCAAACAGAGTTTCGGAAAAACATTGAAAAATCGTTATGTTGGAAAAAAAATAAGAATTATTCGCGTATAAAATGGGTATTTTCATTACAAAATAATCAAGTATTACACAATTCGCTGCTAAAACTAACCGGAAGTAAAATAAATATATTTCCTATAATGTAGCTTCGGACCGTGAAAGAAAAAAAGATGCAACGTTAAAAATGCAACGGAATGTGACATGAACGGGCAAATATATAAATTAAACAGCCGCCTTTCAAGACCACAAGGACAGCACAAAACTTTGGGAAACGTCTTTAAGTTGGTACACACGTTGAAAGTGAGTGAAGTTCCCTTAAGATAAATAAATAAAAAAAAATGTTTTCGTTGAACAAAAAAATAATGAATTATATGAAATGGACATTTTTGAAAACTAACTCGCAATACTATGAAATTAAAAAGGGGATTTAGTTTCAGATCGCGCAGGAAAGAGACTCACCTGCAAACGCAGGTGGCAAACTTATGTAGTGGCTAGAGCGTCCGCTTCGCAATCAAGATGTCGTTGGCTAGATGCCAGCCTGATCCACCGGGCGTTTTTCCGGACTTGTTGAGGAAATTTTCGCAGCTCTGTGACGTCGTGCATAAAGTTTCGTTAATAAAGAAAGGGAATGTTGTGCCTTCCAAATAATTGTGGATATCATTTTTTTTTTTTACTAGTACTGGGAAATTGGTGGACAAGATTCGGCAAGTTACGTCACGTGAGACCGAGTGTGTGTGGGGGTAAAAGTTCCTGTGGTTAATTTGACTTCGTTTTACTTATTTATTGTAATATATTCTAATAAAGGGAACTCACCTTTAACAACTCTCCTCTCATACAGATAAGTTGCTGGCCCTGAAAAAAACGAAAAGCACTGTTATTTTTGAAATAGTGACGATAATGATGTCAATTGTTCTTATATATAAAGCTCAGTTAATTTTAACGCAATTCAAGACAGTTACTAAAGGTAATCGCGCTGTAAATGAAAAGCGAATTTTGAATGGGAAACAAAAACTTTAGTCAATAACATATTGTCCATTTTGTTCGATGACCTTTTGCCATCTCGCAGGCAAATTCATGATTCCGCGCTCATAAAAGTTTTCGTTTTTGTCGGCAAAAAACGGTTCCAAGAACGATTTGATAGTCTCGTCAGCAGTGAAGATTTTACCATCCAAGGCGCTTTGCAACGAATAAAACCACGGCGGAAAGTGAAGTTCGTTGACCGGGCCCAAAATTTCGAATCGTGGTGCACCCCTCCCTTCCCGCTTTTCGGAACAAACAGAAGAAAAAGCAATGCCTAAGGAGCTTTGTTAGGGATTAGGACCACCTGGACCACTTACCTAAGCAACTTTCTAAGGCACGTCACAACAAAAAATCGCACATATGCCAAAAACATTTCTTGGCTAAAATTATTGACCGCGCCTGGGCCCTGGTGGCCCGGGCGGTTCCGGCGCCACTGAATGAAACTAATGGTAGTCTGATGGTACCAGGTCTGGCGAATATGGTGGATGTGGCAACACATCCCATCTGAGCTGCAACAATTTTTGACGAGTGACCAGGGCCGGATTAAGACCTTAGTGGGCCCCTAGCCTAAGACATTTGAGTAGGCCCCAAGGCTAAGACATCTGAGTGGGCCCCCAAACAAATTATGAAGGGCAATTATTATGAACTCCGCTAAAACACGAAACTGTAACTACTAAATCATCTGCAAAGTTTTATAATAAATCACTGTATTTTTCATTGTTCTCACATGAGCATGAGTTAAAAGCTTTAAATTCCTAGATTCTGCTTGGGTTTTCTAATGATTTAGCATTGTATACTTTTCTTAGTACATCGTTTTTGTTATGCAATGAACTGCCTCAGGGGACTTCGATCAATAATGCTTCTAAGTGCAAATTGTGAGGTGTAGGTGGATAACGTGAAAAAGTTGAAAACTCTCTCGCCGCCCCGTTGTACACAGCGATATGAAATATCTAGCATTGGTGAGTCACTACCTTGAAATCTGTTCGTCTTCCAGCCCCTGTTTTGGACCAAGTGGAAATCATACGAGACAAAAGTAAAACTGTTTTATAAACCCTCCCCCCCTCTCTCTCTCTCTCTCTCTCTCTTACTTGCCCAGCCACACCTTCTGGGTCCTTGATCATGGTGGGTCCCAAGGCTATAGCCCCTATAGACCCCACCTTAATCCTGCCCTAAGGGTGACCAAACTTGTATGTGGTCTTGCGTTATCATGGTGAAACACAACACATTTGCTATTCACCAATTCTGGACGCTTCTGTTTGACTGCACTTAATTTATCCAGCTGACGACAGTACACGTCCGAATTTTGGTTCCTTGAAAGGAATTCAAAATATGCAATACCTTTGAACTCTCACCAGACTGACAGCATCACCTTCCTTTGGTGCATATCTACTTTTGAAGTGATTTGAGTAGAATCATCACATCTCGAGTTATACTGATTTCAAGGCGATTGACTCAGCGTATTCAACCCCAAAATGGCGGATATCCTCCCCTCTTCCCGCGTATGCGCCCTTAAAGTCGATATTTTTACAATCATTGGTTACTACTCTTTTTATATCAGTTATTAGATTTTAGCTACTTGTCATAATTTAGAAATTATAAGCATTTTGATCATTATCTTAGACAAAAGAAGCGAATCCGCACGTGTCTTTTTTTTTTTTTTTTCGCAGCGAAAACGTCGACATAGCTTTATACCGTTGATAATTGACTGCTATCTTGTGCATTCTCAGGGCTTCGCAGCTAGCCTAGCATTGAATATACGCCACTGCGGGTGTCGTAGCGACATTGGCTTTCTCCCGTCGGGGCAAGAGGAAACCAAACGTCGCTACGACACATACTTTATTATTGTCGGGAAAGATGCATAGCAACAAAATGCATTTTTGTAATGGCTTTTGTCACATTTAGCATCAGGTTTTCGTAATTTACGAAAACTGCATAAAATATTGTTACGTTTATGTGAAACGTAATGAAATAACGTTCAGTGATACTTTAGTAAAATATAAGGGTCGCCCAAATAAAAGAGAGATTCGTGTAATGGCGTTGTTGTATAATTACACAGAGTGGTGCATTTGCGCCGGTAGATGGCGTGTCATGTCGGGAAGCACGCTGTTATCGACGGCATGTGTCAGTGTGCTGTTCGTAAGTGTGAAAGCAAGTTGATTACGTAGGGTCGTGACATGGATTCGTCCAAACAGGCCCAGCGGGCAGTTATGCAATTTTTGACTGCAGAAGATGTTAGTGGAGCCAAAATTTATCGTCATATGAAGGATGTGTATGGGAATGAATGTCAGCCACGTTGTACAGTGTTCCGCTGGTGTAGTGAATTTCATAGAGGACGTGTGAGCACGGAGGACATGCCGAGACCTGGGCAAGCACACGTGGCCATCACCATGGAATCGATTGCTGCCGTGGACAACCTTGTGAAGGAGAATCGCCAAATCACCACCCACGAGCTTGCGGCAACATTGTTCGTGAGTAAGGGAACTTTTATCACCATTCTCCATCGCCGATTGGGATACAGCAAGGTTTGCGCACAATGGATCCCCAAGTATCTCCAGGAGGAGCAGGAGACTCGGCGAATTGGGTGCTTGCCTGGAGCATCTGCATCGTTACCACGCAAAGGGGAGACAGTTTCTTTCCAATATTGTGGCCGTAGATGAAACTTGGTGCCACCACTTCGATCCGGCCACAAAACGGTGAGTATAGAATGGCGACATCCCAACTCTCCACTCCCCAAAAAAGCTCAGTTCTCCTTAAGAGCTGGAAAAGTGATGCTCACGGTATTCTTCGATGAGAATGGTCCATTGCTGTTGGATTGGCTGGACGCAGGCAGTACGGTCAAGGCAACCACATACTGCAATATGTTATGCAACCTCAAAACTGCCATCAAGCGTAAGCGACCCGGTATGCTGTCAAATGGGGTTATTCTGCTGCAGGACAACGACCGCCTGCATGTTGCGACAGTGTGCCAAGGTTTGCTGCAGAGCTTCCGCTGGAAGGTCCTTCACCATCCTCCGTTAGCCCCGATCTGTCGCCCTGCGACTACCACATCTTCGGGACACTAAAAAAAGCTCTCAAGGGCCACCGGTTTGCTAAACGCTGAGGTCCAGGACGCTGTTGAACACTGGTTCCACAGCCAATCACGGACGTTCTTCGCTCAAGGTATGCACAGTCTCGTGCCGCGCTAGGACACTTGCTTAAACCGACAAGGCAGAGCTTCCGCTGGAAGGTCCTGTGTAGCGGGTATGTAGCCCATGTATCACTCTTACTTCCTGCATGTTCACATATTCCAACCTATAAACCCTTTCGGAAAAAAGCCGACAGTCTCTTGAGACCCGCGATTTGGTCGTTCTGGGTGGTGTAGTGGTTAGCGTACCCGGGCACTGTCTGGGAGACTCTGGTTCGAATCCCGCTCCAGGACGATGAAATTTTCAAGTTTTCGGATATTATCTGACTTACCATCCTTGTCACATTTACACCAAAAATCGGATTGTCATCTTCAAAAGTCTCAGTTTCATTTGGGCGACCCTCATATATTTTTGAGTTACAATGCTCTTATTGTCGCATCACTTCATGAGGCAATATGCGGCTCGATCAGATTTGAACAATGATTTTGACAATGATGCTGCGTTACCCATTTTCGGAATTTTCAAATTTTTTATATGGAATTTTCGTTACAACTTTCGGAAAGATGCATGGCATCATACACCCGAACAACATTCAGCTTCATCTCGTAAGTTTAATTAAGATTCCTTTAAGAGAGTGAAAGTCTACCTTGCTCAACTTCAGGAAAATAGCTTTTCGTCCAACGGAAGATATTTCTTCTAATGCAAAAGTTTAAAAAAAAAAGGCATCTTTCGTAAATTAAAAAAAAAATAATAATAACTTTCTAGGTTTCTCGAACTCACCTGCTTACGTAAGGTCTGACAATATTCCGCAGCGTGAAGAATCTCGTGACTGATTCCGTTCCGCTGCTGCTCATCTGGCCATGACGTAGATTCCCAGTTCGATGACCTGGAGTCTTCCGAGGAAGAGAGATTCTCCTGTAACACATGTCAGTTTTCGTTAGCATATGTGTTTACATGTATAATCTAGATTTTGTGATCTAAAGAGTAAATTTTGTGCTCACGGTGAAAAATTATAGATATTCACATACAGGGGTTGGACAGAATAATGTGAACACCTAGGAAAAGAAGGTTTTGCATACCTAATAGGGCGTGGGACCACCTTTGGCATTCAAAACTGCCTGAATCCTCCTTGGAATGGACACATACAAATCCTGGATTAGTGGGATGTTACACCATTCTTCACGCAGAAACTACTCTAGGTCCTTGAACGATGCAGAAGGAGAACGGGATCTTATTCTGTATTCCAACACAGACCACAGTGGTTCAATGATGTTTAAGTCTGTGGATTGGCAAAGGAAGGTGTGAAAGTTCGTCCTCATGTTCCTCAAACCATGATTGGACATTCCGAGTTCTGTGAATTGGGGCGATATCATCTGGATAGATGACATCCTCTGCAGGAAACAATGCCTGAGCAACTTTATGGACTTGGTTGGCCAAAATCATCTGATACGCCCTGCCAGTCATCCGTCCTTTCAAGGTGATTAGGGGACCTGCTGAAAACCACGATATGACCATGAGTAAAAGTTTTGTCGTGCTAATTGAGATTTACTGGTATACAATCATCTTTGCTGTCTTAAGCACGAAGAACAAGACAGAACTAATTTCAACACAAAATAAACCAAGCCGAATCATAGCAAGCCGTGAAAACACCTTTACTTACGAAAATTAAAACTTGTTTAAAAGGTTAAAATGATTAAAACAATGTGCGAGATCTTTCGGGTCTGTCTCTACAGACCCTATCCTCAGACACAACCAGAAACTCACACGGGGCACGCTGGCTTATATACGCACCTCTGTACATCAGCGAGATACAACGCATGCGCCGTACTGAAGGGAATGACTTGGCTGCCCCGCAGGACGCACATGAGATAAAGGCAGATAGCAGCGAGAACATACGTCTGCGTAGCTCAGTTGGTAGAGCGACTTATTCCGGAATAAGGGACTCGGGTTGGATGCCCGGCGTGGACAAAAATGACGGAGAAATTTACTTCGTTATATTGGCGCCCGAACTTCAAGGATGACATCGCCGTTAAAGTTCTCACAATGGTGTGATATTCTTTCTACACCGCGAGACAGGAAAAATAACAGAATCCCTTCTTCAGCGCTTCGAAAAATAAATGTGGGTGATGTTACGTTCCACACACCAAATTGTCTTTTCCCCAATGTACATTCTTCAGCGAATCACTGCCATGGTCCCGACTGCCCCAATGGCCATCATACGTGGGTCTGGAGACTCAGATTCAGCTCCGCATTGGTTTTCGTCGCCGTGGTCCTCTTATTACCGGTAACAATCCTCTTTAATGCTTTCCTGTCTCTATTAGTCAGGATTGTTTTCTGGCCGCTCTTCTGTTTCGCAGACGAGGTTTTGCCACGAACACGTTATGCTGTCATGACACTAGATACAGTAGCTGTCGATACCCCCACTACCCTGGCGACTGTTGTCACGGAGGCAACCAACTAGCCGGCCATCAAGTCTGTTAGGTAGCTCGTTTCGTCGTCATCCTGAAAGAAATTGTGCAGCAAGACACTTTAAATGCACTTATGATCAAATGATCATAGGTAGAGGATTTTAGGAAGGGAGTGTCTGACCCCAGGTCGTAAACAACACTTTTAGAAATACGGAGCTAGGAGATTTAGGCTAGAGTGCCCGATAGGAAAGTGACAGGGAAGCGAAGTAGAAAGAGGGAGAAAGATGCCCTTATTTATTATCCGGGGCCAGTACCCGGGGTCCGACGGCTTAACGTGCCCATCCGACGCACGGCGGATATTTAGTGGATCGAGCGTTCGTACCTGCTGGGATCGAACCTGAGGTCCTTTCTGTGGCAGTCACGAACGTTGCCCGCTAGGCCACCCGCGGCCCTTTAATGCACTTAAACAGGACCTTGAGGTTTTAAACAGAGCTCTTACAACTAAAAAGTGGTGGATACCTTTGCGTATTGAAACGTACGCAGCTGCCTTAAAAGTCACATCTCGGAGCGTGGTGTTCACATTATTCTGTCCAACCCCTGTATACAGTATGTAGGTAAGGGCTGGAAGCAGGCGCGATGCCACGAGTGGGTTGTAGTGGGCTTCAATCCACCCAACTGTTCTGTAAACTCACCCCCCCCTCCCGAAAAAAATATTTAAGCGGACAGAACATATGGCGGGTGCAACTGTCTAAGATTTTAGGAAACTTGGATAAACGTATATGAATTTCTCGAATTCACTGCAATTTTGTTATAAGAAATGAATTTTTGTGGAATTTAGTGTTTATATTTCTGGGATATGGGGGGAGTTCTGTGATTCTGTGAGCGAATTTCACAGTAGAAACACAACGTTTCTGTAATTATAGTTTAAAAAGGACGGAGAGTGAAAACGAGAGAGAGAGGGAGGGAGAGAGAGAGGGGGGAATAGAATGGGAGAGAGGGCAAGGAAATGAGGGAGAGAGAGAGGGGGATATGTACATTTTCTGGGAACTAGAGGCAGTGTTGTGAGCTAATTCTACAGTAGAAACACACCATTTCTGTAATTATAGTTTAGAAAGAAGTCAGAGCGAGAGAGAGAGGGGAGATAAAAGGGAGAGGGGGAGAGAAGGAGATAGAGGGGTATAGAAAGGGGGAAAGAGAGAGGGTGGTAGGGAGATAGGGAGGGGGAGCGAGGGAGAGAAAGAAGAAAAATGAGGAAGAGAGAGGGAGAAAGAGAGAGGGGGAGGGAGAGGGAAGATAGTGAAAGAGATTGAGAGAGAGGGGGAGTAAAAAGGGGGAGGGGCAGAGGTAGAGGAAGAATGAGAAGGGATAGAAAGGGGGAGAGAGGGGGAGGGAGAGGGAAGATAGAGAGTGAGAGAGATTGAGAGAGAGGGGGAGTAAAAAGGGGGAGGGGCAGAGGTAGAGGAAGAATGAGAAGGGATAGAAAGGGGGAGAGAGGGAGGGAAAGAGAGAGGGATAAAGGGAGAGAGGGAAAGAGGAGGAAGAGATGGGGGAAGAGAGAGGGGGAGAGGTAGAGAGGGGGAGATAGAGATTGAGAGAGAGAGAGAGAGAGAGTGGCAGAAGTATATACATTCCTTGTCAGGTTACAAACTAAAAGTCATAAACAGCCTTATGATAGCAAAACAAACAAAAAACGCCCTAGTAAGCTAATACTGCGAAGAAATAGTGTCATAATGATTCGTATACATGGTTACCATATTACATACATTAAATAAATACTATGCATCACGGCCGTATAGCTACCGGGAAGGCTTCTGCCCTCCCATAATGGCCATTCCAGGAGCGTAAATTCATGCTTTGAGAAATGTAAAAATAGAAATTGTATCTAAAAAGGAAAGTTACAGCCTTCAGTATTTTCTTTTTAAAGACCTTAGTCTCATACAGTTCCTTGTAGTTAACCAGGGTACAGTTTAACATACACTATGAGGTGTGAGCATCTCATATCTAGGAAGGAAATTTTTAAAACAGTGATTGGAGGCATAGAAAACAATATGCTGATGTGTCTAACCTCCATGACCTTTCCGAACATGTTGGAATGAAGAACTAATTAATCATTTGTGCTCTGTCGCAGAAATTTCTCTGAGCGTTTAAAGTTGAACGGAATTCTTCCAAGCCCTGCTCCTTAAGCTTCTTCCTATTGTTACGTTCATTATCCGATACTCATTCGTTCCGCGGTGATTTGTTTATCGTTTTGCATTTCTGCGGAGTGCTGTGTTGCCGGCTTTCACATAACGTTAACGCCTTACTCGGTATTTACAACTGTGGTTTGTGGGTATTTACCTAGCTTTTACATCTTTAATAAAATTATGTCAAAAACCTGAAGTGCGATTTTTGAACTATCACAATACTTTCCTAAAACGACGGAATAAAAACCCCATATTAGTTGAGTGGAGCTGGAAGGGGCGTAATTTTGATCTCGAAGGGGGCGCAATTTCAAGTCTCACCCTACCAGATAAGAAAAGTTTGCTACGGTCTTGCTACGTACAGTATTCATTTGAAAACTTTTTCCTATTAGGGATAACTTCAGCGTCCAGTAAAATGCACATGGACGGAATTTTTTGCAGTAATTTCGACCAAACACTTCAAAATGTGTACCCCCACCAACATGCTAACCCCCCCCCCCCCGATACCCTAATAACCCACCCAATTTTGAGAGGCCGGAATCACCACTGGTTGGTAACCCGAAGAATTTGTCCGACAAAACCAACGAGTCCGGCGAATAGGCGTAGTCTACGCATAGGTCCGCGACGAATTAACGTAGCACACGAATTGAGGCGTGGGCGTATAGTCAAAGACATTGCCGGAGGAAAAGTGTGGATTTTGCACTACAGTGGTATCCCTTACACTTGTTTCCCCATGAATAGAAATGGGCTGCCAGAATTTGATTTCTTTTATGCGGAGAACAATAATAATAATAATAGTAATAATAATAACTGTATTGGGTGGCACATACATATTTTACATCAAGATAAAGTGAAGTTTTAGAAGTCTTACCATTATGGTTCGGGCAATGCATTCAAGTCCCTAAAGGAAAAAACGAAATGATCAATTTTGTGTTTCATTTGTAATAAACATTTTGACAGAACATTTTAAAATACTTTTGAAATTGCCCAGTTGTATATTTTGATCAATACATATACTTGTAAACCATTCGCACACACATACACTGAGCTGCCAAAAAACTCAGAAGGGGCTACCATTTCCATTACAAGCCACCACACCCCTGCTGTAAATGGTATCGTCAGCAAACGACGTATACAGGGTGCATAGGAAAGTCCCATTTAGCCTGGAATAACTTGCGAACGGAGAGAGGTACAGTTATGCAAGTGAGATAACGGTATAGTAAAGCGACTACGTCCGATCGAATGCAGCGCCCCTAGTGGCGAAATGCGGAAGTTAGCCATTGCAAATCGAAAACGAAAAGAGATAGAGCAAAATTTCTAATTACAAAGTTGTAGAGCATCAATTAATTAGTACAAAAAACGACATTTGTTTCACACGGATAAAATAAATTATCGTCTGAATTCCCTTAAACTTTCGAAATCGATGCGCGACCTTTGAACGTTTGAAGGGAACAGGCATAGGTATGAGCAAATACACACAATTTATTCCATAAATGCGTACTTATGTCAATACAGTTTGATTATGTCAGACAAAACAAAAACAAAAAAGGCAAACTTGAGCACAGTGATAAAAAGTTAATGTCGAGTATGTTCGAAGAGTTCACCATTGCCCACGATACACATTTGTATTCGTGAGAGTAACTCTGCATGCACATTCCTCAGCAAGGACGGTGTCACACTATTGCAAGCATCTGTAACACGACGACGTAGATCCAGCAAACTTGTAGGCGCTGTTGCATACACCTGATTTTTTGCGTAACCCCAGAAATCCAAGCTCGCAATTCTCACGCAGCGTACGTAGACCTAAACTTCTGATCAGGGTACATCCTGCTACTGGTTTTTATATCGTAGGTACGGTACAACGTCACAGTCTGTATTTGCATGCGGCTACATTTGCGAAATGTGAATATGCAGATTCGAATCGTCGCGCATCGATTTCGGACATTGTAGGGTATTCAGGCGACAATTTATCATATCCGTGTAAAACAAATGTCGTTTTGTATTAATTAATTGATGCTCTACAACTTTGTGATTGGAAATTTTGCTCTATCTCTTTTCGTTTTCGATTTGCAATAGCTAACTTTCGCATTTCGCAACTAGGGGCGCTGCTAGTGGTTGCATTCGATTGGGCATAGTCGCTTTACTATATCGTTATCTCACTTGCTTAACTGTACCTCTCTTCGTTCGCAAGTTATTCCAGGATAAAGTGACTTTCCTATGTACCCTGTATATGGAAGCATGTATCTCCGCAAGCTCAAGTAGTAGCATTCGCAGCTCAGCTGGCAGCTTATCAGGATTTAAGCGATTTCGAACGTCGCATGATAGTCGCCGCCCGAGTGATGATTCACTCCGCCTCGGAAATAACCCCGAAATTTGGATTTACACAGTCCACAGTTTCAAGGGTGTACCTGAACTACACAAACTCGGGGGGAATCCAGAGTGCGAGACGGTGTTGCCGTAGAAAAGCGCTGGACGATCGTGGGCAGCGGCGTCTGGCACGCGTCGTAACATCAGTTCAGCATGCAACATTTCAGAAAAGCACAATGCAATTTAATACTGGGTCCAGTAGTGGCATCAGCGTTTGGACAGTACAACGTTCCCTGTGTTCTATAGGGTTCCGGAGCCAACATCCGGGTGCCATTACAGACCCGACGACACGAGGCTGTGCTCCTCGCGTGGGCTCGTGAACACCGCCCTTTGACGTAAGATGACTTGAAACGTGCAGTTTGGCCTTACTAATCGCGGTACCAACGGTTTCTGGCAGATGGCCGACCCCGGGTGTAGGCACAACCCCACGTGGCGATGGATACCGCATGACTAAAAGGGACAGCGCAGGCCGGCGGAGGCTCTGTTATGATGTGGAGTGTTTTCAGCTACGACCCCTCATATATCTGCAAGCCGCTCTGACCGGTGGAGACTACGAAACCATCCTTGGGGATCACTTGCACCCGTTCATGTCATGTATCCACTCCGACAGCTGCGACCTCATTCAACACGACAATGCGCCATCGCACACGTCTACAGTCGCCTGATTATGCTTGGAAGAACATTCAACGGTGTTTGGCATGCTGAGTTACCCTCCTCGTTCGCCGGATTTAAACGCAATCGAAGACATTTGGGATGCTGTTCAACTGCTCAACGTGCCATCAATGTCAGGAATCCTCCATCTAAAAATATTACAAAATTTCTTTGAATAAAGCTCATGTTGAGAAATGGATTCCTAGTTCCTTAATTGAATTACTAATCTAAAGCAACTATTATGGGAATTTTACTAGGAATTTTTTTCATTAATAGCAAATTTTCGGAGAAAACTCTTCTCCTTCTTCAGGCTGTCTTGTTGTCACTTTTTTCTTGTCACTATCAACGTTAACCGTAGCTGTCAAGGTAAACCGTAACCGTGAGCCGCGGATGGCTTAGTGGTTAGTGTTTCAGACTATCGATGCTGGGTCCCCAGGTTCAAGCCTGGGCTGATCTTTTAGAGATGGTGTGATTTACTAACAATCGCTGAATATCCGCCGTGCATCGGACGAGCACGTAAAGTGACGGCCCCCAGGCTGGACCCACTGGTTAAATGGGTATCCTTTCCTATGTCCTCCCTGAAATTCTCTCACCTATCTATGTGCAATATCGTACTTGTACGGTGGCGCCATCTACTGTACTCTAATCTCACTAAAAACTGTTCTGTCAAAAGTCGCTAGACTTGCACTTGCTCTCATTCCTTCCGTTTCTGTGTCCTGCCCAAAAGGCGATCTCGCTGTAGGTGGCTGGGAGCTAAACTCTACTACCTGTGGACGGAAGTCCTACATGAAAATGACAAATTCTCTGAAACCGTAACCGTGATAGTGACAAGAAAAAAGTGACAACAACAAGACAGCCTGAAGAAGGAGAAGAGTTTTCTCCGAAAATTTGCTATTAATGAAAAAATTTCCTAGTAAAATTCCCATAATAGTTGCTTTAGATTAGTAATTACAAAATTGTTAGACGCCATTCAGGAAGCATGGTGTGCACCGTCTCCACAGTACTAAGAGAGCTTGTGGAGTCAATTCCCCTTCGCGTTGCTGCCTTTATCCGATCGCGAGAAGCTCCAACGGAGTATTAGGGAGGTACCCGAGTTTCATTTTTTTTTTGGCACTTCAGTCGTCTAAGTGCACTTTTACAGAGGGTTAGTCTAAAGTTTTGCAATATTTGCATAAACGCATGTGCTGCGGTGGAAATGTCACGTGTTTAAACTAGTTCAAGTCGAGCACTGCAGTCAGTCGAAAGGGATATAAAGTGGCAGTCGTTGCTGTGAACAGCATTGCCTGTCGTCGTTCTGTCTGCAATTGGGACGCCTAAAAGATGAACAGCCACAACCGGCCAATTAGGGAACTTTTGTTTTATGAGTTTGAACTCGGCTATAACTCTTCTCAAGCAACACGAGAAATTTGTCGTACGAAAGGGGAAGGTTCCGTGGACCACAGCACCGCAACTAGAAGGTTCAAGAAATTTCACTCAGGTGACAGAAACCTCGACTATCAGCCAAGGCAAGTAGGCCGCGAACCGTGGATTTGGAGGCCGTGCGCCAATCCGTAGAGTCACATCCGACAACCAGCACTTGGAGGTTATCAGCAAGCTGTGTATATCACAGACCACCGTATTTTGTCATCTTCAAGACCTCGGAAAGTTCTACAGGAGCTGCTGTATTGTCCCTCGCAAACTGACGTCAACTGAAGCAAACCGTCTAGTGGAAGTGTGCACCAAACTCCAACAAAATCCGCGCGATGTATGTTTCGTCAAGAGAATTGTTACGTGCGATGAAAAGTGGGTTTATTTCCGTAATTCTAACGCACAACGGCAGTGGTTGAGCCCGAGACAGCTTCCAGAACCTGTTGCCAAACGTGGGTGCTTCGAGTACAAGGTTATGCTCTGCGTCTGGTTTAATTTCAAGGGGATAATCTATTACGAATTTGTTCCATACGGTCGGACCATCAACGCCAACCGCCACTCTGAACACCTGGAGCGGATGTATGACGTTTCAGAGGAGTAGTATCCGACACTGGTGAACAGAAAGCACGCTCTCCTACAGAAGGAGAACGTTCGGCCTCATACCACGCGAATGACCCGGGCAAAACTCCAGGAACTTGAGGGCATGGAACTGATAACGCACCCAGCATATACACAGTGCATCAAAGAAATTTTAAGACTGGGTCTGTAAAATGAAATAGAAACAAGAAATTATAATTTGTTTTGATTTGTTATTCAAAATAAGTCCCTCCGGCTTCAATACACTTGTTACAGCGATTTAATAATGATTCAAATGCCTGTCCCAAATTTTGAAGATGACAATCCGATTTTTGGCGTAAATGTGACAAGGATGGTAAGTCAGATAATATTTGAAAACTTGAAAATTTCATCGTCCTGGAGCAGGACTCGAACCCGCGTCTCCCAGAAAACGCCTAGGTATGCTAACCACTACACCACCCAGAACGACCAAGTTTCAAGTTTCCGATCAATTTGAATTTAACCATCACAGGATTCGCTAGTCGAAGAAACCGGCATTCATGTTTAGCGAATCTGGAGGTTAAGAATCCTATCCCGTGATTGCCCGGAGAAGCAGATAAATCATGAAAGAAATACGGGATTACGCCATATAATACAAATTTTGAAGATGACAATCCGATTTTTGGCGTAAATGTGACAAGGATGGTAAGTCAGATAATATTTGAAAACTTGAAAATTTTTCATCGTCCTGGAGCGGGACTCGAACCCGCGTCTCCCAGAAAACGCCTAAGTATGCTAACCACTACACCACCCAGAACGACCAAGTTTCAAGTTTCCGATCAATTTGAATTTAACCATCACAGGATTCGCTAGTCGAAGCAACCGGCATTCATGTTTAGCGAATCTGGAGGTTAATAATCCTATCCCCTGTGATTGCCCGGAGAAGCAGATAAATCATGAAAGAAATACGGGATTACGCCATATAATACAAATTTTGAAGATGACAATCCGATTTTTGGCGTAAATGTGACAAGGATGGTAAGTCAGATAATATTTGAAAACTTGAAAATTTTTCATCGTCCTGGAGCGGGACTCGAACCCGCGTCTCCCAGAAAACGCCTAAGTATGCTAACCACTACACCACCCAGAACGACCAAGTTTCACGTTTCCGATCAATTTGAATTTAACCATCACAGGATTCGCTAGTCGAAGCAACCGGCATTCATGTTTAGCGAATCTGGAGGTTAATAATCCTATCCCCTGTGATTGCCCGGAGAAGCAGATAAATCATGAAAGAAATACGGGATTACTAAATATAATACAAATTTTGAAGATGACAATCCGATTTTTGGCGTAAATGTGACAAGGATGGTAAGTCAGATAATATTTGAAAACTTGAAAATTTTCATCGTCCTGGAGCGGGACTCGAACCCGCGTCTCCCAGAAAACGCCTAGGTATGCTAACCACTACACCACCCAGAACGACCAAGTTTCAAGTTTCCGATCAATTTGAATTTAACCATCACAGGATTCGCTAGTCGAAGAAACCGGCATTCATGTTTAGCGAATCTGGAGGTTAATAATCCTATCCCCTGTCCCAGTTCACTTTGCGGAATTGCCTCCAAAGCACGCGTCGAAGCTGTTTGTATGGTCGAAATATCATCAAAATAACACCCTTTTAACGTCATTTTAAGTTTTGGGAATAAAGAAAAGTCGCAGGGTGCTAAATCAGGCGAATATGGTGGATGATTCAACACACAGACGTTATTTTTCGCCAAAAATCTACGAACGAGAAGTGAGGTGTGACTGGGTGCATTATCGTGCAGCAAACACCAACTGTTTTCAACCCGATATTCTGGACGAATGCGACGAATTCTGCCCATCAAACGCCTCAAAACATTTAAATAAAACTCACCAGTAATTGTTTGTCCACTTGGAACAAATTATTGTGGATAAATACCCTTACTATCGAAGAATGTAATGAGTATTGTTTTGATTTTCGATGGAACTTTTCTTATTTTTTTGGCTTGTGGTGAGTTTTTGGACTTCCATTACGCACTTTGTCGCTTTGTTTTAGGATCATATTGAAGACACCATGTTTCATCACCTGTAACAATCGATTTTAAGAAGTTTGGATCATTTTCAGCGGCTGAAATGATGTGCACTTCTCCTTGATTTTTGTTCATTGGTTAACGTGTGTGGAACAAATTTAGCACAGACTTTTGTTTTGCCCAAATATTCATGCAGGATGGTTCGAATCGTTTCTTTGTTGATGTTTAAAGACTCTTCCATCATTCTTAGTGACGCACATCGATTGCTTGCAACGAAATCACGCACTTTTTCAATAATCTCAGGTGTCCTAGATAAACTTGGCCTTCCGGTATGCTTATCATCTTCTAGCTTATCTCTTCCGTCCAAAAAACGTTTGTGCCACAGGAAAACATTTGATCTACTTAAACAAAACTCACTGTAAACTTGTTTCATCATTTTGTACGTTTTCGATGCACTTTTACCAAGTTTTGCGTTAAATTTAATAACAGCCCTTTGTTCCATCTTAATAATTCAACATGAAAAAAATTTTACTTCTCTCATGAACGGCCGTTTCGTTTGAGTTACTTTAACAACTGCGCAGTACTTTTAGCAGAAAGCAAGCAGATAGTCACGGTTTGTAACGCATTCGCGATTACACTGGTGGCGCCACCGTAGGCTGAAATCTAGCGCCAGTCTTGAAAATTCTTTGACGCACTGTATATACTTTGAATGCTAGTCAACTTTCGTCGTAAAACTACGTATGAAGACATAAAGTGATCCAAATATTGCAAAACTTTCCACTCAGTTTCCGCGATTGCTCTAAATGACGTAAAAATGTAACTCACGTGTTTTCGAGTCGCGCAGGCGCAGTAGTTTCGCATTGGTGAGTGTACTTGTATTGCCTGGTTCTATTCAGATCAGAAATGAGAAACGTCTCTTTGTGTTAATATCAGCACTTCTTATCTACAAGTCTACCACCTGGACTTAATGAAGCAATAAATTCTACACTGAATTTTATAGTCTTTTCCTATTGCACCTGTGCAAACTATCAACTCAAATGCAATACTGTAAATCTGCGTTTTAAATTTCACTCAAATTTTTTCAGTCCTGATCATCATCTTCCCCTTCTGCTTTGACTACATTTATGTAAACCATTGTTTTTTTGTTTTTTTTTGTTTTTTTTTCCACCATATTCTTCTAATATTCTTTCTCGCCCATTTCCCGGTAATTCCACTTTCTGTGGTTTTGGAATTGGGCGTTTTCCTTTCTTCTTCAGACATATCTGTCCCATTTTCTCTCAACTTTTCATTAATTTTAGCAGTTCTAAGCTGTTTCTTTCTTCATGCAGGCTTCCATCTTTCTTTCCTTGATATCTGTTTAATGCATTTAGGCCACAGGTTTCTGAAAGTGTGCTACGTGGAGCCCTGGAGTTCCATGTAGGCTCCGCGACGCTTTTCGTGAAAAATCCCACGTGACACCGTCATGTTCGACAAAGAAAATACACTAGAAAAATCCACGTACTTCCTCAATTTCCTTTTACAATGAATGCACATAAAGTTTCCTTCAAAGCATGTACAGGTCACCGAGGGAAAAATGCTACCGTTTTCACGGCGTCTGACAAAATTCGTGCTTCAAGAGAAAGGCGCAGTTCTACACTGCATGTTTGCAAAACCGTGAGGTTGAGAGCTTCCCAATACTTAACAGATTTCCTGGAGGAGTTCGAAGAAAGCATCTGTGAATCATTTGACGAAATTGTTGAAGAATTTACCCAGAACATGCAAGGAATAAGTGATGCCCTCTTGCAATACTTCCCAAATGTAATTTGGATAATTATACATGGGTAAAATATCCGTTTACGAATCAGCTAAGTGAAGAAAATAAAGCCCCGTTACCAGCACCAGTTACGGCAGAGTAACGATTGGTTGTTATGAATTGGCAAGTTTGTGGGACTGATCATGGAAAAGAGGCGGAATTTGCGAGAAGGATGATCGTTGCGGAGAGGAACCTGCTCATTTCAAACGAAGCACGTCAACCTGGCTCTGGACGCACCATGTTGATGGTATACGAGGAGTGGAAAAATAAAGGAAAAACAGCATCACTACACTCGAATAGTGGAGGAATAATTGCACTGATTCCCAGTTGGAGGGAACTGCACGTCGATAGGTGGACCCCGTGAAAACTGTGATTACGCAGTACAACGTGGGAACCAGATCAGTTCCTTCCGGGATATTTTCGTCATATTCTATAAACCTTAGACGCAGGAGTCATTGGTTAATTCGCGATCCTATCCGCACTGTTAGACAAAACTGCATTTGGTTTGGTTACAAAGACACAGAAACTGGAGTTCATGACTAGCAGGGAGTTTGTTGTTCTAATGAGTTCAGATATCTGCTGAGTCAGATGTATTTAGAGGTAAGGAGTCGAGGTTGGAAATTGCGCGCCTAGGTGCAAAGCGTCTAACCAAGTGGAGATTAGTCATGGTATAGAGAGTACTCTGGCAGGACCCTTTCAGCGTTTTGATTATCATCGATCCTTGAGCATTATGTTTCCAGATAGAGATCGTGTGTTCCAACAAAAAGGTTAGCCAATAATCATTCCCGATTTACTCAGGCATGTGACGGAAGAGCATTATGGTGATTTTACTTCCCTGCCTTGGCGACTGGACTTTTCACATTTGAATCCTCTACAGCCTCTTTGGATCGCTAAACGAAACAAATCTCACGAAATGTAAAGTACAGGATTTATGAAACATTAATATTTCCAATAATCCCATAACGAAAAAATTTAAATAGACTAGTAAAAAATTTGTTTATGGAAAATTTATGTTTTTATGCAAGATGAAGAGACAAAGTAGTGGAAAATAAATCTTTAATAAAGATTTTCATGAAAAGTATTGACAGGAAGACGTGGTTAAGAGAATTAAAACGGGAAGACTAAAATGGACTGGACATGCAGCTAAAGCAGAGGACAGAAGGTATTTAAGCCAGAACCCGACAGTAAGGCCAGGTAGATGGATGCCATGGTAGACCACATTTTCGATTGGAGGATTGAGTAAAGGCTCATGAGAGACAGAGGTGAGAAGGTATTTTAGTCAGAACCTAAGAGTTAGGCCTGCACATTTTCAATTGGAGGATGGAGTCAAGGCCCATGGGAAACAGAGTAGAGAAAGTATTTAAGCCAAAACCTAAGAGTTGCACAGAAGTTTTGCACAAAAGTAGGCAAGATAGATGAACGCCATGGAAGACTACAGTTTCAATTGGAGGATGGAGTCAAAGCTCACGAGTGACAGAGTAGAGAAGGTATTTAAGCCAGAACCAAAGAGTAAGGCCAGGAAGATGAACGTCATGGAAGACCACAGTTTCGATTGAAGGATGAGTCAAGGCTCATTGGAGACAGAGTAGTGAAGGTGTTAAAGCCAGAACCACCTAAGTTTGGCCAGTTAGATGAATGCCATGGAAGACCATATTTTCGATTGGAGGACGGAGTCAAGGCTCATTGGAGACAGAGTAGTAAAAGTATTAAAGCCAGAACCTGAGTTTGTCCAGGTAGATGAGTGCCACGGAAGACCACATTTTCATTTGGAGGACGTAGTCAAGGCTCATGGAAGACGTGTGATGTTCTTCTGACTGTCGTAATTCTTTTTATGTTCGTGCCATCGGTTTGCTCGTGAAAGTGCTCATTCCTGGTTTTACCCATTCTACCAGGCGGTCCAGAAACCCAGAATCTTCTTTTAAACGATCATTGTGGTGTGTCTTCTGTGCTCTCTTTTGTTCGATGTATCGCAGTTTTTCGTTTTATGTAGCCCGTTAAGGAGCCCCGCACACTCCTCACTCTTGAGTGTCACGTCTGAATGTCACGCCGGCAGTTGGGGATTTTTTGGAAGATCATATGTGGAGAATTTTAGGAAGGGAGTGTCGGACCCCAGGTCTTAAACAACCCTTAGAAATAGAAAACTAGGAGATTTGGGCTAGAGCGCCCGATAGGAAAGTGGCACGGAAGCAAAGTAGAAAGGGGGAGAAAGATGCCCTTATTTTTTACCGGGGGCCAGTGCCCGGGGTCCGACGGCTTAACGTGCCCATCCGACGCACGGCGGATATTTAGTGGATCGAGCGTTCGAACCTACTGGGATCAAACCTGAGGCCCTTTCCGTGGCAGTCACGAACGTTGCCCACTAGGCCACCCGCGGCCTTTCAGTTGGGGAATTTCGGTGCCCGAGGAATGAAGCAGGATTGACGCTCTCCAACGCCTGACCTTGAGAGTAACAGAACTGCAGTTCTCAGCGTGAGTCTTGGACGCACACCGTACAGAGCCACGTGCTTAAATATTATAGTTAAAATGTCTGAGAATCGGCAGTTAAGCCAAGAAATGATGATACAATTTATTGATGTTTATCGCGAAAATCCATATTTATGGAAAATTAAAAGCAAGAATTTTATGAATAAGAAATTAAAAGCTGAAGCTTATAGAAAATTAGTTAACCTTTTGGGACCACACATTCCGAGTGTTAACAAAAAATTGTATTAAAAAAAAATACCATCCGAAGGTGCTTCCGAAAAGAACTGAAAAATAAAATAAAAAATAAAATAGAAGCTTCAAAATTACTCATAAGATTGTGGGGAAATGGTTCTTGTAAACTTCAGATCTTTATACGAACGCCCAGTTGCCAAGTATCGAAGAGTTGCAATTAGTCTTTCATTAGCGGGAATTGCTTTTCTCATTTTCGAGTTTTCTTTAACTAGTCTGTGTTTTACCGTCTCACGTAGCTCACTGAACATTTCGTCGCTCACCCTAAAGTAATTCCTGAAATCGTCAGGATTGTTTTCTTTTAATTCATCCAATAAACTCATATGTCCAAATTTTTCTCTTTCCAGTGGCCACTGTTTCGTCCATTTCGTTCTATTCTTTTTTCCATCCGTTTTCAGCTTTTCATTTATCAAAATGTAGGTAAAACTTCACGCGTTTTTTTAGGGTTTTTTTTTATGAGAAAAAGAAGGCATTTTCACTCTTAAAGGATACGCAAATGAAACATGTTCCACAGAAGTGTCAGCCAAGAATGACGACTATCTGTGGCCAAACCCAATCTGTGGGGAGACCCCAGATGCCTTTTGGTTGACATTCTTGAGTCCCACCTTGGCGTAACACTCAAGAGTGTGTATGTGTGGGAGCCTTTATGTGATTGTTGGCCATTTTCACCGATTCCTCTCATGTTTGTCTTTAGTAAAGTATCTTTCGTTCTAGTTTCGATGTCGTTTTTGTTTGTGTAAATCATGGTGCATGGCTCTCTTAGGCTCATCGAGTCCCTGGCGCAAATAAACTCCAGCCAACCAACCAACCAACCAAGACTCATGACAGGAAAGCTGGTGAGAAGAAAGAACGGAAGATTCTATCTTGGAACAAAGACAGATTGACAGCAGTTCTTTAGTTGTAAGGAGCCCGTGAGGCCTATGGAAAGTAAGTGAGAAAGGAGCATCTTTAGGGAGAATTTGAACAAAAACTCAGTTGTTGCAATCGCCAACACTAACTTATGCTACATTATGAGATACTCCACAGGCTGCACATTTCTTCAGATGTATTCTGACATAGCGTGGAGTCCATTCCATGAAGAATTGCCGCGGTTTGGCGTTCCAGAAGTAATCTCACACTAAAAGTCACAGCTTTCCTGCTAAGTGTAGTGCTGTGCTTTTATCGCTTTATGTCTCTTCCTGCACCCAATTAAATCATGTAACTCACAAATGCATTTAATATGCTTTTAACTGAGGAGAGTTCTATGGGAAATATCATCAACGTATAAAAATTTGTCTTACAGACACCTCAGTTGCTTTTATTTTAAAGAAATGAACCTTACCACTGATGTAATAGCCAAAAAGACTATTGGTTTTCCAATTACAGAACCAGATTACCACTGACTGCGTATAAGCGCTTATTTCGGCCAAAAGCGCAGATTTGAGAAGAATTGTGACCTATACTCGAATTTAATCTTCCTTTTAAGTTCCTGTGTTCTTATGTAAATTTAGTTTCTTCTTGTTAAAGATTCTCTAAACTAAACGTCACATATTCCTGCTCGATGAATTTGAGTTTGGCAACATCTGACAACAGGTCGTAGTCAGAATCAAGAGATAACAACTGTTGTGTTGGCAGTCTTGAGGCAATCTTCTTGTAATGCTGTCGAAGGCTACGCTGTGAGACAACCATATAGAGATTATGTTATAAGGAGATAATGTTATCATGCCAAGATAACTAGGACAATCTTTTGAGCGAGTACTGAAAGATCAATTCATATGTGAATTACGTTTTATGCTATATGAAATCTACCGCAATTTCGACTTATATTCTACCGTAATTATTTCAACGTATCTTATCTTACCGTATCTTATATTATTGCAACGTATTTTATACTCGACGTCTTGTTGGAAACTGACGTGCATACTGGATATAATCAATATATGGATTTTGTTCGTAAGTATTGCCTTGTTATTAAACTCTGGCCGTACGGTTGAAGCTTGCTTTATGATTAATTAAGACTTTCAGTGACAACTAGCTTAGGAGCTATACGAGTTTAGAGAAAGATAATTCAATAAAATTCACCGCTAAACTAAGCATTGAGTGTATCACAGTGAAGTTAAACCTCATAAACTCTAACCTTTCAGGTATAATATTTCTGATACAGCCTTTACTGTGCAATGACAGAAAGAAACCTGAATTTCACGATTAATTAAGACTTTCAGCGATATCCAGCTTAGAAGCTATACGGATTTAGCGAAAGCTAATTCAATAAAATTCACCCATAACCTAAGTATTGAGTGTAACACAGTGAAGTTAAACATCATAAACTCTACCCTTTCAGGTATAATATGTCGGATACAGCCTTTACCGTGAAATGACGAAAGAAACCTGAATTTCCCAGATTTTTCGTACGCCAGTGAAGTGCTAACTTCAGATTTATGTTCCAATTCAAACAGATAATGTCATAAAATGACAGCTGACACCATTCGCACGCAGATGTACAACACAATAAAATATTTTCTGAAATTCACGCAACTTTCCGTGATACCTTTCGTAAATATATACGAAAAATATTTCTGATGCAACCTTTTCCGTGAAATGACGGAAGGGACCCTTAAATTCTCGGATGTTTCATACGCCAGGAAAATTCTGAATTTTCAGAAACCTTTCGGCAATTTGTTTCGTATATTGACGGTAAATTGTCGTTTCTAAGATGTGTTAAAAAAAATCTGATTTTCAGAATCCTTTTCACAATTCCTTTGGTATTTTAACGGGAAAAACCCGTTCTCACCTTTTCCGTATCCACATAATAAAAAATGTCCGGTAATCGCGGCAGCACCTCAGTTTTGATTAACTGTTAAATTTCAATCGTCGGTCGAAGGATCTGATTTTAAAAAACCAGAGGTTGTAATTTCGTGCAACAAGTCAAAGGGTAGTTAAGGCTGTTAATGCACGATCACATTCGTCTTAATATAGAGCACAAACACCACACCTCCCAATCACTATCTAAAAACGTAGGTTAAAAAACGTCTTTATTTACAATTAAAAAGGTGAGTTTAAAAGCTCTAGCGAGCACTTTCGCGAACCACTATGGTCGCATCATCAGGCTAAGTAGTGAAATCACTATGAAGCGGTACATGACTTATATAGTAACAGAGATGAGCACAAGATTACATATATGTAAACGAGATGAGTAAAAGATATCAAATGATGAATCACTACAAACTATTTTCAAAATTACCTAAACTAATTTGAGGGTTCCTCGCTTGGATATTCCAACATGAGATCTCTCCAGGCACTAGGAACATAAGCAGGTATATCTTCATTGCAGCACTTAGGTCCCAGTTTTATAATTTGAAGACTCTCAGTAAACAACATAGAACTTTTTGTCGAGGCTGTTGATAGCAAGTTTGCATTGTCCCAATCCGGTTTTAGGTCTCCCTCAATGACAGTTCTTGACAAAGTCGAAGTAACTACTCCTTTACGAATTGCCTATTTATGTTCAGCCCATCTGATTCCCAGGCTTCTGTAGGTCGAACCCACATAACAGAGATTTGCAGTTTGTCCATTAGTGTCCAACAGTGGGATACTGTAAACACCAAAATGGGATAGAGTTGGTATTGTGTCTCTATCATGCCTAATCATAGAAAAAAGGTTTTGAGTCTTGACACCAAAACCCAAAGAATAAATTTTGCAGGTGTTTTTTAGCAAAGTAACAACTGGTTTCAAATAGGTTATCCTTCCCACGTAGGTAGTTGTGAGTACACTTCTGGCGAGGGTTATAGAAGTCTTCCGTTTATATTGTGGTATAAGTTTTTTTAACACAATCCGTGGGGTACCGATGTACTTTTGCAATCTCGTTAATGTTCATCAATTCCTGATTACAATAATAGGGATTTGAAGAATGGGTAAAGGCTCTATTAACTAGGAATCTAAGTGCTGAGTACTTATAGGGGATTGGTGGTACAAGAATTGAAGGGGATTTGGAGTTCTCTAGAGAGATCGGATATTGTGGATATGTGACGTACCTGCCAGCAGGACGCACACGACATAAAGGCAGATAGTAGTCAGAACAAACGTCCGCGTTGCTCAATTGGTAGAGTGACTTGTTCCAGAATGAGGGAATCCGGGTTCGAATCCTGGCGTGGACAGAAATGACGAAGAAATTTACTTCGTTATAATGGCGCCCGAACTTTCCGGATGACTCGGCCGTTCAAAATCTCGCATTGGTGTGATGTTCTTTCCACACCGCGAGATAGGAAAAATCAGAGAATCCCTTCTCCAGCGCTTCGAAAAATAAATGCGTGTGACGTTGCATTCCACACACCAGATTGACTGGGAGTTCTCAAGTGCACGTTCTACAGTGGATGGATGCCTGCAACGATTCATGGTCACGGCTGACCCGTGGGCCATGCCCCCGGCCCTGTTTCGTGGGGGGGATGTGACGTACCTGCCAGCAAGACGCACACGACATAAAGGCAGATAGTAGTCAGAACAAACGTCCGCGTAGCTCAATTGGTAGAGTGAATTGTTCTGGAATGAGGGAATCCGGGTTCGAATCCTGGCGTGGACAGAAATGACGAAGAAATTTACTTCGTTATAATGGCGCCCGAACTTTCCGGATGACTCGGCCGTTCAAAATCTCGCATTGGTGTGATGTTCTTTCCACACCGCGAGATAGGAAAAATCAGAGAATCCCTTCTCCAGCGCTTCGAAAAATAAATGCGTGTGACGTTGCATTCCACACACCAGATTGACTGGGAGTTCTCAAGTGCACGTTCTACAGTGGATGGCTGTCTGCAACGATTCATGGTCACGGCTGACCCGTGGGCCATGCCCCCGGCCCTCTTTCGGGGGGAGATGTGACGTACCTGCCAGCAGGACGCACACGACATAAAGGCAGATAGTAGTCAGAACAAACGTCCGCGTAGCTCAATTGGTAGAGTGACTTGTTCCGGAATGAGGGGATCCGGGTTCGAATCCTGGCGTGGACAGAAATGACGGAGAAATTTACTTCGTTATAGATAGCATATTGCATGAAATTTTGGCTATTGAGGATATTTTTTCTTCTCTCTCTCATTTTCTGCATCAGCTGCACCTACATCATTTTTGTGCAGAGTGCTACCGTAAGAAATTGGGTACTTAAATTATTGTACCGGTGATTATATTATACGATGTCTGTGTATCAGTCGGTGGAGTCCTTAAGACAAAAGCTATATAGCTATCATGAGTAAATTTTATATTTAGAAGTTTTGTGAAATAATAATATACACCGATGAGTCATTATATTATGACCACCTACCTAATGAGCTGTAGAACCCACTTTAGCCCACAAAACAGCAGCTATTCGGCGAGGAATCGATTCGATGAGGTGGCGATAGGTAATCCTGGACTATCTAATACCATAATGTCAACAGCAGGTCCTCCAGTTCCCGTAAGTTTCGGAGTGGTGGTGATTTAGCGCGAACCCACTTTTCTAAGTCAAAACACAGATGTTCGATTGGGTTCATGTCAGGTGAACTCGAAGGCCAGGGCATTAACAGAAAGTCACCAGCATTTCCCTCGAACTGTTACTTGACTGTTCCGGCAGTGTGGCATGGTGCATCATCCTGTTGGTAATAGCCATCACCAGCAGGGAACACAGTTACCATGAATAGGTGAACTTGGTCCTCAACGATGTTCAGATACCCAACAGCTGTCAGGGATTGTGCTATTGGGATAATGGAGCCTAAAGTGTCCCAAGAAAACATCGCCCAAAGCATAACACCGGCATGTTTCCGCCCAACGTTGCATCCAGGTGCCGTAGGCTCCGTTGGTAATCGGCGTGCCCGCGCTCGGCAGTCTACATGATGCACCAGGAATCTTGATTCGTCAGACCTGACCACTTTTTTCTAATTATTCACTGTCCAATCTCGATGATCTTGGACCCATTTCATGCGTTGTTGGCGATGACGTGTAGTGAGCATGGAAACTCGGCTGGGCAAGGCAGGCTCATGCGCAGAAGGCTGCGATGAACTGTGTGCTGTGACACAATGCCCTGATCACCACTGTTGCAGCTACTGGTGATTTGTCGCACTGTGGCCCTGAGGTCGCTGTGAACAATGCGCGACAGTCTCCACTTCCCTCTGGCATCAAATGAGCTGCGGACGACACACGGCTTCACGACGATATGTCGTTTGGTCATTTGTGCACCACTTTTGATACGTACTCTCTACAGCGGCATGTGAACAACCCACAAGCCGCGCCGTTTCCGAGATCCTAGTTCCGAGGCACCTTGCCATCATAATTTGCTCTTTATCAAACTCCGATAAATCGGCAAGTTTTCCAATTCTGACTCCGAACACTTTACAAAGCGAAAGCCGGTCTTCGGGTTATATATATATACTACTGTGTGAACTTCACCTGCGCCACCGTTCGGTCTCCAGGAGAGCTCATTTCTCAAGGCCGAGGGTGGTAATTATGGAATCACTCATCGGTGTACATTTATTACAAAACTATTCAAGCAAATAATGAGCTGCAGCGGAAAATAAAATGACCAAATCACTCGCATCAGCTAAAAGAATTTCATCATCGCGCAAAAAGTCCAGACTTTGAACGTGAGGGTGGTATCTGAGTGTTTCTGGCTCAGAGATTAAGACGCGCGGTTGTAGCATCAACCCAAAGCACGTCGGTTCGGGCCCTACTGGCGAGAAAGGTTTCTCTGGTGTTTTGGATTTTGTTAAATTTCTGTATAAATGCGGAAAAAAACTGAAACGGACTTTTCTGAAATGAAAAGAGTTACTATGCAAAAACTGTGAAAATACGGAAGTTAAAAACGAGTTAGTAAAATCATGCAATGCATTGATTATGATAAGATTTCCAACATACCAGAAATCGTTACTCAAGTTATTACTCACGTTATGAGGATAATGACTGTAGAATAAATCTCGCTCCTATGACCTGACCTTTGACCCCATTTCGATGATATTCAACAGAACTGGTAAAGTATACTTCTGGAACAACATGATAAAGTTTTGTCTCAGTCGAAGCATTTTTACGTAAGTTATAACGCATAAGTGCGATGGAATGGATCCCGATCCTATGTTCTGATCTTTGACTCCATTTCACCCATTTTTCGATACGTTTCGTCCCCGGGTGGTCCCCTACGACATACTAATATTTCATCGAAATCGAACCATATTTACGCAAGTTATGACGCATAAGGGCAACGGAATGCATCCTGTTCCTATGTCCTGAGCTTTGACCCAACTTCGCCCATTTTCAACAGGGTTTGTCCCCAGGTTGTTCCCTACCACATGCTAAAATTTAATTGAAATTGAACCATATTTACGCAAGTTAAGACGAATAAGGGCAATGGAATGGATCCTGCTCTTTTGTCGTGATCTTTGACCCCTTTCGCACAATTTTCAATAGGGTTCATCCCCAGATGGTCCCCTATCATATACTAAAAAATCATGGAAATCGAATAATTTTTACGCTAGTTATCGTGAGGACGGACGGACAGACAGACGGACAAAGCTGGAGCATATACGCTTCTTCAACCTACGGTTGGAAAGCGTAAATAAAAAGGGAACTTTAAAATACCGAAATTTCGTTAAAAGACGACACCAACTGGAATTTTTGCTGCACGTTCTTTTCAGAAATTTCCCCTGAATTTCTACCACTTATTTTTAATAGTGAAGTGCGTATTCCTCCAGAGAAGTAAATGATTTTCTACTAAAAATGGAGTGTTTCCATTCAACTTATCGGATGCAAAACTTTTGGTTCACCAAAGAAATAATCGATTTTTCAAGACGCAATAGCAATTTACTCTCAAGATAATTTGCGTTTATTAGTTTCTCATTTAATTGTCTGAAGAGAGTCATTACTTAAACACAAATAAAAGAAATTCACCGAATGTTTTCATATTTAACAAGAAAAGAAAGAGCAACAATTCTTCAACTGTATAACTGGTTACCTGATCTCTTTGTCGGATTACAGAGCAGTTCTTCTCTTCAACACAACACGGCTGGTACACCTGAAAAAAAAAATTAATTTCTTCACGGTTTGCGGAAATAAAATATCTGCGTGAAACAAAGCGCGGGCATGCACACATTAGCTCTCTAGAGCATCACTTTAAAAAAATATATATATTTTTCTCTCTTATCCTCTCTTAGAAATTTTTCCCACCGTATCATGATTCTTAAAAGAAGTAGATCGTTAACCCCAAATATTTTTTTTATTACTTCTTTCTGATTTCATCTGGAAAATAAATCTCCTGCAATGATAAATTTTGGGGCGTGTGTGTGTGTGTGTGTGTGTGTGTTCGTCTGTGTGCGCACGCTTTTGCCCTTGCTAGAAAGTTCGGAAGTTTTAATGAAAATTCATTGGTTTGAAATTTAGGTTATCACCGTAATTACCCGTAAGTTTACCGAAAAGGTATTTCCATTTTCACCGGTAGGACTGGGACAATTCTTCCTGTATTACAGAGAAGAAAGCATAGTTTAGATTTTTCAATGTAGACAAACGTACTCGGACACCTCCACATAGGCAAATACACTGGTGTGCAAAAATTAAGGACGAAGAGGAGAAATTTGCATAACAGCGGAACGAGCAGGCAGACCGGACCGAAAGACCACTCAGGAGATAGACTAGGATCCGGTACGGTAGGGCATGCGCATAGATGCAGCATGACGTAGGGTAGAGGGTGTCGGAAGGGTATAAAGCACACGGGCGGTGTACGCTCATAAACTCCATGAAAGCTATTGCACGGTGTACATGGGTTTGAACGACATCGAGTTGCTGCCACCGTATGATATGGCCAACAGGCAATCCAGTAGACGACATCTGGATGACTTTATCCGAGGTCGCGTCAGTGGGAAGTTCCAAGAAGGTCGAAGTGTGACTAGTGTAGCCGAGGAGTTCGTTTCACGAGCTTGGAGAGCATTTCAAACGACAGGAACAGCTGTCCGAGAGTTTAGCAGTGATCGTCCACGAGCAACCACGGCGGCGGACAACCGGTATATTTTCCTACAGGCGAGAAGAGACAGACGGCAGTCAGCGGGAGAAATCGCAAGGCACATGCAACAGACAACTGGACGTCCGTTATCGCATTTTACCGTGGCCAGGAGGCTGCACAAAGGTGGTCCATTTGCACGACGACTAGTACGGTGTGTGTCATTAACGCCTGCTCATCGGAGATGGCGGTTTCTGGAACACAAGAACTGGACACATCAGCAATGGGGTCGATTTCTCTTTACGGATGAGAGCCGATTTAGTCTGACGAGCGATTCTGGACGTATACACATCTGGAGAGAGCAGGGAACACGCAATCACACTTCCAACATCATCGAAAGGGACCGGGTTGGAGGTGGCGGAGTTCTCGTTTGGGGCGGTATCATGCTTGGTAGCCGTACTGACCTCCACATCTTCCAAGGAGGTTCAGTCACTGGTGTCCGCCATTGTACCGAGGTTCTCCTGTCTCACGTGCGTCTGTTTAGAGGTGCTGCGAGTCCTGAGTTCCTCTTCATGAACGACAACGCTACACCTCATCGTACAGTGGCTGTCGCAGAGCTGTTGGAGAGTGAAGATATTCAACGCATGGATTGGCCCGCAAGGTCTCCGGACATAAATCCAATCGAACACATTTGGGACCTTCTCGGGAGACGCTTGGCTGCACGTCACCAGCCGCCAGCAACGATTGGCGCTACAAGAGGAATGGGCCGCGATGCCTCAACAGCTCATTGGTAACCTCGTCCTCAGCATGGACAAACGTTGTAAATCCTGCAACGCAGTCAGAGGGGATCATATCCCTTACTAAAGACTGGATTTTTCTTGGCAGCCGCCTGTCACATGGACGTTTCTGTCCTCTGCCCAGTTGTGCTCGAAGCTACCTTTTCAATAAAGTGCCTTTGTATCCTTTGGACTTCCTTGTTTGGACGGTTTTGCTCACTTGTCCCATATTCTTACATCTTGGGGATCGTATGGTATGATTTGAGTCGATGTGGAGCACTTCTGCACGACGTTACCTTCGAAAAATCGTCTCGTCCTTAATTTTTGCACGCCAGTGTAAATGAGAATTTGCAGAACCAGACATGGACGTGAAGAGTGTGCTGGACTCTGTATGTGAAGGGGAGCTTTAACACACCTGTCACACACACACCGCGTTCGAAGAAACTATGCCGCCCGAAGCTGATCTGATGGATTTTGAGAAGTGCATGGAGTGTGGATGCCTTCTAAGTAAGCAATCGGTTCATAGCATTGCCGCTCTTCTAGGATTTTGAAAAGTGCATGGTGGTTGGATGCTACCTGAATAAGCAATCGGTGCATAGCATTGCAGCTTTTCTGGGATTTCGAAAAGTGCATGGTGATTGAATGCCACTAGAGTAAGCAACAGGTGCGTAGCATTGCCGGTCTTCTGGGATCTTGAAAAGTACATTGTGGTTGCATATAACCTAAGTAAGCAATGGGTGCGTAGCACTGCTGCCCTTTGGGATTTAGAAAAGTGCACGCTGGATGAATACCACCTGAGTAAGAAATCGGGGCGTATCATTGCAGCTCTTCTGGGATTTTAAAAAGTGCTTGGTGGTTGGATGCCACCAGATTAAGCAACAGGTGCGTAGCATTGCAGCTCTTCTGGGATTTTGAAAGGTGGATAGTGGCTGGATGCCACCTGAGTAAGCAATAGGTGCGTAGCATTTGCAGCTCTTCTGGAATTTCCCAAATCCCTTATAGCGGATTTTCTTCATCAATGGAACGTAGATAGTGCCACTATAGCGAAGCTACGCTATAGGAAGCGACACAATTTGAGTAATCATGCCAAACGAAGCGCACTGCTGAGTGTGAAAAAGGCACGCATGTCTTCTGTCACAGACCTGGCCGGTGACGTCACACAAGCCACTAGCAAAGCTATTTGCAATAGAACTATCCGACGGGATGTGTATGTCCACGATTGCTATGCTTGGATAGCTGCAGTGTAAAAATATTTCTGAAATACTAAAAGTCGAGTATAATTTGCTGTATGGAGCACGATAGTTAAAATCTTTAATGAATAAAATATTTACAAGTTAAAAAATACAAACACGAGAGCTTTCACAAGGGCGACCCTTGCATCATCAGGTGAAATACTACATTTAAGGATACTTAGTGCAAAGTTATATATTGTCAGTGTCTTGACGTCATGATGTACAATGATGTTCATTAGTTGATAGTTGTTGGTCCCTCCTACCTAATTTCTGAGTCTACATTGTTCCATCTTTGAAAGGTGGTATTAGGTTAAGGTAACTGAGTGTGTAGTGGGGGTTTTAAGTCTTGAATTTTTTCTTTAATACAAACTGTATTGAATAGTTGTTTCTAAACATACGGCAAAGTAGTGGGAGTGTCATCGTTACAGGATTGCTTTCGATAGTGTTGGAAAAACAGTGCTTCTGCAAATAAAGTAGATCTTTTTCTTTGGTACGTAGTAGAATATAAGTATCATTCCATGAGGGTGTGTGGTTTCCATCCTGGACTGTGCGGGCCAAAGCAGTGTTAGAGTCACCTGTTCGGGTTGAATATCGGTGTTCGGCTGTACGAATTCCTAGGCTCCGTGCTCACTTCATACTACAAGATGGAGCCCCACCTCATTTCAAACAGGAAGTGTCGGGACATTTTCAAACCAGCACTTACCGCAGCGATGGATCAAAACACGGGATCAACTTTGATTAAACCCCCGAATCCCGTTTGAATAGCCCTATAACTACGCTACTGAGTAAGGTAAGTAGGATGTCTAGTTATCCTCGTGCGTCAAGACATGGCAATACGTTAGTTCAGTCAACATTTACGGCGCTCAACATGAAAAGTCGCCAATTTTTGTGCAATAGTATAAAAATTAAGCGTAAAATGGGAACTACACTGACCTGTCTGGAAACAGCTGTCCGAATGCAGTCATTGACCTTCGTCACGTTTTGCTGTCCAACTGAAAAATAAGAACATGTTAGGACTCGTTTTTTTTTCTTCCTAATTAGAGATTATTTCGCTCACAGTCTCTCTCTCTCTCTCTCTTTCTCACACACTCATAAATTTTAATAAGTGTGACAGCGGAGTTAATGCTTAACAAAAATAAATTTTAATAAAATAACACGTAACCTTTAATAAAAATGCATGCGGAGTTATGCTTAACAAAGTTATGATCTTTTACTTAATCGTATTAGTCGTATTTGGAATTTAACGAACATTATACAAAAACGAATTTAAATGAGAAATGGATTTGGACAATCCGTATTACGTTTGAAAGTAGCATCGATAATATATTATTGCTTTTATTTGGCCGACTAGCACACTAAAACGACCCTGTGAATGTTTTTTTTTTTAAGAAGAGAAAGTTGTCAGCATATATCATTAGATTTTGTATAGTTTCTCACTGTTTTGATAAACTTAATATAAGAAACAGGCGGGTGTAAAAGAAATTTATGTACATATATATTTGTGTGTGTGTGGACAACGGCCATCCCATAAAGACTGAGAGTAAAATCAAACGAAATGAAAAAACATAGGTACAGCAAAATATATGTTATTCTTTCTCAAAATATCTTCCCTCGGATGATATGCAACAGTCCCATTGTTCAGTCCACTTTTCAAAGCATGTGGCGAAAGGCATTTTATGGACGTTGCTTTAGCGACCTCTATACAACTTGAATAACGTCAGCATCTGTGTCGAATGTTGCACCACGAAACTTCTCCTTCATTGTTGGAAACAACCAGGAATCGCACGGGGCTAGGCCAGGATTGTAAGCAGGTTGTGGCATGATTTTAATACTGCATTTCATAACGGCTAATAACTTTTGCCGTAGATACTTCCTTAATTCAGTCAGACCTCTGCGTGGTAAATTTTCCTCTTCGCATTGTTGCCAACTCAAAAAAGAATTACTCAGATTTTATGGCACGGCCTTTGTATATATTGCAATTTTTATCAGGAAATGCAAGTGCAAAGGTTCAGCTATTTGAGAATAGAGCACCAATAAAAATTGGAACGGGAGTGAGATAAGGTGACACCATATCTCCCAAACTCTTTAATGCTACATTGCAAAATGTCTTTCAATCATTGAACTGGTAAAACAAAGTGACAAAGATTAATTGAGATTATTTGACTCACCTTCGTTTTGCTGATGACGTACTAATTTTTGAAACTGCCCCTTCAGAGTTGCAGAGTATGATCCAAGAACTTGAATAAAAAAGTGGGATTGAAAATGAATTTTCAGATGACAAAAGCGATGTACAATGCCTTTTTTAAGAAATAAAGATTTGTCAATTGATGGGTAAAATCTGGTGATTACCGATACCTACATTTATCTTGGACAGCAGATATCAAGCAAAAGTCACATTGATGAAGAAATTAATCGAAGTATGAAACTTGATTGGAAAGCTTTTGGAAGAAACAATACAATTTTTAAGAGCAATATGCATTATGTCTTAAAAGAAAACTGTTTAATCAATTCATCTTTCCAGTGCTTACTTACAGAACAGAGACGTAGACCTTATAGCTACAAAAGACATACAAAGATTGTAGACAGCTGAAAGAAGCCTGGAGAGATGCATGCTTGGTGTAACCAGGAAAGATAAGAAGAGGAACTCGTGGAAAAAGAAAATGACAACAGTGGAGAACATCATGACCACAGTAAAATCCCTGAAATGGCAACGGGCTGGACATGTATCCAAGAGAGCGGATCACCGATGGACAACTGAAATTCTAGACTGGATTCCAAGTGACAGGAAACGACCCAGAAAAAAGACCACATGGGAAATGGTAGATAATATTCGAAAGCATGCGGGAGTGACATGGAGACTGGCGCAAGATAGACAGTTGTGGAAGAAACTTGGGGAGACCTTCATCCAGCAGTGGATTGATAATGGTTGATGGAGTGACAGCATTGGATTGATAATGGTTGATGGAGTGACAGCATTGGATTGATAATGTTGTTTTTATGCTCAAACGTGTCTTAGAAAACTTAAAAAATTTCGTTCCTAGTATTTTGGTCATGTACTGTATAACTGTATACCAAGATGGTGTTCAGGCACATTATAGGAATGGATCCTAGTTTTTGTCTATTCATTGAAATGTTTTGTGAATCTAAAATATTGTTTCCCATATCAAATAATTGATTTTGTACTTCCAGCCACTTTGTTCCTGGTCTTCGTATTACTTTTGTGGCTCCGTACTAGATAATTTAAGCCGTCCCAGTAGCCGTGTAGTTAGAGGCGCAGGCCCCGTCTAATCGTTTGATTTGGGTCCGTGCCTGCGGCATGGGTGGTATTATTTGTCCTACGGCGATGCTTTTGTATATATTTTTTTATAATTCTCAATGTCTTTTACGTATATTCATGCTTAACAGATGGCGCCAGATGCACACCGCAATGCAGACGCTCTGTGTATGACATAATAGCGTGACATTCTGGGATTTGCCTCGGACGGGAGAGGTTATGTGAAATTGTGAGCGAAGAGCTCATCGTGTTCCATCTTCTGTTTTTATAATAAAGTTGTTATGTTCTATAATAGTGTTCTGTAAATTAAAGGTAAAGTAGTACTTTAGTGCTGTTACGACAAAACCACTGAGAAACGGAAAAAGGAATTCACATCAGATGCCTCTTTCCCTTCACTGGAACCAGTGTCTCCAGATTTAGGTACGGGCGTCTGCGTATAATCCTTAGATTTCTTCATGATCAGTGCTGTCCAAGTTCTAATGATCTGTCGGCTAAGGATTTTAAAAGAATCAGGTGACGGGCCACATTTTTTAAAATACGTATCACCATCATTTGTGGTCTGTCTCTTGACAGGTCCAACGGTAACTCAGCAAGTTCTCTTTCTCCAGTTTCCTCTGTCCCTTGCTTCCTCCTTCAGTTCTTGATAGCTTCCTGTGCCTATTATGTCATTTTTTTTATTGGAGGTTTAACGACCACCATGCGCAACTCAATGGGCTACAAACACTCGCCTGTCCCTAATTTAGAGCCACTGGTTCCAGGGAAGGAGAGAGAGCCAAGGCCGTAAGACAAACACAACATCCATGCCTCACGGGATTCGAACCCGGACCCCTTTCGAAAATGATCAGAGGCAATCGCTTAGAGCACTGCGCGACCGGGGCGGCCTATTATGGCATGAAGCATCATTAGTCATCTCCTTCCTCTTGGTCGCTTTCCTTCAATTTTCCCTTCTATCTTTCTCTTCTCTTAACACATGTTCTATCCAGTTATATTTTCTTTTTCTTACGGTCTTTAGTAAATCCCTTTCTTCTTCAACTCGTTGCATTGGTAATTTTTTCAATCCACTTTCTTTTTTCCATTCTTCTCCATAGCCACATTTCAAATGCCTCCAACATTTTAGCTTCTTTCTACTCAATTGCCCACATCTCCACCCCATGTAAAGTTGTACTCCAAATATAGCGCTTAATAAGCCTTTTCTTTAAATTTGTATTCATTTTATCAATAAACAAATTTTTCGTGTTACAAAACGCATATTTTTCTTTATTAATTTCTTTGGTTTTATATCCATGTCACAAAGTACATATAAAATGATGTAAATGTAAACGGGTTCTGCTCTTAATTTGTTAGACCGTTAAGCTCTTTTAGTAAATATTAGATAAGTTAAAATTCAAAGTTTTGTAAAAAAAACAACAACATTTAAACAATTAAATGCCACTAAAAGTAGGGTAATGTACACTGAAGAGCAATTGAATTAGAGATACCTCTCTAGTAACGTGTAGCACCACCTTTCACTCTGATGACGGCGGCGATTTGTATCGGCATGGACTCGACAAGACACCGGAAGCGTTGGGAAGTCATACGGATCCATGACCCCTGAACAAGCTCCCACAGTTCACGAAGATTTGATGGAGGGGTATACTCGATGGCATACCAGATGTGCTCGATGGGATTGAGGTCAGTGACCTAGCTGGATAAAGAAGTGAGGTCACGTCGGTGGGGTGTTCATCCAACCATTCGGATACAATTCGGGAGCTGCATTGTCTTGTTGCAGGATAAGGTCCCCAGTGGGATGTTGAAGACGTACAAACGGGAACAAATGGTCGTCCAGGATATCCCGGTAACGTTGACCTGTGAGGGACGATGTCACACGTACCAGGGATCCCATTTCAGTCCATGTAAACAGTCCCCAGACGAGAATGCCACCCCCATCAGCTTGAAGAGTACCCTGCTGGCAAGAGGGATCCATCGCTTCATGTGGTTTGCGCCGTACTCGTATCCTGCCATCCGCATGTATCAACGTGAATCTCGACTCATCAGTCCAGGCAACATTTTTCCACATGTCTAGGGTCCAGTGGCGATGTTCCCGCGCTCATGCTAATCTTTGCACCCTGTGATGTGCGGTCAGCAGCGGTACCCTCGTGGGACGATGGCTTCTGTACCCCATAGCGAGGAGATGGTTCTGGATGGTGTGGTTGCTTACACGTTTTTGTGCACCAGTGTTAAATTGCCGAGTGATCTCTTGCACTGTGACCCGTCTATCCGCTGTTACAATGCGAGCTAGCCGACGATGACCCAGCTCATCCACACGCTGTTGTCTACGGCAGTTGGCCCTAGCAGGGATGGTTTTACCGGATTCGATGTACTCACGGTGCACCCGTGACACAGTGGCTCGTGAAAATCCCAGTGCCTTCATGACTTCCGAGATGAAGTGACCCATTCGTCAGGCCCCGACAATTTGCCCACGATCAAATGCGCTTAGACCCTTCGTCTTCCCCATACTGCGTCCGACTCTTACTGATTCCCGTCGCATCACTCCTTATATTGTTGGATCGCTGCATACGTCATGTCGTTTCCGTTTACAGGGCCGCCCACAGCGCCATATTTGCATAACGTCAGCTGTCTCTAATTCAATTGCTCTTCAGTGTATAATGTTTTGCGATTGTGGGACACTACTTGGTAATCGCATATACGGTCCCTTATGTGACGTCTCCCATTCGACCAATGAGAAGCGTTGTTAGAAAAGGTATCTCCTTCCACTGTGATTTCTTCTACGCTTTACTTCTGAAGTTCTCTTTTGTTGTCAGTTAGTGCGTGCGTGGTTTAAGTTGATAATTAGCTCAATTTAGCTGTTAAAAATTACAGTTAAAATGAATTTTGGTTTTCGTCATTCTATTAATGATTATTTTGGATATTTTCATTAGAAGATGCTTTAAACCTTATCTAAAACTTCGAGATTTCTACTAATACACATTATATTCTAAAACGTGGTGTAGTTCACAATCTTGGGCAAGCCCAGTTAAGTGATATTAAAGGTGTGAAGAAGGATGTTATGTTCGAAGGGGAAAAAAATTCCAATGTTGAAAACAGGATACCATTTGATGGCATGCCATTTATTTTCATTGATCACTGTACATTTTAGTCTCATCAAGGTTGTTCATTGAACAAACGTAAGTTGAAAGCAATCCAAGATCATGACTACTCGTGTAGTAAAGGCAAAGTTCAAACAACAACAACAACAACAACAACAAATGAATTGTACAGCACAAATCCAACTGAAATAAATTTTAAACGGATTTTTCCTCATTTGATTTCATGCTTGTCTCTCGTAAGAATTCCATTAATAACGATGCTCAAAATCGCACACATTTCAGGCACTCATGATAAATTTTTATGAAGCTGTTTTCATTCACCAATGGAGGTATTCGGATATCGAACTAAATGCGAAATGCTGATGACAAACCAGGTAAATAAATCCATCGCTCTTTCCCCGTTAAGCAACGTAACAGCAACCGAAAAATGTTTATTCGGCTGCCGTCGGGGAATTGAATCCCGAATATCTCGATATCTAGCCGAGCGCGTTAACCTTGCACCACAGCGGCCAACAATTCACTGCGCTATGTGTGTTTTTCTTTTTCAGTCAGCATCTGACATCATAAATCCGTAAGATGGGCTCAGCTACTGAGACGTCTCCATCTGGTGGGCATTAACGGCACTGGCTATATATTAATCATAGCAATTTTTATTCAACTGACGCCACGTATTTAGAGGATTTTCACTTCGGTAAATAAATCACAATTAAAGAAATATTGATGAATGATGCTGTAAGCCATGCAATGACAAACATCTTTCTGGTATAAACAACACTGAGAAATTGTTGAATCAGAATTCCTAACAGTAATCATTGAAAATAAGAAGATATTAGAAGTTAAAACGCTGAATAAGGCTGTAAAATTATCAACAAACGACCACTTTCTCGTCAGCGTACAAGAAATCACAGTGGAAGGAGATACGTTTTCTAACAACGCTTCTCATTGGTCGAATGGGAGACGTCACATAAGGGACCGTATATGCGATTACCAAGTAGTGTCCCACAATCGCAAAACGTTATACATGACCTAAAAGTAGTCGCATGTCCACGTCGAGGACTCTAGTTGAAAGTCGAGGATATTGTTTTCAAAAGTAGTCATTCAAGCTGTTCCTGTGATTTAATTTCACGTGCAATCAGTGGACAAAACATTCGAGGTTGGAGTGATGGGCAGTTGACATGGGCATCCCCCTCATAGAGTGGAACAGACCCAAACCGAACGCAGGCGATAAAGCAGACGGAAACCAGGGCTTCCCAAGAGCGTATCGCGATCGACGAACATTGGTATACGTGGTGATCTGAGCGACTTTGATCGTGAATGCGTTGTTGACGCAAGACAGATGGGTCATTCTACCGCCCAAGTGGTAAAAAACCCTAGGGTTCCCGAGGGCAACCGTATCAAGGATATACCATCGAGGGACGTACCAACACCCAAGGAGCAAACGGTGGCTGACCACGCGCCATTGATGACCGGGGTGGACGTAGACTATCCAGGCTGGTACAGACCAACCACTTGGCAACGGCGAGGCAAATCACATCCAGGTTAAATGTCAGATGCCCAAGCAGCGTCCGCGAACGAACGGTATGGCGCATGTTGCATACCATGGGCTACGGGAGCCGATGCCCTACTCGTGTGCCACTCTTGACTGTCATCGGAAATTACGCCTCGCCTGGTACCGGGAACAACAAAACTGGACCTACGCAGAGTGGCACCGCGTATTGTGGCCAGATGAGTCCCGTTTCCAGCTGTACCGAGCTGTTGGGAAGATGTGGGTGTGGCGTAGGAAGAGAACCGACCATGACCCCATCGTTCCAGGTCGGTTCTCTTCAAGGCAGTGGCGTCTCTGTGATGGTTTGAGAAGCCTTCTCATGGGACACCTTAGGTTCCTTAGTGTGTCTGGAGAGGTCTTTCACCGATGAGAGCTACCAGCATGTGCTGGCTGATCCCTATCACACTTTCATGGGCTTCGCGCAACCTGCGGCAGATGGTCTGTTTCAGAGGGACAATGCACCGCCCCCCTGGGCCACAATCACTCAAACATACACTCGTGGATACACTCCACTAAATTTGTAACCATCTAGTGGCCCCCTGGGCCCTCGGATTTAAACCCTGTGGAAGCGATCTGGGATGCCATGAAGCGGAACATTAGACCATGGATCCAGGACCGACGTCTCGGGCGGAGTTGTGGACAATATTGCAACAGGCTGGCATTACCTCCGGAAACCCTCCGGCATCTGGTGGAGTCGATGCTTCGGCGTGAACAGGCTGTTATTCGCGCTAGAAGAGATGCGATAAGCTATTTGGTAGGCATCTCTAGTATTTTGTCCATTGAGTGTATTTCATGTAAGAGAACAACTGTTTTGGATGTACTGAATAAGAAATAACTTTTAAATCGAAATCCCTCATGTTTGGGCCACGGGTGGCCTAGTGTGCAACGTTCCTGACTGCCACGGAAAAGACCTCAGGTTCGATTCCGGGCAGGCACGAATGCTCGATCCACTAAATACCCGCCGTGCGTCGGATGGGCACGTTAAGCCGTCAGACCCCGGGTACTGGTAATAAATAAGGGCGTCTTCCTCCCCTTTCTACTTCGCTTCCGTGTCACTTTACAGTCGGGCACTCCAGCCCAAATCTCCTAGCTTCCTATTTCTAAGGGTTGTTTAAGACCTGGGGACACTCCCTTCCTAAAATCCTCTACAATCAATCAATCCCTCATGTTTGGATATTTTTCAGTGAAAAAATGTTTAAAACTATTCCTCTCTCAGTTCTTGATCGAGCTCTAACAAATTCTTCTGCTTGTAGTTCACATAATTCCATTTGATAAGTGTGGTGTGTTCTTTCAATATCAACATTCAGTGGATTGCTGAACAGATGTTTGATTGGTTTGAGTTCATGAAATTGTTTATACAGGGTGATCCAATTAGAACGCACATCAAATTCAGTTGCAATGTTTGCACTTCATAAATGCATAAGGAAATGGCGTTTAATGTACGTACTTATCTGACGTACCATCCTCCTACAGGTGCTGGAAATTTTCACCTTTAACTTGAATACAGGTCCGAGCACATTTCACAATGTTGAATGACACCTTGCGTAGAAGCTGTACATTCATGCCGACAATGACAGTCGTAATGTTGTTCTGCAGTTCTTGCAGGGTGCGTGATTTATTTTTGTACACCACACCTTTCAAGTGCCCCAATAAAAAGAAATCTGCAGGCGACAAGTCAGGAGGATGACCTTGAAGGCCACACTCCTTGAGAAATCAGACAATCCTTAAAAAATTCCCGTAGGAAGGTCATTATTGTGTTTGATGTGCGGCATATGGCGCCATCTTGTTGCAGTCAACCTCAAGTAGGGCAACAAACTGTCAGATTGTGTCCTGGTATCGTTCACAATTTAATGTGGTGTCAAAAAAATGGGACCAACAATTCGACGACGTCAAATCGCGCACCATACACCAACTTTCTGCGAGTGCAGAGCTGTTTCATGAATCCCATGTGGGGTTTCAGCAGACCAATACCTGTTCATTTGATGTACTGTATATGCAACCGCTGAGGTCAAACCACTCCTCACCACCGAAAAACAGTAGATCTACCACCACCATTCCATGCTGTTGCACAAATGAACGAAGCCACGCACAATATTCATGGCGTTTTCGAACATCTGGTTGTTTCAGTTCCTGGACACGTTGAACACGATATACATGAAGACGTAATTTCCTCGTAGCCCCCCGAGCACTACCAAAGGATATCCCCGCTTGTACTGCAAGTTTTCGTAGACTCTTTGTAGGGGAACGGTGTAGCCCAGGTTCTACCTCGTCCAGTTCAGCTGCCGTCAACACATTGCATCTCCTGTTCTTCTAGATATGCATCTCCTGTTCAAGGATAGATTTAAGTGAATATATTCTCTCAGATAATGCGTTTTGGGGAAGCTTCGTCAACTTTATTCGGGAAATGCATAATATCGCATTGACTTTACGTGTTACTATGCTGGTTAGTACAAATACAGGATTTTATGCAAATTTTCTCCGTTATTATTGGAATTTTTGCCCAATCATCATATTGAATTCTGTTCTTATCCTGTTGCAACTCTATTCTCTGTTTCTACAGGACACAAAATGCTTAATTGGGTGTCACATGATATTATACTTAGACCTAATCTTCCCATGATAAAGTTTTCGGAATCTTGGACAAAACAAGAAGAAGAACACATTTCAATAATTTTCGACAAAATGCGATGATATACACTACATTGACAAAAGTCACCGGACACCTAGAAGAGAAACATAGCACTTATTGACATACATTAGTACGATGTCGGTCCACCTTTGGCCTTAATGCATGCACTGAACCTTCGAGACAGGCTTTCCACAAGGTTTTGGAACACAGCGATAGGTATGCGTTTCTGTTCAGTACATAATGCTGCCGTAATTGTTGCTTAATAGCAGGCCTTGGTTCCAAACTTCTTATGCGGCACTCTAATTCATCCCATAGGTGCTCTATGGGATTAAGATCAGGGCTCTGAGCTGGCCAGTCCACACACGATACAGAATTATCATCAAACCACACCGTAACAGTCCTTGCTTTATGGCTCGGTGCATTATCTTGCTGGTACCAACAAAACTCGGTTCCATAGTATTGCCACAGAGTTGGTAGCGCATAATTGTCCAGAATATCGAGGCAGACGTGCTGGTTAACAGGTTTGTCCACGATAACCAATGGGCCGGCACCGTACCACAAAAACACCCCCCACACGAGTACACTGCCAGCTCTAAACTTGACCGTAGGAACAGTACACTGTAGTAAATAGCGTCCCCCGGCTGCCGCCATTCCCACACACGGCCATCAGACTGATGGATTGTGTATCTGAATTCATCAGTCCATAGGACCCGTTTCCATTGATCTACGGTCTACGATAAATGTTCTTTACACCAGGCTAAACGACGAGTAGCATTCCGAGTGGAGATGAAAGGCTTATGAGCAGCCGCACGACCATGGTAAGCCATAGAATGAAGTTCTGTGCGAATGGTACGTTTACATACCGAGATTTCAGCATTCGTACTCACCTGTACACTGAGGTTTTGTGCAGTACTCCGTCGATTAGCTCTAACGACTCTCCTGAGGCTTCGACGTCATCTATCACTGATTTTCTTTAGTCTGCCGGTACGTTTTGGTGCTTCAGGCACGCCATGTGTCTTCCACTTATTCAGTACATCCAAAACAGTTGACTTGGGTATGTTTAAACTCTTCTTGGTTTTTGGTTTCTCTTATGGACAACCCACTAATATAACACTTAACGATCTTTCCTTTCTCAAAGTCAGTTCTCTCCCGCCGCGACGTTTACACTCAACCTCACAGTGCGATATGATCGCTGTCAGCTGCAGGCTTGTTTTTATACCGTTTACAGCTGTACCGCGCATCTTAATAACGCAGCGGATCCGTTCATTTGCTTTTGAAGGGGTGTCCAGTGACTTTTGTCAATACTGTATAGTGTATAAAAGACTAAAAAAAGTGGCATACTTAACTAAATAATTACTGAGTAGCTGCCAACTTGATTTAGCGCAAGTACACAAATTCATTCGATCCGCCTTGCCTCATCTTTCGGCACCGAAAATAGTTACCTTTAGTTTACAGGACCTGCAACCAGTGTTGCATCCAGGTAAGAAACATGTTCACAAAGTTACACTTATTGCTACTACTTTTCATGACCGATCTAACAAATAAACCGCCTTTTCAATCGCTATCCACCGAACACGCCATAGAAAAGCATGCTAATGTTTAGAAAGCATAGCATCGAAACTCGCAGGAGAGCGCGGTTTCATGAAAAGAAGGAACTAAAATTTAAACAGCGAGGTATTAATGCACAGCACACTATCTCTTCTAGTAGCTATAACGTAGCCAATGCACTCAGTTCAGGCGGAGGGGGTCTTGGCTTGCCATCTGTTGGTAGGTTGCGTAACTAGAACGACATTGTCATGATTAACACGATCATCTCTGCAGATGTGCGCGATAATTGGATCAGCCTATACATGTTATCAAAGTTTTTAATAAGAGTGTTTAGCTGAGGAATAAACACTTTTATATTGCATAGTTTAACCAAGTACAGTAGACTCTGGTTAACTGGAACACATCGGGGCTAGTACACTTTGGCCCAATTAAGCGGCTGCCCCAATTATGCGAAACTTTATCCCAAAGAGATAATTTGGGATGCTCTTGAAGAATTGTCCCAAATAAACAGCTTCCCCAATTAACGGATGACACGATTAACCGGAATCTATATACTGCATTTTTATCCCAAAGAGCGAATTTGGGATATTCTTCAAGAATTGTCCCAAATAAACGACTGCCCCGATTAACTGATGGCCCAGTTAACCGAAATCTATCGCATTGTAATTTTATCAAAAATCTCCTTCGAAGTCAAGCTGATTCTTTGTAGATTTGATTTTAACATTGGCAACTGGTTACGAAAACCAATGACATGACTCGAAAGATAACAGATACTTATGTTTTTCCCTTTCAGAGCAATATTTAGCGCATGTAAATGTGTGTTATCAGTTAGGACAGACTATGAGCTAAGAAAAGCGACATCAATGAGTATCATAGAGCAGTATCATATTTTATTTCTTCCAATAAAAAGAGATGAAATTCTTTCTCAAATTGCAAAAACCTCAATAAACATTCTCTAGCACACAATCAATGGACTCTACTGCGCAGAAGCAAGACACCATATTCAGTAACAAGTTCATCAAAAATTCTTTTGAATTTACCATACGTAGGAGCACGGATTTCACCACTAATTAAATTCGTTATTTTAATTACCTTGACCATTGTGTCCGACAGTTACAGAGAAGTCCCATATAGTGCTTTTGGGTGTACACTGCAAAATGTTTTCCGAAATTCACGAGCTACTTTCAATGATTCCTTTCGTGAATTAACGAACTATATTTCTGATACAACATTTTCTGTGAAATGACTGAAAAAAAAATCCTAAATTTCATGGATATCGAAATATTCTGAATTTACAGAAACCTTTCCGCAATTCCTTTCTTATATTGACGGTAAATTTGTGACGTACCTGCCAGCAGGACGCACACGACATAAAGGCAGATAGGAATCAGAATAAAATGTCTGCGTAGCTCAGTTGGTAGAGCGACTTGTTCCGGAATAAGCGGCCTCGGGTTCGAATCCCGGCGTAGACCAAAAATGACGGAGAAATTTACTTCGTTATAATGGCGCCCGAACTATCCGGATGACCCGGCTGTTCGAAATCTCGCATTGGTGTGATGTTATTTCCACACCGCGAGACAGGAAAAATCAGAGAATTCCTTCTCCAGCGCTTCGAAAAATAAAAATGTGTGATGTTGCATTCCACACAGCAGATTGACTGGGAGTTCTCAAGTGCACGTTCTACAGTGGATGGCTGCCTGCAACGATTCATGGTCACGGCTGACCCGTGGGCCATGCCCCCGGCCCTCTTTCGGGGGGGGGAGATGTGACGTACCTGCCAGCAGGACGCACACGACATAAAGGCAGATAGGAATCAGAATAATCGTCCGCGTAGCTTAATTGGTAGAGCAACTTATTCCGGAATGAGTGGACCCGGGTTCGAACCCCGGTGCGGATAAAAATGACGGAGAAATTTACTTCGTTATAAATTGTCGTTTTTAAGATGTGTTAACGGATAATTTAGAATTTTTAGAAACCTTTCTGAAATTTCTTTCTTATATTGACGGTAAAGTACCGTTTTTAAGATGTGTTAACGGAAAATTCTGAATTTTCAGAAACCTTTCCGCAATTCCTTTCTTATATTGACGGTAAAGTACTGTTTTTATGATGTGTTAACGGATTTCGCACTAAGTCCAACTCCTCATCACAAAGTTCAGGAAAATATCGGCTGAATTCATTTTCTAGTGCTGTCAAATGCTGCAAAATTTCATTTTTTGCAAATTCTGGAAGTACTTCGTCATTACCACTAGCAACAAGAATTGATGACAATTTCTCAAATATTGCGACATTTTTCATGTTGACTTTTCTCTTTCAATTTTCTAGTTTACTCATAAAAGCTTTCAAAGAATCGATGAATTTTATGATGTTGGTATTTCTTCCTTGCATCTGAAGATTCAATTTATTCAGCTGCTCAAAAATATCAACCAAATAAGCAAGGAGCAAGATCCATTCCTCATCGTCTAACCAAGCAAAAAATTTAATCTTACCCTTAATTTAACAAAATATTTTAACCTCAAATACTCACTCACTTACATTTCCTCTTGAAAGCCAACGAACATTTGTGTGAAAAAGAAGCAAATGATGGCCTGCATCCAGATCAATACATAACTACTTGAAAAGTTGTGAATTAAGAGTTCCTCCCTTGAAAAAATTCACAATTTGAATTGTTTGATCCAAAATCATCAATAGTGGAGCTGGAAGTGTTTTTGAGGCCAGTGCTTGACGATGGATCATGCAATGAATGCCTTTCACTTTTGGAGACAACTTTTTCACATTAACTTAAAATCCAGATTTTGTCCCCAATATAGCTGGTGTTCCATCCGTACAGCACCCACATACATTATCCCACGAAAGATTTTCTGACTCAAAGAAAGATGAAACCTTTTTCAAAATATCTGAGGCCGTTGTAGTTGTTTCCAGAGGAGAACAAAAGAGAAACTTCTTTAAATGAACCTTAGTGAAGATATCTTGCGAACACCAGTAACTGAGAACACGATGCCACATCAGTCGATTCATCAAGTTGAATTTAAAATAAGCCAAATGCTGCACCCCTATCTCCTGCATAACTTGATCCTTGATATCAATGGCCATGTCACTAATTCTCCTTTGAACAGTACTTTTTGATACTGAAACTGCTGCAAGTTGTTTCTCCATTTCATTTCCCAACACAATTTCCACCATTTTGAGAGCGCAAGGTTTGATCAAAGTTTCCCCAACTGTATGTGGGTTTTTCTGCTTTGCTATCTCCAATGCTACGACGTAAGAAGCTTCGGTAACCTTGTGGTTCATTTCTTCAAATGCCCCTGTTGAACCCAGTTTCATCTTTTTGAGAGCATTCCCATGCCGCTCAAAAAGCTTTTGTCCTTGTTCTTGTGTTGAGGATGAACATTCTGTAAATGTTGATTCAACTTGTTTGTTTTCAGGGATCATTTGACAAAACTTTGCTACAAATAACACATTGAGATCTGTCTTCTCCATTGACTTTAACGGATGTGAATCCATATTGAATATATGAATTATCATACGCTCTTTTTTTGGCACTCATTCTGTTCTACTATTGATAAATAAAAAGTTCACGAGGAAATAGTATCACAAGCCCTTTAGCGACAAAAATCCCCTTCCTCAACTACAACTTCCTTGCAAAGAATGAACGCGCAATAACAAGCTCCGACGTTACAGGGTGATATGAACACGCAGGAGTTCGTAAAAACTTGCTTTTCCTTCTGTGAAACAAAAGCGCTTCCAACAGGTTTCGAGCGAGCGGTGACGGCAGCACGCCAGATTCCTCGGTATTTCATATTTTTTCTTCACTTGGGATGCAGCAGCAAGTGCCGGGGTGAAGTCAGGGGACTGAAAAGACGATAGGCCAGGCTGGCGCCGCATTTCCCCCTTGAAACTGCGAAATTCCCCCTAGGGGGAATTCCCCACCCGTTGAGAACCACTGGACTCTATATCATTTCGTGAAGTAGCAGCGTTCATCAGGTTTTCCTGTTACTGTAAAAATTCTTCAGGTAAAAGCACGAGAAATTTATCGTGAACTTGGATCCAGTGTAAGGTCCACTGCTTCAAGAGGATGGATTTGCCGTTTTATGAAAAAGAAAGGGTTTTCTCTGAGTCGGCGTACTTCAATATGTCAGAGAATGCCATCTGACTTTGAAGAAAAGCTAGACAGTTTTCTCAAGTACGTCATATCTGTAAGAAAGCAAGGGCACCATGTTTTAAGCCAGATTGAGAATGCTGACCAAACACCATAGTATTTTGGTATGCCATCAAATTACACTGTAGAAAGTATTGGTGCAAAGCAAGTTAAAGTGCTAACAACAGAAAACGAGAAGCTCCGAAGGACATTCATGCTTTCCATTACCGCCGATGGGAACAAGCTCTACCACCGTATGTTATTTTCAAGAGAAAAACATTTCCGAATAAAGAGACTTTTCCTCTGAAAATTCATGTCAGAGTTCAAGAAAATAGTTGGATGACCGAAGAACTGGCTTCAAAAAGTGTGGTTTCAACGACAAGGTGAGAGGCGACTGCGGTCCATGCTTGTATTGGATTCATTCAAGGGGCATGTAACTAACTCGGTGAAAACCAGGATTGTTGAAAACAGAACTGATCTAGTTGTGCCTGGAGGAATGACTTCCCAAATTCAGCCGCTTGATGTCTGCATAAATAGGCCTTTTATAGCAGCAATTCGAACACGCTATAATGCGTGGCTTACATCGGGAGACACAGAACTGACAAAAACTGGATGTGTTAAAAAACCTTCACTCTCTGTAGTAGCACAGTGGATTGTAGATGCATGGGAGTTCATTCCTAATGACTTAGTTAAGCGGTCTTTCCTGTAGAGCGGCATTTCCAATGTGATGGATGGTACTGAAGACGACGCTGTCTTCGAAGAATCCACCAGTGAAACCACAGCCGATAGCAGCAATGAAGATTCGTGCAGTGAAATATCTGAGGTTGTAAATGGAAAGATGCCTGTGAACAATGCATAATTTGGAATAATGTGGAATTTAAATAGATTCAAGAATTGCCATATTTCGTTAGTTTCATAAGTTTGTGTTTCTTTCAAGTCTTCTTGCGTTGTAGTATATACGAGTTTTAAGAAAAAATACGCATTTTCGTAGCTGAGAAGTAAGGAGCGCGTTAGATTCGAGTAAATACTGTAACTCTTAAATTTCAATCGTCTCTCGAAGGAACTGATTTTGAAAATCTGTAGCGAGATCAGTTATTGTGGAGAGCATATCATATACAATTTGGTTATTGTGGAGAGCATATCATATACAATTTGGTTATTGTGGAGAGCATATCATATGCAATTTGGTTATTGTGGCACAGGATATTCCTTCCCCTCTCCCCCATTATGTGCATCAACTATTGTATATTGTGTTACCGTAAGAAACCGGGCACTTCAATTATTGTACAGGTGATTGTACGATGCCTATGTATCAGTCTGCGGACCCCTTAAGACAAAAGTCATTGTAGCTGTCAAAAGTAAATCTTAAATTTAGGAGTTTTGTTAAACAGTACTACGAAACAATACACTTCACCTTTCTGAAGATGACTGGAGGTCATCAGTTTAATAAGATCGCAAGCTCCAGAGCATTCTGTTGCTTCGGAAAATCGCGATGTAAAAATACTTAATTGGTGATAAGTCCTCCTACAAACAAGTTAACAAAATCATGCAATGCATTGATTATGAAACGCTTTCCAACATACCACAAATCATTACTCAAGTTATGAGGGTTTTGGCTGTGGAATAAATCTCGTTCCTGTGCCCTGACCTTTGACCACATTTCGATTATATTAAAAATAATTGGTTCAGTACACCTCCGGAACAACATACTAAAGTTTTGTCGCAATAGAAGTGTTTTTAGCCAAGTTATGAGGACAATGGCTGTGGAATAAATTTGGCTCCTCTGCCCTGACCTTTGACCCCATTTTGATGACATTAAACAGAATTGGTTCTGTATATCTCCGAAACAACACACTAAAGTTTTGCCGCAATACAAGTATTTTTAGTCAAGTTACGAGGATAATGCCTGTGGAATAAATCTCGCTCCTGTGCCCTGACCTTTGACCACATTTAGATTATATTAAATAGAACCGGTTCAGTATATCTCCGGAACAACATGATGAAATTTTGTCGCAATCCAAGGTTTTTTGCATAACTTATGATGCATAAGGGCGATGGAAGGGTCCTCTCCTGTGTCCTGACCTTTGATCCCATTTTGCCCATTTTCAAAAGGGTTCGTCCTCAGGTGATTACCTACCACATACTAAAATTTCATCGAAATCGAACCATTTTTACGCAAGTTATGACGCATAAGGGCGTCATAACTTGCGTAAAAATGGTTCTCTCTCCTATGTCCCAACTTTTGACCCCATTTCGTCCATTTTCAATAGGGTTCGTCCCCGGGTGGTCCCCTACCACCTACTAAAATTTCATCGAAATCGAACCATTTTTACGCGAGTTATTCGTGCGGACAGACAGACAGACGGACAAAGCTGGAGCATATACGCTTCTTCAACCTACGGTTGGAAAGCGTAAAAACCCATATTACAAACTTATTCATATTACAAACCACCATTTACGAACCTATTCGGAAAACATTATTACAAACCTATTCAGAAAACATTATTACAAACCTATTAAAAAAATAATAATAATAACAAACTTATTAAAAATAAAGACTAAATCACTCGCATTAATTGACAAAAAAAATATGTCATCATCGCGCAATTAGAGTTTTATCTTGAACGTGAATGTGACTTCTGAGGATTTCTGGCTCAGTGGTTAAGACGCGCAGTTTCTATTGAACCAACCCAAATGACCTTAGAGCAAATCTCACAGCGGAAAAAGGGTTCTTTGGTGTGAATATTGAAAAATGAAGGGTCTTCGATTTTGCGAAATTGCTGTAAATGCGAAAAAAATCGAAACGGACATTTCTGAAATACGAAGGGCGTCCTGAAAGTAATGCCTCGTCCCTCATAAGATTTTTATTTGTAGCAGCAAAAACGTGAAACTTGGGGGCAAAATACTTGGACACATTATTAATAATGCTAGCCTATTCAAAGTATTGTTCATCACTTTCTATACATTTCCTCCATCTTTGAACCCACTGGTATAGTGAAATCAATTTTGGAAAAATTCCTGAGGCTGTTGTTTCACCCATGAGTTCACAGCCAGTTTATCTTCTGTCACATCGTCGAAAAGTTCCCCATGAAGGGTGTTTTTCAAAGGGGCAAACAGGAAAAAGTCTGAGGGAGCCAAATCAGGACTGTAAGGAGGTTGGGGCATCACCGTCCACCCCAGTTTGGCAATAGCCTGTGAAGTCTCCATTGCGGTGTGGGGACGTGCGTTATCATGGTGTAAAACAACACTATGAAGTGAAATGTCAGGTCTTTTCCTTCTAAAGCGTCCTTAAGCTTTTTCAATGTCTGCACATAGTGAGCACTGTTTATTGTTGCAACTCCTGGATGGTGACACGACAATCAGCTGTGATGAGGTCTTTCACTCGTTGCCTGTAGGCATCTGTCACTGCAGTTGCGGGTCTTCCACTCCGTTGTTTGTCCTACACTGAACTTTCTCCCTCTCGAAACCTCTTGATCCGTCTTCGGAGATTACTGACAGTGGCGCACCCAGGAATTCTTGTTGGAGGGGGCTGTATATATATAATATACGTACACAATGGGTGTACATATATATAGTGTACGCCTATAGTTTATATACGGTTGTGACATACGTCGCTCTTAATCTCTTTGGGGCTTTGGGAAGAAGACACCATGTAATAGAAGACATTATGCAATTTTTTGAACATGTAAAATAATATTTTTGAATGTTTAATTTGTGACGAATTGGGGAAGGAGACACTATGGAATAAAAGACACTTTGTCAAACACAATGTAATTTTTTGAATACGTAACAATATTTTTGAATGTTTAATTTGTGATGTGCGTCCCTCTTAATCTCTTTGAGGCTTTGGGAAGAAGACCCCGTGTAATAGAAGACTATGTAATTTTTTGAACATGTAAAATAATATTTTTGAATGTTTAATTTGTGACGTACGTCATTCTGAATATCCTTGGAGGGGGCTTAAGCCCCAAAAGCCCCCTCCGTGGGTGAGCCAAGGATTACTGATATCGGTTGTAGCAGCTCCATACACCGCCAAGAGTCTTCTGTCGATTTCTGGAACCTCACATCCCTCATTTTCCAGGATTTCAATTACGGCTCGCTGCTTTTCTCTGCCATTCATGATATTTATTTCCGATTCTGAAACAAGTTTGTTCCCACATTGGTAACATATCATAGTACATGTCAGTGCAGTTTCATTAAAATCACTTCAAAATTGCAAAAGTTATTACAGAGGAGGCATTACTTTCAGGATGCCCCTTGTAAATGGAATTACTGGCTACGAAAAATCTGAGCAAATACGGAAGTTGAAAAAATAAACCAATAAAACAACAAATGAAATTTCGTTAAAAGATGGATACCTACCAGCACCTTTGCGTTTCTTATTTTTAGGTATTTTCCATGAATTCACATAACTTTTTTTTTTAACAATGTAACATTTCAGATTTGACTTAATCTCTCTTCAGTCAGAAATGAAATTTGGATTATTCTTCATTCGTGGGCCGCCACTTGAACAACAGTGCTCATGGTGGTCGTTAAGAATCGAAAAATATATATATATATATATATATATATATATATATAATCATCATCATCATTGTCAACCATTATCAATCCACTGCTGGACGAAAGTCTCCCCAAGTTTCCTCCACAACGGTCTGTCTTGTGCCAGTCTCCTCCATGTCACCCCTGCATACTTTCGAATTTCATCCACCCATCTCCCATGTGGTCTTCTTCTGGGTCTTTTCCTGTCCCTTGGAATCCAATCTAAAATTTCGGCTGTCCATCGATGGTCTGTCCTTCTGGCAGTATGTCCAGCCCATTGCCATTTCAGGGATTTAACTCTGATCATGATGTCTTCCACTCTTGTCATTTTTCGGATCCACGAGTTCCTCTTCTTATCTCTCCTGGTTACACCAAGCATGCACCTCTCCATGCTGCTTTGAGTTGTCTGCAGCCTTTGTATGTCTCTTTTAGTTAAGGTCCACGTCTCTGCACCATACGTAAGCACTGGAAGGATGCATTGATCAAACACTTTTCTTTTAAGACATAATGGCATATTGCTCTTGAAAATTATGCTGTTTCTTCCAAAAGCTCTCCAGGCAAGTTTTGTACGCCGATTAATTTCTTCATCAATGTGACCCTCACTTGATATCTGCTGTCCAAGATAAACGTACGTGTCTGTTACCTCCAGCTTTTCTCCATCAATCGATAAATCTTCATTTCTTGTAAAAGCATTGAACATCACTTTTGTCTTCTGAAAGTTCATTTTTAATCCCACTTCTTTACTCTTGTCAGCAAGTTCCTGGATCATACTCTGCAGCTCTGATGGGCTAGTTGCAAATATATATATATATATATATATATATATATATACTTAAGAGCAAAACTGAAGACTAAGGAAAAACTTTAGAATTTAAAACGAAGGTTGCAAAATAACCTGAAAATCAAAACGCGCAACGCAGCAGTTTTGAAAATTCAGAATTCACATTCTTTAAAGAAGATACCTAAGCAAAAAAATACAAATATAATTTTGACTCACACCTAGTACAACATAGAAAAGGTTATGTATCTACCTGTGTGAGTAAAAGGAGAAAAGATAAAAAAATAAAATAAAACAACTGAATGTAGAAGGTGTCGAGAATACTGAGCCTTGGCTTTATCAAGGACCAGCAAAAACTCTGCATTTTCTCACTTCCACAAAGACCTAGTTGGAAATGGGTTTCTGCAAGGCCATAGATGCAAGTAACATTCCCACCTAAAATAGTTTAAAAAATATATATATATGTCATGTCCTCCGTAGAGTTGCATGACCTAGCACTGGTTAACAATTTCGCTTGCATCCATTAACCTTCCTGGCCCGACCCATGCTCTTCATCTGTTACTATTAAACAGAGAGAAGAAGATTAAAGAGAACTCAAGCTGTGAGAGTGACATAATAATTAGAAATGATTTTCAGCCATAACGAAATTCCAAGTTCGTTTGAGAGAGAATTTAAACCTGAAAATCAATGCAAAAGAAATCCAAATTTTTACATCGCAATTAAAAAAGGAAATATTAATTTTTAACGAACAGAATTTTTGAAAGAAAACTTGAGTCTAAAACCCCCTACTCTACAACTTATGACAGCACGAAAACGAGAATAAGTTAAAGATAATAATTAACTAAAGAAAACTTTGTGAAAGTTATATACCTTAAACAGTTAGTTGCAATATGTACAAAGTATTTCAGCAGTGCTTTAAGTGCATAATTAATTAGTTATTAAGAACTTAACTACTTTGAAAAAACAGCGCATAGACAGCGCATAGAAAAGGAACAAGCTTAGCCATCTTCTGTTCCTAGGTACCCCAAAAGACGCTCAAAGTTACAAAGAAAAGAAAGAGTTAAAACCCGCAAAAATGTTAACAGACAAACCAATGCCTAAAAGCTGAAAAGCTAAAAAACGACAGAGAAAAAGTACATGAAGTACAAACATTGAACTTATAAAACCTAGAACCCAAAAACCAGGAAGAGAGCTTACCTCTTGTGTGACAAAAACTTTTCTCCTCACAAGAGAAGAACATGGCTGACCTCTTCCGCCACTCCCTAGACGCTGTGGGGCAGTGAGGGTGGGGCTGATGGCCTCCTCATACAGCAAGAAACCAACGCGCGGAGATTTTAACCAGAGAAAAAAATATATAAACTTAAGACTGTGGATCTGTATGATCAGAAAGAGCAGAATTAACTCTCCAGAATACATGAGGAATATTATAAAATACACGAGCAGTGTATTTAATAATCTTTGCATGTATTAAATCACCTTAGTGAGCTTCTATAGATTAATCAGAATCTTATTAATTTTAATGTTGGTTTTACTATTTTTAGTATAGCTATCCTAGTGATGAATAACTAGTTTTCTTTTTTATTTGTTTTTATTTTCTTTTATAAACAGATTTTTAAGCTTTTTTTGTGATTTTGTTTATATTATTTAATTTTTTGTTTTAATAGGACCGTCATATCCATAGCACTAAGGTTCCTTTAGGTAGTTAATAGGCATCCTCTAGCCAACTTCCTTACGGCTTTGATTGGTCAGAATCATATTATTAACTGTGTAGAAAATTAAAGCAGATCTGCCAACCTTACTCTATTATTCAGAATAATTTTTCTTAAAGTTCTTTTGATGAAAGAAGAAGGAATTTCGTTCTCTAGAAAACTTTCTAATAGTATATTATTGTGGTAATTGAAGTCCAAATTGTTGCTGCAAATTCTTGAAATTCTTAGGACCTGAGAAATTAGTACATTCTCAATTACTTTGGTTGAAAATGTTATTATTCCAGTGTAGATATTTAATTACTTTGAAAGGAAAATTAACTCTTTTATCAAAGAGGCTAATAGATGGGTTACCTCTGTTGAGCTTAATGCTTAAGTCTAGGAACTCAAGTTCCTGATTACTGTGGTTGGTTTTACATAAGTTAAGAGAGCTAGGATAGATATTATCAAAATCACTCTCTATAACTTCTGAATTACACAGCAGATCATCAATATATCTAAAAGTGTAAAGGTAGTTATCTGAGCAGGTGGGGTGATTTTTAATGAATTTATATTCCTTAAAGAACAGGAATAGATTAGCGATATTCGTGGACGTTGATGTTCCCATGGGAATACCGTTCACTTGCTTATAGAGAGTATTAATATACTATTAGAAAGTTTTCTAGAGAACGAAATTCCTTCTTCTTTCATCAAAAGAACTTTAAGAAAAATTATTCTGAATAATAGAGTAAGGTTGGCAGATCTGCTTTAATTTTCTACACAGTTAATAATATGATTCTGACAAATCAAAGCCGTAAGGAAGTTGGCTAGAGGATGCCTATTAACTACCTAAAGGAACCTTAGTGCTATGGATATGACGGTCCTATTAAAACAAAAAATTAAATAATATAAACAAAATCACAAAAAAAGCTTAAAAATCTGTTTATAAAAGAAAATAAAAACAAATAAAAAAGAAAACTAGTTATTCATCACTAGGATAGCTATACTAAAAATAGTAAAACCAACATTAAAATTAATAAGATTCTGATTAATCTATAGAAGCTCACTAAGGTGATTTAATACATGCAAAGATTATTAAATACACTGCTCGTGTATTTTATAATATTCCTCATGTATTCTGGAGAGTTAATTCTCCTCTTTCTGATCATACAGATCCACAGTCTTAAGTTTATATATTTTTTTTCTCTGGTTAAAATCTCCGCGCGTTGGTTTCTTGCTGTATGAGGAGGCCATCAGCCCCACCCTCACTGCCCCCCAGCGTCTAGGGAGTGGCGGAAGAGGTCAGCCATGTTCTTCTCTTGTGAGGAGAAAAGTTTTTGTCACACAAGAGGTAAGCTCTCTTCCTGGTTTTTGGGTTCTAGGTTTTATAAGTTCAATGTTTGTACTTCATGTACTTTTTCTCTGTCGTTTTTTAGCTTTTCAGCTTTTAGGCATTGGTTTGTCTGTTAACATTTTTGCGGGTTTTAACTCTTTCTTTTCTTTGTAACTTTGAGCGTCTTTTGGGGTACCTAGGAACAGAAGATGGCTAAGCTTGTTTTGCACCCTTCGTTTTAAATTCTAAAATTTTTTCCTTAGTCTTCAGTTTTGCTCTTAAGTAACTAATTTCAATTTATTATTTAGCAGCTCATGCGCAAATTCTAGTTGAAATGTTTTATTATTTTTTATTATTATTATTTTTTTATTACTATTTTTTTACTTGAGGTTTTTTTCATTTTCTAATTTTTCTTTTTAGTATGTTTTGGATGCAGCTTTTTGGAGTGTAGTTTATACTCGAGTTTGGTCTTTTCTTGGACTGCTTATTTCTAAAAGTTTTTCCTAGTTGGTTTAAACCCATTTCCAACTAGGTCTTAGTGGAAGTGAGAAAATGCAGAGTTTTTGCTGGTCCTTGATAAAGCCAAGGCTCAGTATTCTCGACACCTTCTACATTCAGTTGTTTTATTTTATTTTTTTTCTTTTCTCCTTTTACTCACACAGGTAGATACATAACCTTTTCTATGTTGTACTAGGTGTGAGTCAAAATTATATATGTATTTTTTTGCTTAGGTATCTTTATAGTATGTGAATTCTGAATTTTCAAAACTGCTGCGTTGCGCGTTTTGATTTTCAGGTTATTTTGCACCCTTCGTTTTAAATTCTAAAATTTTTTCCTTAGTCTTCAGTTTTGCTCTTAAGTAACTAATTTCAATTTATTATTTAGCAGCTCATGCGCAAATTCTAGTTGAAATGTTTTATTATTTTTTATTATTATTATTTTTTTATTACTATTTTTTTACTTGAGGTTTTTTTCATTTTCTAATTTTTCTTTTTAGTATGTTTTGGATGCAGCTTTTTGGAGTGTAGTTTATACTCGAGTTTGGTCTTTTCTTGGACTGCTTATTTCTAAAAGTTTTTCCTAGTTGGTTTAAACCCATTTCCAACTAGGTCTTTGTGGAAGTGAGAAAATGCAGAGTTTTTGCTGGTCCTTGATAAAGCCAAGGCTCAGTATTCTCGACACCTTCTACATTCAGTTGTTTTATTTTATTTTTTTCTTTTCTCCTTTTACTCACACAGGTAGATACATAACCTTTTCTATGTTGTACTAGGTGTGAGTCAAAATTATATATGTATTTTTTTGCTTAGGTATCTTTATAGTATGTGAATTCTGAATTTTCAAAACTGCTGCGTTGCGCGTTTTGATTTTCAAGTTATTTTGCACCCTTCGTTTTAAATTCTAAAATTTTTTCCTTAGTCTTCAGTCTTGCTCTTAAGTAACTAATTTCAATTTATTATTTAGCAGCTCATGCGCAAATTCTAGTTGAAATGTTTTATTATTTTTTATTATTATTATTTTTTTATTACTATTTTTTTACTTGAGGTTTTTTTCATTTTCTAATTTTTTCTTTTTAGTATGTTTTGGATGCAGCTTTTTGGAGTGTAGTTTATACTCGAGTTTGGTCTTTTCTTGGACTGCTTATTTCTAAAAGTTTTTCCTAGTTGGTTTAAACCCATTTCCAACTAGGTCTTTGTGGAAGTGAGAAAATGCAGAGTTTTTGCTGGTCCTTGATAAAGCCAAGGCTCAGTATTCTCGACACCTTCTACATTCAGTTGTTTTATTTTATTTTTTTTCTTTTTCTCCTTTTACTCACACAGGTAGATACATAACCTTTTCTATGTTGTACTAGGTGTGAGTCAAAATTATATATGTATTTTTTTGCTTAGGTATCTTTATAGTATGTGAATTCTGAATTTTCAAAACTGCTGCGTTGCGCGTTTTGATTTTCAGGTTATTTTGCACCCTTCGTTTTAAATTCTAAAATTTTTTCCTTAGTCTTCAGTTTTGCTCTTAAGTAACTAATTTCAATTTATTATTTAGCAGCTCATGCGCAAATTCTAGTTGAAATGTTTTATTATTTTTTATTATTATTATTTTTTTATTACTATTTTTTTACTTGAGGTTTTTTTCATTTTCTAATTTTTCTTTTTAGTATGTTTTGGATGCAGCTTTTTGGAGTGTAGTTTATACTCGAGTTTGGTCTTTTTCTTGGACTGCTTATTTCTAAAAGTTTTTCCTAGTTGGTTTAAACCCATTTCCAACTAGGTCTTTGTGGAAGTGAGAAAATGCAGAGTTTTTGCTGGTCCTTGATAAAGCCAAGGCTCAGTATTCTCGACACCTTCTACATTCAGTTGTTTTATTTTATTTTTTCTTTTCTCCTTTTACTCACACAGGTAGATACATAACCTTTTCTATGTTGTACTAGGTGTGAGTCAAAATTATATATGTATTTTTTTGCTTAGGTATCTTTATAGTATGTGAATTCTGAATTTTCAAAACTGCTGCGTTGCGCGTTTTGATTTTCAGGTTATTTTGCACCCTTCGTTTTAAATTCTAAAATTTTTTCCTTAGTCTTCAGTTTTGCTCTTAAGTAACTAATTTCAATTTATTATTTAGCAGCTCATGCGCAAATTCTAGTTGAAATGTTTTATTATTTTTTATTATTATTATTTTTTTATTACTATTTTTTTACTTGAGGTTTTTTTCATTTTCTAATTTTTCTTTTTAGTATGTTTTGGATGCAGCTTTTTGGAGTGTAGTTTATACTCGAGTTTGGTCTTTTCTTGGACTGCTTATTTCTAAAAGTTTTTCCTAGTTGGTTTAAACCCATTTCCAACTAGGTCTTTGTGGAAGTGAGAAAATGCAGAGTTTTTGCTGGTCCTTGATAAAGCCAAGGCTCAGTATTCTCGACACCTTCTACATTCAGTTGTTTTATTTTATTTTTTTTCTTTTCTCCTTTTACTCACACAGGTAGATACATAACCTTTTCTATGTTGTACTAGGTGTGAGTCAAAATTATATATGTATTTTTTTGCTTAGGTATCTTTATAGTATGTGAATTCTGAATTTTCAAAACTGCTGCGTTGCGCGTTTTGATTTTCAAGTTATTTTGCACCCTTCGTTTTAAATTCTAAAATTTTTTCCTTAGTCTTCAGTCTTGCTCTTAAGTAACTAATTTCAATTTATTATTTAGCAGCTCATGCGCAAATTCTAGTTGAAATGTTTTATTATTTTTTATTATTATTATTTTTTTATTACTATTTTTTTACTTGAGGTTTTTTTCATTTTCTAATTTTTTCTTTTTAGTATGTTTTGGATGCAGCTTTTTGGAGTGTAGTTTATACTCGAGTTTGGTCTTTTCTTGGACTGCTTATTTCTAAAAGTTTTTCCTAGTTGGTTTAAACCCATTTCCAACTAGGTCTTTGTGGAAGTGAGAAAATGCAGAGTTTTTGCTGGTCCTTGATAAAGCCAAGGCTCAGTATTCTCGACACCTTCTACATTCAGTTGTTTTATTTTATTTTTTTTCTTTTCTCCTTTTACTCACACAGGTAGATACATAACCTTTTCTATGTTGTACTAGGTGTGAGTCAAAATTATATATGTATTTTTTTGCTTAGGTATCTTTATAGTATGTGAATTCTGAATTTTCAAAACTGCTGCGTTGCGCGTTTTGATTTTCAGGTTATTTTGCACCCTTCGTTTTAAATTCTAAAATTTTTTCCTTAGTCTTCAGTTTTGCTCTTAAGTAACTAATTTCAATTTATTATTTAGCAGCTCATGCGCAAATTCTAGTTGAAATGTTTTATTATTTTTTATTATTATTATTTTTTTATTACTATTTTTTTACTTGAGGTTTTTTTCATTTTCTAATTTTTCTTTTTAGTATGTTTTGGATGCAGCTTTTTGGAGTGTAGTTTATACTCGAGTTTGGTCTTTTCTTGGACTGCTTATTTCTAAAAAGTTTTTCCTAGTTAGTTTAAACCCATTTCCAACTAGGTCTTTGTGGAAGTGAGAAAATGCAGAGTTTTTGCTGGTCCTTGATAAAGCCAAGGCTCAGTATTCTCGACACCTTCTACATTCAGTTGTTTTATTTTATTTTTTTTATTTTCTCCTTTTACTCACACAGGTAGATACATAACCTTTTCTATGTTGTACTAGGTGTGAGTCAAAATTATATATGTATTTTTTTGCTTAGGTATCTTTATAGTATGTGAATTCTGAATTTTCGAAACTGCTGCGTTGCGCGTTTTGATTTTCAGGTTATTTTGCACCCTTCGTTTTAAATTCTAAAATTTTTTCCTTAGTCTTCAGTTTTGCTCTTAAGTAACTAATTTCAATTTATTATTTAGCAGCTCATGCGCAAATTCTAGTTGAAATGTTTTATTATTTTTTATTATTATTATTTTTTTATTACTATTTTTTTACTTGAGGTTTTTTTCATTTTCTAATTTTTTCTTTTTAGTATGTTTTGGATGCAGCTTTTTGGAGTGTAGTTTATACTCGAGTTTGGTCTTTTCTTGGACTGCTTATTTCTAAAAAGTTTTTCCTAGTTGGTTTAAACCCATTTCCAACTAGGTCTTTGTGGAAGTGAGAAAATGCAGAGTTTTTGCTGGTCCTTGATAAAGCCAAGGCTCAGTATTCTCGACACCTTCTACATTCAGTTGTTTTATTTTATTTTTTTCTTTTCTCCTTTTACTCACACAGGTAGATACATAACCTTTTCTATGTTGTACTAGGTGTGAGTCAAAATTATATATGTATTTTTTTGCTTAGGTATCTTTATAGTATGTGAATTCTGAATTTTCAAAACTGCTGCGTTGCGCGTTTTGATTTTCAGGTTATTTTGCACCCCTCGTTTTAAATTCTAAAATTTTTTCCTTAGTCTTCAGTTTTGCTCTTAAGTAACTAATTTCAATTTATTATTTAGCAGCTCATGCGCAAATTCTAGTTGAAATGTTTTATTATTTTTTATTATTATTATTTTTTTATTACTATTTTTTTACTTGAGGTTTTTTTCATTTTCTAATTTTTCTTTTTAGTATGTTTTGGATGCAGCTTTTTGGAGTGTAGTTTATATTCGAGTTTGGTCTTTTCTTGGACTGCTTATTTCTAAAAAGTTTTTCCTAGTTGGGTTAAACCCATTTCCAACTAGGTCTTTGTGGAAGTGAGAAAATGCAGAGTTTTTGCTGGTCCTTGATAAAGCCAAGGCTCAGTATTCTCGACACCTTCTACATTCAGTTGTTTTATTTTATTTTTTTCTTTTCTCCTTTTACTCACACAGGTAGATACATAACCTTTTCTATGTTGTACTAGGTGTGAGTCAAAATTATATATGTATTTTTTTGCTTAGGTATCTTTATAGTATGTGAATTCTGAATTTTCAAAACTGCTGCGTTGCGCGTTTTGATTTTCAGGTTATTTTGCACCCTTCGTTTTAAATTCTAAAATTTTTTCCTTAGTCTTCAGTTTTGCTCTTAAGTAACTAATTTCAATTTATTATTTAGCAGCTCATGCGCAAATTCTAGTTGAAATGTTTTATTATTTTTTATTATTATTATTTTTTATTACTATTTTTTTACTTGAGGTTTTTTTCATTTTCTAATTTTTCTTTTTAGTATGTTTTGGATGCAGCTTTTTGGAGTGTAGTTTATACTCGAGTTTGGTCTTTTCTTGGACTGCTTATTTCTAAAAGTTTTTCCTAGTTGGTTTAAACCCATTTCCAACTAGGTCTTTGTGGAAGTGAGAAAATGCAGAGTTTTTGCTGGTCCTTGATAAAGCCAAGGCTCAGTATTCTCGACACCTTCTACATTCAGTTGTTTTATTTTATTTTTTTCTTTTCTCCTTTTACTCACACAGGTAGATACATAACCTTTTCTATGTTGTACTAGGTGTGAGTCAAAATTATATATGTATTTTTTTGCTTAGGTATCTTTATAGTATGTGAATTCTGAATTTTCAAAACTGCTGCGTTGCGCGTTTTGATTTTCAGGTTATTTTGCACCCTTCGTTTTAAATTCTAAAATTTTTTCCTTAGTCTTCAGTTTTGCTCTTAAGTAACTAATTTCAATTTATTATTTAGCAGCTCATGCGCAAATTCTAGTTGAAATGTTTTATTATTTTTTATTATTATTATTTTTTATTACTATTTTTTTACTTGAGGTTTTTTTCATTTTCTAATTTTTCTTTTTAGTATGTTTTGGATGCAGCTTTTTGGAGTGTAGTTTATACTCGAGTTTGGTCTTTTCTTGGACTGCTTATTTCTAAAAGTTTTTCCTAGTTGGTTTAAACCCATTTCCAACTAGGTCTTTGTGGAAGTGAGAAAATGCAGAGTTTTTGCTGGTCCTTGATAAAGCCAAGGCTCAGTATTCTCGACACCTTCTACATTCAGTTGTTTTATTTTATTTTTTTCTTTTCTCCTTTTACTCACACAGGTAGATACATAACCTTTTCTATGTTGTACTAGGTGTGAGTCAAAATTATATATGTATTTTTTTGCTTAGGTATCTTTATAGTTGTGAATTCTGAATTTTCAAAACTGCTGCGTTGCGCGTTTTGATTTTCAGGTTATTTTGCACCCTTCGTTTTAAATTCTAAAATTTTTTCCTTAGTCTTCAGTTTTGCTCTTAAGTAACTAATTTCAATTTATTATTTAGCAGCTCATGCGCAAATTCTAGTTGAAATGTTTTATTATTTGTTATTATTATTATTTTTTTATTACTATTTTTTTACTTGAGGTTTTTTTCATTTTCTAATTTTTCTTTTTAGTATGTTTTGGATGCAGCTTTTTGGAGTGTAGTTTATACTCGAGTTTGGTCTTTTCTTGGACTGCTTATTTCTAAAAAGTTTTTCCTAGTTGGTTTAAACCCATTTCCAACTAGGTCTTTGTGGAAGTGAGAAAATGCAGAGTTTTTGCTGGTCCTTGATAAAGCCAAGGCTCAGTATTCTCGACACCTTCTACATTCAGTTGTTTTATTTTATTTTTTTCTTTTCTCCTTTTACTCACACAGGTAGATACATAACCTTTTCTATGTTGTACTAGGTGTGAGTCAAAATTATATATGTATTTTTTTGCTTAGGTATCTTTATAGTATGTGAATTCTGAATTTTCAAAACTGCTGCGTTGCGCGTTTTGATTTTCAGGTTATTTTGCACCCTTCGTTTTAAATTCTAAAATTTTTTCCTTAGTCTTCAGTTTTGCTCTTAAGTAACTAATTTCAATTTATTATTTAGCAGCTCATGCGCAAATTCTAGTTGAAATGTTTTATTATTTTTTATTATTATTATTTTTTTATTACTATTTTTTTACTTGAGGTTTTTTTCATTTTCTAATTTTTCTTTTTAGTATGTTTTGGATGCAGCTTTTTGGAGTGTAGTTTATACTCGAGTTTGGTCTTTTCTTGGACTGCTTATTTCTAAAAAGTTTTTCCTAGTTAGTTTAAACCCATTTCCAACTAGGTCTTTGTGGAAGTGAGAAAATGCAGAGTTTTTGCTGGTCCTTGATAAAGCCAAGGCTCAGTATTCTCGACACCTTCTACATTCAGTTGTTTTATTTTATTTTTTTTCTTTTCTCCTTTTACTCACACAGGTAGATACATAACCTTTTCTATGTTGTACTAGGTGTGAGTCAAAATTATATATGTATTTTTTTGCTTAGGTATCTTTATAGTATGTGAATTCTGAATTTTCGAAACTGCTGCGTTGCGCGTTTTGATTTTCAGGTTATTTTGCACCCTTCGTTTTAAATTCTAAAATTTTTTCCTTAGTCTTCAGTTTTGCTCTTAAGTAACTAATTTCAATTTATTATTTAGCAGCTCATGCGCAAATTCTAGTTGAAATGTTTTATTATTTATTATTATTATTATTTTTTATTACTATTTTTTTACTTGAGGTTTTTTTCATTTTCTAATTTTTCTTTTTAGTATGTTTTGGATGCAGCTTTTTGGAGTGTAGTTTATACTCGAGTTTGGTCTTTTCTTGGACTGCTTATTTCTAAAAGTTTTTCCTAGTTGGTTTAAACCCATTTCCAACTAGGTCTTTGTGGAAGTGAGAAAATGCAGAGTTTTTGCTGGTCCTTGATAACGCCAAGGCTCAGTATTCTCGACACCTTCTACATTCAGTTGTTTTATTTTATTTTTTTTTCTTTTACTCACACAGGTAGATACATAACCTTTTTTTTTCTCCTTTTACTCACACAGGTAGATACATAACCTTTTCTATGTTGTACTAGGTGTGAGTCAAAATTATATATGTATTTTTTTGCTTAGGTATCTTTATAGTATGTGAATTCTGAATTTTCAAAACTGCTGCGTTGCGCGTTTTGATTTTCAGGTTATTTTGCACCCTTCGTTTTAAATTCTAAAATTTTTTCCTTAGTCTTCAGTTTTGCTCTTAAGTAACTAATTTCAATTTATTATTTAGCAGCTCATGCGCAAATTCTAGTTGAAATGTTTTATTATTTTTTATTATTATTATTTTTTATTACTATTTTTTTACTTGAGGTTTTTTTCATTTTCTAATTTTTTCTTTTTAGTATGTTTTGGATGCAGCTTTTTGGAGTGTAGTTTATACTCGAGTTTGGTCTTTTCTTGGACTGCTTATTTCTAAAAAGTTTTTCCTAGTTGGTTTAAACCCATTTCCAACTAGGTCTTTGTGGAAGTGAGAAAATGCAGAGTTTTTGCTGGTCCTTGATAAAGCCAAGGCTCAGTATTCTCGACACCTTCTACATTCAGTTGTTTTATTTTATTTTTTTTCTTTTCTCCTTTTACTCACACAGGTAGATACATAACCTTTTCTATGTTGTACTAGGTGTGAGTCAAAATTATATATGTATTTTTTTGCTTAGGTATCTTTATAGTATGTGAATTCTGAATTTTCAAAACTGCTGCGTTGCGCGTTTTGATTTTCAGGTTATTTTGCACCCTTCGTTTTAAATTCTAAAATTTTTTCCTTAGTCTTCAGTTTTGCTCTTAAGTAACTAATTTCAATTTATTATTTAGCAGCTCATGCGCAAATTCTAGTTGAAATGTTTTATTATTTTTTATTATTATTATTTTTTATTACTATTTTTTTACTTGAGGTTTTTTTCATTTTCTAATTTTTCTTTTTAGTATGTTTTGGATGCAGCTTTTTGGAGTGTAGTTTATACTCGAGTTTGGTCTTTTCTTGGACTGCTTATTTCTAAAAGTTTTTCCTAGTTGGTTTAAACCCATTTCCAACTAGGTCTTTGTGGAAGTGAGAAAATGCAGAGTTTTTGCTGGTCCTTGATAAAGCCAAGGCTCAGTATTCTCGACACCTTCTACATTCAGTTGTTTTATTTTATTTTTTTTCTTTTCTCCTTTTACTCACACAGGTAGATACATAACCTTTTCTATGTTGTACTAGGTGTGAGTCAAAATTATATATGTATTTTTTTGCTTAGGTATCTTTATAGTATGTGAATTCTGAATTTTCAAAACTGCTGCGTTGCGCGTTTTGATTTTCAGGTTATTTTGCACCCTTCGTTTTAAATTCTAAAATTTTTTCCTTAGTCTTCAGTTTTGCTCTTAAGTAACTAATTTCAATTTATTATTTAGCAGCTCATGCGCAAATTCTAGTTGAAATGTTTTATTATTTTTTATTATTATTATTTTTTTATTACTATTTTTTTACTTGAGGTTTTTTTCATTTTCTAATTTTTCTTTTTAGTATGTTTTGGATGCAGCTTTTTGGAGTGTAGTTTATACTGAGTTTGGTCTTTTCTTGGACTGCTTATTTCTAAAAAGTTTTTCCTAGTTAGTTTAAACCCATTTCCAACTAGGTCTTTGTGGAAGTGAGAAAATGCAGAGTTTTTGCTGGTCCTTGATAAAGCCAAGGCTCAGTATTCTCGACACCTTCTACATTCAGTTGTTTTATTTTATTTTTTTTATTTTCTCCTTTTACTCACACAGGTAGATACATAACCTTTTCTATGTTGTACTAGGTGTGAGTCAAAATTATATATGTATTTTTTTGCTTAGGTATCTTTATAGTATGTGAATTCTGAATTTTCGAAACTGCTGCGTTGCGCGTTTTGATTTTCAGGTTATTTTGCACCCTTCGTTTTAAATTCTAAAATTTTTTCCTTAGTCTTCAGTTTTGCTCTTAAGTAACTAATTTCAATTTATTATTTAGCAGCTCATGCGCAAATTCTAGTTGAAATGTTTTATTATTTTTTATTATTATTATTTTTTTATTACTATTTTTTTACTTGAGGTTTTTTTTCATTTTCTAATTTTTCTTTTTAGTATGTTTTGGATGCAGCTTTTTGGAGTGTAGTTTATACTCGAGTTTGGTCTTTTTCTTGGACTGCTTATTTCTAAAAGTTTTTCCTAGTTGGTTTAAACCCATTTCCAACTAGGTCTTTGTGGAAGTGAGAAAATGCAGAGTTTTTGCTGGTCCTTGATAAAGCCAAGGCTCAGTATTCTCGACACCTTCTACATTCAGTTGTTTTATTTTATTTTTTTCTTTTCTCCTTTTACTCACACAGGTAGATACATAACCTTTTCTATGTTGTACTAGGTGTGAGTCAAAATTATATATGTATTTTTTTGCTTAGGTATCTTTATAGTATGTGAATTCTGAATTTTCAAAACTGCTGCGTTGCGCGTTTTGATTTTCAGGTTATTTTGCACCCGTCGTTTTAAATTCTAAAATTTTTTCCTTAGTCTTCAGTTTTGCTCTTAAGTAACTAATTTCAATTTATTATTTAGCAGCTCATGCGCAAATTCTAGTTGAAATGTTTTATTATTTTTTATTATTATTATTTTTTTATTACTATTTTTTTACTTGAGGTTTTTTTCATTTTCTAATTTTTCTTTTTAGTATGTTTTGGATGCAGCTTTTTGGAGTGTAGTTTATATTCGAGTTTGGTCTTTTCTTGGACTGCTTATTTCTAAAAGTTTTTCCTAGTTGGGTTAAACCCATTTCCAACTAGGTCTTTGTGGAAGTGAGAAAATGCAGAGTTTTTGCTGGTCCTTGATAAAGCCAAGGCTCAGTATTCTCGACACCTTCTACATTCAGTTGTTTTATTTTATTTTTTTTCTTTTCTCCTTTTACTCACACAGGTAGATACATAACCTTTTCTATGTTGTACTAGGTGTGAGTCAAAATTATATATGTATTTTTTTGCTTAGGTATCTTTATAGTATGTGAATTCTGAATTTTCAAAACTGCTGCGTTGCGCGTTTTGATTTTCAGGTTATTTTGCACCCTTCGTTTTAAATTCTAAAATTTTTTCCTTAGTCTTCAGTTTTGCTCTTAAGTAACTAATTTCAATTTATTATTTAGCAGCTCATGCGCAAATTCTAGTTGAAATGTTTTATTATTTTTTATTATTATTATTTTTTATTACTATTTTTTTACTTGAGGTTTTTTTCATTTTCTAATTTTTCTTTTTAGTATGTTTTGGATGCAGCTTTTTGGAGTGTAGTTTATACTCGAGTTTGGTCTTTTCTTGGACTGCTTATTTCTAAAAGTTTTTCCTAGTTGGTTTAAACCCATTTCCAACTAGGTCTTTGTGGAAGTGAGAAAATGCAGAGTTTTTGCTGGTCCTTGATAAAGCCAAGGCTCAGTATTCTCGACACCTTCTACATTCAGTTGTTTTATTTTATTTTTTTTCTTTTCTCCTTTTACTCACACAGGTAGATACATAACCTTTTCTATGTTGTACTAGGTGTGAGTCAAAATTATATATGTATTTTTTTGCTTAGGTATCTTTATAGTATGTGAATTCTGAATTTTCAAAACTGCTGCGTTGCGCGTTTTGATTTTCAGGTTATTTTGCACCCTTCGTTTTAAATTCTAAAATTTTTTCCTTAGTCTTCAGTTTTGCTCTTAAGTAACTAATTTCAATTTATTATTTAGCAGCTCATGCGCAAATTCTAGTTGAAATGTTTTATTATTTTTTATTATTATTATTTTTTATTACTATTTTTTTACTTGAGGTTTTTTTTCATTTTCTAATTTTTCTTTTTAGTATGTTTTGGATGCAGCTTTTTGGAGTGTAGTTTATACTCGAGTTTGGTCTTTTCTTGGACTGCTTATTTCTAAAAGTTTTTCCTAGTTGGTTTAAACCCATTTCCAACTAGGTCTTTGTGGAAGTGAGAAAATGCAGAGTTTTGCTGGTCCTTGATAAAGCCAAGGCTCAGTATTCTCGACACCTTCTACATTCAGTTGTTTTATTTTATTTTTTTCTTTTCTCCATTTACTCACACAGGTAGATACATAACCTTTTCTATGTTGTACTAGGTGTGAGTCAAAATTATATATGTATTTTTTTGCTTAGGTATCTTTATAGTTGTGAATTCTGAATTTTCAAAACTGCTGCGTTGCGCGTTTTGATTTTCAGGTTATTTTGCACCCTTCGTTTTAAATTCTAAAATTTTTTCCTTAGTCTTCAGTTTTGCTCTTAAGTAACTAATTTCAATTTATTATTTAGCAGCTCATGCGCAAATTCTAGTTGAAATGTTTTATTATTTGTTATTATTATTATTTTTTTATTACTATTTTTTTACTTGAGGTTTTTTTTCATTTTCTAATTTTTTCTTTTTAGTATGTTTTGGATGCAGCTTTTTGGAGTGTAGTTTATACTCGAGTTTGGTCTTTTCTTGGACTGCTTATTTCTAAAAGTTTTTCCTAGTTGGTTTAAACCCATTTCCAACTAGGTCTTTGTGGAAGTGAGAAAATGCAGAGTTTTTGCTGGTCCTTGATAAAGCCAAGGCTCAGTATTCTCGACACCTTCTACATTCAGTTGTTTTATTTTATATTTTTTCTTTTCTCCTTTTACTCACACAGGTAGATACATAACCTTTTCTATGTTGTACTAGGTGTGAGTCAAAATTATATATGTATTTTTTTGCTTAGGTATCTTTATAGTATGTGAATTCTGAATTTTCAAAACTGCTGCGTTGCGCGTTTTGATTTTCAAGTTATTTTGCACCCTTCGTTTTAAATTCTAAAATTTTTTCCTTAGTCTTCAGTTTTGCTCTTAAGTAACTAATTTCAATTTATTATTTAGCAGCTCAAGGGCAAATTCTAGTTGAAATGTTTTATTATTTATTATTATTATTATTTTTATTACTATTTTTTTACTTGAGGTTTTTTTCATTTTCTAATTTTTCTTTTTAGTATGTTTTGGATGCAGCTTTTTGGAGTGTAGTTTATACTCGAGTTTGGTCTTTTCTTGGACTGCTTATTTCTAAAAGTTTTTCCTAGTTGGTTTAAACCCATTTCCAACTAGGTCTTTGTGGAAGTGAGAAAATGCAGAGTTTTTGCTGGTCCTTGATAACGCCAAGGCTCAGTATTCTCGACACCTTCTACATTCAGTTGTTTTATTTTATTTTTTTTCTTTTACTCACACAGGTAGATACATAACCTTTTTTTTTTTTTCTCCTTTTACTCACACAGGTAGATACATAACCTTTTCTATGTTGTACTAGGTGTGAGTCAAAATTATATATGTATTTTTTTGCTTAGGTATCTTTATAGTATGTGAATTCTGAATTTTCAAAACTGCTGCGTTGCGCGTTTTGATTTTCAGGTTATTTTGCACCCTTCGTTTTAAATTCTAAAATTTTTTCCTTAGTCTTCAGTTTTGCTCTTAAGTAACTAATTTCAATTTATTATTTAGCAGCTCATGCGCAAATTCTAGTTGAAATGTTTTATTATTTTTTATTATTATTATTTTTTATTACTATTTTTTTACTTGAGGTTTTTTTCATTTTCTAATTTTTCTTTTTAGTATGTTTTGGATGCAGCTTTTTGGAGTGTAGTTTATACTCGAGTTTGGTCTTTTCTTGGACTGCTTATTTCTAAAAGTTTTTCCTAGTTGGTTTAAACCCATTTCCAACTAGGTCTTTGTGGAAGTGAGAAAATGCAGAGTTTTTGCTGGTCCTTGATAAAGCCAAGGCTCAGTATTCTCGACACCTTCTACATTCAGTTGTTTTATTTTATTTTTTTCTTTTCTCCTTTTACTCACACAGGTAGATACATAACCTTTTCTATGTTGTACTAGGTGTGAGTCAAAATTATATATGTATTTTTTTGCTTAGGTATCTTTATAGTATGTGAATTCTGAATTTTCAAAACTGCTGCGTTGCGCGTTTTGATTTTCAGGTTATTTTGCACCCTTCGTTTTAAATTCTAAAATTTTTTCCTTAGTCTTCAGTTTTGCTCTTAAGTAACTAATTTCAATTTATTATTTAGCAGCTCATGCGCAAATTCTAGTTGAAATGTTTTATTATTTTTTATTATTATTATTTTTTATTACTATTTTTTTACTTGAGGTTTTTTTCATTTTCTAATTTTTCTTTTTAGTATGTTTTGGATGCAGCTTTTTGGAGTGTAGTTTATACTCGAGTTTGGTCTTTTCTTGGACTGCTTATTTCTAAAAGTTTTTCCTAGTTGGTTTAAACCCATTTCCAACTAGGTCTTTGTGGAAGTGAGAAAATGCAGAGTTTTTGCTGGTCCTTGATAAAGCCAAGGCTCAGTATTCTCGACACCTTCTACATTCAGTTGTTTTATTTTATTTTTTTCTTTTCTCCTTTTACTCACACAGGTAGATACATAACCTTTTCTATGTTGTACTAGGTGTGAGTCAAAATTATATATGTATTTTTTTGCTTAGGTATCTTTATAGTTGTGAATTCTGAATTTTCAAAACTGCTGCGTTGCGCGTTTTGATTTTCAGGTTATTTTGCACCCTTCGTTTTAAATTCTAAAATTTTTTCCTTAGTCTTCAGTTTTGCTCTTAAGTAACTAATTTCAATTTATTATTTAGCAGCTCATGCGCAAATTCTAGTTGAAATGTTTTATTATTTGTTATTATTATTATTTTTTTATTACTATTTTTTTACTTGAGGTTTTTTTCATTTTCTAATTTTTCTTTTTAGTATGTTTTGGATGCAGCTTTTTGGAGTGTAGTTTATACTCGAGTTTGGTCTTTTCTTGGACTGCTTATTTCTAAAAGTTTTTCCTAGTTGGTTTAAACCCATTTCCAACTAGGTCTTTGTGGAAGTGAGAAAATGCAGAGTTTTTGCTGGTCCTTGATAAAGCCAAGGCTCAGTATTCTCGACACCTTCTACATTCAGTTGTTTTATTTTATATTTTTTCTTTTCTCCTTTTACTCACACAGGTAGATACATAACCTTTTCTATGTTGTACTAGGTGTGAGTCAAAATTATATATGTATTTTTTTGCTTAGGTATCTTTATAGTATGTGAATTCTGAATTTTCAAAACTGCTGCGTTGCGCGTTTTGATTTTCAAGTTATTTTGCACCCTTCGTTTTAAATTCTAAAATTTTTTCCTTAGTCTTCAGTTTTGCTCTTAAGTAACTAATTTCAATTTATTATTTAGCAGCTCATGCGCAAATTCTAGTTGAAATGTTTTATTATTTATTATTATTATTATTTTTTATTACTATTTTTTTACTTGAGGTTTTTTTCATTTTCTAATTTTTCTTTTTAGTATGTTTTGGATGCAGCTTTTTGGAGTGTAGTTTATACTCGAGTTTGGTCTTTTCTTGGACTGCTTATTTCTAAAAGTTTTTCCTAGTTGGTTTAAACCCATTTCCAACTAGGTCTTTGTGGAAGTGAGAAAATGCAGAGTTTTTGCTAGTCCTTGATAACGCCAAGGCTCAGTATTCTCGACACCTTCTACATTCAGTTGTTTTATTTTATTTTTTTCTTTTACTCACACAGGTAGATACATAACCTTTTTTTTTTCTCCTTTTACTCACACAGGTAGATACATAACCTTTTCTATGTTGTACTAGGTGTGAGTCAAAATTATATATGTATTTTTTTGCTTAGGTATCTTTATAGTATGTGAATTCTGAATTTTCAAAACTGCTGCGTTGCGCGTTTTGATTTTCAGGTTATTTTGCACCCTTCGTTTTAAATTCTAAAATTTTTTCCTTAGTCTTCAGTTTTGCTCTTAAGTAACTAATTTCAATTTATTATTTAGCAGCTCATGCGCAAATTCTAGTTGAAATGTTTTATTATTTTTTATTATTATTATTTTTTATTACTATTTTTTTACTTGAGGTTTTTTTCATTTTCTAATTTTTCTTTTTAGTATGTTTTGGATGCAGCTTTTTGGAGTGTAGTTTATACTCGAGTTTGGTCTTTTCTTGGACTGCTTATTTCTAAAAGTTTTTCCTAGTTGGTTTAAACCCATTTCCAACTAGGTCTTTGTGGAAGTGAGAAAATGCAGAGTTTTTGCTGGTCCTTGATAAAGCCAAGGCTCAGTATTCTCGACACCTTCTACATTCAGTTGTTTTATTTTATTTTTTTTCTTTTCTCCTTTTACTCACACAGGTAGATACATAACCTTTTCTATGTTGTACTAGGTGTGAGTCAAAATTATATATGTATTTTTTTGCTTAGGTATCTTTATAGTATGTGAATTCTGAATTTTCAAAACTGCTGCGTTGCGCGTTTTGATTTTCAGGTTATTTTGCACCCTTCGTTTTAAATTCTAAAATTTTTTCCTTAGTCTTCAGTTTTGCTCTTAAGTAACTAATTTCAATTTATTATTTAGCAGCTCATGCGCAAATTCTAGTTGAAATGTTTTATTATTTTTTATTATTATTATTTTTTATTACTATTTTTTTACTTGAGGTTTTTTTCATTTTCTAATTTTTCTTTTTAGTATGTTTTGGATGCAGCTTTTTGGAGTGTAGTTTATACTCGAGTTTGGTCTTTTCTTGGACTGCTTATTTCTAAAAAGTTTTTCCTAGTTGGTTTAAACCCATTTCCAACTAGGTCTTTGTGGAAGTGAGAAAATGCAGAGTTTTTGCTGGTCCTTGATAAAGCCAAGGCTCAGTATTCTCGACACCTTCTACATTCAGTTGTTTTATTTTATTTTTTTTCTTTTCTCCTTTTACTCACACAGGTAGATACATAACCTTTTCTATGTTGTACTAGGTGTGAGTCAAAATTATATATGTATTTTTTTGCTTAGGTATCTTTATAGTATGTGAATTCTGAATTTTCAAAACTGCTGCGTTGCGCGTTTTGATTTTCAGGTTATTTTGCACCCTTCGTTTTAAATTCTAAAATTTTTTCCTTAGTCTTCAGTTTTGCTCTTAAGTAACTAATTTCAATTTATTATTTAGCAGCTCATGCGCAAATTCTAGTTGAAATGTTTTATTATTTTTTATTATTATTATTTTTTATTACTATTTTTTTACTTGAGGTTTTTTTCATTTTCTAATTTTTCTTTTTAGTATGTTTTGGATGCAGCTTTTTGGAGTGTAGTTTATACTCGAGTTTGGTCTTTTCTTGGACTGCTTATTTCTAAAAGTTTTTCCTAGTTGGTTTAAACCCATTTCCAACTAGGTCTTTGTGGAAGTGAGAAAATGCAGAGTTTTTGCTGGTCCTTGATAAAGCCAAGGCTCAGTATTCTCGACACCTTCTACATTCAGTTGTTTTATTTTATTTTTTCTTTTCTCCTTTTACTCACACAGGTAGATACATAACCTTTTCTATGTTGTACTAGGTGTGAGTCAAAATTATATATGTATTTTTTTGCTTAGGTATCTTTATAGTATGTGAATTCTGAATTTTCAAAACTGCTGCGTTGCGCGTTTTGATTTTCAGGTTATTTTGCACCCGTCGTTTTAAATTCTAAAATTTTTTCCTTAGTCTTCAGTTTTGCTCTTAAGTAACTAATTTCAATTTATTATTTAGCAGCTCATGCGCAAATTCTAGTTGAAATGTTTTATTATTTTTTATTATTATTATTTTTTTATTACTATTTTTTTACTTGAGGTTTTTTTCATTTTCTAATTTTTCTTTTTAGTATGTTTTGGATGCAGCTTTTTGGAGTGTAGTTTATATTCGAGTTTGGTCTTTTCTTGGACTGCTTATTTCTAAAAGTTTTTCCTAGTTGGGTTAAACCCATTTCCAACTAGGTCTTTGTGGAAGTGAGAAAATGCAGAGTTTTTGCTGGTCCTTGATAAAGCCAAGGCTCAGTATTCTCGACACCTTCTACATTCAGTTGTTTTATTTTATTTTTTTTCTTTTCTCCTTTTACTCACACAGGTAGATACATAACCTTTTCTATGTTGTACTAGGTGTGAGTCAAAATTATATATGTATTTTTTTGCTTAGGTATCTTTATAGTATGTGAATTCTGAATTTTCAAAACTGCTGCGTTGCGCGTTTTGATTTTCAGGTTATTTTGCACCCTTCGTTTTAAATTCTAAAATTTTTTCCTTAGTCTTCAGTTTTGCTCTTAAGTAACTAATTTCAATTTATTATTTAGCAGCTCATGCGCAAATTCTAGTTGAAATGTTTTGTTATTTTTTATTATTATTATTTTTTATTACTATTTTTTTACTTGAGGTTTTTTTCATTTTCTAATTTTTCTTTTTAGTATGTTTTGGATGCAGCTTTTTGGAGTGTAGTTTATACTCGAGTTTGGTCTTTTCTTGGACTGCTTATTTCTAAAGTTTTTCCTAGTTGGTTTAAACCCATTTCCAACTAGGTCTTTGTGGAAGTGAGAAAATGCAGAGTTTTTGCTGGTCCTTGATAAAGCCAAGGCTCAGTATTCTCGACACCTTCTACATTCAGTTGTTTTATTTTATTTTTTTCTTTTCTCCTTTTACTCACACAGGTAGATACATAACCTTTTCTATGTTGTACTAGGTGTGAGTCAAAATTATATATGTATTTTTTTGCTTAGGTATCTTTATAGTATGTGAATTCTGAATTTTCAAAACTGCTGCGTTGCGCGTTTTGATTTTCAGGTTATTTTGCACCCTTCGTTTTAAATTCTAAAATTTTTTCCTTAGTCTTCAGTTTTGCTCTTAAGTAACTAATTTCAATTTATTATTTAGCAGCTCATGCGCAAATTCTAGTTGAAATGTTTTATTATTTTTTATTATTATTATTTTTTATTACTATTTTTTTACTTGAGGTTTTTTTCATTTTCTAATTTTTCTTTTTAGTATGTTTTGGATGCAGCTTTTTGGAGTGTAGTTTATACTCGAGTTTGGTCTTTTCTTGGACTGCTTATTTCTAAAAGTTTTTCCTAGTTGGTTTAAACCCATTTCCAACTAGGTCTTTGTGGAAGTGAGAAAATGCAGAGTTTTTGCTGGTCCTTGATAAAGCCAAGGCTCAGTATTCTCGACACCTTCTACATTCAGTTGTTTTATTTTATTTTTTTTCTTTTCTCCTTTTACTCACACAGGTAGATACATAACCTTTTCTATGTTGTACTAGGTGTGAGTCAAAATTATATATGTATTTTTTTGCTTAGGTATCTTTATAGTTGTGAATTCTGAATTTTCAAAACTGCTGCGTTGCGCGTTTTGATTTTCAGGTTATTTTGCACCCTTCGTTTTAAATTCTAAAATTTTTTCCTTAGTCTTCAGTTTTGCACTTAAGTAACTAATTTCAATTTATTATTTAGCAGCTCATGCGCAAATTCTAGTTGAAATGTTTTATTATTTGTTATTATTATTATTTTTTTATTACTATTTTTTTACTTGAGGTTTTTTTCATTTTCTAATTTTTCTTTTTAGTATGTTTTGGATGCAGCTTTTTGGAGTGTAGTTTATACTCGAGTTTGGTCTTTTCTTGGACTGCTTATTTCTAAAAGTTTTTCCTAGTTGGTTTAAACCCATTTCCAACTAGGTCTTTGTGGAAGTGAGAAAATGCAGAGTTTTTGCTGGTCCTTGATAAAGCCAAGGCTCAGTATTCTCGACACCTTCTACATTCAGTTGTTTTATTTTATTTTTTTTTTCTTTTTCTCCTTTTACTCACACAGGTAGATACATAACCTTTTCTATGTTGTACTAGGTGTGAGTCAAAATTATATATGTATTTTTTTGCTTAGGTATCTTTATAGTATGTGAATTCTGAATTTTCAAAACTGCTGCGTTGCGCGTTTTGATTTTCAGGTTATTTTGCACCCTTCGTTTTAAATTCTAAAATTTTTTCCTTAGTCTTCAGTTTTGCTCTTAAGTAACTAATTTCAATTTATTATTTAGCAGCTCATGCGCAAATTCTAGTTGAAATGTTTTATTATTTTTTATTATTATTATTTTTTTATTACTATTTTTTTACTTGAGGTTTTTTTCATTTTCTAATTTTTCTTTTTAGTATGTTTTGGATGCAGCTTTTTGGAGTGTAGTTTATACTCGAGTTTGGTCTTTTCTTGGACTGCTTATTTCTAAAAGTTTTTCCTAGTTAGTTTAAACCCATTTCCAACTAGGTCTTTGTGGAAGTGAGAAAATGCAGAGTTTTTGCTGGTCCTTGATAAAGCCAAGGCTCAGTATTCTCGACACCTTCTACATTCAGTTGTTTTATTTTATTTTTTTCTTTTCTCCTTTTACTCACACAGGTAGATACATAACCTTTTCTATGTTGTACTAGGTGTGAGTCAAAATTATATATGTATTTTTTTGCTTAGGTATCTTTATAGTATGTGAATTCTGAATTTTCGAAACTGCTGCGTTGCGCGTTTTGATTTTCAGGTTATTTTGCACCCTTCGTTTTAAATTCTAAAATTTTTTCCTTAGTCTTCAGTTTTGCTCTTAAGTAACTAATTTCAATTTATTATTTAGCAGCTCATGCGCAAATTCTAGTTGAAATGTTTTATTATTTTTTATTATTATTATTTTTTATTACTATTTTTTTACTTGAGGTTTTTTTCATTTTCTAATTTTTCTTTTTAGTATGTTTTGGATGCAGCTTTTTGGAGTGTAGTTTATACTCGAGTTTGGTCTTTTCTTGGACTGCTTATTTCTAAAAAGTTTTTCCTAGTTGGTTTAAACCCATTTCCAACTAGGTCTTTGTGGAAGTGAGAAAATGCAGAGTTTTTGCTGGTCCTTGATAAAGCCAAGGCTCAGTATTCTCGACACCTTCTACATTCAGTTGTTTTATTTTATATTTTTTCTTTTCTCCTTTTACTCACACAGGTAGATACATAACCTTTTCTATGTTGTACTAGGTGTGAGTCAAAATTATATATGTATTTTTTTGCTTAGGTATCTTTATAGTATGTGAATTCTGAATTTTCAAAACTGCTGCGTTGCGCGTTTTGATTTTCAAGTTATTTTGCACCCTTCGTTTTAAATTCTAAAATTTTTTCCTTAGTCTTCAGTTTTGCTCTTAAGTAACTAATTTCAATTTATTATTTAGCAGCTCATGCGCAAATTCTAGTTGAAATGTTTTATTATTTATTATTATTATTATTATTTTTTATTACTATTTTTTTACTTGAGGTTTTTTTCATTTTCTAATTTTTCTTTTTAGTATGTTTTGGATGCAGCTTTTTGGAGTGTAGTTTATACTCGAGTTTGGTCTTTTCTTGGACTGCTTATTTCTAAAAGTTTTTCCTAGTTGGTTTAAACCCATTTCCAACTAGGTCTTTGTGGAAGTGAGAAAATGCAGAGTTTTTGCTGGTCCTTGATAACGCCAAGGCTCAGTATTCTCGACACCTTCTACATTCAGTTGTTTTATTTTATTTTTTTCTTTTACTCACACAGGTAGATACATAACCTTTTTTTTTTTCTCCTTTTACTCACACAGGTAGATACATAACCTTTTCTATGTTGTACTAGGTGTGAGTCAAAATTATATATGTATTTTTTTGCTTAGGTATCTTTATAGTATGTGAATTCTGAATTTTCAAAACTGCTGCGTTGCGCGTTTTGATTTTCAGGTTATTTTGCACCCTTCGTTTTAAATTCTAAAATTTTTTCCTTAGTCTTCAGTTTTGCTCTTAAGTAACTAATTTCAATTTATTATTTAGCAGCTCATGCGCAAATTCTAGTTGAAATGTTTTATTATTTTTTATTATTATTATTTTTTATTACTATTTTTTTACTTGAGGTTTTTTTCATTTTCTAATTTTTCTTTTTAGTATGTTTTGGATGCAGCTTTTTGGAGTGTAGTTTATACTCGAGTTTGGTCTTTTCTTGGACTGCTTATTTCTAAAAAGTTTTTCCTAGTTGGTTTAAACCCATTTCCAACTAGGTCTTTGTGGAAGTGAGAAAATGCAGAGTTTTTGCTGGTCCTTGATAAAGCCAAGGCTCAGTATTCTCGACACCTTCTACATTCAGTTGTTTTATTTTATTTTTTTCTTTTCTCCTTTTACTCACACAGGTAGATACATAACCTTTTCTATGTTGTACTAGGTGTGAGTCAAAATTATATATGTATTTTTTTGCTTAGGTATCTTTATAGTATGTGAATTCTGAATTTTCAAAACTGCTGCGTTGCGCGTTTTGATTTTCAGGTTATTTTGCACCCTTCGTTTTAAATTCTAAAATTTTTTCCTTAGTCTTCAGTTTTGCTCTTAAGTAACTAATTTCAATTTATTATTTAGCAGCTCATGCGCAAATTCTAGTTGAAATGTTTTATTATTTTTTATTATTATTATTTTTTATTACTATTTTTTTACTTGAGGTTTTTTTCATTTTCTAATTTTTCTTTTTAGTATGTTTTGGATGCAGCTTTTTGGAGTGTAGTTTATACTCGAGATTGGTCTTTTCTTGGACTGCTTATTTCTAAAAAGTTTTTCCTAGTTGGTTTAAACCCATTTCCAACTAGGTCTTTGTGGAAGTGAGAAAATGCAGAGTTTTTGCTGGTCTTTGATAAAGCCAAGGCTCAGTATTCTCGACACCTTCTACATTCAGTTGTTTTATTTTATTTTTTTTCTTTTCTCCTTTTACTCACACAGGTAGATACATAACCTTTTCTATGTTGTACTAGGTGTGAGTCAAAATTATATATGTATTTTTTTGCTTAGGTATCTTTATAGTTGTGAATTCTGAATTTTCAAAACTGCTGCGTTGCGCGTTTTGATTTTCAGGGTATTTTGCACCCTTCGTTTTAAATTCTAAAATTTTTTCCTTAGTCTTCAGTTTTGCTCTTAAGTAACTAATTTCAATTTATTATTTAGCAGCTCATGCGCAAATTCTAGTTGAAATGTTTTATTATTTGTTATTATTATTATTTTTTTATTACTATTTTTTTACTTGAGGTTTTTTTCATTTTCTAATTTTTCTTTTTAGTATGTTTTGGATGCAGCTTTTTGGAGTGTAGTTTATACTCGAGTTTGGTCTTTTCTTGGACTGCTTATTTCTAAAAGTTTTTCCTAGTTGGTTTAAACCCATTTCCAACTAGGTCTTTGTGGAAGTGAGAAAATGCAGAGTTTTTGCTGGTCCTTGATAAAGCCAAGGCTCAGTATTCTCGACACCTTCTACATTCAGTTGTTTTATTTTATTTTTTTTTCTTTTCTCCTTTTACTCACACAGGTAGATACATAACCTTTTCTATGTTGTACTAGGTGTGAGTCAAAATTATATATGTATTTTTTTGCTTAGGTATCTTTATAGTATGTGAATTCTGAATTTTCAAAACTGCTGCGTTGCGCGTTTTGATTTTCAGGTTATTTTGCACCCTTCGTTTTAAATTCTAAAATTTTTTCCTTAGTCTTCAGTTTTGCTCTTAAGTAACTAATTTCAATTTATTATTTAGCAGCTCATGCGCAAATTCTAGTTGAAATGTTTTATTATTTTTTATTATTATTATTTTTTTATTACTATTTTTTTACTTGAGGTTTTTTTCATTTTCTAATTTTTCTTTTTAGTATGTTTTGGATGCAGCTTTTTGGAGTGTAGTTTATACTCGAGTTTGGTCTTTTCTTGGACTGCTTATTTCTAAAAAGTTTTTCCTAGTTAGTTTAAACCCATTTCCAACTAGGTCTTTGTGGAAGTGAGAAAATGCAGAGTTTTTGCTGGTCCTTGATAAAGCCAAGGCTCAGTATTCTCGACACCTTCTACATTCAGTTGTTTTATTTTTTTTCTTTTCTCCTTTTACTCACACAGGTAGATACATAACCTTTTCTATGTTGTACTAGGTGTGAGTCAAAATTATATATGTATTTTTTTGCTTAGGTATCTTTATAGTATGTGAATTCTGAATTTTCGAAACTGCTGCGTTGCGCGTTTTGATTTTCAGGTTATTTTGCACCCTTCGTTTTAAATTCTAAAATTTTTTCCTTAGTCTTCAGTTTTGCTCTTAAGTAACTAATTTCAATTTATTATTTAGCAGCTCATGCGCAAATTCTAGTTGAAATGTTTTATTATTTGTTATTATTATTATTTTTTATTACTATTTTTTTACTTGAGGTTTTTTTCATTTTCTAATTTTTCTTTTTAGTATGTTTTGGATGCAGCTTTTTGGAGTGTAGTTTATACTCGAGTTTGGTCTTTTCTTGGACTGCTTATTTCTAAAAGTTTTTCCTAGTTGGTTTAAACCCATTTCCAACTAGGTCTTTGTGGAAGTGAGAAAATGCAGAGTTTTTGCTGGTCCTTGATAACGCCAAGGCTCAGTATTCTCGACACCTTCTACATTCAGTTGTTTTATTTTATTTTTTTTCTTTTCTCCTTTTACTCACACAGGTAGATACATAACCTTTTCTATGTTGTACTAGGTGTGAGTCAAAATTATATATGTATTTTTTTGCTTAGGTATCTTTATAGTATGTGAATTCTGAATTTTCAAAACTGCTGCGTTGCGCGTTTTGATTTTCAGGTTATTTTGCACCCTTCGTTTTAAATTCTAAAATTTTTTCCTTAGTCTTCAGTTTTGCTCTTAAGTAACTAATTTCAATTTATTATTTAGCAGCTCATGCGCAAATTCTAGTTGAAATGTTTTATTATTTTTTATTATTATTATTTTTTATTACTATTTTTTTACTTGAGGTTTTTTTCATTTTCTAATTTTTGTTTTTAGTATGTTTTGGATGCAGCTTTTTGGAGTGTAGTTTATACTCGAGTTTGGTCTTTTCTTGGACTGCTTATTTCTAAAAGTTTTTCCTAGTTGGTTTAAACCCATTTCCAACTAGGTCTTTGTGGAAGTGAGAAAATGCAGAGTTTTTGCTGGTCCTTGATAAAGCCAAGGCTCAGTATTCTCGACACCTTCTACATTCAGTTGTTTTATTTTTTTTTTCTTTTCTCCTTTTACTCACACAGGTAGATACATAACCTTTTCTATGTTGTACTAGGTGTGAGTCAAAATTATATATGTATTTTTTTGCTTAGGTATCTTTATAGTATGTGAATTCTGAATTTTCGAAACTGCTGCGTTGCGCGTTTTGATTTTCAGGTTATTTTGCACCCTTCGTTTTAAATTCTAAAATTTTTTCCTTAGTCTTCAGTTTTGCTCTTAAGTAACTAATTTCAATTTATTATTTAGCAGCTCATGCGCAAATTCTAGTTGAAATGTTTTATTATTTGTTATTATTATTATTTTTTATTACTATTTTTTTTACTTGAGGTTTTTTTCATTTTCTAATTTTTCTTTTTAGTATGTTTTGGATGCAGCTTTTTGGAGTGTAGTTTATACTCGAGTTTGGTCTTTTCTTGGACTGCTTATTTCTAAAAGTTTTTCCTAGTTGGTTTAAACCCATTTCCAACTAGGTCTTTGTGGAAGTGAGAAAATGCAGAGTTTTTGCTGGTCCTTGATAACGCCAAGGCTCAGTATTCTCGACACCTTCTACATTCAGTTGTTTTATTTTATTTTTTTCTTTTCTCCTTTTACTCACACAGGTAGATACATAACCTTTTCTATGTTGTACTAGGTGTGAGTCAAAATTATATATGTATTTTTTTGCTTAGGTATCTTTATAGTATGTGAATTCTGAATTTTCAAAACTGCTGCGTTGCGCGTTTTGATTTTCAGGTTATTTTGCACCCTTCGTTTTAAATTCTAAACTTTTTTCCTTAGTCTTCAGTTTTGCTCTTAAGTAACTAATTTCAATTTATTATTTAGCAGCTCATGCGCAAATTCTAGTTGAAATGTTTTATTATTTTTTATTATTATTATTTTTTATTACTATTTTTTTACTTGAGGTTTTTTTCATTTTCTAATTTTTGTTTTTAGTATGTTTTGGATGCAGCTTTTTGGAGTGTAGTTTATACTCGAGTTTGGTCTTTTCTTGGACTGCTTATTTCTAAAAGTTTTTCCTAGTTGGTTTAAACCCATTTCCAACTAGGTCTTTGTGGAAGTGAGAAAATGCAGAGTTTTTGCTGGTCCTTGATAAAGCCAAGGCTCAGTATTCTCGACACCTTCTACATTCAGTTGTTTTATTTTATTTTTTTTCTTTTCTCCTTTTACTCACACAGGTAGATACATAACCTTTTCTATGTTGTACTAGGTGTGAGTCAAAATTATATATGTATTTTTTTGCTTAGGTATCTTTATAGTTGTGAATTCTGAATTTTCAAAACTGCTGCGTTGCGCGTTTTGATTTTCAGGTTATTTTGCACCCTTCGTTTTAAATTCTAAAATTTTTTCCTTAGTCTTCAGTTTTGCTCTTAAGTAACTAATTTCAATTTATTATTTAGCAGCTCATGCGCAAATTCTAGTTGAAATGTTTTATTATTTGTTATTATTATTATTTTTTTATTACTATTTTTTTACTTGAGGTTTTTTTTCATTTTCTAATTTTTCTTTTTAGTATGTTTTGGATGCAGCTTTTTGGAGTGTAGTTTATACTCGAGTTTGGTCTTTTCTTGGACTGCTTATTTCTAAAAAGTTTTTCCTAGTTGGTTTAAACGCATTTCCAACTAGGTCTTTGTGGAAGTGAGAAAATGCAGAGTTTTTGCTGGTCCTTGATAAAGCCAAGGCTCAGTATTCTCGACACCTTCTACATTCAGTTGTTTTATTTTATTTTTTTCTTTTCTCCTTTTACTCACACAGGTAGATACATAACCTTTTCTATGTTGTACTAGGTGTGAGTCAAAATTATATATGTATTTTTTTGCTTAGGTATCTTTATAGTATGTGAATTCTGAATTTTCAAAACTGCTGCGTTGCGCGTTTTGATTTTCAGGTTATTTTGCACCCTTCGTTTTAAATTCTAAAATTTTTTCCTTAGTCTTCAGTTTTGCTCTTAAGTAACTAATTTCAATTTATTATTTAGCAGCTCATGCGCAAATTCTAGTTGAAATGTTTTATTATTTTTTAATATTATTATTTTTTTATTACTATTTTTTTACTTGAGGTTTTTTTCATTTTCTAATTTTTCTTTTTTAGTATGTTTTGGATGCAGCTTTTTGGAGTGTAGTTTATACTCGAGTTTGGTCTTTTCTTGGACTGCTTATTTCTAAAAGTTTTTCCTAGTTGGTTTAAACCCATTTCCAACTAGGTCTTTGTGGAAGTGAGAAAATGCAGAGTTTTTGCTGGTCCTTGATAAAGCCAAGGCTCAGTATTCTCGACACCTTCTACATTCAGTTGTTTTATTTTATTTTTTTTCTTTTTCTCCTTTTACTCACACAGGTAGATACATAACCTTTTCTATGTTGTACTAGGTGTGAGTCAAAATTATATATGTATTTTTTTGCTTAGGTATCTTTATAGTATGTGAATTCTGAATTTTCAAAACTGCTGCGTTGCGCGTTTTGATTTTCAGGTTATTTTGCACCCTTCGTTTTAAATTCTAAAATTTTTTCCTTAGTCTTCAGTTTTGCTCTTAAGTAACTAATTTCAATTTATTATTTAGCAGCTCATGCGCAAATTCTAGTTGAAATGTTTTATTATTTTTTATTATTATTATTTTTTATTACTATTTTTTTACTTGAGGTTTTTTTCATTTTCTAATTTTTCTTTTTAGTATGTTTTGGATGCAGCTTTTTGGAGTGTAGTTTATACTCGAGATTGGTCTTTTCTTGGACTGCTTATTTCTAAAAAGTTTTTCCTAGTTGGTTTAAACCCATTTCCAACTAGGTCTTTGTGGAAGTGAGAAAATGCAGAGTTTTTGCTGGTCTTTGATAAAGCCAAGGCTCAGTATTCTCGACACCTTCTACATTCAGTTGTTTTATTTTATTTTTTTCTTTTCTCCTTTTACTCACACAGGTAGATACATAACCTTTTCTATGTTGTACTAGGTGTGAGTCAAAATTATATATGTATTTTTTTGCTTAGGTATCTTTATAGTTGTGAATTCTGAATTTTCAAAACTGCTGCGTTGCGCGTTTTGATTTTCAGGGTATTTTGCACCCTTCGTTTTAAATTCTAAAATTTTTTCCTTAGTCTTCAGTTTTGCTCTTAAGTAACTAATTTCAATTTATTATTTAGCAGCTCATGCGCAAATTCTAGTTGAAATGTTTTATTATTTGTTATTATTATTATTTTTTTATTACTATTTTTTTACTTGAGGTTTTTTTCATTTTCTAATTTTTCTTTTTAGTATGTTTTGGATGCAGCTTTTTGGAGTGTAGTTTATACTCGAGTTTGGTCTTTTCTTGGACTGCTTATTTCTAAAAAAGTTTTTCCTAGTTAGTTTAAACCCATTTCCAACTAGGTCTTTGTGGAAGTGAGAAAATGCAGAGTTTTTGCTGGTCCTTGATAAAGCCAAGGCTCAGTATTCTCGACACCTTCTACATTCAGTTGTTTTATTTTATTTTTTTCTTTTCTCCTTTTACTCACACAGGTAGATACATAACCTTTTCTATGTTGTACTAGGTGTGAGTCAAAATTATATATGTATTTTTTTGCTTAGGTATCTTTATAGTATGTGAATTCTGAATTTTCGAAACTGCTGCGTTGCGCGTTTTGATTTTCAGGTTATTTTGCACCCTTCGTTTTAAATTCTAAAATTTTTCCTTAGTCTTCAGTTTTGCTCTTAAGTAACTAATTTCAATTTATTATTTAGCAGCTCATGCGCAAATTCTAGTTGAAATGTTTTATTATTTGTTATTATTATTATTTTTTATTACTATTTTTTTACTTGAGGTTTTTTTCATTTTCTAATTTTTCTTTTTAGTATGTTTTGGATGCAGCTTTTTGGAGTGTAGTTTATACTCGAGTTTGGTCTTTTCTTGGACTGCTTATTTCTAAAAGTTTTTCCTAGTTGGTTTAAACCCATTTCCAACTAGGTCTTTGTGGAAGTGAGAAAATGCAGAGTTTTTGCTGGTCCTTGATAACGCCAAGGCTCAGTATTCTCGACACCTTCTACATTCAGTTGTTTTATTTTATTTTTTTTTCTTTTCTCCTTTTACTCACACAGGTAGATACATAACCTTTTCTATGTTGTACTAGGTGTGAGTCAAAATTATATATGTATTTTTTTGCTTAGGTATCTTTATAGTATGTGAATTCTGAATTTTCAAAACTGCTGCGTTGCGCGTTTTGATTTTCAGGTTATTTTGCACCCTTCGTTTTAAATTCTAAAATTTTTTCCTTAGTCTTCAGTTTTGCTCTTAAGTAACTAATTTCAATTTATTATTTAGCAGCTCATGCGCAAATTCTAGTTGAAATGTTTTATTATTTTTTATTATTATTATTTTTTATTACTATTTTTTTACTTGAGGTTTTTTTCATTTTCTAATTTTTGTTTTTAGTATGTTTTGGATGCAGCTTTTTGGAGTGTAGTTTATACTCGAGTTTGGTCTTTTCTTGGACTGCTTATTTCTAAAAGTTTTTCCTAGTTGGTTTAAACCCATTTCCAACTAGGTCTTTGTGGAAGTGAGAAAATGCAGAGTTTTTGCTGGTCCTTGATAAAGCCAAGGCTCAGTATTCTCGACACCTTCTACATTCAGTTGTTTTATTTTATTTTTTTTCTTTTCTCCTTTTACTCACACAGGTAGATACATAACCTTTTCTATGTTGTACTAGGTGTGAGTCAAAATTATATATGTATTTTTTTGCTTAGGTATCTTTATAGTTGTGAATTCTGAATTTTCAAAACTGCTGCGTTGCGCGTTTTGATTTTCAGGTTATTTTGCACCCTTCGTTTTAAATTCTAAAATTTTTTCCTTAGTCTTCAGTTTTGCTCTTAAGTAACTAATTTCAATTTATTATTTAGCAGCTCATGCGCAAATTCTAGTTGAAATGTTTTATTATTTGTTATTATTATTATTTTTTTATTACTATTTTTTTACTTGAGGTTTTTTTCATTTTCTAATTTTTCTTTTTAGTATGTTTTGGATGCAGCTTTTTGGAGTGTAGTTTATACTCGAGTTTGGTCTTTTCTTGGACTGCTTATTTCTAAAAGTTTTTCCTAGTTGGTTTAAACACATTTCCAACTAGGTCTTTGTGGAAGTGAGAAAATGCAGAGTTTTTGCTGGTCCTTGATAAAGCCAAGGCTCAGTATTCTCGACACCTTCTACATTCAGTTGTTTTATTTTATTTTTTTTCTTTTCTCCTTTTACTCACACAGGTAGATACATAACCTTTTCTATGTTGTACTAGGTGTGAGTCAAAATTATATATGTATTTTTTTGCTTAGGTATCTTTATAGTATGTGAATTCTGAATTTTCAAAACTGCTGCGTTGCGCGTTTTGATTTTCAGGTTATTTTGCACCCTTCGTTTTAAATTCTAAAATTTTTTCCTTAGTCTTCAGTTTTGCTCTTAAGTAACTAATTTCAATTTATTATTTAGCAGCTCATGCGCAAATTCTAGTTGAAATGTTTTATTATTTTTTAATATTATTATTTTTTTATTACTATTTTTTTACTTGAGGTTTTTTTCATTTTCTAATTTTTCTTTTTAGTATGTTTTGGATGCAGCTTTTTGGAGTGTAGTTTATACTCGAGTTTGGTCTTTTCTTGGACTGCTTATTTCTAAAAGTTTTTCCTAGTTGGTTTAAACCCATTTCCAACTAGGTCTTTGTGGAAGTGAGAAAATGCAGAGTTTTTGCTGGTCCTTGATAAAGCCAAGGCTCAGTATTCTCGACACCTTCTACATTCAGTTGTTTTATTTTATTTTTTTCTTTTCTCCTTTTACTCACACAGGTAGATACATAACCTTTTCTATGTTGTACTAGGTGTGAGTCAAAATTATATATGTATTTTTTTGCTTAGGTATCTTTATAGTTGTGAATTCTGAATTTTCAAAACTGCTGCGTTGCGCGTTTTGATTTTCAGGTTATTTTGCACCCTTCTGTTTTAAATTCTAAAATTTTTTCCTTAGTCTTCAGTTTTGCTCTTAAGTAACTAATTTCAATTTATTATTTAGCAGCTCATGCGCAAATTCTAGTTGAAATGTTTTATTATTTGTTATTATTATTATTTTTTTATTACTATTTTTTTACTTGAGGTTTTTTTCATTTTCTAATTTTTCTTTTTAGTATGTTTTGGATGCAGCTTTTTGGAGTGTAGTTTATACTCGAGTTTGGTCTTTTCTTGGACTGCTTATTTCTAAAAGTTTTTCCTAGTTGGTTTAAACCCATTTCCAACTAGGTCTTTGTGGAAGTGAGAAAATGCAGAGTTTTTGCTGGTCCTTGATAAAGCCAAGGCTCAGTATTCTCGACACCTTCTACATTCAGTTGTTTTATTTTATTTTTTTCTTTTCTCCTTTTACTCACACAGGTAGATACATAACCTTTTCTATGTTGTACTAGGTGTGAGTCAAAATTATATATGTATTTTTTTGCTTAGGTATCTTTATAGTATGTGAATTCTGAATTTTCAAAACTGCTGCGTTGCGCGTTTTGATTTTCAGGTTATTTTGCACCCTTCGTTTTAAATTCTAAAATTTTTTCCTTAGTCTTCAGTTTTGCTCTTAAGTAACTAATTTCAATTTATTATTTAGCAGCTCATGCGCAAATTCTAGTTGAAATGTTTTATTATTTTTTATTATTATTATTTTTTTATTACTATTTTTTTACTTGAGGTTTTTTTCATTTTCTAATTTTTCTTTTTAGTATGTTTTGGATGCAGCTTTTTGGAGTGTAGTTTATACTCGAGTTTGGTCTTTTCTTGGACTGCTTATTTCCAAAAAGTTTTTTCTAGTTAGTTTAAACCCATTTCCAACTAGGTCTTTGTGGAAGTGAGAAAATGCAGAGTTTTTGCTGGTCCTTGATAAAGCCAAGGCTCAGTATTCTCGACACCTTCTACATTCAGTTGTTTTATTTTATTTTTTTTCTTTTCTCCTTTTACTCACACAGGTAGATACATAACCTTTTCTATGTTGTACTAGGTGTGAGTCAAAATTATATATGTATTTTTTTGCTTAGGTATCTTTATAGTATGTGAATTCTGAATTTTCAAAACTGCTGCGTTGCGCGTTTTGATTTTCAGGTTATTTTGCACCCGTCGTTTTAAATTCTAAAATTTTTTCCTTAGTCTTCAGTTTTGCTCTTAAGTAACTAATTTCAATTTATTATTTAGCAGCTCATGCGCAAATTCTAGTTGAAATGTTTTATTATTTTTTATTATTATTATTTTTTATTACTATTTTTTTACTTGAGGTTTTTTTCTATTTTCTAATTTTTCTTTTTTAGTATGTTTTGGATGCAGCTTTTTGGAGTGTAGTTTATACTCGAGTTTGGTCTTTTCTTGGACTGCTTATTTCTAAAAAGTTTTTCCTAGTTGGTTTAAACCCATTTCCAACTAGGTCTTTGTGGAAGTGAGAAAATGCAGAGTTTTTGCTGGTCCTTGATAAAGCCAAGGCTCAGTATTCTCGACACCTTCTACATTCAGTTGTTTTATTTTATTTTTTTCTTTTCTCCTTTTACTCACACAGGTAGATACATAACCTTTTTTATGTTGTACTAGGTGTGAGTCAAAATTATATATGTATTTTTTTGCTTAGGTATCTTTATAGTATGTGAATTCTGAATTTTCAAAACTGCTGCGTTGCGCGTTTTGATTTTCAGGTTATTTTGCACCCTTCGTTTTAAATTCTAAAATTTTTTCCTTAGTCTTCAGTTTTGCTCTTAAGTAACTAATTTCAATTTATTATTTAGCAGCTCATGCGCAAATTCTAGTTGAAATGTTTTATTATTTTTTATTATTATTATTTTTTTATTACTATTTTTTTACTTGAGGTTTTTTTTCATTTTCTAATTTTTCTTTTTAGTATGTTTTGGATGCAGCTTTTTGGAGTGTAGTTTATACTCGAGTTTGGTCTTTTCTTGGACTGCTTATTTCTAAAAGTTTTTCCTAGTTGGTTTAAACCCATTTCCAACTAGGTCTTTGTGGAAGTGAGAAAATGCAGAGTTTTTGCTGGTCCTTGATAAAGCCAAGGCTCAGTATTCTCGACACCTTCTACATTCAGTTGTTTTATTTTATTTTTTTCTTTTTCTCCTTTTACTCACACAGGTAGATACATAACCTTTTCTATGTTGTACTAGGTGTGAGTCAAAATTATATATGTATTTTTTTGCTTAGGTATCTTTATAGTATGTGAATTCTGAATTTTCAAAACTGCTGCGTTGCGCGTTTTGATTTTCAGGTTATTTTGCACCCTTCGTTTTAAATTCTAAAATTTTTTCCTTAGTCTTCAGTTTTGCTCTTAAGTAACTAATTTCAATTTATTATTTAGCAGCTCATGCGCAAATTCTAGTTGAAATGTTTTATTATTTTTTATTATTATTATTTTTTTATTACTATTTTTTTACTTGAGGTTTTTTCATTTTCTAATTTTTCTTTTTAGTATGTTTTGGATGCAGCTTTTTGGAGTGTAGTTTATACTCGAGTTTGGTCTTTTCTTGGACTGCTTATTTCTAAAAAGTTTTTCCTAGTTGGTTTAAACCCATTTCCAACTAGGTCTTTGTGGAAGTGAGAAAATGCAGAGTTTTTGCTGGTCCTTGATAAAGCCAAGGCTCAGTATTCTCGACACCTTCTACATTCAGTTGTTTTATTTTATTTTTTTTCTTTTCTCCTTTTTACTCACACAGGTAGATACATAACCTTTTCTATGTTGTACTAGGTGTGAGTCAAAATTATATATGTATTTTTTTGCTTAGGTATCTTTATAGTATGTGAATTCTGAATTTTCAAAACTGCTGCGTTGCGCGTTTTGATTTTCAGGTTATTTTGCACCCTTCGTTTTAAATTCTAAAATTTTTTCCTTAGTCTTCAGTTTTGCTCTTAAGTAACTAATTTCAATTTATTATTTAGCAGCTCATGCGCAAATTCTAGTTGAAATGTTTTATTATTTGTTATTATTATTATTTTTTTATTACTATTTTTTTACTTGAGGTTTTTTTCATTTTCTAATTTTTCTTTTTAGTATGTTTTGGATGCAGCTTTTTGGAGTGTAGTTTATACTCGAGTTTGGTCTTTTCTTGCACTGCTTATTTCTAAAAGTTTTTCCTAGTTGGTTTAAACCCATTTCCAACTAGGTCTTTGTGGAAGTGAGAAAATGCAGAGTTTTTGCTGGTCCTTGATAAAGCCAAGGCTCAGTATTCTCGACACCTTCTACATTCAGTTGTTTTATTTTATTTTTTTTTCTTTTCTCCTTTTACTCACACAGGTAGATACATAACCTTTTTCTATGTTGTACTAGGTGTGAGTCAAAATTATATATGTATTTTTTTGCTTAGGTATCTTTATAGTATGTGAATTCTGAATTTTCAAAACTGCTGCGTTGCGCGTTTTGATTTTCAGGTTATTTTTGCACCCTTCTGTTTTAAATTCTAAAATTTTTTCCTTAGTCTTCAGTTTTGCTCTTAAGTAACTAATTTCAATTTATTATTTAGCAGCTCATGCGCAAATTCTAGTTGAAATGTTTTATTATTTTTTATTATTATTATTTTTTTATTACTATTTTTTTACTTGAGGTTTTTTTTCATTTTCTAATTTTTCTTTTTAGTATGTTTTGGATGCAGCTTTTTGGAGTGTAGTTTATACTCGAGTTTGGTCTTTTCTTGGACTGCTTATTTCTAAAAGTTTTTCCTAGTTGGTTTAAACCCATTTCCAACTAGGTCTTTGTGGAAGTGAGAAAATGCAGAGTTTTTGCTGGTCCTTGATAAAGCCAAGGCTCAGTATTCTCGACACTTTCTACATTCAGTTGTTTTATTTTATTTTTTTCTTTTCTCCTTTTACTCACACAGGTAGATACATAACCTTTTCTATGTTGTACTAGGTGTGAGTCAAAATTATATATGTATTTTTTTGCTTAGGTATCTTTATAGTATGTGAATTCTGAATTTTCAAAAACTGCTGCGTTGCGCGTTTTGATTTTCAGGTTATTTTGCACCCTTCGTTTTAAATTCTAAAATTTTTTCCTTAGTCTTCAGTTTTGCTCTTAAGTAACTAATTTCAATTTATTATTTAGCAGCTCATGCGCAAATTCTAGTTGAAATGTTTTATTATTTTTTATTATTATTATTTTTTTATTACTATTTTTTTACTTGAGGTTTTTTTCATTTTCTAATTTTTCTTTTTAGTATGTTTTGGATGCAGCTTTTTGGAGTGTAGTTTATACTCGAGTTTGGTCTTTTCTTGGACTGCTTATTTCTAAAAGTTTTTCCTAGTTGGTTTAAACCCATTTCCAACTAGGTCTTTGTGGAAGTGAGAAAATGCAGAGTTTTTGCTGGTCCTTGATAAAGCCAAGGCTCAGTATTCTCGACACCTTCTACATTCAGTTGTTTTATTTTATTTTTTTTCTTTTCTCCTTTTACTCACACAGGTAGATACATAACCTTTTCTATGTTGTACTAGGTGTGAGTCAAAATTATATATGTATTTTTTTGCTTAGGTATCTTTATAGTATGTGAATTCTGAATTTTCAAAACTGCTGCGTTGCGCGTTTTGATTTTCAGGTTATTTTGCACCCTTCGTTTTAAATTCTAAAATTTTTTCCTTAGTCTTCAGTTTTGCTCTTAAGTAACTAATTTCAATTTATTATTTAGCAGCTCATGCGCAAATTCTAGTTGAAATGTTTTATTATTTGTTATTATTATTATTTTTTTATTACTATTTTTTTACTTGAGGTTTTTTTCATTTTCTAATTTTTCTTTTTAGTATGTTTTGGATGCAGCTTTTTGGAGTGTAGTTTATACTCGAGTTTGGTCTTTTCTTGCACTGCTTATTTCTAAAAAGTTTTTCCTAGTTGGTTTAAACCCAGTTCCAACTAGGTCTTTGTGGAAGTGAGAAAATGCAGAGTTTTTGCTGGTCCTTGATAAAGCCAAGGCTCAGTATTCTCGACACCTTCTACATTCAGTTGTTTTATTTTATTTTTTTTCTTTTCTCCTTTTACTCACACAGGTAGATACATAACCTTTTCTATGTTGTACTAGGTGTGAGTCAAAATTATATATGTATTTTTTTGCTTAGGTATCTTTATAGTATGTGAATTCTGAATTTTCAAAACTGCTGCGTTGCGCGTTTTGATTTTCAGGTTATTTTGCACCCTTCGTTTTAAATTCTAAAATTTTTTCCTTAGTCTTCAGTTTTGCTCTTAAGTAACTAATTTCAATTTATTATTTAGCAGCTCATGCGCAAATTCTAGTTGAAATGTTTTATTATTTTTTATTATTATTATTTTTTTATTACTATTTTTTTTACTTGAGGTTTTTTTCATTTTCTAATTTTTCTTTTTAGTATGTTTTGGATGCAGCTTTTTGGAGTGTAGTTTATACTCGAGTTTGGTCTTTTCTTGGACTGCTTATTTCTAAAAGTTTTTCCTAGTTGGTTTAAACCCATTTCCAACTAGGTCTTTGTGGAAGTGAGAAAATGCAGAGTTTTTGCTGGTCCTTGATAAAGCCAAGGCTCAGTATTCTCGACACCTTCTACATTCAGTTGTTTTATTTTATTTTTTTTCTTTTCTCCTTTTACTCACACAGGTAGATACATAACCTTTTCTATGTTGTACTAGGTGTGAGTCAAAATTATATATGTATTTTTTTGCTTAGGTATCTTTATAGTATGTGAATTCTGAATTTTCAAAACTGCTGCGTTGCGCGTTTTGATTTTCAGGTTATTTTGCACCCTTCGTTTTAAATTCTAAAATTTTTTCCTTAGTCTTCAGTTTTGCTCTTAAGTAACTAATTTCAATTTATTATTTAGCAGCTCATGCGCAAATTCTAGTTGAAATGTTTTATTATTTTTTATTATTATTATTTTTTTATTACTATTTTTTTACTTGAGGTTTTTTTCATTTTCTAATTTTTCTTTTTAGTATGTTTTGGATGCAGCTTTTTGGAGTGTAGTTTATACTCGAGTTTGGTCTTTTCTTGGACTGCTTATTTCTAAAAAGTTTTTCCTAGTTGGTTTAAACCCATTTCCAACTACGTCTTTGTGGAAGTGAGAAAATGCAGAGTTTTTGCTGGTCCTTGATAAAGCCAAGGCTCAGTATTCTCGACACCTTCTACATTCAGTTGTTTTATTTTATTTTTTTTCTTTTCTCCTTTTACTCACACAGGTAGATACATAACCTTTTCTATGTTGTACTAGGTGTGAGTCAAAATTATATATGTATTTTTTTGCTTAGGTATCTTTATAGTATGTGAATTCTGAATTTTCAAAACTGCTGCGTTGCGCGTTTTGATTTTCAGGTTATTTTGCACCCTTCGTTTTAAATTCTAAAATTTTTCCTTAGTCTTCAGTTTTGCTCTTAAGTAACTAATTTCAATTTATTATTTAGCAGCTCATGCGCAAATTCTAGTTGAAATGTTTTATTATTTTTTAATATTATTATTTTTTTATTACTATTTTTTTACTTGAGGTTTTTTTCATTTTCTAATTTTTCTTTTTAGTATGTTTTGGATGCAGCTTTTTGGAGTGTAGTTTATACTCGAGTTTGGTCTTTTCTTGGACTGCTTATTTCTAAAAGTTTTTCCTAGTTGGTTTAAACCCATTTCCAACTAGGTCTTTGTGGAAGTGAGAAAATGCAGAGTTTTTGCTGGTCCTTGATAAAGCCAAGGCTCAGTATTCTCGACACCTTCTACATTCAGTTGTTTTATTTTATTTTTTTTCTTTTCTCCTTTTACTCACACAGGTAGATACATAACCTTTTCTATGTTGTACTAGGTGTGAGTCAAAATTATATATGTATTTTTTTGCTTAGGTATCTTTATAGTTGTGAATTCTGAATTTTCAAAACTGCTGCGTTGCGCGTTTTGATTTTCAGGTTATTTTGCACCCTTCGTTTTAAATTCTAAAATTTTTTCCTTAGTCTTCAGTTTTGCTCTTAAGTAACTAATTTCAATTTATTATTTAGCAGCTCATGCGCAAATTCTAGTTGAAATGTTTTATTATTTGTTATTATTATTATTTTTTTATTACTATTTTTTTACTTGAGGTTTTTTTCATTTTCTAATTTTTCTTTTTAGTATGTTTTGGATGCAGCTTTTTGGAGTGTAGTTTATACTCGAGTTTGGTCTTTTCTTGGACTGCTTATTTCTAAAAGTTTTTCCTAGTTGGTTTAAACCCATTTCCAACTAGGTCTTTGTGGAAGTGAGAAAATGCAGAGTTTTTGCTGGTCCTTGATAAAGCCAAGGCTCAGTATTCTCGACACCTTCTACATTCAGTTGTTTTATTTTATTTTTTTTCTTTTCTCCTTTTACTCACACAGGTAGATACATAACCTTTTCTATGTTGTACTAGGTGTGAGTCAAAATTATATATGTATTTTTTTGCTTAGGTATCTTTATAGTATGTGAATTCTGAATTTTCAAAACTGCTGCGTTGCGCGTTTTGATTTTCAGGTTATTTTGCACCCTTCGTTTTAAATTCTAAAATTTTTTCCTTAGTCTTCAGTTTTGCTCTTAAGTAACTAATTTCAATTTATTATTTAGCAGCTCATGCGCAAATTCTAGTTGAAATGTTTTATTATTTTTTATTATTATTATTTTTTTATTACTATTTTTTTACTTGAGGTTTTTTTCATTTTCTAATTTTTCTTTTTAGTATGTTTTGGATGCAGCTTTTTGGAGTGTAGTTTATACTCGAGTTTGGTCTTTTCTTGGACTGCTTATTTCTAAAAAGTTTTTCCTAGTTAGTTTAAACCCATTTCCAACTAGGTCTTTGTGGAAGTGAGAAAATGCAGAGTTTTTGCTGGTCCTTGATAAAGCCAAGGCTCAGTATTCTCGACACCTTCTACATTCAGTTGTTTTATTTTATTTTTTTCTTTTCTCCTTTTACTCACACAGGTAGATACATAACCTTTTCTATGTTGTACTAGGTGTGAGTCAAAATTATATATGTATTTTTTTGCTTAGGTATCTTTATAGTATGTGAATTCTGAATTTTCAAAACTGCTGCGTTGCGCGTTTTGATTTTCAGGTTATTTTGCACCCGTCGTTTTAAATTCTAAAATTTTTTCCTTAGTCTTCAGTTTTGCTCTTAAGTAACTAATTTCAATTTATTATTTAGCAGCTCATGCGCAAATTCTAGTTGAAATGTTTTATTATTTTTTATTATTATTATTTTTTATTACTATTTTTTTACTTGAGGTTTTTTTTCATTTTCTAATTTTTCTTTTTAGTATGTTTTGGATGCAGCTTTTTGGAGTGTAGTTTATACTCGAGTTTGGTCTTTTCTTGGACTGCTTATTTCTAAAAGTTTTTCCTAGTTGGTTTAAACCCATTTCCAACTAGGTCTTTGTGGAAGTGAGAAAATGCAGAGTTTTTGCTGGTCCTTGATAAAGCCAAGGCTCAGTATTCTCGACACCTTCTACATTCAGTTGTTTTATTTTATTTTTTTTCTTTTCTCCTTTTACTCACACAGGTAGATACATAACCTTTTTTATGTTGTACTAGGTGTGAGTCAAAATTATATATGTATTTTTTTGCTTAGGTATCTTTATAGTATGTGAATTCTGAATTTTCAAAACTGCTGCGTTGCGCGTTTTGATTTTCAGGTTATTTTGCACCCTTCGTTTTAAATTCTAAAATTTTTTCCTTAGTCTTCAGTTTTGCTCTTAAGTAACTAATTTCAATTTATTATTTAGCAGCTCATGCGCAAATTCTAGTTGAAATGTTTTATTATTTTTTATTATTATTATTTTTTTATTACTATTTTTTTACTTGAGGTTTTTTCATTTTCTAATTTTTCTTTTTAGTATGTTTTGGATGCAGCTTTTTGGAGTGTAGTTTATACTCGAGTTTGGTCTTTTCTTGGACTGCTTATTTCTAAAAGTTTTTCCTAGTTGGTTTAAACCCATTTCCAACTAGGTCTTTGTGGAAGTGAGAAAATGCAGAGTTTTTGCTGGTCCTTGATAAAGCCAAGGCTCAGTATTCTCGACACCTTCTACATTCAGTTGTTTTATTTTATTTTTTTCTTTTCTCCTTTTACTCACACAGGTAGATACATAACCTTTTCTATGTTGTACTAGGTGTGAGTCAAAATTATATATGTATTTTTTTGCTTAGGTATCTTTATAGTATGTGAATTCTGAATTTTCAAAACTGCTGCGTTGCGCGTTTTGATTTTCAGGTTATTTTGCACCCTTCGTTTTAAATTCTAAAATTTTTTCCTTAGTCTTCAGTTTTGCTCTTAAGTAACTAATTTCAATTTATTATTTAGCAGCTCATGCGCAAATTCTAGTTGAAATGTTTTATTATTTTTTATTATTATTATTTTTTTATTACTATTTTTTTACTTGAGGTTTTTTTCATTTTCTAATTTTTCTTTTTAGTATGTTTTGGATGCAGCTTTTTGGAGTGTAGTTTATACTCGAGTTTGGTCTTTTCTTGGACTGCTTATTTCTAAAAAGTTTTTCCTAGTTGGTTTAAACCCATTTCCAACTAGGTCTTTGTGGAAGTGAGAAAATGCAGAGTTTTTGCTGGTCCTTGATAAAGCCAAGGCTCAGTATTCTCGACACCTTCTACATTCAGTTGCTTTATTTTATTTTTTTTCTTTTCTCCTTTTACTCACACAGGTAGATACATAACCTTTTCTATGTTGTACTAGGTGTGAGTCAAAATTATATATGTATTTTTTTGCTTAGGTATCTTTATAGTATGTGAATTCTGAATTTTCAAAACTGCTGCGTTGCGCGTTTTGATTTTCAGGTTATTTTGCACCCTTCGTTTTAAATTCTAAAATTTTTTCCTTAGTCTTCAGTTTTGCTCTTAAGTAACTAATTTCAATTTATTATTTAGCAGCTCATGCGCAAATTCTAGTTGAAATGTTTTATTATTTTTTATTATTATTATTTTTTTATTACTATTTTTTTACTTGAGGTTTTTTTCATTTTCTAATTTTTCTTTTTAGTATGTTTTGGATGCAGCTTTTTGGAGTGTAGTTTATACTCGAGTTTGGTCTTTTCTTGCACTGCTTATTTCTAAAAGTTTTTCCTAGTTGGTTTAAACCCAGTTCCAACTAGGTCTTTGTGGAAGTGAGAAAATGCAGAGTTTTTGCTGGTCCTTGATAAAGCCAAGGCTCAGTATTCTCGACACCTTCTACATTCAGTTGTTTTATTTTATTTTTTTCTTTTCTCCTTTTACTCACACAGGTAGATACATAACCTTTTCTATGTTGTACTAGGTGTGAGTCAAAATTATATATGTATTTTTTTGCTTAGGTATCTTTATAGTATGTGAATTCTGAATTTTCAAAACTGCTGCGTTGCGCGTTTTGATTTTCAGGTTATTTTGCACCCTTCGTTTTAAATTCTAAAATTTTTTCCTTAGTCTTCAGTTTTGCTCTTAAGTAACTAATTTCAATTTATTATTTAGCAGCTCATGCGCAAATTCTAGTTGAAATGTTTTATTATTTTTTATTATTATTATTTTTTTATTACTATTTTTTTACTTGAGGTTTTTTTCATTTTCTAATTTTTCTTTTTAGTATGTTTTGGATGCAGCTTTTTGGAGTGTAGTTTATACTCGAGTTTGGTCTTTTCTTGGACTGCTTATTTCTAAAAGTTTTTCCTAGTTGGTTTAAACCCATTTCCAACTAGGTCTTTGTGGAAGTGAGAAAATGCAGAGTTTTTGCTGGTCCTTGATAAAGCCAAGGCTCAGTATTCTCGACACCTTCTACATTCAGTTGTTTTATTTTATTTTTTTTTCTTTTCTCCTTTTACTCACACAGGTAGATACATAACCTTTTCTATGTTGTACTAGGTGTGAGTCAAAATTATATATGTATTTTTTTGCTTAGGTATCTTTATAGTATGTGAATTCTGAATTTTCAAAACTGCTGCGTTGCGCGTTTTGATTTTCAGGTTATTTTGCACCCTTCGTTTTAAATTCTAAAATTTTTTCCTTAGTCTTCAGTTTTGCTCTTAAGTAACTAATTTCAATTTATTATTTAGCAGCTCATGCGCAAATTCTAGTTGAAATGTTTTATTATTTTTTATTATTATTATTTTTTTATTACTATTTTTTTACTTGAGGTTTTTTTTCATTTTCTAATTTTTTCTTTTTAGTATGTTTTGGATGCAGCTTTTTGGAGTGTAGTTTATACTCGAGTTTGGTCTTTTCTTGGACTGCTTATTTCTAAAAAGTTTTTCCTAGTTGGTTTAAACCCATTTCCAACTAGGTCTTTGTGGAAGTGAGAAAATGCAGAGTTTTTGCTGGTCCTTGATAAAGCCAAGGCTCAGTATTCTCGACACCTTCTACATTCAGTTGTTTTATTTTATTTTTTTTCTTTTCTCCTTTTACTCACACAGGTAGATACATAACCTTTTCTATGTTGTACTAGGTGTGAGTCAAAATTATATATGTATTTTTTTGCTTAGGTATCTTTATAGTATGTGAATTCTGAATTTTCAAAACTGCTGCGTTGCGCGTTTTGATTTTCAGGTTATTTTGCACCCTTCGTTTTAAATTCTAAAATTTTTTCCTTAGTCTTCAGTTTTGCTCTTAAGTAACTAATTTCAATTTATTATTTAGCAGCTCATGCGCAAATTCTAGTTGAAATGTTTTATTATTTTTTATTATTATTATTTTTTTATTACTATTTTTTTACTTGAGGTTTTTTTCATTTTCTAATTTTTCTTTTTAGTATGTTTTGGATGCAGCTTTTTGGAGTGTAGTTTATACTCGAGTTTGGTCTTTTCTTGGACTGCTTATTTCTAAAAAGTTTTTCCTAGTTGGTTTAAACCCATTTCCAACTAGGTCTTTGTGGAAGTGAGAAAATGCAGAGTTTTTGCTGGTCCTTGATAAAGCCAAGGCTCAGTATTCTCGACACCTTCTACATTCAGTTGTTTTATTTTATTTTTTTTCTTTTTCTCCTTTTACTCACACAGGTAGATACATAACCTTTTCTATGTTGTACTAGGTGTGAGTCAAAATTATATATGTATTTTTTTGCTTAGGTATCTTTATAGTATGTGAATTCTGAATTTTCAAAACTGCTGCGTTGCGCGTTTTGATTTTCAGGTTATTTTGCACCCTTCGTTTTAAATTCTAAAATTTTTTCCTTAGTCTTCAGTTTTGCTCTTAAGTAACTAATTTCAATTTATTATTTAGCAGCTCATGCGCAAATTCTAGTTGAAATGTTTTATTATTTTTTATTATTATTATTTTTTTATTACTATTTTTTTACTTGAGGTTTTTTTCATTTTCTAATTTTTCTTTTTAGTATGTTTTGGATGCAGCTTTTTGGAGTGTAGTTTATACTCGAGTTTGGTCTTTTCTTGGACTGCTTATTTCTAAAAGTTTTTCCTAGTTGGTTTAAACCCATTTCCAACTAGGTCTTTGTGGAAGTGAGAAAATGCAGAGTTTTTGCTGGTCCTTGATAAAGCCAAGGCTCAGTATTCTCGACACCTTCTACATTCAGTTGTTTTATTTTATTTTTTTTCTTTTCTCCTTTTACTCACACAGGTAGATACATAACCTTTTCTATGTTGTACTAGGTGTGAGTCAAAATTATATATGTATTTTTTATACTTAGGTATCTTTATAGTATGTGAATTCTGAATTTTCAAAACTGCTGCGTTGCGCGTTTTGATTTTCAGGTTATTTTGCACCCTTCGTTTTAAATTCTAAAATTTTTTCCTTAGTCTTCAGTTTTGCTCTTAAGTAACTAATTTCAATTTATTATTTAGCAGCTCATGCGCAAATTCTAGTTGAAATGTTTTATTATTTTTTATTATTATTATTTTTTTATTACTATTTTTTTACTTGAGGTTTTTTTCATTTTCTAATTTTTTCTTTTTAGTATGTTTTGGATGCAGCTTTTTGGAGTGTAGTTTATACTCGAGTTTGGTCTTTTCTTGGACTGCTTATTTCTAAAAGTTTTTCCTAGTTGGTTTAAACATATTTCCAACTAGGTCTTTGTGGAAGTGAGAAAATGCAGAGTTTTTGCTGGTCCTTGATAAAGCCAAGGCTCAGTATTCTCGACACCTTCTACATTCAGTTGTTTTATTTTATTTTTTTTTTCTCCTTTTACTCACACAGGTAGATACATAACCTTTTCTATGTTGTACTAGGTGTGAGTCAAAATTATATATGTATTTTTTTGCTTAGGTATCTTTATAGTATGTGAATTCTGAATTTTCAAAACTGCTGCGTTGCGCGTTTTGATTTTCAGGTTATTTTGCACCCTTCGTTTTAAATTCTAAAATTTTTTTCCTTAGTCTTCAGTTTTGCTCTTAAGTAACTAATTTCAATTTATTATTTAGCAGCTCATGCGCAAATTCTAGTTGAAATGTTTTATTATTTTTTATTATTATTATTTTTTTATTACTATTTTTTTACTTGAGGTTTTTTTCATTTTCTAATTTTTTCTTTTTAGTATGTTTTGGATGCAGCTTTTTGGAGTGTAGTTTATACTCGAGTTTGGTCTTTTCTTGGACTGCTTATTTCTAAAAAGTTTTTCCTAGTTGGTTTAAACCCATTTCCAACTAGGTCTTTGTGGAAGTGAGAAAATGCAGAGTTTTTGCTGGTCCTTGATAAAGCCAAGGCTCAGTATTCTCGACACCTTCTACATTCAGTTGTTTTATTTTATTTTTTTTTCTTTTTCTCCTTTTTACTCACACAGGTAGATACATAACCTTTTCTATGTTGTACTAGGTGTGAGTCAAAATTATATATGTATTTTTTTGCTTAGGTATCTTTATAGTATGTGAATTCTGAATTTTCAAAACTGTTGCGTTGCGCGTTTTGATTTTCAGGTTATTTTGCACCCTTCGTTTTAAATTCTAAAATTTTTTCCTTAGTCTTCAGTTTTGCTCTTAAGTAACTAATTTCAATTTATTATTTAGCAGCTCATGCGCAAATTCTAGTTGAAATGTTTTATTATTTTTTATTATTATTATTTTTTTATTACTATTTTTTTACTTGAGGTTTTTTTCATTTTCTAATTTTTCTTTTTAGTATGTTTTGGATGCAGCTTTTTGGAGTGTAGTTTATACTCGAGTTTGGTCTTTTCTTGGACTGCTTATTTCTAAAAGTTTTTCCTAGTTGGTTTAAACCCATTTCCAACTAGGTCTTTGTGGAAGTGAGAAAATGCAGAGTTTTTGCTGGTCCTTGATAAAGCCAAGGCTCAGTATTCTCGACACCTTCTACATTCAGTTGTTTTATTTTATTTTTTTTCTTTTCTCCTTTTACTCACACAGGTAGATACATAACCTTTTCTATGTTGTACTAGGTGTGAGTCAAAATTATATATGTATTTTTTTGCTTAGGTATCTTTATAGTATGTGAATTCTGAATTTTCAAAACTGCTGCGTTGCGCGTTTTGATTTTCAGGTTATTTTGCACCCTTCGTTTTAAATTCTAAAATTTTTTCCTTAGTCTTCAGTTTTGCTCTTAAGTAACTAATTTCAATTTATTATTTAGCAGCTCATGCGCAAATTCTAGTTGAAATGTTTTATTATTTTTTATTATTATTATTTTTTTATTACTATTTTTTTACTTGAGGTTTTTTTCATTTTCTAATTTTTCTTTTTAGTATGTTTTGGATGCAGCTTTTTGGAGTGTAGTTTATACTCGAGTTTGGTCTTGGACTGCTTATTTCTAAAAGTTTTTCCTAGTTGGTTTAAACCCATTTCCAACTAGGTCTTTGTGGAAGTGAGAAAATGCAGAGTTTTTGCTGGTCCTTGATAAAGCCAAGGCTCAGTATTCTCGACACCTTCTACATTCAGTTGTTTTATTTTATTTTTTTTCTTTTCTCCTTTTACTCACACAGGTAGATACATAACCTTTTCTATGTTGTACTAGGTGTGAGTCAAAATTATATATGTATTTTTTTGCTCAGGTATCTTTATAGTATGTGAATTCTGAATTTTCAAAACTGCTGCGTTGCGCGTTTTGATTTTCAGGTTATTTTGCACCCTTCGTTTTAAATTCTAAAATTTTTTCCTTAGTCTTCAGTTTTGCTCTTAAGTAACTAATTTCAATTTATTATTTAGCAGCTCATGCGCAAATTCTAGTTGAAATGTTTTATTATTTTTTATTATTATTATTTTTTTATTACTATTTTTTTACTTGAGGTTTTTTTCATTTTCTAATTTTTCTTTTTAGTATGTTTTGGATGCAGCTTTTTGGAGTGTAGTTTATACTCGAGTTTGGTCTTTTCTTGGACTGCTTATTTCTAAAAGTTTTTCCTAGTTGGTTTAAACCCATTTCCAACTAGGTCTTTGTGGAAGTGAGAAAATGCAGAGTTTTTGCTGGTCCTTGATAAAGCCAAGGCTCAGTATTCTCGACACCTTCTACATTCAGTCGTTTTATTTTATTTTTTTTTCTTTTCTCCTTTTACTCACACAGGTAGATACATAACCTTTTCTATGTTGTACTAGGTGTGAGTCAAAATTATATATGTATTTTTTTGCTTAGGTATCTTTATAGTATGTGAATTCTGAATTTTCAAAACTGCTGCGTTGCGCGTTTTGATTTTCAGGTTATTTTGCACCCTTCGTTTTAAATTCTAAAATTTTTTCCTTAGTCTTCAGTTTTGCTCTTAAGTAACTAATTTCAATTTATTATTTAGCAGCTCATGCGCAAATTCTAGTTGAAATGTTTTATTATTTTTTATTATTATTATTTTTTTATTACTATTTTTTTACTTGAGGTTTTTTTCATTTTCTAATTTTTCTTTTTTAGTATGTTTTGGATGCAGCTTTTTGGAGTGTAGTTTATACTCGAGTTTGGTCTTTTCTTGGACTGCTTATTTCTAAAAGTTTTTCCTAGTTGGTTTAAACCCATTTCCAACTAGGTCTTTGTGGAAGTGAGAAAATGCAGAGTTTTTGCTGGTCCTTGATAAAGCCAAGGCTCAGTATTCTCGACACCTTCTACATTCAGTTGTTTTATTTTATTTTTTTCTTTTCTTCTCCTTTTACTCACACAGGTAGATACATAACCTTTTCTATGTTGTACTAGGTGTGAGTCAAAATTATATATGTATTTTTTTGCTTAGGTATCTTTATAGTATGTGAATTCTGAATTTTCAAAACTGCTGCGTTGCGCGTTTTGATTTTCAGGTTATTTTGCACCCTTCGTTTTAAATTCTAAAATTTTTTCCTTAGTCTTCAGTTTTGCTCTTAAGTAACTAATTTCAATTTATTATTTAGCAGCTCATGCGCAAATTCTAGTTGAAATGTTTTATTATTTTTTATTATTATTATTTTTTATTACTATTTTCTTACTTGAGGTTTTTTTCATTTTCTAATTTTTCTTTTTAGTATGTTTTGGATGCAGCTTTTTGGAGTGTAGTTTATACTCGAGTTTGGTCTTTTCTTGGACTGCTTATTTCTAAAAAGTTTTTCCTAGTTGGTTTAAACCCATTTCCAACTAGGTCTTTGTGGAAGTGAGAAAATGCAGAGTTTTTGCTGGTCCTTGATAAAGCCAAGGCTCAGTATTCTCGACACCTTCTACATTCAGTTGTTTTATTTTATTTTTTTTCTTTTCTCCTTTTACTCACACAGGTAGATACATAACCTTTTCTATGTTGTACTAGGTGTGAGTCAAAATTATATATGTATTTTTTTGCTCAGGTATCTTTATAGTATGTGAATTCTGAATTTTCAAAACTGCTGCGTTGCGCGTTTTGATTTTCAGGTTATTTTGCACCCTTCGTTTCAAATTCTAAAATTTTTTCCTTAGTCTTCAGTTTTGCTCTTAAGTAACTAATTTCAATTTATTATTTAGCAGCTCATGCGCAAATTCTAGTTGAAATGTTTTATTATTTTTTATTATTATTATTTTTTTATTACTATTTTTTTACTTGAGGTTTTTTTCATTTTCTAATTTTTCTTTTTAGTATGTTTTGGATGCAGCTTTTTGGAGTGTAGTTTATACTCGAGTTTGGTCTTTTCTTGGACTGCTTATTTCTAAAAGTTTTTCCTAGTTGGTTTAAACCCATTTCCAACTAGGTCTTTGTGGAAGTGAGAAAATGCAGAGTTTTTGCTGGTCCTTGATAAAGCCAAGGCTCAGTATTCTCGACACCTTCTACATTCAGTTGTTTTATTTTATTTTTTTTCTTTTCTCCTTTTACTCACACAGGTAGATACATAACCTTTTCTATGTTGTACTAGGTGTGAGTCAAAATTATATATGTATTTTTTTGCTTAGGTATCTTTATAGTATGTGAATTCTGAATTTTCAAAACTGCTGCGTTGCGCGTTTTGATTTTCAGGTTATTTTGCACCCTTCGTTTTAAATTCTAAAATTTTTTCCTTAGTCTTCAGTTTTGCTCTTAAGTAACTAATTTCAATTTATTATTTAGCAGCTCATGCGCAAATTCTAGTTGAAATGTTTTATTATTTGTTATTATTATTATTTTTTTATTACTATTTTTTTACTTGAGGTTTTTTTCATTTTCTAATTTTTCTTTTTAGTATGTTTTGGATGCAGCTTTTTGGAGTGTAGTTTATACTCGAGTTTGGTCTTTTCTTGGACTGCTTATTTCTAAAAGTTTTTCCTAGTTGGTTTAAACCCATTTCCAACTAGGTCTTTGTGGAAGTGAGAAAATGCAGAGTTTTTGCTGGTCCTTGATAAAGCCAAGGCTCAGTATTCTCGACACCTTCTACATTCAGTTGTTTTATTTTATTTTTTTTCTTTTCTCCTTTTACTCACACAGGTAGATACATAACCTTTTCTATGTTGTACTAGGTGTGAGTCAAAATTATATATGTATTTTTTTGCTTAGGTATCTTTATAGTATGTGAATTCTGAATTTTCAAAACTGCTGCGTTGCGCGTTTTGATTTTCAGGTTATTTTGCACCCTTCGTTTTAAATTCTAAAATTTTTTCCTTAGTCTTCAGTTTTGCTCTTAAGTAACTAATTTCAATTTATTATTTAGCAGCTCATGCGCAAATTCTAGTTGAAATGTTTTATTATTTTTTATTATTATTATTTTTTTATTACTATTTTTTTACTTGAGGTTTTTTTCATTTTCTAATTTTTCTTTTTAGTATGTTTTGGATGCAGCTTTTTGGAGTGTAGTTTATACTCGAGTTTGGTCTTTTCTTGGACTGCTTATTTCTAAAAGTTTTTCCTAGTTGGTTTAAACCCATTTCCAACTAGGTCTTTGTGGAAGTGAGAAAATGCAGAGTTTTTGCTGGTCCTTGATAAAGCCAAGGCTCAGTATTCTCGACACCTTCTACATTCAGTTGTTTTATTTTATTTTTTTCTTTTCTCCTTTTACTCACACAGGTAGATACATAACCTTTTCTATGTTGTACTAGGTGTGAGTCAAAATTATATATGTATTTTTTTGCTTAGGTATCTTTATAGTATGTGAATTCTGAATTTTCAAAACTGCTGCGTTGCGCGTTTTGATTTTCAGGTTATTTTGCACCCTTCGTTTTAAATTCTAAAATTTTTTCCTTAGTCTTCAGTTTTGCTCTTAAGTATATATATATATATATACAGTCAAACCCCGATTTAACGAACTTCAAGGGACCAATAGTCTTGTACGTAAAATCGCGGAATTCGCTAAATCGAGGAAGCCTTGAAACATTCAAATTAAGCTAGTGTTTATAACAGAATACGTAAACAGTTAAGTTCTTTTGAGCCGCGGATGGCTTAGTGGTTAGCAGTTCAGGCTATCGATGCAAAGGGCCTCAGGTTCGAACCTGGGCTGATCTTTCAGAGATGGTGTGATTTGCTAACTGTCACTGAATATCGGACGAGCACGTTAAGTGACGGCCCCCAGGCTGGACCCACTGGTTAAACTGTACTCTAATCTCACTACAAACTGTTCTGTCAAAGTAGCTAGACTCTAATCTCACTACAAACTGTTCTGTCAAAGTAGCTAGACTTGCTCTCATTCCTTCCGTTTCTGGGTCATGCCCAAAAGGCAATCTCGCTGTAGGTGGCTGGGACCTAAACTCTACTCACTGTGGACGGAAGTCCTACAAGAAAATGACAAATACTGTGTTAAGTTCTCTTTCTTTCAATGAAATTTAAATTATGTATAGTACTTTTAATTACGAATTTATTATCAAATATGTTATAATACGCACACATTTACTTTGCATATTAAATATATAATTTGTAGATATTGGACTTCAATATGTAGCATTAAAATTTAAGCGTACTTTAAAATTGCGAGAAAAATACGATACTTGATTTTTTTCCCCCGAGCATTTAGCTTCTTAAATTATGATTTCAGTATCCTAAACTGCATGAAATAGAACGTCAGTTAGTACTAATTAACTTGTAAAAACAGAATATGTGTTGATTACCTTTTTACACTGTAGAAAAGAAATGCTTTAGAGAATATTGCTTGTGTTTTTTCTAAACGTTTAACTTTGTAAATTGCAGCTTCAATTTTATGAAGTGCATGAAAAACATCATCATTAATATCGAAGAGCATCAAGTACTTTTTAGCACAATCTATACTGTTACAAGCATCACTAAACCAGCTACCTTTCAGTTCTGCTTCATCTTCTTCATCGGAATCTGATGCATTTAGTCCGATCTGTTCATCCAAAGCATCATCATGGGATTGCATTTGAGCTAACGTTTAACGTGAAAATGCTGGTTAACATAGTTTTGTAAAAAATAAATTTTTTTTCGCTAAATTGAGGAAATGTGTACGTTTAATCGGGGAACGACAAGCATTAATTTCAATGTGGTTCCGCCCGGACCATAAACAAGAAGGATGACACCGAATTTTCGGGTGTAATAAGCACGTCTTTTGAATCCGTTCTGACGCAAATTAAATTTATCAAAGCTATTCAAAGTCATGGAACCGGTATGGAAAACAATAGATCTGACGAAAGAAAGAAGATTTTCAATCGGGTTTTTAATCTCTCAGATATTGCTGTAAACGTATTTGTGAGCTTACGAACTCTTAGAAATAGAGTTATCGACAAAAATAAGATGTGACTTTACGTCCCCTGATCGGAAAACTATGCATTATTTTAGGAAGAAAGTATTCTCAAAAGGTTTATCCATAAGAGCGGTATCGGTCTAAGAAAAAAAATAAATTAGTCGAGTTTTCAGGAGCCCAGATTTTGCAACAAATACTTCAGAAGCAGAAATTAATACTTATGATCCCTGGTGGGTAAACCATTCTTTACCAAACATTAGAAATTATGTGAAAATATTTTCCATCAGGTCTTGTATGCGATACAGGAAGAATTTTTCAAATCAGAGCTTTAGGAGCAGAAATAACGCGGAAAACGCAATTCACCTTTGTGCCCCCTAGCGGAAAGTCTATGATTTATTTGAAAATTTTGAATTTATAGGAAAAGCATTTCGCATCGGAAACACTATCCAACAAAAAATGAATTTTTCAAATCGTACTCTTAGAAGTAGAGATATTGACAAAAATAAGATATACATTTCGACATGAGTAATATCGGTCAACAAACGACTTTTTTTCAATCGAGATTTTAGAAGCTCATATTTTGCTGCAAATACAACAGGAGCGGAAATCAAGACTTACGCCACCTGGTGGCCAAACCATTTCTTACAAAAATTGGAAATTATGTGCAAACGATTTCCCATCAGGAGCTGTATGCGGTGCAGAAAGAATTTTTCAAATCGGAGATTTAGAAGCAGAGATATAGGTGGAAATGCAATTTACATTTACGCCCCTAGAAAAAAGTCTATGAATTACTTGAAAATTTTGAAATTACATGAACCACATGTCACACTAGAAACACTATCCAACAAAGAAGGAATTTTTCAAATCGGACTCTTAGAAGTAGAGATATTGACAAAAATAAGATATACATCTACGCCCCTGGCGAGAAACCATGCACTATTTTAAGAAGAAAATGTTTCTAAAAGGTTTGTCGACATAACTAGCATCGGTCAACAAACGACGTTTTTTTCAATCGAGAATTTAGAAGCTCATATTTTGCTGCAAATACAAAAGAAGCAGAAATTAAGATTTACGCCCCCTGGTGGCCAAACTATTTTTTACAAAAATTTGAAATTATGTGCAAACGGTTTCCTATCAGGAGCTGTATCCGGTGCAGAAAGAATTTTTCAAATCGGAGATTCAGAAGCAGAGATATAGGGGATAACGCAATTTATGAATCGCTTGAAAATTTTTAAATTATATGAAAAACATGTCACACAGAAAACACTATCCAACAAAGAAGGAATTTTTCAAATAGAACTACTAGAAGTAGAGATATAGACAAAAATAAAATGTACATCTACGCCTCCTGGCGGAGAAACCGTGGAATATTTTAAGAAGAAAATATTCCAAAAGGTTTATCGATGTGAGTGGCATCAGTCCACGAAAGAATTTTTTCAATCGATATTGTAGAAGCTCCGATCTTATGGCAAATATATCAGAAGCAAAAGTTAACACTTACGCCCCCTGGTGGCCAAAGTATTCTTTACCAAAAATTTTAAATTATATGCAAAAGATTTTCCATCAGGAGATGTTTCCGCTGAAGAAAAAATTTTTCAAATCGGAGTTTCAGAAGAAGAGTTATGGGGGAAAATGTAATTTACTTTTACGCCCCCTAGCGGAAAATCTATGCGTAATTTGAAAAAGTAACTATATCTAAAATACTCTTCGACATAAATGGAATCGAAAGATAAAAAAAAAAATCAGTCGGATGTTTAGAAGCAAATATGTGGAATAAAATGTATTTTTGAATTCGACATCATCTGCATTTACGCTTTCTACCGGCGAAATTGTTCATCGTAAAAAAAAAACGAAATCAAGGATCATCATTTGCATATTTCAAGCTTCCCGATGCAAAAAGAATTTTTCAAATCGGACTAATAGTTGCAGAGATATCGTGGGTACAGGCGGAAGGACGGACAAACCGATAACAGAAGCAAGATCTTTTTTTACAAAAGACGTGCTAAAAATGTACGTAAAATCGCGGAATTCGTTAAATCGGAGTCTTTTAAATAGGGGTTTGACTGTACATGAAGCTATTCTTTAGCTCCAACGTATTTCTCATTTTTGCAGGACACTACTGTCTCGTTGTATTGTAATATCATTTCTTCCAATATCTAACATAGTATTTCTTCAAAACATTGAAGAAATACTGACTTTATCAAAACTAATCTCTGTTAAAATTCTTTGCCCCAAAGCTAGGTTCACTGGTCTAACAGGGAATAGAAATATAATTGATTTAAGACGAAAAATAATAGCTGGATAAAATCTGCGTTCATGAAAATAAATAATCCTTAACATTTAAAAATAATGAGTGTCATACCTTTCGTTGATCCATGGGCTTGTAAGATCGTAAGCCCGATGAAAATCAGTAGTCTCAGCTCGAATATTTTACAATGCTCCATCACTGTCACTCGTTGGCGAACAAAATGACAAGTATGAAGTTCGGCTCTATAAAAGTACACGTTTTGAACCCTTGTTTACACCTACTTTAGCATCAAACTTTCAAAAAAAATTTCTAGAACAAACTACGCCGGGAAGTCAGAAAAACATCACGTGTTTATGTTTCCTGTAGCTGTTCTTTTCTTCCTTTTTTAAACTGGAAGTTCGCTTTGTAATTTGCTTGTTTTCTGCAAAATCACAAAGCGGGATCTCCAGTTAAGCTGCCTTAATGAGTCTGCGCTTTACTTGTTGGCAGCAGAAAACGTGAACGTGCTCCGTGCAAACTACATTGTCATTTGACCAGAGATCCGCATCAGAATCTCATACAATGCATCCCTTTCTGCTTATTTGTCTATGCCTCATTACACCCATCAAGCCTTTCTGCCAAAGCATTTGGTCTTTATGAGATGTTATATGACGATTTCTATACCTTGTTATTGCGATTTAACCCTCCACTCTGCTTGCCTTTTTGTCCTCTTTTTTATGGTTTATCCTAACTAAAACACGTATTTTGAAAGTGCGCCCTTTGTATAGTTTTGTATGCGATTTCCCTTATCCACAAATCTAAATTAGTGGACTTCGCCTCCGTAAAACGGAAGCTTCAACTTCATCGTGTGATCATTATACGCAATTATGTTGAAAAACGAAAAGAAAAAGACTGCTGGACAATGGCCTGGATTTGGAACATAGTCTCTGGTAAAACAGGAGCTGTATACTTGTTTTTAAGCTATATTTCTCTCAATTTAGTGGAGCTACAAAAACTAAATCAAAGATGGACTACCCATAGGCTTCGATGTTGATCATACATTAAAGTTACGAGAGGAAATTATATGACTCTCTTCCCAATGCAAAAATAATTTTTCAAATCGCACTAATAGTTGCGGAGATATCGTGGGTATACAGTCGGACGGACGGAGGGACTGACGGACAAACCGATAACATAAGCACAATCTTTTTTTACAAAAGACGTGCTAAATATGGTAAATGATTTTAACATTTAAGGGGATATTGAAGAAGAATTATTAATACTAACTTTCGCTGAAATTAATAAGACCATGGTAACAGAATCTTAACAAACTGTGCACTGAATGCGAAGAATGTCGAACAAAGGCTGGTTTATTGCGAGCGGGATTTCGTAGAAACGACAAGCTGCCACATTCAGAGGCGTCGGAACCGCGGGGGCAGAGGGGACAATTCCACCCGCATGCAAATAAGTGTGGGAGCAAAACCTCACATTTGCCCCCTGTTTTATTCCTTTTTAAAATTACATATGTTCGTGATTGGAGACGTCAAACATTCGTCTTTTTTTTTTTTTTTTTTTTTTTTTTTTTGAAGTTCATTTTGATTAAAATTGAGTACTGCTCTTTATTTTTAACCATGAACTATCTAGGAAGGGCTATTTATTCTGGGTTTGGATAGCAATTGCCATAGGACACGCATTAGTAGATTTCCGTGGCGTAGAGAAAGTTTCTTCAAGAATTATAGACACTAGAAAGCAGATGGCACCCCGACGAAATTTTGCCATCTGTCTCCACAGGGTAGATCTCTGCCAATTCTACGTATTAAGCAATGTACATAGATTGACAGCCGCTTTATCTTTCCGGATGTCCGGTAGCTTCTGAATGCCCGGCAGCTTCTGAATGCCCGGCAGTCCGAAGCATTTCAGGAGGAAACGAATTGGTCAAAGTAAATGTATGACTATATGTACCAAACAGGACATCATTCGTGCTGATTTGTGATCAACGGATAATGAACGTGGCACCAACCTGGCACAAATCTTGGAGTACTGGAAAACATCCAGCATAAGATGTTGAACGACGTCATGCCTCAGTCCCAGCCAGGATTCAATATGGCGCAAAGTTACCCTTCGGTTGTCTTGAATTATTTTGTCCACACGTGAAGTGCTGATCTCTGTCGTCGACGAACCTGGATGTATACTGTTTGTGCGAAGTCAGTTCCTCACATCATCCCTGTCGGATTGAAAAGAGAAGCACCATTTTGCCACGTGTTAAGATTCGGCTGTTTGAAAATACAACACACATAAAAATTGGAAAGGGAGTGAGACAAGGTGACACCATATCTCCGAAGCTCTTTAATGCCACACTGGAAAATGTCTTTCAATCACTGAACTGGGAAAACAAAGGGATAAAGATTAATGGAGATTATCTAACCCACCTTCGCTTTGCTGATGACGTAGTCATTTTTGCAACTACCCCATCAGAGCTGCAGAGTATGATCCAGGAACTTGCTGACAAGAGTAAAGAAGTGGGATTAGAAATGAACTTTCAGAAGACAAACGTGATGTTCAATGTTTTTACAAGAAATGAAGATTTATCGATTGATGGAGAAAAGCTGGAGATAACAGACACGTACGTTTATCTTGGACAGCAGATATCAAGTGAGGGTCACATTGATGAAGAAATTAATCGGCGTACAAAACTTGCCTGGAGAGCTTTTGAAAGAAACAGCATAATTTTCAAGCGCAATATGCCATTATGTCTTAAAAGAAAAGTGTTAGATGAATGCATCCTTCCACAGTGCTTACATATGGTGCAGAGACGTGGACTTTAACTAAAAGAGACATACATAGGCTGCAGACAACTCAAAGTAGCATGGGCAGGTGCATGCTTGGTGTAACCAGGAGAGATAAGAAGAGGAACTCGTGGATCCGAAAAATGACAAGAATGGAAGACATCATGATCAGAGTTAAATCCCTGAAATGGCAATGGGCTGGACATACTGCCAGAAGGACAGACCATCGATGGACAGCCGAAATTTTAGATTGGATTCCAAGGAACATGAAAAGACCCCGAAGAAGACCCCATGGGAGATGGGTGGATGAAATTCGAAAGTATGCGGGAGTGACATGGAGGAGACTGGCACAAGGCAGACCGCTGTGGAGGAAACTTGGGGAGGCCTTCATCCAGCAGTGGATTTATAATGGTTGGCACTGATGATGTCGAGACACCACGTGGTCACCATAAACTTCAGACATTGGTTAAAAAAGCCTTCTCCAACACAGTAATATGAAACTTGAAAAGATGGTATTTAAGTTATTTTATTCCATTTAGGATGCAGGTCTCGTTCTTAAATTGTTGTGCGCGGTTTTATGAAACAAAACAGTATTCATTTCACATTCTATCAAAAATGAGAATTTCACTTCTAAGTTTTTTCTGCTCAAGACTCAGATGCCTGGGATTTTACATGAAAAACATTTTTTTTTACATCTCAGCCCAGAAGAAATGGTGTCATTAATTTTTTTATTTGTAAAAATAGAATTCTTTTCTTAAGAATTTTTGGCCGCAGATGAGTGAGACAAACCTATTTTTATCTCTTTTCTCAGTCCAAAGGGAGAAACACACCTTTCCTAAATGTTATTGGTTGTTGATCTAAAGCAAACTACTATTTGTTTTATTTCCAAAGGGAAACTACGTGCCGTGTTTTTTTTTTATTTTGTTTTTTCCGTTTAAGAAATGGCTTCTATAGTTGAGAAATGAAGACAGGTTTGTATCGTTCTATGATTTACTGAATTGTCTTTGATGTTTGGACTTAACCCTATCGAGAATTTGTGGTTCAAAGTGTCGTATGAACTGTCAAAAAGAAGCCAACAACCAAAATTCAACTCATTGAAGATGTAATTCAAATTTTGAATCGTATTGTTCAACTCAATCTTTTACAAAACCTTGTTCACAGTATGCCATCAAGATGCAAAAGCTAAAGGCTGGGCAACAAAATATTAGGTACATTTTATAATTTCGCTTCATTATATAATGGCGTTCAAATTTGACCTGGAGTTTTGCTTCTAATACATTAGTTTGAAAAATTGTGCGTTTTATTATTGCGTGTTTGGCAACACTGGTATCTCATGCTACCAGAACACCACTTCTTTCGTTAATTTTTTTTTTTTTTTTTTTTTGATTGGAGGTTTAACGACCACCGTGAGCAACTCAATGGGCTATAAGCAGTCGCCCGTCCCTAATTTAGGGTCACTGGTTCCAGGGAAGGGAGAGAACCAGTGCCGTAAGACAAACACAACATCCATGCCTGACCGGGATTCGAACCCGGACCCCTTACGGACGAATGATCAGAGGCCAGCGCCTTAGACCACTGCGCCACCGGGGCGGCCGTTAATTTTCGTTGCCATGACAACTCCCGCATCGCAGAAAGAGAAATGGCGAGTGAAGGTGTTTCGACTTCGCTGCAACAAAGAATAAATATCAAATTTCTTCTCAATGAAGGTGCGAGTGGCAGTGAAATTCACCAAAGACTTCAAACAGTTTGGTTATTCGTGTCTTCCCCTTTCATCCGTCTTCGAATGGTGTAAAGCGTTCGAGGACGGCAGACAAAGCGTCGGCAACCAACCGCACAAGGCATGACACGCAACTGCTGTTAACGACACCATGACTGCGCGCGGAAATGAGCTCATACGGAACAACAGGAGGATTACTGTTAAGTGATGTGAGCCATCATCCCCTACAGGCCCGCGCTCCAAACACCGGAAGCTGCGTGACGTAGGGGAGAGTAGGCTGATGTCCGTGGTGGGTGGTCGAGCATGCATGTGCTGCTCACTCTGTTTAAGCGTGACTGTCGATGTGCGTGGTTGTTCTTGTCAAATTGTCAACTAAGTTTATTTTCATAAAGGGATATTAAGTGTCTTAAAAGTCGCTACTAATATGGAGGTTCTCAGAAAATTTATTACAGCAATAAAACGTGAAATTTTTTAAGTGACAAAGAACTGTAAGGTAAGTGGAAACCTTTTGTTAACCTTATTTAAACTACTCGTAAAATAAAAATTTTGAACTAGAAAATTTTAATTTGACTAATTTTATAATCTAATGCATCTCACAGCGGGAAGTCAAAGAAAGCACTGAAAATATTTTTGAAAAATGAAATTTACGTTTGTAATGGAAAGAAAAGATTACTTGTGTTGTTATAGTAACCCATAACATGTTTTTGCCAATGTATCAAATAAATTCAAAGTAAAATATGTATATTTAGGAAGGGATTTTAAACTTTATTATGGACACAGAATAATAATGGTTGCATGTTTTTGATCCCAAGAGTAATATGTTGATACATTCGTACTTAGTTATTTAAGGGTTTAGGCAGTGACAGATTAACTTTTTTGGGGTCCCTATTTTTGGGCACAAGTGCTTGTAAAATACCTATATCCTATACGGAATATATGCATGTCATGTACACATCTAACATGCCTATGTCCTTTATATAAATGCTAAGGCCTTGTTGCCATGTGAAATACATCTTTTGTGTTTGCAGACATGGAGAGTTGCATTGAATTATCATTTTTAATATTTATTACTAAAAGAACACAAACACTGAATCAAGTATAGACAGCAAAAATTAGATATGAATGCACAAAAACATAAGTTCACACATGGTTCAGGAGTAAGTTTGCCTTTAAAATGTCTGTTTAAAGATTTTGAAGCATTTTTCTACAAACCAACACATTGAAGAACTTTCGTGTGAGCAGTGTGTATGCTCTATCTGTGGTAGGATGGGAATTTATCAGAACCATTCAATTTCTTAAAAATTAGGTGAAATATATCAGTACTACATGGGCAAGAAATTATTTACTTGCCCAGGTAGTAAAAGCTGGATGCGCAGGAAAATTTATCTTTCAAGATAACAAACCAGAACCCTAATTTTTTAAGTTAAAAATATGAACTGCTTTAACATGTTTGCACTTCCATTTTAAGGGTCTGTATTACAAATGTTCAATGCACAAACGTGTGTATATCAATTTTTAAGATGCTGATGCTAAAATTGGTATGAAATGGTTCGATGATGAAACGGGTGTTTCGGAAATTTAGTGATTCTGCCATGTTCCTTTTGTTAAAGTTTTCTCCCTTTGTCACTAAACATGAGAGACCAGTTACATCAGAGGCATGCATACTGTTGTTGATTATAAACAAAATTTGGAGCAAAACTAGGTTTCCGATTTCTGGGCGTAGAGCATAACATAATTAAAGATGTGATATTGCTCTTTGATTGGTACTTCGTAACAATAATACAACTTCCATTAATTAACAATGACATGAAACACGACATGTGATGACTGTCTTTTTTTCTTGTGTAGTAAGAAATTTTATTACAAACTTTTTTATTTTAAAATTTAGTTATTATGCACAGGCAATTAGATGTTTTATTTACCTGCCCAGACGAATGATTTACATGCTCTGGGCATCTCGGGCATGGTATTTTTAAGCCTTGGATATTGTTATTTTTAAGAGAAAAAAAAAAGTACCTGGATCGACATGAATCCACATATTGTAGAAACTATGTTCTAAACAAACAAGATTTTTAAAATACAAGTAGAAATATATACTCGCCTTTTTTTTTTTTTTTTTTTGTAAACATTTGCTTAAAATCAGAGATCAACTTTTTATTCATTTATCTAGACTTATCTGTTTCCAGACTTCCTGCACTGTGTCTTCACAAGCTACAGGTATAATAACTGGAACTAATATATCTCATATTATCCGATAACTACTGGAAAGTGTGCTTCCAAATGTGGGGGTGGGGTCAATTTTTGTATGGGGAAAAACTTCTTTAATCCTTCATAGAATTTATTTTTAAACCAAAATCATAAAAAAAGGAAAAAAGAAACAATCTTTTTCAATAGCTTTAGTAATGACAAAACATTTGTGCAAAATTTTATACCATTGCTTTTTATAGTTTCTGAGAAAATGGTACATCAAGTTAGTCAATTTATAATGAAACATGTACATCTTTTAAAATACATCCTATACAATCGCTTAGATTTATTCAGTACAATAACTGCAGGTGCATTTGTCAGGTTCGCAAAAAATATAATAATTATCTGAAAAAATACTTTAAGAAATTATTGGAACAAATTTCAGATTTTCTTAAAAATGTGTCTTTGAAATTCTTCAAGAAACAGCTAACGGACACATAATCAAATTGTGTTTGTGATACACAAAGAACTACACAACCATAATTATTTGTACATTGGCAGTTTTCCTGAATACTTCTTGGAAATCAAATTTCAGGAAATTTCTGCCAATAAGTTACTTGTATTTTTCCAGATAAAAAGAAATGCTTATATTGTGGATCCAAATAGTTTTGCTTAATGCTACTAATATATTTAATACAGATGTGTTGAACTTTGACAAGGTAACTTTTTTGAAATAGTGTTCTGGAAGACAAAAATTATAAACTTTATATTTGCTTATCAAAATGAAGTTGTCCAAACACGTTACTAGATGGTACTAAAATTAGGAAAACTTGTTATGTCATTATTGTACGTTTAATAACGTAGCAATTGCATAATTTTCTTGAAATCTTAATTTGTTTGATGCAATCAGTGGATCAAGCAGCATTTTACTGTATGTATGTTAAAACGTGTTCTGTTGAGCCTTTGGTAATAATTAAAAAACACAGAAAAAAACTCAGTTTTTCTTGACCTTTTTTTATATATTAGTGATCACGGATTGCATATAAATTGCTAGTTACTGTCTGATGTGAAAGAAAATACATTTTCACTAAAGGAATTATTTCATTACTAAAATTTTCATAGTCATAAGTTTGCAATGAATGAAATATCTGATTCCTTAAATTAGTCAATCGACATCTTTTGAAACGACGGCGATACTTCGTAATGGACCCTTAAACTAATCTTTCAAGTACAAGAACGATTTGTTCACAAGTACAGGAATCATTCGGTTAACTATAAAGACACTATAACTTCAAGTGGAACTACGACAACAGTTTATAATTTCGATTATAGGAATGGTTTATCACTTCCAGTGAAATGACAGTGATGCTTTCATTAAGTTGACGAATCTGTCTTGCTTACCCTTTCAAGTCGAAATTATTGCTACGCTAAATATTACGCTGTAATTTCTTTTTCTTCTGTATTTTAAAAGATTATTAAACAAACTTGTTAACTCTGCAGTTATTTAAAAACTAACACACAAGTTCTTATTTAAATGCAGTGAAACTCTAAAAGAACGCACGACCTTATTAGTTGGTGTACGTAAAGATGCGTTCCTTTCGCACATCGCCGTAATGCTCCTCTCCGCGACTACGGACTACTCTAGTGACGTCACATATCGGTGCTCGGGCCTGTTAAGCTATTAGGGGGTGATGTGTGAGCTCTGCACTGAACATCAGCGCCGGCAGTGGGCATACCATCATCCACGATAAGCTGCACTTCAGCAAAGTGTGTGCCAGATGCAGGGACGGCGCCACCGGCACCCAAAATTTTGGTAAGCGCCCACGTCATCCTCCCCCCCCAGAAATTTTGAGATAAATGAAGAAAATGTAGTACACTTTACTATCGGAGCTGCATGTTCTTCTGTGGTAATGGGAGAAGGGTATCATTATGCAATTATGTTCCTCCAACCACAATCCATGACTCAGACGGGAAACCTTACTTGCATGTTGGGCTTCCCATTTGGCGCACAGATGTCGAAGACCGGCCAGAAGTTCAAAAACCATCGTTAATCCGATGCTGCGGCTCATGCCTGTGGGTTGAAAAGTTAAATAAGCAGCACTCTGCCAATCCCATCACCGCCCTGGGGCCCTCGCAGTCTATGACAAGTAGTGGGCGTTATCACGATCGTCGAAAACAGTAGACATTGAGCGAAATTTCTCTTGGCTAGTTAGCAGTTACACTCGTTTTCTTTCTCGTTCTGGGGGAAAAAATCCAAATTTTCCTGCTTGATTTATTTTTTTGCACGTATTGTGCGTGATACATGAAAGTGGGGTATTTCTTCCCAAACCAAAGTTTGAAATAACATGTCCGCAAAACAATCAACCCATGATTTTTTCTAACAAGTGTTAATCAGAAGAAGAAAAAGTAAATTATGCGATAGTGCCTACAAAGCGGATAACGATTATCAAACGGCTTCAACTTAATCAACAGCGTGTAGTGAATCATTAGGAATCAACGTGGATTCTTTAAGTGCTTGTAGTGATTCAATGGAAAATTTTTATGAACGCAATGCTTGTGAAAATAAAACATTGGAAGGACCGCATGGTCTCAAGACAAAAAATGTTGAACTCGGAGAGTTTGATATAGCAACTTCACTTTCGGATCAACGCAGACAACCTATATTAAATCAATTCCCATAAAAAAATACGGTAAAGAACAAAGAAGCTTCCATACATATTAGTATAACATGTTTCCATGGCTTGCATATAGTATAAAGAGATTCGGCTTTTTGTTTTCCGTGTAGAATGCTATCATCAAACGACGAAAAACATGAGGTCACCTTCGCTCAGCGAGGTTACAACAATTGGAAAAAAGCACTTGAAAAGGATTCGGGTTTTAAAAAACACCAAAACAGCTTGACCCACAAAACTTACTTGGTGTAGTGTACCTCTTATAAGAAAATGAAATCAAGAACGGCAGATTCATCAGTTGCCACACTTCAAAGTGCTGCATGTGCAGCGGAAGTCAAGGAAAAGCTTTGTTTAGGGCAAGCGATGGCGGTTTTTTAAAATTCTTGACTTTAATAATATATACATACACTGAAGAGCAATTGAATTAGAGATACCTGTCTAGTAACGTGTAGCACCACCTTTCGTCCTAAAGACGGAGGCGATTCGTCTCGGCATGGACTCGACAAGACACCGGAAGCGTTGGGAAGCCATACGGATCCACGACCCATGAACAAGCTCCCACAGTTCACGAAGATTAAATGGAGGGGGTCAGAGCCTCGAACATCTCTCTCGATGGCATTCCAGATGTTTTCGAAGGGATTGAGGTCAGGTGACCTAGCTGGCCAAGGAAGCGAGGTCACGTCGGTGGAGTGTTCATCCAACCATTCGGATACATTTCGGAAGCGATGGCACGGTGCATTGTCTTGTTGCAGGATGAGGTCCCCAGTGGGATGTTGAAGACGCACAAACCGGAGCAAATGGTCGTCCAGGATATCCCGGTAACGTTGATCTGTGAGGGACAATGTCACACGTACCAGGGGTCCCATTTCAGTTAACGTAAACAGTTCCCAGACGAGAATGCCACCCCCACCAGCTTAAAGAGTACCCTGCTGGCAAGAAGGATCCATCGCTTCATGTGGTTTGCGCCGTACTCGTATCCTGCCATCCGCATGTGTCAACGTGAATCTCGACTCATCAGTCCAGGCAACATTTTTCCACATGTCTAGGGTCCAGTGGCGATGTTCCCGCGCCCATGCTAATCTTTGCACCCTGTGATGTGCGGTCAGCAGCGGTACCTTCGTGGGACGATGGCTTCTGTACCCCATAGCGAGGAGATGGTTCTGAATGGTGTGGCTGCTTACACGTTTTTGTGCACCAGCGTTAAATTGCCGAGTGATTTCTTGCACTGTGGCCCGTCTATCTGCTGTTACAATGCGAGCTAGCCGACGATGACCCCGCTCATCCACACGCTGTTGTCCACGGTAGTTGGCCCTTGCAGGGAGGATTTTACCGGATTCGATGTACTCACGGTGCACCCGTGACACAGTGGCTCGTGAAAATCCCAGTGCCTGCACGACTTCCTAGATGGAGTGACCCATTGGTCGGGCCCCGACAATTTTCCCACGATGAAATGCGCTTAGATCCTTCGTTTTACCCATACGTCGTCCGACTCTTACTGATTCCCGTCGCACCACTCCTTATATTGTCGGATAGCTGCATACGTGATGTCGTTTCCGTTTACAGGGCTGCACGCAGCGCCATATTTGCATAACGCCAGTTGTCTCTAATTCAATTGCCCTTCAGTGTATATATATGAAGCATAATTTGTCCCCCCTAGATTTTGGAGCGTCCACCCTAGAGCCCCCCCCCGTTGAACATTTTCTGGCACAGTCCCTGGCCAGATGGGCACCGAAGCAGCTGTCCTACGAGCAGAAAGCCAGCAGGTTGCAAATTGCGAACATGTTGTTCCGAAGACATCAGAGAGAAGACAACTTTCTTAGAAGCGATGACCTCTGATCATTCGTCCGAAAGGGGTCCGGGTTCGAATCCTGATGAGGCATGGATGTTGTGTTTGTCTTACGGCACTGGCTCCCTTCCTTCCTTGGAACCAGTGACCCTAAATTAGGGACGGGGAACTGCTAATAGCCCATTGAGTTCCTCACGGTGGTCGTTAAACCTTCAATCAAAGAAAAAAAAAACTTTCTCAGACGTGTGGTGACAGACATGGATTCATCCCCATACGTCGGAAAGCAAACGTGCAAGCATGGAATGGGGGCATAGTGATTTGCACCGCCCCAAAAAATTCAAAATCAAGGCATCAGCCACGATGGTAACGGCTATGGTGTTTTGGGATATTAACGGTATTATTCTTACAGATTTCCTGGAAGATCGTTAAACAATCAATTCCACCTATTACAACGATCTCCCCTTAAGGCAGCACTGAGAAAGAAGAGACCAGGACTCCTCAAAAGTGGAGTATGGCTTCTGCAAGACAACGCCAGGCCCCACACGACTAAAGTAGCTATGAAAACATTGGAGGAATTGGGATGGAACGTTGTGCCACATCCTCCGTACAGCCCGGATATGTCACCATGTGACTACCACCTGTTTGACCCATAAAAGGAATTTTCAGATCGAATGAAGAGATGAAAAATGTCGTCCTGAGATGGTTTAAACAACATAGTAAATAATTCTATGAAACTGGGATCCGGAAGCTTCCAGAACGCTGGAAAAAATGTATGGACCACGATGGAGATTACTTCGGAAAGTAAATGATGTAACATCAGCTGTATGGTAAATAAATGTCTGGTTAAAAAAAAAAAAAAGACCAGGTCAAATTTGAATCCCTCTCGTTTCTGTATTTAAATGTTATTTCATTCTTTATGAATTACAAAAACAATGCATTGCTGTAAACCTAAGTACTGGATAAATTATCCTTTTCATAACGATTTCGACTTGATCATGATTTTTGTAATGAATCTTAAGAACAGAAGTGGCTACAAGAAAAAACAAAAACATTTTTGAAATCTCCATTAAATTTTGCATCTAATGACATACACTGGTGTGCAAAAATTAAGCACGAAGAGGAGAAATTAGCATAACAGCGGAACGAGCAGGCAGGACGGACCGAAAGACCACTCAGGAGATAGACTAGGGATCCAGTACGGTAGGGCATGCCCATATATGCAGCATGATGGGGGGGGGTCGAAAGGGTGTAAATCACCGTCGGTGTACGCTCAGCAATTCGGTGATAGCTATTGCATGGTTTACATCGGTTTGAATGACTTCGAGTTGCTGCCACCGTGTGATATGGCCAACAGGCAATCCAGTAGACGACATCTGGATGACTTTACCCGAGGTCACGTCATCGGGAAGTTAGAAGACGGTCGAAGTGTGACTAGTGTGGCCGAGGACTTTGGGATCGCTCACAGCATCGTTTCACGAGCTTGGAGAGCATTTCAAATGACAGGAACAGCTGTCCGAGAGTTTAGCAGTGGTCGTCCATGAGCAACCACGGCGGCGGACGACCGGTATATTGTCCTACAGGCGAGAAGAGACAGATGGCAGACAGCAGGAGAAATCGCAAGGCACATGCAACAGACAACTGGACCTCCGGTATCGCGTTTTACCGTGGCCAGGAGACTGCACAAAGGTGGTCTATTTGCACGACGACCAGTACGGTGTGTGCCATTAACGCCTGCTCATCGGAGACGGCGGTTTCTGTGGTGCCAGGAACACAAGAACTGGACACATCAGCAATGGGGTCGAGTTCTCTCTACGGATGAGAGCCGATTTAGTCTGACGAGCGATTCTGAACGTATACACATCTGGAGAGAGCAGGGAACACGCAATCACACCTCCAACATCATCGAAAGGGACCGGTTTGGAGGTGGCGTAGTTCTCGTTTAGGGCGGTATCATGCTTGGTAGCCGTACTGACCTCCACATCTTCCAAGGAGGTTCAGTCACTGGTGTCCGCTATTGTACCGAGGTTCTCCTGCCTCACGTGCGTCTGTTTAGAGGTGCTGTGGGTCCTGAGTTGCTCTTCATGGACGACAACGCTACACCTCATCGCACAGTGGCTGTCGCAGAGCTGTTGGAGAGTGAAGATATTCAACGCATGGATTGGCCCTCCAGGTCCCCGGACCTAAATCTAATCGAACACGTGTGGGACCTTCTCGGGAGACGCTTGGCAGCACGTCACCAGCCACCAGCAACGATTCCGCAGTTGCGATTGACAACCTCGTCCTCAGCATGGACAGGCGTTGTATATCCTGCAACGCAGTCAGAGGTGATCATAACCCCTACTAAAGACTGGATTTTTCTTGGCAGCCGCCTGTCACATGGACGTTTCTGTCCTCTGTCCAGTTGTGCTCGAAGCTACCTTTTCAATAAAGTGCCTTTATATCTTTTGGATTCCTTGTTTGGACGGTTTTGCTCATTTGTTCCATATACTTACATCTTGGGGATCTTATGGTATGATTTGAGTCGATGTGGAGCACTTCTGCACGACGCTGTATTCGAAAAACCGTCTCGTCCTTAATTTTTGCACACCATTGTATAAATGATGAAATAACTATGATAATTAGTTAGTTAAAAAATCGAGTTAAACTTAAAAATTCAAGGATTTTGCAGGTAATGCAATACTTTTGCACACTACAGCAGTTAAAATATCCCATGACAGCACTTCTTTGTAGGCAATGAACTACCTGGAAAATTTTTAAACAGCAGCTTAGCATCTTATAGGCAGTTGACCAAATGACGAACAGGGTCTAGCCTTCTTTCTTCCCACCTTCTTTTTTTCCTCTTTTCCTTCTTTTTTGTAATGCTCTTTGAAGTTTTACTTTTCTTCGAAAAAGGAAAAAAAAATGGCATTTCTCCCTTCCCTGGCTCATAATGTAATACCAACATATAGCAGCGAATCATTGGAACAACTGCTCCAACTTATTCACCTCGAAAAGTAATAAAACCTATATAATAGGCTACGTCTTTCCCTAACGCTCTGACGTCATTCAGTACTAGCAGCGCCATCTGCTTCTATCCGGTGGCCGAAATTGGAACTAAGCTCACCGCTATCGCACGATACGTAAAATCAAGGAGAAATACCGGAAAATAAAATAAAATTAGTAAGACAAACGACTTCATCTGTGGCAACACTCACCTGCTCGAACAACTGTCTGCGATGTTTGTTCTGTTACGTAGGTGTTATGTCGTGTTTTATTTCTTTTCCTTCGCATTGCAGAGTAATATGATTGTCAACATACTGTGATCGTCATATGACGGGTCAAAATCTATTAACCTATATAATAGACTTCTGTCATGGGAATTACGAAAATTTTGTTTTTGGTGACCTATCTTATAGATTGCCCATTAATAGTTCAACCGTTTATTACAGTTATGTACAGGATGATTCAAAAGTTCGGTGCCAAAGTAAAACGCGATTAATAAAGATCTATCGGTGGGAAAGACATGCGGTTTGCAGATTAATATTCACGGAGGTACGGGATTTTGTATGGCATCAGGAAAAAAACAAAACCAAATAGTTCAAAATCTCGACAATAGAGGACGCTGCTGCAGAGAATGCCTCATAAGAGACGTTTCCACATTACTCGCACAAAGCAACGTTAGGGTGAGACATAAAAACCATTACGGAAAAATGCAGTCACATTTTCAATGTGCGAAAATAATAAAGGTTCGTGTTGTCATTCTGATTGCAAAACCACACGGTTTTATTAAGCTAATAATTTGCATATAACTTGAAATCAGACGTGAACGTTTAGCGCCGATTGTCTATTGACCGGGCATAGTGCACACGAATGGCTTCCTAGATCTCCAGATCTCACACCCGCTGATTTCTAGTTGTGGAGCCACTTGATATCCCGACTCTATAGAGGTAATCCGTAGACCTTACCATCGCTGAAAGACGCCACACGCCAGGAGGTATAAGCCATTCCCGTTGACATGTTGTTCAATGCTGTATCAGGCGTAATACTGTTATATTCAATTATTTGAAACGTTATAATCATAGGAATAATCATATGTTATAAACAAATATTTAGCTCATACCAATTCACCATAGTTATATACTTTATGAAACAATTCACCATAAATCTTCAAACGTTAATCTGTACCAACGTTACATTCTAATACAAAACACGTGTTAAAGTTATGAACAATGGAACACGTGTTGATGCTATTCATTGGAACACGTGTTACTGTCATCAATGTTAAATACAAGGTGTTAATTTTATTGTTATATTTATTATTATGAACAAATTATAGGTGCATCAGTTACAGATCATTTACCGATTAAATTTACTTTATCGTGCCTTTTTATAACTATGGGACTTTTGTTCTACAGTGATCGTATATGGACAAAAACGTGCCCCTTATATGTACTAGCATATAATAAAGCACGGCGTTGTGATTCACCTTTATCCCGTCACTGGAATGGTGGGGGAGTAAAGGTGCCGCTCGTGAAAGAAATCAGAAACATAAACACATATCTTAGTTTACACATACCTTAACTTATGTCTTGTGTGGTTATAAGGAAAACAAACAGGAATCTTATGTGGAAGTAATCAAAATAGTTTAATACGAGAGAATTAGGAACACTAAGGTACCACGTGCGTGGGTGCAGCCGTTAACAATACCTTACACATAAAATTTACTCTTATTACGATTTTTCTCTATAACGTCTCCGATCATTTCTGCATACATCTATCTATATATATAAGTGCAAAGCTTAGTGATTCATTTTTCTTCCAGTTCCTTTTCTCCTATGCTTTACCTAAATGTTTTACCTAGCTAACTGGGTTTTCATTGTTTTACCATGACCAATACACACGCCACGTGCTCTAAGTAGGTTTATGAATAAATTTAAGCAAGTACATGCAATAACAGGGAAAAGGAAAAATCACTTAACTGGTATTTCCATATGTCCTTCAGGTTTTCAATCCAAATCTTTATCCAATTGTCAGCGCGGGCAGTACTTCATCTATCTCTCGTCACATCGCTCGACGATCCGCTATCCACGTCTGTGTTTCGCTGCTCCTCGAACTCAACTCTCGTGACCAGTCTGGAATTCATCTAATCCGTCCGGGGAACGCCACTTCGCTCCTCCTTGGGAACTGACCCTTCAACTTTTCCGACCCCCCTATATCCCCTGGGGCCTAAGTATCGTCTCAAGGCTTGAGATTGCCTCTCGCTATCCCCTGGGGCTATCTATGCACGTGCATGTTGGACTAAATTTATTTTAAATAATTTTATTTCCAACATTCCTCCCTTACCAGATGTAATCTTTATGGGGGGCCAAAAGGAATGCTGGTGGGAAAAACTACACGCACGGACAGACTACTCCATCCTTACCTAGTAATCCTCTATCTTTTTCCTCATGTGCACTTATATATACATATAGCAATGAAATTATATAAAATATTCATAATCACACATATACACAATACACTTTTCAAACACAAAAATTAATTAACTGTTACGGTCCTGCGCCCACAATACATATCTAAAAATTATCAATTCAGTGATACTGCTGGCATCTGAAGCTTACATGCACGTGTCGTTTAGTACACTTTGAGCTGTTGCTGACCAAGTATCAGTAACACATTTAACTGCCAAACGCTTTTCCGTTTGTTTGCTTTTATATTAATTTTTTTTTTTTTTTTTTTATTGTCATTGTCCACGTCCACCGATTCTTGAGTTTTATTGTTTGACTTAATTTTTTTTTCCTGGTGGAAAGTAAGACAAGGTGAAATTGTTCGATTTACGTTCAGTTCTGCGATTCACACACAATTCACACAAAAAGTTATCAGACATCAAACCAATATCACTGGCAGTTCGCAATATTTGGAGAACATTGTCACCTGATTTGTGCTTTTTATATGCTGGTAATAAAATTAGCTGTAGAACACTTAGCTCTGTACGTATATGTTTATCTAGGTATTATTCGTCCACAGTCACCTATAGCATGGGTTATTCACCAAGGTCTCTTTGACCCTGGAACACAATAACAGCAAAATCATTTCACCTGTGTTTTATTCATCTCGGCGTGCGCCCTCATGGACACTGTCCTTTGTGCTTTTAAACACCACACCGCTCATCGGCCATACCGTTTTCACCACACCGTTCATCGGCCATACCGTTTTCACCACACCGTTCATCGACCATACCGTTTTCACCACACCGTTCATCGACCATACCGTTTTCACTACCTGTTGACCACACAGCACAACAAAGTCTTCGCTGTCAATGTAGCACTTTATTTAGTCTGTAGGTCATCCACATGAAAAACATGCGTTGCATTCACAGTAATTACGACCGTCCTTGGATACACCAGCACGCTTACATTACGTATGCCACGTGCGATCCGTTCATTATTTTCAAAAGCTTGCATCATTACTTGAATATCCTCCTGTTGTTTGAGTTTGGGAAAAGAAAACGGTGTTTCAATCACTGCTGCACTCTAGTTCCCGTAGGAAGCATAGTTATTTTGTTCACCAACACGTGGTTCTTTTCGTTCACCAACACGTGGTTCTTTTCGTTCACCAACACGTGATTCTTTTTGTTCACCAACACGTGATTCTCTTTGTTCACCACCACATGGAACACACTGACTTTACTCACACTTTGATTTATTTTTCTTTTCTTCTATAACCTTCTCTCTTCCCCTGATTACGCACTGTACCGCTCTGTCATTACCCAGACTAGACGCGGCAGTGTGATCCGTCAATCCAAACAAAGTCAACTACCCAGTGGTTTAATTTTCATTTACCCTTATCTACATTCATTATCATTATTATTTTTTTCAGAATAGATGTATATCTAATATCTTAGATTTACACTATTCTTTCCTTCCCAAAGCAAAGATAAATCCGCTCAACCCAATCAATCATTACCTTCACGCTGCACCTAAACATTATTAACATTAATATTTAAAATTACACTTGCCAATATCTCTACTAAATTTTTATCTGACGAATTTTTCGAGCATACACCTCCACAAGAGATAACCATGTGTTCCTGGGGGAATATTCAGATATAACATAACGTTAGTTAACCAGTTAAGAAATTTCTTTTTTTTTTTCTTTTTTTTTACACACCTTTCTATGCACTAACCACACACAGACTTGAAACATACTTGAAATACGGAATGGAAAATAATACCCGAACTCGAGAAAATTTTATACATATATATTACACAAAATACTAGTGAATTTTCCACCTTTTGCTTTAATATTAAGAGATATGCTAATCAAATGTAAAAAAAATTCTTCCTCATCTAATAACTTCCGTTTAAAATGCTGGGTTCACTTGGATAAATGGATTTGTGGTTCGGATCTTTTTTTTTTTTTTTTTAGTATCAGTTCATATTATTGATCTGATGCCTAGGATTTGGAATTTTTTCTCTTGGGCGTAATTCATACCTATGCGTGGGGTTTTCCTGGTGCCTGTCATCAGTTTCCTTATTGTGCATGTTGGGTAGTTCTTCGTTGATTCCTGGCTCAACCCACAACTGCTCCCAGTCGTACACTATGGTTTCGTCACTTTCTTCACCGGCGGACTGGTGTTCTCTAATCCGCTTAGGGCTGGTGTGCACTCCTGGAGTACTTGTGAGTGGGGTGCTGTTGTTTCGGTGTTCCTCCCTATGCACATCAATATTTTGCGAGGCCCAAAAATTAACCGGATTAAATTCGTTGTCCGAATCGTCCGTGCTGTCGCTGAATGATTGAGTAGGGAATTCTTCGTCCGAACTTAGATTCTCTTCGGTTTCCTTGTGGAATTCTAACGATGGTTTCCTTGGCGGGAAGGTCGTAATTCGGTCTATGTGTACCGTTTGCTCCACGGTTCTCCCCGTAGTTGACCGAATTTTTACATTAACTGGGGTGGGGAATGATAATATTTCCCACGGCCCTGAATTGAATTTAGTCAATTTTCTGGATCTTCCGATTCGGGTTTTGGGCGTATACAGATATACTAGTTGTCCTTGTTGCAGATTCTTATGCTTGCAATGCTTTAATCTATATGCTTCTTGCTTTTCTGCTGCCGTATACAAATTCTGTTCTAATAGGTTATATGCTTGTCTTAACCTGGCTACTAGGTTTTCAGAATAGTCGTCATATGAGAAATACTGTTGTCTTGGGGGTTGGTTGACTAAATCGATTGGGATAGAGATATCCCTGCCATATAGCAGATATGAAGGAGCAAATTTCGTCGCGCTATGAATGGATGTCCTGTATGCAAGCAAAAATGCCGGGATATGGACATCCCAATCACGTTGATTCTGGGCAACGAAATGTGATAAATAATTCTCAATGCTGAATTGTTTCATAAAGTATATAACTATGGTGAAATGTTATATTCAATTATTTGAAACGTTATAATCATAGGAATAATCATATGTTATAAACAAATATTTAGCTCATACCAATTCACCATAGTTATATACTTTATGAAACAATTCACCATAAATCTTCAAACGTTAATCTGTACCAACGTTACATTCTAATACAAAACACGTGTTAAAGTTATGAACAATGGAACACGTGTTGATGCTATTCATTGGAGCACGTGTTACTGTCATCAATGTTAAATACAAGGTGTTAATTTTATTGTTATATTTATTATTATGAACAAATTATAGGTGCATCAGTTACAGATCATTTACCGATTAAATTTACTTTATCGTGCCTTTTTATAACTATGGGACTTTTGTTCTACAGTGATCGTATATGGACAAAAACGTGCCCCTTATATGTACTAGCATATAATAAAGCACGGCGTTGTGATTCACCTTTATCCCGTCACTGGAATGGTGGGGGAGTAAAGGTGCCGCTCGTGAAAGAAATCAGAAACATAAACACATATCTTAGTTTACACATACCTTAACTTATGTCTTGTGTGGTTATAAGGAAAACAAACAGGAATCTTATGTGGAAGTAATCAAAATAGTTTAATACGAGAGAATTAGGAACACTAAGGTACCACGTGCGTGGGTGCAGTCGTTAACAATACCTTACACATAAAATTTACTCTTATTACGATTTTTCTCTATAACGTCTCCGATCATTTCTGCATACATCTATCTATATATATAAGTGCAAAGCTTAGTGATTCATTTTTCTTCCAGTTCCTTTTCTCCTATGCTTTACCTAAATGTTTTACCTAGCTAACTGGGTTTTCATTGTTTTATCATGACCAATACACACGCCACGTGCTCTAAGTAGGTTTATGAATAAATTTAAGCAAGTACATGCAATAACAGGGAAAAGGAAAAATCACTTAACTGGTATTTCCATATGTCCTTCAGGTTTTCAATCCAAATCTTTATCCAATTGTCAGCGCGGGCAGTACTTCATCTATCTCTCGTCACATCGCTCGACGATCCGCTATCCACGTCTGTGTTTCGCTGCTCCTCGAACTCAACTCTCGTGACCAGTCTGGAATTCATCTAATCCGTCCGGGGAACGTCACTTCGCTCCCTCCTTGGGAACTGACCCTTCAACTTTTCCGACCCCCCTATATCCCCTGGGGCCTAAGTATCGTCTCAAGGCTTGAGATTGCCTCTCGCTATCCCCTGGGGCTATCTATGCACGTGTGCATGTTGGACTAAATTTATTTTAAATAATTTTATTTCCAACAATACCACGACTGCACGCAGTGCTGGAATGTGGTGGTAGACACATTGGGCACTTTTCTTTTTCTTGATTGAAGGTTTAACGACCACCGTGAGCAACTCAACGGGCTATAAGCAGTCGTCCGTCCCTAATTTAGGGTCACTGGTTGCAGAGAAGGGAGAGAGCCAGTTTCGTAAGACAAACGCAACATCCATGCCCCACCGGGATTCGAACCCGGACCCTTCACGGACGAATGATCATAAGGCAGCGCTTAGACCACTGCGTCACCCAGCCATTGAGCAGTTGCATCTGTAGATCATGCTAAAATAAAGTAAGTTTCACTAATTTAACGTAGATCTCATTTCACTACTCTCACCTCTTGTCGTTTTCTCTGCAGCAGCGCCATCTTTTGTCGAGATTTTGAACTTTTTTTTTCTTGATGCCATAGAAAGTCCCGTACCTCGGTGAATATTAATCTGCAAACCGCATGTCTCTCCGACCCATAGATCTTTTTTAAATCGCATTTTACTTTTGTACCGAACTTTTGAATCACCCTGTATATGTATTTTACGATTCGTGTTATAAAAATTTCGGTCACAGCTTTTTGCACCCGTGCCTTTGAGCAGCGATGTATTCAGGCAATTTCTCGGGGGTGCTTAGCCTCCCCCGAAAATCTATGAATGCCCCCTGTAGGTTTTTGGGGGATCTCCCCTTATATTTAGTCTGATTGTATTCGTTTATAACTGAATATTTAGAGAAATTAATTACAAAAATTAAGTGAGGGAAAATATAATAATAAACAAATTCCACATGGACTTCCATCTGAAATTTCTATCATCGTTCAATAAAAGCATTAAACAGTCTTGCTGAAAGGGAAATTTTTCAAGCATTGACAACTCAGACTACTTCCGCAATAAAAACCTAATTCCGCACAATAACAGTAGAGATGTTTGCTCTGCAATATATCATCATATTTTAGAAGCTGGCATTCAGTTTTATTTCAGTCTTCTGGATGCCGACATTTCATGTACACGGTTAAGAATCAGTGTAGCTAACGTGACGTTGTGCTTTCAATACAACAAAATATTTGCTACCGAATTTTTAACAATAACAAATTATTTGAAATTGTTCTCATAGTAAGGTACTTTTTTTTCTGGCGGTGGAGGTTTACACTGTGAAAAAAAAAAAAAAATAGCAATTCGAGGCACCTCAAACTGGCATTGAAACGGTTAGATAGTTTTTTACAACTATTTGCTAATCTAAAGGGACTGAAACCAAATGGTAGGGGAATGGTTTACACCAAACGTTTTCAGATAACACTGTAATGATTGCTTAATAATCAGAAACACGCTTGTAATAAGGGGAGGACATTTTTACCACGGCTAATGTCTTGGGGGGGAAGGGGCTTTTTTCAGCACAGCCTTACCTTTACTAGGGTCCTCAATATTTTACACCACCCCATGGTGAAATCCGTAGTCCATTACTGAATTAAAGCAAAGGTATAACATTTTTACATTTTTTTTTGGTTGGAGGTTTAACGACCACCGTGAGCAACTCAATGGGCTATAAGCAGTCGCCCGTCCCTAATTTAGGGTCACTGGTTCCAGGGAAGGGAGAGAGCCAGTGCCGTAAGACAAACACAACATCCATGCCTCACCGGGATTCGAACCCGGGCCCCGTTCGGACGAATGATCAGAGGCCATCGCTTAGACCACTGCGCCCGGCTTTTACATTTTTAACCACTTGTATGTGTAGATTTCTTGGAATCTGCATTTGCGATATAAGAGCATAAGAAAATTTTTGTACTCGTATCTAAAATTTTTATATATGCAGTAAATACATAACAAAATTGTGATTACATGTATATAATCAGTCAACAAGTTTTAGTCCCGTCGAAATTTGTAATCCCCCCGGAAAAAACTCCTGAATGAAACACTGCCTATGAGGTAGTTTCTTTCTAGTTATTCATCGTTCGTGCTATATCACTTCACGTGTTTTTAAAAAAAGTGTCAATGCATGTCAAAATATGTAAGTATTTATGCTTATAATGAAATACAAAAGTCATTTTCATAAACCACCGAAAATAAAAGTTCAAATAATTTACAAAAACGTTCATTTCCCAGAGGGCTTGCTTGCCTTGCAGGAGGAAAGGTCAGTCCCCTCTAGCCCCCTTGCCTTGCAGGGGGAGAGGGCAAGTGAATCCCCTACGGCCCTGTGACCCTATGTACGTGTATAAGATGAAGGCGAAGCGACCGAATTCTTCTTAGATCTCTTTGAAAAACGTTCAATTCCGGTAGTCTTTGCGGAGGATATGTTTTGGTAAAGAGGAGGATATGTTTTGGTAATGCGGCGGCTCATGGCGAATTACATTACGACGATCCGTTCAAAATCTTCCGCAGCTGGTAAAACACATTACAGAAAACCGTAACTCGAGATACACGTCAGTGATAAATTCAACCGCCGTCGGTTTAGCGCTTTCAGGGAAATCGAAGTCAACGTCATGAAAACGCGCGATGAGCGAGCTTTGCTTCTGGACAGTTTTCGGCAATTCGAGATGTTTTTATCTGGGCAGGGAGCATTATCTCCCGAGCTGTCAAAGGTCTCTCGCGCACGCGCATTCCTGATGAGCAACAGGACGTAGCAGCAGACTGCCTGCTCCTTCTAGAGACATGACGAACAGAAAGATCTTTGTTTAAAAGCGCATCCACGCGGTGACCATTAGTTTTTTTTTTTTTTTAATTAGTTGTTTGTTCTGGTGGGAGGACGCCATTGCTCCCGAAACCACGTGGTAGTTCGTAAAAATGGCGTGCGGGATGAAGTGGCAGTTTCATCGGGCGGCTGTTATTTTGTATTTTCTAACAGCGATGGTCTACGTTTCGTCTGAGATATTCCCAGACCCAACAGCCCAAAATATGGATGCCGTGGAAAGGAAGGAGGTTTTGAAAGAACTCAGATCCCGATGGGGAGCTGCAGACATTGTTCGAGATTTACAGTAAGTAATTTTCGTTATCGAAACCGTTCCATTATTATTTCGGGTTTGGTGCATTGCGTTTTTAATATATACAAGAAAAATAAAAATAGCCGGTGTCATGCTAGAATTAAAATTTGGAAGAGGGCCGGAAATACAAATTTCGCATTGATCATCGTTATCAAATTTCACATTGATCATCGTTATCAAATTTCACATTGATCATCGTTATCAAATTTTACGTTATCAAATGTTAACTCTAAACCGGAAGTGGGGAACCTTTTCATGCTGAAAGACTGTATTAAGTTAGTTGTAGTCTAAAAAGGCCGCAACTTCAATTAGATGTACTTTGGAATGTACATTATTTTGTAAAAATCTTATTATGTACTAAGTAACTTCAAAAATGGAAAAAACAAAAAGTTAATTCTAAGTTAAGTAACTTTTTAATGATGACCTTGTTGTGACTGCTTTTTGTTCGAAAGCGTTTGAATATTTAGTTGCAACATGAAGGTCCACAATTTTCGCTCATCCCCTAGATGGGTATCCGTCATTTGTGACCTTAAGGTCGTCTTGATTTGGGTTAGGTAGGAGAATGTAGATTAAGTATTTGATTAGCAAGAAAGCGCTTTTCGTGCATGTTGCTGGCGTGGGTATCGTATTTCATTTTCCCATATTTCAACTGGATCTTTAAAATGTCATCTTCTGAGAGCTCAATCAATTCCATTCAGTGTTTATTTCAGGCGTGTTCGCGGGGGGGGGGGGGCCCTCCCAGAAACGACCATTCGCCCCCCTTCCCCGGAGACATTTTATGTTACCGACCTAAATGTTAACAAATTCAGGATATAAAGAAAGTTTCGTTTCTTTTGTTGCTACAAATATTTCTCCAATTGCATATTTTTTTAATATTTGTTCAAGTATTATAGTTCATTTTGCTAAAAAGTGTTTTAAGACGTATGCTATTCTTCAAAATACGATAAGTAGACTAATAAAATCTCATATTCAGGGAATCGCGATTCAGGATCAGGAGTGTGTTGAATGCATTTTAATCGATAAAAATTTCAAGCCCCACACCCTGAGCCCCCCCCATCTGTTTAGCTGAAAAAGTTTGTTCTTGAAATGTTTGAAGAAATTACTACATCAGGGGGAATATATAATTTCTTTTAAGGGGGGGACGACGACGAAAAATGGAAGTTTTTGAAATCCACCAAAACAAAATTAAAGTTAACGAAAAATAGAAGAAAAACTAAATAATTTAAGTTGATGCATTTTTATTAAATTAAGACCTTTTTTTTAATGTAAGTCGCATTTTAAACAAAAAAATAAATAAATGAAACACTTTCGAGGGGGCCAAGCTTGGACTACCCTGCCCCTCCCCCACTAAATACGCCCGTGTACTATATATAGTAATTACTTCTGATATAGTAGTTAAAATATATATATGTAGCAAATGGAAAACTTGCCCTCTCTAAGGTTCCACTGCCCCCCCCCCCATCAAAAAGTCCTGAATAAACACTGATTCCATCTATAGAAAGTACTTCAGGAGCAATAGAACGAAATCATGAGCGTAGCAGGTGTCAAAAGAGCCCTTAGGAATTAGTAAATAGGAACTGTACACTAACTATACTAGGAATAGTATAAATATATTAATAATCCGAATTTCTTGGCGTAGAATAGGAATCAAAGTTTCCAAGCTTTCACACATCAACCAGATGGCTTTTTACTGTCTACCATTCTTGAAAAAACCATCTGGTTGATGTGCTAAAGCTTCGGAACTTTGATTCCTATTCTACGCCAAGAAATTCGGATTATTAGTATATTTATACTATTCCTAGAGCCCTTAGAACTTGCTAATGTTTTAATTGTGGCCGTCAGTCGGAGAGCTTTAATTCGTTGAATCTTTTACTCTTTGTTATTTTAAATACCTTTACTTTAAGATTAAAATAAAAATAAAAGACGAACAGAAACATATTAATAAAAATAAAAGGATTTGTTCTGCTAAATTTGGATTCACCCAAAAGGCCGCAGGTTCCCCACACCTGCTCTAAACAATGTAAATACAGCGGGACCTTGGTTATACGTTAGAGTAGATGTGATACATTCTGAAACTTATTAAAAACAAAATATCTTTGTAACTTTAGAAATTGCTAAATTGCCGCTCCCAAAATGTTATCATATGTCAAGAATAGCAAAAAGTTCAACATATAATTTAAAAAAAAAAAAAATTAAAAAAAATTAAATGCCACGTTTTAAAAAATTATAATTGAAAATTTTCAAATTATTTTTTTTAAATTGGAAGATGAGTTCTTATTATGTTAAAGCTTGTTTAATGAGTTTTCTTTGAAGCCAGATTAAAAAATGGGTAACTCATTTTTATCTCAAGATATTAAAAGTTGAATGGTTACAAATTTTCAAAAAATGCAGAGAAATTCAAAGATAAATACACAGTTGACGTGGACCAGGAACACCAAACAGTAGTCATCGCTCTCTCCACGTTTATATAAGTGTGTCCCAGTGGCGGCCGATGAGAATTTTTCCGTGACTTACTTATAAACGTGGAGAGAGCGATGACTTCTGTTTGATGAGAAATTCAAAATTCTTGCCTTTTTTATTTTCAAAACAATCCAAAGGAAATGAAACAACTGTGTTCACTGTACTACTTAAAAAAGTACTTCCTCACCAATTTTCATTGAAATCGGAGATGTCAAGGTTCAGTGCTGTGTTAATTTTATACGGAATGACTGAGCTGTGCTCTCGGATATTGAGTTTTGGAGATTTCACTTAATCTAAAATCAGGAATTTTAAAGCAGATAAAGCTGTCGAAAGAGAAGTTTGATATTAATAGGCTTTAGGGTTTCTCCAAAGCGATAAGTATATTATAATTCGTAACGATTCATTTTCTTTCGCCGCCGAGTCAACTTTAAATAAATAATTATTAAGGAATATCTTGTACTCTCCTTCAAAGCATAAATTTTGCAATAGTATTTAACATTACGAAATTTCTTTTATATGTTTCTTGCATTTATACGTTTTTGAAGTCATCCCCTAGAAAAACGAATAAAGGAAGTTCCACTGCAGTTAGAATCGTGATATGCGAAAGCTGGTGGAGGTGGAAATTTTTTTGTTTTTCAGGTCAACCCCAAGGAAACCGTATAACGGAAGCTCCATTATAGTTAGAATCGTGATACACGAAAGGTATGGTAGTGGTGAACATTTGTTCGTTTTTAAGGTCATCCCCTAGAAAAACGTATAACGGAAGTTCCACTGTAGTTAGAATCGTGATGTAAGAAATGTGGTATTTTTCGTTACCCTAGAAAAACGTATAACGGAAGTTCCACTATAGTTAGAATCGTGATATACGAAAGGTGGAGAGGTGAAAATTTTTTCGATTTTAAGGTCATCCTCTAGAAAAACGTATAACGGAAGTTTCACTATAGTTAGAATCGTGATGTACGAAAGGGTGTAGAGGTGGACATTTTTTCGTTTTTAAGGTCATCCCCTAGAAAAACGTATAATGGAAGTTCCACTATAGTTAGAATCGTGATGTGCAGAAGCTGCTGGAGGTGGAAAATTTTTCGATAATTTGTGAATGCTGATGTCAAGTTTCAAGTCTGGAGAAACGCATTTTACCATTTATTTATCTATCTTTCAGTACAAGAATTCAACCCAAATTTAAATTAACTTGTGATTTACGCAGTAGAACTGTCTTCTGGATTCGCTGTTTACTTTTACAGAAAAACTATATCATATTTTTATATCGGTGTTTATCACACGACATAAACTTGTAGGTTTTTTTTTTTTTTTTAAATCATAAAATGCTTTTAATGGGTATTTAGTCCAGGTTTGATTTTACTAGTTAACTACTAATGTATCAAAAAGTGCACGTTTTTGAGATTTAAATATGTCAATTTTAAGGTGGCATTTAAACAGCATTTGTTTTAATTTATTGTAAACATCCGAAGTGTTTTCATTGTAGCTGCAGTAAGAACTTTATCAAAGGCCTCGATGGCATTTACGTTATCTAGGCATACTAGGAAACAATATATGGGTAAAGTGTCTGAATTCACTATTTCCTAGTATACTAGTAGCACTTGCTAGTACTTAAACTTCTTACGAACTTGGTTCCTTACCATATATTGTAATTTACCAGATGCAAATAATTCAAACCATAAACGAGGTAGCTGTTTCGTACTTTCAGTAGTGTTACACTCTTAGGTTGACTCGAAGAATAGTTGCCTGAAAGATCGCTGTCCCAGCTCTGTCAGACGGAAAAGACGTGACGTCGTAGGTCCAACCGCCTTGAAAATAGGAAGGAACAGGTGTTTTTTTTTTTTTTGATTGGAGGTTTAACGACCACCGTGAGCAACTCAAATGGGCTATAAGCAGTCGCCCGTCCCTAATTTTGGGTCACTGGCTCCAGGGAAGGGAAAGAGCCAGTGCCGTAAGACAAACACAACATCCATGCCTGACCGGGATTCGAACCCGGACCCCTTACGGACGAATGATCAGAGGCCAGCGCCTTAGACCACTGCGCCACCGGGGCGGCACAGGTGTTCCATAGGAAAGATTAAAATACAAAGTTGTTGAAATTAGGGGTAGAGAATATGCATCGCCTTAGATTAGACGCTAAGTAATGAAGCAAACTATAACTAAACTGTGCTTAAAAAATGATTTAATTTTCATTTTATTTTGACGTCCGAGGGCGTTTGTTAAGGTAGAGGGTTATTATAAATTTTCCTTTGTTTCTGCAGAGGATTTAATTAGTAAGTAAATATTTAATGCAGTTGTATCTTAGGGTATCAGTATAAGTTTTCTGCTGTTTTTATTTATGTTATTCGTCTTTCCCTTATGAGATAATATGTTTCAGTTGGATTCTGCTGTTGCTATTGCTTAATTTATTTAATTTAATTTAATTTCAGGTTATAATTATTCACCTTTAAGGGCCAAGCTGGCAATAAAGTGTAATGTTATTGTTTACTCTAATGTTTAGATATTAATAATGTGAAAAATTACTTTATTTCATTTTGTATTCCATTTGAACTGTTTCCAAATAATTCATTTAATTGCGTAAATGTATTTTGACTTTGATGAAAAGAGACGATTCTGTTTTGCGATAAACCATGAGCTTAGTTCTGAAAAGGGCCATTTTTTATTTGCACAAAAACATTAGGTTTTGCCCTGAAGAGGGTCGTTTTTTATTTTCAAAAACTATGTGTTATGCTCTGAAAAGGAGCTGTTTTTTAGTTGTTCAAAAATCTATGAGTTGTGCTCTGAAAAGGGTCGTTTTTTTCCATCGACGTACACGCGGATCATCCGTTCATGAACACTGAGTGGCATTTGTCATAAATTCAATCACCGCTCGGTTCCGCAATTTCATCTGTCGCTCATCCATTTTCACCTTATAGACTTCAATGCACTGCGGCGCCGTCTCCAATGCTGACACACCGACGTGGCATGGCTGTCTCCAATGCATAACTTAAGGATGATGCTAAAACTGAAGGGTGATGCTATATTTTGCAATACTCGAGTCAGCCTCCAACAACTACTTTCAAGGTCAGGCTTAGAACTTATTCAACGTCGCTTGTACCCCAGAGGAGTCAGCATTTGAGAAGGGGTGTCACTGTGGCGCCGTCTCAAATGCTGACACAGCAACGTGGCGTGACTGTTATGTAGTTGAAGGATGATGCAATACTTGCAAGGTCGCGAACCGCTACTTTCAAGGTCAGACATAGAACTTATTGAACTCCCCGTGTATTTCTTCCGTATCAGCCGCCCAAGTGTCCGAGTGGTCAGAGGCGCAGGTTTCCAGCAAGGCGTTAAAGTGACAGAGTTGAGAATGAGGTATGGATGGTTCTGCATGTCTTATGGCGCTATCTATCCTCCGTCCCTGAAACTACCAGAGTGTCGGAGGGAAGGAGACTGGCGCCCGGGAACAAGATAAATAATTTGCGCCCCTTAGAGAAAGGGCGCAAATAATTATCTTGAGTACGGAATAATATATCATACGATTGAGCATGTGGTATCGGAAAGTGACTTGAGTATCAGAAACACCTATTCAAAGAAGAAAAAGAGAGTTTTTTTTTTTTTTTTTTATATGATGATATTGAAAGCCAATTTAATTTCACGTGATAATATGTTGAAAAGCATTAACGTTCACCTAGATTACATAACGAAAAAGAGTATTTGTTATGAATTAGTGCGGGGCTGAATCAAGGAGCACCAAAACCTAACAAAATGGGAAATTAAATACGAAAACGACAAATTTATTACTACCCCGGTGACTGCGCGGTCCGAGGTGCTGGCTTCTGACTATTCGTCCGAGATCGATCGCTTCCCATTGTTCGAGTCCCGGGTGCAAACTGAATGGTTATCTGCCGGTGGCGCTGACTCTTTTTCTTTCCTGGAATCGGGTACTCCAAATTAGAGACTGGCGACTGACTGCCTTATAGCCCTTAAAGTTGCTCATGTTGGTCTTTAAAACCCGAAACAAAAAATGGAGAACAAATTTGGAAGATGTGAATCCGTTTATTGGTGTAAATATGACATGGATGCTAAGTCAGGTATTATCCGAAAACATGAAAATTTCGTCGTCCTGGAGCCGTAATCGAATCCGTGTCTCCCGGATAGCGGTTGAGTATGCTATATACACTATCTACCAACAAGTAATTGGACACCTGTGATAGCAAAGGAAAACGAAGTTTATTCACCTTCAATAGTTGGTGGAGCCTCCACCAGCTGCGATTACAGCTGCGACCCTCCGGGGCATGCTCTCAACCAGGCGTTGTACGACGGCTAGCAGTACTTTCTTCCACTCGGCTTGGAGAAAACAAGTCAGTTCCTTAACCGATTTCGGACGGTAGGGGCACCCCTTAAGTCGACGCTCCAACTCGTCCCAGAGCTGCTCGAGACCGGACCTTAATAAACAAAAAATGTTGACCAACAAAAAATGTTCTCCATTTTTTGTTGGGTTAAGGTCCGGGCTCTGCGCAGGCCAGTCCATTCGATTAACCCCATTGTCACCATACCAAGCCATGGTGGACCTCGCAACATGACAGGTGGCATTGTCATCCTGAAAGCAACATGGGTACACCCCGTAAAACTGCCACAACGTAGGAAGCGCATGGTCATCCAAAATGGTGCAGTAGGTCTCGGCGTTGAGTCTACTAGGAATTGCGACCGAGGGTCCCGTGCCATTCTAGGAGAAACACCCCATAGCATAATTCCACCGCCGCCGAACTTCACAGTTGACACAATACATTCCGGCAGGAGGCGTTCTCCAGGCACACGCCGAACCAAGACACTGCCATCCGAACGTTAGAGGGTGAACCTTGATTCGTCGCTCCAGAGAACCTGTTTCCACTGTTCAACGGTCCACTGTCGAAGTTCTTTGCACCACGTTAGCCGAGCAGCGCTATTGGACTTGGTGATCAAAGGCTTGTGGGCGGCAGCACGTCCATGATAACCGAGCAGATGAGCTTCCTTACGGATGGTATTCATCGAAAGAACACTCCCGGATGCCCGTTGAAACTCCTCGCGGATGTGGCCCATCGATTTGGTGTGGTTCTTCCGAATTTCTCTGGCCAGCACCCGTTGGTCACTAACTCCCAGTTTTGTGGGTCTGCCGGGTCGGGGCACATTCCGACAGTCACCTCTCATCTTTCACTTGCCAATCACGTAGGACACTGTCGGTTTCGGGTACTTCAAATCGCTGGATATGTCACGTATGGATCGGCCATTTCTGTGATACCCGACGATTACACATTTCTTTAAATCTGAGAGCTCCGAACTGCGTGGCATCTTGCATGCGACTGGTTGCGTTGTTGTTTCCCACACGATATTTAACGGCGGCGGCCGTGACGTGTCAGATATCGTCGATTGCAGGGGTGTCCAATTACTTGTTGATAGATAGTGTATATGTGAATGCCGGTTGCTTCGACTAGCGAATCCTGTGATGGTTATATTTAAATTAATAAGAAACTTGAAACTTGGTCGTTCTGGGAGGTGTAGTGGTTTGCATACTCGGTCACTATCCGGGAGACGCGAGTTCGACTACCACTCCAGGACGACCAAATTTTCAAGCTTTCGGATATTACCTGACTTAACATGCGTGTCATATTTACACCAATAAACGGATTCACATCTTCCAAACTTGTATTGTACAATGGCGTAATCCCGTAGTTCATTCATTAAAAAAATGGAGGTTAACATTCAATTGCAAGAATATTTTTGCACATGTGAAAAATGTTTCCCATAGTATAAAATTACCGTATTTTTCGGCATATAAGGCAAGATTTTTCCTCTTCAGAATTGCCGTCCTCTACTTATTCGCCACGTCGACATATCTATTCATTAGTGTTTTCAGAGGGCGTTAAATATTTTGACGAACTCAAAATACACTGATGTCCATAAATAAAGGGGCAGTTATATTTTTAGAGAAAAAAAATTCTGACAGGATGATGATAAATATGACATACAGACAGACGTAACAGAAATGTATACGCGTAAAGAAGCAGACGTTTGTGAATGTGCAGGTAACATAAGGTACATGAACAAAACGTACCATTTTTGGTGCAAAACGGCCATAACACTTGGAATACTCTCCCCCTGTCAAAGTTTAATAGGGGATATGTCCGCATGCTCTGACAAGATTGTCTAACACATCTTAAGGTAGGTTGCGTCACTCCTGTTTCAGCTCCATAACCAGGTCATTTTTGGTGTTCGGTGGGGGATTGCGTTCCGCCATGCGCCTCCCAAGAGGATCCCATAGGATTCAGGTCAGAGGAGTACGCAGGCTTCTCGATGTGGTCTATTACTTCGTTGCTGAGCAGGTCATCAAGACTGGCCGAACAATGACAACAAACATTGCCATTCATAAAAATGAAGGGATTTCCAACAGCCCCACGAAAATTGCGTACATGAAGAAAGATAACATCCTGACAATAACGCTGAGCTTTTATGGTTCCACTTTGTAACTCGTAAAGTTCGGCACGTCCATTCGTAATGATACCGCCCCCGGACCATCAGCCCACCACTTTTGCAATGGTCAACTTCCCCGATGTTGGTGGAAGAATAGCCAGATGTATTGGCGCCTCGAATCGGACGACAAACAAAATCTACTTTCGTCCGAGAACAGGACATTGGCCCATTGCTCGTTAGTCCAGTTGGCGTGTCCACGACGCCATCGATACCCTTATGATTATTGACTATTTTCAAAGCACGATAACTACAGAAAGATGAATGATATAAAAGTAAAAAGTGTTCATACACAGTGCGTCAAAGAATTTTTTAAGACTGACGCTAGATTTCAGCCTACGGTGACGCCACCAGTGTAATCGCGAATGCGTTATAAACCGTGACCATCTTCTTGCTTTCTGCCAAAAGTACTGCGCAATTGTTAAAGTAACTCAAACGAAACGGGCGTTCATTAGAGAAGAAAAACTTTTTCATGTTGAATTATTAAGATGGAACAAAGGGCTGTTATTTAAATTTAACGCAAAACTTGGTAAAAGTGCCTCGGAAACGTACCAAATGATGAAACAAGTTTACGATGAGTTTTGTTTAAGTAGATCAAATGTTTTTCTGTGGCATAAACGTTTTTGGACGGAAGAGAGACGCTAGAAGATGATAAGCATACCGGAAGACCAAGTTCATCTAGGACACCTGAGATTATTGAAAAAGTGCGTGATTTCGTGGCAAACAATCGATGTGCGTCACTAAGAATGATGGAAGAGTCTTTAAACATCAACAAAGAAACGACTCGAACCATCCTGCATGAAGATTGGGCAAAACAAAAGTCTGTGCTAAATTTGTTCCAACCACGTTAACCAATGAACAAAAATCAAGGAGAAGTGCACATTGCAGAGACATCATTTCAGCCGCTGAAAATGATCCAAACTTCTTAAAATCGATTGTTACTGGTGATGAAACATGGTGTTTTCAATATGATCCTAAAACAAAGCGACAAAGTGCGTAATGGAAGTCAAAAAACTCACCACAAGCCAAAAAAACAAGAAAAGTTCCATCGAAAATCAAAACAATGCTCATTACATTCTTCGATAGTAATGAATTATCCACAAAGAATTTGTTCCAAGTGGACAAACAATTACTGGTGAGTTTTATTTAAATGTTTTGAGGCGTTTGATGGGCAGAATTTATCGCATTCGTCCAGAATGTCGAGATGAAAACAGTTGGTGTTTGTTGCACGATAATGCATCCAGTCACACCTCACTTCTTGTTCGTAGATTTTTGGCGAAAAATAACGTCTGTGTGTTGAATCATCCACCGTATTCGCCTGATTTAGCACCCTGCGACTTTTCTTTATTCCCAAAACTTAAAATGACGTTAAAAGGGTGTTGTTTTGATGATATTTGGACCATACAAACAGCTTCGACGCGTGCTTTGGAGGCAATTCTGCAAAGTGAACTGGAACAGGCATTCGAATCATTATTAAATCGCTGTAACAAGTGTATTGAAGCCGGAGGGACTTATTTTGAATAACAAACCAAAACAAATTATAATTTCTTATTTTTAATTCATTTTACAGACCCAGTCTTAAAAATTTTTTGACGCACTGTGTATGCGTAGTGCATGAGTGCCTCAGCAGTTTCAATCAAGCAACACTTTACGCTGTTTCTTTAAAATGTATACAAATCTCTAAAACACGTGCGATGTCCCAGAGACAGCCTAGAAGAGATACGCGTATACCTAATTAGAAGAGATACGTGTATACTATTAGGTATACACGTATCTCTTCTAGCGTCATGGAAAATCGCGCTGTGATCAGGAAAAGCCGACGCCTGACCATCAAAGAAATTGCAGCAGAGACTCGTACAGTATGTCGTTTGGTTCTGTTCTAGTAATCCTCGCTGACAAATTGAACATGAAACATGTGAGTGCCACAGGTAGAAAAAAAAATAAGTGGTATCGAAAATAGAAGTTTGCAACGCAAACTCATATTTGAATCGCAAAACCACGATTCAAAGTTTAAAAATGAAATTTCCATTAAAATGTTCAGTCCGTAGAGCAACTCGTTGTTTATCGAAAATACGATTTTGCTTACACGTGGAAAAAAACGTAACTTTACGATACTTTGTGTTTGCTTTCAGCAGGAAAAAACTTCTTCGTGTAGTTCTAGCTGTGCAGTGGTGAGGTGGTCATCGTCCGACAACAGAGCGTTATGATTGGTTCCACGCTCCAGCCTTTCTGCACCATGAGTCATTTAAGGACAGATGCTCTTATCGCTGTTTTGGGTTTGGCAGCCACTTAATTTTAGGGGGATGTAAGTTTTGTTGTTTTACTCTTTGTTATTTGGAATCATGGATGCCAAAGTGAAAATATCAGCCATGAAAAGGTATATGGAGGAATTAGATCCAAAATGTAGTTGGCTACTCTATGATGTTGACGCCCATAAAATCCCCATCCGGTCTGCCCATTGCGAACTTTGTCGGAAGAATGTTGACAGCATAAATTTTTTTCGAAATTTCAATTCTTCTTTTATTGATGGAGTTTCTGGATTCATTATTAAAAAGGTACAATATGGTAAAGCACATCAGATCAGAAATTCACCGTACCATGTGGCTCCACTGTTAATGGTGCACGTTACTCGGAAATCCTAAAACGCATGAGGACTGCAATCCATCTAAGAGGCCGGAGAAGAAGAAAAGTGGATGAATGCTTCACCACGACAACGCGCCAAGTCACACTGCTCTGTCGATCGTCCAGTTCTTGGCTGCAAAATCCATTCCGTTGCTCCCTCAACCCCCTTATTCACCGGACTTAGCACCGAGCGACTTTTGGCTGTTTCCGAAATTTAAGGTAGTCATGAAAGGTAAACGTTTTGACTCTGTGGAAGACACCAAAAGTAATGTAACGAAAGTCTTAAAGGGCGTTCCGAAACAGGACTTTTATGGATATTTCCAACAATGGCAAACATGCTGGAATAAGTGTGCGCGTGCGTGCGCGCGCGCTGAGAGGGATTATTTTGATAGGGATTAATTTGTGTAACTGCTATTAAAATTGTGCCTTCGATAAAAACATTCACCTTACTTTTTGATTGCATCTTGGGGCCCGTGGTAAAGTACGTCCGAGATTACAGGGGGAGGGGGAGGTTCCTGACAACCGGACCAAATGTGATATGGGGGAGGGGGAAAGTTTAGTAATTTGGACATCCAGCGGCAAAAATATAGTGGATCGTAATATTAAAAAACTCCCCGGTTGTTCACGTTGGAATTTAAATATGTTTTCAGATATGTCTTAATATCATCGTGCGAGGGTAGTGTTTTTTTTGTTTTGTTTTTTTTTCTTTTTCGCTGTCCTTTACAACGGAGTCTGCAGTATCTTTCTTAGAATTGAGTACTTTCAACTTAATTTACTAAGAGAACGCAATATTCAATGTTTAATTATATTTTACCTGAAATATACGTCTACAATGTGTATTCGTTTTTAGGCTGGGAGGAGCTCCCGGTCCCCATTCTGCATTCTCTGCCTAAAATGTCAGTCGCTTAGAGTTACAAAAAAAAAAAAAAAAAAAAAAAAAATGAACAAACTAATGGGTACTGCGTTGTCGACCGAACTGTTTTGAGAAAGGTTGTGCACCCTGGAGTAGCAGTGTAGAAGTAGAAACATCACCGAGCCAAGGTGAATGAGTCACAAAAAGTTTTGGATTGTGTGGGATAGTTTAAACGTCAATGAAAGTTGATCGCTGCCGTGGTGGAACAAAAACAAACAACGACAGGCGCCACTATGACAGAACCGTTCACTAGAGGCGATTTACGTGTCATTTCACCTCAGCAGAGTATGTTCAATAAAGCACGCAGCCGAAGTGATTTCAGTGCTGGTTAAGTACGGTTATCCAGCACTTCTTAATTCGGAATGGATAAGCAGAAGTTATTTCTGCACCTGCAGGCAGGATATAAAAACAGCACATCCAAATAAAACAGGGTGTGATGCGTGCCTGCCGTGCAGGACGCACACGAAATAAAAGCAGATAGCAGCGAGAGCATACATCCGCGTAGCTCAGTTGGGAGAGCGACTTACTCCGGAATGAAGGGACCCGGGTTCGATGCCCGGCGTGGACAAACCTGTGTTTTCACAAGGGAAACAACAACAGGATGACGTTGCATCCATTTGAAACTCCGTCAAAGCATATTTAAATTTACCTGAATTAGTAGAAAAATACTTAAGTGCGTAGAAATCAAAAGAGTTACAGAGAAAGGCTTCACTGCGGTCATTCTGGGGAAAACAATCCCAACAAGCTGTTATAAAAGCTGCATCTTCTGATGCTTCTCAAGATGTATCTTCGAGCATTGAAACCAATTGTCCTCCCGGAACATCTACAACAAAAACCGCTGTTGTTTCTTCTGATAAAAAATAATAATAATGAAGAACAAAACCCATGTTCGTCAAAAATTAAGCCAGGAATATCCACTCGATTAGCACCAGCGCAACAAGCTCTGAATTATGAAATCGATGTTTCAAACACAGGTGCAGTTGGACTACTGAAAAGGAAACAAAGTGGAATGTTAACGGAAGTACAGACGAAAGAACTAACCGTAAAAAAGCAGAAGCTAGAGGAACTTGTAAAAAGACTATGGGAAAAAAAAAACGTGAAATGCAGAGAAAAGGAAACAAGAAAGATGACACCGATATTTCGGGTGTAATAAGCACGTCGTTTGAATCCGTTCTGACGCAAATTAAATTTATCACAGCTATTCAAAGTCAATGGAACCGGTATAGAAAACAATAATATCTGACGAAAGAAAGAAGTTTTTCAATCGGGTTTTTAGTTCCTCAGATATTGCTGTAAACGGAATCGTGAGCTTACGCCCTGTGGTTGTTGACTTGTGCGTTAAGAAAAACATGAATTTATATGAGAAACATCTCGCACCGGAAACGCTCTCCAACATAGAAATAATTTTTCAAATCGGACTCCTAGAAGTACAGATATTGACAAAAATAAGATATACATCTACGCCCCCTGGCGTAGAAACCATGAATTATTTCAAGAAGAAAATGCTCCTAAAAGGTTGTCGACGTGAGTAGTATCGGTCAACAAACGTCTTTTTTTTCAATCGAGATTTTAGAATCTCGTATTTTGTTGCAAATATATCAGAAACGGAAATTAAGACTTTGGCCACCTGGTGGCCGAACCATTTTTAACAAAAATTTGAAATTATGTGCAAATGATTTCCCATCAGGAGCTGTATCCGGTGCAGAAAGAATTTTTCAAATCGGAGATTCCGCTGATCATTCGTCCGTAAGGGGTCCGGGTTCGAATCCCGTCAGGCATGGATGTTGTGTTTGTCTTACGGCACTGGCTCTCTCCCTTCCCTGGAACCAGTGACCCTAAATTAGGGACGGGCGACTGCTTATAGCCCATTGAGTTGCTCACGGTGGTCGTTAAACCTCCAATAAAAAAAAAAAATCGGAGATTTTGAAGCAGAAATATAGGGGGAAAAGCAATTTACCATTACGCCCCCTAGCGGAAAGTCTATGAAGTTATTGAAAATTTTGAAATTATATGAAAAACATATCACACTGGAAACAGCATCCAACAAAGAAGGAATTTTTCAAATCGGACTCCTAGAAATAGAGATATTGACAAAAATAAGATATACATCTACGCCCCCTGGCGGAGAAACTGTGGAATATTTTAAGAAGAAAATATTCCGAAAATGTTTATCGATGTGAGTGGCATCAGCCCACGATAGAATGTTTTCAATCGATATTTTAGAAACCCAGATTTTATGGCAAATACATCAGAAACAAAAAAATTCACCCTTACGTCCCCTGGTGGCTAAAGTATTCTTTACCAAAAATTTGAAATTATATGCAAAAGATTTTCCATCACGAGGTGCATCTGCTGAAGAAAAATTTTTGAAATCGGAGTTTTAGAAGAAGAGTTATCGGGAAAAATGTAATTTACTTTTACACCCCCTAGCGGAAAATCTATGCGTAATTTGAATAAGTAACTATATCTAAAATACTCTTCGACATAAATGGAATCGAAATATAAAAGAATTTTTTCAATCGGATGTTTAGAAGCAAATATGTGGAATAAAACGTATTTTTGAATTCGACATCATCGGCATTTACGCCCTCTACCGGCGAAATTGTGCATCGTAAAAAAAAATGAAGAATCATCATTCTCATATTTCAAGCTTCCCAATGCAAAAAGAATTTTTTCAAATCGGACTAATAGTTGTAGAGATATCGTGGGTACAGACGGACGGACAAACCGATAACATAAGCACGATCTTTTTTTACAAAAGACGTGCTAAAAAAGCGTGCTGCAAAGAAAAGTAAGGAGAATGAACTTTGTGAAAAGTATCCGGCAAGCTTAAAGTCAGGGGGAAAAACAGGAAGTCCTTTAGAAAAAGACCAGCCACTGCTTCTGAAAGCAAAATTTACGGATATAGCTATATTTGGCTCTATTGTCCACGAGAAGCACTGTGAAGAATCTTACCGTTCGGTAAACACGTTATCTGAGTTACCGGAAAAGCTGAAAGAGGTTGAACAGCAGAAGCTCTGTTTATTTACGGCTCCTTCCACGACGAAGCTTGTCATCAGAAGGGAAACGCCATGTTTGTACTGTACCTGTAAAATTAATTCAAGCAACAGCTGAATCACCTATAAAACATATAGGTAACGGCTTTGCAATGGAAACAATGTCGTTTCTTGAGCAGCTTGCTTCTTTATTGGGGTCACAAGAAGTGTCTTTTCTGTGCCAAGATGATAAAGCACGCGTACCTCTAGGGTTAAGAGCAGCCAGTAAGCAAGCACCGATACTGATGCACGTGGAATACCTAGTTACTTTGCCTGATGATGACTAAGTGATTGCAAATTGCCATAAACTAATGCCATCAGTGTATGCAGGTATCGTTATTAAGGAGGTCTATTTGGAGAACGAGAAGCTGCTAGCTACTCTGGTCCAACATTTATAGCAATACGGTTGGAAAAATATTCATCATCCTCCGCATTATTTCACGCACGTGATCTCAACAGGGTATACGATCTTCCAGAGTTTAGGAACATCACGAGAACTGTACCAGGATATTTACCAAAACCAGTACTCATAATCACTGTTGATGGTGGCCCTGATGAAAATAAACGCTACGAAATAGTTATTAAGATTATACATCATTTTAAAGAAGAAATTTGGATGCTGTATTCGTTGCCTGCAATGCTCCTGGTCGAAGTTCCTTTAACAGAGTCGAACGAAGAATGGCTTCTTTAAGCAGAGAACTCACAAGTTTGATTTTACAGCATGATCATTATGGAAGCCACTTGGATGCGCAAGGTCGAACAGTTGATATCGAAAAGAGAAAATGAACGTCGCGTTCGGTGGCGAAAAAAAAACTTGCAGAAGTTTGGTCTAACACTGTAATCGATGAATATCCAACAATCGCGGTGTATGTAGATCCCACGGACTCTGAGCTAGTTGAACCCCTTCCTGAAAAAGATATTTCACGGAGAAACAAACACGTTGCTGAAAGCCAATATCTTTTTCAAATAGTAAAATGTCAGGACACAAAAAGCTGTCTGCTGTGTCGAATTTCACCCTGTTCCTCTGGCTCAACACTGGATGGCCTAAAGACTGCAGGTCGACATCAATATACAGTAGATCACTCTTCGTAAATCTTTCTCTGAATATTTCAGAAATGCTACCACGCTCCTGCCAAGCTTTCAGTCCAACACCATACGACCTCTACTGTCCTTCAGTGCAATCCAAACTTTCCTCCCGTATGCGGAAAGTATTTTGCTTCAATCAGCAACATGGAGGCTCATACAAAATTGCCTACCAGTCAGTGTGGTCAAGCTAAAACAGGACTAAAAGAACATCCTGTTCGAGTTGTTGCGCGCCGACAGAGTGAGCTTATGGAAATTTTGCCAAACGACATGATTATGACCGGTGCTGAATTGATCGATGGGAATTACCTGGATCTAACTGATATTAATGTTCGTTAAGTAGGAAGTTTAATTTGCGGTGGATTGCCCATTACGGACGTCGTCCAGCATCTAGATCCCATTTGGGAGGGCGTTAAATAGACAATTTAAATGCACGGTCGAGTCACATTATTGTGACCACCAGCTAATATCCAGAGTAACGGCCGTGTGTAGCGCGGACAGCAGCTAGATGGGCTGGGAGTGACTCAACAAGGTGCTGGAAGGTGTTCACAAGTATGTGGAGCCATGCCGACTGCAGTGCATTTGACAGCTGCTGGGGGGTGCGTGGTGGAGGATTCATGGAGCGAACAACACGATCGACGTGGTCCCACAGATGCTCAATTGGGGTTAAGTCTGGGAAATTAGGGGGCCAGGTAAGTACTTTGAAGTCTTCATCGTGCTCTTCCAACCACTCTCGGACATTTCTAGCTGTGTGACAAGTCGCATTGTCGTGCTGGAAGATCCCATCCGCCCCAGAGGAGACAATCAGCATGTATGGGTGTACGTGGTCTGCAAGAATGGATTCATAACGAATTCGGTCCATACTGCCTTCCACAACTATGAGTGGACCCACGAAAACATTCCTCAGACGATAACGCTGCCCTCGTCAGCTTGTGTTCAGCCAGCAATGGTTGAAGAGTGTTTGTTCTCCGATGTTTCTCGCCTTATAGGCCAACGTCCATATGTTCGATGAAGCAGAAAACGTGACACATCGGAGATGGCAATCCTTTGCCAATCAGCGGAGGTCCAATTCCGATACTTCCGTTCAAATGTAAACCTTTTCTGCCGATGCACCTTCGTTGTAAACCTTTTCTGCCGATGACCATCCGTCTACATCGGAGCCTCATACGAGCAGTGTTCGCTGAACTGTCGTTTTAGACACACTTTCGGTAGCCGGACTGATAACCGGGACTGATTTACTCTGGCAGTTATTGTATGTTAATTCATCCCTCTCACCCCTCTAAGACCCTACCCTGTAGGTGACATTCATCCCTGGTTTTGCAAGCCGTCAAAACTATAATGAGTTCACGTGATTCATCTCGCGATGATTAAACCTTGAAACATGTCGAATCTACGCAGTTGATTGGCTGGCGAAAATCGTGTCGACAGTCGGCGGCGCATGCGCTTTAGGAACAACAATGACCATCTGATAGAGAAGTCATTGTTTTTCCTCTTTGTCAATCTCTCAATTGTATATCTCAACTGAATTAAAATTAGCTATTATTTCAATTTATTTTGCTTATTTTAATTTATTTCATGTTTCCAACGGAAATCAAAAGTTCTGCACACACCGAGGCATCGACTCCACCAGATGCTGGAGGGTTTCCGGAGGTAATGCCAGCCATGCCTGTTGCCACATTGTTCAAAACTACGCCCGAGACATCGGTCCAGAATACGTAGATGTGATGTTCTAAAAAAGTAGGTGACATCCCAGATAGCTTCCACAGGGTTTAAATCTGCGGACTTTGGGTGCCACTGGATGATTCCAACTTCAGATGAGTGTTCCTGGAGCCATGCCTGAGTGGTTGCGGCCTGGTGCGGCGGCGCATTATCCTCCTGGAACAGGCCATTGGTTGTAGGAGGCGCGAAGCTGATCAGCCAGCACATGCTGGTAGCGCGCAGCGATCAAGGACCTCTCCAGACACACTAAAGGACCTAATGTGTCTCCTGAGGCTCCCCAAACCATCTCAGAACTGCCACCGTCTTGAACAGAGCAGATCCGACACGACAGGGCCATGGCCTCATGCTGTCTTCGCAACAACCGCACCCTCCCGTCAGCTCAGTATAGCTGAAAACGGATTCATCTGACCACAGGACGCTGTGCCATTCTGCATAGTTCCAGTTTTGATATTGCCGGCACCAGGCGAAGTGTAATGTCCGATGGTTAGCATTCAACAGTGGCACAGGGGTTCGTGTTCGGCTCCCGTAGACCAGGGTATACCGCGTGCGCCATACCGTTCGTCCACTGACGCTGCTTTGACCTTCGACATTTGACCTGGATGTAATTTGCGCCGCCGTTGCCAAGAGGTCGATCTGTACGTCCCTGAATCGTCTACATCAACCACGGTCATCAATGGCGTGTAGTCTGCTACGTCTTGCTCTCTGGGCGCTGGTACGCCCGTCTATGGTATACTTGCAGTGCACCCTTGATACGGTGTCCTGTCGAGAATTTTCATGTTCGTAAATCTTGGGGAACCTGATCACTTCGCTGGGATTTACGAAAAATAAAAATAATAGAAAATAAATAAATAAAATACACAGAATGAAAATACTCGACAGTCCACGTTTCAAAATTGTGTTTGGAAGAGGCAGTGAGATAAGGGAATAAATGGCCATATTATTTACTTCACAACCCTGACCAAGCAATCAAAAAATTTCTTAAAAGAAAGGGGAATAATAGGCATTAAACTTCTTTTTTTCTTTTGGCCTGATTCATATTTTATTTTTCTCTTTAGTAAGTTATACAAAAAGTAAAAAAAAAAGAAAAAAAAGGGCGAGCAAAAAGACAGCATCAACCCCTTTTAGAAAACAAAATTATTCGCAGTTAATCACGGAATAAGGAAAAAGCGTTTCTGGAAAAAAAGTTGTCTCTTGAATTTTCATCACATGGTTCAAGTGCATTCCCCTCAGCAATGACTGAGGTGAGGAAATAAATCTTAGGTTATTGTGGTAAAAACAATGTTTTTTGTCCTAAACCATTATATTTGACTTCTTTACCTCCAAAAGTTATTACACGTGTACATTGTATACCATTAAATTTTAGTGTTTACAAATTTGGTACACATGCAAACAATAGTTACCTTTCTTCCGCTTTCAGGTGTATCTACTCGCCTAACGCAAACAATACAATAGTAACTTTTGGGAGTTTCCAAATTCAGTGGTGCATTTTATTTTTCTATTTTGTTCATGGCCTTAACCAAAATTTCAGCTTTGTTTCGAAATGCATCCACTTATCTCCCAAATTTTAATTTTCTGTAATTTACTTAGAAATTTCAATATTAGCATAAAACTAGTCTTTTGTTAATGACTTCCAAAATTTCTCCATAACACGGTTGACCTCGAGAACCCTAGTGTTCTTGCAACTTGCGCGTTAGTATGACTTACCTGTCTTGCGCCGAGAGTGCGTCCACGATCAAAGTCCCTCAGATCACCACGTTTTTTCATGTTCGTCGATTGCAATATACTGTTAGGAAGACCTGCTGTGCGGCTATTTATAGCCTGCGTTCGGTTTGGGTCTGTTGCACTCTGTTCAGGGGTTGCCCACATCAACTACCCATCACTCCTATCTCTAAAGTTTTCTCTACTGAGTGTATTTACACAGTCGAGTCACATTATTGTGACCACCCCCTACTTTTGACGTCAACAGCGCGTAGCCAATGAAGGAAGGCGCGTGTCGTGAGCTGGCTTGGAAGGTATATAAGGTGTGCTGTAGGCAATCTGAAAACATATCACTCGTGGCAGTCATGGATAAAAGGAGCGATTTATCAGATTGCAAAAAGGGATGATGATCGGCTTTCGGGCCAAGCGTAGCAGTATCTCTGAAACAGCGCAGTTTGTGAACTGTTCGCGTGCTGCTGTGGTTAAAGTGTATCGTGATTGGAGAAATGACACCATTGCAAATAAGCGACGTGAAAACTGCGGAGCACCACGTGCCATTGATGTGAGAGGTGAACGTCGGCTTCGAAGGTGCGTGAGGGCCGATCGACACGCTACAGTGGAACAACTCACTGGCCGAATGAACCAGGGGGCTGCCGAAAGTGTGTCTAAAACGACAGTTCAGCGAACACTGCTGCGTATGGGGCTCTGATGCAGACGGATGGTCACTGCACCTATGCTAACGAAGGTGCATCGGCAGTAAAGGCTTACATTTGCACTGCAGTATCAGAATTGGACCTCCGCTGATTGGCAAAGGGTTGATTTGTCCGATAAATCATGTTTTCTGATACATTGAACGGATGGACGTTGGCGTATAGTCTTCAGCCATTGCTGCCAGAACACAAGCTGGTGGGGGAAGTGTTATGGTCTGGGAAATGTTTTCGTGGCGTTTTCTGGGTCCACCTATATCTTTGGAAGGCACTATGAATCGAATTCGTTACGAATCTATCCTTGCAGACTACGTACACCCATACAAGTTGATTGTCTTCCCTGGGGTGGATGGGATCTTGCAGCACGACAATGCGACGTGCCACACAGCTAGAAATGTCCGTGAGTGGTTGGAAGAGCACGATGAAGACTTCAAAGTACTTCCCTGGCCCCTAATTCCCCAGACTTAAACCCCATTGAGCATCTGCGGGACCACCTCGATCGTGTTGTTCTCTCTATGGATCCTCAACCACGCACCCTCCAGCAGCTGTCAGATGCATTGCAGTTAGCATGACTCCACATGCCTGTGAACACCTTCCAGCACCTTATTTAGTCACTCCCAGCCCGTCTAGCTGCTGTCCGCGCTGCACACGGCGGTTACTCTGGATATTAGCTGGTGGTCACAATAATGTGACTTGACCGTGTATATGTTAAACCACAATTCTTGTTCCAATTTATAGCACGTGTCTGGAATAAAGGCACGCCTACTTGACTTCAAAAAAAAAAAAAAAAAAAAGTAACTAACTGAAATACACAAGTAACTAACAAACCCATCAATTTTTTTCTTTTTTCTAGCCACATCAAAGAAGATATGAAAAGGATCACAAAACTTCAAGATGATGGAGATCTGTCAACAAACGAAGCCCTGTTTTATTTTCTCAGGTATATTTTTATTTATAATTGAATCTGAAAGTTAGTGTTCCGTAAACAATGGCTATTAACTTTTGTTATATTCAGTGAAAAAAAAATGCTAGTGTAACCAATTGATTTTTTATGTTAATTCAACATTTAAAGGATTTAAATATTATGTGCGCACATTTTTAGGAAGAGAGATGTGCTTCAATAAGTTGCTGCTGAAAATAAAAGCCACGTGTTATAGAGAGAGCATCAGGTGAAAATAAAAAGTAAGTGTTTGAGAGTAAGCAGCAGATGGAAATCAAACCAAGTTTTATAATGTGAACAGCAGATGAAAATAAAAATCAAGTGTTATAGAGTGAGCAGCAGGTGAAAAAAGTGTTTAAACGAAGTGTTCTAGAGTGCGAGGAAGAGGAAAATCGAAACCAAGTGTTTTAAATTGAGCAAGAGATGAAAATAAAAACACTGCGGATAGGACTGATGGAAAATAAACACATCACAACAATGTATCATGCGGCTGACAAGAGTCTTCTAGAATCCCTAAGCCAGCACATACTAGGAAATATGCTTAACTCATTTGCAAAAAATTCTTAACCAACTACAAGCCTTTGATTGTCTTCTTAACCAAATACAGGCCTTAATAAGTTTGGGTTAGGCTCTGAAAGATATGTTAATATTAGCTTTGGTCGTGCACTCTGGTTTGCTCGCATACTTGGAGCCAGACTCTACACTTAAATCTAGCCAAAACTGTCCCTGTGTGTATTTGCTGGCTTATTTTGGAATTAGAAATCAGCAGTGTCTACAGTTCTGTTGACATTTTCAGCTAAATTATTGTCAGAAAATTTAATCTAAGTGACTAAAACGTAACATTTCAGACTATCGCATGGAAAGATTCAAAATTTTTGATTCCATTCTTAAATTAATAAAATTTTTCAAAAAAACAGCGACGTGATTGCATTTAGCAAGTCACATGTACATGTGGCGCCCTATATTTGCAGGTCTCAATACTGCCAAAGGAAAAGTTATTGATTCATAATATAATTATGTCTAAGTTTTAGAAAATATTGAGTACACTAGGCTATAATATAAAGTTATTTTGATCGATGCGCAAATCTTCATCCTTGCGAATATGTTAATTGTGAAGAAAATGTCTACAGAAGTTCTTACCATTGGAAACATAGGGCAGAATTTTTAGGTGGATCCGCCTTCAAAATGAACACATTAAAGGAAAAAGGAAAGGAATGAGGAAGGAAAAGAAAGAAAGAAGAAGAGGAAAGTCTCTTCGCAGCACTAAAGAATCCAAGGCATAATGATCAGTTTGTAAAAGAACATAAGAACACAATACATTATAAGAACGCAACGATCGATATATAACATCATAAGAACACAACGATCAATCAATACATGACATTTTAAGAACATAACATCATAAGAACACAACGATCAATCAATACATGACATTTTAAGAACATAACATCATAAGAACACAACGTCGATCAGTTTGTACCCAAAATTCAAGGGTCAAACTGCGTCCTCTAACCCACGATGAATCTGTTTCTAGTATGCAACGATCAAGGTATATCCAATAACCAACGACCAAAGTGCAGCCAGTGACTCTTCCCCAAGATGAGCCCAGTATTCGAGTATCATGTGACATCCACAGTTGAACTGTCAACTCATGCCCAGAATCCAGCGATCAAGTTATATCCATTTTCCAACAGTCAAACGATATCGAGTAACCAACGATCAAAGTATATCCAATAGCTGTTCATCAAGATGTGTGAAGCATCCACGGAGCAAATTACATCGAGTTCCCAACGATCAGTCTGTATCCAACCGTGGCATCCAGTAACCAATTGTCAGTGTTCAACTAGTTATGTATTCGTCAAACAACCAATATCAGAGGATTCAGCTACATCCAATAACCAACAATCAAGCTGTGTTCAGTATCCAGCGATCAAGCAATATCGATTTTCCAAAAGTCAAACCGTATTCAGCATTCAATGATAAAATTAAAACCAGTAAATAATTATGCGTCAGGCTGTACTGTACCCGGTGTCCGAGGATCAAGTTTTATCGAATATTTAACAAACTGTCTCCAGTGTCGAAAGGTCAAATGGCCTGTATACTAACTAATGATCAAAGTGTAACTAGCAGCAATGGATGGCGCTGTATTTAGCATCCAAGGATCAAGATACATCCAGTATTCAACGGTCAAGCTGTATCCAATTGTCAAGGATCAAGCTACATCCGGTATTCAACGATCAAGCTGTATCCAATTGTCAAGGATCAAGCTACATCCAGTATTCAACGATAAAGCTGTATCCAATTGTCAAGGATCAAGCTACATCCAATATTCAACGATCAAGCTGTATCCAATTGTCAAGGATCAAGCTACATCCAGTATTCAACGATCAAGCTGTATCCAATTGTCAAGGATCAAGCTACATCCAGTATTCAACGATCAAGCTGTATCCAATTGTCAAGGATCAAGCTACACCCACTATTAAAGTCTGACGGTCAAAGTGGATCCAATAACCAAATCTCAAACTGCGTCCAGTAATACATAATACCTGTAGCCAAAATTCGGCAGTCATCTTGAATCAGGCAAACGATCTAGTTAGGAACTAATAATTGTATTCTTTCTCCATCTCAGGCTGCGCATGAACATGAAAAAAGAATGCGGTTACTAGTCCATTACTGAAGTAAATTAAGACGTTTCTCTAACTTCTTTCCATCTGTCAAAATTGTTTTTCAGAGTACTTGAGATGATCACACATATTTTGTTACTTTGATTTTAAATTCATGCTACTCAAAATGGAAACTGTCTGACTAATTCAGCCTTTAAATTTGATTCTTTTATTTTTTATTTTCGGGGTTTGACGACCTTCTTGAGCACTTAGATGCCTATTTAAGAGGCATTTATTGCTAATTTAAGAACGCTGGCCACAGACAAGGGGCAGAACCAGCTCCGTTAGACAAACACAGTATGCATGTCTCATCCGAGTCCATATCACATGATTTTCCAGCTTGCCACTGAGCCGCGAAGACAGATATTGTCTTTTCACATTTTTTTTCACCCACGATTATCATAACTGCGCATTTCTGTACTCAATGGACAAAACATTAGAGATACCTAGCTAATACAGTTTTGATCCTCTTCTAACGCGAATAACAGACTGTACACGCCGAAGCATAGACTCCAACAGATACCGGAGGGTTTCCGAAAGCAATTCCAATCATGCCTGTTGCAGCATTGGCCAAAACCCCACCCGAGACGTCGGTCCAGGATCTATGTATGGATTTTACGTTCTACTTCACGGCATCCCAGAGAGCTTCCACAGGGTTTAAATTCGGGGACCTTAGGGGACCATTGGATGATCCCGCACGGGGATAACTGGTTTTCCAATTATTTGGGGAGCGGCGCCCCCACGGCCCGAGCTGACCATGTGCTGTTGGAGTTTGCAGGGACGGCTGTTCATCCAACTGTTGGGGAGTCGCGGCCCCACGATCCCGAGCTGGTCTTGTGTTTCGCTTTTATTTATTTTCTGCAGTGGCCAGTTGCCCGTGTTGTATATTCTACCTAATCGCCACCACGCTATGTACTAACACCCCGGTCTTGTGGTTTTGTTACCCTCCACTACTAACTGTTTATATTAACCGCTCAGTTCGTAGGTTGCTGAGATTCCGTTTAGGTTCCACTCCAGGGTTTTGTCTTCCTTGGATTACTTTTTCCCTTTTAGCTGGTTTGGGTGCTAGACCTACCTGCATGTTTGCCGCGTCGCGGAGACCCGTGAGGCGGAAATGGGATGTCTGGCGGCTGAGGTCGCAGGAGACCGGAGAAGTGCCTCCTGTGTACCAACACTCCTCTTCGACCCCGGCTTCGCTGTAAACGGGAGGCTAGAGACTAACCCACCTCTAGTCAGAAGTCCTGTACCAAGTTGTGTACAGGGTTTTAGCGGCTTTATTGTCGTATAGCACGGCAGGGTAAGCCCGGGGGCTGTGGGATCATGCTAAAGGTGTTGGCATGACGGTACCCGGAGGCCGAAGTGTCCGCCGAGTGCGTGTGATCACAGCCAACGGCCTATATCTGCAGCGTATAAGCTCCAGAACTGTGTCCAGCGTCATTTTCTTGGTATGCAGACCTCCAGTTCTCCCTTGTAGGGCTCGGTGGTGGGTGGAGTAGTCTGCAGACGAATCCTCCTCCTTTTTTCCATGGGTAAAAACAAACACTCCAAACTCAAGTCACCTGAGAAAATGATAGTTGACATCGACTCTCCTTCGTCTTCTCAACCTACCAAGTCCGATAACCTTAAACGATCTTTAGATCATGACCTAGACCAAGAACGTGGAACCTCTTCTTCGGCAGCTGTACCAGTCGCTCCGAAGCGTCGTCTCCCCTCGATTGCTGTGAATACGCATGCTACACACTTAGTTGTAGAATCCATCGATCCGAATGAGAGACTGTCCACCAGATCTCCCTTTTTCATTTCTAAAGCTTTGGACGCTGCGGTTGGCTCCTTGAAGTCTGTGAGGAAGCTTCGCTCTGGGGACCTGCTTGTCCAAACTTGCAATGTTTCTCAGAGTAACACTCTTCTGCACCTCACTAGTCTTCAAGGCATTCCTGTCAAAGTGACACCTCACCCGTTTCTTAACACCTCTCGGGGTGTTATTTCGGAGTTTGATCTCTTGCCATGCAGTGAGGTCGAATTGGTGAGTGAACTTGCAGATCAGGGTGTTATTGCTGCACGTCGTATGATGTTCCGGCGCGATGGTTCTTTGATTAAGTCTAAAAATGTAATCTTGACTTTTAACTCCCTGAAAGTTCCGACCGAAATCTAGGCTGGCTACTTGGTCTGTGGAGTTCGCCCGTACATTCCCAGTCCTCTGCGCTGTTCCAGGTGCCAGAGGTACGGGCATTCACAACGTTCATGTACCAGTTCCGCTCGTTGCGCAAATTGTGGCTCCAGTGAACATGACGGGGAAGGTTGCACTTCTGCGGCCTGCTGTGTTAACTGTGGTGAGGCCCATGCAGCTTACTCCCGCAACTGTATGAAATGGAAGGACGAGATGACGATCCAGCGCCTCAAGATCCTGGAAGGCCTTTCGTACCCTGCTGCCAAGGCCAAGTTGGGTATTCCCAACAACCGACAGCGTACTTTTGCCGCAGTAGTTCAGTCTCTGCCACAACCCGTGCAGCCCTTTGTCTCGCGCCCTGTAGCTCTCGACGGACTTGCCAAGAGATCTACAGCTGAACAAGCGACACAGGTGGATTTCTCCGAGCTCCAGCTTATTCGACCAGCTGACTCTGCGCCTTCTCTTTTGAAGACGACTGACTCTTCCAGTTCCCAGCAGAAAGCCTGCACGTGTGGAAGACCCGGTCCTAAATCCGCAAAGGTGTGCAGTGTCCATCCAACTGTCGCGGTCCAACTGACCAACATTGCAACTGTCCCAGACTCAGCGAGGTCCCCACCCTCAACCAACATTATAGAGGAACATAAGGGGGAGGAGAGTGACAGTTCGTCCCTCTCCTGTGACTCATCTTATGTGTAGTTGTGTTCGTTTTCGTGATGTGTTTTATCATTCTGATTCCTCAGTTTTACTTAATCGGCTAGTTTCTAACCATTGTACCATGTTTTTAATACTGTTTGTTTCATTGTCTTTTTTGGCCCTTCCATCATTCTCATGGTTCGGTTTTACTTGGTCAGCCAGATTTTGGGATTTATGCCACGTTTTTTTTTAATCCTGTTTGTTTGTCTTGTGTCTGGCGCTCTTTGGCCAAACATGGCCCTTGCGCCATAAAAATCAACCAACCAACCATTGGATGATTCCAAACTTAGATGAGTGTTCCTGGGTGATTGTTGTCCGGTGGGGTGGCGCATTTCCCTGCTGGAACGGACCATGGCCGCTGGAAGCACGAAGGCCGTGAAAGCGTGTAGGTGATCAGCCAGCACATGCTGGTAGTGGTCAGCAGCTAAGAACCTCTCCAGACACTAAGGGACCTGATGTGTTGTTTCATTAGAAGTCTTCCAAAACCATCGCAGAGCCCCGCCTTGAACAGAGCCACCACCGCCTTGAACAGAGCCACCACCGCCTTAAACAGGGCCATCACCGCCGTGAACAGAGCACCACCGCCTTGAACAGAGCCACCACCGCCTTAAACAGAGCCACCACCGCCTTGAACAGAGCCACCACCGCCTTGAACAGAGCTACCACCACCTTGAACTAAGCCACCACCGCCTTAAACAGAGCCACCACCGCCTAGAACAGAGCCACCACCGCCTTGAACAGAGCCACCACCACCTTGAACAGAGCCGACCTAGCACGACGGGGCCATGGACTCATGTTGTCGACGCAACCCTCGCACCCTCCTGTCGGCCCCGGTACAACTGAAAACGGGATTCATCTGATCACATGACGCAGAATCACGCTACAGAGGTCCAGTTTTGATGTTCTCGGCATAAGGTGAGGCGTAATGTCCGATGGTGAGCAGTGACCAGTAGCACACGAATAGGGTGTCCGCTCTCGTAGTCCAGAGTATGTAGCGAGCGCCATTTCGTTCGCTCGCTGACGCAGTTTGGGCCTCGGGCATTTATCCTGGATGTGATTTGCGTAGCCGTTGCCAAGCTATCGATCTGTACAAGCCTGGATAATCTACGTTTCGTTCGCTTATAATTACTGGCATTTCGTCCCGTACGAAAGGCAATTTCGCGGTAGGAAAATCCAGCTACTCTCATCCCAACAATCCTTCCTCGCTCAAAGTCCGTCAGGTGTTCATAATGCGACTTTCTTCGGTGACTGAACATAATGAGACACAAGAAACACCCTTTCGACTCAATGTCAGCTCTTCACTGATTGCGACATCTCGTTTGCACTTTATACCCAAGACCGGAGTGTTCAGAGGGCGCTGCTTCGAAATCTCATAGGCATTTTGACTGAGGTTTTAATCTTTCGCATGTCCCAACCTGTTGTACATATCCTGCAGGTTTCAAGCTAATGCCAGTAGTTATTCATGGTGTGGCAATTTTCACAAACAGTAGTGTATAAGCCTATTTTAGACGTAAAATCTAAAACGGTTAAGAAAATTCAACAGTGGCTGAGAAAAATGGGCATGTCTTTATGACGTTGTGGCCAGTTAATCCAAAGGAAGACGAAGTACATACGTTGTTAGTGACATCCTGTCGCGATAAGATGTCCAGATCGATATATCTGGGTATCTTATCGCAATTGACAGATAGAGATAGATATATATGATAGATATGCACTGAAGTGCCAGAAAAACTGGTTCAGACGAGCTTATGCAAAATACATAGCAACGTCACCTAGTGCGTATACACAAAGTGGCCACTTTATTATGACCACCTGACACTTTTAAGCAAATGAGCTATGGCTGCACGCTGTTGGCGCCAAAGGGCGAGGCTAGTATAAAAAGGGAAAGCTTAGTGCTTGCGACAGTAGTAGAGGTGATTTTTGGGTGACGAGATGGGTAAAAAATGTGATTTGACGGACTTTCAACGTGGGATGATTGTAAGAGCTCGGAGCCATTGAGCGAGTATCACCGAAACCGCCGCATTCGTGAAATGTTCCAGAGCAGCTGTTGTTAAAGTGTTTAAAGACTGGACTGTCAGCCAAAAAACTGGGTCTCTACGTGCAACGTGTGGTCGTCATCGACTAATGACTGCTCAGGCGGAACGGAGAGTGTCCAGACTGGTAACAGACAACAGAAGGGCAACAGTGCAGCAAATTACAGACCATCTTAATCAAGGATCCCCTCAAATTATCTCTGCACGCACTGTTCGCCGCATCGGTTGGGATATGGCAGCCGAAGGCCTGTTCGAACACCTTTGCTGTATGCAGTTAACAAGAGAAAACGTCTCCAGTATGCACAGGAGCACGAGGATTGGACAGTCGATAGTTGGAAACAAATTGTGTGGTCCGATGAATCACGTTTTCAGTTGCACCATGCCGTTGGCCGAGTGAGAATTTGGCGGAAACAGCACGAAAGCATGGACCTCAAATGCATTGCTACAACCCTTCAAGCTGGTGGAGGCAACGTTATGGTTTGGGGAATGTTTTCCTGGCATGCTTTGGGCCCTTTAATTCGTTTTGATCAACTTCTGACTGGCACATCATATCTAAACATCGTTGCGGTTCAAGTGAATCCTGTCATGCGGATGGTTTATCCCAATGGCGATGGCTACTTACAACAAGATTGTGCGTCCTGCCATAGGGCTCGTATTGTACAGCATTGGTTTCAGGAACATGCTGGTGAGTTTACTTTGCTTAAGTGGCCCCCACAATCTCCAGATCTCAACCCCATTGAGAATTTGTGGGATGAAGTTGAACGAGCCATCAGACAGCTGGATCCACAACCCTGCAATCTCACATTCCTGGAAAGTGCTATTCATAAAGCATGGTCTCAGATTCCACAAACCACCTATCAACATCTCGTGGAGTCCATGCTACGAAGAATCGACGCAGTATTAAAGGCAAAAGGTGGCCCAACGAAGTTCTGAGGGGTGTTCATAATAAAGTGGCCACTCAGTGTATAAAACGACAGACATCCTTGCCAGCTGTCAGAGCTGTTTTCTGCATGAGAATGACAAGTAATAACGATTTAAGCGATTTTCAACGCGGTTTCATAGTTGGCGCTCGTGAGATGGGCTATAGTATTTCGGAGGTAGAAACGAAGTTCGGATTTTCATGGACGACCATTGCAAGGGTATACCGTGACTACAAACATTACGGCAAAACCTCCAACCTACGATACCAGTGTGGCCGTGAAAAGACATTGGGTGAACGTGACCATCGTCGGCTGTCAAAAATCGTTTTACGCGATAGGCGTGCAACACTCTCGCAGGTATAATCGGAATTCAATGCTGGAGCCTCAACAAGCATCAGCGTCCGGACTGTGCAACGTACCCTGCACGATATGGGCTTTGGGAGACGACGCCCAACTCGAGTCCCCTTGATGGGTGCACGACACAGAGCTATGCGCCTCGCTTGAGCACGGCAACACCGCCACTGGACACTTGATGACTGAAAACAAGTAGTCGGGTCTGACGAGTCGCGTTTCCAACTGTATCGGGCAGATGGAAGGATTCGTGCGTGGCGCAAACCCCATGAAGCCATGGATCCTGCCTGTCAACAGGGAAATGTACCGGCTGGTGGGGGGGGGGTCTGTAATGGTATGGGGTGTGTTAAGCTGGACTTTACTGGGACCCCTGGTACGTCTACAAACGTCTGTGACTGGCCAACTCTATGTGCGCATCCTTTCTGACGAGGTACATCCGTTCATGTCCTGCATTCATGCTGATGGGTTGGGCCTGTTCCAACAGGACAATGCACCTCCACACAAGTGTCGGGACACCACATTATGGTTAGAGGAGCATTCATCTGAGTTTGGGTTGTTGCTATTCCCACCCAAGTCGCCATATCTGAACGTGACATTTGGGATGCCATGCAACGCGCTATCGAACACAGGAATCCGAGATCTCGGAATACACCCGAATTGTGGAACGCTCTGCAGGAAATATGGTGTGCATTGCCTACAGCATATTTCCAGAAGCTAGTGGAGTCCATGCCCCGTCGTATTTCTGCAGTACTGCGTTCCCGCCGGGGACCAGTTTTTTCTGGCACTTCAGTGTATGACTGATAGATCGCGATGATAGATATATTGTTGTTAGTGATATCCAGCGTGTTTCGAAAGGCAATGGAGTTGGTTTGTATGGCACGAACCATAAATTTATTTGTGTTCCATTAAGGAATTAATAACTTTTTTAATGTATAGTCTAAGTATTTTTTTTTAAAGTTTATGTTTATTTCTTGAATTAGGATGCATGACTTTGACGACAATGGAAAGCTAGATGGTCATGAACTAATTGCCGCAATAAGACATTCTGCTGAAACCGATCACAAGTACGTCATGCCAATAGAAGAAATTGAAAGTAAGTATTGAGTTACAGAAAGTATGGGCTGTGTGATTTTTGTTTATATCATACAACCTACGAGAGAGTTTTATTGTTTTGTAACCTTACCTCCGAAAGAGTTTTATCTTTTTGTTAAATGCGACTTAAAAATCGTTTGATTTAATAAGAATTAATTAACTAACATTAGAAAATATGATTTCAAAACCTCCACTCCGCGGCATCCCAGAGAGCTTCAACAGGGTTTAAATTCGGTGACTTGGATGGTTCCAAACTCAGATGAGCATTTTTCAAGCTATGCCTGGGCGGTTTGCTGCCCAAGGGCCGCAGAATGCGGCCAAGGCCACGAAAGTTTGTAGGTGATCAGCCAGTACACGCTGGTAGCTCACAGCGGTTAAGGTTCTCTTTAGAGTACACTAAAGGACCTAATGTGACCTATGAGAACGCTCCCCATACCATCACAGAGCCAACCCCGCCTAGAACATAGCGGACTTGCCACGACTGGGCCATAGACTCGTGGTGTCGACTCCACACCCTCCCATCAGCTCGGAAACAGGACTCATCGGACCACACGACGCGGCGCCACTCTGCATAGCGATGCACTGTTGGGAAGCCCTTCTATCTGCCTATTTATAGGTCCAGTTAACTGGACCTATAATAGGCTAGGCTACAATCGCCGAGGCTATGCAGAGTTACAGCGCACTTTGCATAGCCTCGGCTCCCGTAGCCCAGGCTATGCACAGTGCGCTGTACCTTTCGTTGTCGCCGCTTGGGCCTCAGGCATTTAGCCTGGTTTTGATTCGCGCGGCCGTTTCTAAGCGGTCGGTCTGTACGAGCCAGGATGGTCTACGTCGATCTCGGTCATCAATGGCGTGTGGTCGGCCACCACTATTTCTCTGGGCGCTGGTAGTACGTTGATGGTACGATGAATGACTCGCGGTACACCCTTGATACGTTGTCCTCGGGAACCCTAGGGTTCTTACCACTTGGGGCGATAGAATGACCCATCTGTCTTGCGTCAACGCGTTCACAATCAAAGTCTCCCAGGTCACCACCGTCGATTGCGATACACCGTTGGAAGCCCTGCTGTCCGCTATAACGAAGTAAATTTCTCCGTCATTTTTGGTCCACGCCGGGGATCGAACCCGAGTCCACTTATTCCTGAGCAAGTCGCTCTACCAACTGAGCTACGCAGACGTTCGTTCTTGCTGCTATCTGCCTTTATGTCGTGTGCGTCCTGGCATGGCCCACGGGTCAGCCGTGACCGTGAATCGTTGCAGGCAGCCATCCGCTGTAGAACGTGCACTTGAGAACTCCCAGTCAATCAGGTGTGTGGAATGCAACGTCACACACATTTTTCTTCGAAGCGCTAGAGAAGGGATTCTCTTATTTTTCTTATCTCGCGGTGTGGAAAGAACATCACACCATTGCGAGATCAGATCTTTAACGGCCGGGTCATCCGGAAAGTTCCGGCGCCATTATAACGAAGTAAATTTCTCCGTCATTTTGGTGCACGCCGTTGATCGAACCCGAGTCCACTTATTCCGGAACAAGTCGCTCTACCAACTGAGCTACGCAGACGTCCGTTCTTGCTGCTATCTGCCTTTATGTCGTGTGCGTCCTGCGGGGCAGGCACGTAACACCGCCTATTTATAGTCTGGGTTCGGTTTGGATCTGTTCCAGGGACCGCGGATGTCCTAGTGGTCAGTTCGTCATTGCCACGAAAGAACCTCAGGTTCGATCACAGGCAGGTGCGAACGCTCGAACCACTAAATATCAGCCGTTCGTCGGATGGGCACGTTAAGCCGTCGGAACCCCGGGTACTGGCTCCCCGGTTATAAATAAGGTCGTCTTCCTCCCCGTTTCTACCTCGCTTTCGTGTCACTTTCCTACCAGGCACTCTAGCCCAAATATCCGAGCTTCCTACTTCTAAGGGTAGTTTAAGACCTGGGGTCAGACACTCCCTTCCTAAAATCCTCTAGATGTGATCTGATCTGGATCTGTTTCAATGTGCGCGGGGGGTGCCCATGTCCACTTCCTATCACCCCCTACTGAGTGTCTATGTGTTAGGTGCTTGAATTAATTCCCGCTGTTGCCCAATATAGCGCAGAAGTGGTTCGCTGTGACCCGGGCCACACGTGACCTCACTTGCGCACGCACGTAGCGTCTGTAGTCTCCGCGAAGCAGTGTGTGACACGCGATCGGAGGGCACAGAACACGAGTTTGTATCGCATTCACCATGTCTAGTTTCGTACCAAAAAAGGAGCATTTGCGGGAAGCATTACTCTTCTGCTTTCATCTCAAGAAATCTGCAGCGGAAAGTCATCGTTTGCTAGTGCAGGCCTAGGGGAACATGCCCTATCGGAAACAACATGCAGAGAGTGGTTCCGACGCTTCAAAGACAACGAATATGACGTGAAGGACAAAGAGCGCCCTGGGTAGCGGAAAAAGTTCGAAGATGGTGCATTGGAGGCCTTATTGGACGAGGATTCATGTCAGATGCTCCACGAGTTGTCTGAAACACTACGGGTCGATGAGTCAACGGTTAGCAAACCTTTAAAGACAATGGGAATGATCCAGAAGCTCGGAAACTGGATCCCACATGACAAGGTTATTCTTCTCCACAAAAACGCTAGACCTGATGTCGCCAAATCCGTAACGGAACTCTTGGAGGCACTTGGCTGGGACTTCTTACCCCATCCGCCTTATTCCCCGGACATTGTTCCCTCGGTCTTCCATTTGTTCCGGTAGCTACAACATGGCCTGTCAGAGCAGCACTTCCTTTCTGTCGCGGATATCCAGAAATGGCTCGATGAATGGTTCGCCTCGAAAGAACCTGCATTTTTCTACCGAGGAATCCATTTGTTACCTCAACGGTGGGAAAGGGTCGTAGCTGCCAACGGACACTACTTTGAATAGACTATCCTGTAACGTTCTGTGGCAACACACAGGTGTTTGTGTGGCAAAAAACAGCGGGAATTAGTTCAAACACCTAATACATATAAAATACATAAAGGGTTTTTAATCTTGAACTCGTTTCTTTTTTCAAGAAAAATAGAGATAAAACAATGGGATGACACGTGAAATTCACTTCGTTATGTTTAACAAAAACATTTCTCGTAGAAAACTGGTGTTTGCTTAATAGGTTCAATGCATGAAGTGACTGCAAAATGGTGAGTTGTAAGATGCATTTAACGCAAAACTGGAATGACACAAATTTTGTATGAAAGGGATGATACATCAGTGTCATGCATTAACAATTATAGAAGCACCAAAGCCGCTCCAGTCCTCCTTGCAGAAGTTTCTCATCATTAAAATATGTCGTATTCCAATGACAAAACCACACAATCCGCAAATGAAAATCTTCGTTAAACATTATGCCAATGAAGTATTATATTCTCTTTAACCTGATATAGGAAATAGTTCATACCAACTGTTTATCATGCTGATCATGAGCGTCTTTCAAGCGATCTTTAACGGCTACTATTGAGATAGATGATACTACCAAGGTTAGTTAATAGATGATAAGGTTATGCTCATTCTGCGCTTCTGCATTGCTTTGTGACGTCACTGTCCAAATCGTTATCGTAAGACTACCTTAAGTGGCCACGTTTCTTTGCATCTGTACCATAGCAGCGTGTCGGAATTATTATTCGTAAACCAGCTGGAATAATCTTCATAAATTCTACCAGATTTTTTAACGCATAATGTTTACAATTTTTAATTTCAAAAATTTGGGGAATGATGGTTTTCTTATTCCTCATAAAGGAATTTTAAATTCTTTGTTATATGACAACTGTGCGTTTTCCCTTCTAAATTTATATAAAAACAGCGAAAATTCCCCTTATAACTAAAGTAACATTTAACAGTATGAACGTTTTCCCGCCCTTTACGTAACAAAAATGGTGGAGTTGTTTTTGAAATCTCCGTTACTAAAATATTCACATGACTATGGATTTCTTTTGTATTTAATGTAAATGTGTTTTTACATAAGCTCTTGTTCTGTGTCTGAGTTATAAAAATTATTGACAATTCATCTTCCTCCATAGCTGCAGTTCGGATATACGATTCACATGTTAGGACAGTGACGTCTTTCAATGACGTCACGATTATTCGTCTGCGAGGAAGCTGCGATGAGCAAACCTTACTGTCTTATTATTAGCCTTGGTTAGTACTGTATATTCAAGTTATTAAACACATAATAGAGAAACATTTAAATACGTTTCATAATTTACGAAAAAGTCGTCTGCCCGTTCAATGAATTTGTTTTCGATCATTTTATTTTCGATAAAGTCGTTTTCGATAAAATTGCTGCTCCCGAGAAAACACCTTAAATTTTTCATCGATATAAAAAAATAGTTCCCAACTAAATTAAACTCTAAGAGAGATTTATTACTTTCTTGTTTGTGCGTTTGCTTTTACTTCTCTTAAGATCTTCATAGTAAAAAAATATTTTTTTTTTGTTTGAAACGTTTATAGATATCGTGGATAGCTTTTTCAAATACGACGATAATGTTGATGGCTTCATCAGTTACGCTGAGCTAAGAAAGCATCTATCAGAACCACAGCAACAATGAAAACGAGGTTACAGTGATTATCAAAGAAGTGCCAAGAACAAGCAAAGTGCCTCTTTCCCTCATATGAGCTAAATAAATGAACTATTTTATACATTATATTTTTGTTTTTGTGCATTAGAAACTTTATGTGGCTCATTGCTACCATCTTGTTCTCTATACAAAATGTCATGTCTGAACAAAAAGTTTTAAATTTTTATTACTGGATAATTATTTGTTGCGATACAGATTTTATTTTTATTTTTTTCGAGAAATGTTGGAATTTTTGTGCTTGAGATGAACATGTAAAAATCGCGCAAAAATAAATAAATATCTTCCAATTCTTTTGTGTCAGTGTGTAATGACAACATAAAACACCAACAAGCAAGGAGAACCCGTTTTCTTTGTTATTATTTGTTTTGTTATATATTTTTTCGAACACTTGTAACCTTTGGGCACTGTGTATAAAATTAATACACAAGATATACACCGCTGAGCCATTACATTATAACCACCCCTGCATTGAGAAATGAGCGCGCCTGGTGACCGAACGGTGGCGCAGGTGATGATCAAATGGAGAGGATTTTAGGAAGGGAGTGTCTGACCCCAGGTCTTAAACAACCCTTAGAAACAGGAAGCTACGAGATTTGGGCTATAGTGCCCGATAGGAAAGTGACACGGAAGCGAAGTATAAAGGGGAAGGAAGACGCCCTTATTTATTACCGGGGGCCAGTACCCGGGGTCCGACGGCTTAACGCGCGGGTGCCCATCCGACGCACGGCGGATATTTAGTGGATCGAGCGTTCGTACCAGCCTGAGATCGAACCTGAGGTCCTATCCGCGGCAGTTACGAACGTTGCCCCCTAGGCCATCCGCGGTGGTGCAGGTGAAGTTCACAGAGCAGAATATATATACAACCCGAGGGCCAGCTTTCGGTTAGTAGAGTGTTCGGAGTCAGAATGGAAAAAGCTGCCGATTTACCGGAGTTTGATAAACAACAAATGTGCGATGGCGCGGCGCCACGGAACTACGATCTCGGAAACGGCGCGACTTGTGGGTTGTCCACGCGCCGCTGCTGTGAATACGTAGCAAAAGTGGTGCACAGATGGTCAAAGGACGAACCGTCGTTCAGCTGTGTGTCGTCCGCAGCTCATTGATGCCAGAGGGGGCGGAGACTGTCGCGCATTGTTCACAGTGACCGCAGGGCCACAGTGCGACAAACCCCCCACAGCTACAACAGCGGTGATCAGGGCAATGTGTCACAGGACACCGTGACACATTGCCCTGATCACCATTTTCTAGCAATAAATTCGGTGCCGGCGTACGACTTACTGCCTACTCAGGTGGACAGAAACAAAATAAACACTAGGACAGAAACAAAATAAAAAAAAATGACATCCAGGTGCCCTGTGAAATAAAGAAATATCCACACAACTCATCCTCTTAAAAACGTTCTCACATATTTTCAAGATTTTTCAATATTACTAACATTGAACGCTATTATCAAGTATCACTATTACGTGTGGAGAAAAAAAAATAACATTATAGTAAAATCAGGTGTAATGGGCATTTAGGAAGGGAAATAGAAAAAAAAAGAAAATCAAATTTGGAATATCCCATAATGTATTTCTAAATCATTTGGAACCTCCACGCAAAGTAATCTCCCCTTTTTTACGCTTTCCAACCGTAGGTTGAAGAAGCGTATATGCTCCAGCTTTGTCCGTCCGTCTGTCGGCACGATAACTCGGGTAAAAATCGTTCGATTTCGATGAAATTTTAGTATGTGGTAGGGGACCACCTGGGGACGAACCCTATTGAAAATGGACGAAATGGGGTCAAAGGTCACGGCATAGGAGCGGGATCCATTCCATTGCCCTTATGCGTCATAACTTGCGTAAATATGGTTCGATGTCGATGAAATTTTAGCATATTGTAGGGGATCACCTGGGGATGAACCTTAGTGAAAATGGGTGAAGTGAGGTCAAAGGTCATGACATAGGAGCGGGATCCATTCCATTGCCCTTATGCGTCATAACTTACGTAAATATGGTTCGATGTCGATGAAATTTTAGCACTTGGGAATGAACCTTATTGAAAATGGGCGAAATGGGTTCAAAGGTTAGGACATGGGAGCGGAATCACTTCCATCGCCATTATGCGTCATAACTTAGGTAAAAATTCTTCGATTTGGATGAAATGTTAGTATGTTGTAGGGGCCTGCCTTGGGACGAATCCTATTGAAAATGGGCGAAATGGGTAAAAGGTTAGGACACAGGAGCGGGATCTATTCCATAGCACTTATGCATCATAACTTACGTAAAAATTCTTCCATTGCGACAAAACTTTATCATGTTATTTCGGAGGTATACTGAACCGGTTCTGTTAAATATAATTGAAATGAGATCAAAGGTCAGGGCACAGAACCGAGATTTGTTCCACAGCCATTATCCTCATAACTTGAGTAATGATTTCTGATATGTTGGAAAGCGTATTATAATCAAAGCATTGCATGATTTTACTTAGTTGTTTTTAGTCGCACTGTATATTTCTATCACCTGTGAAAACACAAATTTGTCGGTGCAGAAGATCGAACTCGCCCCTCCTTGCTCTGGAGCCAGTCGTTCTAACCAACTAAACTTCACCGACGGAATATATCGCTACAGATTTCTCGTCTTAACACGTGCTTCACCCTGTAATACGTCACATCATCTCTCTCTCTTTTAATTTTAATTTTTCGAAGCAAAGAAGGTAATTTTATTAATTCCAAACGATGTGTGGAATTAATAAAAATTTCCACAATTTTCGAACTACCCAACGCCCAGTAGATCCGTTTTCCACAATCGGGCACCAATGCGAAATTCCCAAATTTGTCGGTGATGGAATCCGCTCTCCGTAGCAAGTTGCTCTAACCGACTAAACTATACCAACAGAATGCAACGCCACAAATTTGTGGTCTTGACACGTGCTTCACCCCTGCAGTATGTCACACATCTAAAGGAAAATTATATTTTTAGAAAACCCTTTAAAATCCTTCATGTGCATATTTACTAAAAGGATTAGTTTTCGGTTGCGCTTTTGATTTATAAAGATGAACTTAGTCTCTTTATAAATTGTCCGAGTGGTTGGAGGCACGGGCTACTGACCATTCGTTTGAGTATAATGAGATAAATATTGAAATGTGTATAATTATTACATTAACTCAGTGTTTCACTGGAGACCTAAATTATTAATTTAACTTAAAGGTTGCTTTCCCGCATAAGCCTCAGTCTTTCGTAATCTCTAAAAACTTAATTAGGCATAATAAAAACCACTTCTGAAATTTAAGCTACACTGTGAAAAATAAGTGGTGTGAATTCACGGAAAATTTCTGAAAATAATGTGCAGCAAAGTTGCCTGTAGGTATCCGTGTTTTCCAGAAATTTCTGTTTTTAAAAGTGCCCGTTTATTTTAACTTCCGTATTTTCAGAGATATTCCGCAGACTAAAATTCCGTTTATTTCAGAAAAGCCCATTTCAGGTTTTCCCGTATTGAAACTGAAATTCCGCAAAATCAACCCCCAAATTATCCTTCCGGTGAGGTCAGGATCGAACACCCGTCGTCAGAGCTGGCTGAACAGGTAACTTGCGTCTTCAACAACTGAACCAAAAACGCTCGGAACACTGAATCATCTACATCGTAAAACAAATCGCGCGACGATGAATTTTTTGTCATTAATTTGAGTGATTTACTCGTTTTCTTTTCCGTTGGAGCTTATTATATTTCTGAATAAGTTTGCAATTTTTTTTTCTCGTACGAGGACTTTCCACAAATTTAGTATTTATCAGCGTGATTTTTCGAAGCAACATAATTTTTTTAAACTGACAATGAATTTCATTTATCTTTAAAAAAGGTGAAATGTACTTTTATAGTATTATTTCAAAACAAAAAACAAACAAACAAAAAACAAACCAGCTCCTAAATATAGAATTTACTCTTGCTAGGTATAATAGCTTTTGTCTTAAGTAGTCCAAAGACTGATACATAGACATCGTATAACCATCTGTACAATAAGTTAAGTACCTGGTTTACTAAATATAAAATTTACTCTTGATAGCTATAATAGCTTTTGTCTTAAGTTGTCCAAAGACTGATACATAGGCATCGTATAACCATCTGTACAATAAGTTAAGTACCTGGTTTACTAAATATAAAATTTACTCTTGACAGCTATAATAGCTTTTGTCTTAAGTTGTCCAAAGACTGATACATAGACATCGTATAGCCATCTGTACAATAAGTTAAGTACCTCGTTTACTAAATATAAAATTTACTCTTGATAGCTATAATAGCTTTTGTCTTAAGTTGTCCAAAGACTGATACATAGACATCGTATAGCCATCTGTACAATAAGTTAAGTACCTGGTTTACTAAATATAAAATTTACTCTTGATAGCTATAATAGCTTTTGTCTTAAGTTGTCCAAAGACTGATACATAAACATCGTATAGCCATCTGTACAATAAGTTAAGTACCTGGTTTACTAAATATAAAATTTACTCTTGATAGCTATAATAGCTTTTGTCTTATGTTGTCCAAAGACTGATACATAAACATCGTATAGCCATCTGTACAATAAGTTAAGTACCTGGTTTACTAAATATAAAATTTACTCTTGATAGCTATAATAGCTTTTGTCTTAAGTTGTCCAAAGACTGATACATAGACATCGTACAATAAGTTAAGTACCTGGTTTACTAAATATAAAATTTACTCTTGATAGCTATAATAGCTTTTGTCTTAAGTTGTCCAAAGACTGATACACAGACATCGTATAATCCATCTGTACAATAAGTTAAGTACCTGGTTTACTAAATATAAAATGTACTCTTGATAGCTATAATAGCTTTTGTCTTATGTTGTCCAAAGACTGATACATAAACATCGTATAGCCATCTGTACAATAAGTTAAGTACCTGGTTTACTAAATATAAAATTTACTCTTGATAGCTATAATAGCTTTTGTCTTAAGTTGTCCAAAGACTGATACATAGACATCGTACAATAAGTTAAGTACCTGGTTTACTAAATATAAAATTTACTCTTGATAGCTATAATAGCTTTTGTCTTAAGTTGTCCAAAGACTGATACACAGACTTCGTATAATCATCTGTACAATAAGTTAAGTACCTGGTTTACTAAATATAAAATTTACTCTTGATAGCTATAATAGCTTTTGTCTTAAGTTGTCCAAAGACTGATACATAAACATCGTATAGCCATCTGTACAATAAGTTAAGTACCTGGTTTACTAAATATAAAATGTACTCTTGATAGCTATAATAGCTTTTGTCTTATGTTGTCCAAAGACTGATACATAAACATCGTATAGCCATCTGTACAATAAGTTAAGTACCTGGTTTACTAAATATAAAATTTACTCTTGATAGCTATAATAGCTTTTGTCTTAAGTTGTCCAAAGACTGATACATAGACATCGTATAGCTATCTGTACAATAAGTTAAGTACCTGGTTTACTAAATATAAAATTTACTCTTGATAGCTATAATAGCTTTTGTCTTAAGTTGTCCAAATACAGATACATAGACATCGTATAGCCATCTGTACAATAAGTTAAGTACCTGGTTTACGAAATATAAAATTTACTCTTGATAGCTATAATAGCTTTTGTCTTAAGTTGTCCAAAGACTGATACATAGACATCGTATAACCATCAGTGCAATAATTAAGTACCCGGTTACTTACAGTAACAGAATATATATATATATATATTAAATAGCTGGTGCACAAAATTGGGGAGAGGAGAAGAAATACCCTGTACCACAATAAACAAAATTCTTGCGATATGCTATCCACAATATCCGATCTCGCTACGGAACTTCAGAATGCGACAGACGATTGAAATTTAAAAGTTAATCAAACCTGAAGTATTCTCACCAATCGGTCATATTACCGGTAATTTCTCGTCGTACGGATACGGAAAAGGATAATGGATTTTTCCCGTTAATACACTGGCGGAAAGTGAAAAAAGAACACCAAGAAGGAGACGTCTTATACCAACGAATTTTATACAGCATAATAACGGAATACAGAGAATAACGTGATCAAAACATTATCGCAAAATACAGTTGTATTTGCTGGTAAACTGAAAAATAACATTTCCATGTAACATGGTTAATACGAGGTTGAACTGCCTTGAATTGCGTCACACTGTGCAATTCTGGCATGGAGTCTGTTGTACAGATGTTGGATGTAAGTTTGGGGTATTGAGTTCCAAGCATCCTCAACCTGGACGCGTAAATCGGGGATGGTCGTGGCTGGCCGTGGAGATCGGATAAGTCGTCCCATAAAATCCCACACGTGCTCAATGGGGGACAAATCCGGTGAACGTGCAGGCCATGGAAGTTATCTCACACCATGTTGCGTTGCACGTGCCGTGTGTGGGCGTGCTTTATCTTGCTGGAAAACACCACGATGGACCGACCTTACAAATGGCACAACAACGGGCTGAATGATGTTGTTGATGCAAGAGGTGCTGTTTAACGTACCCGGTACAAACACTAGTTGTGCACGGGAGTGATAGCTGATCGCTCCCCACATCAGGAGACCAGGTGTAGGCCCTGTGTGTCGCTGGCGGATGCAAGAAGGGTGGAGGCGCTCCCCTGTGCGTCTGCGAACACGCATACGGCCATCGGAGGCTCCCAAGCAGAATCTGCTTTCATCGCTGAACACGACAAATCGCCATTGCGTTCTCCAGTGCAGACGTTGCAGTGCAGACATTTCACATATTTTCCACCACTACAGCCGTTCCTGACGGTGGGCTGGAGTCACATGCCAGAGGCACACGTACACATTGCGTACACATGCCAGAGGCACACGTGCACGGATTATTCGCACAGTCACCTCAGGTACAACGGCAGCTCGGATTTGCGTCGCAGTGGATGTTCTGCTTGACAACGCCGTTCTTCTTATGCGTCGATCGGTCCGCTCATCAGTCCATCGGTGACTCCCGGTTCCACGTCTTCTCGTGTGGGAATGTTCCTCGGACCATCTACGCCACCATCGTACCACCACCGATACTTCCCGTCCAATTCGCTCCGCAATACGACGATACGACCACCCGGCCTCGCGGAGTCCGACTAGACGACCTCGCTCAAAGTCCGATAACTGCTGAAATCGTACACGTCTTCCATGTCCAGGCATTGCAGCTTCTTCAGGGTCTTCGCACGTGTCCGTACGCCGACGACTGATTACATTTACTTCGCCGTACTCCTTAAATACCACCGACGATAATTTGCATATTATGCCGTACTGTGGCGTAAGCGCTCACCGGTTGGTCCCGAAAGTAAAATCACACCTACGTAAACTCGACCCCATTAACATATGTAAATTTCATGATCGTCCGCTATTTCCTTCTTGGTTGTTCTTTTTTCACTTTCCGGCAGTGCATATGAAAGGAATTGCGGGAAGGTTTCTGAAAATTCAGGATTTTCATCTCTAAAACGGCAATTTACCGTCAATGTAAGAAAGAAACTGCGAAAAGGTTTCTGAAAATTCACAATTTTCTCGTAGTACGAAAAGTCCGTTAAATTCAGGGGTTTTTTTTCGTCATTTCACGGAAAAGGTTGTATCAATTCGTTAATTCACGAAAGAAACGACGGAAATTTGTCCGTGAATTTCAGAATTTTTTTAACAGTGTAGGCTATAGAAATGAATTAAATGATTTTCAGTTTAAATAGTTTTATTCATCAGGTTTTCAGCACGCCAAACACTAACTATCACTAAATAGTAGTTACACTGTTAAAAATAGGTGGTGTGAATTAACGGAAAATTTCTGAAAATAAGGTGCAGCAAAGTTGCCGGTAGGTGTCCGTCTTTTAAAAAAATTTCCGTTTTTAAAAGTGTCCGTTTATTTTAACTTCCGTATTTTCACATATTTTCCGTAGTCAGAAATTCCGTTTTTTTTCAGAATAAATTCGTTTCAGGTTTTTTCGTATTTAAACTGAAATTCCGCAAAATCAACGATCGCGTATTTTTCAGCCCGCATCCTAGTTACCCCTCCCGCTGCAGTAAGGACCGAACCCCGGTCGTTTGGACTGGTTCAACAGGTAACTCGCGCCTTTAACCACAGAACCATAAACACTCGCGAATCTGAGTCACATATATCACAAAAAAAATTGCGCCACGAATAATTTTTTTTTTTTTTTTTTTTTGTCATTAATGCGAGTCAGTTTGTCATTTTATTTTCTGTTGGAGTTTATTATTTTTCTGAATAGGTTAGTGACATTTTTTTTTTTTTTTTCTGTAGGTGGGCTTTTCACAAATTAAGCATTTTTCATCATGATTTTTTGAAGCAACAAAATGCTTTGCAACTTAATTTTTTGAAACTGACAATGACTTTCAGTTACCTTAAAAAAAGGTGAAAAGTACTTTTTTATAGTATTATTTCACAAAAGAAGCTCCTGAATATAAAATTTACTCTTGATAGCTATAATAGCTTTTGTCTTAAGTTCTCCAAAGACTGATACACAGACATCGTATAATCATCTGCACAATAAGTTAAGCATCCGGTTTCTAACAGTAACACAATATATAATAACTAGCTGGTGCACAAAATACGGGAGAGGAGAAGAAATATCCTGTGCCACAATAAACAAAATTCATGCGATATGCTATCCACAATATCCGATCTCGCTACGGAACTTCAAAATTCGACAGACGATTAAAAGTTAATCAAACCTCAAGTATTCTCACCAATCGCTCCTATTACCGGTAATTTGTCGTCATACGGATACGGAAAAAGTGAGAACGGAGTTCTTCCGTTAATATACGAAAGGAATTGTGGAAAGGTTTCTGATTCCAAATTTTCCGTTAACACATCTCTGAAACGGTAATATAACGTCAATATACGAATGAAACTGCTGAAAAGGTTTCTGAAAATTCAGAATTTTCCCGTGGTACGAAAAGTCGGTGAAATTCAGGTTCCTTTCTGTCATTTCACGGAAGAGGTTGTAACACAAATATGCTTCGTTAATTCACGAAAGAAATGGCACAAAGTGGCTCGTGAATTTCAGAATATTTTTTAGTGTACATCGAATTGCACTTGTACAGGGTGTTTCACTCTCTCTCATCCCCTGATTTTCCCTCCTAACTTGCAAACTAATGGACGTAATTCAGTGAAATTCGACATGGACCTACCTTGGTGAATGAGAAGCATGGTCAGCAAACCGCCGAGGACAGCGAACACGCAATCGGTTTTAACTTCGCGCAGGCGCGTCACACGGGCTACGGGGCGTGGTTCTACCTAAGTGGGCACCTCAATTCCCAGAATAGCCGTATTTGTGCTAATGATAATCCTAACACCATGCATGAGACACCTTTTCATGGTGAAAAACTTGGGGTGTGATGTGCTCTGTCGCGGCGTCGTATTATTGGCCCAATCTTCTTCCATACAGTGGTGGATACCACAGTCTACATGGAAATCTTCCATGAGTTTGTGAATCAGTTGGACGACGTGAAACTCCGAACTGGCTATTTTCCGCAGGTTGTTGCCACCTGCCACACCTTCAGCATGGCTGAAATTGTTTCCTTCGTTGAAGATCGTGTCCTTTCAAAGGGATTTTGGCCTCCAAGGTCGCCTGACCTTACCTCACTAGATTTCTTCCTATGGGACATGCTGAAATGGACTTTCACGGACTTTCATGGAACTGCAGGAAAACTTTCGACGGGAAATTGAGGTTGTGACTCCCGATGTGTTGGTAAATGCCTTCCGTAACATGGAGAGGCGTGTGCAGGCATGCTTTGATGTTATTGGCGACCTTTTTCAACACTTGCTCTGAGATCATCATGCTTCTCACACTCCAACGTAAGTCCGTGTCAAATTTCATTGAATTACGTCCATTAGTTTGCAAGTTATAAGGAAATTCAGCTGCCGAGAACGAGTGAAACACCCTGTACAACAATCTTTCGTACCACGTACTGCAGATATAGAGCTCTATCTTTCCACAAATCAACTTAGCACACTGAAGATCATTTTAGCGGAAAGATTTAACATTGTAGCATGCGGAACATTGTACACATAAGCTCTTATCTTTCGAGACTTCCTGCGTAGTTGACAGGTATAGTTGCCAACGTCAAACTTCATCGAGAAGGAATCTATGGCGATCAGTGAGAAAAAAGTTCCACGTGAAGAAACTAAATTTGCATTAGAATAAAGGAACTCAAAGGAAGGTTAGGGTACACATCACACGAGTTGGATCTTGGATCGCGATTCGAGTGAGGCACACTGCAAAAAAAAATTTCTGAAATTCACGAGCCACTTTCCGTCATTTCTTTCGTGAATTAACGAAGCATATTTCTGATACAACCTTTTCCGTGAAATCACTGAAAGAAACCAGAATTTCACGGATTTTTGGTACCAAGGGAAAAATTCTGAATTTTCAGAAACCTTTCCGCAGTTTCTTTTTTACATTAACGGTAAATTACCGCTTTAAAGATGTGTTAACGGAAAATTCTGAATTTTCAGAAACCTTTCCACAATTCCTTTCGTACATTAACGTAAACATTCCGTTCTCACTTTTTCCGTATCCATATCACGACAAATTATATACCGGTAATAGAAGTCATTGGTGAGAATACTTCACGTTTGATTAACTTTTAAATATCAATCGTCTGTCGAATTTTGAAGTTTCGTAGTGAGACCGGATATTGTGGATAGCGTATCGCATGGATTTTGTTTATTGTGGCACAGGATATTTCCTCTCCTCTCCCGTATTTTGCGCACCAGTTATTTATTATGCATTGTGTTACTGTAAGAAACTTAGTACTTAACTTATTGTACAGATGGTTGTGCGATGTCTGTGTATCAGCCTTTGGACAACTAAAGACAAAAGGTATTATAGCTATCAAGAGTAAATTTAATATTCAGGAGGTTTTTTTTTTTTGTGAAATAATACTATAGAAAAGGACATTTCATCCTTTTTAAAGACAACTGACAGTCATTGTCAGTTTAAGAAAATCAAGTTTCAAAGCATTTTGTTGCTTCGAAAAATCACGATGATAAATGCTTAATTTGTGAAAAGTTCTCCTGCAGAAAAAAAAATAAAAAAATATTAGAATCTTATTCACAAAAAATAATAAGCTCCAACGGAAAATAAGATGACCAAATCGTCCACATTAATGCAAAAAAAAAAAAAAAAAAAAAAAAACATCGCCGCGCAATTCGTTTTACGATGTTTGTACCTGAGTCGAGATTCCCAGCGTTTGTGGCTCAATGGTTAAAAGCGTGCGTTGTTTGCTAGACCAGCCCACGCGACGGGGGTTCAATTCTCACTGCAGCGGAAGGATTATATGGAGTAATGGCTGAAAAATGTAAGGTTGTCGGGATTTCAGTTTAAATACGGAAAAACTTGAAATAAACGGAATCTCTGACTACGGAAAATCTGTGAAAATACGGAAGTTAAAATAAACGGGCACTTTTTAAAACGGAATTTTCTGAGAAAGACGACACCCATACCGGCAACTTTACTACTCGAATTTTTCCGTGAATTCACACCACTTTTTTCTATAGTGCATTTCTGATGTTTTTACCCCAAGTCGCAGGCTTTGCTCCTTCTAAACCATCCTAAATTAAGGGAACTGGCGATTTCTTATATCTGAGAATTGCTCATGCTGATCGTCAAAATTCCGAAATAAAACCAAAATTATTACCCTAAACACGATCGCAGACGAATGGTGACGACACGGAACGTGATAAGCATAAGCAAAATGGTTCTTTACCCCAGTTGAACTAAAATAAAAGGAGATGACGATGCTTAATTTTGACTACGATGACTTTATAAAAATGAAGTCTGCAGCGCAAAACATTGTCGTGGTTGTGACACGTAAGCAAGCATCACTGTGTAGTTGTTTTTCTAAGACATCGTTCATTGCACAGTTAGTCGCTGTCGTTAGTCAGATATAGGCGTGTCGGCAGATGCTAAGATTGTCAGAGAAGGCACTACGTTAACCACCTGTCATATCAGCGGTGCTACAGTTGAGCCCTGCAGTCTTTATCTGCCCAACTTTGTCATCAAGTGTCAGATACGTGGAATTGTACATAATGGTAAGAGGAAACCCATTGCTCTGGATAACCGCTACAACATTCTACATATGGACGCAAGATCTCCTGACCGCAGCTCATGACCATGGCTACATGACGTTCAATTCACCTGACGTTACCGCAATAAGGCAGAAATGGGGAGTCAAGGACATCGTCCGAGATTTGGAGTAATTATAAGTTAAAACCATTTTTGCTTTTTCGCTTTCTCAGCAATTTCTCACAAAGCCTTATTTGTTTGAAAAATTTATAAAATGAAATGAAAGTTTTTCGAGGTTAGAAGTTAAAAATCTGTTCATTAGTTCGTTAATAAGCAGCCTTTTATGGAATTGTTTTGGGTAATACGGTCTCCTAATTTATTTATTTTTTCATCAGAATATGCGGAGCTTAAAACAACTGCACGAATTTTGTTTACTACGTATGATGGTATACAATTTACTTATTAACTCTCTCTCTCTCTCTCTCTCTCTTTGTGGTATTTAAAATTTTCTATTATTAGTATGAAATGGATATATATTTTTTTCTTTTCGTAAAGTTTCCCGTTTGAATAAAACTTGGTTGCGTTTACGGAAATGATTTTGAATTTTCATAAATATGCATATCTCCTCAAGTTTAAGCTAACGAAAAAAAAAAAAATATTTGTTTAAGTTCTAACAAAAGCATTGTTTTGGAATAATTGATTTTTTTTCTCAGTTCCAGGAACAACACATTTTTTTAAAATAAACGAGATTATTAAAAAGGTCAACATTTATTTACTTAACGCATTTAATTATAAGTACAGTGCCCTAATTAGAAATGCTTGGGAACGAATGCTTTTGGCATTCTGGAATGTTAGAATGGTGGTATATAAATTGCGAACTAAAATCAGAACGCCATTAAAACTATATATGTAAATTGCGAACCAACACCCATGACCCCTATATGTAAATTGCGAACCAAGGCACGTGACCCCTATATGTAAATTCCGAACCGACTTCTCTGAACATCTGCTGGAATTACCTAAGCTAGCTCGTCTGTTTTGATTGCTTTGCTTTAGATATATCTTTTGTTGTTCGACAAGTTTTACGATGGAAGTGACGCTCTCGATCTCCGAAAAAGGAAAAGATCTGTTAATCGTAGACGCCTACACTTGCTGCAAAATGAAGATATTTTCGTGAATACAATGAATTAAGTACAAATGTACATATGCTAAATATGGAACATCACAGAAAAAAAATTAACATGGCCCCTGCGCAAGAATAACAAACTAGTTTTGCTGTTTTCGTGAACACATTGCTTTAAATTGTTTTACATTGTTTTAATCATTATTTTTTCATACTGTTTTATTTTTTGATATCGTCAGAATGGGCGCAGAAAAGTTGGTTCGCAATTTACAAATCAGGTCCAGAAAAGTTGGTTCGCAATTTACACATCAGGTCTAGAAAAGTTGGTTCGCAATTTACACATAGGGGTCTTGTCTCTTAGTTCGCAGTTTACGTATAGGGGTTGAGAGCGGTCCGATTTTAGTTCGCACTTTACACACTCCGGTTAGAATGCCTATCAACAGCCAGGTTATTTCCTGTTATTAGTACCATAATTCTTCAGCGTCAGCTTATGATACTATGTTTAAATTAAGAGATGTATGTTTTAGGTTTTAGTAAGGTATAAAAACAAGCACACAGAGCATTAAATTCAAAAGGTATATGCTTTATTTTTGTAGATTTTATGTAGAGAATGTAAATAAGCAGAGCATCAGATTTAATTGCAGTTGGATGTAAATGAAAGTAATTATGGAAAATGTGTTAAGGGCAAGGCAAGCATCATCAGAATATTTTAAACGTTCAGGAAGTATTTGCTCATAAGATGAAGATGCGCTGTGTTACGCGGCTCTTTTAAAATGTTTCTTACAGAGTCATATGCCTCAGAAGCAGTAATTTTTTTACGTTTTTTTTATTAGAGGTTTTGTTTTGTTTTTTCTTTTCAAAATTATGTATTGGACTTAGTTGACAGATACATTAATGTATACAGGCAGACAGATACAGTATAGACATTTTCAAACATGGTACACAGTATGTCAAATGATCAATGTACACAGAGAACCAGTGTTGATCAAGTAACACATGAAGAACTAGTACTATCAAACATGGTACACAGTAAGTCAAATGATCAATGTACAGAGAGAGAGAGATAGAGAGAGCCAGTGTTGATCAAGTAACACATGAAGAACTAGTACATATCAAACATGGTACACATTACGTCCAACGATCAATATACAGAAAGAGAGAGAGAGAGAGAGCCAGTGTTGATCAAGTAACACATGAAGAACTAGTACATATGAAACATGGTAGAGAGTGTGTCAAATGATCAATGTACGTAGAGAGAGCCAGTGTCGATCAAGAAAACATGAAGAATTAATACATACCAAACATAGTGCACAGTAGGGTGGAGCGAAAAACACATTTTTTTATTTGAAACATCACCATGTGCAATAGTCGCGATTTTATTACTGAAATGACCCCCCCCTCCCGAAATATGGATGACATTATTTGATATCTTAGGCTGCCCCAAGAACCTCGAAGTTTGAAAGTTATAGGGGAAAATGGTTTAAAAACACCCACTTTCTCCATTTTGTAAATATAAAAAAATACTGTGTCACCATGTTATTTAATATCACCTTTGAGTGTATATACACGGGTTTCAGCAGACGTCAGTTAATTTCTTAGGCTTCCCCAAAGAGTTCAAGATTTGTCATATTTCTCCAAAAATGGCATAAGTTATGTAAATATGATAGACACCAGCCTTAATTAGTAGCATAACTTGAGGAGTGAGTTTATTTCACTTGGAAATCAGACTTTTTTCAAAACTTGGCATCCAAAAATTTGCTCTGATGAATATATATCTTGCAAGAAGGCCGCACACATGAGCAGAAGAATCTGTTACAATCTTAACCATCCTCTCTACTGCCTGAGAATGGCAGGGTATTTTTGTAAATTCGTGGCAAGAACTTGGATATTTATCCGACTGTAGTAATTCCAGAAGCTCATCGTCTTTCCATTTCCGTGTGATGGGAGGCTCAGTCACATTACACTCTTGCCAGTTGATTAGGTCGATGTAATCATTGCTCTGGAAATTCAGCTTAGGAATCCGAAACTTCCTAATGGTAGTTGTTTGTTCGGAAGATTTCCTGGCCTTCATGATACGTCGAACAGTAAGCTCACGGACATAACTTCTGTCGTCAAACAACTTTGCAGCGAGCAAGTTTTCTTCATGGGCAAAATACGCGTTGTCTTGGACGACTCCTTTTACAATATCCTTTAAATTATCTGGTAGATACTGAAACCTAGATATAAAAAGCAGCAAATTTCTTGGACCATCTTTACAGGTACCGTTACATTTGATCGTGAACCACGATGGTGCATATACTTTCATTATGAAAGTGGTTAATAAGACAAGTTGTGGAGTTAGATCACTATTTCCAACATACAAACGCAGAATGCGATTTGCGAGGGTCAGCCAACGGAAATGTGCAAGTGCTCCAGGATCCCGATTTGCCAGATCTTGTGGGCAATCACCTGCTGAAACTGCCTTACAAATTTCCCACAAATAAAGTTGAACCGAGCTAAGATCTCCATAGTTAATGTCGGACTGAAGCGAAAATTCAATTTTCTGGAAATTAACGATAGGAAGGTTTGCGCACGTCTTCAGGCGCTTTCCAATCAATCCACTAACTCCTCTTGGACCTGATGTTTTCCCATCAAGTGCTTCAGTGAGGTGGCGTAAAGGCAGTTCATTAAAATGAAGTTGACATATAATCCAGTGTACGGAAAAATTGAGCTTCTCCTCAAGGCGCCTAATTACACCTGCATTTGTGCTGGTATTAGTCACTTCCAATAAAGACTAACTCCGACAAGTCAAAGGCCTTCTGGTCCAATAAGCTGAAGATACCGTCAGAAATGTCCTTTGCAATCCTGCTCTTCGGTTAAAAATGTCCCAAATAGACCGAACCAGGTTCTTCAACAAGTGTAATATGCTCCTCCCATTCTTTTCGCTTGTGCAACTTGCCATCATCTGTCTGTGTATTCGTAAGAGTTTCATCCCTTCTTCCGTCCAAAAATAAAGCTACGATCTTGCGACCAGTCAAGTTTACCTCATCTTGAATTGTTTGACGGGTCTTTTTCCTTTCTCGTCGTACTTTATGCCGGTCAATAACAGAAACATTACATTCTTTCGAATGAACCGGTTCACTTACATCATGAAGCAACGCCGACGCAAGATCAGCTGTCGCTCGATCGCTGATGCCTCGCCTATCGCACTTTCTAGAAAATGCAAACAGTGTCATCTGACGCCTAGGTTTCGAAAAACGACGTGGAGTGAAATCGCAATCTTTCTCCGAGGCTAACAAATGACTAGGACCCGGATCGTCTGGTTTTCCTGCAGAATTAGTATTTGTATCCTTTTCTGAAGGATCATCCTCGACTCGCAGGGCCGATTTCAGTGATGCAGTTTTCTGTAATTTCCTACGGACATGCTCTTCCCTATCACTCTTTCGAGCTGATCTTTTCTTCATTACACTGGTGGTTTTCAAGCCCACCTACTATCATTCTTCTGTTTGTTCTCTGGTCCATCAAAAAGTCTCGCTCTTTCACGGGTACTATTTTTGCAGAGCTGCATTTGCAGGTTCTAAAACATTTGCACTTGCATGAGCATATGTCAAAGATACGTTGCGAATCTGCACGAAATTGTTCAATCTTCTTTCGGTAGGTTTCATTCATTCTTACAGCATGTTTTTTCAGCTTTCGGATTTCAGAGTTGTATGCGGTAATACGCTTTGCAACAGATCTATGGAGAGATGTCGGAAGAGATGCTTTCTTCCATATACTTAGCACTTTGTCCGCGACAATATTTGCTATTTCTGCTGCATCAGGCTCATAATTTGAACCTTCCTGCCTAAGAGTATTCCTCACAAGGTAGTAATGGCGCATTACATCTTCGTACGTAGGCAACACATTTTCATGCATCTCCTTATAACTCCCGAGGATATCGCAATCAGCTTTATTTCTTGTTTCAGCCATTTTAAGTAGTTGGACGACAAAACGAAAATACCGGTACGATCCAATCAACGTCACTAGGAGTGAAAGAAACTGTTGCATCATTATGACGCAAACCCGCCAACACTCTCTCCCAAACGGACCTGTGCGACTGTAATGAGATGACTCAGCGAGTTCGCAAACAGAGCTCCGCTGTGAGAGAGGGGGTAGGCTGAGATAAAAAAGGTAACAAAAACAAAGCAGAGCGCAAAACAGCAAGCCATGTTTCTTAAAAACAAAAAGAGGTTTCCAGAAAGTATGAGAGGGGGAGGGGGATTGTTAATGTTAAGCCCAAATTGGTAACAATAAGGCTGCTGTCGAACTTAATGCTTACGCAACTTATCATGCCATTTTTGGCAAAAATTACATACTTTAAGGGATCTGGGGAAACCTAAGAAATTAACTCATGTCTGCTGAACGTTTACCTGTGTTTATACACTCAAAGGTGATATTAAATAACATGGTGACACAGTTTTGTTTTATATTTACAATATGCAGAAGGCGGGGGGGGGGGGGGGGTTTAAACCATTTTTCCCTATAACTTTCAAACTTCGAGGTTCTTGGGGCAGCCTAAGATATCAAATAATGTCATCCATATTTCGGGGGTTATTTCAGTAATGATATCGCAACTATTGCACATGGTAACGTTTCAAAAAAAAAAAAGTGTTTTTCGCTCCACCCCAGTGCACAGTATATCAGATGATCAATGTACACAGAGAGAGCCACTGTTGTTCAAAGAACACACGGAGAGCCAGAGCCGAAAGACAAACACAAACATCCACCTCAACGAGATTCGAACCCGGACCCTTGCCGCCCCGGTGGCGCAGTGGTCTAAGCAATGGCCTCTGATCATTCGTCCGAACGGGGTCCGGGTTCGAATCCCGGTGAGGCATGGATGTTGTGTTTGTCTTACGGCACTGGCTCTCTCCCTTCCCTAGAACCAGTAACCCTACATTAGGGACGGGCGACTGCTTATAGTCCATTGAGTTGCTCACGGTAGTCGTTAAACCTCCAACCAAAAAAAAAAAGAAAAAGAACCCGGACCCAACTAGGGCGAATGGTCAGAAGCCAGCGATTAGACCACTGCGCCACCAAGGCGGCTTTCTTGGGCTGTAGCGGTCTCAGTTTGCATTTTATAAACTGACTTGATTTATTTTTCCATCACGAATAACGTTTCATTAAGTCTCACATATTTTCTACATATCGTATACGGATATTTCCCCCACTGTGTTAATATACGAGAGTCATTTCAAACGTTTTGCACACTGTGTGTTATCTCTTAAGAAACGAATTTATTTCACCACATACCTTTACAGGTCTTCGAAGTAATCTCCACGTTTCTTTATGACAGGCGTCTATACGTTCATTGTTGAGATGCTCCTACATCTCAACAATAGAAACACCTCCATTGTGGAGACGTAGGAGCATCTTGAATCGAACTGAATCGTTTCCCGCGGAGTGGCTTCTTCAGATTTGGGAACAAGTCATAGTCTGGTGGGTTCATGTCAGGACTATACAGCGAGTGGGGAAGCAATTCCCATCCATACTTTTCCATAATGTCTCGTACTGTACTGGCAGCATGAGGCCTCGCGTTGTCGTTCAAAATTATGACACCAGCTTCGAGCATGTCGGGCCTTCTTTGGCGAATCTTTGGGTAGACAAGAAGCTATAGACATGTTTGCTCCATATTTGGGTAGACAAGAAGATATAGACATGTTTGCTCCATATTTGGGTAGACAAGAAGCAATAGACATGTTTGCTCCATATTTGGGTAGACAAGAAGCTATAGACATGTTTGCTCCATATTTGGGTAGACAAGAAGCTATAGACATGTTTGCTCCATATTTGGGTAGACAAGAAGCTATAGACATGTTTGCTCCATATTTGGGTAGACAAGAAGCTATAGACTTGTTTGCTTTATATTTGGGTAGACAAGAAGCTATAGACATGTTTGCTCCATATTTGGGTAGACAAGAAGCTATAGACATGTTTGCTACATATGCAATCTCTTCACGTGTTTTCCGTCGTCGCCTTCCAAAATGCCATTGACGATTATCACAAAAGTGTCGTCCGTTGCATCTGATGGCCGGCCGCTTCTTGTGTCGTCTTCGATGCTTTTCCGATCTTGGCGGAAACCAGAAGTCCACAGTGACACTGTTCTAAGATCCACTACACTAACCCGACAAACTTCACACAAAGCTGTATAAATTTCGGTAGAGGATTTTCCTCACAAATTTTCAATTTTAATGTAGGATCGCTGGACCTGACTCGCCTTCTTCCTCCATTTCTATGCGGAATGTTTAGGATCACGAACAAATTAGCCAGCAAACGTAGACACAATTTTGTATACTGAAGTCTGACTCACAACTGGCGCAACGATTGGAGTAATTGCATCATCCTACGGGCAGCGCCTGATCAGTATGCAAAACTTCTGAAATGTCCTACGCAGTTATCTTCACTATAATCACAGGTATCTCGATACAGAACCACTTCAGCTATTTTCACCATCAGTCAATGAGTAGAATTTTACACTTCATCTTAACTATTTTCATCACGATTGCCTTTATTCAGAGCCATTTCAGCTATCGTGAAAACATTTCTTATTTCATCATCATCATCATTGTCAATCATTATCAATCCACTGCTGGACGAAGGTCTCCCCAAGTTTCTTCCACAACGATCTGTCTTGTGCCAGTCTCCTCTAGGTTACTCCCACATACTTTCCAATTTCTTCCACCCATCTCCCATGTGATCTTCTTCTGGGTCTTTCCCTGTCCCTTGGAATCCAATCTAAAATTTCGGCTGTCCATCGATGGTCTGTCCTTCTGGCAGTATGTCCAGCCCATTGCCATTTCAGGGATTTAACTCTGATCATGATGTCTTCCACTCTTGTCATTTTTCTAATCCACGAGTTCCTCTTCTTATCTCTCCTGGTTACACCAAGCATGCACCTGCCCATGCTACTTTGAGTTGTCTGCAGCCTTTGTATGTCTCTTTTAGTTAAGGTCCACGTCTCTGCACCATACGTAAGCACTGGAAGGATGCATTGATCAAACACTTTTCTTTTAAGACATAATGGCATATTGCTCTTGAAAATTATGCTGTTTCTTCCAAAAGCTCTCCAGGCAAGTTTTGTACGCCGATTAATTTCTTCATCAATGTGACCCTCACTTGATATCTGCTGTCCAAGATAAATGTATGTGTCTGTTATCTCCAGCTTTTCTCCATCAATAGATAAATCTTTATTTCTTGTAAAAGCATTGAACATCACTTTTGTCTTCTGAAAGTTCATTTTTAATCCCACTTCTTTACTCTTGTCAGCAAGTTCCTGTATCATACTCTGCAGCTCTGATGGGGTAGTTGCAAAAATGACTACGTCATCAGCAAAACGAAAGTGGGTTAGATAATCTCCATTAATCTTTACCCCTTTGTTTTCCCAGTTCAGTGATTGAAAGACATGTTCCAATGTGGCATTAAAGAGCTTCGGAGATATGGTGTCACCTTGTCTCACTCCCTTTCCAATTTTTATGTGTGTTGTATTTTCAAACAGCCGAATCTTTGCACTTGCATTTTCATAGATGTTATTAATAGATATGAAAGTATATATACTTCAGTCAATAAATTACTTTCCTAATTAGGTATAACTAATCATTTATTTATTTTTTACTAGCCGAGCTTTCGCACCTGGAGGGCTTTTTCAAGTCTTCATCCAACTGTTAAGAATAAGTTACATGATTTGAAATATAAACAAAAGATAAACGTAACAAACATTAAGACAATGGTCATGAATCTACTTCCGCGTGCGTCAAACGCTATTGCATATTAATCATTCTTTCTGCCATGTCACATATTTGATTTTAAATTGATTAATACAATCGATAAAATGTTAATAAATAATAACATTGTACACATAAAAATTTTTTTTCCATAAATTTGGAAGTTCGAAAGATACACTCTCATTAGATATATTCGTCGTAGACACAATTTCAATCCATTCTCTTATTGCCGATTCATATCTCGTAGTGTATGTTGCAACGCACTTTGTTTCGTCCCAATCAGGTCTCGCCCCTTCAAATAGTACTTCTCTTATTAGGGTTGAAACAGACTGTTCATTCTTCAAATTTCTTTTGTATTCTTGTATACGAACCTTAACCGACCGATTTGTTAGTCCAATATATAATTTCGTGGTTCCGCCTGGATATTTTAGGGGTACTGAGTAAATTCCCGCTTTACCCGATATTTCCACTCTATGTTGGGAGCTCTTTTAGTTTCTCAATGAGTCACTTATTGATCCTGTTGTGCGGATACCAACATTGCATTGGAATTTCTTTAATACATTTTTGAAGAAAAAGGTGATTCTCAATACATATTGTATAAATGGACGATGTCATCACTCTTTCCACGTTATTTTTTAAACAACGCATAGCGACTGAAAAATTGTATTCCGGCACTGCTGGGATCGAACCCCAGAACACTCGATAACTAGTCGAGTGCGTTCGAATTTACGCTACAGCGCCAACAATTCTCAGCGCCATGCGTGGTTTATCAGTCAGCATCTGACTACACGAATACGTATTGATGGTCTCAGCAACTGAGATGTAGTCATCTGGTGGCATTTAACGCAACAGCTATTTTAATTGTAGCTGATAAATTCAAAGGGCGATAGAAATGGTTAATATATATCAAATACGTGGAGATAATGTAAATGGACGATGTCATTACTCTTTCCACGTTATTTTTTAAACAACGCATAGCGACTGAAAAATTGTATTCCGGCACTGCTGGGATCGAACCCCAGAACTCTCGATAACTAGTCGAGTGCGTTCGAATTTACGCTACAGCGCCAATGCAATGTTGGTATCCAGATGACGACATCTCAGTTGCTGAGACCATCAATACGTATTCGTGTAGTCAGATGCTGACTGATAAACCACGCATGGCGCTGAGAATTGTTGGCGCTGTAGCGTAAATTCGAACTCACTCGACTAGTTATCTGGGGTTCGATCCCAGCAGTGCCGGAATACAATTTTTCAGTCGCTATGCGTTGTTTAAAAAATAACGTGGAAAGAGTGATGACATCGTCCATTTACATTATCTCCACATATTTGGTATATATTAACATATTGTATAGCTCCTACGAAATTCAATTTCTTATCGTTCGGCGTTGTGCCCGTTTTCTCTCTCACTCTATGTACTTGGTTTAATGTTATATCCATACTTTTCCGACTGTATCCCGCTGGTAACAGTTCATTCATCACGTTTTTAATTTCTTTCGTACGAAGGGATTTATTCGAACATACCAAGAACGCTCTATGAAATCGTGTCCGGAAGGCTGCCATCTTGTATGACCATGGGACGTATGAACTTGTGTTCACGAAATTATTCACGGCCATCGACTTGTAATATACTTCCGTGTTAAATTTTTTATCATTTTTTTCTACTTATCACTACATCCAGGAATGCAATCTTGCCTTCTTTCTCAACTTCCATCTCAAATTTTACAAGTATGTTGCTACTTAAGGAGTTTAGCCTAGTCAAAAATTTATCTACTTCGGTACTCCCATGAGGCCAAATGAACAATATATTATCTATATATCTCACCCATGTGGACAGCTTCTTGTCAAAAGTACTAAATATTTTGTCCTCTAATAGTCTTAGAATTGCTTCTGCTAATATCCCTGACAGGGGTAAACCCATGGGTGCTCCTATTATTTGTTTATAAACTTCATTCTTATATGTGAAGTAATTGTAGTCTGTAACTACATTCATTGCACTCTCAATGCTTGCAAGAGCACTGTCTGTGTAGTGTCCAGAATTTCTAACCCAGTACTGAATTTTCTTGGCCTCTGCTACTGGTATTGTAAGAAAAAGCGAATACATATCAAGGCTGCCCAATATATCTTTCTTATGTATACTCCAACCTTTGCTCTTGTGAATCAATTCCTTTGTGGAGTCAATAGCCTTATCAGAATTCGGTAATTTTTTTGTTTTTTTTAATTGCCCTACTTCTTTGTAGACCAATTGTGGGGCACCGTCGTTTTGATACGATGAGGCGAAGTTTTTCTCCCGGTTTATGGCTCTTCAGTCTTCCGAATAAATTAGGTAGGCATGTTCCAGGTGGTATTTTTGGGCCATACGACAAATCCTTTGGTAGTTCTGGGAGTTTATGTACACTGCTGGCCACCCAAAATGCAACACCAAGAAGGAAGCATCCCATTGGCCTGAAATTCGCAGCATGCGTCGCCCGCGAGAGGACATCCAAACGATTAGCATTGCAGGGCATATGCAAATCATGTGCGCCCGGCACAGCCACCGAGAAGCACTATAAGAAGGGTGCACAGAAGGAGGGGTGTAAGTAGTGGAAGTGTGTTGTGCTGCCGGACCTGTGCGTGGGAAGCTTCCTGATGCCTCGTCGCAGAACACGGCAGTCATTCCAGGACATTTCGGAGTTAGACAGAGGACAACTGAAGAAATAATGAGAAGGAGTAACAACTGAAGAAATGATGAGAAGGCGAATGAATAATTAATACAGACATTTAACGTGGACCAGGAACATCAAACAAAGATCTTCGCTCTTTCCACGTTTATAAGTGAGTCACGGAAAAATTCTCATTGGCTTACCACCTTTGGTGAATCTCCAGCATTGTGCGGGGCTTCAAGAGGCAACCTGCCAAATTGGCTTGGCAGTTAGTGTGTGTGAGTCTAGAGGAATTCGAGGCCGCTGTGGTGTAGCGGAAGCATATCCGGCGCGTAAGTGGAAGAACCTGGGTTCGTCTCCCGGTGGCGGCCAATGAGAATTTTTCCGTGACTCACTTATAAACGTGGAAAGAGCGAAGATCTTTGTTTGATGTTTCTGGTGCACGTTAAATATCTGTATTAATTATTCATGTAACTTATTCTTAACAGTTCTATGAAGCCTTGAAAAAGCCCTCCGTTGAGGTACGAAAGCTCGGCTAGCAAAAAAAAAATGATTAGTTACACCTAATTACGGAAGTTATTTATTGATAGACATGGGTGTATAATATTTTATTACATATATACTTCAGACATTGTGAAACATTTTATTCTGAGCAATTTCAGCTGTTTTCACCAATAATATTAATGAATAAAATTTTACATATAATGTTCATGTTCACTGTTTTGATCACAATCGCCTTTATTCAGAAAAATTTCAGCTGTTTTTAAAATCAGTTAATGAATGGAATTTTCCATATGAACTTCGTCTTTACAGTTTTCATCATTGTAATTATCTTTACTCGTAATCATTTTTTTTCGTCATGAGTAGAATTTTCCTCATGATCTTTGTCTTCCCTGTTTTCGTCATTCTCACTTTTATTCAGAACCATTTCAGCTATTTTCTCTATCAGTCAACGAGTGGAATTATCTACATGAACTTCACAGCCACTATTTTCATCACTTTAATTACCTTTATTCAGAACCATTTTACCCGTTTCCACTATCAAAGGAATTTTCTACATCATGCGCTCACTGTTTTCATAACTTTATTTACCTTCATTCTGAGCCATTTCAACTAATTTCACCATTAGTCAATGAACAGAATTTCCCACATGAACTTCATTTTCACTGTTTGCATCATTTTTATTATATTTTTTCAGTACCATTTCAGCGCTAAGTACTGTCCATCAATGAATGAAATTTTATACATCTTCACTGTTTTCAACATTTTATTTGCTTTCACTCAGAGCTATTTCAGCTATTTTTATTTTCACCATCAGTCAGTGAGTCAAATTTTCCACTTGAATTTCATATTCACTGTTTTCATCACTTTAATTACCTTTATGCAGAACCATTTCAGCTATTTCCACCATCATTTGCAATGAAACAGTGAGTAGAATTTTTCATTCTTATCTTCGTGTTGGGCCTCTAAAAAGAAAGTGCTTATTTTAGGGTTTCTTGGAATTTCGAAAACAACTTTTTCCCTAATTTATTATGTGATAGGTTAGCAACACTATATTCTCTGTTACTTCATTCCGATCTTTTACTTGGGTGTATAACATACGATCGGCACGGTAGTATTGCCCCGGTGGTGACAGTGGTCTATAAGCACTGACAGCTCTTCTGACCGCTCAGGTTCTAGTCTCGGGGAGGGGCACTAATGGTGCGCCCGTAACACGGCCTGGCTCACATCCCACCCCTCCAAACCAGCGGGCCTAATTCAGGGAAGGGCGAACGCCTATACATCTTAGAATTGCTCATAGTGGCCCTGAAACAACAACAACAACAAAAAAAAACCCCGTAGAATCAGGCGGAAAAGGAAAGTGCAATATTTCCACCTGAAGCAAAACTTATTAAAAATTCTTTAAAAATTCATCTCTAATTTTTAACCCTTTAAGTGGCCGATGTACCAGAAACAAATGATGACCTACACTTTCTGCGCTCCCCAAAGAGAAATGTTCACATAGCGGACGGGTTTAGGAAAGCTATGGAGAAAAAATTCCTTTCTCCCTCTCATCTCAACAGTACCGACCATAAACCTGTCACACCAACCATCTCCATTGCCCACCATAGCTCCGGTACTGTAACGTACCAGGAGATGTGACGTACCTGCGCGAAGGACGCACACGACATAAAGGCAGATAGGAATCAGAATAAGCGTCCGCGTAGCTTAATTGGTAGAGCAACTTATTCCGGAATGAGTGAACCCGGGTTCGAATCCTGGCGCGGATAAAAATGACGGAGAAATTTACTTCGTTATAATGGCGCCCGAACTATCCGGATGACCCGACCGTTCATAATCTCGCATTGGTGTGATGTTATTTCCACACCGCGAGATAGGAAAAATAAGAGAATCCTTTCTCCAGCACTTCGAAAAAAAAAAAAAAAAAAAAAAAAAAAGGGGGAGATGATGTAACGTACCAGGAGATGTGACGTACCTGCGCGAAGGACGCACACGACATAAAGGCAGATAGGAATCAGAATAAGCGTCCGCGTAGCTTAATTGGTAGAGCAACTTATTCCGGAATGAGTGAACCCGGGTTCGAATCCTGGCGCGGATAAAAATGACGGAGAAATTTACTTCGTTATAGTACTACGAGCTCCCTTGCAGGCCTTTGTCCTCTGCTCCAGGACCCAAGGCATGATGGAAAAGGGCAAGTACTTCTGACACGAACATCATGCCACTGTGTCGAAACAAGTGACTCAAACATCTTCTTTCTTAGGATCGTAGCTATTATTACAGCCTTTTCAGCCGGTAATCACTCCGAAAGGATTAGTGTCAATCATCCCCATAAATGACTATTTTGAATAAGAAAGCTAAGAGAAAAGCAAGGCTTTCTGATGCTTAGGTTCACTCTCAACCGCGTTCGGCTCACTTATTAGGCAGCCGATATATTCGTTGGAGCTGATTTCACCCCATTTGGCTAACCCCAAGTTAACTCGTTCTAGCCGTTGGGATATCCATAAAAAATAGAAGACAATATATCAAATAAGAAAGATTAGAATTTTACACTCTATGAATCACACACACATGCACAGCTGATGCAGGGAAGGATCCATGATTTTTGTGGAAGGGGGGGGTCGCACGCAAGTGTTGGGAAAAACCGGGGACCTTTCTGATATTTTCCCACAAAATGAAAAAAAGTGTTCTTAGTATGTCTATAAATTCTTCCAATTAATTAACGAAGGCAAATATACTTTTAAGTGATACTTTCTTTCACGAAAAAATATTGTTATTGAAACCTAACAAATAGAAGTTTTTCCTTGGTTCTTGAGGGCAGGGGGGGGAGCGCACGTCCCCCTCTGGATCCCCCTCCCTCAGCTAATGTGTGGCTAGCCATTTACTGCTAACGATGATTTTTTCACCCGCTTTATTACCAGCTCAGTGGATAATACGTTGTATGTGCCAATATCTGTATGACCTTTGAGATCGTGGGCTAGAGGGCACAATATACACTGAAGAGCAATTGAATTAGAGACAGCTGGCGTTATGCAAATGTGGCGCTGTGGGTGGTCCTGTAAATTGAAACGACATGACGTATGCAGCGATCCGACAATATAAGGAGTGATACGACGGGAATCAGTAAGAGTCGGACGCACTATGGGTAAGACGAAGGATCCAAGCGCATTTGATCGTGGACAAATTCTCGGGGCCAGACGAATGGGTCACTCCATCTCGGAAGTCGTGCTGGCACTGGGATTTTCACGAGCCACTGTGTCACGGGTACACCGTGAGTACATCGAATCCGGTAAAACCATCCCTGCAAGAGCCAACTGCCGTGGACAACAGCGTGTGGATGAGCGGGGTCATCGTCGGCTAGCTCGCATTGTAACAGCGGATAGACGGGCCACAGTGCACGAAATCACTCGGCAATTTAACGCTGCTTCACAAAAACGTGTAAGCAGCCACACCATCCAGAACCATCTCCTCGCTATGGGGTACAGAAGCCATCGTCCCACGAGGGTGCCGCTGCTGACTGCACATCACAGGGTGCAAAGATTAGCATGGGTGCGGGAACATCGCCCTTGGACCCTAGACATGTGGAAAAATGTTGCCTGGACTGATGAGTCGAGATTCACGTTGGTACATGAGGATGGCAGGATACGAGTACGGTGCAAACCATATGAAGCGATGGATCCTTCTTGCCAGCAGGGTACTCTTCAAGCTGGCAGGGGTGGCATTCTCGTCTGGGGACTGTTTACGTGGACTGAAATGGGACCCCTGGTACGTATGACATCGTCCCTCACAGGTCAACGTTACCGGGATATCCCGGACGACCATTTGCTCCCGTTTGTGAGTCTTCAACATCCCAGTGGGGACCTCATCCTGCAACAAGACAATGCACCGTGCCATCGCTCCCGAATTGTATCCGAATGGTCGGATGAACACTTCACCGATGTGACCTCGCTTCCTCGGCCAGCTAGGTCACCTGACCTCAAACCCATCGAGCACATCTGGGATGCCATCGAGAGAGATGTTCGAGGCTCTGACCCTCCCTCCATCAAATCTTCGTGAACTGTGGGAGCTTGTTCACGGGTCGTGGATCCGTATGGCTTCCCAACGCTTCCGGTGCCCTGTCGAGTCCATGCCGAGACGAATCGCCGTCGTCATCAGGGCGAAAGGTGGTATCTCTAATTCAATTGCTCTTCAGTGTAGAACAAACTTTTGTAACTGAAACAATATCACGTAGCCGCCCCGGTGGCGCAGTGGTCTAAGCGATGGCCTCTGATCATTCGTCCGAACGGGGTCCGGGTTTGAATCCCGGTGAGGCATGGATGTTGTGTTTGTCTTACGACACTGACTCTCTCCCTTCCCTGGAACCAGTGACCCTAAATTAGGGACGGGCGACTGCTTATAGCCCATTGAGTTGCTCACGGTGGTCGTTAAACCTCCAATCAAAAAAAAAAAAATATATATCACGTAATTTGCATATCAGAAAAACTTTAAACTTTTTATTAATTTTATTATTTTCTGATGGGGGAGATTTTTCTTCGCTTAGAACAATTGTTTTGGCACAAAATGAAAGCATGTATAAAAATGACTGGCTTTACTGCACCGCCTCCTCTGTATTCGCGCCTGATATCGCTCATCAAGCACATACACTAGTGTTTGTGAAAATTGAAAAACCACGAAGGACTGCTGGCATTAGCTTGAAACTTACAGGATACGTACAACAGGTTGGAACATGCAACTGATTGAAATGTCTGTGAAAATGTGCTTGCGGTCTCGGAGCGATGCTCTCTGAACTGTCTAGTTTTGAGTATAAAGAGCTGTCTCAAACGAGATGTTGCAATCAGTCAAGAGACATTGATTCAAAAGAATGTTTCTTGTGCATCATTATGTCTCCGTCGCTCATTGTCATGGTTTGAAGCGCCATTGGGTTCAATTCCCGATCTCACCTGATACGAATTGAAGGAACCCTCAACAGCCAGTGATATACAGGATGATTCAAAAGTCCCCGAACTCTGAATTCAAATATTTCTACCACAAATATAGTGATGTATAACTATTTTTACATTCTATTAAGAAGGGACTGAAGCAAAAAAATCTTTTGACTCACCAAGTATAACATAGAAAAGGTTATATATACTGTTATATTGACACTCATACTTCCAGGTAATGAAAACCACTTTACAATAGATGCTGGAATTGTCCGCCATTCTGTTGAAGACACAAATTCACCCGACGACACATGTTGGCGGATCCTCTTTTCAACGTGTTGGCTGGTATGTCCCTCACGGCTGTAATGATGTTGTTCCGCAGGTCATGTACCGTCTTAGAGTTGTTGTAGTAAACTGTGTCTTTCAGATAGCCCCACAAAGAAAAGTCTGGAGGACTCAAATCTGGTGAGCAAGGGGGCCAAAGTTTTTCGAGATTAATTGATCGTGGAAGAACTCACGAAGCATCTCCATTGTGTCTTTTGATACGTGGCACGTTTCTCCATCTTGTTGAAACCAACAGTAACGTTCATGTTCTTCCAGCATCGCTACAAATTGATGGTTGATGTCTGCCTACACGGCGGAATTTACAGTTGTGTCGAAAAAAATGGCCTTATAATTCGCCGTCTAGACATGGCGCACCACATTCCAACTTTCTGACAGTGAAGTCCAACTTCATGCAATGGGTGTGGATTCTTCGTAGCCCATATGCGAGTGTTTTGGCTATTGACATATCCATCCAAAATGAAACCACGCCGAGTCAGTGAAAAAAGTGTTGTTAAGCTGGTTAGTCTCATTGTTGCGCTTGAAACTCTTAAACCATTGGCAGTGCGCAATTCGCTTTTCCGAGTCCAAAGGACGTAGCTCTTGCACTACTCGAATTCTGTACGGCAGTAGCTTTAGACCTTTAGTAGCCCTCTGGCAGGCTGAATACGATGACCCTAATTCTTGAGACAGCCGCCGAAGTGACATCCGGGAAGAGCGCTGCAGGTAAAAGTGAATTTTCTCCAGAAATGTAATCATTACCACGGCCGGCCGGCGGCTTTTAGGCTTATCCTGAACACTGCCTGTCTCACGAAACCGGTTCACAAGGTCATACACAGTTGTCTTCCCTGGTATAGGAGAATAAGGAAACTTCCTTTGAAAAAGCTGGATGCAACGTTGGTAAGAGTTTTCCCCAAAATAAACTTCTAACAAAGCGACTCTGTTCTTGCGTGAGACTCGTGGCTGACTGAACGTTACTGTTTGCCAGCGCCCGCGTAGGCGTACGTGGTGCTGTCACGTGGTGCTGTCACGTGGTGCATCTCGTTCCCCAAGGTCACACACAACAGCAACAAGGAGCAATACTCGGATATCTTTTATGGTTTTACAGTAAATATGTTTTAAAAATAGAGTTCGGGGACTTTTGAATCACCCTGTATCAGGGATGTTTTAGAGGCAGAAGTGATACCCTTCCTTCAGAGTTGCCCTGACGCTATATTCCAGAAGGACAATGCTCGGCCACATGTGGCCCGGAATGTCCAAGACCTCTTCCATGCACGGTAGATACCGCTTCTTCCCTGGCCTGCGTGTTCGCTGGATATGTCACCGATCGAACATGTCTGGGACATGATAGCTAAGCGACTGACCCGTCAAGAGCTTCCGCCAGTCACTACAAATGTGATCTGGTCTCGTATAGAAGCAGCCTGGCAGGCTGTTCCCCAGGATGATATCAAAAACCTCTTTCTTTTCAATTCCACGCCGTTCAGAGGCTGTTATTGTTGCTAGAAGAGGCTTCACACGATACGGAGTTTGAAGAGAAACAATCTTGTATAGCTCTACACTACAAATATAATCATTTATTAACATGAGGAATCTGTGATATAAATTTAATTTGAATAGCGCGATTCTTTCTCGGTGTTGCAATTTTCACAAACAGTTGTGTATATGAACTTGGTAGACTGCGGCAGCCCCGGAATGTCGCTAAATTATGGAATCAGTTGAACGTGATTTTCGTCTATTTTGGCTCAGTTTTTCTGGGTAGGAACAATTTCAACGTATTTTCCAGATCATCTTTTAGCATGGGTGTATTAGTCCAGCAAACTAAGGTCTACGTCGGAACGGAAGGCTTTGAAACGGAAACGGACTTTTCGCACCGGATCACAACGCGTCGGGACGGAAATTAAGTTTGTTCACATACTAGGTCGGAAAAACACAAACGGAATTGGAATAATTCATTTAAAAGGCTTCGACCGCGCTGAGAGTAGCATTGCACGTACTTTAATTGCAAGGGTCATATTATCTTTTTACCTTAATCGATATCATTATAGGCTGTTTACGTAGCTAACAACTGCATTTGAGCAACAAATTGCTAGAATAATCTGCTTCGAGGAGACGATGGAAACTTGTGCCATCCTGGAGAACTAGGAAGCTCAGAGCCATCCTGGAGAACTAAATAGCTAACAGCCATCCTAGAGACCAGGAAACCAAGAGCTATCCTGGAGAGTTAGCAAACCAGAGTCCTCCATCCTGGAAAATTAGGAAGGCAAGAGCTATCCTTGAGTACTAGGAAGCCAAGAGTCATCCTGGAGAACTGGGAAGCCAAGAGACTTCCTGGAGAATTAGGAAGCCAAGAGCCATCCTAGTGAATTAGGAAGCCAAGAGCTATCCTTGAGAACTAGGAAGCCAAGGGCGATCCTGGAGAACTAGGAAGCCAAAATCCATCCTGGACAGCTAGGAAGCCACGAGCCATTTTGAAGAATTAGAAAGCCAAGAGCCATCTTGAAGAATTAGGAAGCCAAAAGCCATCCCGGAGGACTAGGAATTCAAAAGCCATCCTGGAGAACTAGGAAGCCAATAGTTATCCTTGAGAACTCGGAAGCCAAGAGCCATCTTGAAGAATTAGGAAGCCAACAGCCATCGTAGAAAAATAGGAAACCAAGTGGAGAACTAGGAAACCAAGAGTCATTCTGGAGAATTAAGAAGTCAAAAGCCGTCCTAGAGAATTAGGAAGTCAAGGACATTTCTGGAGAACTAGGAAGCCAAGAGCCATCGTAGAAAATTAGGAAGCCAAGAGCCATTCTGGAGAACTAGGAAGCCAATAGTTATCCTTGAGAACTCGGAAGCTAAGAGTTATCCTTGAGAACTCGGAAGCCAAGAGCCATCCCAGAGGACTAGGAATTCAACAGCCATTCTGGAGAACTAGGAAGAAAAGAACCCTCCTGGAGAACTAGGAATTCAAGAGCCATTCTGGAGAACTAAGAAGCCAAGAGCCATCTTGAAGAATTAGGAAGCCAAGAGCCATCGTAGAAAATTAGGAAGCGAAGAGCCATCTTGAAGAATTAGGAAGCCAAGAGTCATCTTAGAAAAATAGGAAACCAAGTATCATCCTGGAGAACTAGGAAACTAAGAGTCATTCTGGAGAATTAAGAAGTCAAAAGCCATCCTAGAGAATTAGGAAGTCAAGAGCCATTCTGGAGAACTAGGAAGCCAAGTGTTATCCTGTAGAAATAGGAAGCTAAGAGCCATCCTAGCGAATTAGGTAGCCAAGAGCCATTCTAGAGAATTAGGAAGCCAAGAGCTATGCTAGAGAATTAGGAAGCCAAGAACCATGCTAGAGAATTAGGAAGCCAAGAGCCATGCTAGAGAATTAGGAAGCCAAGAGCCAATTTGCGATACCTGCTTAGTCTAGGCGGTAATGTATATATCTTTTTAAATTAAAAATATGTTTTATTAAATGAGAAAAGAACAATACTTAACAGATTTAGTGACGTTTTCTGATATTTCGTCGGACACGCTTTGTTTCATCACACTAATGTAATAATATTTGCGACACTTGTCGTACCAATTGGATTTTTTTGCACATTGTTGATTAATTCTTCTTTAAAAGACATTTACGAAAGAATAATCAAATAATAATAAAACAACTTCCAAAAAGGTGGAACCATTAAACGCAGACAGATCACGTCAGGCCAAGAGCTTGCACATCTCCTGATGTGATAAAATGAAAGCCGAGGAAGAAGTTTTTGACAAAACGCATGCGCAAATGTTTCAGAATAAAATTGCTTCAGAAAAAATGTTCTCCGCGAGCGATATCAACAATTCTGATTACAGTTTTTTGGTCACCGAAGCAAGAATTCCGAGGTGTTTCTGTCGTGATGTACAGGATTCCACTGGAAATAATGGTTGCTAATTTTTTTCTGGTGATTCTGTTCCGACATTTAGTTTCCGTTCTGAAATAAGTGTATCAAGCCTAATACCATCCATACCTATGTAAGGCATGAGGCATGATGAGGAAACTGCAACTAAAACATTTGGTAGGTAAGCAAACGAAACAAGTAACTATATACCTTTCTAATTAACTTCTGCTATTAAAACACATTCCTGCGCAGAAATGGAAATTTCACATAAGATGAAATTCCAAGAAATTGAACAAGAGACAAATCTAAAATTTCTTAATTCCTTCGAAAATTTAAGTAAAGGAGTAAATTTTTGTTTGTTCAGTACATTGCTGTAAACGTTAGTGAATCGATAAACACACTTCCCATTTCTTTGAAGCATAAAAACCAATAATATTGTTTCTCTGATTATCAGTCATATCAAGGAAGATATGTCCAGACTAGTGGAGTTGCAGGAAGCCGGCGAGATAAGTACTCATGAAGCTACATTCTACTTCTTCAGGTAAGCATCACAGAAATCCGGTTCTTGTGACGTACACTACCTTTCTAATTTCCCGTTTTTATTGACTTTTTCACTTAGGTAAATTTTGCTTACTTCTTCTTATGCTTTCCATGTTTAACGTTATATCTGTTTTTCTCCTTTTAGACTATGGCTGGCAGGCAGTCAAGTCATGCAAGTTCATGATGGATCGCACAGCTTAAAGCGACTGATTAGGCACTTTACTCACGTAATCACATGGTACTGGTTTAAAGGGTGATCCATTTAAACCAGTACCATGTGATTTACTTATAACTTTTTTATAAATAACAACAAAATCATACAGTAAGTTGAGAATTTATAATGAATTAGCTTTATTCGCTTTCCGCTAAGCTAATTATTATGAATGATTCTCTTCCTACCAGCTAGCTAATGATATACTTGTACTAAGCTTCAAAATGATGAATTCAAAAAGGTGTTGTTACTAGTTAATTACGAACGTAAACAAAGTCTCAACGCTGGTTATTTATAGTAAGCAATAAAAGTTATAAACCTAACAGTCAGACAGAGGTCTGACAAAAACTATGAATTGAGAAAGACTGAACTTACTGAAAACTTCTTTATTTCAACGACTCTTGGTCAACTAAGGCACACACAACACTTGTACACAATAATGAATAATCTCTCCTCGTATTATACACGCTTTCTCTTAACGACCACAAGCTCTCCTCATAACAACACACAAAGCTCTCCTAAGTCTCGATGAACGCGCCTATATACTAGCTACCACCACGTCATGACTTACACTCATTGCCAGATCTCATTCAGCAGGTGAAATAATATTTCGTTCAGTAGGAAGATAATTTACATAGTAAAATAAAATAACCAGAGATAGTAAAATCAAAAGGAAAGTGAATATAGAGTATACGTTACAAATTATACATGTGGTATTGGAGAATCATTTTATCAAAGCAAATGTTGGAAGTGTCCTCCATTTTCTTGTAAACACAGTTGAACACGCCACACCATATTCAGTGATGTCTCATGTAGAGTACGAGCAGTAACATTGCCAATTTCAGTCGTGATTGTTTCACGCAATGCATCCAATGTTTTTGGATGGGTTTTGTAAACTCTATCCTTTAAGTAGCCCCATAAAAAAGTCAGGGGATGTTAAGTCCGGAGATCGGGGAGGCCATATGTTTTTTGAAATTAATCTGTCATCAAAGAAGCTGGTTATGAGTTCCATTGAGACTTTCGATGTGTGACACTTAGCGCCATCCTGCTGAAAGTAGCCCTCTGTCAATTCGATGTCATCAAGTTGTTCCACAAATTCATTGAATATGCGGCAATAAACGTTAGTGTTGACAGTCTCAGAGAAAAAAATGGGGCCAATAATTTTCGTAGACGAAACCGCACACCATACACCAACCTTTTGTGAATGCATCGGTGTTTCACACATTACGTGTGGGTTTTCGGCAGCCCAGTATCTGCTGTTTTGCGAATTGACGTAGCCTGACAGATGAAACCAGGCTTCATCCGTAAACCATGTGACGGAGAGAATATCAGATCGCAAATTAAGAAAATTTTGAAACCATTTACAGTAACTTACTCTCTTTCCCTTGTCCGGTTCCTGCAGCTGATGGATTACGTGCACTTTAAATGGTCGAATATTCGCTTTTTTTGCTGCCCTTTGACAAGTTCCGTATGAATATCCTGTCTGTTGGCTTAATCTGCGCAACGATTTCGTCGGAGATTGAAGTAAACGTTGCCGAACATCGTCCACACGCGTTTGGGGCGTCGGAGGGTGATGTCTACCGCTACCACTGAGAAGATAACCGGTTTGCTCCAGTTTTTTTACCATCGACAGAATTGTTGACTTGATTGGCACTTTTCGAACTCCAAACTCTCTTCGAAATGCTCGTTGCGTTTTGATGACAGAATTGGTTACCCAATACGATTTCACTAAAAAACACGCTCTGGAACAGAGTACTGCATGTTTCCGAATGCACGCAAGTGAATGACAACGCAACAACAAACAAATCACGAGCTGAGTTACAGTTACGGTTAAAAATCTTCTTCACGGTGGCGGTTTTCATTCTCCAGGAGTTGCTGCTTCTATTGAAAAAAAGAAGAAGTTCCTTGCGCGATTCCTTGCAAAAATGTAAGGTTTTTTCAGGGTACTGGTTTAAATGGATCACCCTGTACAAATGTGTTATATTCAGGGAAGGATTAACACTGAAAAAATGGCCCACTTTCTCGCATTTTTCGTCTGAAATTTTTGGAATGAACGAATAATTACTTTGGAACTTGATGATGTATTACAGAGATAAAGCATGTGTCAAGACGACAAATCTGCAGCGATACATTCTGTCCGTGTAGCTTAGTTGGGAGAGCAACTTACTCCGAAGTGAGGAGCCGCGGAAAAACTTGTGTTTTCACAACTTATGAATAATAGTCGTTAACTTCATTTGAGCTTTATATTGTGTGAAACGTTATTTCCTTAACATTTTACCCTAAGAAATTCTCTGTTATGTGAGAATCGTGCCGTTTGACCAAACACGCTGTTGTAAATGAATTAAGCTACACGTTGGAGCCTAGGGTCATTAGTACGACCTACCCGCCTATCTTAATCTCATCGTGGACACTAGTACCTATTGCGTGATGGCTCATCATCCCCATTCTCTTATTCACAGACTAACACAGAACACAGAGGTACTCCGAAATCCATGTTTCATCCATATTTTATTTAAGAAAAAACAAACAAACAAAATTTATCAATACTAGTTCATGGGTCAAATAGGTGATTCATGGGTCAAATAGGTGATTCATGGGTCGATGTGCGCGAACAGTCAAACTGATTACATTAGCACTGTTTCTGACAAAACGTCCTAATAATTTATGATAGAATTGCATTTCAAAAAGCGCAAAAACATTTTTCTTGACTTTACTTTTTTTTTTTTTTTTTTTTGTTAATCTGACGGATGAAAATTTCTGAGGCGATAAGAAGGGGCCCCAGAATCGTTTAGCGCCTATGGCCCCAAAAGACTTAAAATTGCCTCTGGGTATCATCGTCTGCTTTTATGCTGCACGGCGTCGTTCAAAGTTACTTTCTGTTCCCTCTCGCTTACAGAATTCGAAGTGAGGGTTACCAAGAATAACGTTATGACACGAAGTTCTGTTGTCTAAAAAAATCGCTGTTGAATCACTTATTATATACTTCAAAAAGTTTCCCAAATGAGTGAATATCACGTGCTGCAGCTTCTTGCTGGCGTAAGTTTGGGCAGAATGTTTGCTGCTTTCGATCTGGAGAGTCAGTGGCGTTCTTCAACCTCACGCAGGCAAGAAATGTTTCGCGAGGTTGAAGGACGACGTAGTGTTGATTCGGAAAGGGAGGGGCGTGCCCCCAACATTAGAAAATTTAAATGCAAGGGTAAGCCTACGATAGGGTAACAAATTTGAATGGGAGGTTTAATGGAGACGCTACGAAGTTCAAAGAAAGAGAACCAAGAGTTTTATACACACTCTGTATATAATGTTCACCTTTTAGATTTGGCTGCGATTCGTTTTTGTGAGTAGTAAAACACCACGACAAAATGCCATCAATGTAGAGAACTCATGAAATAACATTATCCATGCATCATAAAAAAAATTGTAATATTTAAGAGTTTTTTTGTTTTTTTTTAAAGAGGACTTCATTTTCAGAAAACTTAGCATCTTGTCAAAAATACGCTGGACTGTTCGTTATTCTTCATTATCAGTAGTGATTGAAGAGTAATGCACAACAACAAACGCTTGTTACGCAAAACCCACATTTTGTGACATTTACGGAGTAACGTTTTCAAAGAATGGCCTCATTTAAAAAAGAAAACAGTAGTTTATACTTTTTTGGGGCACCCGCACACCAAAGGGAAACATGAGTTTACACTTCTTCGTGCCCCCCTCTCCCCCCCCCCCCCCAAAAAAAGGTTTTGGTTACGCTACGACTATGACCATCGCTGGTAGGAATTATTGGAGAAAATCGTCGTATGACCGTTCCTAAACTTTCCAAAACACCTTTCAATGTCCACTGCAAGTTCTCTGGTAATTACTTTCTGAAGATCTGGGAATGAAACGTGCGCGCGAGTGTGTGTGCAAGGTGGATTCTTCGACTGCTAACGTCACACCGGAAACAATACACGGTAACAGTTTGCGTGGAACTGAAAGATTGTTTTGCAGAACATGAAAATGATTTTCTTTACATAAAATCAACTGTAGAGAAAACCACTGTGCCAAACAACAAAGCATTCAGGGAAAATTCTGTCGTTTCCCTGCTCCAAACAAGACGAAAGTGGCAAAAAGTGCTGGGAAAACCATGATGATCATATTCTTTGATCATCTTGGTACTGCGTACCAATATGTCGTGCCTAATCGTCGTGCGGTTGATTTCTAGTGTAGTGCGCATGTTCTGGAAACTATGCTGAAACAAAAAACGTTTCATGAAAGTGAAATCCGACATTTTGATTCGTCTTGACAATGCCCGCCCTCGCGTCTCCCTTAGTATCTCTGAGTTTCTGTAAGACAAAGGAATCAGTATTCTCCCCACATCCTCCCTATACTTCCGATTTAGCACCATGTGACTTTTAGCTATTTCTACAAAAAAAAAAGAGTAATAAATGGCATTAATTTTCGGAGTGATTAAAGGTGTATTTAGACAGAGAAGGCAAATTGAAAGGGACCCAAAAAGTGGCTAGGATCATCTGTTTACACTTTGAGGGAAATACATTGGGACAAATGTATTTCCCTCAAAGGTGATTACCTTGGTTTTAGGCAATCATGTGAATTTAGACTGGAAGATGTAAATGAAATGTTTTATTAATTTAGTCTCATTACTTTTGAACAGCCTATGCAGGTATTTGGCAGACTGTATCGGCAAGATTTGTTGATGATGCATTACTTGCTTAATTTTTAAGCACGCGTTCTCTGCGAGCACATACGAGAGCCCTTCAGTAAGTTCTAAGCCTGACCTTGAAAGTCGTGGTTGGCGGCTGACACAAGTATTGCGTCATCCTTCACTTATATAACAGCCACGCCAGGTCGCTGTGTCAGCATTTGAGACGGCGCCACAGTGACATTCCTTATCAAATGCTGACTCCCCCGGGATACGAGTGTCGTTCAATAAGTTGTAAGCCTGACCTTGAAAGTAGTGGTCGGCGGCTGACTCAAGTATTGCAAAGTATTGCATCATCCTTCAGTTATACACAGTCGAGTCGCATTATTGTGGCCAGATCCTACTCTTGACGTGAATAGCTTGTAGCCAATGGAAGAAGGCACGTGTCGTGAGCTGGCTTGGAGGATATGTAAGGTGTGCTATAGGCATTCTGAAAACATATCACTCGTTGCTGTCATGGATAAAAGGAGCAATTTATCAGATTTGCAAAAATGGATGATTATCGGCTTTCGGGACAAGGATGGCAGTATTTCTGAAACAGCGCAGTTTGTGAACTGTTCGCGTGCTGCTGTGGTTAAAATCTATCGTGATTGGAAAAATGGCATCATTGCAAATAAGCGGCGTGGAAACTGCGGAGCGCCACTTCCCTCTGATACGACAGGTGAACTTCGGCTGCGAAGGTGTGTGAGGGCCGATCGACACGCTACAGTGTAACAACTCACTGACCGAATGAACTAGGGGGCTACCGGAAGTGTGTCTAAAACGACAGTTCAGCGAACTGTGCTGCGTTTGGGGCTCCAATGCAGACGGATGGTCACCGCACCTATGCTAACGAAGGTGCATTGGCAGAAAAGGCTTACATTTGCACGGCAGTATCGGAATTGGACCTCCGCTGATTGGCAAATAATTGCCTTTTCCGATGAGTCACGTTTTCTGCTTCATCGGACGGATGGACGTTAGCGTATAAGGCGAGAAACATCGAAGAACAAACACTCTTCAACTACTGTGGCAAGAACACAAGCTGGTAGGGGCAGCGTTATGATTTGGAGAATGTTTTCGCGGCATTCTCGGGGTCCACTGATATCCGTGAAAGGCACTGTGGACCGAATTCGTTATGAATCCATCCTTGCAGACCACGTACACGTATACATGCTGATTCTCTTCTCTGGGGCGGATGGGATTTTCCAGCATGACAATGTGACGTGTCACACAGCTAGAAATGTCCGAGAGTGGTTGGAAGAGCAAGATGAAGACTTCAAAGTACTTCCCTGGCCCCCTAATTCCCCAGACTTAAACCCAATTGAGCATCTGTGGGACCACCTCAATCGTGTTGTTCGTTTTATGGATCCTCCACTACGCACCCTCCAGAGCAATTGTCAGATGCACTGCAGTCAGGATGACTCCTCATACCTGTAAACACCTTCCAGCACCTTATTTTGTCACTCCCAGCCCGTCTAGCTGCTGTCGGCGCTGCACACGGCGGTTACTCTGGATATGAGATAGTGGTCACAATAATGTGACTCGATCGTGTATAACAGCCACGCCATGTCGCTGTGTCAGCATTTGAGACGGAGCCACAGTGTATTGAAGTCTATGAGGTGAAAATGGATGAGCAAGAAATGAAATTGTGGAACTGAGTGGTGATTGAATTTCTGACGAAGGAAGGTGAAACTTTAGGCAATATTCATGAACGGGTGGTCCGTGTGTACGTCGATGGTGCACCTTCATACGCCACAGTCAAAAGATGGGCTCTCTGGAAAGGGACTCGTTGGAAGGCGATCCTCGCGAGGGACGCTCAGTGAAGGTGACCACAGATGAAATGTGCCAGAAAGTGAAGGACCTGGTGATGCCCAACCAGTGAATCTGTAATCGTATAGATTGCTGAAGAAATAAAATTAAATACCGGCAGTGTTTGGACCATTTTGCATCAGATGTTATATATGTCAAACGTCTGTGCCAGATGGGTTTCTCGAATGTTGACACCTGAGATGAAGAATGGTCGTGTTGAGGCAAGTCGAGTTTAACTTGACCGCATTAACCGCCATCCAGATGACTTCTATTCCAGCACTGTCACTGGTGATGAGACGTGGCTTCACCGCTGGAGCCCTGAAACTAAACAAGAGAGCATGCAGTGGAAACATCATGGATCACCACCACCAAAATAGTTCGAAACACAATCATCTGCAGAAAAGATTATGGCCACCATTTTTTGAGACTCAGAAGTGTTGCTGTTAATTAATTACTTGCCTCATAAAAAGACTAGGAATGCTGCAGGGAAGATTATGGCCACCATTTTTGGGGACTGAGAATGGCTGCTGTTAACTGATTACTTGCCTCATAAAAGGACTAGGAATGCTGCAGGGAAGATTGTGGCCACCATTTTTTGGGACTGAGAATGGCTGCTGTTAACTGATTACTTGCCTTATAAAAGGACTAGGAATGCTGCACGGAAGGTTATGGCCACCATTTTTTGGGACTGAGAATGGCTGCTGTTAACTGATTACTTGCCTTATAAAAGGATTAGGAATGCTGCAGGGAAGATTGTGGCCACCATTTTTTGGGACTGAGAATGGCTGCTGTTAACTGATTACTTGCCTTATAAAAGGATTAGGAATGCTGCAGGGAAGATTGTGGCCACCATTTTTTGGGACTGAGAATGGCTGCTGTTAACTGATTACTTGCCTTATAAAAGGACTAGGAATGCTGCACGGAAGATAATGGCCACCATTTTTTGGGACTGAGAGTGGCTGCTGTTAACTGATTACTTGCCTCATAAAAGGACTAGGAATGCTGCACGGAAGATTATGGCCACCATTTTTTGGGACTTAGAAGGGCTGCTGTTAATTCATTAATTGCCTCATAAAAGGACTAGGAATGCTGCAGGGAAGATTATGGCCAGAATTTTTTGGGACTGAGAATGGCTGCTGTTAACTGATTACTTGCCTCATAAAAAGACTAGGAATGCTGCAGGGAAGATTATGGCCACCATTTTTGGGACTTAGAAGGGCTGCTGTTAATTTATTAATTGCCTCATAAAAGGACTAGGGGATGAATAACAAATGCTGCAAGCAAAGCTTATTGAATAAAAATTGCAGAAGTGACAGAGAGAAACACATCGTGTCACATGACATTGGCTGGACATGATTTACAGGATAACACAGGCGAAACAATAGTACACAATTAGAAAAAGAACAGCACAAACACCGCCGTGAAGGTAAAACATTACATACATGAGATAAAAACACAGCGTGCACAATTGTGCAAGTTATTTAACGAGGGCACCAAAAGCAACATAATACAGGCGGGGTAAAAGTAAGTAATGTACACGAGTAAGCATGAAAATACACTGAGATGGCATTAGCATTCACAATTCAACGGTAGCGTGGATTGCACGAGTCGTAGAGTGGAGGAGGGCCACCAGGGTGCCAAGGAACTCAGCAAAGGAGGTGTAGAATGTCCTAGGGTACTGATAGGTGTAGCAGTCCAGAATCAACCGCAAACCATGGAGCGGCCGGCGCCCAGGTAGCATAGAAGGTGGCTTCTCGACGACTGGAAGAAGCCGACTGGTACTCCAGGCGGAGTCGAGAAAGCAATCGATCTTGAAAATGGCACAAAAGAAAGTGTTGCGCTGGTCTGGTGTAAAGAGACCGGCGAGGAAACGCTGCGGAGTTGTTGAAGGTATACGTAAATAACGTGTTTAACCAGCACGAAAAGATAGGCACATACTGACGGAAGAGGCGTAGGTGGATGAGCCCGCAGAAGAAGATGTCTGTAGGCAGTGAACGGAAGATCTTAAGAACAAGAACGACTGGCAATCCGGAAAGCCTGGTGGAGGAGAGGCATCAGGATGGGACAGTAAAGGTAGACGTGAGAAACGTCTGCCTCCTGTGCGCAGAAGGAGCAGAGAGGGGAGGAGAGAAGAGACATGCGAAAGAGAAAATACGGAACAGGGAGGCGATTATGCAAAAAGAGCCAGTGGGTATTAATTTCAAGAGGGGCAGATAAGGGTGAGCGGGCAGCGGCCCAGACAAGAGGAAGAGAAGCAGGGGGAACCTCCAGAATAGAAAGCGGTGAAGGGGTGGCAAGGTGCACTAGAAAACGATAAAGAGATTTAGAGGAGAGAGAGGAGAGAGGAAGAACCGAGTTTGTGAGACGGAGGAAAAACGGCAGTGGAAGAGGGGCAGAAAAGACAGAGACGAGACCGCTGGGGGAGACAAGATCAGGGAAAAGCGAAAGAAGTGCAGTTAGCAGAGAGTCATAGACCAAATGGGCGGATGGGGACGAGAGAATAGCAGGGGGAGGCCAGAGAAAGGGCGCCAGGATTGATCCGAGTTAGTGAGGTCTTGTACAGTTACTACACCTGCTCGAAGCCAAGAGGGGAATGAAAAACAGGGGAGATGGGGGAATGAACAAGGGAGTTGAAGAAGAGGGGTTCAGAAAGAAGCTCTAGAGTTGAAGCCCCGCACGGGGATAACTGGTTTTCCAGTTATTTGGGGAGCGGCGCCCCCACGGCCCGAGCTGACCTTGTGATTGGTCACCATCTGATGTCACGCCACCGCTTGTTTTTTTATTTTGGTGTTTGCAGGGACAGCTGTTCATCCAGCTGTTGGGGAGTTGCGTCCCCACGTTCCCGAGCTGGTCTTGTGTCTCGCTTTTTCGTTTTTATTTATTTTCTCCACTGGCCAGTTGCCCGTGTTGTATTCTCTACCTAATCGCTACCACGTTATGTACTAACACCCCGGTCTTGTGGTTTTGTTACCCTCCACCACTAACTGTTTTATATTAACCGCTCAGTTCGTAGGTTGCTGAGATTCCGTTTAGGTTCCCTTCCAGGGTTTTGTCTTCCTTGGATTACTTTTTTCCTTTTAGCTGGTTTGGGTGCTAGACCTACCTGCATGTTTGCCGCGTGCGGAGACCCGTGAGGCGGAAATGGGATGTCTGGCGGCTGAGGTCGCAGGAGACCGGTTAAGTGCCTCCTGTGTACCAACACTCCTCTTCGACCCCGGCTTCGCCGTAAACGGGAGGCTAGAGACTAACCCACCTCTAGTCAGAAGTCTTGTTCCAAGTTGTGTACAGGGCTTTAGCGGCTTTTTTGTCGTATAGCACGGCAGGGTAAGCCCGGGGGCTGTGGGATCATGCCAAAGGCGTTGGCATGACGGTACCCGGAGGCCGAAGTGTCCGCTGAGTGCGTGTGATCACAGCCAACGGACTATATCTGCAACGTATAAGCTCCAGAACTGTGTCCAGCGTCATTTTCTTGACTTGCAGACCTCTAGTTCTCCCTTGTAGGGCTCGGTGGTGGGTGGAGTAGTTTGCAGACGAATCTTCTTCCTTTTTTCCATGGGTAAAAACAAAAAGAAAAACTCCAAATTTAAGTCGCCTGAGAAAATGATTATTGACAATGACTCTCCTTCGTCTTCTCAACCTACCAAGTCTCATAACCTTAAACGATCTTTAGACTTTGACCTGGACCAAGAATGTGGAACCTCTTCTTCGGCAGCTGTTCCAGTCGCTCCGAAGCGTCGTCTCCCTTCGTTTGCTGTGACTACGCATGCTACACACTTAGTAGTGGAATCCGTCGATCCGTCTGAGAGACTGTCCACCAGATCTCCCTTTTTCATTTGTAAAGCTTTGGACGCTGCGGTTGGCCCCTTGAGGTCTGTGAAGAAGCTTCGCTCTGAGGTCTGCTTGTCCAAACTTGCAGTGTTTCTCAGAGTAACACTTTTCTGCACCTCACTAGTCTTCAGGGCATTCCTGTCAAAGTGACACCTCACCCGTTTCTTAACACCTCTCGGGGTGTTATTTCGGAGTTTGATCTCTTGCCATGCAGTGAAGACGAATTGGTGACTGAACTTGCAGATCAAGGTGTTATTGCTGCACGTCGTATGATGTTCCGGCGCGATGGTTCTTTGATAAAGTCTAAAAATGTGATCTTGACTTTTAACTCCCGGAAAGTTCCAACCGAAATCAAGGCTGGCTACTTGGTCTGTGGCGTTCGCCCGTACATTCCCAGTCCTCTGCGCTGTTTCAGGTGCCAGAGGTACGGGCATTCACAACGTTTCTGTAAGAGTTCCGCTCGTTGCGCTAATTGTGGCTCCAGTGAACATGACGGGGAAGGTTGCACTTCTGCGGCCTGCTGTGTTAACTGTGGTGAGGCCCATGCAGCTTACTCCCGCAACTGTATGAAATGGATGGACGAGATGGCGATCCAGCGCCTCAAGACCCTGGAAGGCCTCTCGTACCCTGCTGCAAAGGCCAAGTTGGGTATACCCACCAATCGACAGCGTACTTTTGCCGCAGTAGTTCAGTCTCTGCCACAACCCGTGCAGCCCTTTGTTCCGCGCCCTGCAGCTCTCGCCGCACTTGCCAAGCGATCTACAGCTGAACAAGCGACACAGGTGGATTTCCCCGAGCTCCAGATTTTTCAAATAGCTGAGTCTGCGCCTTCTCTTTTGAAGACGACCGACTCTTTCAGTTCCCAGCAGAAAGCCTGCACGTGCGGAAGACCCGGCCCTCAATCCGCAAAGGTGTGCAGTGTGCATCCAACTGTCGCGGTCCGCCTGACCAACATTGCAACTGTCTCGGACTCAGCGAGGTCCCCACCCTCAACCAACATTATAGAGGAACATAGGGGGAGGAGAGTGACAGTTCGTCCCCAGCCTCAACCAACATTGCAGAGGAACATGGGGGGGAGGAGAGTGACAGTTCGTCCCCGCCCTCGGCCAGCATTGCAGAGGAGTGTGGGGGAGGAGAGTGACGGTTCGTCCCCCTCCTGTGACTCATCTTTTGTGTAGTTGTGTTAAATAAAAACAAATTATAATAATTATAATAGTAAGTTAATAAATTTTTATATAAACCCAATTAACTAACTTGTCTTCACGGCTTTCATCATCCTTTTTTCCAACTTTTACCAAGCCTGTCTGCTCTTAATCATTTTCCACGCTTTTAAAAATCTGTAGCTGATAGTTCTTTGTCTGGCGCTCTTTGGCCAAACCTGGCCCTTGCGCCAATAAAACCCATCAACCAACCAACCAACCTAGAGTTGAAGAGGGAGGGGAGCGAATGAGGGGAGAGAGCGAAGGTGAGTGAGGGCTTCAGAATATGCAGGTGGGAGTTTGGAGGGGGGAAGGACAGCAATCCATGAGAACTAAAGAAAGAAAGGAAAATGTGGGTTACGCAAGGAGGCAAGAACGTCACGTACCTGAACTGCGGAAGCCACTGGAGCCGTGAAAAGGTGAATGAAGTTGATCACTCGGCTTGCTTTGTAGCACAGCGGGACATCAGGTAGGCCAGCACCACCATAGGAGGGAGGAGCACAGAGCTTGTGGACGTTAATCCAGTGATGACCCGCCCACATTACTCGAGTAAGGCAGCGTGTAACCTCCTGGAGACAGAAAAGCGGGGTCGTAGATGCAATCCAAGAATGCTTGCAGATGGACAGTAGGTATGTCCTGGTGAGATTTGCACGCTGGTAGTAGGACGTACAGAACTGCGCACGACACCAGAATGCAGCTGTGCGGAGGAGGCGAGGATGGAGTTCCGAGCGAGTTGCACTGGATGTAGCTTGTGGTGCGCCTAAGTGCACACCCAGGAAGCGTTGGGTAGTGGATGACCATGTGGCCCCCCATGGAGCATCCAAGCGATTGGACCACAACCCGCACCACAAACCAGTGCTCTTAGACGTATTCAATTCAGCTGCAGAACATGAGGCATATGCGGAGAACAAACGACGAAGCAGTTGGAACTGTGAGTCACTACGAATGCAGACGGTGATGTCATCTGCATAAGCAGAGTAAATGACTGAGTGATGCCGTGAGCTGGCAACTGGTGGTGGAAGTTGTGCTAGGAGAGATGTTTGCAGAGAGCGTAGAAAAGGCTCGACGGCAATCGCAAACAGTTGACCAGAAAGCGGGCAGCCCTGACGAACTCCCCGCTTGAAGGGAACATGTGCTGTGAGAAAAGATGCCGTCTTGACATGGAAAACGGCGTCCCGGTAGAGGGAGAGAAGAACGGAGACAAATTGTGGAAGAAAGCCAAAGTGTAGCAGGGTTTGTGTTAAATAGGTGTGTGAGATATTATCGAAAGCGGAACGGAGGTCTAAGGAAAGGAGAGCAAGAGGTTCAGAATGAGTCGTGGCAAGATGAATGAGATCGCGAAGAAGTTGAACATTGGAGGAAAGAGAACGGCCAGGAACAGTATAGGTTTGAGAGTCACCAAGGATGTGAGGGAGGATAGAGTTTAGTCGACGGGAAAGAATCTTAGTATAGAGTTTATAATCTTGATTGAGAAGAGAAATGGGGCGCCAATTTCCCAAGTCAAGAGGGTCACCCTTCTTGGGAAATAGGACCACATGTGCGTCCGTGAAACTCCTCGGGAGGGAGGAGCAGTTAAATGCAGCAGAAAAAGAGGAGAGGAGAAAAGGCAACAAAAGAGGCAAGAACGCACGGTAAAAAGGAAAAGAGAGGCCGTCCGGACCCGGAGCGGCATGGGGGTTAAGGGAAGAGAAGGTGTCGGACACTTCCGTGGATGTGGGTGAAAGAGATAGGGTGTGAGCAAGATGAGACGGAACTTGAGGCAGGTTATTGAGAAGATGGGGGAGAGCAGAGGGAGAAGGGGGAGGAGTTTCACTGAACTTGGTGGTATAGAACTGACGAACGTGAGAGCAAATCGCTGCCGAATCGGATGTGATTTCGCCAGAGGGGAGGCGAAGATGACGAAGCGAGGTAGAAGACTTACGTGCAGATTCCATTGATGTTAGAAAATCATAGGTGCATTCCTCTGGATTGAGATGTTTAATGCGCAGACGTAAAAGTGCTTGCTGCGCAAGAGGTTTCAGCAAAGCCTGGAGCTCCGCCTGATATGCTGGAAAAAGCGGATCTGATAACCCAATCAGTGTGAGCATCTGCCTGGCGTGATCGAGGCGCATCTGACTAGAAGTCTTCATGGTGAAGGAAAGTTGCTTGATATGTAAGAGGAGCTGATGCTTGACACGAAGCCAATACGTCAAGGTACAGGGTGCGGAATGCAACCCTGCGCGACGAGCAGCGAGGAAAGAACGGACAGAGGCACAAAATTCAGGATCAGTGAGGAGATTGGAGCCAAATGTCCACGGACGTACAGTCCGAGGGAGTGACGCCGCAACAAACACTGTGAGGGTGACCGTGCAGTGGTCTGAGGAAGCAGTAGGTTGATGTTGCAACTCGGTAATAGACGCAAGAAGCTGTGTGGAAACGTAAACCCGATCCAAGCGTGCAGTTGATGGAAGCTGACTCACAGACGAGCGCCACGTGTGTGAGGTCTCTTGTGGATGAAGGCGCCTATAAGCATCGGTGAAGGAGAAATCAGCAACAAGGTCATGGAGTAGTGCGACGAGATCCGTCCGACGCTCTCGTGACGAAGGAGAGCGATCCAGAGCCGGGTCAAGGGTGCAATTGAAGTCTCCACCCAAGAGCACACGATCCGAAGGTCAGACGTTCGAGAGAGCTTTACGGAGTTTGGTGAACAAGATGGATAAATGAATAGAGGTGCATGGAATATACACATTAAAGATGTGAAATCGAGCTCCGCTAACTGTGAAGGAGACTTGCTGGAGTAAATCTCGGCATAAGTTCTGCACTGAGAGTGCAGTGAGGGTGGATCTGAAATGTTGATGTATTCCGATAGCAAGACCACCATGAGATGAGTAGCGGAAAGCATGATGGAACACATAATCGCTAGCACGCCAGCGAGTAAACAGAGTGGAGGAATGGCAGTTTGTTTCTTGTAGTAGTAACAGATTGGCCCCGAGGGGCGAGAGGTCTTCCATTACAAGAGCATTCGCTAGGGGCTAGCGAACCCTCTGCAATTAAGGGTCGTGACCTTGAATGGACTGGTCAGTCGTTAGTTGGAGGAGTCGCGGAGCAACTTTCAGGAGTTGTTGTAATCGGTTTACGCAGCCAAGGGTCCATGAGTGGTGCAGGGGGTCATGTACAAACCCACGAAGGTACTTAGCAATGCATCCGGCTTGCAGGAGCAGCGCGGGAAGAATGTCTTCGCGCTCTCGGAGGTAGTCATACGTCGACTCCAGGTTCGTGGTGTGGGTGCAAAACTGATAGTAATCTCCAAGATTGAGAGGTTCTGAAGGAGCACCACATTTGGAGAGTACACTTTAAAAGACCTCAAACGAAGGCGGAGACACATCATCATCAGTGTCCCTTTCAATTTCTGTTGGCGCAGGAGAGGGAGAAATATCTCCTGAAGATTTGGTAGTACGGAACGGTTGCCCATCCGTAGAGGAAGATTTCTTCTTCTTCTTCCTCTTACGTCGGGTACCTGTACGAGTGCCAGAAATTCGTTTTCCAGGGAGCGACGATGCTCGGGAAGCTGACGCAGAGTCAGAGGAGTTATCGGCACCGCCGTCACACTCGGAGACACCAACAGTGAAGACTGGTGGGAAACCAGCGGCGAAGTCTCCCGATGTTGCCACGGGATGAGGAGTAATAGGTGAGGTGAGCACTGGAAATTGAAGGTGGGAGGTGAGATCAGCATCAAAAGACGCTCGTGGACGAGAGGCTGTAGATATACTTTTGTGTAACTCGGCCCTGGGGCAGTTGGCACATTTGAAGACGGTGCAGGTCGAGAGCGAGATGTAGCAGGAGGCTGCTTAGAGGCGGTAGGCACTGTAGAAGCCGTGGGAGCTGGATACTCGTTGTTGGGGCATCGAGTACGCTGATGCCCAAGTTCTTTGCAATTAGCACAGTGTTCTGATGTTAGCATGTTAATTCTGTAGGAGAGCTGCCCACATCGGACGTTTAGGATCCGTGGGAACTTAAGGAGATGCTCCTCTGATGGAAAGATGAGTCGAACACTCCGGCGAAAACTACGAACATTCTTATTTGCAGGATCCTTGGGCGCAGCTGAATGTGTGATAACAGGACCAACAATCTTACCACACTTACTAAGTGCAGTACATATCATCGCATCCGAGATTTCGGGGGCACCGGATGCAAGGAGACCTGAACAGGGCGCCTGGCAATCGGTTCAGCTTCCAGGTGGTGGTCTCCCAGGTCAAGACCAAAGTTTAGAAGCGTGTCTGCATGCTCTTTGGATGTGAAATAAACAATCACCGTCCGCGGCCGGCGGGTGAGGTGAGTAATGGCTCCGACTGGAAGAAAAGCAAGGAGCGTATCACAATAGACTTTCAGCGGTGTATTCGGAAGAGCATCCAGGCACACTCCCAACTCGCGGGTGGAGTGAAGTTCCTGCGCAGCGGGTGAGAAGTGCGGAACGTCCAATTGAAGTGAGTCACCATGTATATGGACATGGGCATCTGCAAGGGGAAGGCGAGTCGATTGCGTCGGTAGGGACGCACCTGAGGTAACGCTAGAATAAGAGCGGGAAGGCAATCCTCCATTGGAAGGCAGAGGTGCAGCGCTGGATGAAGGAGCTGACACAACGCTGGGCAAGGCTACCGAGGGCAGAGAAGCAACGCCCTCAGAGATATCCATTACGTCATCGGCAGCATCAGGAACGAACGTCATAGCCTCACCACCAGGAGGGGTGGTGAAGTCAGAGAGTTGAAGCGTAGAAGAAGAAGAGCAATAGGCATCAGGAGAAGGACGATATTCCCTATCATCAAGGACGGACGCTGATTGGTTTGCTCCGTCAGAGATAAGGATCGACGTAGTAGGAGAAGCTGTGACGAGAGCGGGAATGCTGCTCTTATCAGCAGTCGCCGATGGCGAGGCCTAATTTAGTAAAAACGACCAACTGGTCGAGAAAATAAAGTGCTGATAGCTAATTGAAAATAGTACTCACAGACTCGGGAGGTGTTTTAAATGAAAGATACAACCTTCGTCTTGAAGGCACGCACAAAAGTTAAACGACAGAGCACACAAAACACACTCAGTAGACGGCGAAACACGGAGCTCAAAACAGACACGACTTACGTCCAGGAATGCTGCAGGGAAGATTATGGCCACCATTTTTTGGGACTGAGAATGGCTGCTGTTAACTGATTACTTGCCTCATAAAAGGACTAGGAATGCTACAGGGAAGATTATGGCCACCATTTTTTGGGACTCAGAAGGGCTGCTGTTAATTGATTGATTGCCTCATAAAAGGACTAGGAATGCTGCAGGGAAGATTATGGCCACCATTTTTGGGGACTGAGAATGGCTGCTGTTAACTGATTACTTGCCTCATAAAAGGACTAGGAATGCTGCAGGGAAGATTATGGCCACCATTTTTTGGGACTGAGAATGGCTGCTGTTAACTGATTACTTGCCTCATAAAAGGACTAGGATTACTGCAGGGAAGATTATGGCCACCATTTTTTGGGACTGAGAATGGCTGCTGTTAAGGCTATTTTTGGGACTGAGAATGGCTACTTGCCTCATAAAACGACTAGGAATGGTGTAGGAAAGATTATGGCCACCATTTTTTGGGACTGAGAATGGCTGCTGTTAACTGATTACTTGCCTCATAAAACGACTAGGAATGCTGTAGGGAAGATTATGGCCACCTTTTTTGGGGGACTCAGAAGGGCTGCTGTTTATTGAATACTTGCCTCATAAAAACATTAGAAATGATGTAGGAAAGATTATGGCCACCTTTTTTTGGGAGACTCAGAAGGTTTCAAAATCGCTTTATTATTATTTATCATAAGAAAACATAAGAGGGGCTGCTGTTAAGTGATTACTTGCCTCATAAAAGCACTAGAAATGATGTAAGGAAGATTATGGCCACCATTTTTTGGGTCTCAGAAAGGTTGCCGTTATTTGATTACTTGCCTCATAAAAAAACTAAGAACACCGTAGGGAAGATTATGGTCACCATTTTTTGAGACTCAGAAGGGCTGCCGTTAATTGATTATTACTTCATAAAAACACTGGAAATGTTGTATGGAAGATTATGGCCACCATATTTGAGGACTCAGAAGGGTTGCTGTTATAGCATTCATAATAATAGCAATAGCATTAATAATAATTGCAATTGTTGCAATAGCGCTGCCTATTATGCCGCGCTATTGCAACAATTGCGTGAAGCCATCAAGAGTAAAGGGCGAGAAAAATTGCGACGGGGTGTTTTGTTCTGTTTCTCAAGGAAAATGCTCGAATCCATACACCTGACCTCACCTTCGCTTCTAGTGACTTTTCCTCTTCAAAAATCTGCAAGAAGATCTGCAGGCTAGGCGTTTTGTAGACGATCCTGAATTGAAGTAGGCAACAAAGGTTTGAGCAGGAAGATAAAACGTTTTTCGCAGTGGGTTCGGCAACTCTACAACTAGTGTATCCAAGTCAGGGCAGAACGTATGAAAAAATAAAGATGCGTTTTGATAAAAAAAAAAAAAAAAAGAAATTGTCCTTGTATGATAGGCTTACTGAACGCCCTAAGTCTATACGCAGTCATGCATGCGCACACAAAATAATATTTAGAAGTTGCAGTGGTCTAAATACACTTTTGACAATTCTAATATCAGAACAGTTGCATTTCTATGAGAATGAACTGATTTAACAACTAAGTTAGATGTGATCTTCCACTAAAAGAATCAAAGATAATCTCAGTGCATAAAATATCGTATTTGTTCCTTTCAACACTTAAAAAAATATGCTTCTTTTAATTTCTTTATTTGTCTTGCAGAATGCATGATTTCGACGACAACGAAAAATTAGATGGTTTGGAGCTCTTAGCAGCAGTAAGCCACAGCATTGCACACATCTCAAAAATAGCTCAGAGTTTGGAAGAAACCACTAGTAAGTGCATAAGTTATATATTAATAATATACGTACCTTTCGTATTAATATAAATCAGATCAAAGTGAGAAAATTACTTCAAACTAATCAAACTCATTTTTATGTAATTCATTAAAATAAGGGGACAACTTCATTACCACAAGTTCACCAACATTTTTTTCAGCAAGCTATTGAAAGCATAAACTTTTTTTTTTTTTTTGCAGATTTCTAAGTTTTGTTTTTAACTTACAAATCGAGCAAGTTTTCAAAACATTTAAAAAGTAAAAACACTTTATATGTGAACTTACAATTGAAGAAACACGGCCATCGTTCGAAAAATGGGGCAATAATGAATGAATTTTGAGAAATGAATAGCACAGGATATACACCGATGAACCATTACATTATGACCACCTACCTAAAATATACATTATGACCACCTACCAAAATTTAGCCCGCAAAACAGCTGCCACTCGGCGAGGCATCGATTCGATGAGGTGGCGATTGATATCCTGGGGTATCTGGTACCATAATGCCAACAGCAGGTCCTCCAGTTCCTGTACATTTCGGGCTGTGGTGATTTAGCGCGAACCTGCTTTTCCAAGTCGAACCACGAATGCTCGATCAGGTTCATGCCAGGTGAATTTGGAGGCCAGGGAATTAACAGAAAGTCATCAGTATGTTCCTCGAACCACTCTTTGATAATTCTGGAAGTGTGACATGGCGCATTATCTGTTGGTAATGGCCATCACCAGTATGGAATACAGTTGCTATGAATGAGTAAACTTGGTCCACAATGATGTTCAGATACCTGACAGCTGTCAGGGAATGTGCTATTGGGATAATGGGGCCTAAAGGGTCCCAAGAAAAAATCGCCCACATCATAACACCGCCACCGCCGGCCTGTTTCCGCCCAACAGTGCATCCAAGTGCCATAGCCTCCGTTGGTAATCGGCGTATCCGCGCTCGGCCGTCTACGTGATGCACCAGGAATCTTCATTCGTCAGACCCGGCTACTTTCTTAAAGTCACCCACTGTCCAATCTCGATGATCTCGGGCACATTTCATGCGTTGTTGGCGATGAAATGCATGGGGACCCGGCTAGATCTTCCGCTACGCAGGCCCATGCACAGAAGGCTGCGGTGAACTGTGTGTTGTGACACATTGCCCTGATCACCACTGTTACATCTGAGGGCGATTTGTCGCACTGTGGCTCTGTGGTCGCTGTGAACAATGCGCGACAGTCTCCGCTCCTCTATGGCATCAGTGAGCTGCGGACGACAGACGGCTGGACCACGGTTCGTCGTTTGGCCATCTGTGCACCACTTTCGATACGTACTCACTGCAACGGCACGCGGGCAACCCACAAGCCGCGGCGTTTCCGTGATCATAGTTGCCATCATCACAATTTGCCCTTTATCAAACTCCGATAAACCGGCAGCTTTTCCCATTCTGACTCCGAACACTCTACAAACTGAATGCCGGTCTTCGGGTTGTATATATGCTGCTCTGTGAACTTCACCTGCGGCATCGTTCGGTCTCCAGGCAAGTTCATTTCTCTAGGATGGGGGTGGTCATAATATAATGGCTCATCGGTATAAGTTGTTTAAATCCATCCCGTAGCCAAGATCCTCCAGGTAAGAAGAAACGGGCAACCTGCGGTTTTTTTACCAGTTCTATTGATTATATAAACTGGTGTCCACAATTAACGTGACAAATACAAATTCGATAATATGTCCAAAACGAGATGACCGATTATAATATTTTTCCGAGTCATGTGCAGTGGGAAGCGGTGAGTCGAAGTATTCAAACAACATTGAGCTGGATCCTATGGAAATATGCAAATGGCGACCATGAGTCATCATGCTGGCAAGCACGGTGAAAGTGTAGAAACTTGAGTTGGACTGTTAGTGGAAGAATGGCTCCATGCCATCGCTTAGAAGACTCTTTACGGAGAACAGCGATCAGTAGATCGGAAGCAGGGAAATCGCAAGGTGAGGCAGCAAGATGGCTGAATGTGTCGAGGCAATTGGTGTCCAATCAGTAGAGACATATCCAGAAAACCGGAGCAATAACTAGAATGGTGGAATGAAAAGGCCTACGAGACATAACAAGCCAAGACGATCGATATTTATCTCCAGCAGCTCGCCGCCATAGGGAATCCACAGCCGGGCAACTCTAACAGGAACTCTCGCTCTGCTACGAGAACCGCGATGTAAAAGTCCGGTATAAATTTGAGTCCCATAGTATGGTTGAGCTGTTACGCCCCACAGTATTCATTAAGTCTTTCATTGTCACATTTCATTAAGTCAGTAAGCTTGGGAACAACCATAACCCTCAACTTGTAAATACTCACATAGGTAAATCAACAACTGTATTACAGGACTAAAAATTTCATCGAAATACGTCGACATATATCTATAACCTTAGCTAAAGAGACATACAAAGGCTGCAGACAACTCAAAGTAGCATGGGCAGGTGCATGCTTGGTGTAACCAGGAGAGATAAGTAGAGGAACACGTGGATCCGAAAAATGACAAGAGTGGAAGACATCATGATCAGAGTTAAATCCCTGAAATGGCAATGGGCTGGACATACTGCCAGATGGACAGCCGAAATTTTAGATTGGATTCCAAGGGACAGGAAAAGACCCAGAAGAAGACCACATGGAAGATGGGTGGATGAAATTAGAAAGTATGCGGGAGTGACATGGAGGAGACTGGCACAAGACAGACCGTTGTGGAGGAAACTTGGGGAGACCTTCGTCCAGCAGTGGATTGATAATGGTTGACAATGATGATGATGATGATATCTATAACACGACAGAATTTCAGTTACACGTCACCATACCATCCGCGTCGACCAACCTTGTCCCCTCGTCTTTCCAAGTTGGCGTCTCACACTAATCTCCCCAGACCAAACCGGTCCTCTTCTCGGGAGTGTCTAAGTAAATGCCTTCAGGTGTAGGGAACACCTGACTTCACCCTGACTTCAGTAGGAATTAGTGAATGTGCCAAGTACATATGGTATTAATATACACTATATTGACAAAAGTCACCGGACACCTAGAAGAGAAACACAACATAGCATTTATTGACAAACATTAGTATGGTGTCGGTCCACCTTTGGCCTTAATGCATGCACTCACCCTTCGAGACATGCTTTCGACAAGGTTTTGGAACACAGCGATAGGTATGCGCTTCCATTCAGTACATAATGCTGCCGTTAACTGTTGCTTAGTAGTAGGTCTTGGTTCCAAACTTATTATGCGGCGCTCTAATTCCTCCCATAGGTGCTCTATGGGATTAAGATCAAGGCTCTGTGCTGGCCAGTTCACACACGATATGGAATTATCGTCAAACCACGCCATATTTTTTTGATTGGAGGTTTAACGACCACCATGAGCAACTCAATGGGCTATAAGCAGTCGCCCGTCTCTAATTTAGGGTCACTGGTTCTAGGGAAGGGAGAGAGCCAGTACCGTAAGACAAACACAACATCCATGCCTCACCGGGATTCGAACCCGGACCCCTTTCGGACGAATGATCAGAGGCCATCGCTTAGACCACTGCGCCGGCCAAACCACGCCATAACAGTCCTTGCTTTATGGTGCTCTGGACGTGTGTGTCTTTGCTCTGTATTTTCGTGCCCTTCTACGCTCATATAATGATTCTCGTCATCTGCCTTGCTGCGTGTGATCTGCATGAAGTTCTCGTCCTTCATTTGAGATATCTCCCGAATCGGTGAGTGCAGATTCGTTCCCACTATGTTAGTTTTAATTCTCGACCACACTGGTCGTTTAAGAACTTTCCTCGCCATTGCAAATGGCGACTTCACTTGGATTGGCTAGCAACCCATGAGATTACCTGCTGGCCACGCCCTTTCGAGATCTGAATGCTGTGCCCTATTTTCCAGTTTCTAGCGCCTACATCCCAGTTCCTTTGCTCTTCCCATGTGCATGAACGTTCGCGCTATCTTCTGAGTCACTTTTCCGAGCTCGTAAGTGCCTATTTTGTCTGTATTCCTTTATAATTCATCACTTTGGGGTCTGTTTACATTGCACCCATCGTGACTTGCCTTGACTGACTATTCTCTTCTTGCCTGCTGCTCGTGGGTGCATTCCTGCGTCTGCGTTCGTCTCCTGTAATTGTGCTCCACCCTTCAATCGTGGTCCACCGCACTGCCTTCCCCAGCGTGCGGACTGCCTTCTCAGTGGTTTTTTTGATTGGAGGTTTAACGACCACCGTGAGCAACTCAATGGGCTATAAGCAGTCGCCCGTCCCTAATTTAGGGTCACTGGTTCCAGAGAAGGGAGAGAGCCAGTGCCGTAAGACAAACACAACATCCATGCCTCACCGGGATTCGAACCCGGACCCCGTTCGGACGAATGATCAGAGGCCATCGCTTAGACCACTTCTCAGTGTTCAGCCGTTCTTTTGTGGTTCTCCTGCGTTGGTGCAATGCCTTCGCCAGTGATTTTCAGCGTCGTCTTCCTTCCTGCTCGCCTGCAGCCTGCCATTCCAGCTACATGGCCTGTGTTCAGGATCCTGGATTTGAAATTTTTTCTCCGCTGATTCACAGAACCGTCTTCCCGCCTAATTGGATGGCAATCCGGATTGATTTTCCATACTCATCCTTCTTCAGTGATTTGTTCACCGTTCCAAGCCTTCCTCCCGTCATCTTTGGACTTGTTCATTGCCCGTCAAGGTTCCACACTCATTGCGCAAGTGTCCGAATCCTCTGCTTTCGGTGAGTCAATGCTTTCCACTATCAATCTTGTAATCAAGTTTGACGCCCTACCCAATACTAAGTTACACAACTATACGTCTGCTTTGTCGTTCCTTCCTCCCGGAGCAATTACGCATTTTACTCCTCCTTGCTATGTCTCGCAAGTTCTTTCTTCTAGCCTTTGTGTTGGCGGCCATAGTTTGGTCCCAGTGCCTCTTGCGCACTGTCCCACTCTTCTTAATTTATATCCAGTACCCCTGGAAGTTTCTGATGGTCTCTTGCATTTCTCTTCCGGTGTGGGCGCGTCGTAGGTGATATCCGCAAGCTCCCCGCCGCTCCAGCCGTTCAAGGATATCGGCCTTTTTTGGGGGGCTTTCGACATCAGGCCTTAGTTCCTTTTCCTGACATGGACTCAATTACTTCTTGCCCTACAGCTTTTCGAGTGCATCTCGGCCCTCGCACCATTGCCATTAATGTGCTTACTGCTTATCACTGCTTCTCTGGTCGAGCGCCTGGTCATCATCGCTCGCAGTGCTCGCTCGCCACTTCTAGTCTCTCCACCACGTCAGTTCGTCTTCCTATCATTATGACATCATCTTCGGTTCTTGTCACAGCATCTTCGTCTGTCTCACCTGCACCGTTTGTGTCGTGAACTCGTTCTTCGAAGTCTCCCTCAACTGGTCTCTTTTTGCCTCCGCAAACGGCGTCGTCTCTGTTCTCGCCTGTTTCTCCGGCTCCTGTCTTGGCGTCCCCGCCTGCTTTGCTTTCCCCGCCTGCGTCTTCAGCCTGTTCCACGATGCCTGCTTTTACTGGCCTCCTCCTGCCTATGCAAGTGCCGCCTTCCCTGTCTTCGCCAGTCTCCTCTCTCTTCTGGATTCCAGTTCTTTTGCTCCGCCTTCACCGCCTGTGACTCCTACACCTTCTTCACCCCCTTTGTCTGCTATTTTCTCTTCTTCTGACACCAGCACTCCGACCTGTTCATCTTCTTCACCTGCTGAAGAAGACGAAGAACAGGTCGGAGTGCTGTTCTTCGTCTTCTTCTAGTGTTGATACTGTCATTGCTCCAGTTGGCTTTTATACTCAGTGTTCACCGTCTCAGACTGCTGCCTTGTTTTACTTGCTTGATGTCTCTCCACAACAAGCCATTACCGCTACTCCTGCCGCATTGCCCGCTCTCTCTGGATCTACTTCTGTGCTTTGCTTCTTGGCTCCAGCCTCCTTGCCTGCTGTGATATCTCTTACCTCCACGGTGCCGCCCGATTCCGGTAGAGAAAGCAGACTTCTTGCGGCCCGACGCCGCCGCAATAAATCTGCTTTCTCTACCGGAATCCCTTCTGATGCCCGGAATATTCCGGCACAGCCCGTCACTGATCGTCCACTTCCGGTGTTTCGCCCATGTCGTGACGACTTCTCCGCCGAGGAAACTCATCTTGAAGCTCTCGACGCCTGGGGCTATACCCCCCCGAAGGTCGACTGTGTGGTCCTTTGTACGATCTCCCATCTACCCAGAGTGTTCTGCTCCCGACGCCATCTCGACGGCAGCCCTGCCTTCGTCGTGAAGACTTTTCTGATGAATACACTTTTCTTCTCACTCTGGATGCCTGGACTTATGACTTCTCCTAGAATGCAACTTTTATATTCCCTCCTGGGCTCCATGGGGTATGCTCATTTCCTCAGTGCTTCCTGCCCTGCTGAACGATGCTTAGTGCTCATTGCTGCTCTGAGCTATGCTACTGACACTTTATACTTAGACTGTTTATTGCCTCGTTAGAGTGCGCACAAGTGAACTCATGGTTTATTCTTGTTCTTTATGTATTGCTCCACAGTATCATGCCCTGATATTGGTTAATGCTTTATTGTTCCCCGTTCTTCCCTGTTCCTTCTCTGTACTGGTCCACGAGACTCAATAAAGCGAATTTGAACCCTTGCTTTATGGCTCGGTGCATTATTCTGCTGGTACCAACAAGGCTTGGTTCCATAGTATTGCCACAGAGTTGGTAGGGCATAATTGTCCAGAATATCGAGGTAGACGTGCTGGTTAACAGGTTTGTCCACGATAACCAATGGGCCGGGACCATACCACGAAAAACACCTCCACACGAGTACACTGCCTGCTTCAAACTTGACCGTAAGAAGAGTACACTGTGGTAAATAGCGTTCCCCCGGCTGCCGCCATACCCACATACGGCCATCAGACTGATGGATCGTGTATCTGGATTCATCAGTCCATAGAACCAGTTTCCATTGATCTACGGTCAACGATAAATGTTATTTACGCCATGCTAAACGAACGAGTAGCATTCCGAGTGGAGATGAAAGACTTATGAGCAGCCGCACGACCACGGTAACCCATGGAATGAAGTTCTCTGCGAAAGGTAAGTGTACAAACCGAGGTGCCAGCATTTTTACTCACCTGTACACTGAGGTCTTGTGCAGTACTCCGCCGATTAGCTGTAACGACTCTTCTGAGGCTTCGACGTCATCTATCACTGATTTTCTTTGGTCTTCCGGTACGTTTTGCTGCTTCAGGCACTCCATGTGTTTCCACTTATTCAGTATATCTAAAACAGTTCGCTTGGGCATGTTTAAACGCCTCTCGGTGTTTCTTATGTACAACCCACTAATATAACACCCAACAATCTTTCCTTTCTCAAAGTCAGTTCTCTCCCGCCGCGACATTTTCACTCAACCTCACAGTGCGATATGATCGCGGTCTTGTGTTTATACCGTTTGCAGCTGTACCGCGCATCTTAACAACGCAGCGGATCCGTTCATTCGCTTTTGAAGGGTGTATAGTGTATATATAAAAAAAAGATAATCACAGTATTATAATAAGAGCCCCTTACACGTGATATCGAGTCAAACAGTTTACAGAAGACTCCACGAGAGAGTTCTGTACGCAAGAAGGACAATCGTCTGTATCCCACTCGCCCCATCGCACAGAAGCGTCCGCCTGAATTGCGCAGCACAACATCAGCCTGTGTTCTCTTGATTGACGAGTGGCGGTACAGCCTAAACACAGATCTCGTCGTGTGTACATTTGGAAAGAGGTTGAAGCCGAAATCTTCCCTCTAACTAATCACTATTGTGGTGGATGGAGTATTCAGCGTGTAAACTGCTCTGTGGAAATCTTCGTTCTAACTTTTTTATGGACGATAACGCCCGTCCCCGTAGTGCTCGGCTAGTCCAACGAATACTTGGAGAATGAGGATATTCATAGGATGGAATACCCTAATATTTCATAGGATGGAATACCATAATATTCAATAGACTAAAAATAATGGCAGCGTAACTTTCTTGGATGTCCTTGTGTCACGCTGTGAAGGATCCTTTTGTACAACAGTTTATCGGAAACCATTTCCTTTCCTTACCCTCACATGCAAAATAAAATCCCCCATGGAAACAAAAATTTCTGCTGTCTGCACATACGTTTGTCGTGCAATACATATATGCTCAACTGAGGATTCCTTACAGAAACAGCTTGCTTTTCTTAAACGAATTGCGGCACACAGGGGATATAGCACTTCCGTTATAGACGAACTATCCAAACATTTTGGAAACTGAAGCCTGTCTGCTCGCTCACGCCAATAGACCTCCCAGAACGAAAGAACTACGCGGTTATCCCATTTGCTCCTCAGATTTGCTTCGGAATTTCAAACAATCTCAAAAGTTTTAATTTAAAAGTTATTTTCAAACCCATAAACAAGGTGAAAATGTTGTTAGTTAGTTTGTTAATTTTTATGGCGCAAGGGCCAGGTTTGGCCAAAGAGCGCCAGTCACAGGACCATCAGAGAAAGAAATAAAAAAATGGGTAAAGAGAATGATGCGGAGACGCGCAAGAACAACTTACTCCCTACGGTTCCGGCGACACGATGATTTCCAGACTTCAAGGATAGGCTTAATACGGTGCAGTTTATTCTCCACCTGTTGGTAGAGGAAAGAGAACGAGAAACTAAACTCCGGCGCTGGCGCATAGTGACAACCTCAGCAACCCACAACAACTGAAACGGGTGCTCGGCAAGGTAACAGCAAAAAGCAAACATAGAAAAAGACATCAAACACTAGCGTCAGCTCGGGCAGTAGGGTCAACACTCCCCTATCAGCTGGATGAACAGCTGTCCCTGAGGTGATCGTATCGTACAAAGACGAAAAGATAAGATGGTCCGTCACAAGGTCAGCTCGGGCCGTGGGGGCGCTACTTCCCAAATAACCAGAAAATCCGTTATCCTCGTGCAGGGGTGAAAATGTTGAAGTTATAAATTTCTAGGGAATTTATCAGATACCCTGTGAATGTGGACTTTCATATACAGGACAGACCCACTGGGTTTTAAGTTTCCGTGTGAAGGAACACAAGACTTAGGTACGGAACTCTGAAATGAAGAAGTGATCAATAGCTCAATTTTGCCACGAAAATAACCATAATTTTTGTTTGGAAAGGCTACGCTTATTGATAAACCTGATTCGGCTATCAAGCTTAATATATTAGAAGCTTTCCACATACACCAGAACTCTTCACTGCTTGTCAACGACATGACGTCGGCTCCATTTCTTTCAAGCGCGTGGAAACAACACAACAAAATTCGTAACCGTCAGAACTCCGATGATGTCGCAATGATTTGAATGTTTGCGCTCCATTCGTCCTGATGATGCAGAGCCAAACGCTCTGCGAAACTATAGTCGACGTCAATAAAGCATTTAAATAGTGAATAACCCTTGATTACTTATTCTATCTCAACATCACAAGCGTGTAGTTTTAAATTATATACCAGAATGTCTCTCCTTTTCCAATAGTTTTATTAAAGAAATAGTTTCAATTTTCACAAAACTGTTTGCTTCTCTGAAAATGCTGCCACACTTTAAGATGTTATTCTTCTCTGAAAATGCTAAAAATGCTGCTTCACTTTAAGATCACAATCAATTTAACTTTTGAATTTAGATTATTAAATTATTTTATTATTGTATCATTCGTAGGTTATTAATAAAATATTACGACTTTTCAAGCCTTACACAATCAAATTTGTTGTATAGGAGGAAATGTGAAACAGCTCCCTCTTTTGATGTAAAAGTCAAGTAAAAGAAAATAACACTGGCGTGCAAAAATTAAGGACGAGGCGGTTTTTCGAATGTAACGTCGTGCAGAATGCTCCACATCGACTGAAATCATACCATAAGATCCCCAAGATGTAAGAATATCAGACAAGTGAGCAAAACCGTTCAAACAAGGAATCCAAAGGATAAAGGCACTTTACTGAAAAAGGTAGCTTCGAGCACAACTCGACAGAAGACAGAAACGTCCATGTGACAGGCGGCTGCCAAGAAAAATCCAGTCTTTAGTAGGGGACCTATGACTGCGTTGCAAGATTTACAACGTTTGTCCATGCTGAGGACGAGGTTGTCAAGGAGCTCTTGAGGCATCGCGGCCCATTCCTCTTGTAGCGGCAATCGCAGCTGCGGAATCGTCGCTGGCGACCGGTGTCGTTCTGCCAAGCGTCTCCCGAGAAGGTCCCACACGTGTTAGATTGGATTTAGGTCCGGGGACCATGCGGATAAATCCATGCATTGAATATCTTCACTCTCCAACAGCTCTGCTACAGCCACTGTACGATGAGGTGTAGCGTTGTCGTCCATGAAGAGGAACTCAGGACCCACAGCACCTCTAAACAGACGCACGTGAGGTAGGTGAACCTCGGTACAACAGCGGACACCAGTGACTGAACCTCCTTGGAAGATGTGGAGGTCAGTACGGCTACCAAGCATGATACCGCCCCAAACAAGAACTCAGCCATCTACAAACCAGTCGCTTTCGATGATGTTGGAGGTGTGATTGCGTGTTCCCTGCTCTCTCCAGATGTGTATATGTCCAGAATCGCTCGTCAGACTAAATCGGCTCTCATCCGTAAAGAAAACTCGACCCCATTGCTGATGTGTCCAGTTCTTGTGTTCCTGGCACCACAGAAACAGCCGTCTCCGATGAGCAGGCGTTAATGGCACACACCGAACTGGTCGTCGTTCAAATAGACCACCTTTGTGCAGTCTCCTGGCCACGGTAAAACGCGATACCGGAGGTCCAGTTGTCTGTTGCATGTGCCTTGCGATTTCTCCTGCTGTCTGTCTCTTCTCGCCTGTAGGACAATATACCGGTCGTCCGCCGCCGTGGTTGCTCGTGGACGACCACTGCTAAACTCTCGGACAGCTGTTCCTGTCGTTTGAAATGCTCTCCAAGCTCGTGTAACGATGCTGTGAGCGATCCCGAACTCCTCGGCCACACTAGTCACACTTCGACCTTCTTCCAACTTCTCAATAACGGCATCTGGTAAAGTCATCCAGATGTCGTCTACTGGATTGCCTGTTGGCCATATCACACGGTAGCAGTAACTCAACGTCGTTCAAACCGATGTACACCGTGCAATAGCTTTCACTGAATTTCTGAGCGTACTCCAACCGTGTGCTTTATACCCTTCCGACACCCCCCCCCCCACACCTACGTCATACTGCATATATGCGCATGCCCTACCGTACCGGACCCTAGTCTATCTCCTGAGTGGTCTCTCGTTCCGTTGTTATGCTAATTTCTCCTCTTCGTCCTTAATTTTTGCACTACAGTGTAGTAAATATACACTGTGTGGTGGGCATCACGTGACATCTCCAGCACTATACATTTGGCGGAAGATCATGTTTTGATTGGGGCGTCGTCATTTTCCTAGCCTAAGGCCTATGGGTGTCTTTGTCAGGGGTTGACACGTAGTGTTTAAAAACAAATAAAACCAAACGGTTGGTCCAAAAAACGGTTGTCCAAATTAATGAAACGTTATCAACAACTTACCGTTGCTCTTCACAACACGCAACTTTAGTAGTAAAGACAACTGTGCCGCCCCGGTGGCGCAGTGGTCTAAGGCGCTGGCCTCTGATCATTCGTCCGTAAGGGGTCCGGGTTCGAATCCCGGTCAGGCATGGGTGTTGTGTTTGTCTTACGGCACTGGCTCTCTCCCTTCCCTGGAACCAGTAACCCTAAATTAAAGGGACCGGGCGACTGCTTATAGCCCATTGAGTTGCTTTCACGGTGGTCGTTAAACCTCCAATTAAAAAAAAAAAAAAGACAACTGCTGAACTAGTACATTATTAGTGGAATTTTTTTTTTTTTTTTTTTTTTTTTTTATTGGAGGTTTAGCATTTTCGTAATAGCTGCTCAATGAAAGCATATCGCCGTCCAAGGGTCACTGGTTCCAGGGAAAACCAGTGCCGATTTCAACATCCCATACCTCACCGGGAGTTCAGACGAGTTGCTTCGAAATTAACATACGCCTTGACCACTGTACACCAGGGCAAGATGTGCTCTATTAGTGGAATAATTTACAAAATAATATAACAGGCATTAATTACGAACAATAGTGATAACTCGTAGTACAACTCGAAACTGTACCTCACAAAGTTGCCTGTTTTTCAATATCCAGCAAATCTCCTGAACTCATGTTGCAGTACCTTTTGTCACTTTCGTACCGTGACCTTTCACCTGGCTAATTGTAGAGCATTGCCAAACGTTACAAAGAAACTAGGTGTTCAGAATGTGACTTTCAAAAAGTGAAAAGTGCAAACAAAAGGAGTAACACAATTTATACAGGAAGGAAAACTCGAGAAGGGAAAATTAGACCTAGAAATAAACATCTCAAGTGTCTAATTTTGATAGGCAAGTTATCTCACATATGAATAAGAACTAGCACAAAAAGTTGTCTCAAATTGCTGTCTTCAGAAACTTTGTGATCCTGTGAAAAGTGTTATATGCCACTGCAAATTGTGAACTAAAATAACAGAAAATGTTAGGATGGATTAATGACGGAATTTATTTTTGTTATTTGAGGTATGACATTCTGACCACAATCGGCCGTCCCTAATTTAGGGCCACTGGTTCCAGGGAAGGAAGCCAGTCAGTACTGTAGGACAAACACAACATCCATGCCACCTGCACCGGGATGGGAGCGAACCCGGACCCATCTCGTACGAATGGTCAGAAGCCAGCGCTTAGACCACTGAGCCACCGGCGCGGCAAGGGTCGTTTTTATAATACGGCTAGCTAAATATCCGTTCTTGGAACGTAATGATATAAAAATACAGTTGAAATACATGATATTCGGATTGAAATGGCCATATACTGCATATTTCTTCTCTCTTTTGGGGAACACATGCCTGCCTGACTTATTCTGCCAGACGACACATAAACAATTTCGTTCAATAATTTAAATTTGGCTTCAAGCCTACACGAAACAAATCAAAATACGTCGTTGCTCTTCATTTTCATCGCTAAAATATTAACAAACAACAGAACAAAATAATAAAGAAAAACTGAACAAAATACATTGTTACTTTCAGCATAAATGTAAAAAGAACCTTGCATGTAAAAGTTTAGAGCCAAGAGTGGCCCAGCTACTTGGACCCGCCTCCACCAAACAGAGTGTTGCCATCGGGAAAAAAGTTTAGAGCCAAAGTGGCCCAGCTAAGGGGTCAGGTTCCGAATCCCGGTCAGGCATGGGTGTTGTGTTTGTCTTACGGCACTGGCTCTCTCCCTTCCTGGAACCAGTAACCCTAAATTAGGGACGGGCGACTGCTTATAGCCCATTGAGTTGCTCACGGTGGTCGTTAAACCTCCAATTAAAAAAAAAAAAAGACAACTGCTGAACTAGTACATTATTAGTGGAATAATTTACAAAATAATATAACAGGCATTAATTACAGAACAATAGTGATAACTCGTAGTACAACTCGAAAACTGTACCTCACAAAGTTGCCTGTTTTTCAATATCCAGCAAATCTCCTGAACTCATGTTGCAGTGTTACCTTTTGTCACTTTCGTACCGTGACCTTTCACCTGGCTAATTGTGAGCGACCTTGCCAAACGATTACAAAGAAACTAGGTGTTCAGAATGTGACTTTTCAAAAGTGAAAAGTGCAAACAAAGGAGTAACACAATTTATACAGGAAAGGAAAACTCGAAGAAGGGAAAGATTAGACCTAGAAATAAACGTCTCAAGTGTCTAATTTTGATAGGCAAGATTATCTCACATATGAATAAGAACTAGCACAAAAAGTTGTCTCAAATTGCTGTCTTCAGAAACTTTGTGTGATCCTGTGAAAAGATGTTATATGCCACTGCAAATTGTGAACTAAAATAACAGAAAATGTTAGGATGGATTAATGACGGAATTTATTTTTGTTATTTGAGATTATGACGACTCACTGAGTCGGCCGTCCCTAGCAGGGCCACTGGTTCCAAGGAAGGAAGCCAGTCAGTACTGTAGGACAAACACAACATCCATGCCACACCGGGATGCGAGACCCGGACCCATCTCGTACGAATGGTCAGTAGCCAGCGCTTAGACCACTGCGCCACCGGCGCGGCAAGAATTCGTTTTATAATACGGCTAGCTAAATATCCGTTCTTGGAACGTAATGATATAAAAATACAGTTGAAATACATGATATTCAGTTGAAATGGCCATACACTGCATATTTCTTCTCTCTTTTTAGGGGAACACATGCCTGCCTGACTTATTCTGCCAGACATGACACATAAGCAATTTCGTTCAATAATTTAAATTTAAAACTTCAAGCCTACACGAAACAAATCAAAATGCGACGTCGTTGCTCTTCATTTTCATCGCTAAAATATTAACAAACAACAGAACAAAATAATAAGAGAAAACTGAACAAAATGCATTGTTACTTTCAGCATAAATGTAAAAAGAACCTTGCCTGTAAAAGTTTAGAGCCAACTGGTAAAAACCCAGCTACTTGGACCGCCTCCACCGGCAGAGTGTTGCCATCGGGAAAAAGTTTAGAGCCAAAGTGGCCCAGCTAAGGGGTCCGGGTTCAGAATCCCGGTCAGGCATGGGTGTTGTGTTTGTCTTACGGCACTGGCTCTCTCCCTTCCCTGGAACCAGTAACCCTAAATTAGGGACAGGGCGTACTGCTTCATAGCCCATTGAGTTGCTCACGGTGGTCGTTAAAGCCTCCAATTAAAAAAAAAAAAAAAAGACAACTGCTGAACTAGTACATTATTAGTGGAATAATTTACAAAATAATATAACAGGCATTAATTACGAACAATAGAAGAAATTGATAACTCGTAGTACAACTCGAAACTGTACCTCACAAAGTTGCCTGTTTTTCAATATCCAGCAAATCTCCTGAACTCATGTTGCAGTACCTTTTGTCACTTTCGTACACGTGACCTTTCACCTGGCTAATTGAGCATTGTTGCCAAACGTTACAAAGAAACTAGGTGTTCAGAATGTGACTTTCAAAAAAAGTGAAAAGTGCAAACAAAGGAGTAACACAATTTATACAGGAAGGGAAAACTCCCGAAGGGAAAAATTAGACCTAGAAATAAACGTCTCAAGTGTCTAATTTTGATAGGCAAGTTATCTCACATATGAATAAGAACTAGCACAAAAAGTTGTCTCAAATTGCTGTCTTCAGAAACTTTGTGATCCTGTGAAAAGTGGTTATATGCCACTGCAAATTGTGAACTAAAATAACAGAAAATGTTAGGATGGATTAATGACGGAATTTATTTTTGTTATTTGAGGTATGACTTGCCCCATGACCACAGTCGGCCAGTCCCTAATTTAGGGGCCACTGGTTCCAGGGAAGGAAGCCAGTCAGTACTGTAGGACAAACACAACATCCATGCCACACCGGGATGCGAACCCGGACCCATCTCGTACGAATGGTCAGTAGCCAGCGCTTAGACCACTGCGCCACCGGCGCGGCAAGAATTCGTTTTATAATACGGCTAGCTAAATATCCGTTCTTGGAACGTAATGATATAAAAATACAGTTGAAATACATGATATTCAGTTGAAATGGCCATACACTGCCATATTTCTTCTCTCTTTTAGGGGAACACATGCCTGCCTGACTTATTCTGCCGGAGACTGACACATAAGCAATTTCGTTCAAATAATTTAAATTTAAAACTTCAAGTACACAAAACAAATCAAAATACGTCGTTGCTCTTCATTTTCATCGCTAAAATATTAACAAACAACTAAGGGAACAAAATAATAAGAGAAAACAGAACAAAATACATTGTTACTTTTCAGCATAAATGTAAAAGAACCTTGCATCTGTAAAGTTTAGAGCAAAAGTGGCCCAGCTACTTGGACCCGCCTCCACCGGCAGAGTGTTGCCATCGGGGAAAAAAAGTTTAGAGCCAAAGTGGCCCAGCTACTACTCCCATCACCCCTATTTCTAATGTTTTGCCTACTGAGTGTGCAGGTAGAGGGAGAGTATATTTATTATTTTTTGTTATTATTACTTTATTATTATTATAATTTTAATTTTTTATTGCTTTTGCTTTTTTTCTTTGCAGAATTTGTTGACCAGTTTTTAAATTTCGACGACAACTCAGACGGATTTCTCTCGTATCACGAGTTCAAGTCACGCATGAATAAAGAACTTTAAAAGCAATTTCTGGATAAAACTTCGCAGAAGAAAATGGCGTCATCGACGATTCTTCATTCTTCCTTTCTACGCAATTTCAGTGTCCTGTCACTGTTACTCTAATACGTCGAGCCATTGTCGATAAAGTGGAAGAAATTCTGCAGTTTTAATAAAAAGTATAATAAACAAGATAATATATTTTTTAAATTCCTTCCTCCGCGCAAAAGAAATACGTATACAAATACAGGGTGCATAGGAAAGTCCCTTTAGCCTGGAATAACTTGCGAACTGAGAGAGGTACAGTTATGCAAGTGAGATCACGGTATACTAAAGCGACTACGCCCGATCGAATGCAACCAATAGCAGCGCCCCTAGTGGCGAAATGCGGAAGTTAGCCATTGCCAATCTAACACGAAAAGAGATAGAGCAAAATTTCTAACTGCAAAGTTGCAGAGCATCAATTAATTAGTACAAAACGACATTTATTTCACACGGGTAAGATAAATTGTTGCCTGAATACCCTACAATGTCCGAAACTGATGCTAGAGGATTTGAATCTACATATTCACATTTCGCAAATGTAGCCGTATGCAAATGCAGATTGTGACGTTGTATCGTACCTACGATATAAAAACCAGTAGCAGGATGTACACTAATAAGAAGTTTAGGTATACGTACGCTGTGAGAATGGCGAGCTTGGTATTCTGGGGTTGCGTAAAAAATCAGGTGTATGCAACAGCGCCTACAAGTCTGCTGTATCTACGTCGTCGTGTTACAGATGCTTGCAATAATGTGCCACCTTCCATGCTGAGGAATGTGCATGCAGAGTTACTTTCACGAATACAAATGTGTATCAATGGCGAACTCTTCGATCATACTCGACATTAACGTTTTATCACTATGCGCAAGTTTGCCCTTTTTAATTTTTGTTTTGCCTGACGTCATCAAACTGTATTCACATAAGTACGCATTTATGCAATAAATTGTGTGTATTTGCTCATACCTACTATGCCTGATCCCTTCGAACGTTCACACAAAAGGTCGCGCATCGATTTCGGACATTGTAGGGTATTCAGGCGAAAATTTATCTTATCCGTGTGAAACAAATGTCGTTTTGTACTAATTAATTGATGCTCTACAACTTTGCAGTTGGAAATTTTGCTCAATCTCCTTTCGTTTTCGATTTGCAATGGCTAACTTCCGCATTTCGCCACTAGGGGCGCTGCTATTGGCTGCATTCGATAGGGCGTAGTCACTTTACTATACCGTTATCTCACTTGCATAACTATACCTCTCTTCGTTCGCAAGTTATTCCAGGTTAAAGGGACTTTCCTATGCACCGCGTATATACACTGGCGTGCAAAAATTAAGGACGAGACGGTTTTTCGAATGTAACGTCGTGCAGAAGTGCTGCACATCGACACAAATCATACCATAAGATCCCCAAGATGTAAGAATATGGGACAAGTGAGAAACCCCGTCCAAACAAGGAATCCAAAGGATACAAAGGCACTTTATTGAAAAGGTAGCTTCAAGTACAACTGGACAGAAGACAGAAACGTCCATGTGACAGGCGACTGCCAAAAAAAAAAATCCAGCCTTTAGTAGGGGATATGATCACCCCTGACTGCGTTGCAGGATTTACAACGTCTGTCCATGCAGAGGACGAGGTTGTTAAGGAGCTGTTGAGGCATCGCGGCCCAGTCCTCTTGTAGCGCGAATCGCAGCTGCAGAATCGTTGCTGGCGGCTGGTGATGTGCTGCCAAGCGTCTCCCGAGAAGGTCCCACACGTTTTCGATTGGATTTAGGTCCAGGGACCTTGCGGGCATATCCATGCGTTGAATATCTTCACTCTCCAACAGCTCTGCGACAGCCACTGTACGATGAGGTGTAGCATTGTCGTCCATGAAGAGGAATCAGGACCCACAGCACCTCTAAACAGACGCACGTGAGGCAGGAAAACCTCGGTACAATAGAGGACACCAGAGACTGAACCTTCTTGGAAGATGTGGAGGTCAGTACGGCTACCAAGCATGATACCGCCCCAAACGAGAACTACGCCACCTCCAAACCGGTCCCTTTCGATGATGTTGGAGGTGTGATTGCGTGTTCCCTGCTCTCTCCAGATGTGTATACGTCCAGAATCGCTCGTCAGACTAAATCGGCTGTCATCCGTAAAGAGAATTCGACCCCATTGCTGATGTGTCCAGTTCTTGTGTTCCTGGCACCACAGAAACCGCTGTCTCCGATGAGCAGGCGTTAATGGCACACACCGTACTGGTCGTCGTGCAAACAGACCACCTTTGTGCAGCATTCTGGCCACGGCAAAACGCGACAACGGACATCCAGTTGTCTGTTGCATGTGCCTTGCGATTTCTCCCGCTGTCTGCCCTCTGTCTCTTCTCGCCTGTAGAACAATATACCGGTCGTTCGCCGCCGTGGTTGCTCGTAGACGACCACTGCTAAACTCTCGGACAGCTGTTCCTGTCGTTTGAAATGTTCTCCAAGCTCGCGAAACGAAGCTGTGAGCGATCCCGAACTGCTCGGCCACACTAGTCACACTTCGACCTTCTCCCTACTTCCCAATTACGCAACCTCGGGTAAAGTCATCCAGATGTCGTCTACTGGATTGCCTGTTGGCCATATCACACGGTGGCAGCAACTCGACTTTGTTCAAACCGATGTACACCGTGCAATAGCTTTCACCGAATTGCTGAGCGTACACCTCCCGTGTGCTTTTTACCCTTCCGACACTCCCCCCCCACGTCATGCTGCATATATGCGCATGCCCTAAAGTACCGGAGTACCGGACCCTTGTCTATCTCCTGAGTGGTCTTTCGGTCCGTTCTGCCTGCTCGTTCCGCTGTCATGCTAATTTCTCCTCTTCGTCCTTAATTTTTGCACACGAGTGTATATTGTGCATATATATATATATGGGATGTAAGGTCAGGTGATGCGTAACATCACAGCCTCTCCTTGACAAATGTCAACCCCGCCTTCTCGTGGTGCATCCTGTTCCCACTAAAGGGGCTCTGACGACCGCCAATAGCGGTATAACTATACCATCGGGATTAGAGGAAATTCTATCCCACACTCACCAACCCGCTTGGCCAGCGTGGGGAGTTATGGCCAAACCCCCTCCAAAATGATGCCACAACTTAAATCTTGGCCCTCAGTCTCCGGCAGCTGGAATGTACCTGGCCAAGGCAGCGGCCAGTGCGACATGAAGGCAGAGGGTGCTAAGAATCCCCGGAGGACCGGACTAGGCTGCCATCTGATGCTGACCTTGGCTACTTACAATGGACGCTCCCTATCTTCTGATTCAAGGCTTCTTGAATTGGAAGAGGAATTACAAAGGATCAAGTGGGACATCGTGGGACTAAGTGAGGTAAGGAGAAAAGGAGAAGATCTCATCGAACTGAAAAGTGGACATCTCTTCTACTATCGTGGGACAGATACTGGCAGAACTAGTGGTGTTGGATTTATAATAAACAAGAAACTGAAGGATAAAGTTGTAGAAGTTGAAAGTTCCTCTGACAGAGCTGCACGACTTGTTATCCAACTCTCGAAAAGATACCAGGCTCAGATTATTCAAACTTATGCACCCACCACAAGTCATCCTGAAGAAGAAATTGAAGAATTTTATGAGGAAATTTGTCATCTAAATAATAAAGGTAAGCAGCACTTGAAAATAATTATGGGAGATTTCAATGCAAAAATAGGGCAACGGCAACAGAATGAAACTTCAGTAGGTAAATTCGGTCACGGCAACAGAAACCAGCGTGGAAATACTCTCGTTGAGTTTGCAGAGGCAGAAGGGTTTTTCATCTTGAACTCCTTCTTCAAGAAAAAGCCACACAGGAAATGGACATGGAGACATCCAAATGGGACGACAAGTGAAATTGATTTTATTATGTGTAACAAAAAATTCGTCATAGAAGACTGCAGTGTGCTAAACAAGTTCAACACAGGTAGTGACCATAGATTGGTGAGATGTAAGATGCACCTCAACACTAAACTTGAACGTGGCAAGCTCATAAGACAAACAAAACCTATTGACATAACCAACCTTAAAAAACACCATAATACCTTCAAGTTGGAACTGAAGAACAGGTTCTCTGCTTTGGAAGGCCTTACATCGGAAGAAGTGGACATCTCTGAAGTTAACAGAAAAGTAACCAAAGCTCTTATGGAAACAGCAACAAAATTAGCTGGGTCTAAGAACAAGTTGCATGTAAACAAATTATCAGGAAAACGAAAATGTTGATGCAAAAAAGAAGAGAGATGAGGACAACTAAAGAAGATGTGACTTCCAAAGTGGAATATATAGAGCTATGCAAGACAGTAAGAAAAAGTATCACTGAAGACGTAAGAAAATTCAACTGTGAACTAGTGAGGAAAGCAATTGAAAACAACCAAAGCTTAAAGATAGCAAAGGGACATCTCAGTAAGGGAAGAAAACATATTATGGCACTGAGAAAAGAAGATGGTTCTGTAACAAGAAATAGAGGCGAAATTTTGACAAGAGTGAAAGATTTCTACTCCAAATTATATGAAAGGGATGATACATGCACTCCAGACATCATGAAAGATACCAGTACCAGAGTTCCTCCAGTCCTTCCAGCAGAAGTTGCACATGCAATCAAGAACATGAAGCGGGGAAAAGCTCCAGGAGAAGATGGAATTACTGTAGACATCATACAAGAAGCAAGTGGAGAAATCGAAACAGTACTCGCCCAAATTTTCACTCGATGCCTTAATGAAGGAAAGATTCCTGAGGATTGGAACACCGCTACAATGATCCTGCTACATAAGAAAGGTGACATTGAGGATCTCGGAAACTACAGACCTATCAGCCTTCTATCAGTAGTTTATAAAATCTTCACTAAAGTTCTTTCACACCGCTTGAAGGTAACACTGGACATGGCTCAACCGAGAGAACAAGCTGGATTCAGGAGTGGCTACAGCACAATAGATCATATCCACGTACTGAGAGAACTAATTGAAAGAGCGAGGGAATATGAACTTCCATTGTGCATGGCTTTTATCGATTATGAAAAAGCCTTTGATTCGGTGAAACCATCAGCAGTTACAATGGCTCTGAAAACCTGCGGTATTGAAGATGCATACATTAATATTATTAATAACATCTATGAAAATGCAAGTGCAAAGATTCGGCTGTTTGAAAATACAACACACATAAAAATTGGAAAGGGAGTGAGACAAGGTGACACCATATCTCCGAAGCTCTTTAATGCCACATTGGAGGGTGTTTTTCAGTCGCTGAGCTGGGAAAACAAGGGAATAAAGATTAATGGAGATTATCTAACCCACCTTCGTTTTGCTGATGACGTAGTCATTTTTGCAACTAGCCCATCAGAGCTGCAGAGTATGATCCAGGAACTTGCTGACAAGAGTAAAGAAGTGGGATTAAAAATGAACTTTCAAAAGACAAAAGTGATGTTCAATGCTTTTACAAGAAATGAAGATTTATCGATTGATGGAGAAAAGCTGGAGATAACAGACACGTACGTTTATCTTGGACAGCAGATATCAAGTGAGGGTCACATTGATGAAGAAATTAATCGGCGTACAAAACTTGCCTGGAGAGCTTTTGGAAGAAACAGCATAATTTTCAAGAGCAATATGCCATTATGTCTTAAAAGAAAAGTGTTTGATCAATGCATCCTTCCAGTGCTTACGTATGGTGCAGAGACGTGGACCTTAACTAAAAGAGACATACAAAGGCTGCAGACAACTCAAAGAAGCATGGAGAGGTGCATGCTTGGTGTAACCAGGAGAGATAAGAAGAGGAACTCGTGGATCCGAAAAATGACAAGAGTGGAAGACATCATGATCAGAGTTAAATCCCTGAAATGGCAATGGGCTGGACATACTGCCAGAAGGACAGATCATCGATGGACAGCTGAAATTTTAGATTGGATTCCAAGGGACAGGAAAAGACCCAGAAGAAGACCACATGGGAGATGGGTGGATGAAATTCGAAAGTATGCAGGGGTGACATGGAGGAGACTGGCACAAGACAGACCGTTGTGGAGGAAACTTGGGGAGACCTTCGTCCAGCAGTGGATTGATAATGGTTGACAATGATGATGATGATGATATATGAAATAGTTACAGCAAAAAGTTACCTGAAGTTACTCATTAACCATATACGCGATCCACTTCAGATTGCAATCCCCTCGCATCACATTTCTGGTTCAGAAACGTTTGCCCTGACCTGAATGCTTGCGTTGCTATCCCAGCATATTTCTAATACCGCTTAACTACTAATCTTCACAAGATTATTTGGCTATTTCCTGGGTGTTATTGGCCTGATTGTTTATAAGTATCGGTCATCTGTGTTTTTATTGAGTCCTTACAAATTACTCCGTACTTTTCAGGGCTACTATACCCATCCATCTTTAGACACGAGGTCTCCTCCACGTCTACTAGCAGGATTACAATAATGACTTTCACCACCAGTTAGGGCTCACCACGAGGATAGTGTTCGGGGTGTGGAACAGGGTTACCATATCGGTTTTTTCGACACCAAACCCCCGAAATTTGGCTTTTTATTGCTGTTTTTTTTTCTATTATTGTTCAGCTTTAAATGAAAATTTTTATCTGGAAAACTCTGGTGTGGAATGCTGTTGGTTTCTATTCAGGTTTCCGCCTCCAACACATTGCAGGAACCATGACCAGCCAGAGCTACATCGCGGAAGTTGTGGAGCCATATCTTCAGACGGTCTCCGTTGCCATCTTTCAACAAGACAATGTCCGACCTCATGTGGCGCGGAACGTCTTACTGCACTTGGATGTTCTACATGTGCCACTTCTTCCTTAGTCAGCTCGTTCGACTGATTTGTCGCCCATTGAAAACATGCGGGATACAGTCGGTCGACGTTTGGCGCATCAGGAACCGCCGCCAGTTAGCAAAGATGAACTCTGGGTATGAATCTAGATAGCATGGAATAACCTTCTGCTATGCGACATCCAGAACCTCTTCCAGTTGATGCCACGCAATGTATGAGCGGTTTCGTTACTCATGGTAGGTACACAAGGTATTGAGTATTGTTTATTCCACATCACTTACAAGTCTGTATCACTTATATCTTTTAGCATAAGTAATTACTTTATAAATGTCCCTTAAATGTCTCAAGTCTTTCTTGGTGTTGTATTTTCAACGGACAGCAGTGGTATTGGTCAAAATCACCTGTTACTCCCACTCAGGGCCGGATTAAGACATTGCAGGCCCCCGGGCTACGGGTACTGTAAGGCCTCCAGTAATATCGGATTGGGCATAAGTCGGTTGACAAATGTTCATTTTAATATACCTACTACGTTTTTATATTTTCTCCTTTTTTACGCTTTCCAACCGTAGGTTGAAGAAGGGTATATGGTCCAGCTTTGTCCGTCTGTCTGTCTCTCCGTCCATCCACCCGTCCGCACGATAACTCGCGTAAAAATGGTTTGATTTCAATGAAATTTTAGTATGTGGTAGGGGACCACCTGGGGATGAACCCTACAGAAAATAGGCGAAATGGGGGCATAAGGCGAAATGGGGGCAAAGGTCAGGACATAGGAGCAGGATCCATTCCATTGCTCTTATGCGTCATAACTTATGTAAAAATGATTCGATTGCTACAAAACTTTACTATGTTGTTTAGGAGATGTACCGAGCCGGTTCTGTTTAATATAATCGAAATCAGGTCAAAGGTCAGGACACAGGAGCGAGATTTATTCCACAGCCATTATCCTCATAACTTGACTAAAATGTTTCTATTGCGACAAAACTTTAACATGTTGTTCCGCACGTACACTGAACCAATACTATTTGATATCATTGAATTGGGATCAAAGGTCAGGGCACAGGAGTGAGATTTTCCACAGCCATTATCCTCGTAACCAGAGTAATGATTTTTCGTTATCCTCGTAACTGGAGTAATGATTTCTGGTATGTTGGAAAGCGTATAATAATCAATGCAATGAACAATTTTACTGACTTGTTATAGATATATAGTTATGTGCAATGCGACTATGTCATCTATTGGTAATGTTTTTGTAGACTCCGCCGATTGCTGCTTCCGAAGAGATGGATAACTGTAAGTGTCAAGCGACTTTTGCATCACTCTGTATTTTCCAAAAGCAAAAAGTAGTTAAAGGCTAAATTTATTCTTACAAGGTTAACAAGAATTAAAATTCAAACATTTGCTTTGCGTAATTTCTTGGAAACAAATTTCTCTAAAACATGGGTAAATTATAAGTCCTTTAGAATACCATTTTCAATTGCCAAAAGAGCAAGTCTGTTGAGTCTTTCTTGTGCCATTGTCGATCTGTATGCAGCCTTTAAATGTTTCATCTTGGAGAAACTCCTTCCTCCAGTCGCATTAGTTATCATCAGGCACATGTAAATCAGCAGAGCTATTTCAACATTAGGAAATAAAGAAGTTAATCCATTGTTTGCTACAAGGGTGTAGATATCAGAAACCTTTAAAGATTCATGTTTTTGCCTGAACTCATCAAATTGCGCTACAAAGTTCTTGAAGTAAAGAATTTCGAGCCCAAATCCTGGCTCAATGTCATTTGAGTAAGTCTTCTGAAATTTAGCTGTTGCCGTTAAAATGTCTGCACCACCTATTGTTGGGAATTCGAAAAGGAAACCAAATAGTGAGTGAACATTTTTGAATGCTTGAATGCGATGTGCAAGAGCTGAACATAAGCTATCAGGTAATCCCAAAAATACTGTCGTTTTCTCAACGTGTGAAGAAAGTAAAGAAAAACGTACCTGGAACAGATGGTTTAATCCATATAATAAGTGCCCTCGGTAATTACAACCTTCTCCCGTCGATCGACAAATTTTTGAATCCCAGACTTGTACAATTCCATGGGTTTCGATGCAAAAAAGGCAGAGAGGGTTCGCCGTACCTCTTCCACATTTCGAAGTTTAGTCCCAGCAAGATGGTTTTTCAGACTGCAAAAGAGGTGGTAGTCGGATGGGGCGACATGCTGGATGTGGAAGTTTTCCCCATCCTAAGTCCTGCAACGTGGCACTGGTCATTTTCGCTGTGTGTGGTTTTGCGTTGTCCTTCTGCAGCAGCACGCCTTTACGATTCACGAGTGCTGGACGTTTATCCTGCAAAGCAGTGCGCAGACGCTACAGCTGCTGACAGTAGAATTCCCCTGTAATGGTATTGTCGGATGGCAGCAGCTCGTAATGGATTATGCCTTGCATATCCCACCACACAGACATCAAAACCTTTTGTGGGAAACGTCCTGGTTTTGACACAGCTGCAGGCACATTACCTTTGGGAAACCACTGCCGTTTAAGCTTAATGTTGTGATAAACAATCCATTTTTAAACCCCCTTGACAATTCTTAGCAAAAACGTATCCCTTTCTTCAGGGAGAGCAAAGAAGTGCAAATGTCCACACACTGTTGCAGCTGTTATGGAGTGAGATCATGGAGTACGGCACTCATCCAGTTTCGACACATAACCGAGGTCCTACAGACGCCGATGAACAGTAGAATGTGTTGAATGAACAAGTGTGGCCAATTCCTCGACTGTTGCCAGCGGATTTTCCCTCAACAGCAGCTTTCAGCACGTCGTTATCCAGCTCAACAGGTCGTCCAGGTCCTGCATATCCTTGAGGCTGGTGTTCCCCCTTTGGACTTTCTAGAACCAGCGTTGACATTTCCTGACCTCCAGGATGCCCGGCTAATATACGGCATTGCTGTCTCGTGTTGCTACCGTCGCTGAATGTCGATGGTGGAACTCACACAGTTTAATGTGCCTAATGTGGTCTTCCGACACTGCCATTTTCTATGCAGTTTAAGTACACAACGACTGCACTTAGAACTCCCGTTTGCGATCTCAAGTGACTTGAAGGTCTGCTCGCGTGATCCCTCTTATACTAATCGTGGTCGACGTTATAGTCTGGGCACCAGGAGAATCACTACTGTTGGGCTTGCGCAAAACGACATTACTTCTAGGATGACCTGATATCTATACGATGGGAAGATGTGATCTGCAAAAAGTGAATATAAGTTTTCTATGATGGGGAGATGTTTCCACCTTATACTTCTCTCTTCCTTGCAAAATAACATCATCATCATTACCAGCATTGATTCCTTTTCTTTTCGAATGTTGTCGTTTCTGTTCATCACAGTATTCTGCATTTTCAACTTTATCTTGTGCTCTACTTTCAAACACTTCAAACTGGTTTCGCTGTGACATTAAACAATCTAGAAGAGATTTAAGAAGTTTAATAGTTGTTTGAAGCTCTAGTGTTTCAGCTTGAAATGATTTATTGACTTGATCGAATATCGCAAGCGATTACCATCTTTTGAGATTAACCTCAAAATTTCTTGAAAAGGGCTGTAGCCTTTAGTCAGAGCCTTTGCAGCATCAGTCCTTGCAGACAATCTAGTATCAGATGTCCTTTTAACTACTAATGAAGACTGACTTCCATATTGAGGCTTGAGGTACTGAAGCATTGCTGACCAACGTTGAGTGGAACCAGAAAAGAAATTATAAAGCTTTGTATCAGACTATACGGCAGTCATTCCAGCACGTTTCGGAGTTCGACAGAGGACAAATAGTGGCTTATCGCGACAGCGGTTTATCGTACCGAGACATCGGCGCCCGTGTGGGACGACATCCATACACAGTGAGGCGAGCATGGATTCGGTGGGTGCAGGCGGGACGGACGGAATGACGTCAGCGATTGCCGCAGCCGTGGCACACCACCAAACGAAAGGGCCGGCATGTTGTGCGGCGGACATTGACGGCTCGAACCGCCACATCACGAACGTTAGCGCAGGAATTAGGGTGTGTTGCGCAACAACCTGTGTCAGCACGTACCGATCGACGTCGTCTGCAGGAGCTAGGACTTTGTCGCACGGCGCGCATTGCTCCGGCAACCATTGACGTCACAGCACCGGCGAGTGCGGCGGCAGTGGGCTGTTGAACGCCGCACCTAGGCGAATCCCGCATCTGCCTGCAAAACCACGATGTTCGGATCCGCGTGTGGAGGCACCGCGGCGAGAGACTGTATGACGCCTGCATTATGCATCGCCATACCGGTCTGTCGCCTGGCGTTATGGTTTGGAGCGCAATTGGATATTACACCCGTACCCCTCTGGTACGCATCGCCGGTACACTCTACAGGCACCGCGACATCTCCGACGTTTTGGAGCCTGTGGTCCTCCCTTACCTGCAGGACCTGCCAGCGGCCACGTTTCAACAGGACAATGCACGCCCGCACTTAGCACGCATCGGGTAACAATTCTTCACGGTCCACCAGGTGTCACTGCTGCCGTGGCCCGCCTGTTGTTCCGACATGTCGCCCATCGAACACGTCTGGTCGCTGATCGGCAACCGAGTGGCCCAGCAAGCACCACCCGCGGCTACGCCTGGTGAACTGTGGCAACGTGTGGAAGCAGCCTGGACCGACATACCCCAATCCCACATCCAAAGCCTCTTTCGTTCGATGCCGCGGCGTGTAGCGCCCGTTATTGCCAGCCATGGGGGCCACACGAACTATTGATGTCTGCCTGTTCCGCAAGTCGCACGGGCCTGTAAGCTCAATCGTTTCATCTTTGTATCTGTTGTTTTGAGTCCAGTAAATCTGGCTTGGCTATCTCGTGTTCTTCTTGGTGTTGCATTTTAGGTGGCGAGCAGTGTAAATCATATTCCGTTGTGTGATTGTAGCTAATGTTTTTTTTGGTTTTCAGGTCCGAAAGTATGGAGTGTAAAGTACAGGGGAATGGACATTTCCGACATCTGCTCCTCTACGAGTTTAACAAGGGATCCTCAGCCGCCGTTGCTACTCGACAAATTTGTGTTGTGTATGGGAAGGATGCTATTGGTTTGAACGGTTTGGAGGTGGCAATTTCGACCTCAACGACTCTCCACGCTCAGGTCGTTCATCTCACTTTGATGAGGATCGTCTGAACCATCTCATACACTTGTATCCGCATCAAACTACACTTGAATTGGCCACTGAGATGGACTGTGATCAGGCCACAGTAGTGCAACACTACTGCGGCCTGATCTCAGTCCATCTCAGTGGCCAATTGGGGTCTTGGGTGCCTCACACTCTCACCGAGGACAACAAGAGTCAGCGTGTTCCCATATATGTGCTTCCTTGCTCGCCCGTTATCGCGAATGTTCTCAACAACACAACCCCTTTCTGTCACGTAATGTTACTGGAGATGAAAAGAGGTGCCTGTACGTGAATTTCAGTCATCGGAGAGAATGGTTAAGTCCTGCGCGAAGGCCATGTTTTGTATCTGGTGGGACATCGAAGGCATTATTAACTGAGAAATGCTGCCGAGGAATCGGTCCATCAACGCTGCACTCTATTGTGCGCAACTCCGCTGTGTGCAGGGAGCAATTCAACAGGAACGGCCACATCGGCGCCATGGGGTTCTTCTCCAACATTATAACGCACGCCACCAAGGTGCAAACATGACCAAAATGGCCATCCAGGACATGAAATGTGAGATCGTTCCAATTCCGGCATATTTTCCAGATTTTGACCCTCACCTGTTCCGATATCTGTCGAATGCACTCCATGGCAGAACGTTCAACAATGATGTTGATCCCCGCAATTTCCTTGATGATTTGTAAGCAGCAAATCCTGCACGTTTTTACAAGAATGGCATCCAGACGTTGGGACACCATTGTAAACAATGAGGGCGGGGGGATACATAGTTGATTGATTCCGTTTACCCTTCTTATATAATACATTTCCTGTAGGGCGGTGAAAAGAATGGCATGAACTTATGTATCAGCCTAATACTATGAGCACCTTAAGATGAATAATTTTGCATTGGGAAAACACTACATCCCGGAACCAACCTTACATCTTAGATTTTTCGAGGAAACTCATTTTTTTTAAACTAGTAAACCAACGAAAAGGAATAACATTTCATTCTGTTAAGTATTTTGCACTAGTACTCCCGTGGATTCTTTGAGTCACCTTTCTTGCGATGTCTCAATACTCTGCTCTTCGGAACTTGAATCCATGAGAAATAATTATAATAACGCCTATACAACCACACACTTTTGAAAGCCTCTATAGAAACCATACAATTTTCGAAGCGTTTATACAAACCATATGCTTTTCAAAACCTCGATACAAACATCCATACTTTTCGAATACTGATAAAAAAAAAGTGCAGTTAGTTTTACGTAACTCTTAGATTTGATATGCCATCCGAGTTAATTAAATTAGCACAGTACTATAATCCTTTGTGCTGATTTACTCAATTCTATCAACATGAATTTACTAAATCTCTGCTGAATTTAAAGAGAAACCCATACAGTAAATACGCAAGTCCCTTAAACCTACCAACTACCAAAAACTCAATTGTCTGAGATACACCAATAACGGACTGCAATACGGACGACCTAGGTGTCTGGAGAAACTTTAGTAATCACCAGTGTTGCCATTCTACTGATTTATCAGTAGATCTACTGATTTTGACTCCTGTCTACTGATAGATTTACGTAATATACTGTTTTTTCTCTGTTTTAAGGCCATTTCTAGATTTTTCTCTGTTTCAAGAATACCTCTTGATTTTTCTCTGTTTCAAGGCCACCTCTTGATTTTTCTTTGTTTCAAGGCCACGCCACCTCTTGAATTTTCTACTATTAGGCATGATTTTTTGGCTTGAGATGAATGCATGCTGTCAGAGAGGAATTCAGTAAGGGAGTGTCTAACACTAAATCTTTAACAACCCTTAGAAGCAGGAAGTTAGGAAATTTGGGCTAAGGTGCCAGATAGCAAAACCACTTGGAAGTACCGAAAGATACGTGTTTATCAGTCAGTTCTAACTTCCACCCAGATTCCAAGGAATGTAAGGGGTACTAGTTGCTAGATGCCCAGGTAAGAATATTCGGTAGGCAATGGAGCAGTCAGAGAGTACATCAGTACTTGTGCGTTTTGTGTAACACACTCAGGGGCATCCGTTCAGCACTCACCGTCTGCTGATCCAATCAAGAAGGCTCACATCAAAACTGGCCTGAAGAGAAAAAGCAGATGAAGAATAAAACTAATGCAGCATGTGTTTCTTTAAAATATTCCGCTGGTTGTCATGAAATATTTTTTAATCTGCATAACTAATTAGTCTGATATACAAAGATTCTCCCTAGTATTTTGTTAAACCCAGATATCAGGAAAACGTCTATAGTAAAATTTTGTGTTAGTGGTATTTATAGCACTTATGTCACGTTCTTTGGGAACAACTGCGTGTCATTCAGTAAGAAGTGTAAGTATAAAACTGTCTGGTTTTAGGATGGCAACAAGTGGCACCAATACAATTGTGACTACACTAAAAGGCCAATGCCATCATTATTTACACAAATACTAGTTTTAATAGTCAGCATTATTTTATAACATTGATCATCAGTAATATCTTGTAAAAAAATTTCTCAGCATTTATTGGTTTGAATTTTTATTTCAGTTTTTGATAGTAGTTTGTGGAGAACTGGTGTTTGAAATACCGGCAGATTCAAATATTTTTTCGTATTGAGATTACATCCAATGCAACATCACATTTGGCAGATAGTGCGCATTTCAAGCACGATTTCTTATCCACTGGTTCCCACTGAAGTTTTTTAGCTGTGGCCAAATTTTTTCAGGTAAAAGGTTCCGGTACCATTGGTAATCACCTCCTCAAATATATGAAACATAAACAATATTATTGTTACTTTCGAACAAACACAGCTAACGAAGACTTCAATCGCACATTCTTCTTTATTCGGGAATGGTACTAGCAGATTATTGATTACGTATATCCTGCAAAGCTGAAATATGGATATAAAATTCCTTCTAAATTTACTACAGGTTAAAAGCATAAGTTCAGTTACTCCAGTCTAAAGCTGGGATAATTGCAAATGATTTAAACTGTTATCAAAATATTTCAACTTGAAAACTGCAAAATGTTCAACTCTGTGGAACTGTTGGGAAAAAGTATTTAGAACAAAATCTTTTACTATTTATTTTTCTTTCCTTTCTTCAGTTAAAATCCCATTCCTTCTTAGACAATTTCGCTTTTTCATATCAAGATCACCTCAGAAAGTTCAACCTTACTAATAAAATGAATAATTTGGAAAAGTTTTACTTTTAGAGTAAGAAAAAAGAGCAGGGCCCTGCAGAGGAATAAATATTAGGGGGAAATTTAAACGAATCACATTATATAATATCCAAGGTTTGGAAATTCTATGATAAAACTATTGTATTGATAAAGAGCTGCTGAATTCATTCCACTATCTATGGTTGGGGTTAAGGAAAAAAACTTCAAGAAAAAAGATTCTTACCGAACTTTTTGCATCATGCTTTCATCATACCCAAGTGGAGGTCACAGATGACGAACAGTTACCGTAACTGCTAGATTTGGTCTCCAGAGACGAAGGCACTTTTTCGTGTCTTGTCGATGTCTTCAACACGACTTTTTGCCGAAAAACAAAAAACCCGAACATCCTTGGCGATGTTTCGACCCTTTTGGTTCTCAAAGCATACTCATCGCGTAAGGCACTTGGCGAAAATTGTGTCAACGTCTTGTGAAAATAGAAAACATTCTCTCCGCCTCTGGAAGACTCATCCTATCTAGAAAGCTCAGGCACCTCAAAATCGTGCCCTGTCCTTCACATGCATTTAAAAGGTCGGGTAGTTAAGTAATTTCTTTTCAAAACTTTTCCACTGGTACGAAAAAACAAGTTCCTGTAAATTATTTCTCACCCACAAAGTTCATGAATAATTATCTACAGAAACTTATTTTTAACCTGTTAAGAAGTTTACTGGATTGAATGGAAAATTAGGATGGAATTCGAGATTTGAAAGCTCAGGAGAATGTGAGAAAGAAAAGAACGTAAGAAAATTTCATTTTTGCCAGAAAAAAGGGCTTTTGTGAGCAACATTGCAAGGACTGAAATAGGGGTGAGTTTCTAAAAAAATGCTTACCGAACTTTTTGTATCATGCTCCCATCCTACCCAATTGGAGGTCATGGATGATGAACAGTTACCGAAATTGCAAGATTTATCCTCCCCAGAGATGAAGGCACCTTATCGTGTCTTTGCCGATAGTTCCATCATTAGAACAAAATTTTCTGCCAAAAAACAGCAATTGAACCATCAGTGGCGATTATTTCAACCCTATGTTTCTCAAGGCATAATCCTCATGTAAGTCACGCAGCGAATATTGTGTTATCACCTTGTGAAATGGAACCACCATCATCACCTCTGACAGGATAAATCCAGCAACTCAGGCACCTAAAAATCGTGCTCTGTCCTTCACATGACTTTAAAAGACGGGGAAGCTAAGCCATTTTTTTAGAAATATTATTTGTGTAAGGAAGAGAAACTAAGCTCCCATACATTCTTTCTCATGAAGTTCATGGAAATAATCTACGGAAACTTATTTTGTCTCTATGGCACTAGAAAGAAATTTATCAGAACGAATGCACAGCAGCACTTTTGGCTGTGTGACGATGTAAAATGTATTTGTGTGTTATTTTTATTTTACGACATTTGAAAGAAATTTGCAACAATGTACAGAACAGAGAGAGACGGACATTTTGATTTTACAACCACGCATAAATCCATAAGAATGAAATAAAAAATCGCGACACTGAAAACGAATTTTAAAAAGAGATTACGGAAGTAATTTTGAATTATTCGAGGAACAAAACTTGTAAAGACGAAATTTTTGATTAAGTGATTTATAGGAAGGTAGGGAATTTATAAAAATAATGGGTGCAAGAAATTTTGATATTAGATTTGGGAGTAATGTAAAAGAAACAATCGATTGAAAGTATTTTAGTTTTGCGATATTGAAAGAAATTTATGAGAAACAACGCTTTGAAGAAATTTATATTTTGTCATGTTGGTTTTATGAGGTAGAAAAAGAATTCTATAAAAATCTGTGTAAAAAAAACTTTTTAAACAAAAATGTAGGTAGATAGTAGAAAAGTGATAGTGCCTGATTTGTCAGTTGATACACCATTCATCATTACAGGTATCGGTTTTCATAATTTAAAACCCATTCTGAATGAAATGCGAGACAAACGGCAATACGTTTAGGAAATTTAATACTTTTGATATTAACCGTGCGTATGCAATTCACAAATGTGTCAATAATCCTAGAACTTTTAAGCTAACGTAATTAGTATTTTACGGTCACACTGAAGTTTCCTTCGGTATTTTTTCCATTTATGCTTATTATGACACAGTGTACGTGTCGATGGATTGTTCCTATAGGTGTCATAGGTAGTGTGTGTGGGTGTGTAATAAACACGTGTGTGTGTGTGCACTGTCTCTCTGTTTATTATCGATACGTCTCTATGCATTATCGACACACAAGCAAGAGAAATGGTGGACTGTTGTTGATTTAGTTACTTGTATATATGAGCGACAATACAATGTGACAACAATGCGATACACAAGGGCATTGTTGAAATGCAACAAAGGAAGAAAGACTGCACTAGAACAATGTAATATAATTGTTGATACTCAGAAATGAGTATCAACAATTAAATACTCAGAAATGAGTATCAACAATTATATACTCAGAAATGAGTACCAACAATTAAATACTCAGAAATGAGTATCAACAATTAAATACTCAGAAATGAGTATCAACAATTATATACTCAGAAATGAGTATCAACAATTAAATACTCAGAAATGAGTATCAACAATTATATACTCAGAAATGAGTATCAACAATTAAATACTCAGAAATGAGTATCAACAATTAAATACTCAGAAATGAGTATCAACAATTAAATACTCAGAAATGAGTATCAACAATTATATACTCAGAAATGAGTATCAACAATTAAATACTCAGAAATGAGTATCAACAATTATATACTCAGAAATGAGTATCAACAATTAAATACTCAGAAATGAGTATCAACAATTAAATACTCAGAAATGAGTATCAACAATTATATACTCAGAAATGAGTATCAAGAATTAAATACTCAGAAATGAGTATCAACAATTATATACTCAGAAATGAGTATCAACAATTATATACTCAGAAATGAGTATCAACAATTAAATACTCAGAAATGAGTATCAACAATTAAATACTCAGAAATGAGTATCAACAATTGTAATGTAATCAACAATCCATTTAATTGTTGACACTCAGAAATTAGCTAATGAACTAAGCTATTGAAAAATAAATGGGCGAAATGTTTTCAATTTTGTACTGCCTTGGGGTTATCCCGCCCACATTCAAAATTTCGGAAAAAAAAACCCAGTTCAGTTCGCTTGATCTTCACAAGTTCGCATTTGAACAACTGCTATTTTCGTTAGATTTGGCATAAACACGCACGTGATTAATCTGGCAACAGATTTCTCCTCGAAACTTCAAACAAACAATTATACTTTTCATTAGAGTTTCATCAGAGCGCGTTTGATCGGTATAAACGTTCATTAGATCGCACTTGATGCCTAAGATGTGAAATATTTTCACATTCCCTCCCTACCCCCCTCTAGTTTATGTGGAGTTTTTTTTCTTCACATTTCTCGACATTTTAAAGGAAAACAATTCAGGTTGTTAGATCTTTGTTAAAGAACATTTATTCGCTTGCTGTTTTCGTTAGATCTAGCAGAAGTACACTATTAAAGATAACTTTCAGGGCATGTTCATCCTAAAATAGCCCATCCTCCTCGTCGTTTCGGCAAATAAAGCATGTCCTTTCTTAGAGATATATGAATAACGAACATGCAAAACGCATTTACTCGCTCATATCTATGTTATTTTTGTATATTCCTATATTACTTTTCAATTTTCATTACTACACTGCTGGCCACCCAAAATGCAACACCAAGAAGGAAGCATCCGATTGGCCTGAAATTCGCAGCATGCGTCGCCCGCGAGAGGACATGCAAACGATTAGCATTGCAGGGCATATGCAAATCATGTGCGACCGGCACGGCACCGAGAAGCACTATAAGAAGGGTGCACAGAAGGCGGGGTGTAAGTAGTGGAAGTGTGTTGTGCTGCCGGACCTGTGCGTCCGAAGCTTCTTGATGCCTCGTCGCAGAATACGGCATACATTCCAGCACGTTTCGGAGTTCAACAGAGGACGAATAGTGGCTTATCGCGACAGCGGTTTATCGTACCGAGACATCGGCGCCCGTGTGGGACGACATCCAGCCACAGTGAGGCGAGTATGGATTCGGTGGATGCAGGAGGGACGGACGGACCGACGTGAGTGATTGCCGCAGCCGCGGCACACCACCGAACGAGAGGACCGGCATGTTGTGCGGCGGGCATTGACGGCTCGCACCGCCAAATCACGAACGTTAGCGCAGGAATTAGGGTGTGTTGCGCAACAACCTGTGTCGGCACGTACCGTTCGACGTCGTTTGCAGGAGCGGGGACATGTCGCACGGTGCCCATTGCTCCGATTACCATTGACGTTACACCACCGGCGAGTGCGGCGGCAGTGGGCCGTTGAACGCCGCACCTGGACTACGGAATGGCACGACATTGTCTTCTCCGACGAATCCCGCTTCTGCCTGCAACACCACGATGTTCGGATCCGCGTGTGGTGGCACCGCGGCGATACACTGTATGACGCCTGCATTATGCATCGCCATACCGGTCCGTCGCCTGGCGTTATGGTTTGGAGCGCAATTGGATATGACACCCGCACCCTCTGGTAGGCATCGCCGGTACACTCAACAGCCACCGCTACATCTCCGACGTTTTGGAGCCTGTAGTCCTCCCTTACCTGCAGGACCTGCCAGCGGCCACGTTTCAACAGGACAGTGTGCGCCAGCACGTGGCACGCATCGTGCAACAATTCTTCACGGCCCACCAGGTGTCACTGCTGCCGTGGCCCGCCTGTTCTCCCGATATGTAGCCCATCGAATACGTCTGGCCGCTGATCGGCAACCGAGTGGCCCGTCAAGCACCACCCGTGGCTACGCCTGATGAACTGTGGCAACGTGTGGAAGCAGCCTGGACCGACATACACCAAGCCCACATCCAAAGCCTCTTTCGTTCGATGCCGCGGCGTGTAGCGGCCGTTATTGCCAGCCATAAGGGCCACACGAACTATTGATGTCTGCGTGTTCCGCAAGTCGCACGGGCCTGTGAGCTCAATCGTTTCATCTTTGTATCTGTTGTTATGCGTCCAGTAAACCTGGCTTTGTTATCTCGTGTCCTTCTTAGTGTTGCATTTTGGGTGGCTAGCAGTGTATTTAACCAATGAGCAGCCACAAATGATTGCATATTTGGCCATGTCTTCAGGTAAGGTCTTGTTGCAGCCATATGCCGTAGGATGATGCAGCATCCATGCCGTACACCTCCCTTAGATATATACAGTACAAAGGCCGTTCTATAAAAATTGAGATTATTTTTTTGAGTTGGCAACAGTGCGAAGGGGTAATATAACCACGCAGACGACAAACTGAATTAAAGAATTATCTATGTCAACAGTTATTAGCCGCAGCAGACGATTCTGGTTATGTTATTGCGCAGTTGTTTATGGTACGCCATACAGCTATTTTGCCATACAGCTATTTCGCTATACAGCTATGGAGGTGAGTGATTCAGAGCGTTGTGCGATAAAAGTTTGCTATCGTTTGGGTAACACGGCTTCAGAAACAGTTGATTTAATGAAAAAACCTTAAAAAGATAAATGTTTGGGTGAGTCAACGATGTTTATATGGCACCATGATTTCAGAAAAAGGGCGTTTGTTGGCTGAACTCGCTCCTAGGCCTGGTCGACCTGAAAGTGTTGTTACGGAGCGTATTGTTAACACTGTTCGTGCAATACTGCAAGAAGATCGACGAGTGACCTGCGAACACATAGCGGCATCAACTAATATTTCAAAAAAGTCAGCATTGCGCATTCTACTCCACAAATTACTGCTACATCGTGTGTGTTCCAGATGGGTACCTCATCACCTGAACGATTGTTACCCAGAGTTCAGGTGTGTCATGAGTGGAAACAAATAATTTCAGAGGATCCAAACTTTCTAAACACAGTAATAACTGCCGATGAAACATGGGTTCACTATTTCCACCTCCTCACGAAGCGCGCAACGAGTGTCTGGAAACACACAGGCTGGCCTCCTCCGAAAAAAGTCCGCCAAACCAAATAGGCTGGGAAGGTGATGATTATTTTCTATGATCATAAAGGTGTAGTCTACCAGCATGCCGTTACTCCACAAATTACTGTCAATGCTGAGTATTTCATTTTAGTCTTGAAGCATCTGCGACGACATATATCGATTAAGCGACCGGAACTGGAGGGAAAGTGGACCTACACCATGATAACGCCCACCCACGTGTGGCTGCATGTGTTCAACAGTTTCTTATGAAATGCAGTATTGAAATCATGCCACAGCCTGCCTAAAGTCCTGATCTCGCCCCGTGCGATTTCCGGTTGTCTCCAAATATGAAAGAGAAGTTCCGTTGTGCAGCATTCAACAAAGATGCTGTTGTTATTCATGCTGTACAGGGGTCGCTAAAGGAGCTTTCACAAAATGCCTTCGCCACATGCTTTGAAACGTGGACTGAACAATGGGACCGTTGAGTATCATCCGAGGGAAGATACTTTCAGAAAGAATAACATAAATCTTGCTATACCTGTATTTTTTCATTTTGTGTGATTTTACTCTTATTTTTTTTATGGAACGGCTGTTGTATATATATTCTTGCCCAGAAAAACCTCAAGTGTTGGGAAACTGCTGGCCACCAGCTGGCAGTGATGGGTCACTGCTAGCTGAAATATGCCGGTCACAGCGCGGTAGCGGTTCGTTGCTGGCAGCGCCTTTGATGGCCCCACAGCATCGCCGTGAATTACGGGCCTTCAAGCAAGTGCCACTAGTTTACATAACACGTCAAGTTAATAACGTTGCGCTTTTATTTAGGCTCCAAACGTTAATTATAAGTATGGTGACCATACGTCCCGAATTTCAGATGTCCGTCCCGGTGTCCCGAAAAATAATGAAAAATCCCGAATTTCATCCTGATTAAATTACAGTAAAACCCCGAAAACTCGACGTCCCCCCCAAACCCAAAGAGGGCACGAAAATCTAAGGCCGTTTTATCTTTTCTTATTTGTACTGCACTTTCATTGGCCTCCTGTTCCGAGAAACGGGGACTGTGGACGACAAGCCACGTAGTGGTCGGCCGAATGAAGATGGCAGAATTCAGAATGATTCTGAATGAAGATGGCAGTTTCCCCTGTTATTTCCTACACGATGGGGCTCCACCACACTACAGAGCAACTGTTCGTCAATGGCTATATGTTCAATTCCCTGGTCATTGAATTGTCCTGTGTGCTCCTGTGGAATGGCCGCCCAGATCCCCCGATCTCACACCACTGGACTTCTATCTGTGGGATCATCTGAAACACCTGGTGTATGTTGAAAATTTCCGCGACAGACACCACCTTCACCAGCGCATCCTGGAGGCCTGTACCCGCATTTCTCCCGATATTCTCGTGCGGGTGCATAACGATTGGATCAAGCCATCACCCCCTAATAGCTTAACAGGCCCGAGCACCGATTTGTGACGTCACTGGAGTAGTCCGTAGTCGCGGAGAGGAGCATTACGGCGATGTGCGAAAGGAACGCATCTTTACGTACACCAACTAATAAGGTCGTGCGTTCTTTTAGAGTTTCACTGCATTTAAATAAAAACTTGTGTGTTAGTTTTTAAATAACTGCAGAGTTAACAAGTTTGTTTAATAATATTTTAAAATACAGAAGAAAAAGAAATTACAGCGTAAAATTTAGCGTAGCAGTAATTTCGACTTGAAAGGGTAAGCAAGACAGATTCGTCAACTTAATGAAAGCATCACTGTCATTTCACTGGAAGCGATAAACCATTCCTACAACCGAAATTATAAACTGTTGTCGTAGTTTCACTTGAAGTTATAGTATCTTTATAGTTAACCGAACGATTCCTGTACTTGTGAACAAATCGTTCTTGTACTTGAAAGATTAGTTTGAGGGTCCATTACGAAGTATCGCCGTCGTTTCAAAAGATGTCGATTGACTAATTTAAGGAATCAGATTTTTCATTCATTGCAAACTTATGACTATGAAAATTTTAGTAATGAAATAATTCCTTTAGTGAAAATGTATTTTATATGCAATCCACGATCACTAATATATAAAAAAAGGTCAAGAAAAACTGAATTTTTTTCTGTGTTTTGTAATTATTACCAAAGGCTCAATAAAACACGTTTTAACGTTAATACATACAGTGAATTGCTGCTTGATCCACTGATTGCATCAAATAAATTAAGATTTCAAGAAAATTATGCAATTGCTACATTATTAAACGTACAATAATGACATAACAAGTTTTCCTAATTTTAGTACCATCTAGTTACGTGTTTGGACAACTTCATTTTGATAAGCAAATATAAAGTTTATAATTTTTGTTTTCCAGAGCACTATTTCAAAAAAGTTACCTTGTCAAAGTTCAACACATTTGTATTAAGTATATTAGTAGCATTAAGCAAAACTATTTGGATCCACAATATAAGTATTCCTTTTTATCTGGAAAAATACAAGTAACTTATTGGCAGAAATTTCCTGAAATTTGATTTTCAAGAAGTATTCAGGAAAACTGCCAATGTACAAATAATTATGGTTGTGTAGTTCTTTGTGTATCACAAACACAATTTGATTATGTGTCAGTTAGCTGTTTCTTGAAGAATTTCAAAGACACATTTCTAAGAAAATCTGAAATTTGTTCCAATAATTTCTTAAAGTATTTTTTCAGATAATTATTATATTTTTTGAGAACCTGACAAATGCACATGCAGTTATTGTACTGAATAAATCTAAGCGATTGTTTTGGTACTATAGGATGTATTTTAAAAGATGTACATGTTTCATTATAAATTGACTAACTTGATGTACCATTTTCTCAGAAACTATAAAAAGCAATGGTATAAAATTTTGCACAAATGTTTTGTCATTACTAAAGCTATTGAAAAAGATTGTTTTTTCCTTTTTTTATGATTTTGGTTTCAAAATAAATTCTATGAAGGATTAAAGAAGTTTTCCCCATACAAAAATTGACACCCACCCCCACGTTTGGAAGCACACTTTCTAGTAGTTATCGGATAATATGAGATATATTAGTTCCAGTTATTATTGCTGTAGCTTGTGAAGACACAGTGCAGGAAGTCTGGAAACAGATAAGTCTAGATAAATGAATAAAAAGTTGATCTCTCATTTTAAGCAAATGTTTTCAAAAAAAAAAAAAAAAGAAGAAGCGAGTATATATTTCTACTTGTATTTTAAAAATCTTGTTTGTTTAGAACATAGTTTCCACAATATGTGGATTCATGTCGATCCACGTACTTTTTTTTCTCTTAAAAATAACAATATCCAAGGCTTAAAAATATCATGCCCGAGATGCCCAGAGCATGTAAATCATTCGTCTGGGCAGGTAAATAAAACATCTAATTGCCTGTGCATAAAAACTAAATTTTAAAATAAAAGAGTTTGTAATAAAATTTCTTACTACACAAGAAAAAAAGACAGTCATCACATGTCGTGTTTCATGTCATTGTTAATTAATGGAAGTTGTATTATTGTTACGAAGTACCAAGGAAAAAGTAATATCACATCTTTAATTATGTTATGCTCTACGCCCAGAAATCGGAAACCTAGTTTTGCTCCAAATTTTGTTTATAATCAACAACAGTATGCATGCCTCTGATGTAACTGGCCTCTCATGTTTAGTGACAAAGGGAGAAAACTAACAAAAGGAACATGGCAGAATCACTAAATTTCCGAAACATCAGTTTCATCATCGTACCATTTCATATCAATTTTAGCATCAGCATCTTAAAAATTGATATACACACGTTTGTGCATTGAACATTTGTAATACAGACCCTTAAAATGGAAGTGCAAACATGTTAAAACAGTTCATATTTTTAACTTAAAAAAAATTAGGATTCTGGTTTGTTATCTTAAAAGATAAATTTCCCTGCGCATCCAGCTTTTACTACCTGGGCAAGTAAATAATTTCTTGCCCAGGTAGTACTGATATATTTCACCTAATTTTTAAGAAATTGAATGGTTCTGATAAATTCCCATCCTACCACAGTTAGAGCATACACACTGCTCCCACGAGAATTCTTTAATGTGTTGGTTTGTAGAAAAATGCTTCAAAATCTTTAAACGGACATTTTAAAGGCAAACTTACTCCTGAACTATATGTGAACTTCTGTTTTTGTGCATTCATATCTAATTTTTGCTGTCTATACTTGATTCAGTGTTTGTGTTCCTTTAGTAATAAATATTAAAAATGATAATTCAATGCAACTCTCCATGTCTGCAAACACAAAAGATGTATTTCACATGGCAACAAGGCCTTAGCATTTATATAAAGGACATAGGCATGTTAGATGTGTACATGACATACATATATTTCGTATAAGATTTAGGTATTTTACAAGAACTTGTGCCCAGAAATAGGGACCCCAAAAAAGTTAATCTGGCGCTGCCTAAACACTTAAATAACTAAGTACGAATGTATCAACATATTACTCTTGGGATCAAAAACATGCAACCCTTATTATTCTGTGTCCATAATAAAGTTTAAAATCCCTTCCTAAATATACATATTTTACTTTGAACTTATTTGATACATTGGCAAAAACATGTTATGGGTTACTATAACAACACAAGTAATCTATTCTTTCCATTACAAACATAAATTTCATTTTTCAAAAATCTTTTCAGTGCTTTGACTTCCAGCTGTGAGATGCATTAGATTATAAAATTAGCCAAATTTAAATTTTCTAGTTCGAAATTTTTATTTTACGAGTACTTTAAAATAAGGTTAACAAAAGGTTTCCACTTACCTTAGAGTTCTTGGTCACTTGAAATTTTTCACGCTTTATTGCTGTAATCCATTTTCTGCGAACCTCCCCATTAGTAGGGAATTTGAATACTTTTAATATTCCTCTATGAAAATAAATTTAGTTGACAATTTGACAACAACAACCACGCACATCGACAGTCACGCTTACACAGAGTGAGCAAGCTCATGCATGCTCGACCACCCACCACGGACATCAGCCGACTCTCCCCTACGCCACGCAGCTTCCGGTGTTCGGTGCGCGGGCCTGTTAAGCTATTAGGGGGTGATGATCAAGCGCCTTCAGCTCTGTGTTCAGCAACAGGGACAACACATTGAACACATCAAATAGCTGTGCATCACAGGCTACTTTAGAGGTTGTTATTTCAACTTTCTGTGTTGATAACTTGTGAGCCACAACACATATGTCAAATCTGATTACGGAAATCAATTTCTGAGAAAATTCTGGTCTTTGATATGCATCATGACCCCCTTACCTCTTGAAAAATTTGAACTTGATCCAATATAGTGGATTTCAAGATGGCGGCCATGTTCCAGAAACAACCTATGAAATGGGCCCCCTCACCAATTCTTTTCTGCGGTATTCAGATCTTTCATTTTCTTTCCCGTTTCTGAAATACAAGGGTGTCCTGCGACTTTTGACTCACCCTGTACATTACCAGTTTTATAGAGTGCATTAGCGTCCATATACACAAATATGCACTGCTCGGTAAAATTAACATCGCACACAAATGTACAGTATCTCTATAGGGGAGGCATAATCTAAGTGTGACTGTACAGCACTTTCAGAACACCAACTGATCTGAACCTGGTCAAATAATGTAAATTTGTACGGGGCTATTTAATGCACACAAATCCAACATGGATTTTTCATTGCTCAGCAGGGAATTGAACCAAATTTAACATTCTCCTACCGTCTAGTTTATTTCACCAGAAAAACCACGCTAATATACGAACTTGCAATCCTTATTATTGCAGCAAAACCTCAAGTGCTGCTTTCTGTTGATTTCAGTTGTCTAAGTTTGGTTCTTTTTTTTTTTTTTTTTTTTGATTGGAGGGTTAACAACCACCGTGAGCAACTCAATGGGCTATAAGCATTCGCCCGTCCCTAATTTAGGGCCACTGGTTCCAGGGAAGGGAGAGAGCCAGTGCCGTTAGACAAACACAACATCCATGCCTCACCGGGATTCGAACCCGGACCCCTTTCGGACGAATGATCAGAGGCCATCGCTTAGACCACTGCGCCACCGGGGGCGGCCTAAGTTTGGTTCAATTTCCTTCGTATAGGAATTTCTTAGGGCCGGGGCGAGGCGATGCATTTGCGAATTTCCAAATACCTGGATTGGTGTTTTCATTGGATTTAAACAAGCTATTGGCCGCCCCGGTGGCGCAGTGGTCTAAGCGATGGCCTCTGATCATTCGTCCGAACGGGGTCCGGGTTCGAATCCCGGTGAGGCAGGGTTGTTGTGTTTGTCTTACGGCACTGGCTCTCTCCCTTCCCTGTAACCAGTGACCCTAAATTAGGGACGGGCGACTGCTTATAGCCCATTGAGTTGCTCACGGTGGTCGTTAAACCTCCAATAAAAAAAAAACAAGCTATTACTCAAGCATTTTTATTGAGGTATGTACAATAAATAAGAGTGAGGTGCAATTTCTTATTCCTGATGGCAACGGCCCTTTACCATCTTTGATTACGACAGAAGAACAGGAAATAGGAAGGGAGACCACTCAGAGAAGAGTTTTGAGCATTCATCTTACATCAAGGATGTTCTGGGTGGTGAAGCCGTCCTGGAATCTTGTCGTTTAGGATTACAAAATACAAAAGGGGAAATGACAGTTCACAGATTACAGTTGCTTCAGAGTTCAGACCTTCGGTATCTCATCAAACAAGAACGATAACACCGAATTTTCGGGTGTAATAAGCACGTCTTTTGAATCCGTTCTGACGGAAATTAAATTTATCAAAGCTATTCAAAGTCAATGGAACCGTTATGGAAAACAGTAGTATCTGACGGAAGAAAGAAGTTTTTCAATCAGGTTTTTAATCCCTCAGATATTGCTGTAAATGGAATCGTGAGCTTACGCCATCTGCTTGCAGACTTGGGCTTTAAGAAAAATATTAATTTACATGAGAAACATTTCGCACCGGAAACGCTCTCCAACAAAGAAATAATTTTCAAATCGGACTTTTAGAAAAAGAGATATCGACAAAAATAACATATGAATCTACGCTCCCTGGCGGGAAAAACATGCATTACTTTAAGAACAACGTATTCTCAAAAGGTTTTTTCGATTTGAGCAGTATAGGTCCACGAAAGAATGTTTTCAGTCATATTTTCAGGAACTCAGATTTTGCTGCCAATACATAAGCAGAAATTAACACTTATGCCCCCTGCTGGCCAAACCATTCTTTACTAAACATTAAAAATCATATGGAAATTTTTTTTCATCAGTATGCGATACAGGAAGAATTTTTTTTTTTTGATTGAAGGTTTAACGACCGCCGTGAGCAACTCAATGGCTATATATAAGCAGTCGCCCGTCCCTAATTTAGGGTCACTGGTTCCAGGGAAGGGAGAGAGCCAGTGCCGTAAGACAAACACAACAACCCTGCCTCACCGGGATTCGAACCCGGACCCCGTTCGGACGAATGATCAGAGGCCATCGCTTAGACCACTGCGCCACCGGGGCGGCGAAGAATTTTTCAAATCTGAGTTTTAGAAGCAGAAAGAACGCAGGAAACGCAATTTACCTTTGCGCCCTTAGCGGAAAGTCTATGTAAACTTCAAAACTTTGAATATCTATGAAAAGCATTTCGCATCGGAAACACTATCCAACAAAGAAGAAATTTTTCAAATCGGACACCTAGAAGTAGAGATATTGACCAAAATAACACGGAAGACAGAAACGGAATTCATCACGGAAGACAGAAACGGAATTCATCACCGAAGACAGAAACGGAATTCATCACTGAAGACAGAAACGGAATTCACCACCGAAGACAGAAACGGAATTCGTCACTGAAGACAGAAACGGAATTCATCACTGAAGACAGAAGCAGAATTCATCACTGAAGACAGAAACGGAATTCATCACTGAAGACAGAAACGGAATTCATCACCGAAGACAGAAACGGAATTCATCACCGAAGACAGAAACGGAATTCATCACTGAAGACAGAAACAGAATTCATCAGTGAAGACAGAAACAGAATTCATCAGTGAGGACCGAAACAGAATTCATCAGTGAAGACAGAAACGGAATTCATCACTGAAGACAGAAACAGAATTCATCACTGAAGACAAACAGAATTCATCAGTGAAGACCGAAACAGAATTCATCAGTGAAGACAGAAACGGAATTCATCAGTGAAGACAGAAACGGAATTCATCACTGAAGACAGAAACGGAATTCATCAAGGAAGACCACAGTGGTCCATTCGTGACTCCAGTTCACATGACATAGGCACCAAGGCAGACGAGCGCTACGTTGCCTGGACGTTAATGGCTGTCGACGTAATGGTTGCCTACTGCGCAGGTTTCTCACATGTAGAATTCGGTTTACAGTTCGGGTAGCTATGGCAACGTCCATGGCCGATGACACAGCTCGTCGAATATCGGCTGCAGTGCTTTCTGGTCAAGAACGAGCGTGTCGAACAATCCGTCGGTTTGGGCGTACACCAGTGGCTGCAAGAAGGTTCTACGATACACGTACGAACCTTCTTGCAGCCACTGGTGTTAACAGCGTCTAACAATTAGCGCATCCTGTTGCACATGAGCAGCGGTACAACGTGTAGATTAGCCCGTTTCACACAGGCCTACAATTCTTCCTCTCCGAAACTATTCTAAACGGCGATAAACCTGCCGATGGCGTGTGCCCGGCATTTTCGGCCTTCGCTGAACAGTTTCCCAGCACAAGAAGCAAATCTGAAATGTCCACGACACTTCCTCCAGCGACCAGCCCTGTTGCTTCTGGCACCTTTATCTCACGAACGTGTGACATCATCGGCTTGGGTTTTACATCATTTGCATGGGTACACCCGCCCTGTGATTTGCATGTTTGTAGCATACATCCTTCTGGGTGGAGCCATTTCTACGTCGAGCAGTGTTTTTCGATTTTGCTCTTAGGGTTAACGAAAAATTTCAACACTACACACTAACTAAAATGGTATTTACTTACGAGTACATTCAGTAATTATGCTACACAACAGTCGTCCACGGACACTCAATCTTTTCTGATCACTATCATAAAACGCACACATAACAAATCGTTATCACAAACTCCACCCTTACTACATATCGTGCTGATATGATATCGTTCGTCTAAATAAAATACGGACTCGGGTAGATGGGTGACGCTGCAGTAACCGCCTAAGCAATAATAAATACACAGTTCACGTGGATTAGGAATATCAAATAGAAGTCATCGCTCTTTCCACGTTTATAAGTGAGTCACGGAAAAATTCTTATCGGCCGCCACCGGGAATCGAACCCAGGGTCTTCCAGTTATGCGCCGGACACGCTACCACTGCACCATAGCGGCCTCGAATTCTCCAGACTCATGAACGACAAACTGCCAAACCACATGGCAGAGTTGCTTCTTTGGAGCCCCGCACAATGCTGGGGATTCACCAAAGATAAACAGTAGCAACTGAACAAATAACTAAAAGGCAAAAGAATAACAAACATATATATAGTTATTTGTTCAGTTGCTACTTTTAGTTATTTGTTCAGTTGCTACTGTTCATCTCTGGTGAATCCCCAGCATTGTGCGGGGCTTCACAGAAAGCAACCTGGTTTGGCAGGTTGTCGTATGTGAGTCTGGAGAATTCGAGGCCTCTATGGTGCAGTGGTAGCATGTCAGGCGCATAACTGGAAGACCCTGGGTTTGATTCACGGTGGTGGCCGATGAAAATTTTTCCGTGACTCACTTATAAACGTGGAAAGAGCGATGACTTCTATTTGATACGCCTGAGCAATGGTGGAACTCCTGTAATCACACATGAAAGAGGAATGCAGCGTGCGAAGCATTTAGTTGGTGCGCCGCGTTGGGTGTGGGTAATATCAAAGGAACGTAAACCACCAATAGCATGTGGGCACAGCGAGCCGTGATTCAATTTTTCATAACAGAGGGAATCAACACTAATCTTACGACTCATACAGGTGGTTTACGGGAATGCGTGCCTTGCAGTACGGTCTTCAAATGGTACAAAGAATTTCAGGGTGGACGTGAAAGCACTTTGAATTTGCCAAGATCTGGGCAACCACACGCAGCCAGACAAAATCGCAGCAGTGAACGAACAGCTGAAAGTTAACCACAGAATAACAGTTATAGAGAGTTAGCGCCTCCAGTGGGCATCAACAGGGCTCCCATTGGCAGAATTCTGCACCAAGAACTGGGGCATTCGAAAGTGTGTGCGCAGTGCGTTCCAAAGCATCTGACAGAGGCTCCATGAACTCATCGAACGATGAGATACCTGCCTAAATGTTAGGGGTGCCTATTTCTCATATATCAGCACCCGACTGTTATTAAACCTATTAACAGTCTGCGTCTGTCCCTAACGCTCTGACGTGGTTTAGTACTTGCAGCGCCATCGGATTTTATCCGGTGGCCAAAATCGGAACTGAGCTCACCGCTGTCGCACGATACGTAAAATCAAGGAGAAATACCGGAAAATAAAATAAAGTTAACATGACAAACGATTTCATCTGTGGCAACACGCACGTGCTCGGAACAACTGTCTGCGACATTTGTTCTGTTACGTTAGTGTTACATCGTGTTTCCTTTCATTTTCTTCGCAAATCAGAGAAATTTCATAAAAAATTTCAGTCACAGTTTAAGAATAAGAATATGCAAATATATATATATATATATATATACAGAAACCCATTTCCAACTAGGTCTTTGTGGAAGTGAGAAAATGCAGAGTTTTTGCTGGTCCTTGATAAAGCCAAGGCTCAGTATTCTCGACACCTTCTACATTCAGTTGTTTTATTTTTTTATCTTTTCTCCTTTTACTCACACAGGTAGATACATAACCTTTTCTATGTTGTATTAGGTGTGAGTCAAAATTATATATGTATTTTTTTGCTTAGGTATCTTCTTTATAGAATATATATATATATATATATATATATATATATATATATATATATATATATTTGCATATTCTTATGCTGTAATAAAGCGCACTTAACTTCAATTGCTAGTCTTTGTTTCATTTGGACGACCCTTATATGTTGACCTCTGACCCACCCAATGACGCCGAACTTAAAAATGTCGTCGGGGAGAATTATGTGCCGTTAAGTCAGAAAACGTTTAACGAGAATAAAACAAATTTACACAATAAACTCAAAAGGTTGAATTAGAGGTAAACTCAAAAGGTTAAATTTCAAAATTAAAAACTTAAATTAGAGGCATACGTTGCAGACGATCAAACGCGATTTAACGAAATTCTAAAAATGTCTTAGCATTTTTTTAAATGTCGAGGTTAAGCAGCTGATGTCAGGTTTTTCCACCCAAAAAATTATTTTAAATAGCATGCTAGATCTAACGAAAACAACAGATGTACTCTGAGGGAGATCAAAAGAACTGAATAGTTTTTCTCTGAAATTTCGAAGGTGGGATTGCAAACCCGACGGCACTAGGAAACTGAAAACATTTAGTCCAATTTTGACGTAGGACTAGGTCTAACTCTGCGGATAGTATGGGGCGACTTACGGCTGACCGCCTGTGACAAAAAATAGGCCCCGATTGAAATCATTATAGCGTTAAAAATGCGTGATGTACACTATTCGTGTTAGCATATTCGTATGGAGTCCAATTCGCGTACTGCGCAATAAATCGTGTTCACGACGCTCCCCTCGCTCCCTGTGCGCGGAGGAGATGATGCAATATTTCTGGGTGTGTCGCCGCGTTTGACTCAGTCTATCTCGGCAACCGTGAGCGCCACACGACGTGCGTGGCATCGTTTTAAAGCTCTCGACGAGATCTATTCAAATATACGAAAAACATTTCGCAGTGGTTTGAACTGAACATTTTAACAACTGTTTTCTTGTGAATCATTGAACACTTTTGACAACATCGTGGTTTATCTGGACAACCGCGAGTGCAAAACGACTGTGCGTGGTATCGTTTTAAAGCTCTGGAAGGGTTGTATTCAAATGTACAAAGAACATATCACAGTGGTTTAAACTAAAAATATTTTAAATTGCTTCCGTGTGAACAGGTTAACATTTTCGACCCTGCAGCGGAATTTGCAGAATGAACGCAAGCAAAAGTGGAGAAAATCAAAACGAGAGGAAAGAGCAAGTGATGAGGAATGTAAGACGCTCAAGAAGACTGCAGCCCAACGAACTAAAAAGTATCGAAAACGCCTGAAAGCAGCCGCCGCCAAACAAGAATCTTAACACTACAACAGATCTGACGTGAGTGCCGGCGGCGTGGCGATGTACGGGAACGGCGCAGCAGCGTTGGCCACACCACACATACTGGCGAAAGTCGACGACAAGTTCGATGAAATATTCAAATATGTTGATACCTATGGTCATATGTGCGCAGCAGAAGTGATCGTCAACAATGCAAAAACGTTACTTGTTTCCGTTTACATCCATCCCGGCACCTCCTTCGACGACCTGGGAACGTTCATACTCAGTAATCTTGTATTATACACACCAAAGGTTTCAGTAGCCTTCCCGCAACTGACCAAAAAGAGACACGGCAGCATACCCATCATTATGTTGGACGATTTCGACTTGAACATCAAAGACAGAACTACTTATATGAGAGATTCAAAGAGCTTATATCCTGAGATCTCGGCATGGATGTAGTAACCGATCCCACGCAGAGCACCACGTTGAATAATTCGTGTATCGATCTGCTTTGTGTTTGCAATGTATCCAGCATTATTTGTAAAAATTACGTAAGCTACTTTTCATATCATAGACCTGTGTTGGCTATAACAAATTAACCAAATGCTTTGAAACCATACTCGACTAGCTCATTTCAACTCTCCGATCTGCAAGTCGTAGTCCTACGTTCCAAACTGACGGCTTAATCAAAACTGAGCCTACCTGTTTTTTTTTTAATAGTTTAGCATTGTTTATTAGCTCATTTTTGAATATCAACAATTAAATTAGATTTTTACGGCGCAATCATTTGTTAGATTTCAACAATAGCGTTGTGCATAGTTGTGATTCATTGTTGTCACTCTGAATTGTCGCACTACCTATATATATAAGTCAGAAAAATCAACAACATTCCACATTTTATTTCATCTATATCGATAATGCATAGTAGCATCGATAGTAAATAGACAACACACGTACATATCATGACACAAAGAGGCACAGCAAACACACTTGTCTGCGTGTACCTATCACAAATGTGATAAGAATACCAATTACTTTAGGTTAGACATTTAAGCATAATTGATGCATTTGTGAGTTGCATAAAACACGATTACATAAGTTTAAATTACTAAACGTATTGCCATTTGTCTCGCATTCCATTCAGAACGGGTTTTAAATTATGACAACCGATACCTGTGATGATGCGTGGTGTATCAACTGACAAAACAAGCATTATCTTTCCTCATTTTTTTATTACAAAGTTTATTCACACAGATTCTTACAAACTCCTTCCCAATATCATAAAATCAAAACTTTCTTCCATTCATTTCTGAAAATATATCTTTCGATTATCACATATTCATAATTACTTTCAAAACATTTTCAAAAATTTTTCCCAGGTAAGTTTTTAACATCATTAGGAATTCTTCAGCACATTAATCCAAAATCAAACATTAGATGTTTTCGCAGTACAATCCTTCTTATAAATATATCTTATTGAAAATCAGAGATTAGAAATTTCTTCCAGACATTTTTTCTTATGAATTTCCAGTAACACCATATTAAAATGCCTCCCGCTCACCCTTTCACACAAATTATTTTCTATATGACGAGATCAAAATTTCTTCCGTCGTCTCTCATAATTAATTTTCTTTCATCATCACCATTGGCTCAACAGCCCCGGGTAGGCCAAGGCCTTCCACTGAAGATTTCGTCAGCTACCTTTATTTCTGGTTTTGTTAATTTTCCTTCAGTATTATGAAATTAAGACAATTTCGATCTACTCTTTCTTTTGCACATTGGTCAAAAATGTAATATCCTTTTTTTTTCTTAACATTATAAATTTATTTTACTGAAAATCAACGATTAGAAATATCTTGCAGACATTTCTTCTTATGAATTTCCAAAAACACTACATTAAAATCTCTTCCACTCATTCTTTCTTACAAATTATTTTCGATATGGCAAGATCTAACTTTCTTCCAAATATTGTCAGTCATAATGAATTTTCTTTTCATTAATTTAAAACTTACAACCTTTCGATCGAAAATATAATTAAGGTACTTCCATTTCATTATTTTTTTTCATTATTCCCAAATCTAATAATTTCTGGCACATGTTATTTTTATAAATTCCTTTCAGATCACAATATCCTCCATCATTACAAATTTTGTTCGTCCCATAACTCAAAAATAACTTCCGTAAGTTCTCTTTTATAAATTCAATTTTTACTGCAACGAAATTAATTTTTCCATTCTTATAAATTTATTCATAGTTGTAAAATGAAAATTACTGCAATTTTCTTCAACTGCTCATTATATGATTATATTTTTTTCCCTCAAATCTGACAACATAAAACTCTCGACATGCATGCATATAAATCCTTTTTACAACTTCACACAGCCAAAAGTGCTGCTGTGCATTCGTTCTGATAAATTTCTTTCTAGTGCCATAAAGGCAAAATAAGTTTCCGTAGATTATTTCCATGAACTTCATGAGAAAGAGTGTATGGGAGCTTATTTTCTCTTCCTCACGCAAATGTTTCGAAAAAATGGCTTAGCTTCTCCGTCTTTTAAATTCATGTGAAGGACAGAGCACGATTTTTAGGTGCCTGAGTTGCCGGATTTATCCTGTCAGAGGTGATGATGGTAGTTCCATTTCACAAGGTGATAACACAATATTCGCTGCGTGACTTACATGAGGATTATGCCTTGAGAAACATAGGGTTGAAATAATCGCCACTGATTGTTCAATTGCTGTTTTTTGGCAGAAAATTTTGTTCTAATGATGGAACTATCGGCAAAGACACGATAAGGTGCCTTCATCTCTGGGGAGGATAAATCTTGCAATTTCGGTAACTGTTCATCATCCATGACCTCCAATTAGGTAGGATGGGAGCATGATGCAAAAAGTTCGGTAAGCATTTTTTTAGAAACTCACTCTTATCTTAGACATTGCAATGTTACCCACAAAAACCCTTTTTTCTCACAAAAATGAAATTTTCTTACGTTCTTTTCTTTCTCACATTCTCCTGAGCTTCTTTTCTATTTCAAAAAGCCCAATTGCTTTGATAGATAGAAAGCACAACTGTTCTCCCATCTTCCATTCCAATCTTAAATCGAATTTGTTTCCACACATCCTTCTAATTTTCCATTCAATCCAGTAAACTTCTTAGCAGGTTAAAAATAAGTTTCTGTAGATAATTTTTCGTGAACTTGTGCATGAGAAAAAATTTACAGGAACTTGTTTTTACATACCTGTGGAAAAGTTTTGAAAAGAAGTGACTTTAGTTTCCCGCCTTTTAAATTCATGTGAAGAACAGGGCGCGATTTTAAGGTGCCTGTGCTGTGTTGGAGAGGAGGAGCCCTTCCAGAGCCGGGGAGACTGTTTTCATTTTCATGTGGTGATAACACAATTTCCGCCACGTGTCTTACACGATGAGTATCCCTTGAGAAACAAAAGGGTCGAAACTTTGCCAACGAAGTTCGAATTTTTGTTTTTCGGCAAAAAAATCGTGTTGGAAGCAGCGGCATGTCACGATAATGTGCCTCTGACTATGGGCGGCCAAATCCCGCATTTAACAGTAACTGTTCATCATCCATAAGCATGATGCAAAAAGTGCGGTAAACATTTTTTTTTTAAACTTTTTCCATATCCTGTATTTCATAGATTGCAATGTCATTTCCATAACAGAGTCAAAATAAGTTTCTGTAGATTATTTTCCATGAATTTCGTTCATGAGAAAGTGTGTACAGTAACTCATTTTCTCGCCTACATGTAAATGTTTTGAAAAAAAAAAATATTCTTAATTGACCCGTCTTTTAAATTCATGTAAAGGACAGAGCACGATTTTGAGGTGCCTGAAATTTCTAGAAAGGATGAGTCTTTCGGAGGCGGAGAGAATGTTTTCTATTTTCACAAGACGTTGACACAATTTTCGCCAAGTGCCTTACGCGATGAGTATGCTTTGAGAAACAAAAGGGTCGAAACATCGCCAAGGATATTCGGGTTTTTTGTTTTTCGGCAAAAAGTCGTGTTGAAGACATCGACAAGACACGAAAAAGTGCCTTCGTCTCTGGAGACTAAATCTAGCAGTTACGGTAACTGTTTGTCATCTGTGACCTCCACATGGGTATGATGAAAGCATGATGCAAAAAGTTCGGTAAGAATTTTTTTCTTGAAATATTTTCTTAACCCCAACCATATAGAGAGGAATGTTTTTTCAGCAGCTGTCATTCACAGGGAAAACAGCGAAAAATTGCACTTTTTTTGGAGGAGATTGTGCTGCAGCGGGAGCAGTGCATTCTCCAATTGTTATAGCTTTCCAATCTTTTGAAGAGTTTTTCTTATGGATGACAGTAATTGGCTGTACTGTCGTATCTAAATTAATGTTCTACTATTTATAATTTAATTTCTAAACCTCGTAACATTGGGATTTTTGTAACGTGCTTTAAAATTTCCCCTAAAATGTATTTCTCTGCTGGGCCCTGCTCTTTGTTCTTATTTCATTAAAATAAAACTTTCCCGTCAATATTTTATTAGTAAGGTTGACCTTTCTGAGGTGATTTTGATACGAAAAAGCGAAATTGCCTACGAAGAAACGGGATTTTAACTGAAGAAAGTAGAAATTTTTTTTAAAAACTTGTTAAAAATTTATTTCTCAACAAATCAAAAAATCTTTAGCAGAAAACATTTTGTAAGGTTTAAATTTCATGTATTTATAAAAGTTTAAATCATGCACAATTTCCATTTTTCTGGGAGCTGTTCAGTGAAAAAACTTCCATGGTAAACATAGGGGCTTGGGACAAATTTCCCTGTTTCATTCAATCGTGGTTTCAACAGAAACCACCTTGGTATGGAACCTACATATATGGATTATATTCAGAACTAATCGCCTTGAGCATTTTCCTTTCTAAAATATCCTTTACATGAAATGTAAATTTGATTTTACATTTAAGGATTGAGGTATTGTATTTACACGAATTATTGTTAATTAGCTACTTTAGTGACTCAGTAGTTTCGTATACGGGAAACAAGCTACTACACAAATACATTTATATTATGACAATGTACAGTATGTATGTATGTATGCATCCATCTTTATAGGAACAAATGTTATTGCACAAAAGTCTTGAAAAACCTCCTAAATAGCAAACCCCAGAAAGAGAAATGTAAAAAAAAATTGAACGACTATGGGTTAGCCCAAGATCTTCGGAATTTCAGTTAAAAACAGTTCGGTTCGTTTTATCTTCGTTAGATCGGATTTGGTCACTTGCTATTTCTATTAGAATTAGCATATGCCGCTCGTTATTCAACGTTACTTTTAAGCTGAGCTTACCCGGCATCATGCCATCTTCTTCGAAATTTCAAAATAAATAAATAAATAAATAAACTATGGCATTTATTTGATTTATGAGGCCGTGTTTGATTCCCATAGACTCAGCTTTCAAATTCCTTGCTGATTCAATGGTCCAAGACTAAACGAAACCAAGTCTGATTACCAAAGTCAAAAGGACAGAAGTACGATGGACGAGTCAATTTTTTTCAGTTAACGTCATTTCGTTTTCGAGAAAAAAGCTACTGCATTTTTCTTTTTCCGTTAAGTTGAATATTTTTCCTTCATGGTACATAGCGAATAATTTATTAGTCACTACTGTCCGCGCAAAAAGCTACAGATCTGACAGCCTGCCAGATGCGTTAAGAATCATCTGGGGGTATTGCTAGATTCGTACTGTAACTCAAAGTTCAGTGCAAGGAGCGTTGTGTCTACTACGGTGGCAGAGAGAAAAGCGGTGGTTTGTATAAAGAATAAGTTATTACTATCCCCAATGATGTCCAAAGAATTAAAATTGCGCAGTATATGCATTGGTGTGGGGAAAACCCCTAGGTAAAAAAATGTTAAAAGCAATTAGCCCCAGGCAAGCTCAAAAAGCTAGAGATTTGACAGCCAGCCAGACGCTTTAAGAATCTCCGTTGCACCGTGCACTGTGTGTACTGTGGTGGCAAATTAGGGAGCGTTGATTTAGATAGCGAATAACTTATTAGACAGGGATGTTGCGTATCTCCAACATTATTTAAGATTTATGTGGAACACGCTTTGAAAGAATTTAAAAAGAAGTGTCGAGCAATGGGAATTAAATTAATGGAACGATGGTATTTACTTTACAATTCGCTGATGATCAGGTACTTCTTGCAGGAGATAAATTTGATTTGGAGTATATGACTACAAAAATAAAATAATATGAAAAATGGGGATTAACTATGAATTTAAATAAAACAAAATACTAGTTATGCATTCGAAGTAATGAAACAAACCTACAGCTAGAAGATAACGAAGAAATTGAAAGATTTGATCATTATAATTACCTACGTGTTAAAATTACACAAGAAGGTAGACATGCAGTGGAATTAAGAAATAGAATTGCACAGAGAAGAAAGGCTGTTAAATGCCTGAATGGAATCTGGTGGAGTGAAGAAATAACCAGAAAAAGAATATGTGGTATTTATAATAGTATTGTTAAGAGCATCTTACTATATGAGGCCGAGGTCTGGCGATTAACAGAAGCGGATGGAAAGAAAATAACAGCTGCAGAGGTAGATGCTTTAAGAAGATCATGTAGAGTGTCAAGTAGACAACAAATAACGAATGGCAGGATTAAAGAATTGATGGAAGTGAAAGAAACAATTTTAGAAGAAGAAGCGACATTTGCGTCGGTTTGGTCACGTAAAAATAATGATCAATGAAAGACTGCCCAAAATTGCCATGGAATTTAAATAAAACAAACGATAAAATAGAGGCCGATCTAGAAGAACATGGTCTGATGGAATAAACTTAGTCAAAATGGCCTGATGGAAGAAGGGTGCTTAGAAAAAGATGGAAAAAAAAACTCTTAGATAGGAAGGCGACGTAAGACACCATAAACCTATTATACACTCATGGACAATGAAATCTGCGCACCTAGAAGAAAACATGCTGCAACCGCGAAACTTTGCAAATAGCTAGAGTACGTGCTGATATGCAAATGATCCACGTTCGGTGCGAGTGCGCATGACCGCACACCCTGTAGTGGTGCTGAAAGCACGCCCGCTGTCTTATAAACGGGCATGTAGTCGATGCCCCATGAAAGCGAAAAGCACCCGCCGAGGCAAGCAAGGAGTGACAAAAATGCCGAGTACAAGCGTCGATTTACGCAACCTAACAGACTTTGAGAAAAGCCTGATCATCGGGCTGAAAACCGTATGGTGGTCGACGAGCCGTATAGCCCACCACGTTGATCGCTCTGACCAAACCGTCAGACTGTATTGGGAACAGTGGACTCGTGGCGGAACTGCGACAGGGTGGAGCGACTTCGGACGGACCAGGAAGACCACCGGTAGAGAGTATCGTCGAATCGTCTGCCAGGCACGATCGGATCCCACGGTGACCCGGTTCACTAAAAGACAGATGTAACGGCTCCTGTGTGCCCACGAACCATTTTCCGTAGCCTTACAGAAGCGAATCTACGATCGCAGGGCCCTTTACGTGTGCTGCCATTAACGCCGGAACATCGCCGGCTCCGTGTGCAGTAGTGCCAGGCTAGAGCGACGTGGAACGCCACAGACTGCCGAAGTGTGGTGTTCAGCGATGAGTGCCGCTTCGTTTTGGGGACAGATTATCATTGTGTGCAAGTGTGGAGGCCCACGGGTCAACGGCACAATCCCAACCTCCCTATCGAGCACCACACCTCACCCACTGCAAGCATTATAGTCTGGGAAGCCATAGCGTACGATAGCCGATCGGCTGTAGTAGTGGTACGTGGATCATTGATGGGCCAGCGGTATATCGATGAGATCCTACGGACCCATGTACTCCCATTCCTGGCCAGGATTCCAGGTGCGCTATACCAGCAGGATAATGTCCGCCCGCACACGGCTCGGGTTGCCCAGGACTGCCTACGCCATGTTCAGACACCTTTTTGGCCTGCCCGCTCCCCGGACATGTCCCCTATGGAGCATGTCGTCTAGTCTGCGTTTTAACTGCTCCATGCTGGAGCAGTAGAAACGACGACATGACTATCCGGGATTTTAAGCACACCGTCCAACACGTGTGGGCCCATCTGCCGCAGAACAACATCAGGCGTCTGTTCGCCTCCCTGCCGGACCACATGGCAGCATGTATCGCCTCACGAGACGGTGCGACCCGCTATTGAAAATGACCGGACTGCGAGCCACAAATCCCTCTGCAATTGTCCTGCAGCTCTGTCTTTGCCATCATGTGTATCATTTATCTGTATTATTGCGTCCATAAAATTTCAGCTCAACCCCTGGCTTTCTTCTTAGTGCGCAAATTTCATTGTCCGGTAGAGTATATATATACTGTATATATACACTGGTGCGCAAAAATTAAGGACGAAGAGGAGAAATTAGCATAACAGCGGAACGAGCAGGCAGAACGAACCAAAAGTCCACTCAGGAGATAGACTAGGGTCCGATACGGTAGGGCATGCGCATATATGCAGCATGACGTAGGGGGAGGGACGGGGGAAGTGTCGGAAGGGTATAAAGCACACGGGCGGTGTACGCTCAGAAATTCCGTGAAATATATTGCATGGTGTACATCGGTTTGAACGATGTCGAGTTGCTGCCACCGTGTGATATGTCCAACAGGCAATCCAGTAGACGACATCTGGAGGACTTTACCCGAGGTCGCGTCATTGGGAAGTTGGAAGAAGGTCGAAGTGTGACTGCTGTGGCCGAGGAGTTCGGAATCGCTCACAGCATCGTTTCACGAGCTTGGAGAGCATTTCAAACGGCAGGAACAGCTGTCCGAGAGTTTAGCAGTGGTCGTCCAAGAGCAACCACGGCGGCGAACGAGCGGTATACTGTCCTACACGCGAGAAAAGGCAGACGGCAGACAGCGAGAGAAATCGCAAGGCACATGCAACAGACAACTGGACATCCGTTATCACGTTTTACCGTGGCCAGGAGGCTACACAAAGGTGGGCTATTTGCACGACGACCAGTACGGCGTGTGCCATTAACGCCTGCTCATCTGAGACGGCGGTTTCTGTGGTGCCAGGAACACAAGAACTGGACACATCAGCAAATGGGGTCGAGTTTTCTTTACGGATGAGAGCCGATTTAGTCTGGCGAGCGATTCTGGACGTATACACATTTGGAGAAAGCAGGGAACACGCAATCACACCTCCAACATCATCGAAAGGGACCGGTTTGGAGGTGGTGGAGTTCTCGTTTGGGGCGGTATCATGCTTGGTAGCCGTACGGACCTGCACATCTTCCAAAGAGGTTCAGTCACTGATGTCCGCTATTGTACCGAGGTTCTCCTGCCTCACGTGCATCTGTTTAAAGGTGATGTGGGTCCCGAGTTCCTCTTCATGAATGACAGCGCTACACCTCATCGTACAGTGGCTGTCGCAGAGCTGTTGGAGATTGAAGATATTCAACGCATGGATTGGCCCGCAAGGTCTCCGGATCTAAATCGAATTAAACACGTGTGGGACCTTCTCGGGAGACGCTTGGCAGCACGTCACCAGCCGCCAGCAACGATTCCGCAGCTGCGATTGGTGCTACAAGAGGAGTAGGCGGCGATGCCTCAACAGCTCCTTGACAACCTGAGAATGGACAGACGTTGTAAATCCTGCAACGCAGTCAGGGGTGATCATATCCCTTACTAAAAACTGGATTTTTCTTGGCAGCCGCCTGTCACATGGACGTTTCTGTTTCCTGTCCAGTTGTGCTCGAAGTTACCTTTTCAATAAAGTGCCTTTGTATCCTTTGGATTCCTTGTTTGGACGGTTTTGGTCACTTGTCCCATATTCTTACATCTTGGGGATCTTATGGTATGATCTGAGTCGATGTGGAGCACTTCTGCAAGACGTTACATTCGAAAAACCGTCTCGTCCTTAATTTTTGCACGCCAGTGTAGTATTGAGATATGGGGTAAATTTCCGGTGTCGGCAATTCAATTTTATACCGCAATTTACAGACGTTTTACAAGTAGCACTGAGATGTGGGTGAAATTTCCGGGTTTACATCTTTCGATTCAACACAGATCTGTTACGCAGTTGTTCCATGATGGCCAGGGCCTCATTTACGGGAGGACAATCCGGCACGTTCCCACGGCCCCTACCTTTGAGCCCCCGCCCTTTCCCCCAATATAGTTTGATATTACTTGCCTTGCATCAAAGTGATTCGCAATGTTCTTCCATTGAGAAAGGTACAAAACATTGTATACCGGGGACCCCGGAAAGCTTCTTCCTCAGGTCTCCATACTGTGCAAGTCCGTCACTGATGACGGCTTCTAAAATTAACGAACCATCCATAACACATTTTGACGTTTATAGCCTTCACTTGTTTACACCGATGAACCATTACATTATGACCACCCCTAGCGTAGGGAAATGACCACGCCTGGATACCGTACGGTGGCGTAAGTGAAGTTCACAGAGCAGTATATATACAACCCAAGGACAGGCTTACGGTTAGTAGAGTGTTCGGAGTCAGAATGGAAAAAGCTGCCGATTTATCGGAGTTTGATAAAGAACAAATTGTAATGGCACTGGGCCTCCGAACTACGATCTCGGAAACGGCGCGGCTTGTGGGTTGTTCACGTGCCGCTGTAGTGAGTACGTATCAAAAGTGGTGCACAGATGGCCAAACGACGAACAGTTGTCCAGCCGTGTGTCGTCCGCAGCTCATAGATGCCAGAGGGGAGCGGAGACTGTCGCGCACTATTCACAGAGACCGCAGTGCGATAAATCACCCGCAGCTACAACAGTGATCAAGGCAATGTGTCACCGCACACAGTTCATCGCATCCTTCTGCGCATGGGCCTGCGTAGCCGAAGACACAGCTGGGTTCCCATGCTCACTGCACGTTTATCGCCAACAACGCATGATGGTTGGTTGGTGAGTGGATTTTAGTGGCGCAAGGGCCAGGTTTGGCCAAAGAGCGCCAGACAAAGAACTATCAGCCACAGAATTTTAAAAGCATGGCAAATGAGTAAGAGTAGACAGGCTTGGTAAAAGTTGAAAAAGAGTATGATGAAAGCTGTGAAGACAAGGTAGTTAATTAGGTTTATATAAAAATTTATTAATTTATTAATTTACTATTATAATTATAATTTTTTTTTAAACACAACTACACAAAGGATGAGTCACTCTCCTCCCCCCACACTCCTCTGCAATGCTGGCAGAGGGCGGGGACGAACTGTCACTCTCCTCCCCCCCATGTTCCTCTGCAATGTTGTTTGAGGCTGGGGACGAACTGTCACTCTCCTCCCCCATATGTTCCTCTATAATGTTGGTTGAGGGTGGGGACCTCGCTGAGGCCGAGACAGTTGGATGGACACTGCACACCTTTGCGGATTGAGGGCCGGGTCTTCCGCACGTGCAGGCTTTCGGGTGGAAACTGGAAGAGACGGTCGGCTGCAAAAGAGAAGGCCCAGAATCAGGTATTCGAAAAATCTCGAGCTCGGGAAAAAACACCTGTGTCGCTTGGTCAGCTGTAGATCGCTTGGCAAGGGCGGCGAGAGCTACAGGGCGCGGAACAAAGGGCTGCACGGGTTGTGGCAGAGACTGAACTACTGCGGCAAAAGTACGCTGTCGGGTGGTGGGTATACCCAACTTGGCCTTGGCAGCAGGGTACGAGAGGCCTTCCAGGGTCTTGAGGCGCTGGATCGCCATCTCGTCCTTCCATTTCATACAGTTGCGGGAGTAAGCTGCATGGGCCTCACCACAGTTAACACAGCAGGCCGCAGAAATGCAACCATCCCCGTCATGTTCACTGGAGCCACAATTTGCACAACGAGCGGAACTCTTACAGAAACGTTGGGAATGCCCGTACCTCTGGCACCTGAAACAGCGCAGAGGACTGGGAATGTACGGGCGAACTCCACAGACCAAGTAGCCAGCCTTGATTTCGGTCGGAACTTTCGGGGAGTTAAAAGTCAAGATGACATTTTTTGACTTAATCAAAGAACCATCGCGCCGGAACATCATACGACGTGCAGCAATAACACCCTGATCTGCAAGTTCAGTCACCAATTCGTCCTCACTGCATGGCAAGAGATCAAACTCTGAAATAACACCCCGAGAGGTGTTAAGAAACGGGTGAGGTGTCACTTTTACAGGAATGCCTTGAAGACTAGTGAGGTGCAGAAAAGTGTTACTCTGAGAAACACTGCAAGTTTGGACAAGAAGGTCCCCAGAGCGAAGCTTCCTCACAGACTTCAAGGGGCCAACCGCAGCGTCCAAAGCTTTAGAAATGAAAAAGGGAGATCTGGTGGACAGTCTCTCATTCGGATCGATGGATTCTACAAGTAAGTGTGTAGCATGCGTAGTCACAGCAATCGAGGGGAGACGACGCTTCGGAGCGACTGGTACAGCTGCCGAAGAAGTTCCACGTTCTTGGTCCAGGTCAAGGTCTAAAGATCGTTTAAGGTTATGAGACTTGGTAGGTTGAGAAGACGAAGGAGAGTCATTGTCAACTATCATTTTCTCAGGTGACTTAAATTTGGAGTTTTGTTTTTTGTGTTTACCCATGGAAAAAAGGAAGATTCGTCTGCAGACTACTCCACCTACCACCGAGCCCTACAAGGGAGAACTGGAGGTCTGCAAGCCAAGAAAATGACGCTGGACACAGTTCTGGAGCTTATACGTCGCAGATATAGTCCGTTGGCTGTGATCACACGCACTCGGCGGACACTTCGGCCTCCGGGTACCGTCATGCCAACGCCTTTGGCATGATCCCACAGCCCCCGGGCTCACCCTGCCGTGCTATACGACAAAAAAGCCGCTAAAGCCCTGCACACAACTTGGTACAAGACTCCTGACTAGAGGTGGGTTAGTCTCTAGCCTCCCGTTTACAGCGAAGCCGGGGTCGAAGAGGAGTGTTGGTACACAGGAGGCACTTATCCGGTCTCCTGCGACCTCAGCCGCCAGACATCCCATTTCCGCCTCACGGGTCTCCGCACGCGGCAAACATGCAGGTAGGTCTAGCACCCAAACCAGCGAAAAGGAAAAAAAGAAATCCAAAGAAGACAAATCCTGGCAGGGAACCTAATCGGAATCTCAGCAACCTATGAACTGAGCGGTTAATATAAATCAGTTAGTGGTGGAGGGTAACAAAACCACAAGACCGGGGTGTTAGTACATAACATGGTAGCGATTAGGTAGAATACAACACGGGCAACTAGCCAGTGGAGAAAATAAATAAAAACAAAAAAGCGAGACACAAGACCAGCTCGGGATCGTGGGGCCGCGACTCCCCAACAGCTGGATGAACAGCCGTCCCTGCAAACACCAATAGCACCAAAATAAAAATCAAGCGGTGGCATGACATCAGATGTTGACCAGTCACAAGGTCAGCTCGGGCCGTGGGGGCGCCGCTCCCCAAATAACTGGAAAACCAGTTATCCCCGTGCGGGGACAACGCATGAAATGGGCCCACGATAATCGAGAATGGACCGTGGATGATTGGAAGAAAGTGGTCTGGTCTGACGAATCAAGATTCCTGGTGCATCACATAAACGGCCAATACTCCGATTACCAACGGAGGCTATGGCACCTGCATGCACTGTTGGGCGGAAACAGGCCGGCAGCAGCGGTGCTATGCTGTGGGAGATGTTTTCTAGGGACATTTTAGGCCCTATTATCACAATAGCACAATCCCTGACAGCTGTCAGGTATCTGAACATCGTTGCGGTCCAAACTCACCCATTCATGGCAACTGTGTTCCCTGCTGGTGATGGCCGTTACCAACAGGATAATGCGCCATGCCACACTGCCAGTATCGTCAAGGAGTGGTTCGAGGAACATGCTGGTGACTTTCTGTTAATGCCTTGGCTTCCAAATCCATCTGACATGGACTCAATCGAACACTTGTGGTTCGACTTGGAAAAGCGGGTTCGCGCTAAATCACCACCACCCCGAAATGTACGGGAACTGAAGGACAGCACATACCTCGGGATACCTATCGCCACCTCATCGAATCGATGCCTTGCTGAGTGGCTGCTGTTTTGCGGACTAAAGGGGGTCCTACAGCTTATTAGGCAGATAGTCATAATTTAATGTCTCATGGGGGTACTTTATTTGACATCCATAACCTTTCGTTACTTGTAAAGCACGTTTAATTTGTAAAAATGCCGATCACGGAAATTTCCCCTTTTTACTGGCACTTGTAGAACATTTGTAAATTGCGGTACAAATCGAAATACCGACCCCCAAAATTTCCCTCACCATGCCAGCCAGCTGCTTACTATAAACTGAGTTGAAAGTCGAAATGCCGACCCCGGAAAATTTCCCCCACATTTTTGTGCTACTTGTAAAGCTGCAGTTTGCTTTAAACTACTTGAAAATGGAAATGCTGACCACGGAAATTTCCACCACATTCGACGTTTTGTGTAAATTTTAATTTGTGCACGGTCCTAACTGAAAGAGGCGGGGGATATTTCTGTGGGGGGATTTTTTTTTATTATTATTGGGGGTAACGACCGCCGTGAGCAATTCAGTGGGCTATAAGAAGTCGCCCGTTCCTAATTTTCCAGGGAAGGGAGAGCGCCAGTGCCGTAAGACAAACGCAACATCCATGCTTCACCGGGATTCAAACCCGGACCCATCTCGGACGACGAATGATCAGAAGCCATCGCTTAGACCACTACGTCACAGGGAGTTTTCCAATGTGGGGAATTTTCCGTTGGGAGAATTTACCTGTGGGGGACTTTCCCGGTTACCAAACATTTTCCACGACTACTGCGGACGTAGCAGAACAGTAACTTACCGCCCCTTACTGATAGACAGATGTAAATGCATTTGTTTCCTGACTGGAAATTCCAATTTTCTTGAATGCTTTCTCCAGTCTTTTCGGAAGTGCAATGTGACATTTATCCACTTCAACATTTGTTCTCTGCAAAGGACGGAATCAGAAGACTTAGAAGAGGAAGTCTATCAAAGTGAAACTTAAATTTACAGAAATGGGATTATGCTGTGTTGAGATAACTACTGCACATCTTTTGAATAAAAACAAATTTCACACGTAAAGAGTTTATTCATAACCTGCAACCAAACTAACGAAAACTATCAAAATTACAATCACTGCAAAAAAAGTGTAATATACAGGTGAGTCGAAAGTTTTGCAATATTTGCATAAACGCATGTGCTGTGGAGCGATATGTCATGTGTTTAAACTAGTTCAAGTCCCGCACTGCAGTCAGTCGAAAGGGATGTAAAGTGGTAGTCGTTGCTGTGAACAGCATTGCATGTCGTTGTTCTGTCTGTGGTTGGGACGCCTAAAAGATGAACAGTCACAACCTGCTAATTAGGGAACTTTTGCTTTATGAGTTTGAACTCGGCCATAGCGCTGCTCAAGCAACACGAAACATCTGTCATGCAAAAGGGGAAGGATCCGTGGACCGCAGCACCGCAACCAGTTGGTTCAAGAAATTTCGCTCAGGTGACAGAAACCTTGACGATCAGCCAAGGTCAGGTAGGCCGCGAACCGTGGATTCGCTCTCAACAGATGGACAACGCTCGGCCTTATACTGCGCGAACGACTATGGCAAAACTCCAGGAACTTGAGGACATCGAACTGATGAAACAGCCAGCATATAGTCCGGATCTTGCCCCGTCGGATTATTACTTGTTCCGATCCATGGCCCATTTCCCTAGCGGGCGGCACTTCAACAACCTGGAGGAGGTGGCAGCTGGGTGAAGGAGTTCTTCGCCTCGAAGGACAAGAACTGGTACCGCCGCGGGATCAAAGAACTGGCAGACAGATGGCTTATGCTTTGAAATCTAGTCAGCTTTCGTCATAAAGGTACGTATGAAGACATGAAGTGATCCAAATATTGCTAAACTTTCGACTCACCCTCCGTAATCAGCACAAAAAATGCACTTAAAAATTTAATCCAGTAAACTTTCAAAAAATAAGCCATGGCCTGTGTGTCCTACCACCTGTATCTGCGTCTGGTTCTGTAACCAGAGATGAAAACGGGTCATGGGTCAGCAATTTCTAGCAGATCAAACGGGTCGAGGCAAGGTGTTCCTGACCCGATCTCGACCATTCCGGTAGGCTCGTTACCACAATGTAGCAGACTAAATTACGCAGAAACCCAAACTTTCTTTGGTCTCTGTAGAGGTAGGATAAGTGTTGTCCGTGCCTGGCCCTAGACAAAGCCATGGAGAACAGCCAAACATAGATCTATACGGTGTCGCACGATTGGTCGACAGCAACGATTGGTCGGCAGCACGATTGGTCGACATAACGACTAGTCGACAGTAACGATTGGTCGACATAACGATCAGTCGACCGTAACAACTAGCCGACAGTAACGACTGGTCGACACAACGATTGTTCGAGATAACCATTGGTTCAGAGGATTATGGTTTACATTTGCAGCAGTACCTCTCAGAACGTACTGACCTCTCAAAACGTAACGTTTCTTTTTGGAAATAATATCTTTTAGAATGTAGTCCTCAGAACGTTCAGCATTTTAACATATTATTTCCAAAGAGGCCCCCGTGTCATCTTTTGTACTCTAAGTGAAATCTATATAGAGGACCTTCTGAACAATGTTATTTTCGAAAGGGCCCCGGGGCACTTTAGGTATAGGCACCTGGGCTAATCCCCCACACTGATGTACTTACCTGATTAAAAAGATAAAAAGAAATCAATATCCGGACTCAACTGTGGGTTATGGTGGTCCTACCACACTTGAGAAGGACGGTCCATCACGGATAAAAATATCTGGTAGTTTGTATTTCTTTTTGGAGCTAACCTCTGAATCTCAGAGAACAGCTTAGTGATATGCATGTATGTACCTTGGAGAAACTGCCACACAAAATTCGGAAACTCGGAACATTGCCCCACCGGAAAATTTCCACACATTCAAAGAGTTTCTCGGACGAACGACGATTTGTGTTCGTCCATTTAATGAAAACCATGTGGAAATTTTCGGGTGGGGCAATTTACCGCCAAACTGTTTGCACTGATTCAAATTTTTTTTTCCAAGTTCCGTTGACCATTTTATGTCGACCAGTCGTTACTGTCCACCAATCGTTACTGTCGACAAATCGTTATGTCGACTAATCACTTCCGTCGACCAATAGTGTGTCGGCCAGTTGTTATGTCGATCAATCGTTACATCATCATCATCCATTATCAATCCACTGCTGGACGAAGGTCTCCGTAAGTTTCCTCCACAACGGTATGTCTTGTGCCAGTCTCCTCCATGTCACTCCCGCATACTTTCGAATTTCATCCACCCATCTTCCATGTGGGTCTTTTCCTTCTGGGTCTTTTCCTGTCCCTTGGAATCCAATCTAAAATTTCGGCTGTCCATCGATGGCCTGTCCTTCTGGCAGTATGTCCAGCCCATTGCCATTTCAGGGATTTAACTCTGATCATGATGTCTTCCACTCTTGTCATTTTTCGGATCCACGAGTTTCTCTTCTTATCTCTCCTGGTTACACCAAGCATGCACCTCTCCATGCTTATTTGAGCTGTCTGCAGCCTTTTTATGTCTCTTTTAGTTAAGGTCCACGTCTCTGCACCATACGTAACGTAAGCACTGGAAGGATGCATTGATCAAACACTTTTCTTTTCAGACATAATGGCATATTGCTCTTGAAAATTATGCTGTTTCTTCCAAAAGCTCTCCAGGCAAGTTTTATACGCCGATTAATTTCTTCATCAATGTGACCCTCACTTGATATCTGCTGTCCAAGATAAACGTATGTGTCTGTTATCTCCAGCTTTTCTCCATCAATCGATAAATCTTCATTTCTTGTAAAAGCATTGAACATCACTTTTGTCTTCTGAAAGTTCATTTTTAATCCCACTTCTTTACTCTTGTCAGCAAGTTCCTGGATCATACACTGCAGTTCTGATGGGGTAGTTGCAAAAATGGCTATGTCATCAGCAAAACGAAGGTGTGTTAGATAATCTCCATTAATCTTTATCCCTTTGTTTTCCCAGTTCAGTAATTGAAAGACATTTTCCAATGTCGCATTAAAGAGCTTCGGAGATATGGTGTCACCTTGTCTCACTCCTTTTCCAATTTTTATGTGTGTTGTATTTTCAAACAGCCGAATCTTTGCACTTGCATTTTCATAGATGTTATTAATAATATTAATGTACGCATCTTCAATACCGCAGGATTTCAGAGCCATTGTAACTGCTGATGGTTTCACTGAATCAAAGGCTTTTTCATAATCGATAAAAGCCATGCACAATGGAAGTTCATATTCCCTCGCTCTTTCAATTAGTTCTCTCAGTACGTGAATATAATCTATTGTGCTGTAGCCACTCCTGAATTCAGCTTGTTCTCTCGGTTGAGCCATGTCCAGTGTCACCTTCAAGCGGTGTGAAAGAACTTTAGTGAAGATTTTATAAACCACTGATAGGAGGCTGATAGGTCTGTAGTTCCTGAGATCCTCAATGTCCCCTTTTTTATGTATCAAGATCATTGTAGCGTTGTTCCAATCCTCAAGAACCTGCCCTTCATTAAGGCATCGAGTGAAAACTTGGGCGAGTACTGTTTCGATTTCTCCACTTGCTTCTTGTATGATGTCTACAGTAATTCCATGTTCTCCTGGAGCTTTTGCTAGCTTCATGTTCTTGATTGCATGTGCAACTTCTGCTGGGAGGACTGGAAGAACTCTGATACTGGTACCTTTCATGATGTCTGGAGTACATGTATCATCCCTTTCATATAATTTGGAGTAGAAATCTTTCACTCTTGTCAAAATTTTGCCTCTATTTCTTGTTACAGTACCATCTTCTTTTCTCAGTGCCATAATCTGCTTTCTTCCCTTACTGAGATGTCCCTTTGCTATCTTTAGGCTTTGGTTGTTTTCAATTGCTTTCCTTACTAGTTCACAGTTGAATTTCCTTACGTCTTCAGTGATACTTTTTCGTACTGTCTTGCATAGCTCTATATACTCCACTTTGGAAGTCACATCTTCTTTAGTTGTCCTCATCTCTCTTCTTTTTTGCATCAACATTTTCGTTTTTCCTGATAATTTGTTCACATGCAACTTGTTCTTAGACCCAGCTAATTTTGTTGCTGTTTCCATAAGAGCTTTGGTTACTTTTCTGTTAACTTCAGAAATATCCACTTCTTCCGATGTTAGGCCTTCTAAAGCAGAGAATCTGCTCTTCAGTTCCAACTTGAAGGTATTATAGTGTTTTATAAGGTTGGTTATGTCAATACATTTTGTTTGTCTTATGAGCTTGCGACGTTCGAGTTTAGTGTTGAGGTGCATCTTACATCTCACCAATCTATGGTCACTACCTGTGTTGAACTTGTTTAGCACACTGCAGTCTTCTATGACGAATTTTTTGTTACACATAATAAAATCAATTTCACTTGTCGTCCCATTTGGATGTCTCCATGTCCATTTCCTGTGTGGCTTTTTCTTGAAAAAGGAGTTCAAGATGAAAAACCCTTCTGCCTCTGCAAACTCTACGAGAGTATTTCCACGCTGATTTCCGTTGCCGTGACCGAATTTACCTACTGAAGTTTCATTCTGTTGCCGTTGCCCTATTTTTGCATTGAAATCTCCGATAATTATTTTCAAGTGCTGCTTACCTTTATTATTTAAATGACGAATTTCCTCATAAACTCTTCAATTTCTTCTTCAGGATGACTTGTGGTGGGTGCATAAGTTTGAATAATCTGAGCCTGGTATCTTCTCGAGAGTTGGATAACGAGTCGTGCAGCTCTGTCAGAGGAACTTTCAACTTCTACCACTTTATCCTTCAGTTTCTTGTTTATTATAAATCCAACACCACTAGTTCTGTCAGTATCTGTCCCACGATAGTAGAAGAGATGTCCACTTTTCAGTTCAATGAGATCTTCTCCTTTTCTCCTTACCTCACTTAGCCCAACGATGTCCCACTTGATCCTTTGTAGTTCCTCTTCCAATTCAAGAAGCCTTGAATCAGAAGATAGGGAACGTTCATTATACGTAGCCAAGGTCAGCATCAGATGGCAGCCTAGTCCGGTCCTCCGGGGATACTTAGCACCCTCTGCCTTCATGTCGCACTGGCCGCTGCCTTGGCCAGGCACATTCCAGCTGCCGGAGACTGAGGGCCAAGATTTAAGTTGTGGAGTCATCGTTACATACGATGACTCTATATCCGTACCTTCTTATCCCAGTGGTCGGCAGCCTTTTGGTCTGGCAAATCAGTATTTACATTTTTAAGTATTAAGGTGATTTTCAGTATATACTGCTGGACACCCAAAATGCAACACCAAGAAGGAAGCATCCAATTGGCCTGATATTCGCAGCATGCGTCGCCCGAGAGAGGACATGCAAACGATTAGCATTGCAAGACATATGCAAATAATATGCGCCCGGCACGACACCGAGAAGCACTATAAGAAGGGGGCACAGAAGGCGGGGTGTAAGTAGTGGAAGTGTGTTGTGCTGCCGGACCTGTGCGTGGGAAGCTTCCTGATGCCTTGTCGCAGAATACGGCAGTCATTCCAGCACGTTTCGGAGTTCGACAGAGGACGAATAGTGGCTTATCGCGACAGCGGTTTATCGTACCAAGACATCAGTGCGCGTGTGGGACATCCAGCCACAGTGAGGCGAGTATAAATTCGGTGGGTGCAGGAGGGACGGACGGACTGACGTGAGCAATTGCCGCAGCCGCGACACACCACCGAACGAGAGGACAGGCATGTTGTGCGGCGGGCATTGACGGATCGCACCGTCACATCACGAACGTTAGCGCAGAAATTAGGGTGTGTTGCGCAACAACCTGTGTCAGCACGTACCGTTCGACGTCGTCTGCAGGAGCGGGGACTTGTCGCACTGCGCCCATTGTTCCGATTACCATTGACGTTACACCACCGGCGAGTGCGGCGGCAGTAGGCCGTTGAACGCCGCACCTGGACTACGGAATTCCGCTTCTGCCTGCGACATCATCATGGTCGGATCCGCGTGTGGCGGCACCGCGGCGAGAGACTGTATGACGCCTGCATTATGCATCGCCATACCGGTCCGTCCCTGGCACTATGGTTTGGGGCGCAATTGGATATGACACCCGCACCCCTCTGGTACGCATCGTCGGTACACTCAACAACCACCGCTACATCTCCGACGTTTTGGAGCCTGTAGTCCTCCCTTACCTGCCAGCGGCCACGTTTCAACAGAACAATGAGCGCCAGCACGTGGCACGCATCGTGCGACAATTCTTCGTGGCCCATCAGGTGTCACTGCTGCCGTGGCCCGCCTGTTCTCCCGATATGTCGCCAATCGGACACGTCTGGTCGCTGATCGGCAACCGAGTGTCCCGGCAAGCATCACCCGCGGCTACGCCTGATGAACTGTGGCAACGTGTGGAAGCGAAGCAGCCTGGACAGACATAACCCAAGCCCACATCCAAAGCCTCTTTCGTTCGATGCCGCGGCCGTTGTTGCCAGCCATGCGGGCCACACCAACTATTGATGTCTGAGTGTTCCGCAAGTCGCACGGGCCTGTAAGCTCAATCGTTTCATCTTTTTATGTTGTTATGTGTCTAGTAAATCTGGCTTTGCTATCTCGTGCCCTTCTTGGTGTTGCATTTTGGGTGGCCAGCAGTGTATATATATACACACATGCGTTTTGAGCCTCGTTGCTCTACCGTAACTTTTGCTTGTTCGAGGAAGGATCATTTTACCGAGTCTGTTCTTTTAGGTAAAGCATTTTTACAATACTGTGTACATATTGCAACTTTTCTTTATTATTTTGTTTCGTCTCAACAAGTCTCGCGACAATTGTCAAAATTTATGTCTTTTACTCATTGAATCTGTACTAAGATTTCTTGTTTTTTTTTTGTATTGGAGGTTTAACGACCACCGTGAGCAACTCAATGGGCTATAAGCACTCGCCCGTCCCTAATTTAGGGTCACTGGTTCCACGGAAGGGAGGGAGCCACTGCTGTAAGACGAACACAATATCCATGCCTCACCGGGATTCGAACCTGGATCCTCTGGATTTGTGGACGTTGAGTCGCTGTGGGTCGGGCCAAGTATGTCATAAATGTAAAAGCTAAATTTCATTCTGATTAATTCCATCTTTTCGTGGCTTAGAAGGTGTTTTTTGATGTGTGGTCATTTGACTGAATTACATTTATGCAATAGCAGAAACCCATATTCAACTAGGTCTTTGTAAAGATATGAGTTAATGCTGTGTTTTGATGGTCCTTGAAAAAGCCAAAGCTCAACATTTTCAAAACTTTCTGCATTCTTACATGTTCTTCAGTGCTTGTTTGCATTACATGTTCTTTTTTTCTCTCTGCTCCCGTTGAAAACGCTTTTTTTCTTTTTGAGTGTGTATATATATATATATGACAATAACTAAAAAACCGTGTACCATTAAGTTGTATGACTTACCCGGGATCCGCGCTTAGCTGCTAGAACCACAGGTAGAATATATATCTAAACCTCATTTCCCGCTGAGAACCTTCATTGGAACCCCCCTCTATGTTCTTGGTTTAGAACACGAAACATGAATGTAAATGTACCAAGGTATAAATTCTCACTGAACGAAAATAACACTGGAAATATAGTAAAAAGAAATAAATAAACTAGGATGCCGCAGGCCACTCATCAGGGAAAGACGTCCCGCGACATTTGAGTTAGGTTCGAGTTTCGTGCAGGTGTCAGGTTAGAAGATTTTATTTTAAAAAATGAATTCTCGAAACAAGGGTTAATAATTTTTTACAAACTTTTTACTGAGTTAAGACACCTGGTCTTCCCTACTCGAACCATAATTGAAATATAACTGACTTACCTTGGCTATTAGTCCCCCTAATATCATCTCCGGTGTGGACGGTAGGTATCTAACTCCTATCTGGAATATATCCCTCCCCTACTAAATTAAGAATGTCAACTCCCTGTAAAATAGAACTCACAAACCTAAGGAGTCGTGTGGTGACTCCTATCGGAACTAATAAAAAAAAAAAAAAAAAAAAAAAAGGAAAAATAAGATAAAAGTAAAACAAGGTGTTGGTAATCTAATGTGTGCCAGTAAAATTTGTTAATGGTTCCGGGGCGACTCATAAGAAGAAATTTAAGTTTGGGGCCCGAAAATAATTAGTCCAAAGTAACATAAGTAGTAATATTGCAAAGTCTGATTTTAATTGGATTTCTAGAATTATAAGAGGTTAAAAGGTTTTCGAAGTGGAATAAACAGTATTTCCTTGGATAGTGATTTGTCAAAAAGGAAGAGAAAAGTGTTTTCAATTGTTTAGTATTGTTGTGCTTGTTATTACATATTCTGGTAATCCAGATGAATTGAGAAATAATATTTCTGAAAACATGTTTCGATATATTGGAGTTCCAATCACTGAGAACTTTAGTTTTGAAATTAAAGTGTATTCTTTTGAACATCCATGATAATATTTTGGCCGTGTATAACAAGGTCTATGTCAAAGAATTGTACATGATTCTTGTGGTTGGTTTTGCATAGCACTAGACTAGGAGGATAGATATTGTCTATGTTTGTAGAAGGAGAACCAAATGAAAAGGTAATAAGGTCGTCCACATATCTAAATGAGAAAATTGAATCTGAACTGAAGAATTCATTATAATAATGAAGGTAAAGGTTTGCCAAAAGACTGGAGCAACTGGAGCCCATGGGTATTCCCTTTACCTGTACATATATTTCGTTGTTGTCATAAATGTAGTTATGAGAAATACATAAATTGCATAAATTTTTCCAATATTCGAACCCTATATCCAGCTGATGTCCGAATTTTTTGAAATAATAATCCAGGATTCTATGTAAATCCATCAAATCTATTGAAGTAAACAAATTCGTAAAATCATATGTATTTATTTCGAGTTCAGCAGGGATGATAGAGTTGACAAAGTTTAGTACTTTAATATTGTTATCTATTATCCAGGAATTATTTGAAATATTACTGTAAAAGACAGACAGGAATTTTTAAAGGATTTTACAAGCTTGAATATTATAACTTAACTCCACAGGTAATAAATCTGAATTTTAATGGCTGTTTATGAAATTTTGGAATAGCAAAAACGTATGGAAAATGTAGCTGTATTCTATTAATTTTTAATAATTTGTTAAATCCAATTAATCGTTTCTTTAAGGTATTTAATGAATTTGTTGAAACTATTTTATATGTGTTTTGGTTTGATAATTCAGTGGTAAGTACTTGGTAATAATTTTTTTTACAAATGACAGCATGGTTATTATAACTTTGTCTACAGAGGTAACGATGAAATCCTTTTGAATTTCTCTAATTTGATTCTTAATTTTCCCCCAGTTTTTAATATAACCAGATTTTTGGAAGTTTTTTTCTGCAGATCCATGCAATTTTTCAAGTACTTCGCTCATCCAATGGAAGAACAACTCCACTGGAGTACTGGTTCGGTCAGACCATTCAAAGATGAAACTGTATAGCTCTCTAGTTAAAACTTTTTTTAATGTTTTTCAAGGGAATGAAGATATTTGGTCTAAAATTTGCACCGAAGCTCAGGAGTTCTCTTAACTCTCCTGGTTTTACAACTTCAATGTCTCCGGTGATTATGTGGCCAAAACTTTCGTTTACAAAACGTTTGTATTTTTTATCTTCACAAAAACATGGTAAGGCGATGGCTTCAATGGTCCCAAGATTTTTACAAAAATTATTATAATTAAATACCCTTCTACCCATAGGCAGAACGTATGTAAAAGAAGGAACAACTTGAAGAGATTCTTTAAGAGGAAATAGTTCCATTCTAGAACTGAATATTTTCTTGAAAGGTATCCAGTCGAACCATTTGGCTTGAAAACTCATTGCACAGAATTTTCTGGGCAATAATTTTGGGTTGTCTGTAGTAACATCCAGTCTGAAGTTACAGTGGTCAATAATAATATCTCTGACAAAGCAAGAGGAAAATTTCATTCCTAAGCATACCCTCATGAGGGCCTTGAGCTTTCTTTTATTCAGATAATACAAGGCAGAGATAACTTTACAGATGTCAAATGAGCTTGTAATAATAATCTCTAATTCCTTAATAAATTCAACCAGGTTGAAAAAAGTCTGTCTATTTTTGCCATTGCCCCTCTGTCCTCTTCTGTTCCTGTGACCAGTATTTTTGTATTCCATAGGAGCTGAAACTATCATTTTGTTGATATTTCTCTTCAAGTTATAAGGGAACATTCTTTCATTGTTGAAAATGTTATTTAGGCCATATGGGTAGAGACTCCTTTGCTTCAATATTTGGTGATTTTCCATCCATAGTCTTGTTTTTTCCTTTGGCTCTATATTTAATATGGAGATAGTAATATTTTCAAAATTATGAGTTTGAAAATGTATTAATTCAATTTATATACATACATACACTGAAGTGCCAGAAAAACTTGTACAGACGAGCTTATGCAAAATACATAGCAACGTCACCTATGCGCGTACTCGATTGTGTCCGCCAGTGCTTATATAAAGCGATAGACATCCTTGCTAGCTGTCAGAGCTGTTTTTGGCATGAGAATGACAAGTAATAACGATTTAAGCGATTTTCAACGCGGTGTCATAGTTGGCACTCGTGAGATGGGCCATAGTATTTCGGAGGTAGAAAAGAAGTTCGAATTTTCACGGAAGACCATTGCAAGGGTGTACCGTGACTACAAGAATTCTGGCAAAACCTCCAACCTACGATACCAGTGCGGCCGTAAAAAGACATTGGGCGAACGTGACCATCGTCGGCTGTCAAGAATCGTTTCACGCGATAGGCGTGCAACACTCTCGCAGGTATCATCAGAATTCAATGCTGGAGCCTCAACAAGCATCAGCGCCCGGACTGCGCAACGTACCCTGCACGATATGGACTTTGGGAGCCAACGCCCAACTCGAGTCCCCTTGATGGGTGCACGACACAGAGCCATGCGCCTAGCTTCGGCACGGCAACACTGCCACTGGACGACTGGAAACAAGTAGCCTGGTCTGACGAGTCGCGTTTCCAACTGTATCAGGCAGATGGAAGGATTCGTGTGTGGCGCAAACCCCATGAAGCCATGGTTCCCGCTTGTCAACAGGGAACTCTACCGGCTGGTAGGGGATCCGTAATGGTATGGGGTGTTTAGCTGGACTTCACTGGGGCCCCTGGCACGTCTACAAACGTCTATGACGGCCAACGCTATGTGCGCATCCTTTCTGACGAAGTACACCAGTTCATGTCCAGCATTCATGCTGATGGGTTGGGCCTGTTCCAACAGGCCAATGCACCTCCACACAAGTGTCGGGACGCCACATTATGGTTACAGGAGCATTCATCTGAGTTGGGGTTTTGCCATTCCCACCCAAGTCCCCAGATCTGAACGTGCTAGAATACATTTGGAATACCATGCAACACGCTATCGAACACAGGAATCCGAGACCCCGGAATACACCCGAATTGTGGAACGCTCTGTAGGAAGTATGGTGTGCATTGCCTACAGCATGTTTCCAGAAGCTAGTGGAGTCCATGCCCCGTCGTATTTCTGCAGTCCTGCGCTCCCGTGGGGGACCTACCAAGTGTTAGACTGGTGTACCAGTTTTTCTGACACTTCAGTGTGTATATATATACACTAACTATCTGTAAGTAGAATTTTCTTTCCTCTTGATGTGCTTGGAGCGTTCAGTTTTGACATAGAATACTTTCACTACGGAACGGTGGGACTCTTAATATCTTGAGGTTTCAGTAGCCCAAGACATCATAGAATGCAATTTGTTTTTCATTCTACCTTTCCACGATAGAGCTTTTTCCATTTTATGATGCAATTTTTGTCATGTTGTTTTCAGGATAGAATTTTTTTACAATGAAAATATTTTATCAGCCAAAGGTAGAATTTTGTTTATTATACCTTTCCGGATAACACAAAAAGGGAAAGAAAAAAAAAAAAAAAAAACGACGTGCGATTTAATCTCATTCGGAATTTAAATATACCTTTTTGCACCGTACCATAGTAAACCTGCGCCGTCTTTGTACGGGTGAACCAACATTTCTTTGCATTTCATTTTTTACGGCTGTTTTTATCAAAGTAACGCCGGTCTGGAGTGGGATGTGAACCCACGCCCGGAGAACCGGAATGCAGTGCCTTAGACCACTCGGCCATCCTGATGACAAACGCAACGAGATGTGTATGGTAATAAATTCTAACAAGTAGGGTGGAACTTCTTTTTGCACTTTGTTTTTTCTTAAAACACACACAAAAGGGTGGATGGCAAAGAAAGCGAATGAGTGAGACAAACCTTTTGAAATATACGCTCATCGTCAAAAAAACATAGTTGCACCCAGAAAGAGTGTCGGATTGCAATGCTATTCGGGAGGAAGGTAAAGGTTACCAGGAACAATAAATGATTAAATATTCAAACAGATACGGGCAAAATTTATTGAGCTCCAACGGCAATAAGTAGTGTCCCTCAGCATGGCGTCGGGCCTCCATATTTGCTCACACAGCATGCCAGACGTCTCGGCATGGAGTTGTACAGGTTCCTAATGGTGTTCTGCGACAAGCCATCCCAGAATTTTGGAAACTGTAGTTTTCACTGAAATAGAAAAGTCAGAGCAGAACCTGCTAATGTTTAAGTGGTTGGCGCCATACACTAGTTTTTCTCTAGCATTTTGGATTAACTTGTTGCAGTTTACAAAAATAGCGACCGTAACTTAACCTCTGATCCGGATGGAAATGCGTTGTTTTCAACCAAACAATGTAATTCCCAAAGAAAATGGAACTTGGAAAGGAACTTTTAGTGTTCATTTCCTAGCATTTTCAGAAATGAAATGACTGAGGTATCACAAATTCCTCTAAAACACCTGGATTTTCGGGTTTAGAATGTGACAAAAACCACGAATTCCAGGCTACACCCACAATATAAACAGATATGGGTTTGGGTGCAACAATATACAGTGATGAGCCATTCCATTATGACCACCCCCAGCCTAGAGAAATGAGCGCGCCTGGAGACCGAACGGTGGTGCAAGTGAAGTTCACAGTGGATATATAGTAGTGTTCGAAGCCAGAACGCGAAAATTTGCCAATTTATAGGCGTTTGATAAAGGACAAATTGTGATGGCACAGCACCTCCGAACTACGATCTCGGAAACCGCGTGGCTCGTTCACGTGCCGCTGTCGTGAGTACGTATCTAAAGTGGTGCAGAGATGGCCAAACGACGAACCGTCATTCAGCCGTGTGTCGTCCACAGCTCACTGATGCCAGAGGGGAGCGGAGACTGTCGCCCACTATTCACAGAGACCGAAGTGCGATACATCACCCGCAGCTAAAACAGTGATCAGGGTAATGTGTCATAACACACAGTTCATCGCAGCCTTCTGCGCATAGGCGTTCGTAGCGAAAGACCCAGCCAGGTCTTCATGCTCACTGTACGTCATCACCAACAACGCATGAAATGGGCCTAAGATCATCGAGATTGGACCGTGGATGATTGGAAGTGCTTTGGTCTGACGAATCAAGATTCTTGGTGTATCAAGTAGACGGCCGAGCGCGGATACGCCTATTGTCAACGGAGGCTATGGCACCTAGATGCACTGTTGGGCGGAAACAGGACGGTGTTATGCTGTGGGCGACGTTTTCTTGGGACACTTTAGGCCCCATTATCCCAATAGTACACTCCCTGACAGTTGTCAGGTATCTGAACATCATCGCAGACCAAGTTCATCCATTCATGGTTACTGTGGTCCTTGCTCGCGATCCAAAACAGTTGACTTTGGGTATGTTTAAATGCCTCTTGGCTTCTCTTATGGTCAACCCACTAATATAACACCCAATAATCTTTCCTTTCTCAAAGTCAGTTCTCTTCCGTCGCGACATTTTACTCAACCTCACAGTGCGACATTTTTTTCTTTTTTTGATTGAAGGTTTAACGACCACCGCGAGCTTACTTGCCAATTCATCAATTACCAACAGGATAATGCACCATGCCATATTGTCAGAATCATCAAGGTGCGGTTCGAGGAACATGCTGGTGACTTTCTGTTAATGCCCTGGCCTCTAAATTCACCTGAGACGAACCCAATCGAACATTTGTGGTTCGACTTGGAAAAGCGGGTTCGCTATAAATCACCACCATCAGGGCCGGTTCTGGGGTGTTAGCCACCTGCGTGCCGCAGATATTTGGCCGCCCATGCCAATGCAGATCAAGTACAAGTAAATATGCTATTAGATTCCTAACCTAACCCACAACACAGTGGGAAGTTGTTGTTTTTTTTAACTGTTCTATATACACTATAGTGACAAAAGTCACCGGACACCTAGAAGAGAAACACAACATAGCTTTTATTGACATACATTAGTACGGTGTCGGCCCACCTTTGGCCTTTATGCATGCACTGACCCTTCCAGACATTCTTTCGACAAGGTTTTGGAACACAGCGATAGGTATGCGCTTCTATTCAGTACATAATACTGCCGTTGCTTAGTAGTAGGCCTTGGTTCCAAACTTCGCATGCGGCGCTGTAATTCATCCCATAGGTGCTCTATGGGATTAAGATCAGGGCTCTGTGCTGGCCAGTCCACCCACGTACGGAATTATCTTCAAACCAAGCTGTAATAGTCCTTGCTTTATGGCTCGGCGCATTATCCTGCTAGTACAAACAAGGCTCAGTTCCATAGTATTGCCACAGAGTAGGGCATAATTGTCCAGAATATCGAGGTAGACATGCTGGTTAACAGATTTGTCCACGACAACCAATGGGCCGAGACCATACCTCGAAAAACACACCCACACGAGTACACTGCCAGCTCGATACTTGACCGCACTGTGGTAAATAGCGTTCCCCCGGCTGCAGCGATACCCACACACGGCCATCAGACTGATGGATCGTGTATCTGGATTCGTCAATCCATGAGACCTGTTCCCATTCATCTGCGGTCCACAATAAATGTTTCTTACACCATGCTAAACGACGAGTAGCATTCCGAGTGGAGTGAAAGACTTACGAGCAGCCACACAACCACCGTAACTCATGGAATGAAGTTCTCTGCGAATGGTACGTGTACATACCGAGGTTCCAGCATTTTTACTTGCCTGTACACTGAGGTTTTGTGCAGTACTCTGTCGATTAGCTGTAACAACTGTTCTGAGGCTTTGATGTCCCCTATCACTGATTTTCTTTGGTCTGCCGGCACATTTTGCTACTTCAGGCACGCCATGTGTCTTCCACTTATTCAGTACATCCAAAACAGTTGACTTTGGGTATGTTTAAATGCCTCTCGGCTTCTCTTATGGTCAACCCACTAATATAACACCCAATAATCTTTCCTTTCTCAAAGCCAGTTCTCTTCCGCCGCGACATTTTACTCAACCTAACAGTGCGATATGTTCGCGGTCAGTTGCAGGCTTGTTTTTATACCGCTTGCAGCTGTACAGGGCATCTTAACAATGCAGAGGATCCGTTCATTTGCTTTTGAAGGGGTGTCCGGTGACTTTTGTCAGTATAGTGCAGTTGACAGGGGTACAAGTGTACAACGTACAAATATTCTATTATAATAAAAACAACACCGTATGCACTTTTTTTATTTTATCTATATTTAAAACGAAACTGTTCAAAAATATCACAATCACACAGACACTGACACATTGCACATAAGTACCATAACTTAACAAAATGTATGTATGTATCTATCCATGGAGTTAAAAGTGCACTCTTCTTGCTTTCTTACTTGCCAATTCGTCAATTACATCTGATAATTCCAAAGTTTCACACAATTCCTTCTCTATAGCCAACAATCCTAGATCACCAAACCTCTCTTGAGTCATTAATGTTATTAAATGTCTATACAAGTTTGAGTTTCGAAAAACTCCTTTCACCCGATACTACACTAACTGGTAATGCCAGAAGAATTCTCAAAGCTATAAACAGATTAGGAAATGATGACATTAAGTTATTTTTTTGTTGTATATGTTAAGTTTTTTTAATGGTCTGCCCCATCTGCAATTCCACTGCTCAAAACTCTATATGTTATCAGCTCATTGAAGAGCTCAAGACTATCAGTATCCTTACAAATTTTGCTTCCTTTGTTTATTAGAAGGGAAACATCTAAATCAAAGCAAGATTTTTTTAATTTCCTCTTCAGTCATTTCTCGAAATTCAGAAAGAAATTTAAATACATTATGACATTCCTGTAGATTTTCAAACCTTTCCTGAATGGAATTTAAGGCTGTGTCAACAATCGTTAGATAAAATTGTATTTTGAACAATTCTTGTGTATTTGTGAGAGATTCATCAGGACTTTCATAATCAGAAAAGCAAACTTTAGACCTATTCCTTACAACTGGAAATTCTGCCTCCACATTTACTTTTGAAGCTAAAGCTTCTGCATCCCTAATATATTTACTAAATGCCTCATCAGATCTGGCTGCATTTAGAAATTTAACAAACTCACTCAAAACATTAAGAGATTCATTTATGTTGGATTGAGGGCACAAACATTTTACTTACAACATTAATTTTTGACAGAAAATCGTTCCATATAATGAGTGAGGAGATGAACTTAAAAGATGCAATCCAAGCTAACAAACATGTTTTGTTTTCATGTCTCTGGAATTGTCATCTATTAGATCATTTAAACTTTTCATGACTTCAACTAATTGCAATCTCGGAGGTTGCAGTGCTTTTATTCTACTCTCCCACCTTGCATAACTTAGATATTTCAGTGTTAATCTACTAATATTACACTTTAGTAAATCCCACCTGTAAGGGGATGCAGAAAAAATGTGTAAAATTCTTCAATGACAAAAAAATTAACTGTTTCCAATGTTACTTTGGCAGCATCATTTACAACAAAATTTAATGAATGGGATGAACAAGGTACAAAAAAGGCTCTAGGATTTAAACCCCTAATTTTCTTCTGCAAGCCATTATGCTTACCATGCATATTTGCCTCATTATTGTACCCCTGTCCACGCATATCTTGAATATCTAGTTCATAATCTGTTAAGAGTTTACTTAGAGATAATTACATAATCTTTCCCCGTAGTGTCTGAAACTGGATAAAACCCAAGAAATAATTATCCAACTGCAACATCAGAATTGTCAATATTTACAATTCTAACTACAAACATTATCTGTTCAATGCGACTGGTATCTAGTGCGCTGTCGAGAATTACCGAAAAATATTTTGCTTTCTTTACATATTCCTTGATTTTTTATTTTATGCTACTTGCTAAAACAGATATGATTTCATTTTGAAAAGCATGGCCTAAGTAATAAGGCATATGATTTTTAGCAGGTTGAGATTTTGTTATGCTATCGACATGTTGTGAGATAACGGGGTCAAATTTTGTTAACATTTCTACAGCCTTTAAAACGTTCCCAGTGTTTACTTCATATAATTTATCATTTTCACCAATGATAGCTAAACACTGTCTTGCTAGAAACGGGACAATTGCAATGATTCTCTCAATAATGGCTCGCAACCGTCTTTTTTCGGATTCAAGTACCGTTGTTCTTTATCAATTGTACAATTGTTGTCGAGGCGTGTTTTCAATTCATACCACTTTTTACAATTTTGCATATGTTCTACAGTCACATCATGCTGCGATAAATGAGTAGCTAAATGTCGCCAATCTGGAAACCCCGATAATATGTTAGTTTGTTTTGTTTTAAAGCAAACAACTTGCAACAAAAGCAAAATGCACTATTGGATTTTGTGGAATAGATTAACCAAGCTCTTTGAACTTTTTCACCGTTAGGTTAAACTCGCATTGCCAACGTGAGTCTAGAGCAAAAATTCTGAAAATGGTGGTTCCGCAAATGTACCACCGAAGGAGGCTGCTCCCTTAGAATTTAGCCGCCTACGTGCATACACGCACTGCACATCTTCCAAAACCAGCCCTGACCACCACTCTGAAATGTGCGGAAACTGGAGGACCTGCTGTTGACATTATGGTACCAGATACCTATCAGAACCTCATCGAATCGATGCCTCGCCGAGTGGCCGAGGTTTTGTGGGCTAAAGGGGGTCCTACAGTTTTATTAGATAGGTGGTTACAATATAATGGCTCATCGGTGCAATTCCTTCCAGGCCACCCCGGTGGTGCAGTGGTCTAAGCGATGGCCTCTGATCATTCGTCCGAAAGGGGTCCGGGTTCGAATCCCGGTCAGGCATGGATGTTGTGTTTGTCTTACGGCACTGGCTCTCTCCCTTCCAGGGACAGGCGACTGCTTATAGCCCACTGAGTTGCTCACGGTAGTAGTTAAACCTCCAATCAAAAAAATAAAAAATCCTTCCAAAAGGGTGCAGAAAAAAACGATTCCAGTGACGTTTACGGAATGCTAGTCGGCCACTAAATACTGCTTGCTTCATTTTACATGCTGGTAATCTGAAACTAAAACAAACTACCGTATTTCCATTACAAGCTTCTGTAACTCAAACAGCAGTTTTAACTGCTGTTACATTTTACATACAAAAAAATTCAATGGCCCTTTAATTCTAATGTAAGCTAGGCGTGAATAGAAGATTTTGGTCAAATATTCCACAAAGCACTGTGAAATGAATTCAGACATCACAAGAAAATTTCAACAATAGTGAAAGAATTTTTTAAATTCTCTCATGATTGAATGTAACATCAAGCCATGCTCCAAACGAGTTGTTGTACCAGACAATTGTTTTTATTTGAAAAATTTTATTCTGACAAAAAAGAAAATCACGTGTCATTTGAAGTAAATTGCCATAAAGATCATTTTGAAAGTTGAGAAGTGTGCATGCCACGCAGCAGTTTCTCTCCGCAATTAATTTATACAATTAATTTATATTTGGCCACTGATCACCTATTGCACAATGGTATGGGCAGTGGCGGATAGAGTTACCAGGGATAGGTACATACTTCTTTTACAAAAAATGTGCAAGTAAGGAACACTGAAATTTAGGTGTCTGAAAACACCAAAGTTTTAGTGGTCCTTATACGTTTCACAATCCTAAATCATGGAAAGCGACATCCATGGTAGCAAAGTTTTCAGAGAGTTGCAAGTGGTTAATTTACTGTAAAGGAAAAAAATATTAAAATATGTTTTTAGGCATAAAAATTGCTTGTTACGCCCTGGGTGCCTGGACACTGTGCTCTCGACGCACGGGGGAAGTGGTGAATGTTGTTGCTCTTCTGAGCTGTACTCCGAGTAAACCTAAGACTGTACCACTATGTAGGGTGAGAGACAGCTACCTCCGCTATGAAAAGTAGTCTCTAGAGTTTAGAGCGAAAACCAGTAGAATTATTACTCAGAATCAGGCCTTTATTTCCTTTCCTTTTTGGCAGTAGCAACATTTGCTAGTGGCCTTATTTTTTACTAGCAAATTGCATTATCTACTATCGAAAGTTTATTAACATTATACAAAAGAAACTTTAACATGTCCCCCTCCGTTAGTCATTCATGTCAAATTTTGATTTCACCCCTGTAATTGTCACATTGTAATGCTGAAAAGATTACAAATATTTAGATGATTACAAATAAAAGATTACAAATATTTCATGCCCCGAAAGATTAATTCTAACAATTTAACTCTAATGCAAAATTTAAAAAACATTTTTGTTTATTTAACTTTATTCACGAAATTCAAGAACACTATTCAAAATCTTAAATTATTTTCCATATGGTTTACCATCTGGGTTTCGGGTCTTTTCATCATACCACACTTTAAAACAGCAGGCCTGGAGTCAAACTTGTCTTAGGATGGACATTCAACCTCAATACTCATGAGAGCATTCAATGTTTGTAAGTTTAAACTGCCCCTCCAATCACCCTGGTTTCTCTTCATGAAACTGAACCCAACCTCAAATGCAGTAGATAAGGGAAATACACTGGATATTTCTATTAGTGCCAAAATGTTTTTAGAATGTTTGTACTTTTCAAGAAACATTCGTTTCCAGAAAGCAGTTGTTCCTTTTTGTATGTGTTTAAATATTTCACACACACAATGCAGTGGCCCTTTACAGTTCACATTAAAACATTCCAAATTTTTCCACTAGTAACTTTAGCTAGAACCACTTTCTATCACTAGCAAAATGCATTTGCTTGCTAGCAATTTGCTGCTAACTACCAGTCAAAATAGAGCCCTGCTCAGAATCCATTTTTGTTTGCTCAGCAGTTTATCGGACAAAATCGCCACCTTCACAAAAAAAAAAACTGCTCCAGAAGTTAGTGCGCTTTCGGAAATAAATTTGTTATGAGAAGTTGCTAAATCACAAGCTTTGCACTTTTGCAATTTCTGCCCACTTGGGATACAACTCGGACAGGGGGAAAACCTCTCCCAACACAGAGACAATAAATTAATAATCTGGTAAACTCGAAGGGTAGGTTACTTTAAACAGGCAGTAGGAAAAGCAATTTGGCCTCCACCAGACCCCCACTGCTTGTGAGATGTGTGTGTGTGTGTGGGGGGGGGGGATCAGAAAGGAAACAGTAGAAGAGCACATTAACACGGATGGATACCGTTCTTGCATTCCACGAGTCATGGTAAGGGTCTCCTGCCTTTAACAACAGTACACTTTTAAGGTGACCGGGAGTACAGGCTTGCAGTCTACCCATTACAAGCAGGACTGGCTGGACCATAGGAGCAACTTCCACGGGGCCCCACAGCTCAAGAAGTTTAAGAAAATCATTCCTATTTATTTTTTGAAAAATAATAAATAGTTTTGGGGCACGAGGCCCTTAAAATGATATTTATTTATTATCATTTTTTTTTTAAGTTTCCAATCCTCCGCACTTACAAATACATTATTGCCCTGCTACACCATAGAGATACTGCAATTTGCAGATTTCAAACAATTACTGTAACCACCATAAAATTTAACTTTTTTGCATTCAGGAAATTGCAAATTAAATCTAGTCATTTTGTGGCCTCTACTTTCATATATTTAACAATGTGTGTAAACCAGATACTTACATTTTAAAAAATAAAAAGAACAATATCAAAGTGGTTTGGGGGCAAAACATATAGAGGCCAATTATTCACAGTGACTTGAAAATATTACCAGAAATTTGAAAAAAAAAAAAATTCATACATGAGCATGTATAAAAGTTAAAAAAAGTCACTAATTGGTCAGTTACTCTGCTTTGCTTTAAAAACCAATCACTAAAACATGTATCACATGAAAAACTATTTATACGAGTTTATTTTAGACGGATCCTTATCATTTCCTACATAAAAATATTCGTAATTTATTTTTTCGAAAAATAATAGATAATAAAAATAAATAATAAAAGAAAAAAAAAACAAATTTTCATACATGAGCACGTATAAAAGTTTAAAAAAGTCACTAATTGGTCAGTTACTCTGCTTTGCTTTAAAAATCAATCACTAAAACATGTATCACAAGAAAAACTATATGAATTTATTTTAGATGGATCCTTATTATTTCCTACACAGAAATATTCGCTATGCAGATTAGTCAAAGTAATTTTTTTATCATTTTGTGAGGAAGTTTTTTTTTTGAACTGTTGTTTTTTAAGAATCACAATACAACCTCAATAATCCTCTCTCCCAAGAAACAAAATCGTAGATTGTAATACTTTTTACTCTCTCCCTGAACTTTCAATCCATATTATGGTATTTTTCTTAAGCTTAAAGCGAATACTACTTTGAGATATTCATTTCGTCTTCGTGACAGTTTTTATGTGGGTTCTTTACAGATGACCGTTTTCGTGTAACAACTTTATTAAAATATGAGATTTATTTTTAGGGCCCACAAAGAAATTTTGCTCTGGGCTCTGCAACTGAAATTTCACCCAAAGCCGCATAAAAGCTCCATCCAAACCTTATTACAAAAGCCAGTCATTGCACAGATTTGCACTAGTCAACAGCAGTCCCATGCTTCAACTAATGTAAATCCAAATTCTAATTTTGCTCCAGGTTCATCAAATCTCATTTTGTTCAAACTAGTGCAAATCATATCTAATTTTGCTTCAACATTAAAGAGATTTTGCTTTTGCATTCTTCTTGGAGAGGTACCAGGTACTTCTGTGTGACATTTGCAGAAAGACCCCAACTCACTGGGTTCATTTCCAGAATCCTTAGATTGAATGACCAACTGGAACCATCAGCTGTGGGCTAATCCCCCACACTGGTGTACTTACCTGATTAAAAAGACACAAAGAAATTAAACAACTCTGTGGGATATAGTAGATATACCACATTTGAGAAGGACGGTCCACCACAGAAACAATTTGGAAATGGAAAAAGGAGCATGAGAAAGAGATCGTGGCTGAGCGAGTGTAAGATTGGTGCATTGAATACTAGAGGTATAAATGGCAAGATGAATGAGATGATTGAAGAGATGAATAAGTATAGATTGGATGTGTTGTGCGTAAGTGAAACCAAAAGAAAGGAAATTGGAATAGAAGTGAATGAAACAGTGAGTGTGTGGTCTGTAGTATTGAATAATGTGAAAAAACAGGCTGGTGTAGGTGTGATTTTAAGTGAAAAGATGAAGAACAACTTGATTCACATAGCTGTGTAAGTGAGAGAATGCTTTGGATTCGTTTGAAAGTGAAACTTCAGAGAATAGTAATTGTTGTTGTGTATGCTCCTTGAGACTCAAAAAACATTCTGATCGGAAGGAAGATTTCTGGAATTAGCTAAAAGCTGTTTTGAGCCAGTTTGGTGCTAAAGAGAAAGCTATAACAGCAGGGGATTTCAATGTTAGAGTAGGTGTGCAGAATGCAATTTCTGACAATGTTCTGGGTAAGTTTAATGATCCTTGTGTGAATGAAAATGGTGAAAGATTATTTGAACTCTGCGCTGAGAATGGTTTGTGTGTATCCAATACGTTTTTCAACCACAAGTATATCCACACATATACTTGGGAAAATCGTACTCTTGGTCAAAAGAGTACAATATATTTTGTTGTTTACGACCAGCATCTGAAATACTTAGTTGTTGACACTAGTGTGATGCGAGATTCGGATGTTGGCCCTGATCGTTACTTGGTAGTGTCACGAGTGAAATTGAATGTTGGTTGGAGGAAAAGAAATAGGAAGAGGCCTATAATGGAAAGAATAAAGGTTGAAAGGCTCCCTGAAGACCATCAGCGTTATTCTAACTTACTCAGAGAACGACTAAAAGAGCTAAAATCATGTGAGAGGGATATAGAAAAGAAGTAGGAATCTTTTAAGAACTGTGTTGTCACTGCTGCTGAAGAGGTATGTGGCACCACAACAGTAAGTAGCAATAAAGATGTTTGGTGGAATAGTGAGATTGAAGTGGCAGTAAAGAGACTGAAGGAAGCCTATTTGGGGATGATGCAAGGTAGAGTTTCTGAGGATGAATATCACTGTAAGAAGTGTGAAGCAGCTAAGCTGGTTCGCCAGAGTAAGGCCCAAAAAAAAAAAAAAAAAAAAAAAAAAAATATGAAGGAGAAGCTGGAAAGCCATGAATTGGGTTTTTGGAAAGACAAACTTTCAGGAAGTACACGAGACTCAGGAAAAATAGGAGAAACAAAGTTGTAAGTTGTGTGAAGAACAGGGTTGGGGAAATGATATGGGGGCCCAGTGAGTTAAGTGAAAGATGGGGTGAATACTTCTATGAGTTATTAGATCAAGAAAGCAAAGGCAATTCTGAAGCAGAAGTGGGTGATGTCACAATGAAGGATGGGAGCACAGGAGGGATCTCAAGAGAAAAGGTGTGTAAAGCTCTAAAATCTCTTCAAAATGGTAAGGCTCCAGGAGTTGGCTCAACTCCTGAGATGTTGAAATATGGTGGTGATTCTGCAATTGACTGGTTAACTAAAATTTGCCAGTTGTGCTGGGAGTTAGGAATGGTCCCTCAGGATCAGAAGGATGCTATCATTGTTCCCTTATATAGCGGAAAAGGTGATCAGACTGACTGCAAGAGCTATTGTAGTATTAGCCTACTGAGTGTGCCACGGAAAGTGCTTGGTAAAGTCATTATTGAAAAAGTATGAGGTTTTATATCAGAGAAAGTGTGGGATGTTCAGAGTGGTTTTATACCTGGTAAAGGATGCACTAACCAAATTTTTGCATTACGCGTGATAATTGAAAAGTATCTGGCTGTTGGTAAGAAAGTTTTTGCTGCCTTCATAAATTTAGAGAAAGCTTATGACTGAATAAATAGGCCACTTTTGTGGAAGGTATTGAACAAATATGATGTTACTGGGAATCTGCTTAATAGTGTAAAAGCCATGTTGGCAGTAGAGCTTGTGTACAAGTGAATGGCATTTTATCAAAATGGTTCTCTATTGGTGCAGGAGTCAGACAAGGTTGTGTAATGTCACTACGGCTGTTTAACATATTTATAGATGCATGCATGCGTGATATCAAAATAAATAATACTGGTCTATGTCTTGGTGAGATTGCTGTATGCTGATGGCACTGTCCTGTTTGCAGAAAGCAAAAGTGAGTTGCAGAGTATGTTGTCCCGGATGTATGAAACTTGCATGAATTTCAAACAGTATAAATAAGGGGAAAATCAAAGTTATGGTTTTTGAGCAAGGAACTGGTAGTACTGAATGTAATATGTCTAAATGGCACAGTGATTGACCAGGTGAATGAGTTTGTGTATTTAGGAAGCATGTTTGACAGAGAGAACAAATTGGATGGTGAAATTAGTAGGAGAGTGAATTCTTCATTGAAAGTCATAGCTGCTTTGGGAGGTTTTCGCAGGAGTAATGGGTTTTCAAGAGAGTTCCGCATCACTGTGTATGAGAGTGTAATTGTTCCTACTCTGATGTATGGCAGTGAAACCTGGATACTATAGAAGAAACATAGGAGTTGTTTGTGTGCTGGAGAAATGCGTTACTTACAGGGGTTTGTGGCAAAACATATTCTGATAGTGTGAGGAATGAAAATGTGTTGCAGTTGTGTAATGTGAAGCAAAATGTTGTTAACAAGGTGGAAATTAATATTCTTAGGTGGTTTGGCCATGTTGAAAGAATGAGCGACGAGATGTTTACTAAGAATTTTTTTTTAGCCGAAGTGGCAGGAAGGAAAGGCAAAGGAAGGCCAAGGAAGTCATCTGAGGATTAGATTCAGCAGTGTTTGCATGAGAAAAAGATTGTGAGTATGAAGTATAGAAGTTCTTGTGAACGTTGTGTGAAGGATGTCAGTGGAGCTCAAGTTGTGTGTCAAGATCACTTTAAATGGAGAAGTTTGATACAGCAACAGTAAGTAAATAACCAGTTAAAAATTATCTGGTAGTTTATATTTCTTTGTGGAGCTAACCTCTGAATATCAGAGAATAGCTTAGTGATAATAAGTAGTATAAGTTCAACTAGTGCAATCAAATTAATTTTGCTCTAGTGCAATCTACTGTGATCAAACTAGTGCAATCAAATCTAATTCTGCTTTGGGCTCTGCAACTAAAATTTCACCCAAAGCATTACGAAATTTTGCTCCATCCGACCCTGTAAACAGGAGTCAGTCGTAGCGCGGATTTGCACTAGTTGAAGCAGTCCGATGCTTCCTTGTACCATCAGTCAAAATGTTTTGAGAAAAATCAGCACCTTATTTTAAGCCCAGCAACAAAATGTAAAATTTTTAATTACTTCAGACTTACATTATTAACAATTCCACCATTTTAATTTACATCATCTGAAACAGCATGAAGCAAACATCATTCACACAATTTGTGGTACGTAATTTTCCACACATGTATAAAGTCACTTCATAATTTACAGCCTGATAAAGATAAGGCATATTGCAGTCAATAATTATTTTAAAGATGGGCAGGCATCTTGAAATTTATAGGAATTTCATCTTCGAGATTAAACATCTCCTAATGGCCAGCAAAAGTCCGTTAAAAATTTGAAGAATAAAGTTATCTCTATAACGGATCTTGCAGAATCCATAAGAAATATGACACCCGATCACTGAGAAAAATAAACTTAAAAAAATATTTATATAATAGACACTCACAAGGTATTAAGTCTGTATGATTTGGCCTGAAGTTCTTGGTTCACTGCATCATCCTATTTGTCACTCTTGAAACACACTAATTTATTACAGTCCATTTTCACTGATCACAGTGCAGCACCTGCCGACACAGTTTCATCTGTCTCAGGGAGTGCACGACAATGTCACTTGCATGCAGTTGGCCTTAAATGGCAGAAGTAGCAACTTCAAGAATGCACCGACGTAGGAGGAAACTTATGATGAAAATTATTTGCTCCAAAAAATTAGTCAAACCAGGGAAAATCCTGCCCTGGAAAACATCTGTTAGCGAGGAGGAAGATGCTAATTCCTGACGCTTTGTCATGATCCAGAGCCAAATACTTCTTCTTGGGTAGGGAGAGGTTTAATCTGTGGCCCTATTCTAGTCCAAATAAAGCAACTCTCGGGCTTGTATGGAAATACTGGATATGGAGCATTCTTTGCTTTGAAGTACTCCGATGGTGCATGACACACAAACTCCATGCAATCCAATTTACGAGGAATGTCTTCTTCTGGACCTTAAAGAAAGAAAAATTATGTCTTACCATAAATACTGCTACAAAGTATTCAATGAAATAAAATGAATTTAAAGATATTTTAATATACCTGCAATATGGTGTAAGTAGTACACTTGTGAATGCATAGCACCAATCACTTTTCAAAATAGCATCCTTTTGCTTCACACATACTGTCCTTCAGTCTTTGTGGCCACTCATCAATAGCTTTACGCAGGATCTCCACGGGGAAAGCTGCTACTGCCCGCACCAAAGAGCGTTTGAGATTGTCAATTCTGGGGTTGTCTCTTCCTTCAGGCCATGTCCTCCACAACTTGGAGTCCAATGGGTTGAAGGTCTGGGCTACTTGAAGGCCAATCAGCTGGAGAAATGAAGTTTGGAAAATTCACCTGAAGCCACTCCTGGGTTGACTTGGCCTTGTGGGCAGGTGCGGAATCCTGCTGAAAGCTCCACTGTCGGTTTCGGAAGAGGGTGAGACACATTTTTGACCACCGGCTCTAAAACCCTGTCCTGGTAGACTTTGGCGGATGTTTTCACTCCTTTCTCACAGAAATGGAGCTCCGTGGTACTCTCGTAGGAGACTCCCCACCAAACCATGACAGAAGCAGGATGATGGCCCTTCGTGATTCTTGGAGCTTTCTCCTGATCTTCTCGTGAGGTTGATGCATACACCCTGTCATTTTGGTGGTTGCAAGCCTATTCAATAGTGAATTTTTTTTCATCAGAGAAAAGGACCTGTCTGTGGCGATTGTCTGCGTAACGCTGAAGCACATGTTTTGCTTTTAGCACCCTCTGCTGCTTCAGGTGTGAAGTGAGGGAGTGCCCTGTACTCCGCCAGTAAGCTCTCACCCTTAGGTCACTCCACAGCATGCATGACATAAATATTCTTGAAATGTTCAGCTCATGAGCCATCACTGATTGCTTTCTGACAAGATTTCGCTGAATACGGGCTGCCATTGCTTTCACCAGGCGAGCAGTCATCACGGTACGCGACCGACCCTTTCTGGGGTGGTCACTGATGGTCCTGCGACAGCGCCCAGACTCTAGCACTGCACATTTAGGTCGAAAATCCATTCCCTAGTTTATTTATTTATTTAATTATTATTTTATTTATTTATTTTTATTAATTCGCATATTTTTTAAGGAAAGAGTACGTTTATTTACTTTCTATTTATTTTGCCATATACTTTCGGGAGAATCTTTTCTTTTTTATTCATCTCCGACGCCATCTCCCAGCACAAGGCATCGCATAGTGTAAGATTAGCTAGACAGCATTGGTGTCATCATGGACGGACCGACATTGTATCCATCGGCGAGCTGACTTTGTAGTATGTTTTATTGGGGGCAACAGAAGTGTCCACCGTGTCTAGCATCCACAATGCATGTTGGGTAGACCGTAGACTTTTTGGAACCGGATCTAACAGTTTAATTGGGTAAGGATTTATGGCCGGTGGTTATATCACGGGGCAAACTTAACTTGAGCGGTTCTCAGAATTTCACGGGAACGGGTGGCAATTTTGACCCCCTAACGAATGGATGAACAAAATGTTAATTCTCTGGCCAGTAGGATTTACACTGGGGAATTTAATTCAGGGAGGCTCGCATTTGCCAGCTAGTGATTGGATGATGGGATATTTTGAGGTAGTGTGGGTCTTCTTGGGGGTCGTTGAAACTTTTTACAAGGGAAGAGAAGAATTTCGTCACTTTACTTTTACGTTCAGCACAGACCACTTGACGTTTACTTTTTATTCCTTGTTACTTGGAGTTTTTTTTTTTTTTTTTGTGGCCCAAAAACGTGGTCACAGCCATGAGGTATCAGAGACTGACAACTTAATCGCTGCCAATATTACGGCAGGACATCCGTAACTGCGTACCGTTTCCAGACATGGATGGAGGATCTAAACCGAGGTGCTAAGGAAAGGAACCCTGCTAAGGATGAAGAGCGCCCACACCAATGATGACGGACTGGGACATACATCGCAGACCAGTACCCTTGGTGGAGGAACAACGATAATAGTGTTTTACAGACAATAAGTGAAGACAAGAAAACTGGACTTTCAGGTGGTTCCAATTCTTCTGTGTGATATGAGGGTAGCAGCGTGACATCTAGGCCAGATTCGGATGTTAAGGTAGGAAATCCATCCTATTCTTTCTTTTGGTGTCCCCTCATAAAATGTTTATTGGATCAGTTCATACGAAAGTTTCCATCAGAGTTAAGGTTCTCGTAAGCGAGTAGTTAATTGAGTACAGATTCCTGTCAGAGAGTCATAAATCATTTTTTGCTAGTATTGTGAGTGTATCTTTATTATATTATGCCAAATCATAACCAATAAATTGTTTACTTTGTTAATTGATCTACGTTCTATCATAGTGTTTCGTTAGTTAAAAATTGTGTGCTTAACCCTGGATTTTTGGAGAATACGTATATTTTATATCAGGGACTTAGAAAATCTGTTCACTTATGCTTTTTATTTTAAACTAGACGTTCACGAAAACATTGCGGCACACAGCGGACCCTTTGATTCTCAAAGGAAAATCTGTCGTGTGAATCACAACGCCCCGTCAGTGGATCCTGAAGCTGTGTCAGCCCTAAATCAAGGAATCGCAGAATCAAAATCCACTCGACACCCCCTTGGCTCCCAATATTACGCCGGGTGAACACAATTAGGAACCCGAGCTATAATAGTCCCAGTCTCAAGGAACCTTTTTATAGTTCGATAAACAAAAGGAGACAAATCCTTGTGTCACAATCAGAGAACTTGTCAAACAGTACAATATGTCGGTGTGAACCATTTCCGAATATCTCCACCTATTTGGCAAGGTCAAGAAGCTAGATATGTGGGTCCCACTTGAACTTATGGAGCATCAGAAACAAGAACGGTTTAAGGTGTGCAGTAACCTGCTTCACAAGAAAAACGAGATCCTACTTCATCACCCTGTAACCTGTAACGAAAAGTAGGTGCTATGTGACAACCGTAAGCGATCTGGACAGTGGCTGAACCATGGTGAACCACTGAAACAACATCCTAAAACTAAGGTTGATGCCAAAGAAGGTTCTGTTGACAGTGTGGTGGACTGTTTAATGTGTCATACACTACAGGTTCTTGAATGCTGGTGAAAGTATAACCTCAGTCACATACTGTGAAGAATTTGACCGAACGCACCAGAAGTTGTGTTCCAAACAGGCATGTTTGGTGAACAGGAGGGGTCCTATTCTCTTCCATGATAACGCGAGACTACACGTGTCACAAATGATGAAACAGAAACTACATGAACTGAGATTCGAAACCCTCCCACATCCAGCCTACTTAGCCTGACTTGGCACCTACTGATTTCCACTTGTTCATGTGTTTCAGCAATAACCTTCAAGGAGAGAACCTTCAGAAACCAAGAGGATGCCGAAATTGCATTCTGGGACTTTCTTGCTGGATACAAGAAATATTTTTTTCCAGACTGGCATTGAAGTACTTGTCACTCGCTATGAATATTTTTTTCTTTGTACTTGTCACTCCCACGACGAATATTTTTTGCCTATTTTCAACTTTTCAATTATGCAAAAATTTTCCACTAGCAGACTAAGACTTGGATCGTGTTTTCTTCTAAGTATATTTCTCCTTTAAACTGTTTGATTTGAAAATCTCTTTGTCTCTGGTACCTTCCTTCTAGTATGAGAAACTTTTTGTACACCATTTGTTAATTTTTGTAACATGATTGTTGGAACCAGTTGATTGTTTTTCAAACCGGTTCCATCGACTTTGAATAGCTGGGTCATTTCCATGTCAAATCAACAAGTGGTCCAAGCTGCCCCACACCAGATTTGAATGATTATTTTTATTTCAAAAGATACATGAGAAAAACTCTGTTTCCCCAAATTTCAGACTTTAGATATTAAAATTGGTTGGGGGAAAAATATTTTAAAATTATGCAAATTAGGGCCCCAGGGACACCCTTTTCTGTTTTTTCTGCTCTAACTTCTGTTGTATTAAAGGTAAACTCATGAAATGTGGATGTTTAATGTAGTTTTTGTTGCTACACACAAAATTGTAATTCATGTGATTCTACATCAAATAGTTTTCAAGATATGGCAACTGCATGGGGGTTGCTATGGGGCCCAGTATGTGGCAGGGCCCTTCTAAGAAGAAGTTGGTATTTCAAAAAATAAAGTTAAAACTATCACTGTGTTAATACAAAAGTTTCAAGAATGATAATTGCTTCAGATTTTTTAAGGGAGGACCAGTATGCTCCATTGGAGTCCATGTTAAATAGGCCTTTTTTAGGTAAGTTTTTCTCAAAAGCTATCTAATATTTTTTAGCCAAAAATTTACCAGTTATTTATAGGAAACTTGTACACATTTTAACAAGAGCTTTTATCAGTATTTAAATTTTTTTGAAAATTTGCAAATTTTTAATGTGCCTTTTATAATTTTACCCTAAAAATGACATTATTTTTAATAATTTTTAAAAATGAGATACTTTTAACCCACCTCATATGTTTGTACAAATACATCATATGTATTTGTGGTAAAAATAGCAGATTGAAACCTTTGATGGATTTTGAGAGAAATGTACCTAAACATTGAAAAAGTAAGTTTGACTATAGAGCCTAAGCTTCCCTGTGATGTGACTCATCCTCTATAGCAGTGGTTCTCAAACTTTTTATCCTATGGAACCCTTTTCCCTACACTGCCTAGCAACGGAACCCCTCTATAAATACCATTAAAAAATAATGCACCTATATGCCTACTACTTTTCACTGATTTGAAATAAAAATGAAACAAAAAAATAGACAATTAGTCAATAAAAAGATAATACTTTTAAAAAGGTAATGTAGAACCAATAAAATGCATATGCCAATGATGCAAGTTTTCATTAAAGAAAAATATTAATGTAATGAATGGCTTTGCTTTTAGTTGCCACATAGTTCTTTAAAATTTGGTGTTATCGAAGAAAGTTGTAATCTCATATCGGGCTCTGCATCCAGCTTTTCCAGTGCTTAGTTTTTGTTGAGGCATACACAGGAAAGCCAGTTTTACAAAGATAGGTTATCGCAAACAGTAAGAGTACTGACACAGCTTTTTGCGATAATAATGAATATCTTCCTTTCAAACTGCAACAAAAGTCTGCCACTGGCACTGTTTCATAAATGGATGTCATTGGGGAATCCGACATCATTTTAATAACTTATTGGTATCCATCAGATAAAACACCTGGTGGTTTTTCATTAATAACAAATGGATTTTTAATCCACAATTGACTTTTTCATTTTTCGTGCTGCTCATCAGTAAAATAGCGCCTCATTGAATCATGGTGAGCTTCCAGATGCTGGATGATTTCACCACATTGTTTGTTTTCTATATCTGAGTCTAGCTCTGACAGAAAGTTTCTCGCAGTTGGAAAGCAATCAAATTCGTGGCTGCAGACACATCTGGTCCAAAATTGAAGCTTTTTTTTAATGCCACAATTTTGTCATTGGTGGTGAGTACATCAATTTGCTTTCCTTGAAGTGCAAGATTCAGTTCATTCAGTTTTGAGAAAATATCAGAATAGGTAAGCCCCTCGAAGTAACTACTCTTTATCATTTAATCAATCCTTAAAATGAAAGTGGTTATCTGTGAAGAAAGCATGCACTTCAGCTCGAAGTTCAAAAAGGAGTTCCAATATTTTACCTTGAAATAACTATCTTACTTCTGTACATAGAAGCAATGACGTGTGCACACTTCCCATATCATCGCACAAGATTTTAAAGCATCTATTATTCAGAGGATGAGCTTTTATGAAGTTTATCATTTAAACTACTTCACCCAGGGCGAATTTTAGATAGAGAGGCAAATTTTTCGCCCAAGAGTTTGCCTACGAAGTATACAGTGACTACTGATACAGTTCTTTGCAATCATTTTGATGCGTGCAACACCACCAGATGCTTTTCCCACTATAGCTTTGGCACCATGTGTACAAATATCAATGCATTTTTCCCAAGGAATTTCATTCTCTTCAAAGAAGGAATTTAAGCTATTGAAGATCTCTGTGCAGTTGCATGTGCTGCAAATGGCTTGCATAAAAGATCTTCTGCCAGAGATGCTTCTTCGTACGGGTATTTTACAAAGGCGAACAATATCATGAGACCTGACACGTCTATAAACTCATCTATTCGTAAAGCAAAATTGCAAGACTTGATGCGAATAATAAGTTTCTCTTTTACATTGCTTGCCATTTCCTTCACCCAATGAGGAGCTGCATCGCTTGATAGCGGAATTTTCGCTATTTCTTTGGCCGATTTTTCAACAAGCATGCACTTAACCATGTCAATCACACAAAGCTTGATAAGATTCTCGGCTATTGTATGAGGTTCACTGCTCGTGCTATTTGATAGCTTACTGAAAAGGGTGCCTTAGTAGCTTTTTAATTCACTGTATGTGCTGCATGAAAAATAGTTTTTTAACTTTTAAAATTTCATTATGCTCGCGTACAAAACAAACCCAACGTTCTTATCTTTGAGCTATCTGTAGTAGTCTCCAAATAGCACCGCAGTTCAGCAGGTGCCGTTGAGCTATTATGATAAACTTTGCTGCATACGACACACTGTGAATTATTTTCAGCTTTCATAAATGCCAAACTAATACAGCTCTTATAGTAATTTCTTCTTTCCGCAAATTTGACAGTTTTGTCTTGATCACACCTTCGAGAATGTGCATCCTTTTCTTGAACTTTCCCCATTTTTTATTGGCCACTGGGAATTGATCGGTTAAGGTTTTCTTGAAAATTTCGGCGATGTTTTACGAATCGCTTGCGGAACCCCTGGAGAACCGTCGCGGAACCACGGGGTTCCCCGGAACACACTTTGAGAAACACTGCTCTATAGCACTGTTCTGCGGATTGTCAGTTTTCAGGCTTGTGTTGAGGAGAGATGCTGCTAACAGGGATGAGAGTTGTCTTTCAAAGAGTCATAAATAACTTCATGACCCTCTTAAGCTTAAGGGTCATAAAAAGGGAGTGTCCAGTTCTAGTTCTCCTGAACAGCTCTTCACCATGTAACAGAAAAGGAGAAAATTGTCCTTTCCTCTCATTGGCTTCATTTGTTCATTGTAGCATTCCCAAACGTTTGAAATTGAGGTCCAACTCTAAATTCTGCATTTTCTTATATTTTTCTGATCAGCTGAGACATAGTTTTTGTTCTTCCTAAATATGACTGAACATGATTTTATTTTCATACATTTTGCTAAAATAAATTATTTAATGCTTCTACTCATTTAACAGTATTTTCAAGTGTGAAATTGTTTATTTGAATAAGAAAGAAGTTAAGTATCGCAGTTTTCATGAAATATGGAGACCTCATGAAACGGAGAAATATATGACCACATGAAACGAGTGACATACTGTCAATGGTTTCAGACATTTCTTCCGAAAAATCTGGGCATTCTGGACTACATGTGATTTTCGGACGAGGCGTGGTTTCACCTGTCCAGATACATCAATTCTCAAAATTACCATGTTTGGGCAAGTGAAAATCTCAACGCGATACATGAAGAACCCCTTCATTCACAAAAAATTGGTGCGGGATGACCCAGTGCCACATAATTGGTCCCATCTCCTTCGATACAACCATCACAATAGCTAAATATATGGAAATCTTCAACACCTTTATAAAACAATTGGACGACAAAGAACTCTCCATTGGATATTACCAGCATGATGGAGAGAAATCATACACAACACACACCAGTATGACCGGTGACCATGTCATTTCGAAGAGTGTATGAATCATGTTCGCCCAATCTGATGCCTCCTGATTACTTTTTATGGGGATATCTAAAAAGTAGAATTTACCAAAAGAATCTGTGAACCATTGATGCTTTGAAAGCAAACGTCACCAAAGAAATTCGGGCAGCAATGGCAGGCGTACTGGCAAGGGCTTTCCATAATATGGTGCGACGGGTTCAAAGCTGTCTGGACGCAAATGGTGGCCACTTTCAGCACATCTTGTGATGTCATCACATTTTGCACAAAATGAGGTAAGTCCACTTCAAATTTCGTTGCAATATCTTCATTGGTGAAAATCCTCCAATTACGTGGCATCAGTAAATAAACAAATACATCACTCTATTTCCCGGCGGTGACCGAATAACAATTTTTCGGTTGCTATGTGTTTCTGGAACGTGGAAAGAGTTATGTATTTGTTTATTTACTGACGCCACATATTTGGAAGATTTTCACTTTGGATCTCGCCCTTGGATTTAACTGCTATAATTAATATATAGCCAGTGCCGTTAATACCAACCAGATGGAGACGTCTCAGTAGCTGAGCCTATTTTACGGATTTATGATGTCAGAAGCTGACTTAAAAACATACATAGCACCATGGATTGTTGGCCATCGTGGTGTAAGGCTAACGTGCTCGGCTAGATATCGAGAGATCCGTGGGTTCAATTCCCCGGCGGGGACTGAATAACAATTTTTCGATTGCTATGTGTTTCTGGAACGTGGAAAGAGCATGTATTTGTTTATTTATCTTCATTGGTGTTAATATTATTAAAGAAATGCCAGGTTTAGTAGCGAGTGGGAAACCCTGTATTATTTTGCAGTGAGACTGCTTACTTTAAAATGGGAAACAATTGTACTCTAGCGATATGCCATATTCGGCATAAGTTTTCTCTGTCATTTTAGAAAATTCTTAAAATCAAGGTCACAAATTGATTATAATATTTTTTAAAAATTTAGAAATAATCTCAACTCCTACATTAGAAAATTAAAAAGAGATTATTATTTTCATTTTTTTCTAAAACAAATCCAAAAGTAACCTGGAAACACTTAAACATATTATTAGGTCGTAGGAATGTACCAAAGACTTCGATTCACCTTACTCAGGGTAACATCAAAATTACTGATCAAAGTGAAATTGCTAATCAATTTAATAATCATTTTATTGTATCACCACAACGTATAATATAACAACTTCCTAAGCTAAATGATCAACAATTACCTGATTACTCCAACTCATGCACCTTAAATTCAATGCATACTTTGGAAATTACTAGAACAGAATTAATCTACCAACTGCAGAATATTAACATAAATACAGGACCAGGTCCAGATGATATTCTTCCCAAAATTTTAAAAACTATAACTTTTTACATTGTTACTCCCCTATTATACATTTTTTATTCCATTCTAGCTACAGGTATTTTCCCAGATTTGTTAAAAATTGCAAAAATTACCCGTCTTTAAAAAGGGTTCTCTGACATATTAATAACTATCAACCTATAGCTAAATTACCCATATTTGCTAAAAAATTTGAAAAAATACTATTTGTTAGATTATTTGCTTTATATATTGAAAAATACAAAATTTTGCACAAAAATCAATTTGGCTTTTTACCAAATTCCCAACAGAAATCGCCCTTTTACACTTAAAAGATAAAATTCAATCTAATTCTATTAATAATAAATTTACATTGGGACTATTCATTGATTTATCAAAAGCATTTTATACTTTAAATCATAACTTATTATCAAAATTGAATGCAATTGGTATTCAGGGTACATTACATAATCTATTTATAAACTATCTCACTGGTCGCCAGCAATATACAGAAATTGAACATACCAGATCTAACTTACAATCAGTCATTTCAGGAGTCACTCAGGGGTCGGTACTTGCTCCATTATTATTTAATATTTATATTAATGACTTCTGTACTTGTTCACACAATTCAGATATTATTTTATATGCAGATGATGCAACCATATTAATACATGGAAATGATGTTGAGACATTGGTGCAACAATTACAAGTCTGTTTTACATCTATCACTAATTGGTTAACTAAAAATGATCTGGCTATTAATATTAACAAAACAAAAGTAATGATTTTTTCAAGTACGTCAACCCCCCACCTCCTTAATTCAGAATATTAATTTACTCGGATCATCTATAGAAGTGGTTCAAAGTCATAACTATCTTGGTATCATTATTCAATACGATTTAAAATCGAATTCACATGTTGACTACCTTTCTAATAAGATCTCAAGAAATATAGGGGTTATTAGTAGTGCAGTGGCCAATTTAACCCCAAAACTAACGATTTTATTATACTACACTTCAATTCAGTCTAATCTAATCTATCGTATATCTGTTTGGGGATCAACTACCTTATACAATATGAAAAAACTTCAGTCGTTACAAAATAGATTCATAAGACTATTACAATTTAAACTACAAAATACTCAATTTTCAAATACAGTCTTTCAGGCTAGATTCAGTCCAAATGATTTTAATATACTAACTATTCAACAATTGCATATCTATAGTATAGGTAAACTAATGTTTTTGAGAATTAAAAATGGTTACTACCAAGATTTAATTACAATAAGTACTCATAGTCATGATTACTCCACAAGACAAAAAATAACACTAATCCCCATGTTTCCACTAACAGAACGATTTAGATCATTTGTTAATTATACTGGTCCTGCATTATGGAATTCATTTCCTACTGATATTGTATCACTTAATAATATTAATATATTTAAAAGAAAACTCAAGCATTTCTTACTGATCAAAAGCTCATAATGTATTATTACCTTTATTAATTGATAGTACCACCCTAGCTGTGCTTGATATTGTGTGGACTTATGTTTTTTTTAATTTTTTTATTTTCATGAAAATTTTGATGCTGTGGGAGAAGAGGGCACAATCAGGCCAATCAGGCCTTTTCCCTCCTCATTCCCTGTTGTTACAAAAATATATTATTTGTGTTATATATTTATGATTATGTAATACCATGTCTGTAACTACTAAAATGCAATAAATGAAATAATAATGAATTTTATTAAATCATTATCAAGAAAGTAATCATTAAAAGGGTATCTTATACTGGTAAACACTGACTCCCTTCCCAAATATTACACAAACTTCAATGCATGAATTGTAATTTTTTTTAGGAATACAAGTGGGGATATACATGTGATGCATTCTGAAACTTAACTTATTGAAAGCAAAATTTCTTTGCAACATCAGAAATTGTTACGTTGCCACTCCCAAAATGTTATCATGTGCAGGGGTCATGCTGCCAATCACATTCTTCACAATTTGTGAAAAAAAAAAAAATTGTTTTGGCAATGGGAAAGTAGTTTTGGCAATTACCTCCTTTAACGCATTAACACTTCAGTGGGAAAAAAATTGAATTTGACAAAAACTTTAAAAAAGCCAGAGCAACAGCTGACATGTCAAGAATATCAAGAAGTTAAACATATTTTTTGAAAAAAAAAAAAAGTAACTTTTTGAAAAAATTTTTATATTTTTTACTTTTTAAATTGGAAGGGAAATTTTATGCTTTTTTTATTATATTAAGGCCTTTTTAATAATCATTCTATTGAAACCAGAATCAACTTGATAACACATTTTTATCTCAACATATTAAAAATTGAATGGTTACAAAATTTCAAAAAATGCAGAGCAATTCAAAATGACTTTTTTTCAAAAAGATCCAAAGGAAAATTTTGAAAAATAATTTTTCACTACTTAAAGCCCACCTCACTAATTTTCAATAAAATTGGAAATGTTGAAGTTAAGTGCTGTGTTGATTGGACATGGAACAACCCCACAAAGGGGCCACACATTATCATGCAAAAAGACTAGCCATGTTATCTCCATGCCCTGAAAATGGCTGTTTTTGTTGCAGTTTCTTATTCAAAAGCAGTAGTTGATGAATGCAGCATTCCACTGTCACTGATAGACACCTTGCATGCCCCACCAAATACAACGACCTTTCTTATCATGCATGTTAAGCTTCAGTGTTGATATCTTCATTTGGTTGGGGTCTATCCATGACCTTTTGCACTGCAGGGTTGTCACAGTTAACCCATTTTTTGTCACTTTTAATGATTTTCCACAGGAAGTCCTTTTTTTCTGATGTCTGACAAGCAATGAAACAAGTGTTCGCCTCTGATAAACGTTGTGGCAGGTGAGTTTGTGTGGGATTCACTTTTTTGGAAATTTCTTATAGCAAGCAACTGTTGGACCAGGAACAACTGATTCATGCCCAACTCTATTGCCACTTCTGTGGTTGATTGAGCAGCATCTTTTTCAACAAGAGTTTGCAAATCTATGTTCTACACCTCTTTCTTGCTGCAATCCCCACTTCTCAATACAAACCACTTGCAACATGTGCTTACATCCATTGTTTTCTCACCATGTGCCAAGCAAATTCATTCTTATGCTCTTTCATCAGTGTTTTGGCAATTAAACATGAACAACATACAGTGAGAAATATGCACCTCACCTGTTGTTGTGTCCTAGAACAACTAACCGCCCATGTAAACTGTCCACCAACATGTGTTGTTCAGTGTAGTGCTGCCTGCCACCTTAGCCCCAACAGCAGGGTATTTTAACAAAAATTAAATCGTTTTGCTTTTACAGCACATCATGTGGAGTGTTGGAAATGTAGGCACAGAAAATAATAAGGATGAACCCAATGATTGGAGAGTTACTTTTCAAAAGTAGCTAGCTACTGCTACTTTTAAGGGCCATTCCGTGTCAAATCAACCAATGAAATGGCCATTTTCAACCCGACCCCTTTTGATTTCCTTGAAATTTGGTGTGATTGTTAGGCATGTAGACTTATGCATAAATCCCAAATTTTAGCCCTGCCCACCCACAGGGTTTCAAATTACATGACCTTGAAAATTAGAAAATCGTAATTTTCGGACAGTCTTTGAGCAGTTGTATCTCATTACCTAATTGGGCTAGAAGGTTGAAATTATTGGGGTTTTTTTATAGCATTTTATATGAGCTTTAAAATCGTGTGTTGGGGAAAAAAAAATTTGGTTGACCTTGTCAAGGTCACCGAAATAACCTTTAAAAAAATATTTAAAAAAAAAAAACGATTTAAAATTCTAAAAAATTATATGGCATCGTGAGAGTTATGCCAAATTTCAAGTTGGGATTGCAGAGATCTCTATTTATATAATATATTTAACTGAAGTGAACCTCAACCAAAAATTCTCTAAAAGTGACGAAATGACATTTTCAAGTATTTGACAATTAATTAACAAGGTTAACCTGATATATTTATAAAAGGATCATTCCATAAAATATCACATGGTTGGTGGTTGCTGATACATTTTAGAAAATTTTTATATTTTTACCATAGAATAGCTGTTATATGTAGATTTCAGAAACACATTTATAAATTTTCTATAGGCTGCCATGTTGAAGAAAAAATCAGAATGGCCACCTCCGGCAAGCAAAATTGAGCCCTGAAGTCGTGTTTGCTTTTAAGAATATCTCCCAAACTATTAAACATAACACTTTCAAATAAAATCCAGTAACTTAAGCATAGTCTGAGTTATAAAATAAAGTATTAACATTGCATTTAATATTTTATTCAGTACCAAAAAATTTGACATGTGTTTTCAGTGCAAAATTGAATATTTCACTAACTTTAAGATTTTTTAACTTATGAAGGAATTTCATACACAAAATGAAACTCTACAATTAAATAAAGTACATGCAGTTAGACAATTTAAAATATTAAATTCAATATTAACAACCTCCTCCTTATTAAAAAAAATTGTTTAAAAACTACATTTCGCAAATTTCGTCCACATCTGGCAAGCTGTATCTAAAAGGGGAGTGGATGAAAAATCTACAAATTTTATAGAATGTACTTCTAGCAGAGGTGTTGGCATTGTGTAAGTCTCGTATTGTGTTTTTGATCAGTATAGCTGCTGTAAAATATTGAAGATCATAAAAAATAGCAAATTACAGAATATGAATTTTGCACATTGTAATAACTTATTTTGGGTATTTATACTATTATTTGCATCCTATTAAATTTTACGGCATTGTCATGTAAAATATTATTATTTATAGGCATATAGGAAGTAGAAAATGTATTAATTTCTATAAAATTATCTGAAAAAATTTGGGTTTTCAAAACAAAGCTTGCTGCTTACATTTTATTTATAGTTGATGTGATTAAGATTGTTTCGTTTAGAAAATTTTTCCTTGACAATCTTGAGTATTAAATGTTCAGTTTGTAAACCACAAACAACATTTAGGTCACTTTTTCTGTAGCAACAATGACAACTTTGTGTTCAGATCGCAACTAATGTTATGAGTTGCTGTACTGAGTTCCAATGGTGAGATTTTCCATAATAAATTTTCAGCTTTCACCCAAACTTTATCTCTTGATTGTTTAAAACAAGTGCTTGGACCACAAGGATGAAAAAAATAAATGAAAAGTAATTTGTGCTGACAGATACATTTTCAACTACACCTAGCCACCATTTATTGCCATAAACACAACATACAAAGTCATTAATTTTTATATCACATACTAAAAAGTTATTTTTTTCTGTACATATTGCTGATCCAGAAATAATGCCCACTTTTAATGTAAATTTATTTTTTGGGATGAAACAGTGATATTCTCTTGCGTGCTTAATTGTAAGAGCTTAATTATATCTATCTTCCAAAAGATTCTGTATTTGAAGTATTTCTGTAGTAGATGAAAATTTAAATGTGATTCCAATAATATTTTCTTTACAAAATTGATACATATCTTCAGCAGCTAAAATTTGATTTTCAAATGGGTTTTGGAGACTTGCTTTTTTGACCAACTGTTTAACAGTGCCTCCAATGCCATCACACGGCCCTTTTCCATGCGCAGTAGCAAAACAGTGCCACTCAGCAGGTATTCCAAAATCTTCATGGTAGCATAAATTAAAGTTTTTGAAATTTTTATTAGTCCGGCACACCCATCTAAAAAGTAATATATTTTTGTAATATTATAAAAAAAAAAAATTGTAATTCTAAAACAGTTTCTTTTTAGAAACAGTAAAATGATGTACGGTATTGTGCTCTAAATAATCACTGATTACACAAAAACTTAAGATTTTACTTCATTCTTCTCATTCGCACATCATTACCGCGAAATGGAACCAACGAAGACAGCGGTATCAGTCAAAACAGAAGTATCAAGCTTTCTTTCTTTGGTTGGAGGTTTAACGACCACCGTGAGCAACTCAGTGGGCTATAAGCAGTTGCCCATCCCTAATTTAGGGTCACTGGTTGTAGGGAAGGGAGAGAGCTAGTGCCGTAAGACAAATACAACGCCCATGCCTTACCGGGATTCGAACCCAGACCCATCTCGGACGATTTGTCGGAAGCCAGCACTTAGACCACTGCGTCATCGGGGTAGGCTTTCTTTTTGCAGATAGGAGAGGAAAAGTACAAAACTGATTATTGTAATGCCGTCTTGCATAGACAAAGAAAGAAAAAGATTTCATAGACGGTTCGAAATCTTTTTCTTCTGCGTTGATCTAAGGTGGTGGTTGATAGAATTTCGAAGATCGTAAAGGATAATTATCAGCAAAAATCAGGAGAATTGGACATTCATCTGGAGGGCTGAAGGAAGGGCTGAAAATCTGGAGTCTCCCACCTAAATGAGGAGAGTTGGCATGTCTGTATAGGTGGGAGAAGCATTTATGCTATGCTCTGTCTGTCCGTCTTCATGATGACTCGCATAAAAATGCTTTGATTTCGACGAAATTTTAGTATGTTGTTAAGCAATGCCTGGTGATCTATCCTATTGAAAATTGTTAAAATCTGACTGCAATTTAATTAGAAATCGGACCCCAATGAAATTTTCATTGAACAGGATAACTAGCGTAAAATCACTTAGATTTTGATGAAAGTTTAGCATGTTTCTAAGCTATACCTAGGGATCATTCTTATTGAAAATTGTTAAAATTGGCAGAATATTTCTTCTGATATCAGCCTACAATTATTTACTCATGGAATAACATAATCTGCACTCCATTTTCATGCGGAAGTGGGGAATAGATGCAGGTAACTGAAATATGCCCATAAATGATATTATTTCACATGAAAATGCCCTAAAATTTATTAGGATACAAATAAGAGTAAAAATACACAAAAATAAGTTATTACGATGTGCAAAATTGATATTCCGTAATTTGCCATTTTTTTATGATCTTCAATAATTTACAGCAGCTATACAGATCGAAAACACAATATGAGACTTACACAATGCCAACACCTCTGCTAGAAGTACATTCTATAAAATTTTCAGATACAGCTTGCCAAATATGGCCAAAATTTGCAAAATGTAGTTTTTAAACAATTATTTTAATAAGAAGGATGGTGTTAATATTGAGTTTAACATTTTTAAATTGTCTAACTACATGCACTTTATTTAATTGTAGAGTTTCATTTTGTGTATGTAATTCCTTCGTAAGTTAAAAAATCTTAAAGTTAGTGAAATATTCAATTTTGCCCTGAAAACGCATGTCAAATTTTCTGGTACTGAATAAAATATTAAATGCAATGTTAATACTTCATTTTATAGCTCAGACTATGCTTAAGTTACTGGATTTTATTTGAAACTTATCTTTAATAGTTTGGGAGATATTATAAAAAGCAAACACAACTGCAGGACTCAGCTTTGCTTGTCGGAGGTGGCCATTTTGATTTTTTTCTTCAACATTGTGGTCTATAAAAAATTTATAAATGCATTTCTGAAATCCACATATAACAGATATTTCATGGTAAAAATATAATTTTTTTCTAAAATGTGTTAGCAACCAATTTAATTGAAACCATGTGATATTTTATGGAATAACCCAAAATGCAAACTTTGGCCACCATATGATGTAATAAATGCATCTTTAAACACATCTTTCTATTGCAGGCATTGTATCTGTGAGGAAGAGGGAAGATTGCTGAGAATAAAAATAAAAGTGATGCTAAGACTAGATCATTAAAATGTGTTTTTGTGGTTGAACTGCTTTTTCTTTTGTTTTTTCTCCCTTAATAGCATAAGATTGCAAGTTCCCCAATTTTTCCAGGTTTTTAGCAAAAACATTCATTTCTCCCCTAAGATTTCACTGATTTTTTTGGCACCAAGTTTTCCCCAAGTGTATCTCACTGTTTTCACAAGGTGTCATACAAACCATGCTATCCACAGGCGTAACCAAGGGGAGGGTCCGGTTATCTGGCTATGCCACTGATGCTATCCCTTCTAAACGAGAAACACCTTGGAGTTTGACCAATAGCAAGTTTAGTTTTCTGTTTGCTTTTGACTTTCATTACCTAATCACAGCTTTGTTTACTTTCATTAGTCAAACACAACAGTCAGCTCAGTGGCGTACCCAGAAATTAATTTTGGGGGCGCATATTATCGTGCAATGTCAAAACCACAAATGTGAAATTTTGTACTTAGAATTATCACTATTTAAAAATTAAATTTGATCAAAGAATCACTTTTACAATTATAATACATTAGGCTGTTCAAGCACTATATGTAACATTTACATCAAGTTGCATCTGTATCATGCATCAGTGAATAAAATTTCATATGATGCAAAGTCAACAATAAAAAAATTCTCACATTCTTGGTTTTATCACTGCAGCTACGATATCATTATTTCCTAAAGTGTTGAAAAAACGTGCATGAGAACAGGCATTTTTAATTTTCTCAAATACTATTAATTACAAAGTAATGTTTATTCTAAGTTTTTGATTTTCTGCTATGGTATGTACTCAAGATAAAAGGCTTACCCCCTCCCTCCCCCTATGCCACAGCCCCCATCATTCATTAGACTGACACCCTGACCACTACAATGTACATTAGTTCACTCTCTTCTGTCTTTGGTGGCATCCAAGTGGGAAATGCGCACAGTAGGGGTGGGGTGGGGCATTAACAATAGGCATATGTGACCTCCTCTGACCATTCCAAATAAAGAAGTAACTAACGACAATTTAAGCTTCAACTAACACAAATCTGAAGGTTCTCAGATACCTACGTTCAGTTGCTTGGAATTTCCTTGTCCTGGGTAGTGTAATGACTATACTATAGCATGCTCGACTGGAAATCGGGAGGTGCGGGTTCGAATCCCACTCCAGGACGAAAATTTTTAAGTTTTCTGAAGGAAGTGGTTGTGTGGAACACAGTGAAAATATGCCAATATTAGCACTACATAAATCATTTTTGGTGTGTTGCCTTTGTAAGTCTCATTAGGCTGGGAAGGGAGGTCCCCCCCCAAAAAAAAAGAAAGTACTTTTTATTCATTAGGAGAAATGCAGCGTATTTCAATATCTGAAAACTATACACTTAAGAACTCACAGGAAGTTAAAATTTATTTATTTCAAAAAGCTGTAGAGGAATGTAAACCAAAATACAAATTATTATAGAAAAGAATGGGTACTTGTGCATCAGCAGGGTGCCAATACAAATGTTGCAACTGTCAACAAATGGAAGCACATGAATAGAGAAAAACTAAAATAGTGCCCTAAATAACATTCTGGCAGTAGAGCTTGTGTACGAGTGAATGGTGTTTTATCAAAATGGTTTTCTATTAGTGCTGGAGTCGGACAAGGTTGTGTAATGTCACCATGGCTGTTTAATATATTTATGGATGCGTACCTGCACGATACCAAAATAGATAATACTGGTACGTCTTGGTGATATTCGTTTGTGCAGATTTTTGTATGCTGATAACACTGTCCTGTTGGCAGAGAGCAAAAGTGAGTTGCAGAGTATGTTGTACCGGATGTACTCAGTTTGAATGAAATTCAAACTGAGTATAAATAAGAGAAGAACCAAAGTTATGGTTTTTGAGAGAGGAACTGGTGGTACTGAATGTAATATAAGTCTAAATGGCACAGTGATTGACCAGGTGAATGAGTTTGTATATTTAGGAAGCATGTTTGACAGAGAGAACAAATTGGATGGTGAAATTAGTAGGAGAGTGAATTCTTCATTGAAAGTAATAGCTTTGGGAGGTGTTCACAGAAACGATGGATTCTCAAGAGTCCCACATAAATATGTACGAGAGTGTAATTGTTCCTACTCTGATGTATGGTAGTGAAACCTGGATACTGCAGAAGAAACATAGGAGTCGTTTGTGTGCTGGAGAAATACGTTTCTTACGGGGGGGGGGGGCAACACACGTTCTGTTTGTATGAGGAATGAAGATGTGTTGCAGTTGTGTAATGTTAAGCAAAGTGTTGTAAGCAAGGTGGAGACCAATATGCTTCAGTGGTTTGGCCATGTTGAAGGAATGAGTGATGAGATGCTTACTAAGAAAATCTTTTTAGCCCAAGTGGCAGGAAGGAAAGGCAGAGAAAGGCCAAGGAAGTCGTGGGAGGATCAGATTCAGGAGTGTCTGCATGAGAAAAATATTATGAGTATGAAGTATAGGTCTTGAATACGGTGTGTGATGGATGTCAGTGAAGCCCGAGTTGTTTGTCAAGATCACTGTAAATGGAGAAGTTTGATCGGCAACAGTAAGGAAAAATTATCTGGTAGTTTGTATTTCTTTGTGGAGCTAACCTCTGAATCTCAGAGAACAGCTTAGTGATATATATACACTGCTGGCCACCCAAAATGCAACACCAAGAAGGACACGAGATAGCAAAGCCAGATTTACTGGATACATAACAACAGATACAAAGATGAAACAATTGAGCCTACAGGCCCGTGCGACTTGCGGAACACGCATACATCAATAGTTCGTGTGGCCCCCATGCTGGCAATAACGGCTGATACATGCCGCAGCATCGAACGAAAGAGGCTTTGGTTGTGGGCTTGGGTTATGTCGGTCCAGGCTGCTTCCACACGTTGCCACAGTTCATCAGGCGTAGCCGCGGGTGGTGCTTGCCGGGCCACACGGTTGCCGATCAGTGACCAGACGTGTTCGATTGGCGACATCGGGAGAACAGGCGGGCCACGGCAGCAGTGACACCTGGTGGGCCATAAAGAAGTATTGCACGATGCATGCCATGTGCGTGCGCATATTGTCTTGTTGAAATGTGGCTGCTGGCAGATCCTGCAGGTAAGGGACAACTACATGCTCCAAAACATCGGAGATGTAGCGGTGGCTGTTGAGTGTACCGGCGATGCGTACCAGAGGGGTGCGGGTGTCATATCCAATTGCGTCCCAAATCATAACTAGGCGACGGACCAGTATGGCGATGCATAATGCAGTCGTCATACAGTCTCTCGCTGTGGTGCTGCCACACGTGGAACCGACCATCGTGGTGTTGCGGGCAGAAGCAGGATTCATCGGAGAAAACAATGTTGTGCCATGCCGTAGTCGTGCTATTCCGTCAACGGCCCACTGCCGCCGCACTCGCCGGTGGTGTAACGTCAATGGTAATTGGAGCAATGGGCACCGTGCGACGATTCCCCGTTCCTGCAGACGATGTCGAACGATACGTGCTGACCCAGGTTGTTGCGCAACACACCCTAATTCCTGCAATAATGTTTGCGATGTGGCGGTGCGAGCCGTCAATGCCCACTGCACAACATGCCAGTCCTCTCGTCAGGTGGTGTGCCATGGCTGCAGCAAGCGCTCACGTCGGTCCGTCTGTCCCTTCTGCACCCACCGAATCCATACTAGCCTCACTGTGGCTGGATGTCGTCCCACACAGGCACCGATGTCTCGGTACGATAAACTGCTGTCGTGATAAGCCACTGTTCGTCCTCTATTGAACTCCGAAATGTGCTGGAATGACTGCCGTATTCTGCGACGAGGCATCACGAAGCTTCCCACGCACAGGTCCGGCAGTACAACACACTTCCACTACTTACAGCCCCCGCCTTCTGTGCACCCTTCTTATGGTGCTTCTCGGTGGCGTGCCGGGCGCACATGATTTGCATATGCCCTGCAATGCTAATTGTTTGCATGTCCTCTTGCGGGCGACGCATGCTGTGAATTTCAGGCCAATCGGATGCTTCCTTCTTGGTGTTGCATTTTGGGTGGCCAGCAGTGTATGTATGTAATAATGATCAAACACAATAATAATATCTTTATTATAACAATAATAGTAACAAATATTTCTTTATAATAAATAACAATGTAAAGCAAAACATTTAAGAAATAGATAAAACTAAAGTTCGGGTAGATTACGTCAAATAATCAGTATGCAAAAGAATTAAGATATCCGTTTATTGACGTACAAACGTTATGAATAAAGCGTAAGCTTTCAACACCAACGGGTGCCTTCTTCAGACTTGTTCGTGGTTAGTAAGGCAAAAGTAACAAAGAATAGAAAATTTTAAATAAAATAAACATGAACAGAATTTGAGAATGTGATATGTTGCATCGAGAGCATGCGTTAACGAGAGATGTCAACAGGAACGTGCTAAGCGTGAAGGAATGTGCGCCATATTTGGGGAAGCTCAAATGAGACGTCATCGTTGCAAACTACAGGGTTACTCAAAATCCCCATGGTTTCCCTGACGGCAGTGCCCCTGGCGGTAGTATAAGGAGTGATTCGCTTTATCTGGTCCCATTTCGGGATGGCGGAATGGGTAACCACTTCTCTGGATAAGGCGGTTGTCAATCTTCCGTGCGAGACGTCCCGTTTGTGTTCGATAAGTCGAAGAGCAAAAGGGCGTTTTGTCATTCCGATGTAGTACCTGGTGGTACCATCCATGTATTCCAATGGTATGGAGTACACTCCCGCATCAGTCAGAGAGGTATACATTCAGCCAGTATTAAGAAATACTGGCTGAATGTATATCGTCTTTCCAACAATGCAAAAAATCTACACATTAATTTTTGGTGTCCAATAAGTTTTAATAGAATTTAAAATGGATTCAAATGGGTCTGAGATAAGTGAATGATGCCTGCACATAAACTCAGCTAAATGCGAATCAATATGCTGTCTAGGGGTTCGATGATGACATTTGTTTCTCCATTTTAGCTGAGCCCCAACATCTTTATCATTTGAGTGTGGACTCCACTTTCTGGGTCAACAAAATGACACCTATGATCGATTTTAAAATAAGTACATTATTTCATTATTTAAAGTCATGGTGAAATTCTGCCTCTTCTAGCTCTTCAGTCTTATACGATTTCTATGAATCAGAGTATCTCGTAGAATGTTCTGCAACATGATTTTGTATTTTTTTCATTAGGGTTTTTTCACTTCTGTCTGGCACTTTCACAAAAAAACAGTCATTAGTATAACAACAAATTCCTCCAAACATCAACTGTTCCAGTAAAACATGACCTGTATTATGACTTTCTCTCCGAAAATAAGGTTTCGTCCACTTCCACTATTAGTCCTGGGCCGCCGATTTTTTTGTTCAACTGACCTCCCAGAACAGTTACACAAATTTCTCGCAAAAAGTTATTCTAATCAACAGCTGTGTGACTTATCATATTCAACAGGGGTTTACACAATTTAAGAGAACTTAATTCCTCACTCCAACTATAAATAAACCAAACAGCAGTTACAAACAGAATCCGACTATTCCCAAACCAATTTCCAGCTTGTAAGCCTACTTTACATCTGCATGTTCTAATGTTGCACCACCACTGAATTATCTCACCTCCAAAGTATAGCTTCATATTATGTCCCAATTTACATAACCTTTCCATCAGAAGAATTCCTTTATCTTGAAGAAATGAAACAGCACTTCTTTCATTTGCAGGTAAATACAAAATTTTCATATTGCTCAACAGCACAGAAACAGATAACCGACTGAAAGCAGTATAACATTGACACTATTGATAACAAGAAAGATGACACCGGATTTTTGGGAGTAATAAATAAAGCACGTCTTTTGAATCTGTTGTGGCACAAATTAAATTTATCAAAGCTATTCAAAGTCAATGGAACCGATATGGAAAACAATAGTATCTGACGGAAGAAAAAGTTTTTCAATCAGGTTTTTAATCCCTCAGATATTGCTGTAAACAGAATCATGAGCTTACACCCTCTGGTTGCAGACTTGTGAATTAAGAAAAACATGAATTTATATGAGAAACATTTTGCACCGGAAACGCTCTTCAACACAGAAAGAATTTTTCAAATCGAGCTCTTAGAAACAGAGATATCGACAAAAATAAGATGTGACTTTACGTCCCCTGGTGGGAAAACCATGCATTATTTTAGGAAGAAAGTATTCTCAAAAGGTTTTTCCATATGAGCAGTATCAGTCCAAGAAAAACAAATTTGGTCGAGTTTTCACGAGCCCAGATTTTGCTACAAATATATCAGAAGTAGAAATTAACACTTATGCCCCCTGGTGGCCAAACCATTCTTTACCAAACATTAGAAATTATGTGAAAAATATTTTCCATCAGGTCTTGTATGCGATACAGGAAGAATTTTTCAAATCAGAGTTTTAGAAGCAGAAATAACGCAGAAAACGTAATTTACCTTTGTGCCTCCCAGCGGAAAGTCTATGATTTACTTGAAAATTTTGAATTTATAGGAAAAACATTTCGCATTGGAAACACTATCCAACAAAGAAGGAATTTTTCAATTCAGACTCCTAGAAGTAGAGATACTGACAAAAATAAGATATACATCTATGTTTCCTGGCGTAGAAACCATGCATTATTTCAAGAAGAAAATGTTCCTAAAAGGTTTGTCGACATGAGTAGTATCAGTCAACAAACGACTTTTTTTGCAATTGGGATTTTGGAAGCTCATATTTTGCTGCAAATACATCAGAAGCGTAAATTAAAACTTACGCCACCTGGCAGCCAAACCATTTTTTACAAAAATTAGAAATTAAGTGCAAAGAATTTCCCATCAGGAGCTGTATCCAGTGCAGAAAGAATTTTTCAAATCGGAGATTTCGAAGCAGAGATATAGGGGGAAAGCATTTTACCTTTACACCCCCTAGCAGAAAGTCTATGAATTACTTAAAAATTTTGAAATTATATGAAAAACATGTCCCACTGGAAACACTATCCAACAAAGAAGGAATTTTTCAAACCGGACTCCTAGAAGTAGAGATATTGACAAAAATCGAAATAGAGGTATTGACGTCTATGTCCCCTGGCGGTAAAACTGTGGAATATTTTAAGAAGAAAATATTCCGAAATGGTTTATCGATGTGAGTGGCATCAGTCCACGAATAAGGGTTTTTTCAATCTATATTTTAGCAGCTCAGATTTTATGGCAAATACATCAGAAGCAAAAATTAACACTTACGCCCCCTGGTGGCCAAAGTATTCTTTACCAAAAATTTGAAATTATATGCAAAATATTTTCCATCAAGGTGTATCTGCTGAAGAAAAAATTTTCAAATCTGAGTTTTAGGAGAAGAGTTATCAGGAAAAATGTAATTTACTTTTACGCCCCTTAGTGGAAAATCTATGCGTAATTTGAAGAAGTAACTATATCTAAAATACTCTTTGACATAAAAGGAATCGAAAGATAAAAGAATGTTTTCAATCGTGTGTTTAGAAGCAAATATGTGGAATAAAACATATTTTTGAATTCGACTTCATCTGCATTTACACCCTCCCTCTAGCGACGAAATTGTACATCGTAAAAAAAAAAAAAAAAAAACGAAATGAAGGATCATCATTCGCATATTTCAAGCTTCTCAATGTGAAAAGAATTTTTCAAATCGGACTATGGTTGCTGAGATATCGTGGGTACAGACGGACGGACGGACAAACCGACATGATTTTTTTTTTACAAACAAAAGACCTGTGCTCACACAGTGACTTTATTAGACAGTATCTTCTCTACTCATAGGTCGCCATCTATTTTTTTATTATTATTGTAATAAAGAAATAATTGTTATTAGCCACTGTTTGATCGTCATTTAGAGCACTATTTTAGTTTTTTTCTCTACTCATGTGCTACCATCTATCAACAATTGCAACATTTGTACTGGTACCTCACTAATGCATAAGTACCAAGTGCAAAGATTTGGTTGTTTGAAAATACAACACACATAAAAATTGGAAAGGGGTGAGACAAGGTGACACCATATCTCCCAAGCTCTTTAATGCCACACTGGAAAATGTCTTTCAATCACTGAACTGGGAAAACAAAGGGATAAAGATTAATGGAGATTATCTAACCCACCATTTTGCTGATGACATAGTCATTTTTGTAACTACCTCATCAGAGCTGCAGAGTATGATGCAGGAACTTGCTGACAAAAGTAAAGAAGTGGGATTAAAAATGAACTTTCAGAAGACAAAAGTGGTGTACAATGCTTTTACACGAAATGAAGATTTATCGACTGATGGAGAAAAGCTGGAGATAACAGATACGTATATTTATCTTGGACAGCAGATATCAAGTGAGGGTCACATTGATGAAGAAATTAATTGGCGTAGAAAACTTGCCTGGAGAGTTTTTGGAAGAAACAGCATAATTTTCAAGAGCAATATGCCATTATGTCTTAAAAGAAAAGTGTTTGATCAATGCATCCTTCCAGTGCTTACGTATGGTGCAGAGACGTGGACCTTAACTAAAAGAGACATACAAAGACTGCAGACAACTCAAAGCAGCATGGAGAGGTGCATGCTTGGTGTAACCAGGAGAGATAAAAAGAGGAACTCGTGGATCCAAAAAATGACAAGAGTGGAAGACATCATGATCAGAGTTAAATCCGTAAAATGGCAATGGGCTGGACATACTTCCAGAAGGACAGACCATCGATGGACAGCCGAAATTTTAGATTGGATTCCAAGGGACAGGAAAAGACCCAGAAGAAGATTACATGGGAGATGGGTGGATGAAATTCGAAAGTATGCGGGAGTAACATGGAGGAGACTGGCACAAGACAGACCATTGTGGAAGAGGCTTGGAGAGACTTTCGTCCAGCAGTGGATTGATAATGGTTGACAATGATGATGTTGACCGAAAAATGAATGTAACAAGCCTCTCTGTTTAGCTTTAATTGATTTTGAAAGGACTTCCTGCAAAATCAACCACTTAAACACATTTATAAAAGAGAGCACAGATGCAACACAGAGTGAAAAATTATAATACAAATGCACTCACGCCACTTCTATACAAGTGTACAAAGATAATTACAAATATTCTATAGAACAAGGAATCAGGAAAGGAGATACAATCTTCCCAAACTCTACACTCACAGTGAACAAACTATTTTTGGCAATTACAAGAATTTTAGCAGAAAATACAATGCAACAAAGATGGTATTACTTGTTATTATGGATGATCATAGTCTGTGGGTGTATTACTTGTTTTCAATTGAATTTAGTATTATTTACACCTTTTTTTTTTTTTTTTTTGAATTACTTGTACCTTTTTCATTTTTATTTTGAAACTATGGTAATGCTAAAAATCTATTGATTTTTGTTTTTTATGCACTTCAAAGTAACACAACAGCTCTTAAAATGAGTATTTTTAAATAAAATACACTGCTGGACAATTGCTAAGGACGGATGACAATAGCAACCATAAAATGGAAGGCAGGAAAATGTGGAAATTAGCATAAGTGCGGGATACAGTAAGACGTGTTGTGCGTATGCAAATTTTGGATTACCGAACTTGTTCGTGACGTCATAGCTCTGATAAGAGATATAAAGGATTTGATGCGTATTGACCGTTGTTGTTCAAACACAAAGTTGAAAGGGAAAGAATCAATTGACGAACTTGCAATTTTCAGTATGTCTTCCCGACATCACGTAAATGATTTTACGCGTGGCCGTATTATTGGCAAGATTGAAGGGCGAAAAATAACAGATGTTGCCAGGGAGTTTGACATCAGCCACAGTGTTGTTTCAAAGCTTTGGAAATCATTTCAAACAAATGGAGAGTGTAGCAAACGTCACGGGGGAGGTCGTGATCGCAGTACGTCACCTGCAGAAGATCAATACATAGTGCTATCAACAAAAAGACACCGGCGCAGCACAGCTAGTGAGGTAGCAAATCAGTTTATGGCTGCTACTGGCAAGCGGATCTCCCGAAAAACTGTCGCCAGACGTTTGCATGAAGGAGGATTATACGCCCGCCGTCCTGTTGTGTGCATCCCATTGTCCAGACGTCACCGTACCGCCCGTTTGCAATGGGGCTATCAACATCGCAATTGGAATGATAACGACTGGTCTGCTGTCCTCTTCTCAGATGAAAGTAGATACAGTCTATCGTCTGATTGTCGAAGACAACTGATCTGGCGTGATAGTGGTACTGCATATTGTCCAGCGAACATACAGGAAAGGGACCGATATCTGACATGTAGTGTCATGGTATGGGCTGGCATCATGATCAATGGCCGTACGTCCCTCTATGTGCTTCCAACTGGGACTATGACTGGCCAACGATACATTAATGATGTTCTGCTACCTCATGTTCGCGTGTTCCGTGGTGCAGTCAGTGATAGATTCATTTTCATGGACGACAACGCAACATGTCATCGACCAGTCGCTGTCCAGGAGTGTCTTGAGAGCGAGGATATTCAACGCCTCGTATGGCCAGCACGTTCTCCAGATCTGAATCCAATTGAAAATGTGTGGGATGCTTTGGGGAGGAGTCTTGCTGGTCGCCAATGCCCTCCAATAAACAAGGACACCCTCATCCGTGCACTGACAGAGGAATGGGATAAATTACCCCAACAGCTGCTTGATAATGTTGTGCAAAGCATGACACGAAGTGTGGAATCTTGCATCGCCCTCCATGGTGGCCATATCCCGTATTGACATCTTACGCCGGAACGCCTGCGAACGGTAATTGCATTTTTTTCATGTTTACGTATTCTGCACAAAATGGCCTGTTTGTCCCTTGAACACGTTCCAAAGCCTTCTGGATTTCAGAGCACCATAAGTTGTCTTTCTTGTAATGTCCTGGCATTCTGACATTTTATTTCACTTGGCATCCAACCACACTTACTTTTTTATGCGCTATATAGCCGTTTATGATCCGTCCTTAGCAATTGTCCAGCAGTGTATTTTTTCACATATCTTTGGATTTCTGGGTCATCCAGTGAATTTTGACTTTTCTGTAAGAAATTATGGTTCAGAATCTGCATCACAGGTGTAGATTATACAGTGATTATTATTATTTTCTGAGCAGCACGCCTGCGAATGGCATGAAGGAATCCCTCCCTCCGAATTTCATGGTTTGCAGATTATATGATGTAAAATACAGTAATTCATAATGGATACATTGATTTAATATGCAAATAATTTCCCTGTACCCTTAATGTACATACCAAGCTGTGGCACAGTATCTTCTTTTATTGCTTTTCTAGACACCTGAAAATAGGTATAGTTATTTTATAACCAGCTGGTATATTATTATAAGCAGTTGTTGAATTTCATTTTGTTTTACACGGGCCATTATTTTTTACCAGGCTGCATCTAGTAGCATCATAAAAGAACAATGCCTTGTAATGATAACAAAGGAAAAATCTTGGAAAGATACCACACAACTAAAAATAATATACCAAAATGTACAAAAAAGTTGGTAACCATTACAGACTTGTCAAGCCATCAGCCATTTACCCTTTAACTTACTGATTTTTTTGCAGCCATGGTTTTTAGTCCTTCAGGAACGTGGCTTTGACACACTGCAGGAGTGTAACTACACCTTTAAAGTAACAAAAATTCATAAAAAACACTCACAGTAAATTTTGAGTTTTGTTAGCTTTAAATTGTACATCATGCAGTTAAATGACACAGTCTTCATGAAGTTTGTTAAATACAGCCGAAATACTTGAAAGAAATTTGATGTACTACTGCTCCCTGAACATCTCCAGAGTAAAATATTACATAATTATTTCAATAAACTTATTTATTAAGTATACTTTATAGTTACAATGGCTCTGAAATCCTGCAGTATTGAAGATGCATACATTATTATTATTAATAACATCTATGAAAATGCAAGTGCAAAGATTCGGCCATTTGAAAATACAACACACATAAAAATTGGAAAGGGGTGAGACAAGGGGACACCATATCTCCGAAGCTCTTTAATGCCACATTGGAAAATGTCTTTCAATCACTGAACTGGGAAAACAAAGGGATAGAGATTAATGGAGATTATTTAGCCTACCTTCGTTTTGCTGATGACATAGTCATTTTTGCAACTACCCCAGAGCTGCAGAGTATGATGCAGGAACTTGCTGACAAGAGTAAAGAAGTGGGATTAAAAAGGAACTTTCAGAAGACAAAGGTGATGTTCAATGCTTTTACAAGAAATGAAGATTTATCGACTGATGGAGAAAAGCTGGAGATAACAGACACATACGTTTATCTGCAGATATCAAGAGAGGGTCACATTGATGAAGAAATTAATCGGCGTACAAAACTTGCCTGGAGAGCTTTTGGAAGAAACAGCACAATTTTCAAGAGCAATATGCCATTATGTCTTAACAGAAAAGTGTTTGATCAATGCATTCTTCCAGTGCTTACGTATGGTGCAGAGACGTGGACCTTAACTAAAAGAGACGTACAAAGGCTGCAGACAACTCAAAGCAGCATGGAGAGGTGCATGCTTGGTGTAACCAGGAGAGATAAGAAGAGGAATTCGTGAATCCGAAAAATGACAAGAGTGGAAGACATCATGATCAGTGAAATGGCAATGGGCTGGACATACTGACAGGAGGACGGACCATCGATGGACAGCCGAAATTTTAGATTGGATTCCAAGGGACAGGAAAAGACCCAGAAGAAGACCACATGGGAGATGGATGGATGAAATTCGAAAGTATGCGGGAGTGACATGGAGGAGACTGGCACAAGACAGACCGTTGTGGAGGAAACTTGGGGAGACCTTCGTCCAGCAGTGGATTGAAAATGGTTAATGATGATGATGATAGCTGCAAAGGCTACTCAAAACATTAAAAGTATATTAAATGAATTTCAAAACAAAAATTGCCTGCCCTTTAACATTCCAAAGATCAATTCTAAAATAAAATCAATGCTACTTTCCGTAGACTACAACTGTAAAATAAGTAAAAAATATTACTAAATCAATTTACCACCTTGAAGAATTTAGGGAACATGCTTTTTTTTTTTTTAAGTAAAAAGTTAGGGGAAAAATAATTACTTAAGTATAGTCAATTTCTCAATTTCCAAGAAGCTTTCTCCTTTTTACCAACATTAAGTTTGATTGTACAGTGACGTGTGAAATATACTGCAATTGCAGAAATCATCTGCTGTGTATGCCCAATGCAACATCTGCACACATACTTGTAATTTATACACAAAAGTCATATTTTAACGAGGTTTAGGGTATCACTTAAAATACGGATGCTAAAACTTTAGTAAATTATAAATAATTCTCAGTACTCACCTAGGATATATGTAGCAGGATCAAAGTACTCTTTAGGGCTAGATGTTGTTGGAATAAGCCATGTAATTACTGCACTCTTTTCACAATACTGATCTTGAAGAAGTCCTCTGATTTGAGCGTAGTAGACTCCATCGTCAACATCAACGAGAGATACAATGTCACCCACCTGGTAATAGGTGCTCTGAAAATAAATTTCATAAATTTTGTTTTCTAAAAATCAATTTCTGAAGACATACCCGTACCACAAGAAAAAATGTACTAACAAAAAATAAAATAATACAGTTTAAAGCAGTGGTCTCTAACTCAGATCCTTGGAAGGGCCACTTTCCAGTTTTGAAGGAACTTAGGGGGCCGCATGAATATTAATAAATTTCTTATGAATAAATATAAACTTTACAAAACTACACCAATGGCTTGGCACCACAGAAGAATATTATTTTTAATTATCGGTATATAATAAAAACAAATGCTTCATTAATCACTGAAGACAATTACTTTTACGTAACAATTATTTTCACTTAAATCTTAAAACAACCACATTTTACCAACTGAACACAGTACAGAAAATATTACATGTTCTGACCAGAAACTTGGGCTTGCTTTTTTGTCACTAACTTATCGATATTTGGAAGAATGTCCTTTGACTTTGAACATGCCACTGGGTCATTCCACGCAAAATTGTCAGATTTTGAATTAATTTTCCACTAACACATCTCCGATTCTCAAGACTTTTTAATGGGTAGCTACTCCCAACTTATAAAAACCCTGAAAATTTCAATTTTTTATTTCCAATAGATTAGAAGATATATATATTTTTTAATTTTGGTGCACGGCAGACATGTTTTGTGTAAAAACACAAATATCTCCATTATTTTGAATAAAAAGATATTTCTAAATCTTCCTTCCTTAATTTTTACCAAGGAATCCATTGGTGCAATGCACAAGTTTCTATCTGCTTTAGTTTTTGAGTTATGAGCAATGAGAGAGCCTTTCTTAAATGCTTAAAAAGGAAATGTAGTACAGCACTTAGAAAGCTCTTATTATTCTTTGCAAAGAAAGGTTTAATCTATCAACGGGAAAAAAAAAAAAAACCTTGGGCTTTTGCCTGAGCGCCAAGAACAGAATTTTTAAACATGGTGCATGGCCAGTGCATTGCCATGGTGAAAGCGCAGTCGGCAATGCATGCTGTGCGGAGATGTAGTACTGGAAGAACAACAACATCCCTCCCGAAAGCAAAAAAGCGCTCACGCTGTGCAGACGCATGTATTGTTGAACTCTTCTTTTAAAGGAAAGGAATTCTTTATTTAAAAAAAAGCATGATTAGTTTATGAACAATGTTTATATTCCGATGTCTCGCAACACTGTGATCAACTTGCATGTCTGATTTTGATTATATTTGATCAAATCAGACAACAAGAGGTTGAGCTTCCATGGAATGCATTTTTTTTTTCTGACAACTAATTTGGTGATTTTCATAAAATTTAACTTCTAAAGGTTTTAGTGTCCACAATATTTTCCCACGTTTTGTGTCATCATCTAGATCATTTCTTAAAATTGATGCAAAACCAAAGTTATTGGGGGGGGGGTGATTACTTGCCAATGCTTTCGCTCTGGATGAGAGATCAACGATTTTAAGACGTCTCTCCTGCCCTTTCGATGCTGTGTAATCGTGGAGAAATTTCTTTGGCTAAATTTAGGGATCATCTTGTATTTTTTAATCAGTTTTTTTAAAATTCCGGCGAGTATGTATGTATATATGGATAAAAAAATTATGTCGTGCTTTGTTTTCAGATTTGTCTTGCCGTCTATGGAATGAAGCCTCTCTCTCCTTTTTAAATGTTTTTTGTGGAAGGTTACCCGACACTCCAAGACCTTTTCCACACTTTGTCTGATCAGCATCCCACAAATTTATTGCTCCTCATAAAGATGTCATTAAGTATAAACTTGCCATGCGCCGCAGGATGTGAATTGATGTTGACAAAAAAGTGTTAAGAGGATTTTATACACGCACGCAAAAACTCAGATTATTTTCTGTGAAAGTAATATGATACTTTTTGCAGCATGGTAACTAAAGTTGACCCATGATAAAAGTTCAATACTTTATATGTTCGTGTCACCGATGTAAACCAATCAGTTTTAAACTTTCGGCTTTTGGAAGTTTATGAATGAATTGCAGCTTCAAAAAAAAAAAAAAAAAAAAAAAAAAAAAAGGTGCCATTCTACATGGCTGTTAGTTTTTGTACTTATAGAGAAAAAATGGGGGGGGGGGGGTCCTCTGAAGGAATTTCTAATTTCTAAGAGAGCAGTAGAAACACACCATTTTTTGTAATTATAGTTTAAACGATAAGAGAGGGAGAGAGAGAGAGATAAATTATTTTTGTCAGGTTACAAACTATAATTCATAAATAGCCTTACGAAAGAAAAAAAAAAAAAAAAAGACCTAAGTAAGCTAAAATTGCGAAGAAATAGTAACTTGCCATAGAGATTCGTATCCATGGTTCCCATATTCAGAGTGTCTACTGATTTCCAATTAACCAAATTCATGACCTCTTCAGTTAAATTCATGACCTCGACAATGCGGCACAATGACAACCATTTTCTTTGCACTTTGCTTATTTGGAGGAGTTTTTAGCTATTATTTTTAGCACATTACTGTTTTCTGATTGTAGCTGTTTTAGCAGCAGATTTAGGAGAAATAAAGAAAAATACTATCATTGCATCAACATTACCAAACCAAAAGAAATTTCTGAGAATGGCTTTTACAAGTCCTTCAACAAAGCAAGTGAAAAAGAATGTTTCACACTTTTATACACTTCTAGTCAATGACTGTATTGAAATAATCAGTCTAAAGTAAAACCATCTTTGGAATTATTGTTTTTGTGGGCAGAATATATGAAGAAGGAGACAAGATCCAGCATTAAAAATATGAACCCAATGAAACTCAATATAAAGAATAACTGTGTGCCAAAACAAAATACAGAATTCTATTTTATTAAAATAAAGAAATAAAATTTCACTTAATCATGTAAATGATATCAACCTGACAAACTAAAACCATTTTGTTAATGCAATGATTTACAGAAATACTAAAAAGTTATGGTGTTAAGTGTACCTTAATATTTCAGATCAGACAAGATAGTACTTATGAAAATACTATTTTATGACAGCTCAATATCTTTTAATCCAAATGTTACATTTGTTTTGTTCTTTCTGATAGTGAATAATTATGATGCTATGAATATGGATAGCTAGTCATAAGTTTTATATAATGAGATCATATACAAATTTATCATACTTGGAAAGACAATTATGACAACTATACACACTCAACAGTGACAAGAAGAATCCCTACATCAAGAAAAAAAAAAGACAGAAAAGTAAAATAAAATGTACAACTTTCATGAAATAAAACTTATTTTGATTGTTTTAAAAATATTGGGCAATTATGCTTCAAATGTGTTTGACACAAGGGCTTAAGAAAATGTTTCATCTCCAAAAGAGAAATTCAGATATCTTTCAAGTTACATCGAACAGTAACCAAACTAAGTGAAACAAAGATAATGTTCAAAAGTGAAATGACATGATATATTTAAATTCAGCTGCATAATTACTATGCAATACACACCAGTGAGAAACTTTTACCCCTACTTCTTCTAAGCACAATTTTTAAATTTTGTGTTACTTCACAGAAAATACTTTACAATGCAATTTAATTTTGGACTTACAGTATCACTGCAAAGAAGTCAGGAGTCATTGTAAATCCTGCAAAGCAGTCAGAGGTGATCATTTACTTATCAGTTAAAAATTTAACTCAAAGCAGTCATTGTAAATCCTGCAAAGCAGTCAGGGGTGATCATTTACTTATCAGTTAAAAATTCAACTCTCATCTAGGATGGGGTATGGCTATTTTCAGAAATATTTATCATTACATCTATTAATACACAAATTTTTTTAACATGGTGATGCTGTAAAAACTTACACAAGTTTTTATTAAGGCAATAAAAAAACTATGAATGTACAAAATTTATGGAGACTGAAATTTCACAGTGAAAGACTCAGTGTTTAAGTATCTTAGCTAAATTTGTTATCTCAGAATCTAGAACTTCAGCTGCTTCTTTTGCCTTTTCTATAAGCTTTCTTTTCTTATCTTTGAGTTCTTGGACTGCTCCCCTTTTACGATTGGCCACTTCGTCTTCGTTAGATTTCTTCTTTTTTAAGGCTTCTACTCTTTTTTATGAAGCATTTTTGACAGCTAATATAATTGATTTTGTGATGTCCACATTCAGTTCTTTCTCACTATTAACTAAACCACCTAACGATTGTATTGTGCTGTAAACATTTCTTTCTGCAACAACTGCATCTTTTTCTAAGTTTTCAATTAAAAGTTCTTTGATAACAGAAAAGCCTCTTTCAACTGCAGCATTGCCATGAAACATGCATAGCAGCTTCTGTAAGAACTTGATAAAGTCATGATTCGCACTTTGTAGTAAATTCACCAGGAAGTGATCAAGTTTGTCATCCTTAGGATTGAACTGTTTCAGTTGTTTTTTAGAAGATTCACAAAATCGCAAATATTCCCTCTTCACAACATCAGCTTTTGATGAAGCCATATGTTTTTTTGTTTGTTTTTTTACACAAATTCTTGCAATGCAATTGTCACTCGAGAATCTCTCGAAATGGAACTCTGCATACCTTCCGGAGGTAAACATGAAGCACCTTTCACAATCCTTAATTTCAAAGGATTCTTCTCTGCAATTTTTGGATACAGACTTTGCAAAATACCTATGCACTCATTTCTGAAAATAAGAATATCCTTTTCTCTGCAGTTCTTGATAGCAGCAGTGGCACCAAATCCAATATCTACATAGCGACTTGTTTTATGATTACACAGTTTGGTAACATCAATGGCAAGTAATTTGCTAAAATTTGTTGCCTCTTCCATTACACTTTTCTTGATGAATCGTGAGGCAATGCTATACATTAAACTGGACAAATTTTTGTACAAAAAGGGCAAAAGAGAATCATTTGACTGATACTTAGTTAAAAAACCCTCAAGTTCAATTGATAATGATATAAGAAACTCAAGTTTTGCACAAAGGAGGCTGTCTTGTAAATGTTGTTTATTTTTTCAAAGCTTCTAGTTTCCGGTGGTCTTTTGTGTACTTCAGCAACATAGTTCTTCAAATGTGGTATAAGTTCAATTGCTCTTTCCATGACTTCAATATTTCCAACCAATCTTACAGAACACAATTTGAGAGGAAACTTAGAAAACCCAGTAATGTTTGAGAAGGTTGCCCTCCTTGACGGAAAATCCTTCAAGAAGTACCAGATCGCTCCAAGAAACCCATGAACATTCCAACCACTTTTATTGTGAGCAGTTTTCAAAGCTCCATGCACTACATGAAGTGAACAAGTGACGCAATTGAACATCTCTGGTTGATAATCTTCATCATATAGAAATGCTTGCAAATCATGCAACATCTTCAAGTTTACATTTGGGCCATCCATTGAAATTTGAATTATGTTCTTAGGTGATGAATTCAAACTATTCAGACCCTCCAAGAAACTTGACTCTAAATCAGCAGATGTGGCAGAATTAAGAAACAAAGATCTTACATATCTTGTATATACACACTGACTTTGTTGAACCCAGAAACGAACCACCAAATCCATTTGTCCCTTTTGGACAACTTTGTTCAAACTCTCATCATATGATACACAAAAGAAATCAGCTTCCCTGACTTTGTTAGCTAGAAGATTCTGGAAATGAGGGCCGAGTCCATAAGTAATTATATATGACATCTTATCCTTGTGTAACTGCATTTTTTTAGCAATCATGCTATCAGGAAACATAAGATGGAATAATTATGTTGTGTTTCCAGAGCTTCTCGCTGAAGAATGAGACACCACTTTATTCATAGCCCAAATAATGTCAGATTTCATTACCTCATCATTTACTTAAAAATGTTTCAATTTTAGAACTCTCTTGAACTGAAGTTATAAAGGTTGTAGTAGGAGCAAGTGATAATTCATTATTCAAATTATCTTGAGATGAAACTTCTGATTTTGATGACACTGCCTGCCTGTACTACAGTAAAAGGTAGCTTACTTTGTTGCCCTGAAGCTAATGCAGGAACATGTGCTGAGTGTCTTTTTCCTCTTTCGTGTATTTTGAGACATGAAATACCACTGGCACTAATATCAAAGTCACATTTGCACACAATACACCTTGCTTTATATTTATTGTTTTCTACTAGTCGAAGCCACAATTTCCAGTTACTTGAGTCATCATGACGAAGCCAGTTTTCATTGAAACTACACTTCCCAGGCATCTTGAAAAATTTTTATGAATCACACACTTCAGTTTTCAGTATCCGAAACAAAAAATATGGACATTAGCAACAAGTCTGTAAAAGAATATACAAATAGAATACATCATTGGGGAAAATACAGTGTGGCGTAAAAATGTGGTAAAACTATCAATAAATCGATATCTACTTACCGGAGTTTAACTTGTCTTCATTCAGGTGCTGATACGAAAAAAAAAAAAAAAAAAAAAAAAGACATGACCACCCACTCAATTTCATTACTTTCATGACCACCTGCTCAATTTCATGACTTTTTCACGGCTTTCATGACCAGTAGACACCCTGATATTACATACATTGAATAAATACTACGTACAGTATTCACTTGAAAACTTTTTTTTTTTTCTTTTTATATTAGGGATAACGTTATCAGTGTTGGGTAAAATGCATAAGAACGGAATTTGCCCTCAAAATTTCTGCCAAACACTTCAAAATGTGTGCCACTTCTCCCATCATGTTTAGCCCCCCCCCTCCTAATGGCCCACCCAGAGCGGTTGGCTTCACCCCTGCTCCTGCGCTTGTAATTTATTTGCCATTATGGTATAACGCTTTTTTGTTCGCCACAGATGTAGAACTGTTTATTTTTCTTAGAGATGATTTACTCTTTTTATCTGTGCTATGTCAGACACGCTGGCCTCTAGTTTTTTTTTTTTTTTTTTTTTTAGACAGAATGGCCCCAGATCTCGAACAACTCCCTCAGATCGTAATTTACGGCCTCTGGCTAACATTAGCTTTAGCTTACCGCATGTGGAAAAGCTCTGTAATGTATTTTCTCAGATCTCTTTTACTCTTATGATTTGAAAGTTGCTGCCTAGTTTTTCAGAGTCTTTGTGCATTGTGATTGAGGCATAACACATTAAAAAAAAAACTAATTCACGTGACAGCTAAAGTAACTTGTTGATATGAGGACTATAACTGCTTTGTTACTGGTAAGGAGAAAAGGAAGCGCACTTAAACAGAGTGGACAAATTACGATCGCTAAATAGTAACACAAGTTCCATACTTGTTTTACATATATTGGCAAACAATAATTGTAAAACATTGGGTATTACATTAACGAAAATGTGCTCATATGTTCGAGGTCCGTTAATGTTTCCCACTATTTCTAAATTTATTAGCATGATTAATAAAAAATAATAATAAAGTAAATAAATCCAATTATTACCACTCTGACACCAGGATATGATTAGGAGGCATAAAATTTTTCATTCAGTGTAACCGTCAAACTGTATTTTCTTATTTTAGGGTGACACCATACATACATACATACATACATACATACATATCACTAAGCTGTTCTCTGAGATTCAGAGGTTAGCTCCAAAAAGAAATACAAACTTCCAGATATTTTTACTTATTGTTGTCGTATCAAACTTCTCCATTTACAGTGATCTTGACATACAACTCGTGCTTCACTGATATCCATTACACGCCGTACACAAGATCTGTTATACTTCATACTCATAATCTTTTTCTCATGCAGACACTCCTGAATCTGATCCACCCATGCATTCCTTCATCTTCCTCTGCCTTTCCTTCCTGCCACTTGGGTTGAAAATATTTTCTTAGTAAGCATTTCATCACTCATTCTTTCAACATGGCCAAACCACCGAAGCATATTGGTCTCCACCTTGCTAACAACATTTTGCATCACATCACACAACTGCAATACATCTTCATTCCTCACACAATCAGATCGTGTCTTGCCACAAACCCCACGTAAGTAATGCATTTCTCCAGCACACAAACGACTCCTATGTTTCTTCTGCAGTACCCAGGTTTCACTGCCATACATCAGAGTAGGAACAATTACTGTTTCATACACAGCCATGCGGGACTCTCTAGAGAACCCATCATTCCTGTGAAAACCTCCCAGAGCAGCTATGACTTTCAAAGAAGAATTCACTCGCCTACTGATTTCACCATCCAACTTCTCTCTGTCAAACATGCTTCCTAAATACACAAACTCACTCACCTGGTCAATCACAGTGCCATTTATACTTACATTACATTCAGTGCTACCCATTCCTCTCTTAAACACCATAACTTTGGTTTTTCCCTTATTTATACTCAGTTTGAATTTCATGCAAACTTCGTGCATCCGAGTCAACATACTCTGCAACTCACTTTTGCTCTTGCCAACAGGACAGTGTCATCAGCATACAGCAATCTGCACACACGGATATCACCAAGACATAAACCATTATTATCTATTTTGGCCTCACGCATGCATGCGCCTATAAATATATTAAACAGCCATTGTGACATTACACAACCTTGTCTAACTCCTGCACCAATGGAAAACCATTTTGATAAAACACCATTCACTCGTACACAAGCTCTACTACCAGCATACATGGCTTTTACACTATTAAGTAGCTTCCCAGTAACACCATATTCATTCAATACCTTCCACAAAAGTGTCCTATTCACTCGGTCATAAGCTTTCTATGAAGGCAGTAAAAACTTTCTTTCCAACAGCCAGATACTTTTCAATCATCGTGCATAATGCAAAAGTCTGGTTAGTGCAGCCTTTACCAGGCATAAAACCACTCTGAACATCCCACACTTTCAATGATGTAAGACCCAGTACTTTTGCAATAACAACCTTACCAAACACTTTCCCTGGCACACTCAGTAGGCTAATACCACGATAGTTCTTGCATTCAGTCTGATCACCTTTTCCCTTATACAAGGGAACAATAATAGCATCCTTCCAATCCCGAGGGACCATTCCTAACTGCCAGCACAACTGGCAAATGTCAGTTAATCAGTCAATTATAGAGTCACCACCACACTTCAACATCTCTGCAGTTATGCCATCAACCCCTGGAGCCTTACCATTCTGAAGAGATTTTAGAGCTTTACACACTTCTCTTGAAATCCCTCCTGTGCTTTCATCCCTCATTGTGACATCATCTGCATCTGTCTCAGAATCATTTTTGCTCTCCTGATCTAATAACTCACAGAAGTATTCACACCATCTGTCACTTAACTCATTGGGCTCCCATATCATTTCCCCAATCTCATTCTACACACAACTTACAACTTTGTTTCCCTTATTTTTCCTGAATCTCATGTACTTCCAGAAGGACTTTCTATCTTTCCAAAAAGCCAGTTCATGCCTTTCCACTTTCTCCTTCCTATCTTTTGCCTTACTGTGACGAACCAGCTTAGCAGCTTCATGCTTCTTACAGCGATATTCATCCACAGAGACTCTACCTTGCAACATCCCCAAATAGGCTTCCTTCTTTTTCTTTACTGCCTCATCAATCTCATTATTCCACCAAGCATCACCTCTATTGTTACCCACTATTGTGGTACCACAGACCTCTTTAGCAGCAGTGACAACACAGTTCTTAAAACATTCCCACTTCTTTTCTACATCCCTCTCACAAGATTTCAGATCCTTCAGTCGTTCTCTGAGTAAGTCAGAATACCGCTGATGATCTTCAAGGAGCCTATCAACCTTTATTCTTTCTATCCTGGGTCTCTTCCTATTCCTTTTCCTCCAACCAACATTAAGTTTCACTCGTGACACTACCAAGTAATGATCAGAACCAACATCTGCACCTCTCATCACACGGGTGTCAACAACTAAGTGTTTCAAACGCTGATTGTAAACAACAAAATCTATCACACTCTTTTGACCAAGAGTACGATTTTCCCATGTATATGTGTGTACATACTTATGGTTGAAAAATGTATTAGATACACACAACCCATTCTCAATGCAGAGTTCAATTAATCTTTCACCATTATCATTCACACAAGGATCATTAAACTTACCCAGAACATTGTCAGAAATTGCATTCTGCACACCGACTCTAGCATTGAAATCCCCTGCTATTATAACTTTTTCTTTAGCACCAAACTGGCTCAAAACAGCTTTTAGCTCATTCCAGAAATCTTCTTTCTTATCAGAAGGTTCCGAGTCACAAGGAGCATGCACTACAACCATTACAATTCTCTGAAGTTTCACTTTCAAACGAATCCAGAGAATTCTCTCACTTATGCAACTATAGTGAATCAAGTTGTTCTTCATCTTTTCACTTAAAATCACACCTACACCAGCCTGTCCTCTCACATTATCCAATACTCCAGACCACACACTCACTGTGCCATTCACTTCTTCTACCCCAATTTCCTTCTTTTTGGTTTCACTTAGACACAGCACATCCAGTCTATACTTATTCATCTCCTCACTCATCTTGCCATTTATACCTCTAGTATTCCATACACCAATCTTACATTCACTCAGCCGAGATCTTTTTCTCATACGCCGTTTAGAAAGTCCAGGTCGATTCCGTGGTGGACCGTCCTTCTCAAGTGTGGTAGGTCCATAAAAAAACCCAACTGAAGATAATGTTTTATTTTCGGAGGATTAGTGGGGGAAGGGGGCTCGTTTTCCGCCTGGGGAATGGTATTCCGTTTTTCAGAACTTCCGAAAACTAAAGCTAAACGGAGAGAAAAAATTTCTCACGATCGTAATTTCTTTTTCTTGTGAAGTGTCCTCTGTCCAGTATTGTTATTAAATATCAATTTATTGCACAAATGTTTCCATTTCAGCTTGAAAGTGTAGACAATAGTTTCCGATAATGGAAGTTCGAACGAGAAAAACTTTCCTTGTAAACTTTAGGCAAGAGTTTCTTTCGCAGATTCGAAGAGTAACTCTAACTTTGCTGTCATCAAAACTGAAGATAATTTTTGGGGGTGGTGTGTGCGTGCGTGGTGGTGGTGGAAGGGGGTGGAGGCGTTCTCCGGCTTAGGACGGAATTTCGTCTTTCGAAACTTTCGAAAACGGAAGTTAAATGGACTGCAGGTTTAACCAGTAATTGTAATTTTTTTTCCCTTCGCAATATGTCCTCTGCTCATATTTATTTTAAAATATAATTTTGTTTGATAACTGATTGTGTTTCAGCTTGAAAACGGAGGAAAAATTTCCAAAAATGGAAGTTGGATGGAGTGAAGATTTTTTCGCAATCATAAAATTTTTTTCGCAGTTTCCACTGTCTTAAATTGTTGTTAAATGTGATTTTCCCTCTATAAATAGTTGCAAAGGGAGAAACTGGACATTCCTCATATCAGAAGAATGGTTGAATCAACCAAGTCTCAATTATGTGAACTGTAAACATCTCATACATAGTATTCAAGAAGACATTTGTTTTTCAGAACTGAAAGAAAACATGTTCAAAAATAATAAATTAGTTGACCTTTGTGATACTAAACTTGCACATCACAATGTCCAATGAAGGTTTATTTTATCTTTTGTGATTGAGATAGACTGTAGATTTCCTTCCTCCACAATAAAACTCTTTTTGAAGTTTGATTGTTTAGAATCTGAATCTGTGAAGCAACACACACAAGTTTTGGTACAGTCTTTCAAAAGCAAACAAACAATTTTGCAACCACATGGATAAAACAAGACAAGATTTCAATAAATTATGATTTACTTATTTTATAAAAAGAACTTCAATTACATGCTAATTCATGTTGACATATTTATATATAATTAGTTGGTTTTATATAAAATATTACTCAGCTATAAATTTAATGTGATAATTGTTCGTTCTCTAAAATTACTCCTTCAAAAAATGTGGAGCATTTTTGCTCTTTTGAAAAAATCCTAGCACGATCTCTGCATGCAAGTACAAACCTGAACTACATATGACAATGGTCCTTTTCAAAGTAATCTCCTCTGGAGGCAATGCAACTGTCCAAATGTCACTGCCACTTCTGGAAGACCTGGACCTGCTGGAAACCATCTTTCTGCATCCCTTTGTCACCTCTGTAGCTTTGACTACCTGTACTGTTGATGTGTAAACCGAAGTCCTCGCAAGTTCTTTTTTTTAGATTTGGGGGGTAGGGGAGTCACAGGGTGCTAAATTGGGACTGTATGGAGGGTTTGGAATCATTTCAATATTTTTTTCAGCCAAGAAGGTACTGACTTTCTGTGTTATGTGATGGAATTTAAAACAATTTTGGTGAATGTGTGGATGCTTCTTACAGATATGTGAAATCAGCTTTGTCAAAACAAACATATAATAATCTGCATTAACCATGGTATTTGACGGCATGACTTTCTAGCACACCATTCCTTGGTATTCAAAGAAAGTGATTACCATTACCTTCCCAGCAGACGTTTCACATCTTGCCTTTGAGAAAGTTTTCCACACAGCTCTGTTGTTTACCCTCAGGATCATAGTGATAAAGAAAAGTTTCATTGCCTGTAATCACAGACAAGTAGTCCCTGCTTGAAGCAATTTTTGCTTTAAAAATTCACAACTCAACATGTGCTTGTTTTTGTTCAGACACCAGTAACTGAGGAATCCATCTTGTACTGACTCATATCATACACTGAAGAGCAATTGAATTAGAGACAGCTGGCGTCATGCAAATGTGGCGCTGTGGGCGGCCCTGTAAACGGAAACGACATGACGTATGCAGCGATCCAACAATATAAGGAGTGATGCGAAGGGAATCCGTAAGAGTTGGATGCAGTATGGGTAAGACGAAGGATCTAAGTGCATTTGATCGTGGGCAAATTGTCGGGGCCTAACAAATGGGTCACTCCATCTCGGAAGGCGTGCAGGCACCGGGATTTTCACGAGCCACTGTGTCACGGGTGCACTGTGAGTACATCGAATCCGGTAAAACCATCCCTGCAAGAGCCAACTGCCGTGGACAACAGCGTGTGGATGAGCGGGTTCATCGTCGGCTAGCTCGCATTGTAACAGCGGATAGACGGGCCACAGTGCAAGAAATCACTCTGCAATTTAACGCTGGTGCACAAAAACGTGTAAGCAGCCACACCATCCAGAACCATCATCCCACGAGGGTACCGCTGCTGACCGCACATCACAGGGTGCAAAGATTAGCATGGGCACAGGAACATCGCCACTGGACCCTAGACATGTGGGAAAATGTTGCCTGGACTGATGAGTCGAGATTCACATTGGTACATGCGGATGGCAGGATACGAGTACGGCACAAACCACATGAAGCGGTGGATCCTTCTTGCCAGTAGGGTACTCTTTAAGCTGGTGGGGGTGGCATTCTCATCTGGGGACTGTTTACGTGGACTGAAATGGGACCCCCGGTACGTGTGACATCGTCCCTCACAGATCAACATTACCGGGATATCCTGGACAAAAATTTGCTCTCGTTTGTGCGTCTTCAACACCCCACAAGGGACTTCATCCTGACAAGACAATGCAGCTCCCGAATTGCATCCGAATGGTTGGATGAACACTCCACCGACGTGACCTCGCTTCCTTGGCCAGCTAGGTCACCTAACCTCAATCCCATCGAGCACATCTGGGATGCCATCGAGAGAGATGTTCGAGGCTGTGACCCCCCTCCGTCAAATCTTCGTGAACTGTGGGAGCTTGTTCAGGGGTCGTTAATTCGTATGGCTTCCCAATGCTTCCGGTGTCTTGTCGAGTCCATGCCGAGACGAATCGCCGCCGTCATCAGGGCGAAAGGTGGTGCTACACGTTACTAGACAGGTATCTCTAATTCAATTGCTCTTCAGTGTATGTAGTTAGTTCTCAATCATTATAGTGTGGGTGCTTCCATTTGAAATCTGTAAATGTTCTGCCATTTGTCTCACTGTGAGCTGATGATACCCATGAATAATTGCGCCAATTCACAGCTTTCACAAAATTCTTTTAACCACCACTGTGTAGTACGATGTGGCATCACACTCTCACCATATGCCTGCACCAACATTTCGTACACTTCCAAATTTGTTTTCCCTAAACGAACACAAAACTTTTTTTTTTTTTATTGAAGGTTTAACAACCACCATGAGCAACTCAACGGGCTATAAGCAGTCGCTTATCCGTAATTTAGGGTCACTGGTTCCAGGGAAGGGAGAAAGCCAGTGCCGTAAGACAAACACAACATCCATGCCTCACCGGAATTCGAACCCTGACCTTTTCTCCAACGAATTGTCATAAGCCTGCGCTTATACTCCAATTCATCCTAAAAGTGTACTACTGGGAAAGGCGGGAGAGCCTTATCACATCTCGTCGTGGAATGCAAGAACGATATTGATCCGCGTTAATGTGCTCTTCTGCTGTTTCCTTTCTGATCCCCCCACCCACCTACACATCTCACAAGCAGTGGGGATTGTGAGTGGGGGTCTGGTGGAGGACGAACTGCTTCCCCTACACCCCTTAAAGTTTCCCCGATTGTCAATTTATTGTCTCTGTGTTGTTAATGTTGGGAGAGGTCTTCCACCCCTTGCCCCTGTCCGAGTTGTATCCCAAGTGGGCAGAAATAGCCGAAGCCCAAAAGTGCGAAGCTCTTGATTCAGCAAGTTCTCAGAACAAATTTATTTCTAAAAGCGCCCTAATTTCTAGAATTTTTTTTTTTAGATAGCAATTTTGTCTGATAAACTGTTAAGCAAACAAAACTGGATTCTAAGCGATAATTCCGATGCTTTTTGCTCTAAACGCTAGGGGCTATTTTTCGTAGCAGAGGTAGCTGTTTCGTACCCTTCATAGTGGTTCACTCTTAGGTTGATTCGGACTATAGCCCACTGCGGCACTGGAGTGGCACACAAAACTTCAAAGCTGAATGCAGTTCCACTGTGATATTCATGACTCGACGCAGAGACTGGTGCAAACAGATGCTCTGCTGCCCCGGTGGCGCAGTGGTCTAAGGCGCTGGCCTCTGATCATTCGTCCGTAAGGGGTCCGGGTTCGAATCCCGGTGAGGCATGGATGTTGTGTTTGTCTTACGGCACTGGCTCTCTCCCTTCCCTGGAACCAGTGATCCTAAATTAGGGACGGACGACTGCTTATAGCCCATTGAGTTGCTCACGGTGGTCGTTAAACCTCCAATCAAAAAAAAAAAAAAAAAAAAAAAACAGATGCTGCTTCACAGCGTTCTAGTAAAAGGTTGTGTGCAACGCAATGTCTCAGAAAGGTTCATTCACACAGAGGGGAGTCAGGTGTATGCTGCAATGATGTTCTGGTTCCAATACGTAGCTGTACCATTAAAAAAAAAACCATGAAAGCCTTTCTTGAACAAATTACGTACATTTAGGTTAGTGGATATACACCAGTAAAAAAAAAAAAAAAGTTTCTGCAGCATTTAAAAAATCCACATGGTAATTGCCAGGATTGAAGTTATTGGAAAAGTACTGAAAATGTGGCAACAACAGAAAAATGTAACACAGTATGGAGATTCTAACAGAAAACGTGGCGTAACAAAGGCAACACTATTTGTGCTCACAGAAACCTACATCCTGTGAGAAGGTCGCTTAGTTATTCCATGACACATAATCACTTGCAATTCACATTCATTAGTTTAGCTGGGCTTGCAAGTCATGAATTTTGTTTGTTATTCAGTTGAAACATAGACGCATACCACGGATTGTTCGTAATTTCTACGAAATTTTAGGTTTAATATATATGAAATACGTGGAGATAATGTAAATGAACGATGTCATCGCTCTTTCCACGTTATTTTTTCAGTCGCTATGCGTTGTTTAAAAAAATAACGTGGAAAGAGCGATGACATCGTCCATTTACATTATCTCCACGTATTTCATATATATTAACCATTTCTATTGCCCTTTGAATTTATCAGCTATAATTAAATAGCTGTTGTGTTAAATGCCACCAGATGACGCCATCTCAGTTGCTGAGACCATCAATACGTATTCGTGTAGTCAGATGCTGACTGACAAACCACGCATGGCGCTGAGAATTGTTGGCGCCGTAGCGTAAATTCGAACGCATTCGACTAGTTATCGAGAGTTCTGGGGTTCGATCCCAGCGGTTCCGGAATACAATTTTTCAGTCGCTATGCGTTGTTTAAAAAATAACGTGGAAAGAGCGATGACATCGTCTATTTACATTTTAGGTTTAACTAATGAACTATGGTAATGCTGCAAAAGTCTGAGATTTTAGTTTATTTATTTAAAATGTAACACAAAAGTGTTTAAAAATGACAATTGCTTTTTTTAATAAGACGATCGTTTCTTTCTTAATTCTTTGGAATTCTAGGTCAGTCATCCTGTGAATTACAGCTTTTCTTTCAGAAATTACGATTCAGGATGAACAATGCCAGATGCTAATTACACAACAATCTTTTTTTTTGTTTTGTTTTTTTGAATTTCACGGTCTGCTGTCTAAGAATTATACACTGCCGCAGATTGCATATCAGATTTTTTTTTTTTTTTTTCCACGGTCTGTAGGTTTGTTTTCTTCTGAATCTAATGCTCTGCAGATTATATGAAAGAAAATGTGGTACTTTGAATTAATATGCAGAAAATTAATCTTCCACAAATTGTTTTACTAAAATCGAAATCTAAAATTTTAACTATTTGAGAGCAGCAACTGGAAGAATGGGAAAAGAAAACTATGGAACAAACCAGAACTTTATTTTGCAATAAGTGGTTTGGGTAAAAAGAAAAGAATTATTGCAACCATACTTTATTACTTTTTGTTCCAGCATTATCACCACACTTACGTTCATGCATTATTCTTTGAAATTTGACTTTGTTTCACCAGGCTCCTAGATGTGGAACATGTTTGTTGAGCCCTGATTTAGTGAGTGCTCGGATTTAACAAGGGTTTCTGTGGGTCCTGAGCTCCTCGTGATAAGCCGCTTATACTGCTTATAAATTATATATACATAACTTGTATTCACAGTGAAACAGCACATACCTTTTGCAAAATATACTTCAAATTACAGCTCAATATGTAAGATTAGTTTTGTGAGGAAAGATAACATACCTTATGATAGACAGTATCCATAGTAATAGGTGTAGCAACAGCAATGGGAGCTTTCGTGGACTGAAGAAAAAAAAAAAAAGATTAAATGTTCATTTGTAAATGAAAAAGTATTCTGTATGGTAGCTAATTTAATAGAGGAAGTTGAATATCAATTCAAAAGATTCAATAATATACTCAATCATATTAGTTATAAGCTAATAGTCTTAACCAAGGGTAGACAAAACCCAAAATTTTCAGGCACCAGCACATCTTTTCAGGAGATATGAGGGAAAAAATCAAAATTGATCTAAACAAAAACTAAGCATACAAAATTATATTCAACAGTCAAAATCAATGCATTATTTCTTAGATGTTGCTCAATAACTCAGCACAAAATCCACAACTAGAATTAGGGAGCATGTCACACACTTGCATCAATAGTTCATGAAATCGCAAAGGAACTAGCTTTACCACTAAAGAAATACAATAAGAACATACAATTTACCTCTTTTCTCCATGATAAAAACATTCCAGAACTCTAAAAATCAAAGATGACACTCAAGACCCTAATATAGTTTTGTGATCCTCTGTTAATTATAACCTCACCTGCCCTCCCCCAGCCTGCATCCCCCAACCAACCCAACAGGGGAGCACAGCTGTGGATAACTGGCATGCATGATTAGCACTCAAAGTTACACTTTATCTTATCAAAAATAATGAAAACTATCATGCATTCATGGTCCTCAGACTGAAAGTTTTTCAGCATGATGGTTAAAATTGTCATCCAAGGGCATAAAAGAAAGAAAAAAAAAGTGACAATAAAGAAATGGGAAGGGTAACAAAGATATCAACAAAATGAAAATTTAAGCACTGTATGCTGCTTAGCTGCAGAGTCAATAAAAGACAAATGTGGCCGTGGTACTTGCTGAGAAGTTTATGCTGGGCGAAATCGCTGTCCAGAATTTTAGTTACTCTTCAATTGTTCAATTGTGTATGTAAAAAAAATTTATTTTTGGCTCCTAAATATTTTGCTGCATGGGCCATTTAGCACATGGCAAATTTTCTTAGTTTCGTACTCTGGGCATGAACTTCACATTCGTAAATGAAGTTCATGCCATCATGGGAAGGCATTCACATGTAATAATAATGCGTAAAAGGATGTTGATTCCATGTATCACTCTGCTATGTTTACATAAGGCCTGTGCACACCCACCACTATGGAGCACAGAAACTACTCTGCACTAGAGAAAGACAAAGTGGTTTGGGGGTGGTCTTACAATTTTAGAGCATTTTTTAATACATTATATTTTTCAACATGAAATGCAGAACAAATTGATAAAAGGAATTTATTGTACATATGGTAATGAATTGATCCTGAAATACCCCCCCCCCCATTCTGTTGACTGAATTACTTTAATTTTTGAAAGGGACAATTTTTGCGCAATTTTTTTTTTGAGCTAACTGTAGCAATTCATTGAAGGGAAAAAGGCATTCAATTATTACTCTGCATTTTTTATATGAAAGAAGCAATTTTCTTTTATAAAAAAATCCCTGCCATTACAACTTGATTCATCTAAATTATTTCTATTCTTTAATAATCAGTAGGAAATGTAGGAGTGGAGCTAGTCTCTTTACCCATGGTGGTGGGTATGCACAAGTCAACAGAGAGGAGCATGAAAACTGATAACTAGAAGTCTACCTTATAAAACATTTGTATCAGACTTGAAAGTCATTACCAAAATCAGTATTTACCCTTGTATATGCTGGAGCAACTGCAACTTTATAGTTCTACACATAAGCACCAACTTTCCGGAAATTTAATGGGTGCTCAAGCTTTGGGTACAAAATCCAATGAGCGCTCCAGCACTGAAATTGCTCGAACTCTGAGGTATGTGTGTGAATGCAAGCACCTGGATTTTGGAAGTGTTTCACAAGTTTAATTCTCATAACTGTATGAAGCAGATACCATATACATGGATATCAAGAGAATCAAACATAAGCTTTGTTCACCACATGCACTTGTGTTGTAATAAATAGTTTTACAACAGATGTACAGAAAAGCAGGAAATTAAAGTATTACCCCTTTAAATATTAAAAAAGAAAGGCCCAAGGACCCCCCCCCCCCAAAAAAACTATTATTATTAATGGCTTAATACGCGCTCAGCACTGACTGATGAATTTTGATGGGTTTCTGGGCCTATAAACTCTCATGTAGTTGGCCACTACAGTTTTACTGCATATTGAGTAATGGTAGTACATGAGTTCTGATTTTTTTTTTTTTCTTTTTATGCTTCAAAAACAAAGGAGAAATGCTTGCTCAGTTTATTTCTGCAGCAAGAAAATACTAAGAAACTATTAAACATGCATTTTAAGCAAATATGCAAGTTCAAAATTGGTAGTGTGTCTGCCATGAAGACAACTTTACAGGTCACAAAAGATGGTGGTTGTCATATCACCAACTTCTGATTCCTAGCTTCCATTTCTCTTTAGAAAAATGTTTGATCTATTAACTGATGTATAAACGGATCACGAAGAATAAAAAAAAAAATGCATTTCATTACGAAAGTTCAAAAAAAAAAAAAAAAAAAAAAAAGAACCTGAAGTTTTCTACACTGAGATTTCAAATGCTAATATGGGACTCTCATTTGAAACACAAATTGTATGGAAAGGGGGGTCATCAAAACAGCAAATGGTCTTTTAAATTTGAAGGTTTGACAAACAAACAAGTCTTCAACACAAAAACTTGGATACTGGACATTTTTTTTTATTTTATATTAGCCATTTGAAGTGGCAAATTTATTAGAAACTAGGCTTGCAAGAGCAACTTAACCCTGTGGTAGTCCATCATGAAATTTGGAAACTGTCAAGCTGAATGATTTATGCCAACAGGTATTTTTCGCACTCTATTAATCTGCATATCACTTTTTTCTTTCTTATACTGTTTACATGTACATATAATAGCCTTAAATATATTCTTCATGATGTGGTGATCTATGCAGTAAGCAATTGATACCAGTCATGTTATCTGTGGTTCTTTCTTCCCTCTTGATATTGCTCAGATTTATCTACTAAACTGAATTTGTTTTACTTGTTTCAAATGGTTCCAAATTGATGAAAAAGATTTTTAAAAAGTGAGAGGACTTCTGGTCCTGATGGTTTTCTTTGTGTTCTGCCAACAGATCAATGAATACTACAGTGAAACTTATGTTGGTACTCACTTGTATTTCATGGTCGCCTGCCAGCGTGGGTAGTTTTTGCCAGGCATGGGTGCTACTCACTGATAGAAACAATGCACACAAGACATTTATTTGGTGGCCATTTTTGAAATGCGTAAGATAATATGCCTACCCTCCCGGTCACCAACATGTGGAACTTTTAGAAAAATCACATTTAGCAAGGTCTGGAAAGATAACAAAAAGGCTGCAAGTTTAAAAGCATGAAACATGTTTCTTTTTCTCACACCACCTTTCACATGATTATAAATAGTGGATGGTCCTAGGAGTTGATCAAGTTCTTAGAATATTGTTTACAGATGGTATGGTTTTCTGTTAACTAGAATATGCATGTTTGATCTTTAATTGTCCTAAATGACACCATGAAGCTCACAAAGGAGCTCATCATCCCCCCCCCCCCAATTGCAATGAACCTAGCCATTTCACATAGTAGCCATATTGTTTGAGCAGGCTTGATGGTCAGCTCCATATGGCCAAAAAAAATACATTAGGAGCATTTTAGATACTGTTGACTTTAAGGGAGGGAAATAAAAGGGAAAGGTGAAAGTGGCTTCAAAACTCACCCTGTAGAAATGATGCTATTGTGTTCTGGAGTGCCTAGTTTGTGACGTGTTTCGAACATTTCACCCTATTCTTCAGTCTTACTTCTGGTTCTTGGTGTAACATTCCTAAATTACAAAATGGTGGGAAAGAAAAAGCACTTTACAGAAGACTACATTAAAAAAAAATGGCAAGTCTCTTTTAAATTTATTTTGAGATGGACATGGGTCCCCATAGCAGATTTTGAGAGGGGGAAAATGGAACTTGTGTGCATCTAATCATAAATAATACACAAACACCAGGGGTCGAAAAATGCGGTCACCTGGTCACCAAGGGTGACCAAAAAAATTGTCCGGGCCAACACAGAAAACGTTAAACTGAAAAACATGTGCCGTAATTTTTGTCGTATAATTCGTGGATTATCTGCTAAAAGAGTTAAACATTCAGGTTCTGCGGATTGTATGCTAATATGGATAAACACAGATTTAAAAACAAAAGTGTTTTTGTGGCCATTTGATTTTTAAAAAATCCGCAGGGTAATAATCAGGGCTCGATTTCGACTGGTAGTAAGTAGCAAATTGCTATCAAGCAAATGCAGTTTGCTAGTGATAAAAAGTGGTTCTAGCAAAAGTTGCTAGTGGAAACATTTTGAATGCTTTAGTGTGAACTGTAAAGTGCCATTTGTCTTGTGTGTGTGGAATAATTTAGACACATGCAAAAAGGAGCAACTGCTTTCTAGAAAAAATGTTTCTTGAAAAGTACAAACATTGTATAAACATTTTGGCACTAGTAGAACTATCCAGTATATTTCCTGTATTTACTTATGCATGTGAGGTTGGATTCAGTTTCCTGAAGAGAATCCAAGGTGATTGGAGGAGCAGTTTAAACTTACAAACATTGAATGCTCTCATGAGTATTGAGGTTGAAGGTTTATTCGAAGACAAGTCCGTTCAAAGACAAATATTCTGTTAAAATTCCGCTTCCGTGCATTTATGACGTACGGATTACACTGCGACCCCCTCCCCCCCCAGTGTCACAGTCTGCAAATTATACACAGGCACAGATTTTACAAAGACAAAAAAAAAAATATGGGTTCCAGGATCTGGGAATAAACAACGAAAATTATGGCAATTCAAGAATTTGCGAGCCCCAAAAGAAGAAAAGGGTACAGCTTTTTTTCCCTGCCAGGGAGAAATAAGCAAAAGGCAGAGGGTAAAGCATTATTTTTCGGACAGAAGTGTACACAACTTTGATATTATATATATATACATATACCCCCCCCCCCCCCACCTCCCACAAGTCCTATGTCTGGCCACTAAAAAATTTAGCTGGCCACCAGATTTCACAATATTTTTCTAAAATCTGGTGGCCAGCTAAATGACAAATACCATACGAAAATTGTTTTCTTATCTAAACATTTTCACCACATACTCAACATATCTTTAATTGAAGGTCAGGAGACCCAGAAATTACATAAAATAGATGGATAAATGAAATCTGACAGTTTACTGGGGAAATATGGAAATTTCTTTGTTACTCTTTTGAAACTTTAGACCTTTCACCCATTTGTATCCCATGTGCCACGGAAGCTATTATTCAGCCATAAAGAAAGAAAAAGTACTTTAATGACAAAGTTCTGGTAGAAATTTCAGGATCAACAGTGAATGGCTACTACAGAGAATATGCTTTTCATATTGTATACATTTACCCTTAGCTGCAAAAAATATTCCGCGCAAAAATTTAATATCACTACGTTCTACTGTTAATTTCTACTTTTTCTACTGCAAATTCCCATATACTTTCACTATTTTAATTGTTCACACACTGCCAAAGGTAAACACAAAGATTACCATTCAGAATGAATATCATCACAAAAAATCTTTGTAGTATCGACGGCAGAAATGACATACTCAAATTTCCCACAGACAGCAAGTGATCCCTCTTCTCCCTCATAAGGGTGTCCATGGAGAGAGACCACTTTAGTGGCAATCATCTGTCAAAATAGTCATTTCTCAATGAACTGTGGATGACCTTGCTAAACAGTTTTCACTGTACTCAGTAGCTACTCATGAACTTGTTACAACTTGGAAAATTTCACATTTGGGGGTCGCCATAAAGGGATAATCTTGAATTCATTTTACTGGGCCATCAGGAATTAAATATTGACCCACTTTTTTGGGGGGCGAGAGATTAATCACAGTGAACAACTCAGTGAGCTATAAGAAGTCTTCCGTCTCCAATTTAGGGCCACTGGTTCCACGGAAGGGGGAGAGCCAGTGCTGTAAGACAAACACAAAATGCACGCCCCACTGAGATTTAAACCCGTATCAATCTCGAGCAAATGGTCAGAAGCCAGTGCTTAGAGCACTATACCACTGAGGTGGCATTCACCATTTCATTCATGAAAATAAGCATAGCGTATGCACAAGTACACATGAAATTTCCAGAATGCCCATTAGGAAATACTCTTGAACTGCCTATACTGTTTCAAAAAAGTATATTGCTTATTGAATGTGTTTTACTTATTCCAATAAATATGCATTTAACATTTTATACGCCATTTTTTGTTTCTATTTCATGTGAAACAATTCTGTTAAAATTCTTGTCAACTTGGCAGAATAAAATTAACGTACGTTCTGTTTAGACTAAAAACTCCGAAATTCGCTTGCATAAATAAAAATTTTAAATTCGTACAACAGGGTAATTGCACAGTATTAAAATGTTAAACTTTCACACCTATTTAACTTGCGCCCAGAAACGGCAACAGAAGCCAATACCTAGGCTATTTACTTACGCTCTTTTTGAAAATTATTCGTCGGCTCTTGCCTTTCGGATTGTTAGCTTTCAACAAAATCTGCTGTTTGAATTTAGAACTTTTAGCGCGAGTACTTTTCCTGAGTGTAAAAGGGCAACCATTGCCGTTGTTGCGATTGCTATTGATGGTTGCTGACCTAACAGAACATGAATTACAAATAACTTCATTTTGATCGTTCTTTCTCCACATTGTAGATGTAGAAGTCTTGCACATACAACACTGCGGTTTCACTCCAAAAGGCATCTTCTAAAAGCGAACAACATGAAAATGAATTAATGTGCCACAGAAATATACAAACAGCAGCTCACATCGTCCAACGCGCTCATTTCCACTTTCCAAGTGACCCGTGTGCTATGTTTACGCTGCTTGGAGTGAATACGTTGGCCGTACACAGTACACACCAAAGCGTACACACAAACTGCAATCATAAAATTGCTACAATCACACTGAACGCTGCGCACAGCAAATGGCGTTGATGCCAAACTAGTAATCGTAATCATACGAAAAAATTAATGCTCTTAAATAAATGATTAAATATCTTAAAGGTTTTTGTTGTTGTATGTTGGAGGTATAACGACCACTGTGAGCAACTCAGTGGACTACAAGCAGTCGCTCGTCCCTAATTTAGGGCCATTGGTTCCAGTGAAGGGAGAGAGTCAGCGCTATAAGACAGACACAACATCTATGCCTCACCGGGATTCGAACCCGGACCCCTTTCGGACGAATGATGAGAGGCCATTGCTTAGACCACTGCGCCACCGGGGCAGCGGTCTTAAGGAAATGAGAAATCTTAGGTAAAGTAATAAAACTTTGGGACAGATTTTTCTTCTCGTGGCAAATAACATTTTGAAGCAATTTCTTTTAAAAATCTGTTTGACATTTCTTCTTGTTTCGTATTTGACATTTCTTCTTGTTTCGAATTTAACGTGTGCAATTTACAATCATAAATTTGATCATTCTGTTCACTGCGTTAAAATTATTTTTTTTTTTTTCAACTTCTGCTATCACAATGCCCGAGTCATTTTTTTTTTTTTTTTGATTGGAGGTTTAACGACCGCCGTGAGCAACTCAATGGGCTATAAGCAGTCGCCCGTCCCTAATTTAGAGTCACTGGCTCCAGGGAAGGGAGAGAGCCAGTGCCGGAAGACAAACACAACATCCATGCCTCACCGGGATTCGAACCCGGACCCCTTACGGACGAATGATCAGAGGACAGCGCCTTAGACCACTGCGCCACCGGGGCGGCACCGAGTCATTTTCAATAGAAAGTTTGAAAAGTCTACTCTAAAGGTATTCACACAGTGACTGCTAGCATCATTGCTAAAAAAAAGATTTCAATCACTATACGTGCCATTTCCTTTGCAGATTTTTTTTTTTTTTTGATTGGAGGTTTAACGACCACCGTGAACAACTCAATGGGCAATAAGCAGTCGCCCGTCCCTAATTTAGGGTCACTGGTTCCAGGGAAGGGAGAGAGCCAGTGCCGTAAGACAAACACAACATCCATGCCTCACCGGGATTCGAACCCGGACCCCTTTCGGACGAATGATCACAGGCCAACGCCTTAGACCACTGCGCCACCGGGGCGGCCCTTTGCAGATTGGCCTGTTTGAAGGGTATCCGCGTTTCAGTCCAGAATACTTCGGTTGAGCTGGTTTTACTGTTCTTTTTCTGACTTTATTTTCTACTGCTAATCATTTTTATAAGCATCTTTCATATAGCTCCTTGCCAGGTTTTATTTTATAATAGTGATTATGTAATGATTTAAAATATAATATTGTGGGAATGGGATTTTATTGCATTACATTTATACAGTATCATACATACCTTTAATGCAATGCTTCACCTACTTTAGGTTCAATCCGCCACTACTTTTAACATGTCATCATCATCATCATTTTTTTTTTTTTTTTTTTTTTTTTTTTTTTTTGGTTGGAGGTTTAACGACCACCGTGAGCAACTCAATGGGCTATAAGCAGTCGCCCGTCCCTAATTTAGGGTCACTGGTTCCAGGGAAGGGAGAGAGCCAGTGCCGTAAGACAAACACAACATCCATGCCTCACCGGGATTCGAACCCGGGCCCCGTTCGGACGAATGATCAGAGGCCATCGCTTAGACCACTGCGCCACCGGGGCGGCTCATCATCATTGTCAACCATTATCAATCCACTGCTGGACGAAGGTCTCCCCAAGTTTCCTCCACAACGGTCTGTCTTGTGCCAGTCTCCTCCATGTCACCCCTGCATACTTTCGAATTTCATCCACCCATCTCCTATGTGGTCTTCTTCTGGGTCTTTTCCTGTCCCTTGGAATCCAATCTAAAATTTCGGCTGTCCATCGATGATCTGTCCTTCTGGCAGTATGTCCAGCCCATTGCCATTTCAGGGATTTAACTCTGATCATGATGTCTTCCACTCTTGTAATTTTTCGGATCCACGAGTTCCTCTTCTTATCTCTCCTGGTTACACCAAGCATGCACCTCTCCATGCTGCTTTGAGTTGTCTGCAGCCTTTGTATGTCTCTTTTAGTTAAGGTCCACGTCTCTGCACCATACGTAAGCACTGGAAGGATGCATTGATCAAACACTTTTCTTTTAAGACATAATGGCATATTGCTCTTGAAAATTATGCTGTTTCTTCCAAAAGCTCTCCAGGCAAGTTGTACGCCGATTAATTTCTTCATCAATGTGACCCTCACTTGATATCTGCTGTCCAAGATAAACGTACGTGTCTGTTATCTCCAGCTTTTCTCCATCAATCGATAAATCTTCATTTCTTGTAAAAGCATTGAACATCACTTTTGTCTTCTGAAAGTTCATTCTTAATCCCACTTCTTTACTCTTGTCAGCAAGTTCCTGGATCATACTCTGTAGCTCTGATGGGGTAGTTGCAAAAATGACTACGTCATCAGCAAAACGAAGGTGGGTTAGATAATCTCCATTAATCTTTATCCCCTTGTTTTCCCAGCTCAGCGACTGAAAAACACCCTCCAATGTGGCATTAAAGAGCTTCGGAGATATGGTGTCACCTTGTCTCACTCCCTTTCCAATTTTTACGTGTGTTGTATTTTCAAACAGCCTAATCTTTGCACTTGCATTTTCATAGATGTTATTAATAATATTAATGTATGCATCTTCAATACCGCAGGTTTTCAGAGCCATTGTAACTGCTGATGGTTTCACCGAATCAAAGGCTTTTTCATAATCGATAAAAGCCATGCACAATGGAAGTTCATATTCCCTCGCTCTTTCAATTAGTTCTCTCAGCACGTGGATATGATCTATTGTGCTGTAGCCACTCCTGAATCCAGCTTGTTCTCTCGGTTGAGCCATGTCTAGTGCTACCTTCAAGCGGTGTGAAAGAACTTTAGTGAAGATTTTATAAACTACTGATAGGAGGCTGATAGGTCTGTAGTTTCCGAGATCCTCAATGTCACCTTTCTTATGTAGCAGGATCATTGTAGCGGTGTTCCAATCCTCAGGAATCTTTCCTTCATTGAGGCATCGAGTGAAAATTTGGGCGAGTACTGTTTCGATTTCTCCACTTGCTTCTTGTATGATGTCTACAGTAATTCCATCTTCTCCTGGAGCTTTTCCTCGCTTCATGTTCTTGATTGCATGTGCAACTTCTGCTGGAAGGACTGGAGGAACTCTGGTACTGGTATCTTTCATGATGTCTGGAGTGCATATATCATCCCTTTCATATAATTTGGAGTAGAAATCTTTCACTCTTGTCAAAATTTCGCCTCTATTTCTTGTTACAGAACCATCTTCTTTTCTCAGTGCCATAATCTGTTTTCTTCCCTTACTGAGATGTCCCTTTGCTATCTTTAGGCTTTGGTTGTTTTCAATTGCTTTCCTCACTAGTTCACAGTTGAATTTTCTTACGTCTTCAGTGATACTTTTTCTTACTGTCTTGCATAGCTCTATATATTCCACTTTGGAAGTCACATCTTCTTTAGTTGTCCTCATCTCTCTTCTTTTTTGCATCAACATTTTGGTTTTTCCTGATAATTTGTTCACATGCAACTTGTTCTTAGACCCAGCTAATTTTGTTGCTGTTTCCATAAGAGCTTTGGTTATTATTTCTGTTAACTTCAGAGATGTCCACTTCTTCCGATGTTAGGCCTTCTAAAGCAGAGAACCTGTTCTTCAGTTCTAACTTGAAGGTATTATGGTGTTTTTTAAGGTTGGTTATGTCAATAGATTTTGTTTGTCTTATGAGCTTGCCACGTTCAAGTTTAGTGTTGAGGTGCATCTTACATCTCACCAATCTATGGTCACTACCTGTGTTGAACTTGTTTAGCACACTGCAGTCTTCGATGACGAATTTTTTGTTACACATAATAAAATCAATTTCACTTGTCCCATTTGGATGTCTCCATGTCCATTTCCTGTGTGGCTTTTTCTTGAAGAAGGAGTTCAAGATGAAAAACCTTCTGCCTCTGCAAACTCAACGAGAGTATTTCCACGCTGGTTTCTGTTGCCATGACCGAATTTACCTACTGAAGTTTCATTCTGTTGCCGTTGCCCTATTTTTGCATTGAAATCTCCCATAATTATTTTCAAGTGCTGCTTACCTTTATTATTTAGATGACAAATTTCCTCATAAAATTCTTCAATTTCTTCTTCAGGATGACTTGTGGTGGGTGCATAAGTTTGAATAATCTGAGCCTGGTATCTTTTCGAGAGTTGGATAACAAGTCGTGCAGCTCTGTCAGAGGAACTTTCAACTTCTACAACTTTATCCTTCAGTTTCTTGTTTATTATAAATCCAACACCACTAGTTCTGCCAGTATCTGTCCCACGATAGTAGAAGAGATGTCCACTTTTCAGTTCGATGAGATCTTCTCCTTTTCTCCTTACCTCACTTAGCCCCACGATGTCCCACTTGATCCTTTGTAGTTCCTCTTCCAATTCAAGAAGCCTTGAATCAGAAGATAGGGAGCGTCCATTGTAAGTAGCCAAGGTCAGCATCAGATGGCAGCCTAGTCCGGTCCTCCGGGGATTCTTAGCACCCTCTGCCTTCATGTCGCACTGGCCGCTGCCTTGGCCAGGTACATTCCAGCTGCCGGAGACTGAGGGCCAAAATTTAAGTTGTGGAATCATTTTGGAGGGGTTTGGCCATAACTCACCACGCTGGCCAAGCGTGGTGAGTTATGGCCAAGCGTGGCCAAGCGTGGTGAGTTAAGCGTGTGAGTTATGTTTTAACATGTATTTACTCAAATATGTCTTCTAAATAGCTAAATCCTAACTTATCATAGTGGAGTGGCGCTTAAGTTTAGTGGGCCCAGGGAGACAGAAACCCTAAATCCGGCCTGGTGACTGGGCATAAACACACGTTGTTAACATGTTAGCTAATGTTAGTTTTATTATTGGCGGCTGTCGATAGTTCTGCAAAGTGGTTTTTTTAAGGTGAAACTGAATATATTAGACATAGTTTTATGTTTTGCAGCTTACTGAAATCACCAGACTGTCAAAAATCAGTGTTCATTTTGTAGATTTCCGAGAACCAAACGGAAACACGTCGTATGGGCTAAGATATCAAAGAAAGCATTTGTGGAATGACTGGTATTCTTGTGAACAAGCATATATTTTGCATTCTGTAAAATATGAATTTGCCCCCACTCCTTTTTTTTTGTTATCGTTTTCAGAACATTAGTTGTTGTTTTTTATTGAAGGTTTAACGACCACCGTGAGCAACTCAATGGGCTATAAGCAGTCGCCCGTCCCTAATTTAGGGTCACTGGCTCCAGGGAAGGGAGAAAGCCAGTGCCGTAAGACAAGCACAACATCTATGCATAACCGGTATTCGAACCCGAGCCCTTCTCGGACAAATGGTCATAAGCCAGAGCTTAGACCACATTAGGTTTTTGCCTTGAGGCTGTTGTATCAAATTTTGTACAGATTTACGGGTAAACTCATGCGACATTTTTATAACATGCGATGCCTGTGGAAGATTTTACGTACCCTATACAAAAATATAAGTCGCCCGGTGGCGCAGTGGTCTAAGCGATTGCTTCTGATCATTCGTTCGAGATGGGTCCGGGTTCGAATCCCGGTGAGGTACGAAATTAATACTTAGTCGGGCATTTCATCCATCTTTACTACAACCATAAAACGATCCAGCCTTAAATTCTGGGTTCTTTGGGTGGTCAGTTCAAATATGATATAAAATTGAAAGAAATAAGGTAAAATAATTTATGAAACATAAGCATAAAAATAGACAGAACCTCGATGGTATATATCTCATGTTTCATAGATGCATGAATTTGACAAGGTACTTCCTCGGTATTTTTTTTTTTTTTTTTGATTGGAGGTTTAACGACCACCGTGAGCAACTCAATGGGCTATAAGCAGTCGCCCGTCCCTAATTTAGGGTCACTGGTTCCAGGGAAGGGAGAGAGCCAGTGCCGTAAGACAAACACAACATCCATGCCTCACCGGGATTCGAACCCGGACCCCTTACGGACGAATGATCAGAGGCCAGCGCCTTAGACCACTGCGCCACCGGGGCGGCTTCCTCGGTATGCTGTTCATAATAAAATGACTGGATGTGGGAAGACTTCACAACACTTTCACCGCGCTGAATTAGTTTCAAATTGTCGGGAGAAATGAAGAAATTGCAAAATATGAGCACATTTCACCAATCACGTTGAAACCTTATGGGAATCAAGGAGGAACAGACATTTGTTTATGACCAGCGCCATATTGTGACGTCCCACTTAGACTACATATTGCCGGTGGGTATTTTTTTTTTTTTTTGATTGGAGGTTTTCTTTTTTTGATTGAAGGTTTAACGACCACCGTGAGCAACTCAATGGGCTATAAGCAGTCGCCCTTCCCTAATTTATAGCCACTGGTTCAAGAAAAGGGTGAGAGCCAGCGCCGTAAGACACACACAACAGCCATGCCTCACCGGGATTTGAACCCGGACCCATCTGGGACGAATGATCAGAAGTCATCGCTTAGACCTCTGCGCAATCGGGCGGTCCTGTGGGTATGCTTATATTTGACACTGCGGCTTTCAATGGTTTTTTTTATTGGGAGTTTAACGACCACCGTGAACAAATCAATGGGCTATTAAGCAGTCTCCCATTGAGTTGCAAGTCATTTTTTCTTCTTAATACCCATGTATTTCTTTTACCCTTGAACGGGAACGCTCTGGTTCTCTTCCTTTTTTGGATTTTATCCCGAGTAAAAATATTGCCTCTAATAGGTTACAATTCTCTGTCTATCGAAAATAAACATCAGTACCTTGGTTAATTCCACATGATTCTATCCATCCCCGAGATTATAAATTAGCCCCCTTACGTTTTCTGATTAATAGGGCGTTTACCAACTCCAGCTTTCCAGAGAACAATCTATCTCCATCCTTTCGTTAAATAAGTCTGGACAAATTGTAATTCTTGACGATGCAGTTTATATACTTCTAAAATGTTGGAAGCTATTAATGATTTCCCCCATGTCATAGTAAATTCTGATCCTGCTGTTTGTACTATTAATCATTTATCCAAACTACGGTCACAGGGTTTCCTTCAACCATTTATTGCTAACAACATGCACCCTACACCAGGACCCCGGGTACCGGAAGCCTTTGGGAAACTTAAAACCCATAAACCGGGGCACCGTATGCATATCCCCGTATCGGGCTATGCGAGTCCAACCCGAGCTTTGGAGTCAGCTCTTGCTTCTTTTTTGCAACCACTCACTGATTTCTCAAAGTTTTCAATTGAAAGTTCGACGCAAACCTTGGAGAGAATCAGACACTTTGTGTCGTGGGTTTCCCTCTTTTTGTAATGACTTCTTTGGATGTGGTGTCCCTGTTCCCTAATGTTCCCGTGGAGCAGGTGTACCAGATCATAGAAAAACTATTGTCATCCACCAATCGTATGGAGCAGGCCATCATGTCAGCCCTTTGCCATGTTGCGAACCGTTCTTACTTTTGCCTCAACGGAATTATCTACCGACAGAAAGCTGGTACACCAGTTGGTTCAACTGTTTCTCCGGTCCTTGCGGAGATATTCCTCCAGAACCTTGAGGACAAGGTTCTGGCTATGTTTCCTTTGAAGCCTTTACCTTTCATACGTTATGTTGATGATGTGTTGGTCGTTTGGCAGCATACCCGGGACCAGCTTCATCAACTGACACGTTTTCTCGTCTCAATACCCCAGCATCTCTTTTACCTGTGAACAGGGGCGGATTTCCGTCTAGGCGCACTAGGCGCGCGCCTAGGGATATCGCTATTTCAGGGGCCCCGAAAACATATAATTGAGTTTTCAGTTTTGGTTTTCACGGACCGAAGCAAATCAATCCTTAAAGCGACTACTTTTTATTGTCAATTGATATTTTATTTTCTCATATTAATAATAACATTTTTTCTTGCTGTTGCTGATATTACGAATTTTTGAGTTCTTATCGATGTGCTTATTTTGAAAGGAACGATTAAAATCATTTTGAGTTCCTTTTAGTGGTTGGTAAAGAAGGTATTCACGCTTCCCACATTTTTCATTGTTTAAGGCGAATTCTTAACTGGCTTGCTGTGCTATAAATTGCTTTCATGGTTCTTACAGCCAAGGGAACACATCTGTGTTGGAACTTTCCCACCTTCTTCCCGAGTTGCGATGAGGAGTACTTGTGAAAAACTTTCCTGATGATCGGGCGTGTTTGCTGTTAATGGTTTTTTTCCTTCGTGGTAGGATAATCAATGAAGAAAGAAATATTCTTCACAGGATAACTCTTCTTAGGACAATGAAGTTCTTTCTCGGCCCTAATCTCTCTAAACCATCTTAAACCAACAGAGTTATTAATATTTAGGCTGAAAAAAATAAAGAAATTTGAGAATATCACACTATTTTATTTAATAGTGTTAAAAGTAATTTATATTGTGTTGCAACAACATTTTCTCATTACTTTCTGGTCCCTTGGTTTAACACTGATAATTATCAAGTATTCTAACCTTTTCTATTCCTTAAATCGACTTAAAACTAGTTTTTGAAAAAGCAATAAAAAGTTTCAATGATAATCTTACTCAAAAACCTGCAGTTCCTACTTTTCCATTTCCAAACCGGATCTTTTGCATTTAATTTGTATGTTTCTGATTCTGATGGGATACGGGTATTTAAAGTGCCAAACCTAACATCCATTAATTCCTTATTAGACTCAAAATTCTGTTTATGATAACTGCAGTGGATGAAGTATATGGGATATTAAAAGTGTTAAACTTAATATCCATTGATTTCCTGTTAGCCGCAAAAATAATTTTTGAAATATCTCTGAAACCAAAAAGTTCGATGTGCACGGACAGACAAAAATTTTACACTAGCACTGTTTCTTACAGAAGGTTCTAATAATAGGAAGTGATGGCATTTTAAAAAAAGCGTAAAAACCTTTTTCTTGACTTCTCCCCCACCCTCTTTTTTTTTTTTTTGTTAATCTGACGGATGAAAATTTCTGAAGGGATAAGAAGGAGGAAGGGGCCCTTGAACCTTTTAGCGCCTAGGACCCCAAAAGATCTAAGGTCTCCTCTGCCCGTGAATCGGAATGTTCTGGTTCTTTCCACTTTTTGGATTTTCTTCTGAGTAAAAATCCTGCCTCTAATCGGTTTCAATTCTCTGTCTATCGAAAACAAACATCGGTACCTTCGTTAATTCCATGATTCTACCCACCCCCAACTTATAAATTAGCCCTCTTACTTTTTCTGATTAATAGGGCATTTACCCTCTCGTCTTCCATTGAATAGCGTCATGGAGAATATAATAGAATTTATCAGTTGGCAAGGCAGTACGTCTTCCTCCGAGATGTGGTCTCCAACCTAATTCGTCGAAAACTACGAAGCTTGACTACAACTTTACAAACAGATGTACTCACCGTTCGTTATGTGGGTTCAATGAACTTCTACCAGCCTAGTGTGAACATTCTGAAGAGTTTCTGCAGGAAGGAGGCGATGGGTTTTGGCATTAGAACAATTATTTTTGACCTGATACGCAAAGTATCAGGTCAAAAACATGATTCCTTAAAAATCTTTAGAGGTTTAACCATTTGTAATAGATGATTCCTTAAAAAATCTTTAGAGGTTTAACCATTTGTAATAGATGATTCCTTAAAAAATCTTTTCAGAAATTACTTCATCATTCTATCTAAATACATATACATTTCAGAGTTAACTAAGGGACTTTGTGCACTTAAAGAAACGCCACGGGGTTTATCCCATACCACTTCGTTCAACTTCCCCGGAAAACAAGTACATCTGTTGCATAGGATCCACATTAAGGAATCTTGGCTTACAAATGGCGGAACACGAATATTCTCTTCGTTCCACAACTATTTCAACATCACTTACCAGGACTCTGGCGGACAGAGCTTTTTACCCGGACTGTGTGAAAAAAGGAGAACTCTCATTAGAGGGCAATGAGACGACATATAATACAATCAACTATCTGGACATTACTGTTATATTACAAGAGCCCTAATATCTATGATAAACGAAGAGATTTCGATTTTGACATTATTTTTTTAACTGATTGGCACTCCAATATTTCTTGTAGAGTCTTTAGAGGTTTAACCATTTGTAATAGATATGATTTTCAACTGTCTGCCATTACTTGGTTATTCAAAACACTTCTTTCAAAAGACTATCCATTTCGTTTCCTTAAAAAATCTTTTCAGAAATTACTTCATCATTCTATCTAAATACATATACATTTCAGACTTAACTAACCGCATATCCTACAATATTAATAGATTAGCCTGCTAAGTGCTACCGGCGGATCTCTTGTACCCGCTCCTTTTTTCCACACAGCTTTAATTATATTTCTCAGTTCAATACACTTCTAACTTTAACCTTCTCTATTCCAGATGCCGTCCGTTTTTCATTCGAGGTTCAATGTGCTCAAGCTTCCTGTGACGACCGTGTTCTCGATCTGAGAGCGGGTTTGTCTAGGACCACACTTTCAGGTCTATTTGTGTAGTTTGATTGTCTTCAATCACAGTGGCTTAGGGAACACGATGGCTGGTTTTTTGGCGATTCGCGACATTTTGCCATCTACGAAAAGTTACTGCGTACGTGTCGGTGTTCCCCTGATGAGTACGACACTTTGGTTTTTGATTCCTGTTTTGAGTGTTGTTGTAAGTTTTAACTTTTTTAGGTATATTTTATTTTAAGAGGTTTTGGCTTTGTTCTGCGAGGTTTGGGTGGGCATTTGATTTGGGGGGTTACCCTGTTTGTTGTTGTTTGTAAAGGTGCTGAATTAAATCTTTGCTGGACGTTACTTTAGCTTGTCTACAGGTTCATTCGTTTTGTTATTTGGTTTGAACCATTGCTGTTTTTCGTGTTGAGTGTATCTAGGATCCCACGGGGACCGGTTCCGAACATTGGTTCGTTTTTGAGTTTGCTGAAAGGGTTACCTTATATATAATCAGTCAGGATTTGGGTTTACTGCTGTTTAGCGCAACTTGGTTTATAACTCTGATTTTTCTTTGTGGTTTGTTTGGTTCGAATTTGCCTAGAATATTTTAATAATTCCGTATATATATACATACACACTCCCGGACACCGAAATTTACGCTCCTACAAGAAAACATGCTATAACTGAGAAACTTTACAAATAGCTAGAGTGCGTGCTGGTATGCAAATGATCCACGTTTGGTGCGAGTGGGCATGACCTCACCCCTCTGTGGTGGCGCTGCCAGCACGAACCGGCAGCCTTATAAACTAGCGTGTAGTCGATGCCCTATGAAAGCGAAAAGCACCGGCCAACGCAAGACAGATTACAGAGTGAAAAGAATGCCTTGTAGACACCAGAGACGTTGATTTACGCAACTTACGGACTTTGAGAGAAGCTTGATCATCGGGCTGAAAACCGCAAGGTGGTCGGCGAACCGCACAGCCCGCCACGTGGATCGTTCTGACCATACCGTCCGACTGTGTTGGGAGCAGCGAACAGGTGACGGCACTGCCACACGGCGGAGCGGCTCCGAATGGACCAGGATGACTATCGGTAGAGAGGATCGACGGATCGTGCGCCAGGCATGAACGGATCCCATGGGGACCCGGTCCACTATACACGCAGATGTAGCGGCTCCTGTGTGTCCACGAACTATTTCCCGACGCCTCGTGTAAGCGAATCTGCGATCCCAGCACTCCTTACGTGTGCTGCCATTAAAACTGGAACATCGTCGGCTCCGTATGCAGTAGTGCCAGGCCAGAGCGACGTGGAACACCACAGACTGGCGACGTGCCGCTTTGTTTTGGGAACAGATTATAATCGTGTCCAGGGATCCTGGCACAATCCCAACCTCGCTATCGAGTGTTACAACCTCCATGTGGTCTGGGAGCCATCGCCTACGATAGCCGATCAGCTCTAGTAGTGGTATGTGGATCATTGACGGGCCAGCGGTATGTGGATGAGATCCTACGGCTCCATGAGCTCCCATTCCTGGCCGGTATTCCAAGTGCGCTATTCCAGCAGGATAATGCATGCCCCCAGACGGCTCGGGTTGCACAGGACTGCCTACGTCATGTCCAGACACTTCCATGCCCTGTCAGCTTCCCGGACATGAGGAAGCTGACAGGGAATGGAAGTGTCCTGTCAGCTTCCAATCGAGCATGTGTGGGGACAGTTGAAACCCCGGCTGCCGCCGTGCCGCACTATCCGGGATTTGGAGCACACCGTCCAACACATGTGGGCCAGTCTGCCGCAGGACATCAGGCGTCTGCTCGCCTCCATGCTGGACCGTATTGCAGGATGTAACGCCGTACGAGGTGGTGCGACGCGCTATTGAAGATGACCGGATGGCGTGCCACAGATCCCTCTGTAATTGTTCTGCAGCTCTGTTTTCGCATCATATGTATCATTACGTCCATAAAATTTCCGTTCAATCCGATGCTTCCTTCTTGGTGCGCAAATATCATTGTCCGTCCGTGTATATACAATGGAATGCCCTCCACAAAAACATTGAAGTTAGATGCCACTGTTTTGCTTTAAGGCATAGTAATGCCGCCCCCTCCCCCCAAATGCACTTAAACGCCCCTGTATTTTTCTACGGCATAGCTAAGACGTTTTGCGAGTCGCTTCCGCTTTACGCAGCATTTCATTATTGCGTTTTATTTCAGATATGAAAAAAACAATTAGACAAAAAATTTATACTACGCCTGTGGAGAGTTGGTTTGAAGGCGTGTATAGAAGTTCTCAGCGTGAGAAGGATGAAACGAAAATATAAAATAGTATTTCTCTCTGCTTTTGTAATGTATTTCATTTATTTAGCATCGAGTAAGTATAACAAGTATTATTAAAAAAAAATTATTTTCGGATACTCATAAAACTGCTCTGCACTCTTAAATTCTAATTACTTATAACAGATATGTGAGAAAAGCAAGATAAAAAATATAGCTCGTGAAAGCATAATTGTTTGCATTATTTCAGATTCTGTAGAACACAACAATAGCATATGATAACGAAAAGTTTTGTGATGGTCGGTCGGTTAGCAGAAGTTAAATCTATTGTAAGAGTGATAAAAAAAATGAAAAACCGTCTACAGAAAAATTGTACCACACACAATTTCTGGTTGATATTTGACGGCAACGTTTAACGCAATTGGTGATTTCACGATGCTTAAGGTAGACCCACCTAAAATCTTTGCCTTGTATTTCCAATGGGCAAACTTCTGTAGCCATTTTCTTCACAATTTAATGCGTTCTCAAGCATGAAAATTTGAACATTGATAAAAATGATTTCATATTATAGCCTAGTGTACTTAATATTTTTTTAAACTTAATCATAATTATATTAAAAACCAATAACTTTTCCTTTGGTGGTATTGAGACCAGAAAATAGATGGCGCTACGTGTACATGGATGACGTCAGTAGACAAACAAATGTTGGATTGCTTAGTTATGGTTAAATTGTGGAAAATATTAAGTATACTAGGCTATAAAATGATGTTATTTTTATCGATGCTCAAATTTTCATCCTTGGGAACGCTGAATTGTGAAGAAAAAATGGCTACGGAAGTTTGGCCATTGTAAACACAAGGAAAAGATTTTAGGTGGATCCACCATAAAGGAATGGTTTGTAAAATGGAACGTGATTATTTACATTCCACTGTTCATTCTCCAACTGGCAATCTCAAGTTCGGTTGGCTTATTTTTGCATACATTCTGGAATTAGAGAGTAGTATAATGGAGAATTCCGTGAAGAAGAACAATTCATATTGTTTCGTCCCGCATTGTCGTTTCCAAGGTTCCAGCTATGTTTTTCACAAATTAGTATAAACGTTTGTGCCTTGCATTTGAAATCCTTCCAATGAAATGCTACTAACCTAGTAACGTGTTTGAATGAATAATAAACAAGACATATTTTTATTGCATAGTAATAATTTAAAATTCCATAGTTCTACATGCTCTTGATTACAAGTAATTGCTGTTATCCATATAAATTTAAACTCCATTAAGGAACAAAATTTGCAATGTTCTGTCAACAGTCACTTTGACTTTACAGATCCAATTGTTTTGTCTAATTTACAGACGGAAAAAACAAAACTCTAATCTGCCAGTATACCTACTAGTGATGTGGCGGGTGAAGGGGGCACCCAAATGTGACTCCCCTAGAGTTCCATTAATTATTGTTACACCCCTGTGGGTATTACTATATCACTTGTCTGAAAATGTAAAAATAAAAATTACCTGTTACCGTAAAGCATTACTGCTACACAGTACTTACACGTTCCACTTCTGCCTGCTTTACAAAAGCACTCAAAAGACTTAAGAAATTTCACAATTATTTCTGTCTAAAACCCGGTTGATCGAATGAGGCGACGACGTTATTGCGGTGGATTGAATGCAATGCGAAACTAGTGAATTTCTTTTTATCTTTCTTCTCAATTCCACATGAAATGATGTGATCTGCATTAAGAATCACCTCCCCTTCTTTGATGCATCGTGATTTTTTTGTAGCATACACAAATTTCTTTATCTGAAGGATTGAGAGTGTTAAAACCTACATACCACTTTACGGAAACATGTGCGACGTTATCCGTACTAAGAGAAGTTTGTTTACGTTTGCGCAGCGCCCCTATAGTCCATTTAGGTTGCCAATATGTTCTTCCCACTTTAACGAAAAAGATTTCGGATATTATGACACTACGAATAAAAGGCAATTAAAACCTCGTAGTGTTCCTCCGAATCTCAATTTCAAAAAAAAAAAAAAAAAAGGAAAAGGTAGTAGGAGAAACCTGATGACATATTTAGATCGGTAAATTATGAATAAGTTCTACGTTCTTCCCCCAAAGAACAAAACAAACATATATATAATTTTTCTTTTATTTAATGTTACGCATTCATTTAATTTTTAAGCAGACTGTCTTGCGTACGAACCCTAGATTGTTTCCATATTACGTATTTGTCTGGGCTTCTATAAATGTTTTTTTTTTTTATTGGAGGTTTAACCACCACCGTGAGCATCTCAATGGGCTATAAGCAGTCGCCCGTCCCTAATTTAGGGTCACTGTTTCCAGGGAAAGGAGAGAACCAGTGCCGTAAGACAAACACAACATCCATGCCTGAGCGGGATTCGAACCCGGACCCCTTACGGACGAATGATCAGAGGCCAGCGCCTTAGACCACTGCGCCACCGGCTTATAGATGTTTTGATTAGCAAAAAAAAAAAAAAGTTTCTTTTTTTTTTATTGTATATCTAACGACTCCGTTAGCAACTCAACTAGCAGTCACCCATCCAATTTACGGTCACTGGTTCCGAGAAAAGGAGAGTGCTGTAAGACAAACACAACATCCAGGCCTCACCGGGATTCGAACCCTGGCCCATTTTGGACGAATGATCAGAGGCCACTGCGCCACCGGAGCGCCAAAAGAAAAACAAAAAAAAACAAGACAGATGACACCGAATTTTCGGGTGTAATAAGCACGTCTTTTGAATCCGTTTTGACGCAAATTAAATTTATCAAAGCTATTTAAAGTCAATGGAACCGGTATGGAAAACAATAGTATCTGACGGAAGAAAGAAGTTTTTCAATCAGGTTTTTCATCCCTCAGATATTGCTGTAAACGGAATCGTGAGCTTACGCACTCTGGTTGCAGACTTGTGCGTTAAGAAAAACATGAATTTATGTGAGAAACATTTCGCACCGGAAACACTCTCCAACACAGAAAGAATTTTTCAAATCGGACTCTTAGAAACAGAGATATCGACAAAAATGAGGTGTGACTTTACGTCCCCTGGTGGGAAAACTATGCATTATTTTAGTAAGAAATTATTCTCAAAAGGTTTTTTCCATACGAGCGGTATCGGTCCAAGAAAAAAAAATTTATTCGAAATTTCAGGAACCCAGATTTTGCTACAAATACATCAGAAGCAGAAATGAACACTTATGCTCTCTGGTGGCCAAACCATTCTTTACCAAACATTAAGAATTATGTGAAAAATATTTTCCATCAGGTCTTGTATGCGATACAGGAAGAATTTTCTTCAAATCGGAGTTTTAGAAACAGAAATAACGCACAAAACGCAATTTACCTTTGTGCCCCCTAGCGGAAAGTCTATGATTTACTTGAAAATTTTGAATTTATAGGAAAAACATTTAACATCGGAAACAGTATCCAACAAAGAAGGAATTTTTCAAATCGGACTCCTTGAAGTAGAGATATTCACAAAAATAAGATACACATCTACGCCCCCTGGCGTAGAAACCATGCATTATTTCAAGAAGAAAATGTTCCTAAAAGGTTTTTCAACATGAGTAGTATCGGTCAACAAACGACTTTTTTTGCAGTCGAGATTTTAGAAGCTCATATTTTTCTGCAAATACACCAGAAGCGGAAATTAAGACTTCGCCACCTGGTGGCTACACCATTTTTTACAAAAATTAGAAATTATGTGCAAAGGATTTCCCATCAGGAGCTGTATCCGGTGCAGAAAGAATTTTTCAAATCGGAGATTTAGCAGCAGAGATATAGGAGGGAAATAATTTACCTTTACGCGGCGCCACTAGCGGAAAGTCTACGAATTACTTGAAATTTTTGAAATTATATGAAAAACACGTGACACTGAAAACACTTTCCAACAAAGAAGGAATTTTTCAAATCGGACTCCTAGAAGTAGATATATTGACAAAAATAAGATATACATCTACGCCCCCTGGCGGAGAAACCGTGGAATATTTTAAGAAGAAAATATTGCGAAAAGGTTTACCGATGTGAGTGGCATCAGTCCACGAAAGAATTTTTTCAATCGATATTTTAGAAGCTCAGATTTTAAGGTAAATGCATCAGAAGCAAAAATTAACACTTACGCCCCCTGGTGGCCACAGTATTATTTACCAAAAATTTGAAATTATATGCAAAAGATTTTCTATCAGGAGGTGTATCCGCTGAAGAATTTTTTTTTCAAATCGGAGTTTTAGAAGAAGAGTTATCGGGGAAAATGTAATTTACTTTTACGCCCCCTAGCGGAAAATCTATAAGTAATTTGAAAAAGTAACTATATCTAAAATACTCTTCGACATAAATGGAATCGAAAGATAAAATATTATTTTTCAATCGGATGTTTAGAAGCAAATATGTGGAATAAAACGTATTTTTGAATTCGACATTATATGCATTTATGCCCTCTAGCGGCGAAATTGTACATCGTAAAAAAACAACGAAATAATGGATCATCATTCGCATATTTTAAGCTTCCCAATACAAAAATAATTTTTCAAATCGGACTGATAGTTGCAGAGATATCGTGGGTACAGACGGACGGACGGACAAACCGGTAACATAAGCACGACCTTTTTTCACAAAAGACGTGCTAAAAAAAGGTTCTCAAGTTCATGTTTCACCAATGGCTAACAGTAAGAACATGAACATTTAATATGCCATGTACGAGAAATTCTTCATTAAAAACTTCATGATGACTAATGGCGATGTTCTTCTGCATCATGCGAAATAAACATCGAACACAAAATTGTATTTTTATATTCTTTCAACCTTGATTTGTTCTCTTAAGAAATTAATTTCTTCTTTTTCGACCTGTAGCCCTATTAATTCGTTTTCATACACTATGACGTTAAGGTTGTAAAACAGTGTTGCATTCAGAGAGTTTTCTCCGGGGGGTCCTTTGTAAATTTGAGGGGGCTGACACTCGTTGACTGATTACATATACCCTGTCGGAAAGTGAAAAAAGAACACCAAGAAGGAATTGGCGGACGATCATGAAATTTACATATGTTAATGGGGTCGAGTTTACGTAGGTGGGATGTTAATTTCGGGACCAACCGGTGAGCGCTTACGCCACAGCACGGCATAATATGCAAATTATCGTCGGTGGTATTTAAGGAGTACGGCGAAGTGAATGTAATCAGTCGTCGGCGTACGGGCACGTGCGAAGACCCTGAAGAAGCTGCAATGCCTGGACATGGAAGACGTGTACGATTTCAGCAGTTATCGGACTTTGAGCGAGGTCGTCTAGTCGGACTCTGCGAGGCCGGGTGGTCGTATCGTCGTATTGCGGAGCGAATTGGACGGGAAGCATCGGTGGATGGTACGATGGTGGCGTAGATGGTCCGAGGAACATTCCTACACGAGAAGACGTGAAACCGGGAGTCACAGACGGACTGATGAGCGGACCGATCGACGCATAACACGAGCGGCGTTGTCAAGCAGAACATCCACTGCGACGCAAATCCGAGCTGCCGTTGCACCTGAGGTAACTGTGCGAACAATCCGCAACTGTCGACTGGATGCAGGACTACGTGTACGTGTGCCTCTGGCATGTGTACCTCTGACTCCAGCCCACCGTCAGGAACGGCTGCAGTGGTGTCGCCAACGTCTGCACTGGAGAAAGCAATGGCGATCTGCCGTGTTCAGCGATGAAAGCAGATTCTGATTGGGAGCCTCCGATGGCCGTATGCGTGTTCGCAGACGCACAGGGGAGCGCCTCCACCATTCTTGCCTCCGCCAGCGACACACAGGGCCTACACCTGGTCTCCTGGTGTGGGGAGCGATCAGCTATCACTCCCGTACACAACTAGTGTTTGTACCGGGTACGTTAAACAGCACCTCCTACATCAACATCATTCAGCCCGTGGTTGTGCCATTTGTAAGGTCGGTCCATCGTGGTGTTTTCCAGCAAGATAACTCACTCCCACACACGGCACGTGCAACGCAACATGCACTTCAGGGTGTGAGACAACTTCAATGGCCTGCACGTTCACCGGATTTGTCCCCCATTGAGCACGTGTGGAATTTCATGGAACAACGACTTATCTGGTCTCCACGGCCAGCCACGACCATCCCTGATTTACGCGTTCAGGTTGAGGATGCTTGGAACTCAATACTCCAAACTTACATCCAACATCTGTACGACAGACTCCATGCCAGTATTGCACAGTGTGACGCAGTTCATGGTGGTTCAACCTCGTACTAACCATGTTACATGGAAATGTTATTTTTCAGTTTACCAGCAAATACAGCTGTATTTTGCCATAATGTTTTGATCACGTTATCCTCTGTATTCCGTTATTATGCTGTTTAAATTTCGTTGGTATCAGACGTCTCCTTCTTGGTGTTCTTTTTCACTTTCCGCCAGTGTATATATATAATCACATTGTTATTTATATACACAGTGGTGTGTAAAAGTATTGCATCACCTGCGAAAGTTTGGTATTTTTAAGTTTAACTCTTTTTTTAAAACTAATTTTCATAGTTATTTCATCATTTATGCACTGAAGAGCAACGTCACGTGTAGCACGACCTTTCGGCATGATGATTCGTCTCGGCATGGACTCGACAAGACACCGGAAGCGTTGGGAAGCCATACGGATCCACGACCCCTGAACAAGCTCCCACAGTTCACGAAGATTTGATGTAGGGGGGTCAGAGCCTCGAACATCTCTCTCGATGGCATCCCAGATGTGCTCGATGGGATTGAGGTCAGGTGACCTAGCTAGTCAAAGAAGCGAGGTCACGTCGGTGGAGTGTTCATCCAACCATTCGGATACGATTCGGGAGCTGCATTGTCTTGCTGCAGGATGAGGTCCCCAGTGGGATGTTGAAGACGCACAAACGGGAGCAAATGGTCATCCAGGAGTTCCCAGTAACGTTGACCTGTGAGGAAAGATGTCACACGTACCAGGGGTCCCATTTCAGCCCACGTAAGCAGTCTCCAGAGGAGAATGCCACCCACACCAGCGTGAAGAGTACCCTGCTGGCAAGAAGGATCCATCGCTTCATGTGGTTTGCGCCGTACTCGTATCCTGCCATCCGCATGTACCAACGTGGATCTCGACTCATCAGTCCAGGCAACATTTTCCCACATGTCTAGGGTCCAGTGGCGATGTTCTCGCGCCCATGCTAATCTTTGCACCCTGTGATGTGCGGTCGGCAGCGGTACCCTCGTGGGACGATGGCTTCTGTACCCCATAGCGAGGAGATAGTTCTGGATGGTGTGGGTGCTTACACGTTTTTGTGCACCAGCGTTAAATTGCCGAGTGATGACTTGCACTGTGGCCTGTCTATCCGCTGTTACAATGCGAGCTAGCCGATGATGACCCCGCTCATCCACACTATGTTGTCCACGGCAGTTGGCCCTTGCAGGGATGGTTTTACCGGATTCGATGTACTCACGGTGCGCCCGTGACACAGTGGCTCGTGAAAGTCCCAGTGCCTGCACGACTTCCGAGATGGAGTGACCCATTCGTCGGGCCCCGACAATTTGCCCACGACCAAATGCGCTTACATCCTTCGTCTTAATCATACTGCGTCTGACTCTTACTGATTATTACGTCCGATAGGCATTCCATTTGTCATTTTCTTGTAGGACTTCCGTCCACAGTGAGTAGAGTTTATGTCCTAGCCACCTACAGCGAGATCGCCTTTTGGGCAAGACACAGAAACGGAAGGAATGAGAGCAAGTCTAGCGACTTTGACAGAACAGTTTTGTAGTATGATTAGAGTACAGTAGATGGCGCCACCGTACAAGTACGATATTGCACATAGAGGAGTGAGAGAATTTCAGGGTGGGCATAGGAAAGGATACCCATTTAACCAGTGGGTCCAGCCTGGGGGCCGTCACTTAACGTGCTCGTCCGATGCACGGCGGATATTCAGCGATTGTTAGTAAATCACACCATCTCCGAAAGATCAGCCCAGGCTTGAAACTGGGGTCCTTGCATCGATAGTCTGAATGGCTAACCACTAAGCCATCCGTGGCTCCTCTTACTGATTACCGTCGCATCACACCTTATATTGTCGGATTGCGGCATATGTCATGTCGTTTCCGTTTACAGGGCCGCCCACTGCGCTACATTTGCATAACGCCAGCTGTGTCTAATTCAATTGCTCTTCAGTGTATTCCATTAGATGCGAAATTTAATGAAGATTTAAAAAATGTCTTAGTTTTTCTTGTATAGTGGTCGCTTCTTATTGTTATCAGGGTATAATTTGTGTACATTCTCAGTGATGGTTAAAAGTGCGGAGTTGTCCACCGCAGACAGAGTACAAATAGTTGTTCTGCATAAAGAGTGATATTCTTCAAGGAAAATCGTTGAAATAGTGGACTTTAATCAATCTACAGTTATTAGGCTACTGAAGAAAGTAAAAGACACTGCTGATATTAACAATATGTGTCGAAGTAGAAGGCCCAGATCCCCTACAACCAGGCAGGACAGAGTGCTCAGAAAGCTAAGTTTGGCAGACGGAAGGTTCAGTTCACCTGAATTGCTTCAAAGAGGGTCTGAAGTGACTGGTGTTACTGTTAATGCATCTAATGTTAGGAAGAGGCTGCTTCACTATGACTAACGTGGCTGCAAAGGCAGCGTAAACTACTGTGAACTGCAAATTAAAGACAGCGTACACTTCAGTGGGCAAAACAGCATGTCTCATGGACAGCCAAGCAATGGGAAAATGCTATTTTCAGTGATGAATCAGAACTTTGCTTTAATGGGATTCACAGTACGGTTGCCGGTAAACCGCCACACAGGAAAACTGCAACACGTCTTTCAGCAACTTGGAAAATTGCCACACGTCTTTCAGCAACTTGGAAAATTGCCACACGTCTTTCAGCAACTTGGAAAACTGCCACGTCTTTCAGTAACTTGGAAAACTGCAACACAGGAAACCTGCCACATGTTTTTCAGAGGCAGCGAACAAATTGCTGTTCCTCGAGAAACGCTTTGAATGTGTGGTAGTTTTCCAAGTTTCCGAATTATGCATGGCAGTTTTCCAGGGTACTTAACGACGGGAGGAGCTCTTTTGTTTGTCTAAATTTCCATGCCGGTTCATACGCGTTTAGGGCAACTGGCCATAAAATTTCGGAATGGGGGGGGGAGGGATACCAAAATTGCCGTTTCTTGGCCTATATTGAAAATTAAATTGGGAACTCCACACAAATTTCGAGAAAACGTTCTATGTAAGCCAAGCCAGAACTGTACTTTAATTTGAAGAAATAAATTGCCGTGACTTAGTACATTTCTTAAAACTATACAGTGTTCGTGTTAGCAGTGGTAGGTGGGATGGTTCGGTTGATTAAATTATATTAGTTCTGATTTCTTGTTTCATCTGGATTGCTACGATATATCCAAAGCACTACTCCACCTTAAATCACTTACCAGTCACATTTAAAAACACACTTTATTGTTACACAAAAAATAACATGTAGACACGATGATCTCTTCGCTACAAAACTCACGAAAACCTCTCTCTAAGGAGACGAATATGGAAGTGACGCTCTTACGTCATACACACAGTCTCTCCAATGCGATGTGTATCTGATGCCCTCTATTAATCCAAATAGTATGTAAAAGATTGAGAATTACAAAATTTACAACAGTTCGACGAAACAACGGAATTACAACACGACTCATGAAGTATTCAGAAAAGGACGATAAAGTGGGATTTTTTAATAAAGCTGCACTTTTACTTAGGCACTAAATTTTTACATAACATGTCAAGTTTGTAATGTTTTTCTATAACTTTATTAAATCACAGGCCTTACACCTTGGCCTTTTTAACACCTTTTAATCCGCCGACTTCATATTCATAAAGTTTACGTATCAAATCAAGTCAATAGCATTGCGCTTTACTTAGGCACTAAATATAATTTAATAGGCCCTGGGCCTAGGTTCTTTTAACAGTTTTTATTCTACCGATGTCATATATTCACAACGTTTACACACCATGTCAAGTTAATAATATTGCGCATCATGTTAAGTTAATAATATCGCACTAAATATTATTTCATAGGCCTAGGCCCTTTACAGTTTTTATTCTGACTGTGCCATATTCGTAACGTTTACAAATCGGTACAAGTTAATATACTGCGGTTATTAAAATTTTCTAAAAAGGACTAGGGCCTATGAATTATATTTAGTGCTTAAGTTAAAGGACAATGCTATTAACTTGATTTGATGTGCAAACGTTGTGAATATCACATTGGAGGAATAAAAACTGGTAAAAGGCCTACGCCGAGGGCCTGTGAATTAATATTTCGTTCTTAAGTAAAAGCGCAATGTTATTAACTTGAGATGATATGTAAACGTTATGAATATGAACATCGGTAGAATAAAAACTGTAAAACGAGCCTAGGCCTAGGGCCTAGAATTAATATTTAATGCCTAAGTAAAAGCGCAATGCTATTGACTTGATTTGATACGTCAACGTTATGAATATGAAGTCGGCGGATTAAAAGCTGTTTAAAAGGCCAAGGTGTAGGGCCCATGATTTAATTAAGTTATAGAAAAACATTACAAACTTGACATGTTATGTACACATTTAGTGTAAGTAAAAGTGCAGCGTTATTAAAATATCCCACCTTATCGTCCTTTTCTGAACACAGCAATTCTCGCTTGGCTTACATAGAACGTTTTCTCGAAATTTGTTTGGAGTTCCCAATTCAATTGTCAATATAGGCCAACAAACGACAATCTTCATCTCTCCGCCCCCCCCCTCGTTGAACTTCTGTGGCCAGGTGCCCTAAGTGTGAAGAAATTCAGACAAACAAAAGAGCTCCTTCCCCGTCGTTAGGCACCTTGGAAAACTGTCACACATTCAAAGTGTTCCTCGGAGGAACAGCAATTTGTGTCCGGCCCATTAATGAAAAGTGTGCGGCAGCTTTCCTGTGTGGCAGTTTTCCTGTGGCGGTTTTCCAATGTGTGGCAGTTTTCCTGCGTGGCGGTTTTCCGGCAACCCTTGATTGACCATCACAATCACAGGATTTAAACCCGATCGAAAATTTGTGGTTCAAAGTGTCATATGAACTATCGAAAAAGAAGCCAACAACCAAAATTCAACTCACTGAAGATGTAATTCAAATTTGGAACCGTATTGTTCAACCTAATTTTTGCAAAACCTTGTTCATAGTATGCCTGCATGATGGAAAGTTGTGATTGAAGGCAAAAGCTGGGCAACAAAATATTAGGTACACTTTATATTTTTGCTTCATTATATTTCTGTATTTAAATGTCATTTCATTCCTTATGAATTACAAAAACGATTTATTGCGGTAACCCTAAGTATTAGATAAATGATCCTTTTCATAATAATTTCGCCTTGGTCATGATTTTTGTAATGTTTCTTAAGAAGAGAAGTAGCTACGGAAAAATCTAAGACATTTTTGAAATTTCCATTAAATTTCACATCTAATGACATATAAACGATGAAATAACGATGAAAATTAGTTAGTTGAAAAAAGAGTTAAACTTAAAAATTCACGGTTTTTGCAGGTGATGCAATAATTTGCACACCACTGTACATTAATACATACAGGGTGTTCGTAAACTGGTTTGACAGAAGAAGAGGGGTGATAGTACCCATCAAGACGAACAATATTTACAATGGAACCTAGGGTCGCATTCCACTCTGAGTGTCAGAAAAGAGTAACTTCGAAATACGTCCAACAAGCACAAATCGTCACCTCAGACGTCATTTCTTTCGTGCCGGAGAAGTAGCACATCGCCTAAACATCACCGTCAAGCATTTACCGTATACAAATTGCCAGAGAAAAGACGCAGCATCGACAGTTGCAGCTTATCAAGGTGCAGTAGACACTTCCTGAATGCCACATATCCCGCATGATGGATTGGACGTGGCGAACCTGTGGCATGGATTCCACGCACACCGGACTTAAACTCACTGGACTTCTTCTTCTGGGGGCACATGAAATCATTGGTGTACGAGACGCCTGTGGACTCCGTGGAAGATCTCGTCGCGAGAATCGTTGTTGCAGCGGACAGGATAAACACGACACCAGGAGTCTTCGAGAGGGTGCGCCAGTCTTTCATTCGCCGGTGTGAATTGTGCAACGGCACCTGTGGCCGCCACTTTGAGCATCTACTTTGAGTCTGTCCCTGATCTCCATAAATGGGATTGTGCAACTTATGATGTCGTTAATTCTCTTTCTTTGCACTGTTGAAAGTTCAACTTGGACATCTAACTTTACTCTTTTCACACATTCAGAGTGGAATGCGACCCTAGGTTCCATTGTAAATATTGTTGGTCTTGATGGGTACTATCACCCCTCTTCTTTTGTCAAAACAGACGAACACATTGTACAACAAAATTTTGAATAGAGTATAAAAATTTTCTTATGCTCGTATATCGCGAATACAAATTCCAAGAAATCTACACATACAAGTTTTTAAATATGTTATAGTCTATTAATACCTTCACTTCAATTCAGTAATGCACCACGGATTTCACCATAGGGTGATGTAAAATATTGAGGACGTTGCTGCTAGTAAAGCAATGCTGTGCTAGAGAAAATCCTCTCCCAAATATTAGGATTGGTAAAAATGTCCCTGCCTTACTACATGTGTGTTTCTGATTATTAAGGAATTATTACAGTGTTACCTGAAAACGTAGGGTGTAAACCGTCCTCCTACCACTTGATTTCAGCCTCTTTAGATTAGCACATAGTAGTAAAAAAAAAAAAAACCCCAAAAAACTAACTGTTTCGATGGCAGTTTGAGGTGCCTCAATTTTTTTGATTTTTTTTTGTCACAGAGTAAACAAGAAAACCAGATATCAAGAAAAGTAAACAAGAAAATCCTCCACCGCTAGGAAAAAATAATAAAGCGTTCTATGGGAACAATTTCTAATAATTTGCAGTTATTCAAAATTAGGCAGCAAATGTTTTGTTCCATTGGAAGCACTAACGTCACGTTAGCTACGCTGAGGCTTAACGTGTACATGGAAATTCGGCACCCAGAAGACTGAAATAAATCTGAATGCCAGCTTCCAAAATATGATGATGTATCGCAGTGCAAATAGCATGTTGTTGGTGATTACAACAAATCCACACTAAACTTAACTGCCAAAAAAAAAAAAAAAACGCTTTAAAATTAAAAAAAATTACATTACAAAATTGTGAAACAATATCTGGTTTTCTTGTTTGCTCCTCTTGCATATAGAAACAAGATGATCAACTGTGCGCGTGCGCGCGTGTGTGTTTTTCTACTCTCTGCCTTTTTATTTGGAGAAAGTATTACGCTTTTTTTTGTTGTTGTTGTTGTTGTTGTTGAAGTACTGTATATATTAGTGGCTGCATTGACTCGTCGGATTTAGAAAACGTAAGTATACATACATACATGCTGATGGCACTTTTTTTGTTTTAGTGTTAAAAACACAGAAATTAATTTAAAACTTTACGTAGCCATAATGCTACTGAGACATTAAACGTTTAAAACTTTACGTAGCCATAATACTACTGAGACATTAAACGTATTCAAAAGATTTTTATCGTAAATGTGCAAAAAAAAAAAAAATCGACATTAGAGGTGTGATAATTCGCACTGTGTATTAAATCAATGAATAAGAAAAATAAAAAATAAAACTATGATGTATTACCAGTCACAGAAGCCGGATCCGGTGAGGTTTTTGGGCATACTGATTTACCACACGTTCAAAAAAGTTGTTGTCAGGGTTTGAAAACTCTCCTATGCTTGAAATCATACAATAATTCAACGTTTCTTTTCAAAGTTTAATCCTCAATTTGTTCATAATTCGATTCATAGAACTGAAACTCCTTTCAACTCCCGCAGTTGATATTGGAATGCATAGTATAATTTCGGCCACTCGACGAAGGCTGATGTAACCAATTGATGTTGACATCAACAAGGACAGGAGGTTTTTTCTTCTCTTTGTCTCTCGGATTCGGGCATTGCCCTGATGTAATGTTTGAATGATTTAGCATCTGCTATAACATCATCACTTTTAATATCACTTATGCGTTCACACAAGTCCTGAATATCTTCATTTGTTATGTTTTCAAATTGTGACAAACTGGGAAAGAAAGCCGAACCCTTAATTAAACTCATTGCTCCATCATTGAACCTATCGCTTATTTGCTTTTTATTTGCTGAATCATTCAGTTCAGAAATTTTCCAACATCTTTTAATGTCGTTTCTTCTGCTTCATATGTAGTAAGGGCAGAAACAGATATGCACTTCGTCAGAAAAGATGCCATCTGAGTACGAAGGGAACTGTTCGTATCGTCATTGGTGCAGTAGGAGTAAATTTCCTTCAAGTGATCAGTACTTCCTTTTATTAATCTAGGAAGGTTTGAAAGAGGGGTTCTGTAGCTGCTGGCTTAAATTGTTGACTGCATTCGTAGCTTCGTCTAAAATGAAGAGTGATCGAGCGAAGCTAGAATTCCTCATCTCAAGCAGAATACCACCAGCCAGAGAAGCAAGGTCAGCCCCATCTAAGTGTATATGTTCACAGGCGACCATAATCGAAGAATAAGATAACTGATCTGATCTGATCATATGTAGAGGATTTTAGGAAGGGAGTGTCTGACCCCAGGTCTTAAACAACCCTTAGAAATAGGAAGCTAGGAGATTTGGGCTAGAGTGCCAGATAGGAAAGTGACACGGAAGCGAAGTAGAAAGGAGGAGGAGGAATACGCCCTTATTTATTACCGGGGGCCAGTACCCGGGGTCCGACGGCTTAACGTGCCCATCCGACGCATATTTAGTGGATCGAGCGTTCGTACCTGCTTGGGATCGAACCTGAGGTCCTTTCCATGGCAGTCACGAACGTTGACCACTAGGCCACCCGCGGCCCATTAAGATAACTTAACAGCATGGGTAATCTTATAATGTGACAGCCATCTCACGTCACTCGCTTCAGGAATTTTAAGCTGGGGGTCGCTCATGGGCGGCGGAAAGTAGGGGGCGGGGGTCCGGAGCCCCTCTGGAATTTTATGGTCCCCACACTGAGGGGGACCACCCAGGAAACATCTTTAAAATATGTGGTTCGCATATAATTTACATTTTTTTTAACAGTTTCCTGAATACCACCACCATACTTCGCAGTTTTTTGGAAAATTCTTTATGTACACTTTTGAAAATTGATTTCGCACAAATAATACTCAAAAGTTAATTCAATGCTCTGTTTTTCTCCTTAAAAAAGATCGTCAAAGAATTCTTTAAATTTCTTTAAACCAATAACCAAGGCAAAGAATAACCAGGGCTCTTTCTTTTTTTGTGAGTTCTTTCTTTTTTTTACACCGAGTTCGAACGTGTCTTACTCGAGATCAGAAAACTTGTTAAATATTTACATCTGAGAAATAAATAACTGAACAAATGAACTCGAACTCAAATTAAGCAGTGAGTATACTACTTGTCGTGCACAGATCTTTCTTGGTGTTTTGTCACACAGAAGATAAACGATTCAGGACGAATGTGTGTGGGTTATCGGCCGATGATATTGCTAGAAAACCTGTTCGTGTTTGAGCAACTGTACTATTAGATATAAAATCAAGGGGCAGGAAAAGATCCCAGAACAAGACCACGCGAAAGTTGGAGCAGAGACATTAATGTCTATCCAGCAGTGGATTGAAAATTGTTAATGATGATGATATGAACGAGTATATACTCATCTGCCAACATTGTTTTATTTCTCTCTCTCTCTCTCTCTCTCTTTTTTTTTTTACTTTTTTAAATTGTTTTTGCTGTCGGCAAAGTTGGACCCCCACTGAAAATATTAGGTTCCGCCGCCCATGGGGTCGCTCACTGCTGTCTGAATTTGGTGAAGGATGCTTTCCCTTTTAGGAGACTGGTGAAATAGTTTATAAATATCCTTAAGCACATGGAAACACTCTTTTGACCTTTGGATGTTTATTTCGCGCAGATGTCACAGCCAATGATAAAACGTGTGCTCTAAAATGCACGTGCGGTAATTCTTTTCCCGCTTTAGTTGACAAACGCTTCCTAACACCTGAAATACTTCCTGTAAAATTCGCTGCGCCATCGAAACCAAGTGCAACCAAATTATCATACTTCAAATTCTTCTTCTGTAGTTCGTTATCTATGGCCGAGGCAATACTTTCAGCCTTTGTGTCTTTCAACTTAACCAGCGAATGGAACGTTTCAACTGGCTTATTCTCAGAAACTTAACGTACACATATGGAAAGTTCAGACTGATTATTGATATTGGTGGATTCATCAGCCATAAGTACAAATTTTCTATTGTAATTTTTTTTTCTTTGACTTGCTGCACTATGACTTCTCCAGTAGCAATCAAGAGTTCAATGGATGTCGCACTGCTTGTGTACGTAGAACGGCTGTTCTGCATTCCCACCCATTTTTATAAGTTGGGGCTTACTTTTAAAAGAAGTGTTTGTGCAAGTGGCTCATACTTGGTTGTGCGTGCTAATTCACGTTTACACAAAAAGTAAACACCTCGGGCAAGTATCATCATGGACTCCCTATTATATTTTAATTGTTCTTCACTCTGATTCAGTATCTGATTATGAATTGGATTGTATTTTGTACTTTCACTCATTCGCTGCAATTCGATACTTCTTAGATGGTGAGAAGCTTTAGAATGTTTTTTTTTTAATTTGCCATGTTGTCCTAAAGCTTTCTTGTATAGTGTAAAAGGAAGTGTTATGAATACTCCTCCAGACTTTTGTAGAGCCGCCGAATCATTTTTTGCAAATATTTCACATACTTTGCAAAATGCTCCACTCCTCACTCTGTCGAAATATAACCATGAATATTCTTTTTCCCAAGTTTTATTATAACCACGATTATCCTTTTTGGATGAAATCAAATCATCACATTTGGTTAAAGATCCTGAAACTAGAACGGTCTCTGTCGATTCCTTTTTTCCCCTCCTCTTTTCTTTTCTTCTCTTGCGGTTGCTGTGCACTACATTTTGTGCTACTAAAGTACAAAACAATCTGTCTTTGAGACATGGCACTTGATCGTTTTGAAAGAAAAAAACTCAAAACATATCTGGCATATGATGACTAGGAATTTTCTAGGTGGGAGCACGCGCTGTGCCACGGTTTGGTATTGATCCCAAAGATTCGCAGTCACAACTTAATGCAATAGTCATATATCGCAGAAGGCCGATTCACTTTTACATGACAATTTGAATCTTACAAGTATTGCAACTGCCCAGTTTGAAAGAAAGTCTTTATAGACTAAGAGAAAATGTCGCAGTTCCTTCGGCAATCAGCCACCGATGCTTTAGGGGTAAAGGAGATGCGATATTTGTAAAACAGAGGAAGGAAGATTCCCATGGTTGGTGTCTGGTGACATCTCTCTTTACTTGCAACTTTTACGAAATACAGCTACACTCCTGGCCACCCAAAATGCAACACCAAGAAGGAAGCATCCGATTGGCCAGAAATTCGCAGTATGAGTCGCCCGCGAGAGGACATGCAAACAATTAGCATTGCAGGGCATATGCAAATCTTGTGCGCTCGGCACGCCACCGAAAAGCACTATAAGAAGGGTGCACAGAAGGCGGGGTGTAAGTAGTGGAAGTGTGTTGTGCTGCCGGACCTGTGCGTGGGAAGCTTCCTCATGCCTCGTTGCAGAATACGGCAGTCATTCCAGCACGTTTCGGAGTTCAACAGAGGACGAATAGTGGCTTATCGCGACAGCGGTTTATCGTACCGAGACATCGGCGCCCGTGTGGGACGACATCCAGCCACAGTGAGGCGATTATGGATTCGATGGGTGCAGGAGGGACGGATGGACTGACGTGAGCGATTTTCGCAACCGCGGCACACCACCGAACGAGAGGACCGGCATTTTGTGCGGCGGGCATTGACGGCTCGCACCGCCACATCACGAACGTTAGCGCAGGAATTAGGGTGTGTTGCGCAACAACCTGTCAGCACGTACCGTTCGACGTCGTCTGCAGGAGCGGGGACTTGTCGCACGGCGCCCATTGCTCCGATTACCATTGACGTTACACCACCGGCGAGTGCGGCGGTAGTGGGCCGTTGAACGAAGAACCTGGACTACGGAATGGCACGACATTGTCTTCTCCGACGAATCCCGCTTCTGCCTGCAACACCACGATGGTCGGATCCGCGTGTGGCTGCACCGCGGCGAGAGACTGCATGACGCCTGAATTATGCATCACCATACCGGTCCGTCTCCTGGCGTTATGGTTTGGGGCACAATTGGATATGACACCCGCACCTCTCTGGTACGCATCGCCGGTACACTCAACAGCCACCGCTACATCTCCGACATTTTGGAGCCTGTAGTCCTCCCTTACCTGCAGGACCTGCCAGCGGCCACGTTTCAACAGGACAATGCGCGCCCGCGAGTGGCACGCATCGTGCAACAATTCTTCACGGCCCACCAGGTGTCACTGCTGCCGTGGCCTGCCTGTTCTCCCGATATGTCGCCCATCGAACACGTCTGGTCGCCGATCGGCAACCGAGTGTCCCGGCAAGCACCACCCACGGCTACGCCTCATGAACTGTGGCAACGTGTGGAAGCAGCCTGGACCGACACACCCCCAAGCCCACATCCAAAGCCTCTTTCGTTCGATGCCGCGGCGTGTAGCGGCCGTTATTGCCAGCCATGGGGGCCACACGAACTATTGATGTCTGCGTGTTCCGCAAGTCGCACGGGCCTGTAAGCTCAATCGTTTCATCTTTGTATCTGTTGTTATGTGTCCAGTAAATCTGGCTTTTCTATCTCGTGTCCTTCTTGGTGATGCATTTTGGGTGGCCAGCAGTGTATAAAGAGGGGGAGGGAGTCAGTTAGAACACACACTGCAGAGAACCCACTGCTACGCTTTCGGAGAACCTGATATGCATTGCTCGCTTGACGGTGCCAATTACCCTGCTCCTCTCCCCCATCCAGTGCCCATTTATTGCTTTGTTCTACTGGGAGCCTGAAGGGTCTATTTCACATTTCATCTCAGCCAGGAACCAGCGAATGCCCTCTGATAAAATACGAGTTTCATGATTCGCGTATCATAGGCAGGAACGAATTAGTTTTTATTGCGGAAGTAGTCTGACTTGTCAGTCCTTTAAAAATTGCTCCTTCAGCGAACACTCTTTAATGTTTTGTTAAAGGATGATACAAATTTCAGACTGGAATGCATGTAGATGTGTTTTTTATTATTATATCTTCTCTCATTTTCTCTTAATATTTTTTAAATTAATTTCTCCAAATACTCAGCTAAACGAAAATAATTAGACTAAATATAAGGGGAAATCACCCAAAAACCTACGGGGAGGGGGCGTTCATGGATTTTCGGGGGGGGGCTAAGCACTCCCGAGAAGATGCCTGAATACATACTGTTGTAAAAATTGGCCAACAGTAAGAGATGATTAAATAGCAACAACATTGAATCAACAGCCATGTTGGTCCGCAAAAATCCACTTCTGACGTCACATGAACAAGGTACTTCATCTCTACGGCGTATTCAGAAAGGTTAAGCCGATTTCCATCAATAATAAATTTGAAAAGCTCTGGACGCGACTTTTTCCTGTTTTTCTTTTTTACGCTTTCCAACCGTAGGCTGAAGAAGCGTATATGCTTCAGCTTTGTCCGTCTGTGCGCACGATAACTTGCGTAAAAATGGTTCGATTTCGATGAAATTTTAGTATGTCGTAGGGGACCACCTGGGGACGAACCTTATTGAAAATGAGTGAAGTGGGATCAAAGGTCAGGACATAGGAGCGGATGCATTCCATTGCCCTTATGCTTCATAACTTCCGTAAAAATGGTTCGATTTCGATGAAAGTTTAGTATATGGTAGAGGACCACCTGGCGACGAAACCTTTTGAAAATGGGTGAAATAGGGTCAAAGGTCAGGACATAGGATCGGGATCCATTTCATCGCTTTTATGAGTTATAACTTACGTAAAAATGTTTCGATTGAGATCGTCAATTATCATGTTGTTCCGGAAGTATACTTTACCGGTTCTGTTGAATATCATCGAAATGGGATCAAAGGTCAGGTCATAGGAGCGAGATTTATTCCACAACCATTATCCTCATAAGTTCAGTAATGATTTCTGGTATGTTGGAAAGCGTATCATAATCAATGCATTGCATGATTTTACTAACTTGTTATATTTATTTTACACTGTGGAAACACAACTACAACAAACTGGTTTTAGGAGACGTATTATCGTGAATTGGTCGCTGGAGAGGCTTAGAGGTTAAAATGGGGTGTAAATGAATGCTTCGAGGAAAACTTAACAAAACACCCAGATTTACGCGAAATCAGCCACAGAAGAGAATATTTGTGGGAACCGGATATGTTACCGAGACTTCCGCAGCTGTTGAAGACATTACGGCTGCTACAGCGAAAATCAACCGAAGCCACGTTCGGCTTGGAAACTGTCTGCCACAGTCAAAGCGCATCAATAGGCACTAAACAAGTCTATTGCTGATGTTCAATCCAAGTGAGCCTTCAATTCCTTCCAGGATTCTCGGCTAACTGAAGCCCAGTCTTTTAACAAAGCTAAAAATGACACACTTGCATTATTTCAGGAAATACAACGGCTGGACATTTTTCTCAAAGCAGATAATTTTGATACAATAGCGGCGAACTGCATCTGCCACCATGCAAAAAACGCTGTCCCCTGATAATATCAGATGCATCCTTATCTGTCACCCAGAGATTCTTTCTCCGGGTCCTAGGTCATATTCTGCAACTGTTTCTGAGTCTTCTTACTCTACCACTACATCTGGAGTCTCAAATCCTACTGGTACTCGACCGGATACAAGCAAAAAGCAGGACTCTCAGACTGTAGCTCTAAATAAATGACTGTAGTTCCAAATAAATCGGCTCCAGTTCAAAGACCACCACCAGCATCTCGTCCGCAGGGACCTTCTACCTCAACTGGGAAACCTGCTGAACAGAGATTCTTCGAATTCATTTTAAAAGGCCTCCCCCTCCTGTCATAACAGATGAGGACTGCATTGTCTTAATTCTCTAAAGGCTGAGGGCGTTCTTGCACTGGAGACTTTCGAATGCGTCACCCGGCCAGCCAGAGACTTACGGGGCACTTTATGTTGTACTACCCCGCAAATTTCTAAGCTCTTGGGTTACCACATAGTACCGCAGAAATTTGTAAAAGCAGTCTGGGAACGTAACTCCAGGATACAAACAGCTTCAACATCAGTACCTTCTGTTCCCAGGACAACTAGAAGGGATCCTCCTTTTGCAAAAATATCTCCGTCGCCATCACTCGATGAGGATGAAATCGATGCTGCGTTTGCGAAGCTAAAAAAGCTACTATCTCATAGTAAACGCCAGCGTCAGGGTGTTTACTGCCTTCTTGCATTGCACACCATAAAGCCCCTTGCTTGTATGTAACACCTCAATTGGTGCCACTATTCCCTGGTGCTTAGGAGGTGTGGGGGAGCAATGACCTTTTGGCTTTTTTCTTTTGCCTAATCCCTTGCAAAATTGGTTTGGTGTTTCTAGTAATTTTGTTTGCGTTTTTCAGGCTTTCACTTTTATTTATTTGAGACCTGAGCTCTCAATCTAAATTTCCTCTTCGGTCTGAGAGCGAATTCACTAGAGCCAACTCTCAAGCCCACTTATTTAAAATGTATTTATTTATATTGGGGGCGGGGGGGGGGGGGTTCTCTTAGGATTTGTTCATAGGATGGAAGGGTCGCCATATATTTTTTTTTCTCTACTAGGTGAAAGCCCGTTAATAATGACGGGATAAGATATGTAGAGTATTTTTTTAAATCATTCACGTATGCCGGAGGAAAACGCCGAATTTTAAAAGCGTCGCTACGTTAGTAAGCTTTACGTCATTACCAATTTGATAGTAGCCTGTCCTTTCACCCAGTGAGAAGAGAGCGCTAAAAATAGCTGCGTCATCAGAGCAGCAGGTCACGAGACCAGAATTTCCATGTGTGGTTACCGCTGAAGACAAAGGAAGCCGTTCGTTCCTTTCAGACTTTAAAAAGGCTTAAAAATCAGAAAATTATTTTTTCTTATTTTTTTTTTTTAAAGAGTGATGATAATTGTGAGTTTATGCTGTAAAAATTGCAATGCGTTATGATTTATAATTTGCCCTATATCCGTTCTTTAAAATTGATCCCATCGCGAAATAGAGAATTTTGTGAAATTTAATTTCTCGTAAACTAAATCGAAATTCAAAAAAAAAAAAAAAAAAAGGGCGACGGGATGCAAAAATTTGGCCATCGGATGGCCCTACATGCTTACAAAGGTTCGTGGTTCTGTTGCTGTTAATGTGTCCGGAACATGAAGTGATAACATTTTTTTTGCTTACCTTAACTTTGAAATACAATAGCTCTTGAAGTATCGCCAGAATCGAAAAACGGTTTATTTCAGCGTATTCTCCAAACAATTCTCCACAAACGATGTAAATTTCATATTTTTGTGTTCAATACTTTTTGCGCTGCGAGCTATGAAAGCACAAGTGTCGCGAAATTTCAAAAACATCGGCGGCGGCAGTTACTTCTTTATTAGAACAGATAAATTTTATCTAAAGTCCCTTGCAAATTCAATTTCAAACAAGTCTTATATGTATCAATAACTATGTGACGAATAGCAAAAGAAACCAGTCATACAAGAGAATATTCGTGTGAACTGGGTATGTAATCAAAACTTTCGTTTTGTGCTCGGACTCTCGCTGACACAGATCCAGTGAAATACAGGGTGTGTTTCAAGTCTTTCCCTGATTGCGATAAATCGTATAAAATGAACCATGCTCGTTAGACACATACGGTTTTCCAATATAGCTTACACGAAATTCAGAGTTTTTCCCCTGGTCATCAGTATATCTCAACGTGGGCTCCTTTTATTACACGGAGGACATCCAGTCGGTACTCTATCTCTTTCCATGTCTGGTGCAACATGCCATCTGTTATGGCCGTAAACGCTTGTTATTCTTCCCTTCAAAGTGTTAATACCTGCAACTGGTGTTGCATAAACTTGATCCTTAATGTAGCCCCATAAAAAGAAGTCAATGTCTGGGGGATCTTGGTGACCATGGTATGGGACCATCTCTGCCTATTCATCTGTTAGGGAATTTGTCATTTAAGAATTGACGGACAGGTACACCACAGTGCGGGGGCGCACCGTCCTGCTGGAACATTACCTATGGTTGCAGCTCTTCCAATTGAGGTGCAACATACAGCTGCATCATGTTGAGGTAAATACCCTGCGTAATAGTGGGCTCAATATAAAAGAACGCTCCAGTTACTTTGTTGTGCATTAGTCCGCACCAAACATTGATTTTAGGGCTATCCCTCTGTTTCTCCCAAACCACATGTGGGTTCTCTGAACCCAGGATACGGGCATTATGCGTGTTCCCTTTACCTGAGGTAAGAAATGTTTATTCGTTTGAAAAACAAATCTGCTTCAGGTAATCATTATCTTCGTCCATTCGTTCAAGAATATCCATAGCGAATGTCACGTCTGGGTCCATCATTAGGTTCCAAAGCTTGAACAATTTGCAATTCGTATGCAAAAAAAAAAAAAAAAAAACGAAACCGCTTTCTTAAAATGCGGTGCACTGTTTTCATAGGTATTCCCAGTTCACTTGAGGCATGACGAATTGATTTCCTCGGGTTTCGCACGAATGCATCACGCAAGGCGTCGATAGTTTCCTCACTAATAAAAGGTCTTCCACTTCTTGCACGGTCACCGACACTGCCCGACTGTTTAAACTTTTGACAACAGTTCCTAATGCTCTTCACATCAGGCGGAGCTCTATCATACTCCCGCCTAAGCTTCCGCTGCACTGAAATTTCAGATTTGGTTTCATGAAACCAGAGAACACAATTAGCCTTCTCCTGCATAGACTCCATTTCGCCAACTGACGCTTTCAGCAACAAACTACGCTGAAGACGTGCAGCGCCACCTATTCTTCCAAAAGTACAAAAAACTTGAGAATATGACCCAATCAATGCAACAAACCGCGTATAGCTAACTAGCTCGGTTCATTTTAAACGATTTATCGTAATCAGGGAAAGACTTTAGACACACCCTGTACTACTCCCTCTAGACGGGCGATTCGGGCAGCCGTGGTCGTAGCAACGGGCGTTTTGGGCAGTATAGTCGTTAAAGGGTTAGATCCCAAACAAATATACCTCGGGTGAACTACATATATTACCTACTGCACATTATCAAGCTGATCTGAAACGCTGCTGCCGAACACGAAAATTTCCGTTGGTTTAACCCATAGGACCGAACAAGACGAATCAACACCGCACGCGACTAAGAATACGTAGGAGGTTCTCCAGCAACACTTTCCGAGTCGTCTGATTTCTAGCGTGTCAAATGAGCCATAGCTTCTAATTCACTAGAACTTACCCAGCCAGTGAAGAATTCATAAGCAACAGAAGACCCAGTGCCTTTAGTTATTGATCAACATCAGACGACGTGTGATGAAGACTATACTTGGGTGCACCCCAAAAAAGGTCTGACAATCTTCGTCTAGGATATGAAATGCATTCGTAACGCCCTCTCTATTTGGAGCATGCGCTATCTGATTTCTGCAGATGTGTACTTTTATATATTCTGTTTAACCAAGGCCACGACATTAGAGTGAATATGTAGTTTCCTCCGTTTGTGACGTCACCCTCATGTTACACGGCTTGATACGTCCGTGTCGTGTGACGTCAAACACGAGAGCGTTGGAAACCAATCGGAAGCCTTGGTTTATTTAAGCTAGGGCGAATCTACATTTATTCTGGGATGTGAGAGGTAAAACCTACGTATACAGTGGTGTGCAAAGGTACTGCATCACCTGCAAAAACCGTGAATTTTTAAGCTTTTAATCCTTTTTTTAGCTAACTAATTTTCATAGTTATTTCATTATTTATGTCATTAGATGCGAAATTTAATGGATATTTAAAAAATGTCTTAATTTTTCCTGTAGCTACTTCTGTTCTTAAAATACATCACAAAAATTATGACCTAATCGAAGTTATTATGTAAAGGATCATTTATCCAATATTTAGGTTTACAGCGATAAATCGTTTTTGTAATTCATAAGGAGTGAAATAACATTTAAATACAGAAATAAAATGAAGCGAAATTATAAAATGTACCTAATATCTCGTTGCCCAGTCTTTAGTTTTAATCACGGCTTTGCATCTTGCTGGCATACTGTGAACAAGATTTTGTAAAAGATTGGGTTGAATAATAAGATTCCAAATTTGAATTAAATCTTCAGTGAGTTGAATATCGGTTGCTGGATAGTTCATAGGACACTTTAAACCACAGATTTTCGATCGCGTTTAAGTTCGGTGACTGTGGTGGTCCATCACGATGCTGAACATTTTCTTCTTTCTTCTTCTCTTCTTCTTTATTGGAGGTTTAACGACCACCGTGAGCAACTCAATGGGCTATAAGCAGTCGCCCGTCCCTAATTTAGGGTCACTGGTTCCAGGGAAGGGAGAGAGCCAGTGCCGTAAGACAAACACAACATCCATGCCTCACCGGGATTCGAACCCAGACCCCTTTCGGACGAATGATCAGAGGCCATCGCTTAGACCACTGCGCCACCGGGGCGGCCATTTTTTTCTTTCTTGAAACCACTTTTTCACTGCTTTAGCATGATGACAGGGAGCATTGTCACCTTGAAAAATAAAATTCCCGTCGCAGTTTTCTAGATGATGGCAGCAGCATCTTGTTTTCTAATATCCAGATGTGTTTCTCGACATTTACCGTGCCAGCGCCTATATGGAGGTTCCCAACTATATGTGCACACACGCAGCTCCAAACCATGACCTTCACCAGATGCTTAACAGTAGTCATAAAGCAACTTGGTTGGAATTCTTCATTCTTGAATCTCCTTACATTGGCACCACTCTGATACCCATTAAGGCAAAATTCTGATTCGTCACTGAAAAGAACATTTTCCCATTGCTTGGTTGTCCGTGAGGCATGCTGTTTTGTCCGCTGTCTTTGATCTGCAGTTGCCCCTGCAGCCACGTAAGTCATAGTGAAGCAGCATCCTCCTAACAGTAAATGTACTAACAGTAACATCATAACTTCAGACCATTTCTGAAGCAGTTCAAGTGAATTGAGCATCCTATCTGCCAAGCTTAGCTTTCTGAGCGGTCTGTCTCCTGCCTGGTTATAGTGGATCTGGGCCATCCACTGCGACGCACATTTTTAATATCACCCGTGTCTTTTACCTTCTTCTGTAGCCTAATAACTGTAGATTGATTATAGCCCACTCTTTCTGCGATTTGCCTTGAAGAGTATTCCTCTACATGCAGAACTATTTTTACTCTGTCCGCTGTGGACACTTCCGCAGTTTTAACTATTATTGAGAATGTACACAAATGACACCCTAATAACAAGAAGCGACCACTACAATGCTCTTAGCTCTGCGTCAACCCTTAAAAAGGCTGGAGTAGGAATAGGATAGCATTAAGAAGCAGCAAATCAGGTAAAAGAATGTCTGTGATTGGCTGTAACAACTATTGCGCAGCTAAAGTGAATTTCAATGTGTTTGTCAAACCCCATATTTTACGTCATATCTTAAAAACAGAAGTAGCTATAGAAAGGACTAAGACATTTTTGAAAACTGCATTAAATTTTGCATCTAATGACATGCAAACAATGAAATAACTATGAAAATTAGTTAGTTAAAAAAAGGGTTAAACTTAAAAATTCACGGTTTTTGCAGGTGATGCAATACTTCTGCAGACCAGTGTATAGTACGGAAAAAAAAAATACTAACCACTGTTAAACCATAGTTTGTCAAGGCCTTGACATTAGTTTCTGACGTCACTCTGTTACACCATCGGTATCGTGCTTAATGTCATACACGATAGTGTTGGAAACCAATCGGAAGCCTTCGTTTCCGCGCGACGCCACTATAGAAGAGGGAACTAGTCTCTCTGATGTCATGGCTTTGTATTTTCTAGATGGCCTTAGTCAAATGAAACTCAATGGAATGCTGTAACGATAGGTGCAATGCTACTACCATCCCGCTGGGAGGGGACTTAATTAAGATCCTTCTCGAATTTAAATATTTTTTAAACATATATAATCACACAGTACGTCAAATAAAACAAAACTTACACAGACTTTGACATATGATGTACATATATTTTAGTTAAATATAACAGCTTCCACACAATCAATTCGTTGCCACCGGGCGCTTAAACATTACTTTAAATTGGCTCTCAAGAAGCCTCAACTAAACACAAAAATAAATAAAATACAATGGGCACCGCTTAATGTGATCACGGTTAATGTTATCGAATCGCGAAAACCCAAACGAACGTATTTACAACGATGTTAAAATCACCGGTTATTGTTATCAAAGCACCGCTTAATGTTATCAGAAATTTCACTCATACGTTTATCTCACACGTTTATCGTGTTCCTTGTCAAAACTTCACTTACAGGCTTAGTTTGTGAAACAAGAATGCTTTCTCTAGGTCACCCAACGGACAGGATGTTTATAGAAAAGCAACTCTGATAAGCGTGAAGACCCCCCCCCCACACACACACACCCAGCGCATCGGGCAATTTGGGAACAAAAGGGTTCGAAGCGTGTGCAAGTGATTCCCGGAATTACCCTCCCCTGACCTTTCCTGGTCTCCACAGTGAGATGGGTCAGCCATCCGAGGGTGTGTGGGGGGCAGGAGCAGTTCAGAGAGTGAAGCAGTGTGCCAGTGTCCTGTCTGCATTCACCTGTGTTCGCTCTGCTCTGTTTGCTGCGATAAAATACGCTGGCACTTAAATAGTTAAACCACAATTTTTCGTCTTCTTTTTCGTTTCGATGTCTTCGACACGAAAAGATTTCGCAATAAGTCAAAAGAAAGAAATTTTGCAGAAGTTTGATACTATGGAAAAATGCCCCCAACGAACTGCTGCAGCTACACTCGGAATTTCCCAGCCGTTGTTGTGTTAAAATTCTGAAGTCAAGGGAGGAAATTGAATCGGCTGAGATACAGAATGAGCAATTGCAGAGAAAACGAAAGCGATGTGGCAAAAGTGAAAATGTGGAAGAAGCACTTCTGCATTGGTTTAAACAAGCAAGAGTGCAAAATGCGCCAATTAGTCGGGGTCTTTTGAAAGAGAAACCGATTAATTTCTCACAGAAATTAGGGGAGACATATTTTACGTTTTCAGAAGGTTGGCTGACGCGATTGGAAACATAGGAACAACATCGTCTTTAAGAAACTTTATGGCGAAAAGCAAGATGCTGATAAGCCCGATGCGGACGTCTGGTTATCATCAACCTTTCCTGAGCTTCCCCAAGGAATTTTTACCATGAAACGGGACTGCATTACAGAGCACTTCCAGACTATACCTTGGATTTTAAAAATTCTTCAAAGTCGGCAGGAAAGAAACAGAAGGAGAGTTTAACTGTTCTGTTTACCTGCAACATGGCAGGTACGGACAAGCGGAAACCACTTGTTATTGGAAAGAGCAAGAACCCGAGATGTTTTCGAAGAGTTAAACTAGTAGATTATGAAGCGAATTCCAATGCATGGATGACTTCGGCGGTATTCTCGAAGTTCATCAGATAGAGGGATGTGGAATTAGAAAAGAAAAAGATCGCGTTGATTCTCGACAATTGCACAGCGCATCCTAGCGATCTTCAGCCAAGGAACATTAAAATGGTTTTCTTGCCCTCAAACAAGACATCTCTCATTCAGGCTCTAGATCAAGGCGTAATTAAAACAGTGAAAACCCTATACAGGTGAGAAATGAAAATCATCGAAGTGATTGATTCCAGCAATCAAGTTACGGGGGCGGAAATTGAAAAAAATATTCGTACTGGATGCGCTGCATATGTTGGCAAGCACCTGGAAATGTGTGACCGCGAACACTATAGTCAACTGTTTTGCTAAAGCAGGATTGCGAGACGAACGAGAAAATTAAATCACGGAAAAAAGTGGTGATAAAGAGGATAGCGAGGAATTTCAGCAGTGGATAAACACTGATGAAAATTTATTCACGTCTGCACCCTTCACTGATGATAACATCGTTCATGAAATCATGAATGATTTGTTGGAAGATGAGGAAGAAAGTGAAGATGCTGAGATGCAGCCTGATACAACACCTCCAACGGCAAATGAAACTCGTGAGGCCCTTAGCGTTATACGTCGGTGTTTAGAACATAATGGTGCAACAACTGAAAATTATGAAGATTTTTACCGTCTGCAAAACTTTATCGGAAAAAAAAAATAGTGCCAGTAAAGCAAACAACAAATGAACATGTTTTTTTTGAAAAGTGTAAGATATCACAAAGGTATGTAAAAAAATATGATTTATTTATGTACAGTATATCCTTCCTATTACGTATGATCCCGATTTTGGGCGAAAAGAAAATGTACGATAAAATTCTAATAATATAATTACGAATTCGAAAAATATTTAAAGAAAGGTCAATTGTAATACAGTGTATATTACAGTACCTATAAATAAGGTAAAAATTTTCGATGACGCTTAATGTTATCAAATTACCAACGAACCGACGTGATCACATTATGCGTGCCCACTGTATCAACAACAAGAGATTCTCTGACTTGAAATATCTCTGTATCTTATCGACACACTTTATTGCACAAAATGAAAACAGAAATTATTATATTGCAACAACAACAAGTATAACAAATGGAACGTTTTACATCACTTCCTAGATCTTTCTTCTTAATCTGCAACGATTACGCCTTATTAAAATTTCAAAAACAAGAGATTCTCTGACTTGAAATATTTCTGTGGTCTTATCGACACCCTTATTTGCACATGAAAACAGTAATTATCGTATCACAACCATAACAAGTATAACAAATAAAACGTTTTAAATCACTTCTTAGATTTTTCTTCTTAAATTACGAAAAGTGCGCATTTTCTGTAGAAATCTGGGAAGTGAGGGGTAAGAAATGCGTAAATAATGTGAGAAACTCAGGAAAAACAAAACAAAAAAAGACAGATGCAATATCTTACCGAGAAAAAAATAGAACACATTAAAGACCTTGTATTTGCACATTTTTTTAATATACGCAATAAGTCCGGAAAGTTCCAGGAATTATTTTTTTGACATACATATGAGCGCCATCTCTTGGGCAACACAAGAACTATTTCCCATGAACTCTCACTACGCGACTGAAATTCTTCCACGCTGGCGACAAATGCGCATGATATCGCTTAAAGGAAAAGGTAGTCCTCCTTATCATGCATGTTTATCAAAAATTTACATTATAATCTTGAAGATTTTATTGGTACTTCTTGCTCTAATGTGCTAATGCATTCCTCGCAGTTCAGCTTGTTTTTAAGTTTTCTTACAACAAAACCTGCAATATATCCTACAATTGCTTCACCACTATCTGTTAAATCTTCTAACTTTACATAATTTACAGTTAATTCCGATTCTACATTACAATCTTCATCTAAAACAATTCCTTTTTCAGATGACAAATTTGTGATTTCTTCAGATTTCATATTCGTGCTTAATCTTTGGTTTGACTAAATGCTAATATTTTCTAATTTAAGACAGTTCCTTCTATGATCTTCATTCAATTCGCAATGAATGAGTAGGCGTTTGTATGCCGACTGAAACTGGTAGGCAGTGGAACTGTTGTAACCACCCTCCTTATGATCGAATAGATCCAAAGAACAACTCAATGTGATCTTGAGAGAATTTATATGCATGGGCAAATATCGCAGTCTCTGATGCAATGACAAAACTTTCATACAATTTCATGATACTGTGAATGCAAATTAGAGCCAATGAATCCAGTTTTTCTATTAAGAGTGAATAATTTTATTACAAAATTTATCCTTTAAATTCAAGATATACTTTTCGGTCATAAGCAAAAAATCCTCAGCACTTCAGATGAAAGAAAGCATATAAATTAGTACATGTTTGAAAAGAATATCGTATTGCACTTGCTTTCCGTAAGGCTGTTGGACTCCTTTTGAGCTTATAGGGGGTGTGTCTGAAAACCTAGTGCTCCAAGGTCGCGGGGAAAATTGGCTTTAGGGATTAGACGTCTTAGCACCTCCACCCAGTTCTCCAGGGGAATTATCCTCTGTGAATTTGTGCCTCAAGGACAGTCAGTGGCTTGCGTATTCTACAAGGAAGTCACGGATTGCCTTCTCAAGAGAATTCGACGAGTTAGGTTGGATTTGCATTGAAATGGAGAATGGTTCCTCCTCCAAGACAATGCTCCGTTGCACACTTTGACCACTGTTACCCAATTTTTAGCTAAAAAGCAGGCGACAACGATCATGCATCCACCCTGACTCTTCGGATCTAGCCCTGGCAGACTTTTTTCTGTTTTCCAAATACAAAGCATCCTGTGAAGGGAAGACAATATAGGTCCATTACAGACATTCCAAGGACAATGACAACGTACCTGAAGAATATCCCAAAAAAATGACTTCCCCGGGGCATTTTAGACTTCTGGAACGATCCAAGTTGTGTAAGGAAAAGGGAGGAGACTGTTGAAAATTAAATCAGCAAAATTACTGCTAATAAGACACATTTTTTTCACTAAATTATTCCTGGAACTTTCTGGACAGTCTGTGTAGATAGTTATACCGTACGCCCAATGAAACAAACTAACACAGACTTTGACATACGATGTACATACATTTGAATTAAATTAACGAAACAGTGAGCCATACGATTGAATTTTTTAACATTGGCGCTGCTTAAAATATGGCTCTAAAGAAGCTTCAACTAAACATACAAATAAATAAATAAACAAAACAGCAACAAGAGATTTTCTGACTTGAAATACCTTTGTGGTCTTATGAACACACTTATTGAACAACATGAAAACAGAAATTATGATATTACAACAATAACAAAACAAATGGAACGTTTTACATCAGTTCCTCGATTTTTTTTTAATTGGAAGATCACACTTTTCTGTTTTTCTATGACTGCGTCGTCTGCAAGCAGTAAATAAAACCAACGCAACCGGTTTTATACTTTGCAATGATCACCAGGTTGTCACATTCGAAGACCAAAGAATAGTCGTTCGATTTATGTAATTCCAGATCAAGTTCAATAGTCTTAACTTTATTTCCAGTCTCGCTGTCGAAAAGCACAACTCTGCCTTCGTAGGAAGGGTCACGTGGATCTAACCCGAGAACAGCGAACAGGCCCAAATCCTCGTCGAAATCGTATGAAAAAACATTCTTTACACTGAAGGCTTCAGGAGTTTCAGTGTTTGCGGATCCATCGTCACTATCAGGGCTATTTCTGCCTTCATTACACGATAGCGTATTTTCCTGCTTCCTCGTCGACTCGTTTACGTCACGGAAAACCGCGCAGTGTTCAGATTGAAAAATCTGTAGCAGAGAACTGGTCCCAAGGAAGACAATGTTATCTGGACGGAAGGGTGTAAGGCAGGCATCCATAATACTGTTCGGTACATTACGCACGAAAAATTCACTTTCGAGATAATGTAAGGCGATATAAGAAGACGGGTATCCCATGAAATGCACAATGCAATTACAGCATTCAACTTCAATAAGGGCTGAAGGACGTTTTTCCAGTTTACAATTCAAAGGCAAACCGGTAGGGAACATTCCTACCCTTGCTCCGTCTAACAAGTCGCTAGGTTCGTTTAATCTGGACTTCTCAATTATGTTTTCCTCCAAAACTTGGGTAAAGTTATAAATTCCCACTGAGCCATTAGCGCTGGTACCCAATCCGATGAACAGCATATCTCGGTACACTTTAACATGACTGCAACTGCCGCCGAAAACCTGCCGATTAATTTCAAGAACTGCGACAAACTGGAGTGGGAGGACGGTAAACACTGCTACTGTCGCCAAGAGGTGTGGAAGTTTGGTTCTGCGCGTTCTGGGACCCTTTTGCCTGATATTTAACTCAGTGGTTAGTACCAACTGCTTTCCGTAGGTCCCCCAATCGCAGCACTTGTATTTCAAAGTGCCAAGGTACACCTTGTGGAAAAGTACCCCGCTAGTACTGTCATACATGCGAAGCCACCTGTCGGCAGAAAGCGTAAGTAAGAAAGGTCTGTAGCTTTCTTGCACGTTGTCAACGAAATCTTGAACTGGTCCAGAATACATAAGGGCGTCAATGATGCTTTCTGGTCCTAAGTATTCAGGCAAACTGTACAGCTTACTTGGTAAATTATCAATCGCATGAATGCCGAGGCACGTTGAGTAGTTGAGAAACAGCTTATCGTCCTTATATAAAATCGACCGTTCGGATTCAGTTTCCCAAACTGGTATGTAGTAAGAATCTTTAGATTCTACTAGTTGACGGATAATCGTCGTCTTCACTGATGACGGGGTTACGTTGATTTGACGATGATGTAATAACTGAAGGATATTAGTCTTGTTCCGTAGGCCTAACATATCTACCATAGATTCTGACGAAGCAAACACATGATGTACCATAAACATCAGAGTAAAACGCACTACCAGTTTAGCTCGAACATTTTCGCTGTCGACATCCACAAGCAGTGAAATCTGCGTTAATGAGAACAAACGGTGAACATCTAACACATTTCCCTGCAACAGAAAACAGTATTTTTGTTATATAATAAAGTATTTACTTAAATTAACACATTTTTGTGACACAATTTATGTAATGCAATTTAATGACCTCCACGGGCATTTGAGGCTAGGAAGAATCGCCATCTCTAAATCAGGTAAGTGGTTCCAGAATAAAGCTTGTGTCTTGAACACATTACAGTGGTATCTGCAATCAAGGAGGTTAGAAATAGGAGGAGATGGCAACTGCCCCTCTCCCTGTGCTTCTGGCGTGACGCCACTTTTTATCAGCTGACTACGCCAATGCGCTCAACCTAAGAATCTCCTGTATATCTCTATGGGGGAATCGCGATTTTGAACGGGTTTTTCGGACCCTTTCTCTACCCATACAGGCATGAAAAAATTGAGGCAGAAATATTCATTCCTATAATAAAAAAATTCTAGAAAAAACAGGAAAATATGTGTTGGTATTTCTTTAAAAAATTGAACAAAATAATGATTTTTTGAGCGGAAGTGCATAGTGCGCATGGTTACTTGCATACTGCCCATGTGCAAGATAACCATGTTTAAAATATAACCAAAAGCCTAATGTTAAGAAATAAGAAGTCCGAAATATTCCTTCTTTCCATCTTTGGTTTGCATGCGCTAAACAAAACTGCTTAAGCCACAGGAAGTGACGTCACGTTCCTGAACTCCCGCAGCGCAGACTCCCACACCTCACAGAGAGGACAGAAACAGCTGATCTGTTTTGGCTTCACCTCCTCTTCTTCTAACCTCCTTGTCTGCAATCGAACCACAGATACATATTAAGTAGCTGAAAACATGAAGTCCATATTTTAGAGAACAGTACAGAGAGAGAGAGAGATAAAAAAAAAAAAAATGAGTATGATACGACTGGAAGACCTATGAAACGGCTGAACCAAAATGTGTGGTAATAAAAATACGAATACATGTCCGTCAGTGAAGCCTTGTTTTTTTCCCCCACTGTTATTAGAACGACATTTAGAATGAATCAAAAGCTATGGCATCTACAAATATACGAGTTTTGCTTTAGAGGTTTGTTGATTCTACCTCTTGAAAGCCAAGCATCGTTACTTTTTCTAGCAAAAAGTTTATTTTAATTTGAGAGTTTTTTTTTTTTTTTTTTTTTTTTTTTTTTTGAGGTATAACGATCGGAGTGAGCAATTTTAAGGGCTATAAGCAGTCGCACTTCCCTAATTTAGGGCCGCTGGTTCCAGGGAAGGGAGAGAGTCGGTGCCGTGAGACAAACACAACATCCATGCCTTAACGGGATTCGAACCCGGACTCCATCATGCACAAATGGATATAAGCTGGGGGTTACAACAATGCGCCACCGGGGGCGGCTTTATTGTTTTCACCAGGCTCGCCGCTATCACAAACAAGTGGTAGTAAAACTTCCTCCAATTCCGATTTCGGTATCTTGTTAGCACGTCTTTTGTAAAAAAAGATCGTGCTTATGTTATCGGTTTGTCCGTCCGTCCGTCCGTCTGTACCCACGGTATCTCTGCAACTATTAGTCCGATTTGAAAAATTCTTTTTGCATTCGGAAGCTTGAAACATGCGTGATCCTTCATTTCGTTTTTTTTTACGACGTAAAATTTCGCCGCTAGAGGGCGTAAACGCAGATGATGTCGAATTCAAAAATACGTTTTATTCCACATATTTGCTTCTAAACATCCGATTGAAAAAATTATATTATCTTTCGATTCCATTTATGTCGAAGAGTAATTTAGATATAGTTTATTTTTCAAATTCCGCATAGATTTTCCGCTAGAGGGCGTAAAAGTAAATTACATTTTTCCCGATAACTCTTCTTCTAAAACTCCGATTTGAAATTTATTTTTTTTCAGCGGGTACATCTCCTGATGGAAAATCTTTTGCATATAATTCCGAATTTTTGGAAAAGAATACTTTGGCTACCAGGGGGCGTAAATGTTAATTTTTGCTTCTGATGTATTTGCCATAAAATCAGAGCTGCTAAAATATAGATTGAAAAAACTCTTTCGTGGACTGATGCCACTCACATCGATTAACCTTTTCGGAATATTTTCTTCCTAAAATATTCCACAGTTTCTCCGCCAGGGGGCGTAGATGTATATCGTATTTTTGTCAATATCTCTACTTCTAGGAGTCCAATATGAAAAATTCCTTCTTTGTTGGATAGTGTTTTCCGTGTGACACGTTTTTCATATAATTTCAAAAAATTTCAAGTAATTCATAGACTTTCTGCTTGGGGGCGTAAAGGTAAATTGCGTTTCCCCCTATATCTCTGCTTCTAAATCTCCGATTTGAAAAATTCTTTCTGCACCGGATACAGCTCCTGATGGGAAATCGTTTGCACATAATTTCTAATTTTTGTAAAAAAATGGTTTTGCCACCAGGGGGCGTAAACCTTATTAATGTCCGTTTCTGATGTATTTACAGCAAAATATGAGCTTCTAAAATCTCGATTGAAAAAAGTCGTTTGTTGACCGATACTACTCATGTCGACAAACCTTTTAGCAATGTTTTCTTCTTGAAATAATTCATGGTTTCTACGCCAGGGGCGTAGATGTATATCTCATTTTTGTCAATATCTCTACTTCTAAAAGTCCGATTTAAAAAATTCCTTCTTTGTTGGAAAGTGTTTTCGATGCGAAATGTTTTTCCTATAAATTCAAAATTTTCAAGTAAATCATAGACTTTCCGCTAGGGCACACAAAGGCAAATTGCGTTTTCTGCTCCTAAAACTCTAATTTGAAAAATTCTTCCTATATCGCATACAATACCTGATGGAAAATATTTTTCACATAATTACTAATGTTTGGTAAAGAATGGTTTGATCACCAGGGGGTCATAAGTGTTAATTTCTGCTTCTGATGTATTTGTAGCAAAATCAGAGCTCCTGAAAACTCGACTAAATTTTTTTCTTGGACCGATACCGCTCATACGGGTAAACCTTTTGAGAATACTTTCTTCCTAAAATAATGCATGGTTTTCCCACCAGAGGACGTAAAGTCACATTTTATTTGTGTCGATAACTCTGTTTCTACGAGTTCATAAGCTCACGATTCCGTTTACGGCAATATCTGAGGGATTAAAAAACCCGATTCAAAAATTTCTTTCTTCCGTCAGATACTATTGTTTTCCATACCGGTTCCATTGACTTTGAATAGCTTTGATAAATTTAATTTGCATCAGAACGGATTCAAAAGACGTGCTTATTACACCCGAAAATTCGGTGTCGTCTTTGTTTTGTTTTTTTGCTGTTGTTACGGGAAATAAAGACCTGAGAGAGCAACTCTGAGGGCTATAAGTACTCGCACGTCTCTAATTTAGGGTCACTGGTTCCAAGGGAGTAGAGCCGGCTGGACGTGGGCGACCTTCCTGGGCCCCGCGATTTAGGAAATATCAGGTGTGCAACTTAATTCTCGGCCTCTAACCGCAAGCGATCATAGAACGTCGGCAATGCAAATAGCTGTGTGCGATAATGGCTTATTACAGCGACATCCAACAGCTTTCCAGGCAACTGTAACTGCTCACACCTGTAGTGACAGAAGGGACGAAAGTTGACGGTGAAAGCAATGTCGTTCGAGAAGCAACATTTAAGGCACTGCCTCCTGTTCGCGTTTCAGCCGGAAAAAAAAAAAAAAAAAAAAAAAAGTGCCGCGGAAGCCCAGCAAATGATCTGTGCTGCTTTGGGTGAGGCTACTGTGTCCCACAGTACGTGTAAGAAGTGGTTCCAGTAGTTTAAGCAGGGAAATTTCGATCTCTGTGATGCAGAACGTCCAGGAGAGCCGCAAAAAGTTGACGATGAGGAACTGGAACAACTGTTGGACGCGGATCCCTGTCGCACACAGTCAGAACTCGCCCAGGAACTCGGAGTAACACGGCAAGCCATTGCAAAGCGCCTGCACAAGCTAGGACGGATTCACAAGGAGGGCTGTTGGTGCCCCACCAACTCACAGCTGCGAACAAGTCTAGGAGCTACGATGTTGCTGTGTCCTTGCTCTCCAGATTCAAGAAGGATTTCCTCCACAAGATTTTGATCTGTGATGAGAAGTGGATCCTCGATGATAATCCTAAGCGGCGCAAAGAGTGGGTTTATCCAGGTCAGCCTACCACCAGTACCGCCAAACCGAATATCCATGCCAGGAAGTTGTTGTGTGCATATGGTGGGATCAGCGCAGTGTCGTACATGAGTTGTTCAAACCTGGTGAAACGGTCAATGCTGAGCATTATTGTCAGCAACTCATTCGTGTGAGTGACGTAATGGAGGCGAAAAGGCCATACACCGGTAAGGGCAGAAGGTTGGTCCTGTTGTTTCAGGATAACGCGCGTTTTCACAATACGAAAACGACTTTAAACACGATCACCGACCCGGGATGGGAGATTTTGTCCCACCCGGCATATTCTCCAGACTTCGCCCCGTCGGATTATCACCTCTTTCGCTCCCTGCAACATCACCTGAGTGATATGCCCTTCACTTCTGTCGAGGAGGTCCACTCAAGTATTGATTACTTTATCAACTCGGAACAGCCCTCTTTTTTCCGCAATGGCAAGAGGTAGCCCCTGACCGATGGCTCAAATGTATCCAACACGAAGGGGATTATTTCCCTGATTAGGTACGTATTCGATTTGCTAAAATTTGCTGTCAACGTGTTGTGCCTGTGGCCGAGAATTAAGTTGCACACCTAATATAAACAAAATCATGATAATTTTTTTATATTTATTATTTGTCTGTAAGCTTTGGGGTGAGAGACCCTTAAGAAGATATTTTTATGTCTTTTTTCTTTAGTTTCTAATCTCCCGAACTTTCAAACAGGTTACCGCTCTTCGTCGTACAGACACTGAGATTTCTGGATTTCAGATGATTTCTATATAACCGCATTTATATTTTCCGCATTCTTGAAATGGAAATTTAAATTTAATCATTTTTTGGCTTCGTACTTTTATATACTCAACAATTTGTACGTAAACCAGACACTTAAATTTAAAAAAATAAAAAGAAGAATATCAAAGTTATTTAAGGCTATATATAGAGGCGAAGTAATTTTAAAAACAGCACTGGAAATTTAAAAGAAAAAATAATTTTTACATATGAGCAATTACAAAAATAAAAAAAAAAAAATCCCTGATTTGTCAGTTACTCTACCTTGCATCAAAAAGCACTCTCTGAATCATATATATATATAAAAAAAAAGCTATGTATGCGAATTTCTTTTCGGGAGATCCTTATTATTCGCTATTCCAAATGCAAAACATTCGATATACAGAAACATTCAATACACATATTAGTTGAAGCTATCTTTTTTATCAGTTTTTACAAGAAACACAGCACAACCTGAACCCCTTCTTTCCCCGGAAAGTAAGTCGTAGATTTTAACATCACTTTTTACTCTCACTCTCTCTCTAAAATTGAAATTTCAATCCATATTGCAGTGGCAACGCGTGGTGCTCTGTGTTGGGGAGACTAAACAATTTCTTTTTTTTATATTTTTTTCAGTTAAAGTAATGTATATAAACACTATATTGAGAAAAGTCATCGGACACCTAGAACAGAAACACAACAGAGCATTTATTGACATACATTAGTACAGTGTCGGTTCACCTTTGGCCTTTATACGAATACACTGACCCTTCAAGACAGGCTTTCGACAAGGTTATGGAACACAGCGATAAGTTTGCGCTTCAATTCAGCACATAATGCTGCCGCTAACTGTTGCTTAGTAGTAGGCCTTGGTTCCAAACTTCTTACGCGGCGCTCTCATTCATCCCATAGGTGCTCTATGGGATTAAGTTCAGGGCTCTGTGCTGGCCAATCCACACACGATACGGAATTATCGTCAAACCACACCGTTACAGTCCTTGCTTAATGGCTCGGTGCATTTTCTTGCTGGTACCAACAAGGCTCGGTTCCACAGTATTGCCACGGATTTGGTAGTGTCATGGCGAAAATTTTAACCTCTGGTGAATTTCGGAAAGACCTGATCAATCTTTCTGTAGGTTTATTAGGGATTAATTATTACAAAAATTTTCTCACATGACATACGTTAGAAGAAAATTCCTGGTTGAAAGGCAAGGGAATTCGTGCGCAAAATTCGCTTGTCTTAATCACAACCAGGAAAACAAAATTTCATGTTAAAGACAAAAAAAGGAGAAAAAAGAGAATAAAATTTGATTTAACTGACTTTGGGCTTTTGGAAATAATTATTTTATCTGTTCTTTTATCGCGATAGGAAAATGCGGTAGGTGTGCAGCTCAGAGAATCAAAATTAATTTTACTTTTACATCACGGAATGAGGAAAAAAAAAGCGTTTCTGAAAAGGAAAAAAAAAAAAAAGAGTTGTGAGAAAAGGAAATCTTCTTTCAGATCGGCCATTTTAAGTGTCCTGTAGTTGTCGATCAGAAAATGTTGCAGAAATGCTCTTAGAGGGGTTGGCGCTGTTCTATTTTTTGGGGACAAGGTCACAGCCGCACATAGGAAGTTACTTGGTCCCTACGTGTTGAAGGTCAAGTTCATCTTCCCCTGGCCGACCAAAGATGCCTTGTGCCTGCTAACATTTATTATTTTTTTCCGTTGAGAGTACTAGACGCTGCAACGATGCTTACGTGTGAAGGTCAGAGTTCACTCGAGGCGTGGGAGAGAAATTCCGTTGTGGGAGGAACTGCTGTTGCCATGCAGAGGTCAGCCAATCAGGGGTCAGCATTTTTCCAACACCCCAGCGTTCTTTTTACACTTTGAGACGCTTGTCTCGGTCACTTTTGCTCTTGTCTTGCTGGCCGGCAGAAAGAGGTGACGGCTGAGTTTTTCTCCTCGCCTTTTGGTGTGGAGAGGACCCACAGAAAAAAAAAAAAAAAAACAGTTTTTTCTTGACGGCATTTGCTGACCACCATGATTTGACATCTAGGTAAAAAGCTTAAAGGAGCCTAGTAGCGACGGTCTTCTAGCGTGGGGACTTGTCAGGTTCATGGTTGGTTAAAAAAATTAAAAGGAGCTCAGGGCTTGCGATGAATTGTTCACTGATTCCTCCAAATACAAAGAGGTGGAAGAAATTATGAAGAAAGGACAGGACCACCGTAGGACGAGACCTCCTCGGGTCGCAGCGAAAGATGATCACCGATGCACTCCTAAGCATTCTCGTGAGAGCTAATGGATAAAGAAAGGAAAAGGAAAGGAATTTAGATATTCTCTGGCTGGGGGGACTGCGCCTACAAACCGCCTGGCATATGATGGAACCTCAGAGGATGATGCGGTCCACCCTCCAATGCAGCCGACCAAATTCCTACCAGGGGAGAGTCATATGCATCGAAGAAAACAAGGGAGAAACAAGGGAGAATTACTCCCTCTGAGAGGGTCCACCATCACCAGCTTCAGGATGCCTTTTTTTTTTTTTTTTTTTCCCTGTGTTCGGGTGAGTTGTTCGGGCACACTGTGTCCGAAAGGAAAAAAGAAAGAGAAAGACATTGTTGGAGGCGAAGAGAAAATCAACAGGGACAGTGTGACGAGAGGATTTTTTTTTTTATTTGAAACAAGAGTTGTTCCTGCCCAGCCCAGAAGGTAAATTCTTTCTTGATTTTTTTTTTTTTTTGTATTTTGTTGTGACCGCTGTGGAATTGTTAAACGAGTGGGTCAGCAGTGTGCAATCAAATTTATAGTTCTGCAAGAAAAAAAGAAAAAAATTTCTTTTTTTTTTTAGGTTAGCTGGGTGTGGGACAGATGTCCCCATATTGTTGTCATGTCTGGTATTTTAGCAACTCCCCAGGCCAGTAAATTTTAATATATCGGAAAAATTTGGTTTAATGTTTGAGCACGGTGAATTTTGTTGCATCGATTGTAGTGTAGTTGGGCATGTGATAATTGAAAAGCAGTGTTATTGTGATGCCGTGGGTGATAATATAATTGTAAACATTTCTCTCTAGCCTTTTACAGCGTTGAGTTTTTTTTCCTGAGTGAAGATAAATTATGGGATGATTTATATTGGGATTTTGGGAGCATATGTATAGTGTGATGAAATCCTAAAGTGCTGTTTACATTCTTGGAGTGTTGAGTGTCGAAATTAAGATGGTAGGTGTGTTATTTGAGGACCAGTATTTTACATGCTCCAGATGAGTGTTAATCTCCCATTGGAAAGGGGTGATCTTAGGGCAAGCCTGGAACTTGTCCTAAGGCAGAGGGCTCTGAGTAGGGAATTTTCACCAGGACGCGATATGTGCAAAATAGAAGTTAAGGTATTTGGGTTCTCAAGTTTGGTATTTCACAAAAAGAATGAACATCATGGGTTGAGAAGACACACTTTTGCTCACCAGTTCCAGTATTAATTGTTCTTTTCTTTGGCCTAAATTTTCTTGTTTTTACTATAAGGTTAAAAGTCTAAATGTAATTTTAATTTTCAATAAGATGAAAGTATTTAATGGGTTATGTAAATGGTCAGTGTTATTGTCTGCAGTGGACCTGCGCATTGCCATGGTACAGAAGAATTTCCTTGCTAGTGATTTTTCCTGGGATATATGTGGATAGAGATAAGTGATTTTTCCTGGGATACATGCGGATATTGTGATTTTGGATTTCCTGGGATATATAGAGATAAGTGAATTTTCCTGGGATATATGTGAATATGGTGATTTTGGATTTCTTGAGATATAGAGAGATAAGTGATTTTTCCTGGGATATAGTTGTGTTAGTTCTGGGCCGGATGTGCCTGGAGTATTTTGGGTTGAAGTACGACAGGCTCTTGCAGGCGTGGTTGATCAAGGTGGGATCATGCATTGGTTCGAAAAGGGGGAACCTTGAGGACGTGGTTTTTTGGGGAAAACTTGTCTTCAACCCCCCCCCAGTAGTTTCGCTGCTCACGGAGATATGTACTGCCAGCGAGGGTCGGTCGGGCGTTGCTTCAATGGATGCTGCGAGATCATGTTAGAGGAAATTCTGTGCCTGATGATGATGTGTCACACTTGAGGATTTTTCCTTTTCCCTTTGCCTAGGCTGAAATTGGATTCACGACCCAATTTCACGCCTTCAGCCTGACTTGGTATTTTCTTCCTGTGTTGGTTCTCAAAACCCAGGGTAGTGTCTGAACTGAGAGTCTTTGCCTCACCGCTACCTCAGTAATTCACTGCAGGTGTTAAATTTAATTTTTGTTTTGAGATTTAAAGTATCTAAATTAATTTGTTTATGATTTGCTGTAGAGCTAGGGATGTAAATTCTGGTTGTTAGTGTTAGTGAGCATGATATTTAGTTTGGAAATTTAGTTAATATTTTGGTATTTTGAGCTTTTGTTTACAGTATAGAGTTATTAAGTATCTTGAGCTATTATTTGAAGTGCAGAGTGAGGTGATTTTTATGAGCAAGCTAGTGCAAGAAGATTGTTTGAATTTCTGAATTATGTTGATGATGTTATGAGTAGTGATAATTTTTAAGTCAGTTAGTGAGGTTTCTTTATAAGTGAAGTAGGTTCATTCAGGGTAGTTCTATAAGGTTATGTAATGTTAATTAATGCTTGTGCTCGGTGTAAATTCTGTTTTGAGGATAATTTACTTGGTTTGTTTACTTGCGGATAGTAGATTTGTTAATGTATAATTTGCGGCTCTTACAATAACTGTAAATTTAATTGAAGTTTTTGAAGCTGGTCTGGGAGATTGCAGAGTTTGCTAAGATTGTTTAGGTGCTGTAAATTTAAAGCAATAAGTGTAAAATTGTAAATTTGTCATTGAGCTAATTAGGTGAGGGAGAAGAGATTACGTTTCAAAAAGAACAGAACATTGTCCACCTCGTGGAATTAAATAAAAAATAAAAAATAATTCAGTATTTTTCTGTGTAAGCTATGTGAATCATAGTATGATTTTGGATGCATAAAGTCAATGCCTAGTGTTCAAACCAACTGTGTTGAAATATGTCAAGTTGTGCTGTTCATAAGGCCAGTGGCCAAATAGAAGAAAAAAAAATTGAGATTCTGTTTTTATACTGCTGTGTTTAAGCAAACAAGAAAAAGGAAATACCATCTGATTGTCCACTAAATTACCTTGTTAAGTTTTTAAAGAAAAAAATAAATACAGGCAGTAGCCTTTCAAAAAAAGTCCAAAATTAGTGCAGTGTGAAAAATTTTGTGTGCTGTTGTCTTCCATGACTTGGTCCCATGTGTTCACCTTAGCTTGACTAAGGCTATCGATCCGAATCCTGGTATTATGAGGTATTTCATAACTGCAATTTTTGTCCTGTCCTTTTAAATTGACTTTCACCGCCTCCACAAGTTGTTATTGAACGAGTACATTTTATCCTATGATTTATAGTGACACATTTTCATACACATGCAACAATATTCACTTATTTTTCCACTTTCAGATGACTCAACTCTGCGTGAACACCAACAACGCAAACTTTTCAATAACTGCTTGTGGAATGTAAATGTTTAGATGCATTTTTGTTTAGGATGTTCATGGCCTTTCTAATACTTAGAAAATATTTTTGTTTCAAAATGCATCTACCCATCTCCCAAAGTTAAATTTTAGTCCAAATTCAAAATTTCCCTTTAAGTTTACTTTTGGCTATCTATTATAATAAACCTTATATAAAGTGGCTAAGATTTCCGCCACAATAGTAGGGCATAATTGTCCAGAATATCGAGGTAGAGGTGCTGGTTAACAGATTAACAGGTTTGTCCACGATAGCCAATGGGCCGGGATCATATCACGAAAAACACCCCTACACAAGTGCACTGCCAGCTCCAAACTTGACCGTAGGAACAGTACACTGTGGTAAGTAGCATTCCCCCGGCTGCCGCCATACCCACACATGGCCATCAGACTGATGGATCGTGTATCTGGATTCATCAATCCATAGGACCCGTTTCCATTGATTTACGGTCCACAATAAATGTTCTTTACACCATGCTAAACCAGGAGTAGCATTCTTAGTGGAGATGAAAGACTTATGAGCAGCCACACGACCATGGTAACCCATGGAATGAAGTTCTCTGAGAATGGTACGTGTACATACTGAGGTTCCAGCATTTTTACTCACCTGTACACTGAGGTGGTGTGCAGTCCTCCGTCGATTAGCTGTAAAGACTCTCCTGAGGCTTTGACGTCCTCTATCACCGATTTTCTTTGGTCTGCCAGTAAGTTTTGCTGCTTTAGGCACGCCATGAGTCTTTCACTTATTCAGTACATCAAAAAAGTTGACTTGGGTATGTTTTAAACGCCTCTCAGTCTCTCTTATGGACAGCCCACTAATATAACACCCAACGATCTTTCCTCAAAGTCAGTTCTCTCCTGCCGCGACTTTTTCACTCAACCTCACAGTGCGATATGATTGCGGTCAGCTGCAGGCTTGTTTTTATACTGTTCGCAGCTGTACTGCATATCTTAACAATGCAGCAGATCCGTTCATTTGCTTTTGAAGGGGTGTCGGTGACTTTTGTCAATATAGTGTACAGCACGCTATCAAAAATGTATATTATATTCATGTAAATATTTTAGTACCAACATATTGTCTTCCACTGTCATTGTTTGCTGTACTGCATCTTTGAAAAACTTTTGCTACATAAATACAATATTTCTTTTCATAACTTGCGACACCTAACCACAGATCAGACAGTTAGCAAATTAAACTGCTGCCAAACCGATCCTGATGATGAAAAAAAAAAAAAAAAAAAAAAAAAGGTAATGATTTCCATTTCATCTTAAACTTAGACCCACAAAGACCGGTATTTTTTAACTCACATTTCTTTTCGTCAGATGCAGTAGTGGTCAAAATTGTGGAAACCTTTTGGAAATAGTGTATTTTTGAGGTTTGATGGCTCGTCATAACACCATTTGTTTTGGAGTAATACCATAAAATTATACATCAATGGAAAGATAATTTCATCAAGAATGTAATGCAGTAACTTTGAAGGATTTTGTATTAGAACAGCAGTTATAAAGAAGAAAAGTGAAACATAGAAAAAATGAAATATATAAAAATTCTCACTATGTCAGTTAATACTTAGTTGGATAACCTTTAGCGTTAATTACGGCCTTACAACGCTTTCCCATGGAGTAAACCAAGTTTTTTAGTTCTGCAGCTGTTATAATGTGAAACCAAGATTGAATTATTGCTTCTATTAATTGGGGTTTATTGCTGGGCTGCTTCTGACTAACAAGTTTCTTTAGTCGGCTCCATAGAATTTTGATGATGTTAAGGTCTGGGCTATTCACAGGCCATTCCAGCAGTGGAATATGATTATCTTGAAACCACTTTTTGCACACAGCAGCAACATGACATGGAGCTGAATCCTGTTGAAATATAAATGCTTTATTATCTTGGAAAAGATCACGTGCGGAAGGCTTCAGTTTGGGCTCAAGTATTTCATTAATGTATTTTTGGCCATTTATATTCCCATTAATCATGCAAATTCTGCATTTCTTTTCGTAAGATGCAGTAGTAATCAGGTGTCATACAAGATGACACCTGATTGGCTATCTAAACACTAATGCTCATTGGCTACATTCAAATGAAGGAAAGCTACTTCATATCAACCTAAGCAAGTTGTGCTTCCTTTTTCTAGTTATTTGGCTATAACTTTTCATGGAATACAGATAATTGAACAAACTTTGTTGCATTACATTCTTGATGAAATAAATTTTCTATTGATATATAAATTTATGGTATTACTAAAAAAAAAAAAAACATTGGTGTTACGAGCCATCAAACCTTAAAAATACACTTTTTCCACAAGGTTTCCACAATTTTGGCCACTACTGTAAAGTAGACAGCAGATTTTCCAGTATATACTTAACTGGATCAGAAAAATCATGAGCTCCTTTTGTTTGCACATTTCTCACTTGAAAAATAAAAATTACACACACAACACTGACAACACACTCATTAGTCAGTCACAAGTTCCACTTTAACATAACAAAAACAAACCTGTGAGCCGTGATTACTGGCTTTCTATGCTCTATGACTAAGAGCCGAGATTTTGGACCCCAATGCCTAGACCAAGGAGCAACCAATGAGCGGCATCCGCTTTCATTTGAAACTAGTCTCTGGTCCAGATAATATGATTGAAAGGAAATGTTGGGCAAAACGTAATGTTGCAAATAAATTGTCCAGCATTACCTTTAATTATGAGATGTTCTTCCATTGTATTTGTGAAAAACAAAATAAATATAATAAATAATAACAAAACCAGTTTTGGCATTTTACTCTTGGGTAGACTTAGTCTACCCCGACGCTTCGCCCCTGCCATACTGTGGTCTTTTTCGTAAGATTAAAGCAAATAAATCTTTGAGATAAAAAATTTTTATGATAGTTAAACAAGTTAGTAAAATCATGCAATGCATTGATTATGATACGCTTTCCAACATACCAGAAATCATTACTCAAGTTATTACTCACGTTATGAGGATAATGGCTGTGGAGAAAATTTCGCTCCTGTGCCCTGACCTTTGACCCCATTTCGATGATATTCAACAGAACCGGTTCAGTATACCTGCAGAACAACATACTAAAGTTTTGTCGCAATAGAAGTATTTTTATTCAAGTTATGAAGATAATGGCTGTGGAATAAATCTCGCTCCTGTGTTCCCTTTAACCCCATTTCCATGATATTCAACAGAACCGGTTCAGTATACCTCCAGAACAACATACTAAAGTTTTGTCGCAATAGAAGTATTTTCATTCAAGTTATGAAGATAATGGCTGTGGAATAAATCTCGCTCCTGTGCCCCCTTTGACCCCATTTCCATGATATTCAACAGAACCGGTTAAGTATACCTCCGGAACAACATACTAAAGTGTTGTCGCAATAGAAGTATTTTTAGTCAAGTTATGAGGATAATAGCTGTGGAATATATCTCGCTCCTGTGCCCTGACCTTTGACCCCATTTCGATGATATTCAACAGAACCGGTTATAACATACTTCCGGAATAACATGATAAAGTTTTGTCGCAATCAAAGCATTTTTACGTAAGTTATGACGCATAAGGGTGATGGAATGGATCCCGCTCATATGTCCTGCCCTTTGTCCCCATTTTGTCCATTTTCAATAGGGTACGTCCCCAGGTGGTCCCCTACCACATACTAAAATTTCATCGAAATCGAAATATTTTTACGCGAGTTATCGTACAAACAGACAGACGGACAAAGCTGGAGCATATTCGCTTCTTCAACCTACGGTTGGAAAGCGTAAAGAAAGAACGTTATGTTGCCGTCTGTAAAAAACGAATATGTTCTTTACAGACGACATTTTTCACATAACAACTTAATCAAAATATGAGATTCCAGATTTGTTTTGCTCCGGGCGGGCCCCGATGTGAAATTTCGCCCCCAGACCCCGCAAAAGTTCCATCCGGCCCTGAAGGGAGAGAGAGAGCCAATGCCGTAAAATAAACATACCACCCATGCTTCATCCGGGCATCCAGGTCCACTCGGACGAGGACAATGCTTAGACCACTGCGCCATCTACCTTCGATTTCCACACGTACATAATAACCCTCCGAAAAGAATTGCACTCAAAATTTCCTGTTTTGTGTTACGATGTCATCCGACAGCCAATTTTTTTTCACTTTTAAATTGGTCTTTCCCTTCTTTTATTGCAAGCAGATTAACAAAGTTAGGATCCAAAGAAAAAAAAATCTACATACACAACCATTGAAACGGGAAACTTGCTGCGAAGCGTGAACCACGGTAACAGAATAAGATAATTTGGAGAAATTTAATAAAACAATAAAAAATTATTATAGCATTACAGATTCCAATGAAAACAAAATAAGTATATTACAACTGTAATGTGTGTGTGAAATGGCTAGATTCATATTTTGCCTTCTACCACAAATGAAGTGGTTTGAATCAGGGCGTGATTTTGACTGGTAACTAGTTAGTAGCAAATTGCCAACAAGCAAATGCATTTTGCTAGTGATAAAACGTGGTTCTAGCAAAAGTTGTTAGTGGAAAATTTTTTGAATGTTTCAGTGTGAACTGTAAAGCGCCACTGCATTGCGCCTGTGGAATATTGTAGACACATACAAAAAGGAACAACTGCTTTCTGGAAATGAATGTTTCTTGAAAAGTAAAAATATTTAAAAAACATTTTGGCACTAGTAGAAATATCCAGTATATTTCCCTTATCTACTTCTGCATGTGAGGTTGGATTCAGTTTCATGAAGAGAATCCAGGGTGACTGGAGGGGCAGTTTAAACTTACAAACATTGAATTGCTCTCATAAGTATTGAGGTTGAAGGTCTGTCCGAAGACAAGTTTGACCCCAGGTCTGCTGTTTTACAGTGGTATGATGAAAAGACCCAAAACCCAGATCGTAAACCATATGGAAAATAACTTAAGATTTTGTATAGAGTTGTTGAATTTTGTGAATAAAGTTAAATAAAAAATGTTTTTTAAATATTTGCATTCAAACTAAATTGTTAGAATTAATCTGTCAGGTCATGAAAAGATGAGTTATATCTAAATATTTGTAATCTTTTTAGGATTATACAATGTGACAGTTACAGGGGTGAAATCGAAATTTGTCATGATTGACAAATTTCGATTCGGAGGGGGGGGGGGGACATGTTAAAAGTTTCTTTTGCATAATATTAATAAACTTTGGCAAGTAAATAATGCAATTTGCTAGTAAAAAATAAGGTCACTAGCAAGTGTTGCTACTGCTAAAACAAACAAACAAACAAACAAAAAATCAAGGCCTAGTTAGAATTTACATAGTCAAATATATAAATTATATTTTTTTATATTATTTTTTGTATACATAATTTACAAATAGTAAAGAAAAATGAAAAACCATTAGAAAGTACCAATCACTCACCCTAAAGCTCATGGTAACCTCCAATGACAACACACTTCCAACACGTCAATCATCGTGATGTAACTGGGCTTCCAAGGTTTACAGACATCTTGCTTACGCTTCTTACTTCCGGGTGTGAAACATCGTATTTTTTTTTTTTTCTTTAGCCTTATGAGATGTTACTATAAAGCTTGTCAATTCCATAAAAAATCACACATACTACTACTCATTCATACCATTCAAGTAAAAACTATGTACATAACCTTACATTCCTAGGTGGTTAAACCTTTGTCAACTGTAATTGCCAAACTGCTCCTTCTGTTTCACAACCCCTGCCACTCCCACTGCAAGTGTCACACTCATTCAGCCCCTCACACACAATCCTCTAGTACTTTCAACAGTGGCAGGGGTTGTGAAACAGAAGGAGCAGTTTGGTAATTACAGTTGACAAAGGTTTAACCACCTAGGAATGTAAAGTTATGTACATAGTTTTTACTTGAATGGTATGAATGAGTAGTATGTGTGATTTTTTATGGAATTGACAAGCTTTATAGTAACATCTCATAAGGCTAAAGAAAAAAACAAAAAAACGATGTTTCACACCCGGAAGTAGGAAGCGTAAGCAAGATGTCTGTAAACCTTGGAAGCCCAGTTACATCACGATGATTGACGTGTTGGAAGTGTGTTGTCATTGGAGGTTACCATGATCTTTAGGGTGAGTGATTGGTACTTTCTAATGGTTTTTCATTTATGAATTGCACGTAAACTATGCACACTTTGCAAGAGGTTAATACCTTAAAAGTGCAAATATAATAAGTAAAGAAAAAGTTTTGAATCCACAAAAAAAAAAAAAAAAAAAAAAAAAAAAAAAGAATTAAAAATGACAATTTTGATTATTTTTAATTATGTGTTATTAGCCTGGTGGCTGATAGCAAATGATAGATAGAGTGAACTGTGATGTGAAAAACAATGATGCACACGTGATTGGCTTTATATATTAAAATATTTTTATTTCCACTCTTTAAAGAATCAAGAATGATAATGCCTCTATCCTGACAGGTGGACATCAATGCTTTTTTTATTTCTTTTCGTATTTTGAACCTTTTGAAATTACTTATCTATAGCACTGCGTAATAAGCCAGAGCGTAAAAAATAATAATTTCGAATTTTGATATGCCCTAGTGAGGAAAAGTTGTGTATTGCTACGTAAACCATATGCAAACAATTTAGCGAAATTCAAATAATATCTTACGGTTTCACTTTACCTCCAAAATTTCGATATTTGGGTAAAATCGTCACATTTCCTTGTCCCGTTGTGAGAAAAGAACAGTGTTTGTTACAGAATTTCCCTAGTGTGCAAAAACTATCTGTTGGTACCTAAAAAATGTGCACAAATTTTCAAGCCAAGCAACTAATATCTTATGGTTCCAATTTAATGCAACAATACTCCATGATTAAGGAAAATTGCAATACTTTGACAACTAGTGTTCACCATGTTATTTGTTTCCTAGTTGTGTCAGTGCACTACTGCACTGAAAGCATAACATATTGTGCAAATGTGCAGTAGTGCACACGGTGCAGCTCTTCACATTTTTCATGTTTCAGAAAAATCCCAGAACTCATCATGAGGAGGTGGCTGCACAGCGAGTTCCACCCGTGCCCAACGCAACCACCCATCCTTAGGGCAAATCAATTTTATGTTCTTCTTTAATTTTCAATTTCCTGTTCTTCATTATTTTTTACCCAGAAATCTGATTTACTTTCGAAGGCTGACATTATTTGCCGTGCTTCCAACCATACTCTAATATATCAATCCCATTGTTCTTCGCAAACAGCAGCAGATGCTTCTGTTGTCAACTTAACGCATCGTTCCACTTCCTGATTGTGACGAGGGAAGTTTTGCGTGTCCAATCGCTTAACAATGTCCTTACAGTCACTGTTGCATAGGTTCATTATTTCATCGTCTGTTAAATGAGCAGTCAATGGCAGTTAGCTTAAGACGCATGATTGCCAGTCAGTTAGGTCAAAATAATCCACCCCCTAGAAGTTGAATTGTAGAATTTCAAGTACACGGATTGCATCGCAGTTTTATGATCTTGCTTCTAAAGATCCTGCGGAAGCCAAGTTCTCTGATGTTTCCTCTCGTCTGTTATCGTAGCCAGAAGTATTGATTCTGGATGGCCAAAATAGCCTTTCCTTTGGATTGCGTGGTCCCAAACGCTCTTTAAATCCTGGGTGAGCCTTGATAAAATCTAGAGGCCAGAAATGTATGTAAAAACAAAAGAACTCAGAAGATGTGAAAAATAATTGAAAGTTCTTTAAGTTAAAATTATATGAAGTATATTAATCTAAGTAAAGCCTGAAGTGTTATAATTGCTGTAAATAACATTTTTATTTTTTTTAATCTAAAAGCAAAAACTACCTGCAAAATCTGCTAATACTTTGGTAACTATCCACATACAGTGCGTGCACTTACGTCTATATTCTGCTACTCTGATGTTCATCACCTAATACAGATTTGTTCTGTGCTGGTTTATTTTCAGTTTCGCATTTTTGCAGTGATGTGTTGTCAGTGTTCATATAACTTTTACTTTTTACAACCATTTGTTCCTGAGTTTAGTTTTTACGTTTATAGTAAAATCCCCAAAAACTGAAAATGAGATTTTTTAAATATCATAATATTTTCCTATCATGGTGGAATGAGAAACTAAAAAGTGCACGCTATTTGAGTGGAAGTGGGGAAACTGTTTGAACTCTAAGGGCCACAATTTTAAGTTTTTCCCTTCCAAAAAGAAAAGCTTCCCTTCAGGATCAAGTGCACTGTGACTGAAAAAAGGAGCACTGAAATTGCTTTGCCCTTTTTTTTATAATGGGTTCTAACCATTTCCATTTTGCTTTTCTTCAAATGAACTGAAGTGTGAACATGAGCATTCTGCACAGTGAGAGGAATGGCATGAAAATATGGTATTCCCCTGAAATAATGTGAATGATAATCTCCACCTTCCCCCTTTTATCTTTCTTTCATTTCCTTCTTTGTTTGGTTTGTTTCACTCCATGAAGGTAACTAGCTTTAAAAATACGCAGTTAGCAAAAGAAAGCAAAAAGAGATAATACTATTTCTTCCAGCTTCTGATGCATATGGAGGTCACTAAATTAACACTATATATACATGGTACGGGATGTAAGGTCAGGTGATGCGTAACATCACAGCCTCTCCTTGACAAATGTCAACCCCGCCTTCTCGTGGTGCATCCTGTTCTCACTAAAGGGGCTCTGACGACCGCCAATAGCGGTATAACTATACCATCGGGATTAGAGGAAATTCTATCCCACACTCACCAACCCGCTTGGCCAGCGTGGTGAGTTATGGCCAAACCCCTCCAAAATGACTCCACAACTTAAATCTTGGCCCTCAGTCTCCGGCAGCTGGAATGTACCTGGCCAAGGCAGCGGCCAGTGCGACATGAAGGCAGAGGGTGCTAAGAATCCCCGGAGGACCGGACTAGGCTGCCATCTGATGCTGACCTTGGCAACGTACAATGGACGCTCCCTATCTTCTGATTCAAGGCTTCTTGAATTGGAAGAGGAACTACAAAGGATCAAGTGGGACATCGTGGGGCTAAGTGAGGTAAGGAGAAAAGGAGAAGATCTCATCGAACTGAAAAATGGACATCTCTTCTACTATCGTGGGACAGATACTGGCAGAACTAGTGGTGTTGGATTTATAATAAACAAGAAACTGAAGGATAAAGTTGTAGAAGTTGAAAGTTCCTCTGACAGAGCTGCACGGCTTGTTATCCAACTCTCGAAAAGATACCAGGCTCAGATTATTCAAACTTATGCACCCACCACAAGTCATCCTGAAGAAGAAATTGAAGAATTTTATGAGGAAATTTGTCATCTGAATAATAAAGGTAAGCAGCACTTGAAAATAATTATGGGAGATTTCAATGCAAAAATAGGGCAACGGCAACAGAATGAAACTTCAGTAGGTAAATTCGGTCACGGCAACAGAAACCAGCGTGGAAATACTCTCGTTGAGTTTGCAGAGGCAGAAGGGTTTTTCATCTTGAACTCCTTCTTCAAGAAAAAGCCACACAGGAAATGGACATGGAGACATCCAAATGGGACGACAAGTGAAATTGATTTTATTATGTGTAACAAAAAATTCGTCATAGAAGACTGCAGTGTGCTAAACAAGTTCAACACAGGTAGTGACCATAGATTGGTGAGATGTAAGATGCACCTCAACACTAAACTTGAACGTGGCAAGCTCAGAAGACAAACAAAATCTATTGACATAACCAACCTTAAAAAACACAATAATACCTTCAAGTTGGAACTGAAGAACAGGTTCTCTGCTTTAGAAGGCCTAACATCGGAAGAAGTGGACATCTCTGAAGTTAACAGAAAAGTAACCAAAGCTCTTATGGAAACAGCAACAAAATTAGCTGGGTCTAAGAATAAGTTGCATGTAAATAAATTATCAGGAAAAACGAAAATGTTGATGCAAAAAAGAAGAGAGATGAGGACAACTGAAGAAGATGCAACTTCCAAAGTGGAATATATAGAGCTATGCAAGACAGTACGAAAAAGTATCACTGAAGACGTAAGAAAATTCAACTGTGAACTAGTGAGGAAAGCAATTGAAAACAACCAAAGCCTAAAGATAGCAAAGGGACATCTCAGTAAGGGAAGAAAACAGATTATGGCACTGAGAAAAGAAGATGGTTCTGTAACAAGAAATAGAGGAGAAATTTTGACAAGAGTGAAAGATTTCTACTCCAAATTATATGAAAGGGATGATACATGCACTCCAGACATCATGAAAGATACCAGTACCAGAGTTCCTCCAGTCCTTCCAGAAGAAGTTGCACATGCAATCAAGAACATGAAGCGGGGAAAAGCTCCAGGAGAAGATGGAATTACTGTAGACATCATACAAGAAGCAAGTGGAGAAATCGAAACAGTACTCGCCCATATTTTCACTCGATGCCTTAAGGAAGGAAAGATTCCTGAGGATTGGAACACCGCTGCAATGATCCTGCTACATAAGAAAGGTGACATTGAGGATCTCGGAAACTACAGACCTATCAGCCTCCTATCAGTAGTTTATAAAATCTTCACTAAAGTTCTTTCACACCGCTTGAAGGTAACACTGGACATGGCTCAACCGAGAGAACAAGCTGGATTCAGGAGTGGCTACAGCACAATAGATCATATCCATGTGCTGAGAGAACTAATTGAAAGAGCGAGGGAATATGAACTTCCATTGTGCATGGCTTTTATCGATTATGAAAAAGCCTTTGATTCGGTGAAACCATCAGCAGTTACAATGGCTCTGAAAACCTGCGGTATTGAAGATGCATACATTAATATTATTAATAACATCTATGAAAATGCAAGTGCAAAGATTAGGCTGTTTGAAAATACAACACACATAAAAATTGGAAAGGGAGTGAGACAAGGTGACACCATATCTCCGAAGCTCTTTAATGCCACATTGGAGGGTGTTTTTCAGTCACTGAGCTGGGAAAACAAGGGGATAAAAATTAATGGAGATTATCTAACCCACCTTCGTTTTGCTGATGACGTAGTCATTTTTGCAACTAGCCCATCAGAGCTGCAGAGTATGATCCAGGAACTTGCTGACAAGAGTAAAGAAGTGGGATTAAAAGTGAACTTTCAGAAGACAAAAGTGATGTTCAATGCTTTTACAAGAAATGAAGATTTATCGATTGATGGAGAAAAGCTGGAGATAACAGACACGTACGTTTATCTTGGACAGCAGATATCAAGTGAGGGTCACATTGATGAAGAAATTAATCGGCGTACAAAACTTGCCTGGAGAGCTTTTGGAAGAAACAGAATAATTTTCAAGAGCAATATGCCATTATGTCTTAAAAGAAAAGTGTTTGATCAATGCATCCTTCCAGTGCTTACGTATGGTGCAGAGACGTGGACCTTAACTAAAAGAGACATACAAAGGCTGCAGACAACTCAAAGCAGCCTGGAGAGGTGCATGCTTGGTGTAACCAGGAGAGATAAGAAGAGGAACTCGTGGATCCGAAAAATGACAAGAGTGGAAGACATCATGATCAGAGTTAAATCCCTGAAATGGCAGTGGGCTGGACATACTGCCAGAAGGACAGATCATCGATGGACAGCCGAAATTTTAGATTGGATTCCAAGGGACAGGAAAAGACCCAGAAGAAGACCACATGGGAGATGGGTGGATGAAATTCGAAAGTATGCAGGGGTGACATGGAGGAGACTGGCACAAGACAGACCGTTGTGGAGGAAACTTGGAGAGACCTTCGTCCAGCAGTGGATTGATAATGGTTGACAATGATGATGATGATACATGGTACATAAAAGTTAAGTAAGAATAACAAAAATGACATACTACAAAAAATTGCAACAAATCTTACTGCATGGAAATCTGCATCTTTATTGTAGGATAACAAATGGCAATACTGATTTTGTTTAAGTTATGTCAAATTTGTGCCCTCGGGATTTTTTACCAAGTGCACCTTGCAACAGCACATTCGGAAAGAAATATTCTCATCAGGGACATACTTGCATATAGATGGGGGGAGGCTGCAAAAATGGAAGTCTTTGAAATCCACCAGGACAAAATAAAAGTTAGTGAAAAACAGAAGAAAAAATTGCAGCATTTCACTCTAATGTAAGTTGATATATTTGCATTAAATTAAAGCGTTTTTCTAAATACATCACATTAAAAAAAAAAATTAAACACTTTTGGGGAGGAGTTTGGCCACCTCCTCTAAATATGCCCCTGATTTTCATATAACCACACATAAAAATGAATGATGTGTTCCTACCTCTATGGTTTGAATTAAACCTTCACAATGTCATAGCTGACATTTAAAATACAAAAGTAAAATATATGCAAACTATAAAATTTGTAATTCTGATTAAATATAACATACAAAGCACAAATTTAAGGGAAAATGAAAATAAGGAAGCCAATTTAGGTTGGAAGAATAATTCAATTTCAGAGAGTAAAGCATAGACTTATATGCTGGATGAAAGCAAAGGATTTATTGTTGTTAATCTGAGAATAGAAATTTTTTAATGTTAATCTGATAAATGAGAAAAACAAAAATTGAATGCACATTGTACATTGTCAGAATTTTTATAAATGGATGGATTGCATTCTCAAAAATTTTATTTCTTGACCATAGAAGGTCTTATGAAAAAGTATCCAGATGCAACTGCTGCAATTTCTTTCTTACTTTTTTCATCACATCTTCCTAAATCTCCACTTTGCAACAGCATAAATTCCTTACTCCCTGCTAACTTTCATACTGTGACAATCCTTTTCTGGATTCATATTGGTTGGTTAAGTGCAAAGAAACTAGCTCTGCCATTACATTTCATGTGGGGGTATTTTTTAAAACAATAATTTAGATGTGTAATAATATAGATTTTTTTTACATGAAAAAATCTTTTATTCAAAGAAAATGTTTAAAAATAATAGAACAGCATCTCTTCCGCTTTGAGCAAATAGTTAGCTGAAAATATTTTTTATTGTTTTTAATAAAAAGCATTTGGACATAATTATGTAATTTACAAATAAATAATTAATAGATTAAGTAGACATGGCTGAAATTTGTTCACCTTTAAAATGCATATTTTGGTAACAATACAACAAAAATACAGGTAGGCTCAGTTCCGATTGAGCCATCAGTTTGGAACGTAGGACTACAACTTGCAGATTGGAGAGTTGAAATGAGCTAGTCGAGTATGGTTTCAAAGCGTTTATTTAATTTGTTATAGCTAACGCAGGTCTATGATATGAAAAGTAGCTTACCTAATTTTTACAAATAATGTTGCCTACATTGTGAAGAACACAAAGCAGATCGATACAGGAATTGCCTGTGTATCGATCTGCTTTGTGTTTGCAATGTATACAACATGGTGCTCTGTCTTCTTGGCTTTCTCACATTCCTTACTTGCTTTTGCCTCTCGTTTTGATTTTCTCCACTTTTGCTTGCGTTCATTCTGCGAAATCTGTGGCATTGTCAAAAATGTTAACACGTTCACACGAAAACAATTTAAAAAAATTTTAGTTTAAACCACTGCAATATGTTCTTTGTATATTTGAATAGATCTCATCAAGAGCTTTAAAATTATACCACACAGTCGTTTTGTACTCACGGTTGTCCAAATAAACTGCGATATTGTCAAAAGTGTACACCGGTTCACAAGAAAACAATTTTTAAAATGTTCAGTTCAAACCACTGCGAAATGTTCTTCGCATATTTGAATAGATCTCGTCGAGAGCTTTAAAACGATATCACGCACAGTCGTGTTGCACTCACAGTTGCTGAGATAAACTGAGTCAAATGCAGTGGCACACTCAGAAATATTGCATCATCTCCCCAAGCATAGGGAGCGTTGCACGCACAATGTATTGCGCAGTACACAAATTGGACTACATGCTGTTTATGAATATGCTAATACGATTAGTGTGCGGCATGCATTTTTAATGCTATAATGATTTCAATTGGGACCTATTTTTGTCACAGGCGATCGGCCGTAAGTCGCCCCATACTATCCACGAAGTTAGACGTAGTCCTACATCAATACATAATTTGGTAATAATAAGGAGCTATAAAGTTACATTATCACAACAGGGAGCAAAAGCTGTGAGAATCTGTACTTCTACATTAGAACATTTACTTGACAGGCTCTTGGATAGCTTTAATATTATACTGGTTTCTACAAAATTAAGCAAAAAACAGAAAAAATGTGATTATTTGCGAAAGAAGAGTTGGAAATGCACGAAATTTGGGTATATGGCATGAAATGTAATGAGAAGTTAGGGCATATGATGCCCTAACTTCACATAGAGCGCACCTGTGTGGATTTAGGGCACACTAACTCACTCTGCATAGGTATGGAGTGGAGATAGCAGTGGCGTACCCAGAAATTAATTATGGGGGTGCATATCGTGGCCGCAATGTCAAAACCACCAATGCAAAATTTCGTAGTTTGAATTATCGCTATTTAAAAATTAAATTTGATCAAAGAATCACTTTTGCCATTACATCAGACTGTTCAAGCACTATACATAACATTTACATGAAGTTGCATCTGTATTATGCATCAGTAAATAGAATTTCACATGATGTCAAGTCAACAATCGAAAAATTCGAACATTCTTGGTTTTATCAGTGCAGCTACGATACTATTAATTCCTAAAGTGACGAAAAAAAATGTGCATGAGAACAGGCATTTTTATTTTTCTCAAATCCTATTAATCACAAAGTAATGTTTATTCTACGTTTTTGTTTTCCTGCTATGGTATGTACTCAAAATAAAAGGCTTACCCAGCATTTGGACATAATTATGTCCAAATGCTGGCCACAGGCTCCAGCCCCCAACATTCATTAGATTGACGCCCTGACCACTACAACACCAGTTTCTCTCTTCTGTCTTTGGTGGCATACAAGTGGGAAATGTGCATGGGAAGGGGGGGGGGAGGTATTTACAATAGGCATATGTAACCTCATCTGACCATTCCAAATTAAGAAGTAACTAATGACAATTTAAGGAAGACCAGATGGGCGGCACTAGCAAAATAACGTCCCTGACAATTTTTTTTCAATTTTTAAAACTAGACAAAATTATTTTGGGCGTGCATATGGCCCTTTGCACCCCCTCTGGGTACACCATTAGGAGATAGCATCGGTTTATGCAAATGAATCACTGCATGAAGGTGGCTGTTGCAACAGTGTACATCATTTCATTTGTGGAGTGTAAAGAAAGAATTTTGAGTTAGAAGATTTGTTGTAATGGCTGCGAGATATCATTTAACAGATGAACTGAGGTGGAGAACAATCGGAAGACTAGAGGCAGACCGAAGTCAGCTGCAACATGTCTGCATGTAAATCCTTCTGTGGTCCACAGACTGTGGAACCAATTTCCAAACACACAATCTGCATCTTGAAGGTACAACAAAGGAAGTCCTAGGGCTGCAATATCCATGGATGACTGATATCTCCGATTAACTGCACAGAGGAACAGGATGGCTACCCCAACACAGGAGGGTCTTTATGTTAAGTAACCAGCACTCTGTGCCTCGTCCCTCCACACAAGGATAGAAGTTTGCACTGGGCAAGACTTCACATCCATTGGACTGAAACTAATGTAGGTCAGCACTCTTCATAGATGAGTCCAGATTTGCTATGCAGAGCAATTCCAGGTGTCCTCTGATCTGGAGAGAACAAGGAACATGCTATCATCTCTCAGTGATTATTGAAAGGTACACTTGTGGTGGTAGTGTGCTGATTTGGAGTGGCATTTCGTTAGGTGGACACACAAATCTCTATGTGCTTTCAAGAGGTACTATGAATGCTCAAAGCTATAGGGATCACTTCCTGCACCCCTATGTTTACCCTTATGCAGGTGCTATAGGAGGTACATTTCTCCTACAAGATGATAACACTTGTCCCCACCGAGCAAGGCTGATAGAACAATATCTTCAAGACAACGTCACCATCTGTATGGATTGCAGTGGCGGCTCGTGGTGTAAAATGCTGGTGAGGCGAACGGGTCTTGATGTAAATGTAAAACAGTAACACATATGTTATTGAAAAATATATAAATTCGTATAACGTTATAGGAACATATATATATATCAGTGGCGTAGCCGGGGGGTCGTGGTTTGCACCCCCTAAGTAGGCGAGACAGTTAGCTTTTTCTAAGCACGTTTTATAGATAATTTCCCTATTTAAATTCATTGATTTTTACATAACTTACAATGTAATACAAATAAATTACATTGATACATAATATCAATGCAATTTCTTGATAATAGAACAGAAAGTAAAGCAAAAGCAGCCAAAGAAGTTGCTTTATTAACTTTTTATTAAAACAACTATAATTTATTGCATTTTCTTCATTTTATTAAATTAGCTTCGTTTTGTATTAATGTCCAAGATGTGCGTACGTACCAATAGAGAAATATTTGTCGAAGCGCCCCCCCAAATTGTTACATGTACTTATACACAGTTATACAGCATAAATGCAGAACCCCCCCCCTCAAAAAGTTTCATGTCAAAGGCAGTATCACCCATCGGATATCTTTGAAGTCCTGGGTTCGAGTCGGCTGAATCATTAAAATCCACTGAGATTCGGAAGTCTCGTTAAGCCATTGGTCTCGGTTAGGCGCCTTGTTGTAAACAGCTGTAAACCCCATCACTTAGGGCTTCAGCCCATGCCATTTAGCCCTTATATACAAATATTATTCAACAGTAATGGAATAAAATTATAGAAATATATGAAACACGGCGTGGGGAGTCTTTCTTCACGAAAAATACAAAACTTTTAGAGGAAAAATGTGCATATACCACTATATATATATGTGTGTGTGTGTGTGTGTAATATACGCTACTTTTGCAACAATATTTTTATGAAAACAATTATTCAATAATTTTACAACAAAGAAAGAAATATTTCACCTGTATTCTTTTATGTAATACACTTGAGCGAAAATACGCAATTTGTGCGGTTTCTTTAGCTAGTCAATGCGTCACTCACATCCCAACGCCAGTCGGAGATCCACTTCTTAAAAAATTCAAAGTAAATCATTTGAATAGAAATTGTTTTCTTACGAAATGTTTCTTGAGCTTGAATAAAAGTCACAGTTCGATTGGCATATTAGTGAAGGTGCATTTAGCACGGGTCATAGACTGAAGTCCAGGCTCGTGATAATTATTAGCTTCGTTTTGTATTAATGTCCAGGAGAAGTCAAGGAAGCACATTTCTATATAAAAAAAAGTATTAGGTAATTTAAACCTGGAATTAAAAACAGAGGAATGCGATATTAATTTGCTTTTGGTCTCGAACAGAATGCTTTCAGTTTATGTTTTATAAATAAGTTCAATTCTGCGATCCTTTTTGGCTGCAAATTTGTCTATGATCAGATCATAAAATGGTTGAGTGGACATTAGATGGTTCAGCAATTCTTTCTCGATTGAAATTTTAGCGAGTGAAGACAAACGATCTTGTGCCGTTGTATTACGGAGGTAAGTCTTAATTCTCTTCAAACAAGAAAAAACTCCTTTCAGCAGAAGAACTTGTTGATGCCAGTGTCAATACAAGAGAAAATAATTTGTAGGCTTCTGGTAACACATCTTTCAGCTCGTTTTCTTTCATTGTTTTCAAGGTTTTCTGAACACCGAGTTCCCTGAAGTTGTGATCATTATATAAAAAATCTAATTCGTTTTTTAGTCGTTGTGTGTCTGTAAAAATGTTTGGATAAATTTTTTGAGAGTGTTAAGGGCACTGGATGGAAATGACTCTGAATAACTATGGTATTTGAGCTGTCAACTAGCTGCAGAAACTCGAGCTTTCCCATATCTTCAAAATCTGGTATTTATTTGGACTATTATGCTGTCAACGATTTCGTAAAACAAAATTTTGTAATAGTTTTCCACTTCTTCTTCAGTCAAATGTTTCTTTTGGCGACATTTAGGACCTCCACTCAAACTAATTGCTTCACTGAAATGTTTCAAGTAAGTGGTTACATTCCTTTTCTTATTTATTCGTTCGCAACATTGTTTAATTTGTTTTTGGCAATAACTGATATCTAAAGTCTTTTTTTGTAAAACATCAAATAATACATCCGTAATTCCAAAAATGTCATCAAAAATCAGTGATAAAAGCAAATTCAAAATTAGTGAAATTTTTCAAATATCCTATGGCTCCGTTGATTGATTCTGCCGTTGATTCCGGGTCATTCATTATGTTTTCAAACACATTCTTTAGTTTGCCCCATTCGCTTACAATTAAACGCAAAATGTGTGAAAGTGATGCCCAACGTGTTTCCGCTATTTGAGGAATCCGTTTCCCAACAACTGAATCTGCTACGTGGGTTCTCTTGGCAGATTTATGAAAAAATGAGGGCATGCTGGATACAGTTGTGAAATATATGCGACAATTTACAATACTTTTGCACCCCTGTTGTAGGACAAGGTTAAGGCGGTGGGCGAAACAGTGGGTAAACAAAGCTTGCGGGGCTTCTACCTTGACTCTTTTCTGCAGACCGCTCAACTCTCCAGCCATAACGCTTGCACCATCATAACACTGGCCTACTAACTTTGATTTAAAATCAAACTCCTCCAAAACCGATGCTAGCAGATCATACAGTGCCACAGCAGTCCTGTCAGTGCTGATATCATAAAAACCAAGGAAGCGCTCAACTACTTCACAATTTGAGTCCAATATGTATCTGACAATTATTGAACACTGTGATTTTGAGTAATATCAGTTGTATCATCAACTTGCACTGAAAAAAATTTTGACTCATTAATTTCGCTTTTAACACATTCGTTTATATATTCATGAATACACTCCAGTAAATCATTCTGTATCGTTTTAGATTGTCCAGAAAATAAGCTTCGTATTTCTTCAAAATGTGCTTTTAATTCTGGGGTGCTCCTACGAAGTAACAAATGGAACATCTCCTTGAAATTACCTTTATTTAATGAGGAAATAGATTCATCATGTCCTCGAAAAGGCAGTTCTTGCTTGCTTAGAACGACAACTAAATCGATTATATGTTCCATAAAAAGCCTATTTAGTCTGACCTTTTCATTAAACTTAGCTTTATGAAGAGCAGCATTTTCTTTGAGCATATCAGAAATAGTGTTTATATTTTTTTCCATCCGTTTCAGACCTACGTGATTAGTTATATGCTCTTTAGAGCTTTCGTGCAATTTTGCACTACGAGAAAAGTTTTCAGATCAAAATAACCCGTTGTATTCCACACATTTTTCTTATTGCTCAAAAGTAAACATGGCCAGCAAAAGAGAGTTTGCTTGTAATAGCTACCAGAAAAGCCAGGGGAAAATCTCAGTACCATGATTTATTGAAAGACCTAAGAAACGATTTGCCGCACTTCTTATCTTTAGATATTGAACTTATTACAGGTGTCGGTCTTCCAGATATGAGAACATCCCTTTTATTATAATCTTTCCAATGTTTAAAAGGAATTTCTTCCAGAACACAAATCACGTCGTTTATTGGGCCATTCATATTTTCCAACCCAAATCAAAATATGCTGTTTAGTAACAATAACAAAATAAAAAAGAAGAAAAACTCAACATTACTATGAACTAGCCAACACCCGCAAAAGAGAGGATTGAAAACACACTACAAAAAGTTAGACTCAAATATACTCTGACGAATAGTTAAAGCTACGTAGAAATCATCCTACTTCAAAGCATAGAGAGGCGAACGGCGTCATCGCCTGTAAAACCACTTTTTACCAAGGTCATCTGCTCATTTTCCCGCGCCCATTGGATACACAATCCTTGGGTTCTCCAATAACAGCAGAGATGCGATTCCAGTTTAAGCGAAATGGAGGGTCGCCTCAGAAATTTCCTTTCTCTACTGGAAGTCCGGCACCTCCTTAGGTAGACCTCGGACCGTGGGGTGTGGGGTTCACTCTGTAGGGCTCTTCTCTGATCCCCAGTTCCCAAAACCGCTTCTCATCGAGACGATTCAGCCGGTCGCCTCTAAGCGCTTAAAACGATGCAGCTGCTTTGCAAAAATAATGATTCATTCCTCTTCTTGAAAGCCTTTTTTAACCTAATTCATGAATCACAATGTAAATTTCAGTGTTTCATTTATCCTGCAAAGTTCTTATATCTTCGTTACTGACCGAAGTTTTTTTTTTTTTTTCACTTCTCATTCTGCGAATTTCAGGTGAGGCGGCGCTCACTTGCCTCATCTGACGGGCCGCCACTGATGGATTGGCAAGCCAGGTCTCCTGTCTTTAATCTGATCGAGCATGCCTGGGATGCTCTAGTGAGGTGTGTTGCTGTCCTCAACCCCCCTCTGCAAGACATGGAGAGGCTTACAAGCTTTCCATAAACGACAGTCATTGCTACCGACTAAGACCCTAGAAACCAGCAACAGCATGATGCATCACTGTGAGGCCTGCATTGCAGTGACTGGTGACCACACTCCCTATTAAGATGCTTTGGTTATTTCCTTTTAACACTTTATTTTCACCTGGTTCTGTATGTGGTCAGTTTTGTCAAGTGTTTTTTATGGCATGTTTTAGGGTCTTTCTCTAATATGTACAATATGATACAAATTTCCACCAAATTTTGTAACAGTTCAGCATGTATTTTTGAAATTATCATGATTTTTCTGTTTTTCCTTAACTTATAGAAACAAGTGTATAATAAAATTGTGAATTTGCGTTCTCTATCTCATCTTGACTTGTTCTCCATTTCATGTTTTAAATATATTCTATTTGAAAAGAACATACACTTCAAATCGTAACATTTCGTTTTTTGTTCTACACTTCTAGTCTTTCATTAGCATTATTTTTTGTTTACTTTCTGCCCTGAGATGGTGGATGAGTGCAGGCATTACGTAAATAAAGTGCACTGATATGTGAAACTATTTAAAGAGCTAAAAACCAGAAGTTGACTTTCTTTCCACAGACTGCTTTTGCAGGTAGATCATTTGCACTTACAGGTAATAAGCATTGCTGAACTGTACAGGAGTGATGGAGGTTCCTATTTGCTATCCATGTTAGGCATATTCAAAGTAATATTTTTTTTAACGACCACTGTGAGCAACTCTATGCGCCTGTTTTTAATTTACAGCCACTGATTCCAGGGAAGGGAGACAGTGAGGGTTCAAGGACAGGAGATACACCAGGCCCCCCTAAATATAACCGTTTTGGGAATTATATATTAATTTTGATTAATTACAGGCACATGCAGGAATTGCCCCCCCCCCCTACCCCCGTCCAATTTTCTTTGTGTAGAACCGCCACTGAAGGGAGAGAAACAGTGCTTACTAAGCAGTATGTATTAGGTGTACAACTTAATTCTCGGCCTAACCAAAAGCGATCATAGAACGTCGGCAAATCCAAATAGTTGTGTGCGATAATGGCTGATTGCAGCGCCATCCAACAGCTTTCCAGGCAACCATAACCACTCACAGTTGTAGTGACAGAAGGGACAAAAGTTGATGGTGAAAGCAATGTCGTTCAAAAAGCAACATTTGAGGCACTGCCTCCTGTTTGCGTTTCAGCTGAGAAAAAGTGCCGCGGAAGCCCAGCAAATAATCTGTGCTGCTTTGGGTGAGGCTGCTGTGTCCTACAGTACATGTAAGAAGTGGTTCCAACGGTTTAAGCAGGGAAATTTTGATCTCCGTGATCCAGAACGTCCGGGCCAGCCACAGAAAGTTGACAGAATAATGTCGGACGCGGATCCCTGTCGCACACAGTCAGAGCTTGGAGTAACATGGCAAGCCATTACAAAGCGCCTGCACAAGTTTGGACGGATTCACAAGGAGGGCCGTTAGGTGCCCCATCAACTCACAGCTGCGAACAAGTCTAGGCGCTACGATGTTGCTGTGTCCTTGCTCTCCAGATTCAAGAAAAAGGATTTGCTCCACAAGATTTTGACCTGTGATGAGAAGCGGATCCTCTACGATAATCCAAAGCGGCGCAAATCGTGGATTTATCCAGGTCAGCATACCACACCAGTACCGCCAAACTAAATATCCATGCCAGGAAGTTGTTGTTGTGCATATGGCGGGATCAGCACAGTGTCGTACACTATGAGTTGCTCAAACCTGGTGAAATGGTCAATGCTGAGCGTTATTGTCAGCAACTCATTCGTGTGAGCGAAGCAATGGAGGTAAAAAGGCCATAGACGGGCAAGGGCAGAAGGTCGGTCCCGTTGCTTCAAGATAGCACGCATCCTCACATCGCGAAAACCACTTTAAACACGATCACCGACCTGGGATGGGAGATTTTGTCCCATCCGGCATATTTTCCAGACTTCGCCCCGTTGGATTATCACCTCTTTCGCTCCCCGCAACATCACCTGAGTGATACGCACTTCACTTCTGTCGAGGAGGTCCACACAAGTATTGATGACTTTATCAACTCGAAACAGCCCTCTTTTTTCCGCAGTGGCATTCGGCAGCTCCCTGACCGATGTCTCAAATGTATCCAATACGACGGGGATTATTTCCCGGATTAGGTACGTATTCGATTTGCTATAATTTGCTGTCAACGTGTTGTGCTTGTGGCCGAGAATTAAGTTGCACACCTAATTATTTTTTAACTGGAGCTGCTGTCATATAAAGGCTTGAACACATGCCATGATTTTTATCAGTTGCGAGGTGTAATCTTGCAAGTCAGGCTGAACAACCGCCAGTAGCAGTGTTAGAATTACAAATAAATCTTCTACTGGCCCAGCGGACCACTAAAATTTGCAAACCACTGGTCCACCAAAATGCCCACTGGCCCGTAAAAAATTAAAAAAAAAATTAAGACATTTACTATATATGTAGAAAATAATGTGTCATTTTAACGGAATTATCACCAATATTTGTTCCTTTTTTCTTTTTTCTCTTTTTTTTTTTTTGGTTGGAGTTTTAACGACCACCGTGAGCAACTCAATGGGCTATAAGCAGTCGCCCGTCCCTAATTTAGGGCAACTGGCTCCAGGGAAGGGAGTGAACCAGTGCCGTAAGACAAACACAAGTAGCAGAATGAACCTCCCAGGAGTTTACTGCATTCCTATCTCTTCTTCTACTGGGGATAACTTATACATTGGAAGCACATACAGGAGCATAAGCCATAGAATTTTAGAACATAGAAAAGATGTTTCGAAAGGCAATCCCAACACTGCCTTTTCTATTTTGACAATGGAAGACACATCTGCAGTTCCCCACTGGAACGAAGCAAAACGAATTGCTTCGTTTGACAATCGTTTTGCCCTCCGTTACCGTGAAAGCATAGAAATTATTTTCAACTCAATGACTTGCAACTCCGAATCTCCTCTCTACATTCCGTTAATCTGGAGATCAATTCTAAGTTTTGGCAACAAAAATAGGAAAAATTCAAATGTAGAATCTGGCAACAATCTTAGTCCTCCATTGGCGTGATGAAGACCTAAGATAAGGTCGAAAGCTTCCAACTTACGAACTTTTTGTAAAAGTTTTAGTTAACGTAACTAGCGTGATCAAGTCACCTTTCTTTGTTAATATTGTTACGTGTTTTGCCCATAATCGTCATCGTCAAACACAACATCCATGCCTCACCGGGATTCGAACCCAGAACCCTGTCGGACGAATGATCAGAAGCCATCGCTTAGACCAGTGCGCCACCGAGGCGGCTATTTGTCTCTAAAACATCTAATTTGAAACTGCGACTGACAGGACAAAGAATTTTCCAGAATAAGATCTCAATGCATTGGTGATATAATAGAGTAAGAGTGCATTCCTGATCTGTTTTTAAGTAAGAAGGAGCAAAAAAAACTCTAAGGGTAAAAAAATAATAATAATCTTATACATTAGTAGCCTTTTTTATGTTTTATTGTTTAGGATTTAGCTTCCTTTCCTTATTTTTAGTCCTATTGCTCATCCCTGCTACTTTCCCATGAAGTTAGTTTTAGTGCCCCATTTGAGACTGCTTTATGTGAATTGCTCTTTTGCAAAAATTGCCTTCATGCATTCAATTGACCTCGTGTGCTAGTGCGTTTTTCTGGGCCAGTAACAAAAGCTGGATTGTGCCTGGTGTCAATATCTGCTACATTCAATAGGGTAGGCGAAGGTAAAGTAAAACGGCTGTAGCCATTACAAGACAAAGACTGGGAAACTGCTTTTCTGAATTAGCTGTGTCTTCCACTCTTCATAAATCATGAGGGATAAAACTATCACTAGTTTGCAGATTGAAAAGAAAACCGTACAGTGAGGTAAAAGAAATAGAAATTTATTTTTTAACTTGTGACAACTTGGAAAAAAAAACAAAACTTACTGGCCCTCTGGGCCAGTAAAATCAATAATTCAGTGGTCCGACAGAAGTTTTACTGGCCAATAGCCAGTGGACCACTGGGTAATTCGAACGCTGAGTAGGATTATGACAAGCCAATGTGAATTATTGGAGTTTGAACGAGGCCTGGTAGTGAGAGCCAGATGGATGGGATTTTCAATTTTCGAAGTTGTGGAAACATTCAATATTCCTTGATCCATGGTGTCACATGTGTACCGAGAATACCTCATGGAAGGCATTACCACCTACTGTGGATAACGCAGTGGCAGACCACGGGTACTGAATGACAGTGACAGCGGCATCTGACCACGATTGTCCATGCTAATAGACAAGCGACACTGGCTCAAATAACATCCACATTCAATGCAGGAAGTACCAGAGACATATCCATCAGGTCAATATAGCATAATTTAGCGTCCATGGGGTATGGGAGCAGAAGCCTATAACCTGGGCTTGTGAACACGGTAACTGACCCTGGAAGACTGGCAACATGTGGTGTTGTCCGATGAGTCACGTTATCAGTTGTTAAGAGCTGATGGTAGGGTTCAGGTGTGGTGCAGATCCAATGAGGCCATGGACCCAAGCTGTCAACAAGGTACTGTACAAGCTGGTGGTGATTCCATACACATGTGGGGTGTCTTTACGTGGCACAGTTTGGGTGCTTATAAACACGTCATTAACTGGCCATCGCTTTGTTGCTCTGCTGGGTTGCCATTTGCAGCCCTTCATGGACTTCACGTACGTCAAAAACGATGGGATTTCCCAGGAGGACAATGCCCCATGTCATTGGGCCAAAGTTGTTCGAAATTGACTCGAGGAGCATTCTGGGAAGTTTCGACGGATGGTGTGCCCACCATGTTCCTTCGACATGAATTCAATACAGCACTTATGGAAAGTGGTGGGAAGGTCCATTCGCACCCAAGATCGTGCATGGACTTATAAGTACCAGGGAACTGTGGGTGGTTGTTCAGACAGCATGGCTCTACATCTCCACAAGTCTTCCAGCCAATGTGGTATTGATTCCACAAGTCTTCCAGCCAATGTGGCATTGATTCCACAAGCCTTCCAGCCAATGTGGCATTGATTCCACAAGTCTTCCAGCCACTCATTGAATCGATGCCACATTGAGTTGTTGCACTTTGCTGGGCTAGAGGACGTCCTACATGATACTAGGTATGTATCCCATGCCCTTTGGCACTTCAGTGTATATGTCTCACTGGGATTTGAACCCGGACCCATCTCCAACAAACGGTCAGAATTATTATATTTGCACTTTTAAGGTATTAAACCCCTGCAAAGTGTGCATAGTTTATGTGCAATTCATTAATGATATACTATTAAAAATCACCAATCACTTACCCTAAAGATCATGGTAATTTCCATCCACAAAACACTTCAAGCACGTCAATTATCGTAATGTTGTTGGCCTTCAAAGGTTTACAGACACCTTGCTTACGATTCGGTCAGAAGCCAGCACTTAGACCACTGCACCGCCAGGGTAGCCTCAAAGTAATTAGCCAAGGTGACTGAGAGGTGCTTGCTACTATAAACGATGGACTTAAATCACCAAATTCTACAGTAAACAAGCCACAGAAGGTATTTCACTGATGAAGATCATGAAAACTGCTCTTAGAACATGGAAAATGTGTAGATGCACTTTCAGTTGTGCATGGGAAAGTTGTCCATGCAGCATCATGAGTGCTAAACCTAGTGGATCTCCAATGGGACTTTGAATCTTCATTCACTGACCCTGCAGTGCTTGCAGGTAAAGTTCATGGGAGAAAATCTTGAAAACCAATTTCATTACTGTAATGTTTACATTTTATAGAATTCTGTGCATTTAAATGATGTATATAATTTTCTGGTCATGGGCATATCACATTCAGGAATGTCTGCATGAGAAAAAAAGATAATAAGTATGAAAGTACAAAAGGTCTTGTGTAAGATGTGTGATGGATCTCAGTGAAGCTTGAGTTATGTGCTGAGATCACTGTAAATGGAGACATTTGATACATTAGCAGCAAGTAAAATCTAGTTTCATCAGTTGTAAACTTTAATCTGGCCAGTGGCATATCTTGGGTCCAAGACTTGGGCTATCTCCCCCCAGCACTGTTTTTTTTTTAATTGCAAAGTTAAATTTTTAATAGAAATAACTTTTTTTTTTTAATTTTAGGTAATGCTATTGCTAACATGATACCAAATAATTATGAGGATTTGGATTTGAACACTTATTTGTACATGAATGCTGTTCTTCTTCTGAATACTTTATTTGTACATGAACTCCATTCTTCTTTCTTTTTGTGTGAACTTGAGTGTTACGTTTTCACAAAAATGTTTCTTCCGAGTACTTTTTCATATTTAAAAATAATGTTTTTCTCTATTGACAAACCAGCCAAGTTGCTCGAATGTACGTGTACTTGTGTAGCTCTAAGATATATCTTAATTCTTTTTAATACAGATAAACTTCTTCCAGCAGTTGCAGTTATTGAAGGAAAGTTTAATATTAGGTGTTCTAATTTGTACACCTAACTAAGCACACTGTCCAATTTATTCAACTTTATGTAACAATGTCTCTTACTGATTTGTTTTGTATTCATCAAGGGAATAAAACACCTTCAGTTGATTTTTTAGTCGAACTGCATCAAAATTGAAGCATAGAGTTCAAGGGAGCTTCCACAAAATTTATCAAAACAGTTTGAATCCAACAAAGCCACAAATTTAAGATATAATATCACAGATTTTAATTCATTGACACTTCACATAAACTGAAACAACTCTCACAAAACGCGCTGTTGCAGGCGAAAACATGCGAGTGACTGAGCTAGTTGAAGCCTCTTTTCTAAGCGAACCGTTGCACAAAGCAATGGTCTATTCCCCTCCATATGCTCATTCATGTTGTCATGGAAACACTAGCAGGCAATTGTATTGAAGTTCTTCGAATCAAAACAGCGAAGACTTGCTTGTGCTATGCTGTTGGTCATCGCTCGCCAGACTGATTCACTTAATCAAAAGAAGCAAATCCGCTTGTGTTTTTTTTGCAGCGAAAGCATCGAAATATCTTAATGCTGTTGATAATTGACTTTTATTTGTGTATATTTAATTGTCGTTTATTTGGGTATATTTAATTTACTTTTATTTGCGCATTCTCTGGGCTTCGCAGCTAGCCTCGAATATACGCCACTGAATCTGGCAGATAAGCTCTCTTTCAGGAGCTGACCTTTGAATCTCTGAGAATAGCTTAGTGATATGTACTCTGTTATCTAACTATTTTTACCACAGTTATACACACAATAGATTAATTTAATTGAAAATCAGGACTAATATACTACATGCATGAAATGGATAAATTAGACAGCAATGGCTGCTGCAGTGCATATATTCTTCATTCCTTCACCTTTCATACTTTTCCAATACGTACGATGTGCTCGAATATTCATTAGGAAATTTCATATCGCTTTCTTTGGTAAATTCTCAATGTTTTTCTATTTTTACTGAATTTGCACACTGAATTAGTGTGATTGCAAAAATCTTTGTAGTACCTCCCAGGAATTAAAATGCCTGGGTCAGACTGCACCCCCCTCCCATAGGAGCACTTACGACTTCAGGTACTTTACAAATATTCCTCAGAGACACTTATGGTCAAAAGTACTTCTTATAACAGTACACTAAAAAATAAAATAAAACTGTAACTAAAATGCCTGGGTCAGACTGCACCCCCCCCTCCCATAGGAGCACTTACGACTTCAGGTACTTTACAAATATTCCTCAGAGACACTTATGGTCAAAAGTACTTCTTATAACAGTACACTAAAAAATAAAATAAAACTGTAACTGAAAGTACGTTTAGAATATATGCAAAAATAAAATGTTACGGCCCACCATTACATGGAAAATTTTCAGTTTCGTCAGACGTTTGGGGTTTCAAATCTGCAACACTGCAGTCACCCAGGGTAATAAAATTCGAAGTTTAATATGATGTTGGTCTTTGATTCAGGTGCTCAAATTAGCTCACAGAAAGTGTCTTTACTTTCTACTAGTTGACGGGAAACTAAGATGGGTAAATTGACGGGGTTTTTTTCATGGTTAAATTGGCAGATAGCTTGACGATGGGATAAATAATGAACACCTGCTTTCCTTAGGGAATTGGGTAGCACATTTTTCCCGCCTATAACAGGGTGTACAATAATAACAATGATGCTAATGATTTAAATTATGTCCTGCGCTTTGATTAGTTTAGTGCATGCATAAATACCTTCTTATGCAGTCGTTAAATAAAATTTTCTCACAATAAGCAGACAAATTATAGAAATCATTTAACTTACCGTGTTTACAACAAGTCGTATGCGATTGAACTCCCGCACCCAGGTAAATCTAAACCTAAAAACTTTGATTCCAAACATTGATTTGTGTTGCCATCTGGTGTGAAGCTCTTGACATAACAAATCAAGCACTTGAGACTTCATTGCAAAACGTTGACTTAGATTAATTATTGACAGATTTCTTATTCTTTGGTCCCGTTTTTTCATTTTCATAATTTGGAAGGGTTATAGAAACACAGTCTCTGTGATTTAAAAAAAGTACTATAACTAAATTCTTTGTTGTTGGCGATTTCTCGGCACTACATTTCGCATGTTCTGTAAACACACGTAAAGCGCGACGCGGCAACACTGGCATTTTATTGAAAAAGAAAGTTTTAAAAATAATTGTTCAGTACGTTAGTTGTTGCAGTATTATACTGAGTATAGGCCTCGAATTCTTGAAGTCAGTCCTCGAATTTAGTTTACGCCCCCCTTCCCCCAAACTTCTGATGCAGGGGCACCAACTTTACCAAATTATTAGGGGAAAAGGGGAGGCAGGCGTGATTAGATCAGACGTGGGACAGGAGGAAATAAAAAAGTGTGCACAAAGATAACTAAGTGACTCGACGCTTATTTTAAAAAGGAACTGTGATTGCTAGAGCCCATTTAAGAGGGGGGCCCAGCATTTTTGACAGAGTTCTACTTCTACAGGTTTCTTTTTTGCTTTGTTTTCTTATTTTGCAGTTAGCACAGCAAAAAACTATAAGAAACTGCCTTACGGAGAAAAAAATATTATATTTCTCTACGCTGTTTTCTTAGGATTCCGCAAAAAATATAGTCGGCCCCAGTCCTTTTTTTTTTTTTTTCAGATTGAAGGTTTAACGACCACGGTGAGAAACTATGGGCTATAGGAAGTCGCTCGTCTCTAATTTAGGGCCACTGGTTCCAGGAAAGGGAGAGAGCCAGTGCCATGAGACAAACAAAACATCCATGCCCCACGGGACTCGAACTCGGACCCCTTCTCCACGAATGGTCATAAGCCAGCGCTTAGCCATTCTCAAATCTTTCAAAAGCATTACAGAAGTTGTTTTGTACACATCTGAAATGGGGGAAATTTTCGCACATTGAAAATTTGTTTGAATCATGATGTTTGGATCATAGTTGTATATTCCCACTATTTCGATATAATTTCAAAGAGCTGAACCCAACCCGCGGGGTAGGGGGTGTGTGGGGGGATTAAAACAGAACTGAACTGGTATCCATTTTTCATCCATGCATTTTCACATTTTCTTGCTACCACCGATTCGTCCATGCATCATGGGATATTCACTTCAATACGGCGGGGATATTTTTATGGCTTCCTCATCATATTTTGGGAATGTTTTCTTCTGGGTATTTTTATTCGTCCACCCACAGTGAAATCCTACATGTGCCAATACTGGGTCTCCAAAATACAGTCCAGCCCCATGATCATGATCATATGTAGAGGATTTTAAGAAGGGAGTGTCTGACCCCAGGTCTTAAACAACCCTTAGAAATAGGAAGCTAGGAGATTTGGGCTAGAGTGCCCGATAGGAAAGTGACACGGAAGCGAAGTAGAAAGGGGGAGGAAGACGCCCTTATTTATTTCCGGGGGCCAGTACCCAGGGTCCGACGGCTTAACGTGCCCATCCGACGCACGGCGGATATTTAGTAGATCGAGCGTTCGTACCTGCCTGTGATCGAACCCCTGAGGTTCTTTCCGCGGCAGTCACGAACGTTGCTCACTAGGACACCCGCGGCCCTCAGTCCAACCCCAGGGCCCCCTGTCTCGTTAAATGTGCTCTGGTGATTGCGCATCGGCAAATGATCAAGAAAACAGAAATATTCTTTTGCTGAATAAAAATATTTTAAAATATAGAACACAGCTTGAGATTTTATTAAAATATCCAAAGAGATTCTATTTCCAAATGTTTGGAAAAAATATGAGAAATTAACACAGTTAAAACGAGAAGCGCGAAACAGATGAATAAAGGCGCTAAAGATTATACGTTTCTGCATTTTTTTTTCTTGATATTTGCCTTAATCATTTACCACACATGACGAGATCATGTCAAACACAATACAGTTTCTTATCAAATGAGTAATGCTGAGTATGATAAAAAGTTTTTCATTATTTTGATCTTTATTAATTTTTTGGAAATAAATCGTTTGGGTCCCATAGGGTAGAGCTTGGTCTATCTTATAAAGAATAATACATTACTTTAAAGGAAAGAAATGCATTTTTTTTACGATTAGCACAGCACACGATATCTTGAATAGCATGGGAAAGCATTTTTTTCTCTATAGAAACATTTTAACTCACGCACTTCGAAAATGACATACACACACCACACGCACACACACACACACACACACAAAACTTATTTAATTAAACAGGATGAAAAATATTGGATGATCACTGCCCCCCCCCCCAGTAAAATTATTTGGGCGCAAGATTCGTCATGCTCCCTCATAGTCGGCACGTAATCGGACAACATAATCACATAATCAGATCATAGTCGGCACGTGACCTTGGTTGGGGAAGGAAACTGCCCTCGAATTAGATGTTTGGCCTCAAATGCGGTCGAATTTAAACTTTATCACTAGCTTGTTACTTTTCTACTAAAAAATGTGCTTAAAAATAGAAAATAGTTTTCGTTCTAACATGTTTATATAGCGAAACCAAGTTTGACTGTACTTGCTCTCAGTTTTTTTTTCTTTTTTTTTTTTTGATTGGAGGTTTTACGACCATCGTGAGCAACTCAATGGGCTATAAGCAGTCGCCCGTCCCTAATTTAGGGTCACTGGTTCCAGGGAAGGGAGAGAGCCAGTGCCGTAAGACAAACACAACATCCATGCCTGACCGGGATTCGAACCCGGACCCCATACGGACGAATGATCAGTGGCCAACGCCTTAGACCACTGCGCCACCGGGGCGGCTGCTCTCAGTTCTACCAAAACCTTTTACAAAATGAGAAAATTCTCCCTGTAATTCATCCTTCATAAAAAAAACTGCTCTTAATTCAGCGTGTGTATCTAAACCAGAGAAGCTGATAGAATTTTTTTTTTTATTTAAGGGGAGTAACAAACAATGGAAGATTTTGAAATATTCCAAGTTAATCCAAAATAGAAGAAAAAATTGAAGCATTTTTTTTCATGTGAGTTCATGCATTTTTATTAAGTTAAAGCATTTTTTGCACATCTTTTGTAAAAAAGATCGCGCTTATGTTATCGGTTTGTCCGTTCGTCTGTGCACACCATATCTCTGGAACTATTACTCCGATTTGAAAAATTCTTTTCGCATTGGAAAGCTTGAAATGTACGAATGATGATCCTTGCCTTCTTGTTGTTGTTTTTTCTGATGCAAAATTTCGTCGCTACAGGACGTAAAGACAGATGACATCAAATTAACAATAACGTTTATTGCATACATTTGCTTCTAAAAATCCAATTGGAAAAATTATTTCTTCCATGTGATGCCATTTATAACGAAGATGATTTGGGGCACAGTTCATTTTTGAAGTAATGCATAGATTTTCCGCTAGGGGCGTATGGGTAAATGGCGTTTTTCCCGATATCTCTGCTTCTAAATTTCCGATTTGAAAAATTCTTCCTGCATCGGATACAGCTCCTGATGGGAAATGTTCTGCATACAATTTCTAATATTTAGTAGGGGATGGTTTGGCCACCAGGGGACGTACAGGTTTATTTCTCCTTTTTATGTGTTTGCACCAAAATCTAAGTTTCCGAAACCTCGATTGAAAAATTCTTTGGTGGACCGATACAGCTTACCCCGGAAAGCGTTTGAGAATGCCTCCTCCTTAAAATAGCGCATAGTTTTTCCACCATGGGGAGTAGATACACTGAAGAGCAACTGAATTAGATATACCTGTCTAGTAACGTGTAGCACCACCTTTCGCTCTGATGACGGCGGCGATTCGTCTCGGCATGGACTCGACAAGACACCGGAAGTGTTGGGAAGCCATACGGATCCACGACATCTGAACAAGCTCCCACAGTTCACGAAGATTTGATGGAGGGTGGTCAGAGCCTCGAACATCTCTCTCGATGGCATCCCAGATGTGCTGGATGGGATTGAGGTCAGGTGACCTAGCTGGCCAAGGAAGCGAGGTCACGTCGGTGGAGTGTTCATCCAACCATTCTGATACAATTCGTGAGCGATGGCGCGGTACATAGTCTTGTTACATGATGGGGTCCCCAGTGGGATGTAGAAGACGCACAAACGGAAGCAAATGGTCGTCCAGGATATCCCGGTAACGTTGACCTGTGAGGGACGATGTCACACGTACCAGGGGTTCCATTTCAGTCCACGTAAACAGTCCTCAGACGAGAATGCCACTCCCACCAGCTTGAAGAGTACCCGGCTGGCAAGAAAGATCTATCGCTTCATGTGGTTTGCGCCGTACTCGTATCCTGCCATCCACATGTACCTACGTGAATCTCGACTCATCAGTCCAGGCAACATTTTTCCACATGTCTAGGGTCCAGTGGCGATGTTCCCGCGCCCATGCTAATCTTTGCACCCTGTGATGTGCGGTCAGCAGAGGTACCCTCGTGGGGCGATGGCTTCTGTACCCCATAGCGAGAAGATGGTTCTGGATGGTGTGGCTGCTTACACGTTTTTGTGCACCAGCGTTAAATAGCCGAGTGATTTCTTGCACTGTGGCCCGTCTATCCGCTGTTACAATGCGAGCTAGACGACGATGACCCCGCTCATCCACACGCTGTTGTCCACGGCAGTTGGCCCTTGCAGGGATGGTTTTACCGGATTCGATGCACTCACGGTGCACCCGTGACACAGTGGCTCGTGAAAATCCCAGTGCCTGCACGACTTCCGAGATGGAGTGATCCATTTGTCGGGCCCCGACAATTTTCCCACGATCAAATGCGCTTAGATTCTTCGTATTACCCATACTGCGTCCGACTCTTACTGATTCCCGTCGCATCACTCCTTATAGTGTCGGATCGCTGCATACGTTATGTCGTTTCCGTTTACAGGGCAGACCACAGCTCCACATTTGCGTAACGCCAGCTGTCTCTAATTCAATTGCTCTTCAGTGTATATATACACTGAAGCTGTCTCTAATTCAATTGCTCTTCAGTGTATATATGCACTGAAGCTGTCTCTAATTCAATTGCTCTTCAGTGTATATATACTAATTCAGTCAGTGTATATATACACTGAAGAGCAATTGAATTAGAGACAGCTGGCGTTATGCAAGTGGCGCTGTGGGCGGCCCTGTAAACGGAAACGACATGACGTATGCAGCGATCCGACAATATTAGGAGTGATGCGACGGGAATCATTATAAGAGTCGGACGCAGTATGGGCAAGACGAAGGATCTAAGCGCATTTGACCGTGGGAAAATTGTGAAGGAGCCCGACGAATGGGTCACTCCATCTCGGAAATCGTGCAAGCATTGGGATTTTCACGAGCCACTGTGTCACGGGTGCACCGTGAGCACATTGAATCCGGTAAAAGCATCCCTGCAAGGGCCAACTGCCGTGGACAACAGCGTGTGGATGAGCGGGGTCATCGTCGGCTAGCTCGCATTGTAACAGCGGATAGACGGGCCACAGTGCAAGAAATTACTCGGCAATTTAACGCTGGTGCACAGAAATGTGTAAGCAGCCACAAAATCCAGAACCATCTTCTCGCTATGGGGTACAGAAGTTATCGTCTCACGAGGGTACCGCTGCTGACCGCAAAGATTAGCATGGGCGATAAGATTAGCATGGGCGCAGGAACATCGCCACTGGACCCTAGACATGTGGAAAAATGTTGCCTGGACTGATGAGTCGAGATTCACGTAGGTACATGTGGATGGCAGGATACGAGTACGGCGCAAATCACATGAAGCTATCGATCCTTCTTGCCAGCAGGATACTCTTCAAGCTAGTGGGGGTGACATTCTCGTCTGAGGACCGTTTACGTGGACTGAAATGGGACCCCTGGTACGTGTGACATCGTCCCTCATAGGTCAACGTTACCGGGATATCTTGGACGACCATTGGCTCTCGTTTGTGCGTCTTCAGCAACCTACTGAGGACCTCATTATGCAACAAGACAATGCACCGTGCCATCGCTCCCGAATTGTATCAAAATGGTTGGATGAACACTCCACTGACGTGATCTCACTTCCTTGGCCAGCTAGGTCACCTGGCCTCAATCCCATCGAGCACATCTAGGATGCAATCGAGAGAGTTGTTCGAGGTTCTGATCCTCTCCATCAAATCTTCGTGAACTGTGGGAGCTTGTTTAGGGGTCGTGGATCCGTATGGCTTCGCAAAGCTTCCGGTGTCTTGTCGAGTCCATGCCGAGACGAATCGCCGCCGTCATCATGCCGAAAGGTGGCGCTACACGTTACTAGACAGGTATCTCTAATTCAATTGCTCTCATACAGTTTCAAAATTTCAATGTTTCTCATACAGTTTCGAAAATTTCAAGAATTCATATATTTTCCGCTAGGGCGCGTAAAGGTAAATTACGTTTTTCGCGTTATCTGTACTTCTAAAACTCCAATTTGAAAAATTCTTTCTTTGTTGGAGAGCGTTCCCGTTGCAAAATGCCTCTCATACAGTTTTAAGTGTTTTAAGTAATTCGTAGATTTTCCACAAGGGGGCGTAAAGGTAAATTGCGATTCTCCCGGTACCTCTGCTTCTAAAACTCCGATTTGAAAAATTCTTTCTTTGTTGGAGAGCGTTTCCTGTGCGAAATTGCTCTCTTTGATTTTCAAAATTTTCAAGTAATTCATAGATTTCCCGCCAGGGGGCGTAAAGGTACATTGCGTTTTTCCCGATATCTTTGTTCTGAAACTCAGATTTGAAATATTCTTCCTGCACCTGATACGTCTGCTGATAGAAAATGTTTGTTATTATAATTTCAAATTTTTGGTGAGGAATGGTTTGACCACCAGGGGGCGTAAGCGTTTAGTTCCGCTTATGATGTACTTTCGATAAAATCTGAGCTTCCGGAAACTCGATTGAAAAAATTGTTTTGAGGACCGATACCGCTGACCTTGAAAAAAAAATTTCAGAGTACTTTATTCTAAAATAAGGCACTGTTTTTCCGCCAGAGGGGGGGGGGTAGATGTATATTTTATTTTTGTCAATATCTCTGCTTGCAAGAGCTCGATTTGAAAAGTTCAAGTTCTTTCTTTTGTTGGAGACAATTTTTTCCTGTGAAATCTTTTTCATATAATCCAAAATTTTTCTTAATGCACATGCTTTCCACTAGAGGGCGTAAGATCATGTTCCGGTTTACAAGAACATCTGCTTGACTAAAAGCCCGATTAAAAAGATTCTTTTTCGGCCGGATGACTATGAAAACTCTTTCTGTACATTTTCTTCCCAAAATAATGCACAATTTCATCACCAGGGCGCCAACTTTTAATATTTTTCTTGATATCTGTGTTTCTAAATGTGCGATTTAAAAAATTCTTTCAACACTGGATGCCATCAACCTTGTGGAACACTTTAACATCAATATCAATGGAGCACCCAGGAATTCTTGTTGGAGGGGGCTGTATATATATAGTATACGTAAGCAGTGTGTGTACATATATATATATTATACGTACACAACATGTGTACATACACTGGCGGAAAGTGAAAAAAGAACACCAAGAAAGAATTGGCGGACGATCATGAAATTTACATACAGTATGTTAATGGGGTCGAGTTTACGTAGGTGTGATGTTAATTTCGGGACCAACCGGTGAGCGCTTACGCCACAGCACGGCATAACATGCAAATTATCGTCGGTGGTATTTAAGGAGTACGGCGAAGTGAATGTAATCAGTCTTCGGCGTACGGACACGTGCGAAGACCCTGAAGAAGCTGCAATGCCTGGACATGGAAGACGTCTACGATTTCAGCAGTTATCGGACTTTGAGCGAGGTCCTCTAGTCGGACTCCGCGAGGCCGGGTGGTCGTATCGTCGTATTGCGGAGCGAATTGGACGGGAAGTATCGGTGGTGGTACGGTGGTGGCGTAGATGGTCCGAGGAACATTCCCTCACGAGAAGACGTGGAACCAAGAGTCACAGACGGATTGATAAGCGGACCGATCGACGCATAAGAACAGCTGCGTTGTCAAGCAGAACATCCACTGCGACGCAAATCCCAGCTGCCGTTGCACCTGAGGTGACTGTGCGAACAACCCGCAACCGTCTACTGGATGCAGGACCACGTGCACGTGTGCCTCTGGCATGTGTACCTCTGACTCCAGCCTACCGTCAGGAACGGCTGCAGTGGTGTCGCCAACGTCTGCACTGGAGAAGGCAATGGCGATCTGTCGTGTTCAGCAATGAAAGCAGATTCTGCCTGGGAGCCTCCGATGGCCGTATGCGTGTTCACAGACGCACAAGGGAGCGTCTCCACCATTCTTGCATCCGCCAGCGACACACAGGACCTACACCTGGTCTCCTGGTGTGGGGAGCGATCAGCTATCACTCCCGTACACAACTAGTGTTTGTACCGGGTACGTTAAACAGCACCTCCTACATCCACAACATCATTCAGCCCGTTGTTGTGCCATTTGTAAGGTCGGTCCATCGTGGTGTTTTCCAGCACGATAACGCACACCCACACACGGCACGTGCAACGCAACATGCACTTCAGGGTGTGAGACAACTTCCATGGCCTGCACGTTCACCGGATTTGTCCCCCATTGAGCACGTGTGGGATTTTATGGGACAACGACTTATCCGGTTTCCACGGCCAGCCACGACCATCCCCGATTTACGCGTCCAGGTTGAGGATGCTTGGAACTCAATACCCCAAACTTACATCCAATATCTGTACGACAGACTCCATGCCAGGATTGCACAGTATGATGCAGTTCATGGCGGTTCAACCTCGTACTAACCATGTTACATGGAAATGTTATTTTCCAGTTTACCAGCAAATACAGCTGTATTTTGCCATAATGTTTTGATCACGTTATCCTCTGTATTCCGTTATTATAAATTTCGTTGGTATCAGACGTCTCCTTCTTGGTGTTCTTTTTTCCTTTTCCACCAGTGTATATATAGTATACGTACGAAGTGTGTGTACATATATATAGTATATGCCTATAGTTTATATATGGTTGTGACGTACGTCGCACTTAATGTTTTCGGGGTTTTGGAAAGAAGACACGCCGCCCCAGTGGCGCAGTGGTTTAAGCGATGGCTTCTGATCATTCGTCCGAAAGGGGTTGGGGTTCGAATCTCGGTGAGGCATGGATGTTGTGTTTGTCTTACGGTACTGGCTCTCTCCCTTCCCTGGAACCAGTGACCATAAATTAGGGACGGGCGACTGCTTATAGCCCATTGAGTTGCTCACGGTGGTCGTTAAACCTCCAATAAAAAAAAAAGACCAGACAATCTGTTTATGGCTTTGGGAAGAAGACACTATGTAATTTTTTGAATATGTAAAATAATATTTTTGAATGTTTAATTTCTGACGTACGTCGCTCTTAATCGTTTTGGGGCTTTGGGAAGAAGACACCATGTAATAGTCAGACACTGTAATTTTTGAACACGTAAAATAATATTTTTGAATGTTTAATTTGTGACGTACGTCGTTCTTAATCTCCTTGGAGGGGGCTTAAGCTCCCAAAGCTCCCCTCCGTGGGTGCACCAATGGTCAATATTGAGAAGTTTTGCGGTTCAAATTCTGTCGCTAGTTGGGGTTTCTGTAGTTCTGTTTGCAGCTTTATTTCTACATCTGAAAACCCTACGGAGAAATTTCTTTTTCACAGTATGCCATTCGCTACAACAGAGATGTGGAGCATTATCTTCTTTAAACAATTTCACAGGTTTCCCGCTAGGGGGCGTAAAGGTCAATACTTTTTTCTCGCTCTCTCCGCTTCTGGGAGAAGTACCTAGAAAAGTTCTTTTTCCTTAGCATAGCTTTTTTCATGAAGAATATTTTCCGCCTATTTTCAACTTTCCCACTATGCAAAATTCTTCCGCTAGAAGGCGTAGAGTCATATTAGGTTTCTTTCTGTATTTCTTCTTTTAACTGTTCGATTTAAAAATCTGTTTGTCTGCGATACCTTCCTTATTCTATGAGAAACTTTTTTCTGCGCCATTTGTTAATTTTCGCAACATTATTTTTCAGCCGCTGTGGAACTAAGTAGCTGGTTCTATTTCTGGATGTTTTATCGATTGTAGAAATCCGGTTGTGATTTTTTCCTAACCGGATGCATTGACTTTGAATAAGTTTGATAAATTTAATTCGCATCAGAAAGGATTCAAAAGATGCTCATTACAACAGAAAATTCTCTGCCATCTTTCTTGTTTTCTAATGTAAGTCGGATTTAATTAAATAAATAAATAAATAAATAAATAAAGGCAGGGCCCCTTGGCTCCCTCTAAATATGTTCCTGACCTAAGGTAAAGCATTTCATTGATGCTGAGTATGTTCTCGCAATCTCTCTATACCGTAGCCCTGCTTTGTCTGTAAAAAAAAAAAAGAAAAAAAAATGCCAGCATTCTATAAGATGCATCTCTTTAAGATACAAATTTTCAGATGTTATATCACAGTCACACTTACAGGAACAATAGAATTCTGTGACAGAACATTTTGCATATTTAGTCTGACTTCGTATGCGTCGCCAAATGCTCTGCACTCTGCCGACTTGTGCACACCGCGCTATTTTGTCCTCAAATAAGTCTTTCAATATCTGGTCACCGTATCAAGTAACCAAGTTACCGTTTAATTATCGTCAGAACATCAGAAATAAAATGCCCGCGTGTGAAAATTTAAATACATTTGAAGAGGTTTGTAGAATCAGAAAAAGAAAAAAGTAGAAAAAAAAAAGGGACAAAAATGGCGATCTTTCTTTCTAAGACAACAGATTTTTTTTTCTGGACAACTGATGTCATATACTTGAACTTGTTCATTATACTTGTCTTGCAGTTCTTGTTCTTCACCACTGCACTATAGATTATGCTTAAGAATTGTGTTTTATTAATAAATTATCTCTACCCAGAGACCGACTTAGACAGTTTGGGGCACTGGGCAAGAGACTTTCAGCCCCCCCCCGCATCCTGTGTGCTATGCATGGATGTATGATTGAACACCGGTTACATAGTTATTATTGGCAGATTAAGACATTAATCTGCAAATAATATGGTGTTCTATTTATTTGTGGAAATTATATTCAGTACTGTACGTTGAAACAGATTTCCATGTGCTTCAACGTACAGTACTGAAATTATCATTTTAACTTTTTTTTTTTTATTGAAGGTTTAACAACCACCGTGAGCAACTCAATGGGCTATAAGCAGTCGCCCGTCCCTAATTTAGGGTCACTGGTTCCAGGGAAGGGAGAGAGCCAGTGCCGTAAGACAAACACAACATCCATGCCTCACCGGGATTCGAACCCGGACCCCTTTCGGACGAATGATCAGAGGCCATCGCTTAGACCACTGCGCCACCGGGGCGGCTAACTTTTTTCAGTGGATGAACATTGCGAATCAGTTTGATGCAAAGCAAGTAATATATAACAATACTTTGGGAACCCCTCAAAGCTCTGGGCCCTGGTCACGTGCTCCGCATGCTCTCCCGTAAATCAGCCCCTGACTGGATCGTCCCAAACGCAAGCTTCTAACAATTCGTCGGAGATAGGTCCGGGTTTGAATCCCGTGAGGTGTAGACTTTGTGTTTCTCTTTTTGGGGAACCAGGTTCCAGTGTGTTTCCCTGGAATCAGTGGCTGTAAATTAGGGACGTGCGCCTGCTTAGTTGCTTGCTCACGGTGGTCATATACAGCCCCCCCCCCAAAAAAAGAACCGAACCTCTACCTAAGATTTTTCACAGACATTTTCTAGAAATTATCATTCGTCTCCTCACAATCTTCAGCAGTCATTGTTTGGCAGTGGTGCACTCAGAATTTCTTTAAGGGGGTGGCACAAAATATTGAAGATGCAAATAAAAATACCCTGGACAAAATATCTCCAAAGATATTAGGAAGCGATAAAAATGTCTCCGCCATATTAAAGTGCGTTTCCAATATTTCGCAAAGCATATGTTTAAAAACATATAGAAATGAATTAAAAAATAAATAAATAAGAACCTAATAACGAAGAACCAAGTGATAGCGTATGGGAAAGGCACGAGACCCTCAGCTGGAAGTCTGCACGGGCCTCTTTTGGTGAGCCCGGCCTGTTTCAAATATTAGACACTCAGCCAGGCCAGGGCCCGTCAATTTTAGCTATGATTTAGTCCCGGCCCGGCCCGTGATGTGCCATTTTGTATTATTTTGTCGTTTTATTGTATTTTATTAAATTGTAAAAATTAAATAATGAAATGAGATATAATTAAAAATATTTAGTTGAAAAATATTAACTAAACTTTGGCAATTATCGAAGAATATAACCTTTAAAGAGAGAGAGAGAGAGAGAGAGAGAGAGAGAGAGAGAGAGAAAAGACTAAGCGCGTTCAAAATCTCCCTTTCTCTGAACTAGCAAACTCTCTCTCTCTCTCTCTGCAAAAGTGAATTCCTATGTAGATTGGGATAGGAGAAAAATCGATGTCGTCCCATTGTCTCATACAAACAGGCACCCCACCCCACTGCAGGTATCTACGTTCCCTACTCCACGCACAACACACACATTCGCTCGGTGTCGAATCTTTTTGTTGTCAACAAGTCCCAAAGCGGTTTTACCATCTTAATACCTACAGATGGTAAAAACACTGTGAGTGACTCCTTTCACCTCAGTAAAGCCAGCCAAACAGTTAAACAGACCGGGAAATCGGAAAATACAATTTTTTTTTACCATTGCGATAAAAAAAATGGCCTTGATTCGTTCTCTAATTTTTTACCATTGCGATAAAAAAAAATGGCATTGTTCGTTCTCTAATTTTTTACCATTGCGATAAAAAAGTGGCCTTGATTCGTTCTCTAATTTGTTTACCATTGCGATAAAAAAAATGGCCTTGATTCATTCTCTAATTTTTTACCATTGCGATAAAAAAAATGGCCTTGATTCATTCTCTAATTTTTTACCATTGCGATAAAAAAATGGCCTTGATTCGTTCTCTAATTTTTTACCATTGCGATAAAAAAAATGGCCTTGATTCATTCTCTAATTTTTTACCATTGCGATAAAAAAGTGGCCTTGATTCGTTCTCTAATTTTTTTACCATTGCGATAAAAAAATGGCCTTGATTCATTCTCTAATTTTTTACCATTGCGATAAAAAAATGGCCTTGATTCGTTCTCTAATTTTTTACCATTGCGATAAAAAAATGGCCTTGATTCGTTCTCTAATTTTTTACCATTGCGATAAAAAAATGGCCTTGATTCGTTCTCTAATTTTTTACCATTGCGATAAAAAAATGGCCTTGATTCGTTCTCTAATTTTTTGCCATTGCGATAAAAAAAATGGCCTTGATTCGTTCTCTAATTTTTTACCATTGCGATAAAAAAATGGCCTTGATTCGTTCTCTAATTTTTTGCCATTGCGATAAAAAAATGGCCTTGATTCGTTCTCTAATTTTTTACCATTGCGATAAGTCCAAGCCCTTGATTCGTTCTCTAAATAAAAAAAAAGCCCGAGCCGGCGTGCGCAGATATCTATCATGAGCCACCCGCACTGGGTGTGCCACTATTGCTTGGTCATCATCGAACATCATCGATGGTGCACTTAAAATTTTTTCAAACCCATAGTCCGCATTTTCTTTTTAAACCAATATCAAGAGCCTTTTTAGAGGAATCATAAAGTTAACGCAGGGCTGTAAACCCAGGAAAAATTGGAAGGTTTCAAATCCAAAAGACAGTCAGTCATCCTGCAGACGCGCGATGGTCACCCGTAAATTCCTGTAGCGTTTTCAGTCTTGAAACAAATATCTCTAAAATGTGCTCGGCAGCTTATTCTAATGAAAATCTGCAAACATTAATAATAATAACAATAGATTATACTGTTATTCAAAGTTTCAGGAAAAGCTAACACAGCAAGCTGACCGGAGTTCCTCCTAACGAAAAGTGTGATTAAGCTAATTTTTTCAAGTATAATTTCACAGTATTTAGAAAAACACTATGCTATTAGCATTTCACCTGAGAGAAAAATCTTCCCTTTTTCTTCAGGTAAAGACGGGATCCCTAAGGAGAAAGGCGAATCTATTTTGAATTCAGACGATGATGAATTTAGTGAATACTTTGACGTCAACCATGAAGATCCGAAGGGCAATCACACTGCGAGGATGTGGAAGAAAATTCAACGAGTGAGACAGTTGGATTGGAAGCATTTGAAACGGACTAAGAACTGCGGATTCATGTGTAAGCCCGCCGTGGAGTATCACCAGTCTGGCTACATTACGAGCTTCAAAGATGCCGAACCTCAGGTTAAGATCATGATTATTCATTGTATACGGTGTCTCCGATCGAAAGGGATTATGCCTCGCTTGAGGAAACTGCGCAGAAGAAAGAGGGACTTGAGTTTCGATGAAGATATGAAACGCAGCTTTACTTCCAACCCATCATCCCCGCTGATTTCCACAGTGTTCGAACGGGATCATCTGCACTTCCATTTTGGCGGGTGGATATCTGACGTAATGATGGTTGTGGAATCTAAATCCAGGAATTTTCATGACAAACGCGATGTTTCTAATAGCGAGATTAAAGCAAGACCCAGATTTCTCAAAAGAACTTTGTTGAAGACCAAAGCCAAAGCCAAGAAGAAGGTCTCTAATAAAAAGAAGGAAACCGCTCCTAAGTTACAGAAAAACACGAAAGAACCAATCGTCATCGGAATTCGTGATGAAGATGACGACTACGTTAATGTAAGGAAAGGAAAATAAGTAATATATATGATTTTTGCAAAATTTAGATGCTGTGCAGTTGCAATGCCAGATCGGAGGGGGTATTAGGGGGTCAAAACTTGAAATGCTTGGCATAAATTTTGCAAAAAAGTTCCGTTCATGTATTTTTCAACCGACGCTCATGGTGTTTACCCCTCTCAACTGCTCGGGCATCACGTTGGTTGGTTAATTTGGTTGGTTGGTTGGTAGATTTTTACGGCGCAAGGGCCACATTTGGTCAAAGAGCGCCGAACAAAATATCATCAAATGAAATATCTTAAAAGCAGCGTACAAAAGTTTAAAGATGGCTGATGTGGTAAAACCAAGGAGGTTAGAAGAAGAGGAGGTGAAGGGACCCGTTTTGAGTGAAGCCAAAACAGATCAGCTGTTTCTGTCCTCTCTCTGAGGTGGTGGGAGTCTGCGCTGCGGGAGTTCAGGAACGTGACGTCACTTCCCGTGGCTTAAGCAGTTTTGCTTAGCGCATGCAAACCAAGGATGGAAAGAAGGAATATTTCGGACTTCTTATTTCTTAACATTAGGCTTTTGGTTATATTTTAAACATGGTTACTTGCACATTGGCAATGTGCATGGTTACTTGCATATGGGCAGTAAGTAACCATGCGCACTATGCACTTCCGCTCAAAAAGTCATTTTGTTCAATTTTTTAAAGAAATACCAACACATATTTTCTTGTCTTTTCTGGAATTTTTTTATTTTGGGAATGAATATTTCAACGTCAATTTTTTTCATGCCTGTATGGGTAGAGTAAGGGTCCGAAAAACTTGCTCAAAATCACGATTTCCCCATAGAGGTATACAGGAGATTCTCAAGTTGGGCGCATTGGCGTAGTCAGCTGATAAAAAGTGTCGTCACGCCAGAAGCACAGGGAGAGGGGCTGTTGCCATCTCCTCTCACTTCTAACCTCCTTGGGTAAAACCGAAAAATGAGAATGAGGAAAACAGTAAAATCTAGACAAAGTTAAAAAGTCAATATGTTTAAAAAAACGAAAAGACAGCGTTTGCATCGCATTGGTCACCCAATAACGTCTGCAATGTAGCCGCGCCGTCATGCAACAAATATTGTACGATGGTCACAGAAACTAACAGAAGTACACAGTAACATGAACGACATTGAACTACTAACACAAGTACACAGTACTATTAACACAAGTACACAGCACGACTAACACAAGTACACAATAACATGAACGACATAAGTAACATGAACGACATAAGTAACATGAACGACATAAGTAACATGAACGACAGTGAGACGATAGTTACATGTCTCGCACATTAGAGCAGTGTCGCCACACAACAAAAAGCGGTGGGTAAAACGACAGTGTCCAAGGCAGAGACGCGCAAGGATAACTTCCTCACGACGATTCCTCCGCAAACTAGATTGCCAGAGCCCGATCTGTGGTTTGATGAAGAAAAGTTTGTTCCTGCCCTGATGAGACCAAAGGCCATGATGAATGCAGGGATTCCAGGACGAAAATCTGTAGAAAACAGCGGCAGTCGAGTGATAGGCATGGAGGCGACGGACCTGGCAGAGGCATAAGCCAGCTCGTTACCCCAAATCCCAACATGGCCAGGAACTCAACAGAATCGGACCAGGAATCCAGTACCAGTTAAAGTCCGCAGCAGACGACGAACATCTCTGGCGACTGGAGAATCAATGCCCTCAGGAGAAGATAAAACTTGGATGACAGACTGGGAGTCAGTGCAAAGCATGGCAAACTTGGATGACAGACTGGGAGTCAGTGCAAAGTATGGCACGACGATGAGAGCATGACTGGATATGACGCAAGGCGAGGTGAACTGCATGCATTTCCGCCTAAAGACGGTCGCTGTCGGCGGAATCCTCTCAGCATACGTCTCATCAATAAACACAAAGGCAGATCCCACAACATCACCGGACCACGTAGAAGTTGAGAAAGCGGCCTAGGAAAGAGGTTAGTAAGACCACCTCTTCCTCCCCTGCTTCCAAAACTTCATCCAATTCCCGTCCCAGGGAATCTGAAAGGATATCTCGCGATAGATCACTTTCTTGTTCCTGTGATGAAGAGCTGAGAACGATTAGAAAGCTGAAAAGGATTCACAGTTCTACCTCAAGGAGACACTAATCTCGTCATTTCTGTTCATCACGTTAACTGTTGTTGTTTTTGCGCAAAAAGAACAACAGTTAACGGAAGAACAGAATTTTCGATACGTGATTCTTTTTACATGGATCACATCCTCAACTAAGCCTTTGAAAGTAATCGTTTCTTTAAGACTGGCCAGCATATTGTAACATAAAGTTTCGGCTCTTTTCTTCGTTCCTAGGATTCCTTTCTTTATTTTGGGATGGAATCTTTGATCTTCTAAAACTTATGTTCAGTGTGAGGTTATCTTGTTAAAAGCTAAGTAATCTAAAAGGGTTGAGTAAAATTATAATGAAAGGTTAAAATGGGTGGTTGTTAAAAGGTTAAAAACGTGATCATCACACTCCCCTGCGACCATCTTCAGCGGTGCTAGGTATTGACTAACTGTCGGAATATTTTGCCGTTCTCTGCTGTTTTCGTCCTGCCACATTTCACAGCTTTAGTGATGCCTATGGTTAACTGCATTGCGGTTGGAGAAGGTTGCGCCAAATACCGCTACTTGTTCGATGTATCTTAATGTCCTGTACTTTTTTTATTCTATCCGTCTCAACAAAACTTTAAACTACTGAAAAAAGAAAGAGATACATGCTTAGCATACATAGGAAGGACAGAAAGAGGAACTCATAGATCAGGGAAATGAAAGGAATTCATGACGTCATGAGCAAAATAAAATCCTTGAAATGGCAAAGGGATGGACGTACTACTAGATGAACTGACCGCCGTTGAACAACTGAAATATTAGACTGGATTCCAAGGGGCAGAAAAAGACCCAGAAGAAAAAGATCACGCGGGAGATGGGTGGATGGATTTCGAACGTGTGTTAGAGTGAGACTGACTCAAAGCAGACTTTTTTTGTGGAAGAAATTTCGGGAGACTTTCATCCAGCAGGGGATTGGTAACGGTTGAAATCAATACATGATCTTTTGAGAACCTAAATTTTTATGAATTATCTGAAACGTATGGAAGATGACGCATTTCACCTTGCCTTTGATTAGTACGAAGTTTTAATATTCATTTAGTACGTCTTCCTTCCTTCAATAGAATGGAGAGAAGAAATGTAATTACCTTAGAAACAGCAGTACGCTTTTTACTAAGCAGTTGCTCTGAACAGGTGCGCACGGTGAAGAACCTCAGCAAAACAGGGCTGACGGCTAAGAACCTCAGCAAAAACATTTTACTGAATCCTTTGCGGAAATTTCATATGAATAAAGAAATAACCAAATTTTTTATTCAGCAGCTTTGAAAGAAGTGCTACACTGAAGAGCAATTGAATTAGAGATACCTGTGTAGTAACGTGTAGCACCACCTTTTGCCCTGATGACGGCGGCGATTCGTCTCGGCATGGACTCGATAAGACACCGGAAGCGTTGGGAAGCCATACGGATCCACGACCCCTGAACAAGCTCCCACAGTTCACGAAGATTTTATGGAGGGGGGTCAGAGCCTCAAACATCTCTCTCGATGGCATTCCAGATGTGCTCGACGGGATTGAGGTCAGGTGACCTAGCTGGCCAAGGAAGCGAGGTCACGTCGGTGGAGTGTTCATCCAACCATTCTGATACAATTCGTGAGCGATGGCGCGATACATTGTCTTGTTACAGGATGAGGTCCCCAGTGGGATGTTGAAGACCCACAAAAGGGAGCAAATGGTCGTCCAGGATATCCCGGTAACGTTGGCCTGTGAGGGACGATGTCACACGTACCAGGGGTCCCATTTCAGTACACGTAAACAGTCTCCAGATGAGAATGCCACCCCCACCAGCTTGAAGAGTACCCTGCTAGCAAGAGGGATTCATCGCTTCATGTGGTTTGCGCCGTACTCGTATCCTGCCATCCGCATGCACCAACATGAATCTCGACTCATCAGTCCAGGCAAGATTTTTCCACATGTCTAGGATCCAGTGGCGATATTCCCGCGCCCATGCTAATCTTTGCACCATGTGATGTGCGGTCAGCAGCGGTACTCTCGTGGGACGATGGCTTCTGTACCCCATAGCGAGGAGATGATTCTGGATTTTGTGGCTGCTTACACGTTTTTGTGCACCAGCGTTAAATTGCCGAGTGATTTCTTGCACTGTGGCCCGTCTATCCGCTGTTACAATGCGAGCTAGCCGACGATGACCCCGCTCATCCACACGCTGTTGTCCACGGCAGTTGGCCCTTGCAGAGATGCTTTTACCGGATTCGATGTACTCACGGTGCACCCGTGACACAGTGGCTCGTGAAAATCCCAGTGCATGCACGACTTCCGAGATGGAGTGATCCATTCGTCGGGCCCCGACAATTTGCCCACGATCAAATGCGCTTAGATCCTTCGTCTTGCCCATACTGCGTCCGACTCTTATAATGATTCCCGTCGCATCACTCCTAATATTGTCGGATCGCTGCATACGTCATGTCGTTTCCGTTTGCAGGGCCACCCACAGCGCCACATTTGCATAACGCCAGCTGTCTTTAATTCAATTGCTCTTCAGTGTAAAAAGAAACGTAATTTTTGGTTGTTGTTCTTTTTTCGCGGTTAAAATCTTTAAAAACTGAATGGCAGGAAACTAATTATTTCAGAATCAATACTTGGACAACTGCTGTTTAGTATCTATATAAATTATATTTTTAATATAGACGCTAAATCTAATATTATCCTTTATGCAGATGATACCACTTTGTTATTCAGTGGAACTGAACCAAATAGAATAATTTTACAAGGCAATATAGAAATACAGAAATATACGGTGCGGCTGGGAGCAAATGAGCTGCTACTAAATACAGATAAGACAAAAGCAGTAATTTTTAAATTTTTTCTAGACACAAAACAAAACAAGATATAAATATATCATTATTATTGGATAACAAATCAATTGAAATAGTAAATAACTTTACTTACTTTAGAATTACACTCAATAATGATTTAAAATGGAATAAACACAAAGAAAATCTTTTGTGTAAAATATAAAAAAATATAAAAATTGTAAGCCATGTCTTAATAAATCTTACGGTTAAACCATTAAAACTATTATGTTTTACATTAATTCATACACATCTTAATTCTTGCATATTAACATGAAGTCAAACAAATCAATCCAATATTTAAAAAAAAACTGCAAATACTTCAAAATAAATTTAATAGACGAATGGACTTAAAATACCACTTTAATAATTATATGCGGTTGAGTATTCATGGGTTTAAAAGTTTTCCCTAATAAATATAATATAATGACTGTTAAGCAACTATACGATTTTAACTTAGGGAAAATTATGTATAAAAGTATAAACAATAACATAGAACATGATCTAATAAAAATTACTACTTATACACATCAATATGATACTAGAAATCAGCATATACTAATGCCAGTTTTATCTAAAACTATAACCGTAAAACAAAGTTTACATTACTGTGGACCAAGATTTTGGAATTCATTACCTAGAGAACTAACAGAAATCAACAACTATGACTTATATTAAAAAAAAATAAAGCATATATATTAAACTAACTACGAAAAAAAAAAAAAAAAAAGAGAGAGATGGGAGGGGGAGGGTAATCGGAAAGTTGGAGGGCAAGAGTGATCTCTAATTGTAACTCCGCGGAGATTTCATGTTATACGAATAGTAATCTAATTTCATTGCTGTCTTGGATTGTCGACTTTATTTGGGGAGCTCGGGACCAAGTCAGGACTCTGTGAGTCCTTTTCCCGGAGCTTCCTTGCTGTTGCTATAAAAACAGATAAATAATAAAGTAACAATGATTCAGGAATCTGTAACAGCAGAAATAGGAATTGAAGTGAAATGAGAGGACCTCAGGCCTCTTTTCACAGTCATAGCAATAGTTGTTATACATGCATATTAACAAGAGAATGTGAAAGAAATATCAGTTCAACAAATGAAAAGTTTTTACAAATGAGGATAAGGTGTAATACATAACAGAATTGTTCGCACGTAACTATGCATGCTTCGGAATATAATAAACTGAAAGCTGTTATCGCAGGAGAAGCAGAGATCTGTGTCATTTTTTACGCTTTCCAACCTTAGGTTGAAGAAGCGTATATGCTCCAGCTTTGTCTGCCTGTCTGTCTGTCCGTCCGTCCGCACGATAACTCACGTAAAAGTGGTTCGATTTCGATAAAATTTTAGTATGTGGTAGGGGACCACCTGGGGACGCACCCTATTGAAACTGGCCGAAAAGGGGTAAAAGGGAAGGACATAGGAACGGGATCCATTCCATTGCTCTTATGCGTCATAACTTACGTAAAAAAGCTTCGATTGCGACACAACTTTAACAAGTTGTTTCAGAGGTATACTGAACCGGTTCTGTTGAATATCATCGAAATGGGGTAAAAGGTCAGGACAGAGGAACAAGATTTATTCCACAGCCATTGTCCTCATAACTTGACTAAAAATGCTTCTATTGCGACAAAACTTTATCATGTTGTTCCGGCGGTATGCTGAACCGGTTCTGTTGAATATCATCGAAATGGGGTCAAAGGTCAGTGCACAGGAGCGAGATTTATTGCACAGCCATTACCCTCGTAACTTGAGTAATGGTTTCTGGTATACTGGAAAGCGTATCATAACAATGCATTGCATGATTTTACTCACTTGTTTATTTATTTGCTTACTTATGTTCTTCATTTTTGCATAAATTGAAAGCCATTAGACACTCTCATATGAAATTAAGTGTTTTGTATGTTTGATAGTGAAGCATTCCAAAGAGGCTGGCCTTAGTTCTCTAAAAGAATAAAATTTGCATGATATATTCAACTTTGGCGTAACTGTTTTGTAGTAATTTCTATTAGTATAAAATTAAAGTAACTATTGCAATTACAATGTGCATATTTGCGTTTCACGCAGTAAAAAAAGGGCTATAATTTAGCTTTGCGCGAAAAACCTGTTGGTTCTGAAGAGTTTTCAATAGATTTTCGCAAAATTGCCTCGAATAAATGTTTACGAGGGGGGGGGGGGGCGAGATTTACCGGTATGCAACTGGCTCTGCACAGGGTCAGAAAATTCATTTTGCCTTTGTTGTCTTTAAAACTGTAACGAGATTGTAAGAAATTTAGATTCTTAATCTATGAAGGACACTCGTAATCTGAGTTTGCACAACATCTGGAAATTTATTTCATCTTCATTCCTTTAGAACTATGACGACGAGACTCTGCAAGAGAAGGCTATCCTCGACTTAGAAAACATTGATACCAAAACTCAGGACATCATAACCTATGGACTGATGTGCGCTTATATCTTCTTCGCAGTTTTTTGTATGGTAATCATGCCACTCAGCGGCTTCTGCAAGATGTGCTACAAAGGTTTTCCGGAAGAGCAATTTATCTTCTTCGACCTCTGTTGTTACCGGGATCCCAGTAAGTAAAGTTTTCATTTCCTGAAATTGAGACAAACAAACGGAACCTTTCGTCGCTAAAACGACTTTTGTTTTTCCTAATTATTCCAGTTGTACTATTCCGGACACAGCCAAGCGATGATGTCTAGTAAAGATTATTTTGTTCCCACTCTTGAAAATGATAGAAATGTAATTGAACTGCGTCTGCTTATTGTTTTTTTTATTAACGTTTACATTGCAATATACACCGATGAGCGATTACATTATGATCATCCCCAGCCTGGAGAAATGAGCGCGCCTGGTGGCCGAACGATGGCGCAGGTGAAGTTCACAGAGCAGCATATATACAGCCCTAGGACCGGCTTTCGGTTTACTAACCGAAAGCCGGTCCTCGGGTTGTATATATACCACCGAGAACAGTAGAGTGTTCGGAGAGCCGCGGATGGCTTAGTGGTTAGCGAGTCAGACTGTCAATGCAAGGTCCTCAGGTTCGATCCTGGGTTGATCTTTCAAAGATGGTTTGATTTACTAACAATCGCTGAATATCCGCCGTGCATCGGACGAGCACGTTAAGTGACGGCCCCCAGGCTGGACCCACTGCTTAAATGGGTATCCTTTCCTATGCCCCCCCTGAAATTCTCTCACCCCTCTATGTGCAACATCGAACTTGTACGATGGCGCCATCTACTGTACTCTAATCTAACTACAAACTGTTCTGTTAAAGTCGCTAGACTTGCTCTCATTCCTTCCGTTTCTTTGTCCTGCCCAAAAGGCGAAGTCGCTGTAGGTGGCTGGGACCTAAACTCTACTTAATGTGGACGGAAGTCCTACAAGAAAATGACAAATACGCCTAAGAGTGTTCGGAGTCACAATGGGAAACGCTGCCGGAGTCTGGTAAAGGCCAAATTGTGATGGCACGGCGCTTCGGAACTACGATCTCCGAAACGGCGCGGCTTGTGGGTTGTTCACGTGCCGCTGTAGTGAGTACGTATCAAAAGTGATGCACCGATGGCCAAAGGACATATCGTCGCCCAGCCTCGTGTCGTCCGCAGCTCATTGATGCCAGAGGAGAGCGGAGACTGTCATGCATTGTTCACAGAGACCGCAGAGCTAAAGTGCGACAAATCACCCGCAGTAACAACAATGGTGATCAGGGCAATGTGTCACAGCACTCAGTTCATCGCAGCCTTCTGCGCATGGGCCTGTGTGGACAAAGACCCAGCCGGGTCCCCACGCTAACTGCACGTCATCGCCAACAACGCATGGAATGGGCCCAAGATCATCGAGATTGGACCGTGGATTATTGGAAGAAAGTGGCCTGGTCTGACGAATCAAGATTCCTGGCGCATCACGTAGACGGCCGTACGCCGATTACCAACGGAGGCTATGGCACCTGGATTCACCACTGGGCGGAAATAGGCCGACGGCCGTGGTGTTATGCTGTGAGCGATGCTTACTTGCCACACTTTAGGCCTCATTATCCCAATAGCACAATCCCTGACAGATGTCAGGTATCGGAACATCGTTGCGGAAGAAGTTCACCCATTCATGGCAACTGCGTTCCCTGCTGATGATTACCAACAGGATAATGCGCTATGCCACACTGCCAGAATCGTTAAGGAGTGGTTCGAGGAACATGCTGGTGACTTTCTGTTAATGCCCTGTCCCTAAATTCACCTGGCATGAACCCAGTCGAACACTTGTGGTTCGGCTTGGAAAAGCGGGTTCGCGCTAAATCACCACCACCCCGAAATGTATGGTAACTGGAGGACCTGCTGTTGACATTATGGTACCAGATACCCCAGGATAGCTATCGCCACCTCATAGAAGCGATGCCTCGCCGAGTGGCCGCTGTTCTGTGGGTTAAACGAGGTCCTACTGTAACGCACCAGGAGATGTGACGTACCTGCCCGAAGGACGCACACGACATAAATGCAGATAGGAATCAGAATAAAACGTCCGCGTAGCTCAATTGGTAGAGTGACTTATTCCGGAATGAGGGGATCCGGGTTCGAATCCTGCGTGGACAGAAATGACGGAGAAATTTACTTCGTTATAATGGCGCCAGAACTATCCGGATGACCCGACCGTTCAAAATCTCGCATTGGTGTGATGTTATTTCCACACCGCGAGATAGGAAAAATAAGAGAATCCTTTCTCCAGCACTTCGAAAAATAATAATAATAATAATAATGGGGAGATGATGTAACGCACCAGGAGATGTGACGTACCTGCCCGAAGGACGCACACGACATAAATGCAGATAGGAATCAGAATAAAACGTCCGCGTAGCTCAATTGGTAGAGTGACTTATTCCAGAATGAGGGGATCAGGGTTCGAATCCTGCGTGGACAGAAATGACGGAGAAATTTACTTCGTTATACTACAGCTTATTAGGTAGATGGTCATAATGTAATGGCTCATCAATGTACAATATTATTGAGGCAAATTTTCACTGTATATTACGGACTATATTTTGATCATTATGTTTACGAAGTAACATGATACGGAACTGTGTTTGTAATGAAGAAAGCGAAGCTGTTTATTTGGCAGTGCCTGAAATTTTGTTTCACAATGCCTGCAACTAAAACCTTTTCAGTTTTGAAGAGGGTAAAAAAATTAGTTAAGAAATTCATTAGGGCCGGAAAAGCTGTCTCATCTACTATACATATAAACACCCAGATATTTCTCTCTCTCTCTCTCTCTCTCTCTCTCTCTCTCTCCACCTATCTGGAGCGCTCAATGTCACAGCAGCGTCTGCATTGTTGCGCCATCACGCATCGATCAATTTGTGTGTGTTTTCGAGATGTCAAGGTGATCGCGTGCTAATTTAGGAACATTGGATTATCAATTACTCGAGTTCTACTTATCCGATCTACATAATTAGAATTGAATTCTTAATAACACGGCCAGTTGCTTTTGTATATCAATTTAATTTAGCACAATTCGAATATTAATTTCTACGCTTAATTTTTTTTTATTTTTTAATTTAACTAACTTTCCGAGTTTAGTGAGTTTAGTATTACCCATTTTGCAAAATATCGATCCATCTAAACTCTCTAACCTACAAAAAAAAAAAAATTGAAATCCTGATATGAAAAAGTGAGCAAAATTGCATCTAAAAGCAGATGTCGCCCAACTAGCAGATTGTCGAAAATTTAGATGGTTCCGATTTGTAATACCAGATGCCGCACTATTTTGTAGAAAAAGCTTCGGAATGAAGTTTCAAACTAACCGTCGAAAAGTCGAATAGGACAGTCAAAAACAAGCTGTGAACGGAATAATAAGAGTGTCGGAGGAAAGTAATTTAACGCGAAAAATCAAAGTAAAAGTTATTAAGGTAAATTCACAAGAAAACAACTTTCCGAGTTTAGTGCTGATTATATTACACATTTTGCAAAATATCCATCTGTCTAAACGCTATAATCATTGTCAAACAACAAATATTTTACACAGAATCCTATTTATCGCGATGTCTTTTGAAAAACGGGAACAAATAGTCCATGCTTTTCACCTCTTACATGAGTGAGTTCTTACTATACATTGTATAAGTTTTTACTATATTTCTTACAGGAATCCGGCGTCTATTTGATTTGTTTTCAATCTGCTTCAATTATTTCACTCCATCCTATATAGGACTGGCAAGACCCCTATATATTAATACATATTATTCAAAGCTTTAAAACAACTGTCCTAGGATTCGAGGGCTACTCTATGATGTTTATAGAATTAGACTTAACAAATTCTCTCAATTATGATGACATAATCTACAGTTTAAATAAAGAAAAAAAGTAGTTTAGAATTGCGACCATACTACTAAGTTGTTTATTTTATCACACCCCGACATGCATTCCAGCCAATTTGATATCGCTAATAATAGGGGCCTCTGCTGCAAACTGCCCTTAGAGCCTCGGAATGTGTAAATCCGGCTCTGTGGCAGTCCATATATTAAGTGTACAGAAAAAGTTATAAAACGTTTTAAGACAACGAAACATGTAATTTGAGAGTAAACAACAATTTCTTTACGACTTCAAATAAGCGCCCTTATTATCTATCACCTTCCGCCGTCGGTCGGGTAGCTGAGGGACTCCAGCCATGAAGAATACTTCGTCGTGTGACGCGATGAAGTCGTCAACCCATTTTTACACTTCGTCACATGTCCGGAACCCAACAGCAGACAAACCATGTTGCATCGATCGGAACAAATGATAGTCTGAAGGGGCTATGTCGGGACTATACGCCGGGTGTTCCAAAACTTCCCAGCCAAGCGTCAATAACGTTCCCTTGACCGATTTCTGAGCATGCGGCCTAGCGTTGTCATGCAGTAATTTCACGGGACGCAATCCTTTGCCTGTGAATAGACGTTTCCGACAGATTTCCTGGTTCAATCGCAGCAATTGTTGCCTGTAGCGATCAGCAGTAACAGTTTGGCCCTATTCCAACAATTCATAATGCAGCGCACCCTTTCTATCTCACCAGATGCATAGCAGTACTTTCTTGGAGTGAATATTGCATTTCAGTGTCGTAGTCGTTGCTTCACCGGGGTCTACCCACTGTTTTTTACGTTTTGAATTGTCGTACCATATCCACCTTTCATGACACGTAATGATTTTTCACAGGAAAAACTTTCTGTGTTGTTTATTCAACAGATTCAAACACTTCATGACACTCTCATCCTTGTTCCTCTGGCTCAGGTCATGTGGCACTCATTTTCCTTCCTTCTGAATCGTTCCCATTGCGCGTAAACGATTGGAAATGGTTTGTTGAGTTACCCCCAGTTATTCAGCTAGTTCTTTTTGCGTTTGAGACGAATCTTCATCCAGCAATGCTTGCAAGTTCCTCATGTGCAACCTTCCGCTACGTTCTCGATTGCTGATATCAAAATCACCTGATTTAAACCATCTAAACTAAAACTCACACGTGCTTTTCGATACAATATTCTCCCCCAGAACAGAACAGATCGATGCACATGCTTTTGCAGAACTTGATGAAATTCGTAACGAATGCAGTGTCGAATAAATGCAGTATCGCTTGCCATCTCTCACCTACCGATGTACAAGTGCGTTTGACTCTTGGGCAAACTTCTGTGTCACATTTTATACTCTGGACCAGTTACGGTCACGTGACAATAGCGCGGGGGAATGTCGGATATGTAAATCAGCGGTATACGTCACAAAAAGACGCTTTAAAACTTATTTGTACACGTAATATATACACTACATTATCAAAAGTATTCGGACACTACCAAACATTTGCCTAAGTGCAAAGAACGGTTGCGCAGGAAGATGCGCTGTGAGTGGCGAGGTACGTCTGTAAAGCTGAGATGTTCTGTCGTGTTATCAATGAAACTGTACACTTCTAAGTTTCTAATTTTTTCGGAATTTTTCTTTAGAATCTTTCCAATCAGAGCACACGGTTCCCACTCCTACTTAATTTTCTTTTTATTCCATCCGAGAGACACAGCGCGTCATAGTGCGATTGGACTCTAAATCTTAGTTAGGTATTCGTGGTGGTGTTATCAGTAATTTTGAAGCCGATATGCCCGGTGGACGTGAACTTTCCGATTTCCAGCGTGGGCAGGTCATAGGATATCATTTGAGTAGCATTTCCATACGGAGCATTGCAGCTAAACTAAACATTCCAAAATCGATTGTAAGTGATGTCGTGAAGAGATGGAAGCAGAACGGTGCAACTACAGAAAAAAAAATAATGTTCAGAAGGCAGCACAAACTGACGGAAAATGACATAAGAGCCATGGTAAGATATGCTAAGAAATTCCGTTCTTCCTCTGCCGTTTCCATTGCTGTTGAAGTAGGTAATGCTAGTAACTGCTCGGTTAGTATCATAACTATCCGCAGGTAGTTATGATTCCATGTCCACGTTGATCCTCCAATAGAGAAAAATACACAACTTACCTAAAATTATGGGGTGCACACTTGCGTTGGTGAACGTAGAGGCAGATCAGGACTCAAAGGAAGTGTTCGAAGTGGCGTCCGAGGGCGTCGTTGCACAGCCCACACCGAGGGATGAAGGACTATCGCACTCTCTTGTAGACTCCCGATGTGATGTTGATCTGGTCCTCAGCAACAACGATCCTCGCTACGATATCTTCTGGTGACTCCACAGGCGTCTCGTACACCAATGTTTTCAGGTGTCCCTGAAGAAGAAGTCCAGTGGATTCAGGTCCGGAGAGGTTGGTGTCCAAACTACTGGTCCGCCCCTTACAATCCACCTGCCGGAATGCGTCGCATTCAGAAAGTCCCGGACCGCGGTGGAAAAATGTGAGTACCTCAGAATACTAAACACGAATATCCTAAAACAAAACACGAATACCCCAGTGCATGCTGGTCGTGACGCTCGTTGCGTCAGGCAGTCAGCCCGGACGCACCGGGAGTCTACGAGAGAGTGCGACGGTCCTTCATCCGTCGGTGTGGGCTGTGGAAAGACGCCCTTTGGCGCCACTTCGAGCACCTCCTTTGAGTCTTGCTCGGTCTCTACGTTCACCAACGCAAGTGTGCAACACATAGTTTCGGTAAGTTGTGTTTGTTTCCTCTGTTGGAGGACCAACATGGATATGGAACTTAACGTTTTTCGGGCACTAGGAAGGGAGTGTCACCTTACGTTCCATTGCAGAAATTATTCGTTTATGATCCCTCTTTGTTTGTCATACGAATCTGGGAACACACTGCATAAAAGATAATTTCAAGTGTTTTGCTATACCATATAAATAAGCGACTTCTTTTCTTTTAAGGACATTTTGGATGTTTTGACTCCAGAGTACAGCCGTGAATGGGCCGCGCCTGCTCAGTAGTTTAAAACTTACGTACCGGCCCTGCACTTGCATGTGCACCGTGTAGTCAGGCTGTTGATAAATTTAGGTCACTCTGTTTTTGGAGTCTGTCTCTCCCTTCCCGTGATCATATTTCTTGTTTCTCGCAATCATTCTTCTCTCCCGCTTTGTGCTATTAGACGTCAGGCCAACAGAGCCAGGGAAGGGAGCGAGCCAGAGCCGAAAGACAAACACAACATCCATGCTTCATCGGGATTCGAACCCAGACCCATCTCGGGCGAATGATCAGAAGCCATTGCTTAGCCCACTGCGCCACCGGGGCGGCTTAAGCACGTTAGTGTGTGTGTGTGTGTGTGCGTGTGCAAGGGAGCATCAGTTTATATTATGCTATGGGCAAAAGTGTCAAAGAAGACAGTACTTGACTTGCATAAATAGTGATCTGACCCTACGAAGGGTTCCATTATGAAATGACGATAATTTACTTAAGTTACTTGAATACTATTCATTGCATTTGCCGTATTTCTTTTTACAGGTGGGTTAGTTAACTTGCTTATGCCCTCTTTTCACACTAGTTTCGAGTTATTCCAAAAAGTTACAGTACAAATACCGTCTATGTTAAAGCAAGTGACAGTTACGCACATGAAACCCATACCAGGCCTGAATGGCCGGGCCGGGACCTGAAAAAAACAACAACAACACCGGGCCGGGTCGGGCTTGATATTAACTGGGTGGAAACGGGCCCGGCCGGGTCGGGTCGGGTCAGGCCTGGCATTAACTAAGTGGGCCCTAGCCGGGCTCGGGCCTAAAAATATTGCCTCTGCAGGGCTTTACTCCAGAGTGATTCAGAATGTCTTGAGTAGCCTATGCTGATTCTCGACAATTTAAGATATCTTAGAGATAACAAAATTGTATATGATGTGACGTAATTGCCCGAAGGACGCACACGACATAAAGGCAGATAGGAATCAGTTGGTAAAGCAACTTATTCCGGAGTGAGGGGACCCGGATTGGAATCCTGGCGCGGATAGAAATGACGGAGAAATTTACTTCGTTATAATGGCGCCTGAACTATCCGGATGACCCGACCGTTCAAAATCTCGCAATGGTGTGATGTTATTTCCACACCGCGAGATAGGAAAAATAAGAGAATCCCTTCTCCAGCACTTCGAAAAAAATAAAAATGAAATAAAATAAAAATGACGGAGAAATTTACTTCGTTATAATGAAGCTAATAACTTTTCCTTTGAGAATGTAAAAATATCTGAAAATTCGAGGCACTTCATAAAAAGGCTTTCTTTTTTGTTTTCGTTTTTGCGTAAACTGAAATATCAGTTGTAATAATTTTCTCATGAAAACCTAGGCTATAAATTAAACACAGCTTTTTTAGAGTTCTGCTCTTATGCTAAAGGCTGTTAAAGCCGAATAGAGTAATTTTCAAGAGAACGACCAAATTTTTTAAAGTACAGTAGAGCGTCGAAAATCCGAACGTCAAAATCCGAAACGTGCAAAATCCGAACAGGCTCCCATCTACATTTTTTTTTATTTGTTGTGTTAGTGGAAAGTTTAAGTATAGTCCGTTCATTTTAGCTTGGCACTTGATGATAATGGAATCGCCTATTTTTGGGGGTTGGATGTCGAAGGTGACTTGATTTTCAGAGACAAAAGGCAAAAAATTCCCCGGTCAATTGTTCCCTGCGGGGCTAAGATTTTACGACCCATTACCACGGCAGTACTACCCCTTGCCTCATCTTTCAGCCCCATTGTTCACTAAGTGCCGTGAAGAAAGTTATTCCCCCTGCACTCAGCATAAAGTACACCCCTTTGCAATTGAAACCAGCTTGTAATGATTGGTAAGTTTTGGAATTTGTACTTTATGTTTAAAAATTTCACAGCAGTAGTAAAAATGGCAAACTTGTTTCCTTTTGCAAAACAAAACAAAATACCTGTCGTATGTAATTTTTTTTGCATACAGTTGTTTATTTTTAGTACATATATTTCGATTATTCACCTATGAGCCATTGCATTATGACCACCTACCTAATAAGTTGTAGGAACTCCTTTATCCCACATAACAGGGGCGACTCGGCGAGGCATCGATTCGATGAGCTGGCGGCAAGTATCCTGGTTTATCTGGTACCATAATATCAACAGCAGGTCCTCCAGTTCCCATACATTTCGGGATGATGGTGATTTAGCGCCAACCCGCTTTTCCAAGTCGAACCACAAAGGTTCGATTGGGTTCATGTCAAGTGAAGTTGGAGGTCAGGGCATTAACACTGCCAGAATAATCAAGGAGTGTTCCTCGAACCACTCCTTGACGATTCTGGCAGTGTGGCATGGCGCATTATCCTGTTGGTAATAGCCATCACCAGCAGGGAACACAGTTGCCATGAATGGATGAACTTGGTTCACCAACGACGTTCAGATTCCTGACAGCTGTCAGGGATTTGGGATAATCTCTGACAGATGTCAGGAATCTGAACGTCGATAATGCGACCTAAAGTGACCCAAGAACACATTCCCGCAGCATAACACCGCCGGCGGCGCTTGTTTCCGCCCAACAGTGCATCCAGGTGCCATAGCCTCTGTTGGTAATCGGCATATCCGCGCTCGGCCGTCTACGTGATGCACCAGAAATTTTGATTCGTCAGACCAGGCAACTTTCCTCCAATCTTCCACGCTCCAATCTCGATGATCTTGGACCCATTTCGTGCATTGTTGGCGATGACGTCCAGTGAGCATGGAAACACTGCTAGGTATTCGTCCACACGGGACCATGAGCAGAAGACTGCGATGAACTGTGTGCTGTGACACATTGCCCTGATCACCACTGTTGTAGCTGCGGGTGATTTGTCGCACTGTGGGTCTGCGGTCGCTGTTAACAATGCGCGACAATCTCCTGTCTCCCCTCTGGCATCAATAAGCTGTGGAAGACATACAGCTAGACGACGGCTCGTCGTTTGGCCATCTGTGCGCCACTTTTGATACGTACTCACTACAGCGGCACGTGAACAACCCACAAGCCTCGCCGTTTCCGAGATCGTAGTTCCGAGACTCCGTGCCATCGCAATTTGTCCTTTATCAGACTCCGACAGCTTTTCTCATTCTGACTCGGAACACTCTACTAACCCAAAGTCGGTTCTTGGGTTGTGTATATGTTACCGCTAAAGCTCGAAAGCCGTTAATGTGCACATTACCTAGCTAATCTGCAGATTAACTGATTTGCTCCGTTAAAGTGCGGAATCAAGAGTTTTCCGCATTTTACCTAGGTAATGTGCACATTAACGGCTTCCGTATATCGTTAAAGTTCAAAAGTTTGTTTCTCTAATTTCCTTTCCCTACACCTCCCCCTCTCCCTCCACTTTTAGTTTGGTTTCGCCTGTTTCTCTCATTTCCTTTTCCTACACCTTCCCCCTCTCCCTCCACTTTTAGTTTCGTTTCGCCAGCGTCTAGTCGTCGCCGGTTGTTTTTATTTCTCATAATTAGCGTCGGCTGCCAGTGCGTAGCATAGCTAATTCTGTTTTCAAATTCGTTTCTTCCTGTTAGCGCGTGAATTTGTGTCGTGATTTTTTTAAAGCAGATAAATTTAACTCCTAGTATGCAAGCAAGCACCGAATTGGTGAGTAAAATGAAGAAAAGATTCTTCGAAAACCTCTTTAGGCAAGATTCAAAATATCATCATCATCATCATCATTGTCAACCATTATCAATCCACTGCTGGACGAAGGTCTCCCCAAGTTTCCTCCACAACGGTCTGTCTTGTGCCAGTCTCCTCCATGTCACCCCTGCATACTTTCGAATTTCATCCACCCATCTCCCATGTGGTCTTCTTCTGGGTCTTTTCCTGTCCCTTGGAATCCAATCTAAAATTTCGGCTGTCCATCGATGATCTGTCCTTCTGGCAGTATGTCCAGCCCATTGCCATTTCAGGGATTTAACTCTGATCATGATGTCTTCCACTCTTGTCATTTTTCGGATCCACGAGTTCCTCTTCTTATCTCTCCTGGTTACACCAAGCATGCACCTCTCCAGGCTGCTTTGAGTTGTCTGCAGCCTTTGTATGTCTCTTTTAGTTAAGGTCCACGTCTCTGCACCATACGTAAGCACTGGAAGGATGCATTGATCAAACACTTTTCTTTTAAGACATAATGGCATATTGCTCTTGAAAATTATGCTGTTTCTTCCAAAAGCTCTCCAGGCAAGTTTTGTACGCCGATTAATTTCTTCATCAATGTGACCCTCACTTGATATCTGCTGTCCAAGATAAACGTACGTGTCTGTTATCTCCAGCTTTTACAAGAAATGAAGATTCAAAATATAATAGTGTTTTAATGACAAAACGGAAGTATGATTGCATAATTGAAGATGTAAAGCGAATAAAAGTTTCCAAGAAGAAAGAATCATCTCGAGATTATCGAATAATTCAAAGGTATGATGTGTTGACTGTACAAGGCTGTGAAAAACTCATTGAGCCGTTGTCATAGTCTGTATTGTTTGCTCAAAAGCAACATCAGGTGCTCACAAGTGTAAATCGTGTGATATGTTTGCTCACGTAATTTGTGGTGAAATAGATCCTAAAGAGAAAGGGTATGGTAAGAATGTATTGTGCAACATCTGTAAAAAGAATATGGATCAGAAAATACAGCGTGATGAAGCCAAGAAAGGTTTAGAAAAGCAAGCAAAGAAAATGTTAGCAGTTTCTAATGAAAAGCACCCAAATGTCGATGAAGGTGTCACTGTGAGAATTAAAGTACCCGAAGTAGACAGGGCAAAAACTGATGCCCGTTAAATTTTAGCTGTGGTTCTTAGTAAAACAGAGAATGGCTTTTATAAACTTGGTACTAAAACGGGTATTTTAAAACAATTGCATGCAAAATCTGAAATCAGTGTTTGCAAAGAGAGATTTGTAACGAAAGAAGATGTCCCTTCTGTAGAAATATCTTTACGTCAAACAGCAATAATGCAATCCCTTGGTACTGGGCAGGGTTTCAGAAAATGTGACTGCAAAAAAAATGTACCACAAATAGGTTATAACGAAGTAAATTTCTCCGTCATTTCTGTCCACGCCAGGATTCGAACCCGGATCCCCTCATTCCGGAATAAGTCACTCTACCAATTGAGCTACGCGGACGTTTTATTTTGATTCCTATCTGCCTTTATGTCGTGTGCGTCCTTCTGGCAGGTACGTTACATCATCTCCCCCTTATTTTTTTTTTTTTATTTTTTTCTTTTTCTTTTTCGAAGTGCTGGAGAAGGGATTCTCTTATTTTTCCTATCTCGTGGTGTGGAAAGAACATCACACCAATGCGAGATTTTGAGCGGTCGGGTCATCCGGATAGTTCGGGCGCCATTATAACGAATTAAATTTCTCCGTCAATTCTACCCACGCCAGGATTCGAACCCGGATCCCCTCATTCCGGAATAAGTCACTCTACCAATTGAGCTACGCGGACGTTTTATTCTGATTCCTATCTGCCTTTATGCCGTGTGCGTCCTTCTGGCAGGTACGTCACATCTCCTGGTACGTTACAAGGTGTGCTTGTCGCAAAAACCAATTGCTATGTAATTCAAAGTGTCACCAATCTTTAGATTGCACTAATAAGTAAGCATAATTTTATCATATATTTTGCACATTCATTTCCTTAATTATAATAATATTTTAAACCGTTTGATTCTTTCTATTATAGTTTTTTAATTGATTGATGATTGATTCTATCAACTAATTTGTTGATTGTTTGATTGTATTAACTTGATTCTTTATATATCGAAAAATAAATAAATAACATTATGTTAATTTAAGCGTACAGAAGCGTTGCTGTTGTTCCAGCAAAGATCTTATTTTCACTTTAACGAGTGCCTAGTAGGTAATGTGCAGATTATCTAGGTAATTTGCAGATTACCTAGGTAATTTGAGAAATGAAACAATTTTCGGCACTTTAACGGACCACCCTAGTTAATCTGCACATTACCTAGATAATCTGTAGAATAACTGATTTCTGCACTTTAGCGGTAACATATATACTACTCTGTGAACTTCACCTGCGCACCGTTCCGTCTCCACGCGCGCTCATTTCTCAAGGCTGAGGGTCGTTATAGTGTTCCTGCTCATCGGTGTGCAATATAGAAATTTCAGCGTATTTGTATTTTTTTACATGTTCACTGACGTTTTCATTACGGGTTCTCTGTTCCCTCCAGATGAAATGACCAGAATCTGTTCGAGACTGAATCTCTATTCGTTTGTAAAAAAAACACCGGCCCACCCGTCTGGGATTCAGGAACGATGTTGCCTGCAGTAGTTCAAATTGTAAGATGGGTGAGTATGACACAAGGGTTCATGGAATTGGCATAAAGGTCAATTGCATGAAGCATTCGAGGTATCGTTTGCCTTGATACCGAAGTTCCAGTGGCCGCGGACAGCTACGAAGACGATAGCCGGGCTGTATAAGACCTATGAAGCCGTGATGTTAAAACGGTAAAACGGTTCTCATGAGGTGTTGTACACCTTGGACGACCTTGGTCAGGACTACGTGACACCCCACAGGCATTGTTGTTTTGCTGCCGTAACCGTGAAATCAATCTGGGATGGATATTCAAATCGCTTGCGACCTGAATCTGAGACTGGCTCGCTTCTATAGCCGTCCTGTCGCTCGCCACCATACAGCTTCGGATACATCTGTGTGAGACATAAGGAAAGCATTTGCAGCCACCAGAACGCTTCTTACACGCGTTGGCAACGAGAAATGCCACTGCAATGAGTAACTCATTGGATTTTAGTATGTAATTAAATTTTGATATTGGACAAATTTAATTTTGTTCACTTATATGCAAATTTTACTGCGGGCTCTTTCTTTTTCGTGTCCACTTGCATGTGCCCTGTGAATATAGTAACATTTTATTGAAAGCTTTCGATTTATTTACCCGTTTTTGCCTTCCGGACTTTAATCTTAGACACCTTTACTGAAGTTCTTGATTGGACAAAAGGTACTTAAACTAATTGGCTCAATGTTATCAGTATATTGGGAATGATTCCATTTTAATATTTTTTGTTACTCTTCTAGAGTACCGCATGATAAGAAAGCAGTGCGAAAAAGACGGCGTGGCAATAGCACCTTACAAAACTTACAAGAAGCTGATGAAAAAATACGACGAGAAGACTATGAAAGCAGCAGCCGAAGAAGAAGATGCCACAGAAGAAGAAGATTCAGATGAATAAAAACTATATATTTGAACCTTAACATGTTCTTCGCTTTTAGCAATTTGATATCAACAGAACGTGCATCAAAATTACGTATGACAGATTTTTCTTCTTGTTTTGCAGCCAGTGGTAGAATTTCGGAACAGAACTTAACTCTTTAACCTGCTGGAACGAATTAACTCGGGTTTAACAAAATGGGCTGAACTCAACACAAAATAATATATTCGCTGCCTAAGAAGTGGGCCGAACGCGACTGAAACCAATTCCTTCAGAGTATGTTTAATGATCTCAAAGCTGCTCGTATGAGTTACGTTCAAGACTAGAGCATTGAAAAAAGTTGCGTTCGCCCTTAGATTTGTTATTCAGACTGGCAATTCAGGCGTGTGATTGACACCAATCCCTTCTGAAAAATTATCAGATAAAGGGCTATCTATGGCAATGGAGCCAAGTTTAAGCAAGGAGAGAGAAGACATTTGAGTAACTTTTTTTGCCCAGTTGCATGCTGTTCGTGTCAGCGAGACTAGCCCTTCCTTATCATGTTTTAGGTCATGGAACAGAGAAAAGAAGGGAGAGCTTAACACCTATAATAAGTTTATTTTCGCTGCTGATGTGATGAGAGGGGGTAAAGTAAAATTATTTTCCCGTAGCTTTCGTAAAACCCGGTCGCTATATGAACATTTCTATTTGGAAGGAGCAAAAGTTCTGGCCACCGTTTAGTTCAAGCACAGTACATCGGTCGCTTTAAGGGTTAAATGGTCCTGCGGACCAGTGTACATACCATTTGCCTTTCTCATTTGAAGAACGCGAATAGCACTGGTTAACAGAACTTATGTAACGTACCAGGAGATGTGACGTACCTGCCCGAAGGACGCACACGACATAAAGGAAGATAGGAATCAGAATAAAACGTCCGCGTAGCTTAATTGGTAGAGCAACTTATTCCGGAATGAGGGGACCCGGGTTCGAATCCTGGCGCGGATAAAAATGACGGAGAAATTTACTTCGTTATACTTAGTGTTAGGTGTTATTTATATCGTTTCATGACCTTCACATGCGCGTGAAGGTTATGAAAAAATCAATTGGATGCGCACCACCAATGATGACACCAAACAGAAATATTTCAAAGTAACTTTCCTTCAAGAAAACATACATCGAAGAGCTAAAACATTGTGACCAGCGCGTCTTTATGCAAATTGGAGCAACTGCAGGTAAACGGCGGCGAATGTGAAGGTTGTGAAACGGTAAATAACCCCGGACACTGTTAAACAGTGTCAGGGGTTATTTATAAGCTCTGTTAAACAGTGCTATTCTTGTTCTTCAGATGGGGAAGGCAGAAGACTCAAGCTAGTTTGACAAAGGCCAACTTGAAATGGCCAGACGACTGCGTCAGAGCATTTTTGAGACGGCATAGCTTGTGGGGTACTCACGATCTGAAGTGGTTAGTATTACTATCATTGGAGTATTTTCACTGTATTCCATGTAACCACTTCCTTCAGAAAACTTGAAAATTTTCATCGTCCTGGAACGGGAATCGAACCCGCACCTCCCGATTTCCGGTCGAGCCTGATAGCCATTGCACTACCCGGGAAAAGGAAATTCCCAGTAACTGAATGTAGATAAATACACAGTTGACGTGGATTAGGAACATCAAATAGAGTCATCGCTCTCTCCACGTTTCTAAGTGAGTCACGGAAAAATTCTCATCGGCCGCCACCGGGAATCGAACCCAGGAACTTCCAGTTACGCGACGGACATGCTTCCACTGCACCACAGCGGCCTCGAAATTCTCCAGACTCACATACGGCAAACTGCCAACCACATGGCAGGTTGCTTCTTTGGAGCCCCGCACAATGCTGGGGATTCACCGAAGAAGAACAGTAGCAACTAAACAAACTAGAAGGCGAATGAATAGTAAATACACAGTTGACGTGGATTAGGAACTTCAAATACAAATCATCGCTCTTTCCACATGTTTATAAGTGAGTCACGGAAAAATTATCATCGGCCGCCACCGGGAATCGAAACCAGGGTCTTCCAGTTACGCGCCGGACATGCTTCCACTGCACCACAGCGGCCTCGAAATTCTCCAGACTCACATACGGCAAACTGCTAACCACATGGCAGGTTGCTTCTTTGTAGCCCCGCACAATGCTGGGGATTCACCGAAGAAGAACAGTAGCAACTAAACAAACTAGAAGGCGAATGAATAATAAATACACAGTTGACGTGGATTAGGAACATCAAATACAAATCATCGCTCTTTCCACATGTTTATAAGTGAGTCACGGAAAAATTCTCATCGGCCGCCACCGGGAATCGAACTCAGGATCTTCCAGTTACGCGACGGACATGCTTCCACTGCACCACAGCGGCCTCGAAATTCTCCAGACTCATATACTAGGCCGCTGTGGTGCAGTGGAAGCATGTCCGTCGCGTAACTGGAAGATCCTGAGTTCGATTCCCGGTGGCGGCCGATGAGAATTTTTCCGTGACTCTCTTAGAAACGTGGAGAGAGCGATGACTTCTATTTGATGAACGTAGATATCTGAGGACCTTCATATTTGCGCTATTCGAAGCTATTCCTGTCCCATCGTAGCGTCTCACGACCTTTTGTCAATGCCAAGGTCGGATGTAGGTTACAAATTCCAGAGATGAAGGTACGTCATATACAATTGGGAAACGAATTTCCCCGAAAAAATCATTCTTCATAAATACATGGTAGGCATCGTAATGCTGTTATGGTAGGCATTCTAATCAGGGACACCGACTTCTCCAAATTATTGGGAGGGGCAGATGTGAAGAGATAAGACGCGGGAGGGGCATGTCTCTTTCGTTGTCATGAGGAAAACAAAAAGGGGGACGAAAAGGGGGAAGAAAAGGGGGAAGAAAAGATAAACTATGAGATTCGACGTATGTTTTAAAACGCAATTGTAATTGCTTATTAGCAATTACAATGAACAAGAAAATAGAGATATTCTTTTGCTGAATATTCATATTTCTAAAAATAAAATTCAGCCTGTGATTTTATAAAAATATCCGGAGACATTTTATTTCCAAAGTTTAGTAAAAAGTATGAGAAATTAGCTGGGTTACTCAAGCAAAGAACACGAAGCGCAGAAAATAAATAGATGAATAAAGGTGCTAGAGATTACACGTTTCTGTATTTTTATTCATTTTATTTTTGATAATTGTTTTAGACATTTATCACATACCACGAGAACATGCCAAACAATATATGGGGCTGGCAATCCAGTTTCTTATCAAATGAGCAATGCAGAGAATGGGGAAAAAGGGGAAAAAGTTTTTATTTATTTTGTTATTTATAATTTTTTTGAAAATAAATTGCTTTGCTCTCAAGGTGGAGCTCGGTCCACCTTATGAGGCTAAAGCAGTTATTCAACTAAACAAGATGAAAAATATTAAGTGGGCACTTCCTCCCCCCCCAGTAAAATTATTGGAGGGAAAAAGATTCACCTTGCCCCCTATAGCCAGCGCCTATGATCCTAATGCTATTATAATTGCATCACAATGCCTACCTTGTATTTATGAAGAATTATTTCTTCGGAAAAATTCGTTTCTCAATGGTATACGTGGTTAGTACTTTCAAAAAAGTTATCCGCCGGCAAGTTGGGGGCCCACCACAACTTGCTGGCGAAGCAGAGGTGAGAGTTGAGAGGTGAGTGAAGGCTGTCCCGTATGGCACGAATCAATAGAGAAGGATCCAGTGGCAAAACTTGCCGGTAGTTTGAATGCTGGTGACGGGAGTAATATGTCACAACACACTGTACATCGAACCCTGCTGAAAATGGAGCTGCATAGCCGCAGGCTGCTCTTATTGCCCACGCTAGCCTCGGGTCACCGTCAAAAACGCCTACAAAAGGCACACGAACATCAAAACTTGACTAAAGTAATTTACCGATGCTGTCACACGTACGGTCATTCACAAACATAATTTTCAAATTGTAGGTCAAGATTAAAAACACTTTATTTACAATTAAAAATTAATATTTAAGCGCAGAAAATAAATAATAATTTTTAATTGTAAATAAAGTGTTTTTAATCTTGACCTACAATTTGAAAATTATGTTTGTGAATGACCGTACGTGTGACAGCATCGGTGAATTACTTTAGTGACCTTTCGTACGACAGACTTTTAGCATTTATCAAAACTTGATCTTAAATGATTGCAAGAAGGTTGTCTCGTCCGACGAGTCTTGTTTCCTGTTGCACCATGTGGACAGCCGGGTACGCGTGCGCCGTTTATCTGGGGCACGCCAGACGATTCAAAAGCTTCACCAGTTAAGGTAAGAAACCTTATTCCGTCCGCCTTATTCACCTGACTTGTTCCCTACGAACTATCTTCAAACACCTGGGCGCCTTTTTACAGGGTAAATCGTTTGCTAATGAAGCATCAGTTGAAACCGCATTTTATGAGTTCAAAAACGGAATGATCATCGGCTACCGCACCAAGGGTGGAAGCATCTCAGAAATGGCAGATTTCGTGGGCTGTTCGCGAGGTGCTGTTATAGTAAGGGTTGTACCAAGAATGGACCGCTGGCACACCGAGTACCTCCCGACGTCATAACTGTACAGCCCTAAAGGCCATCGACCCCAGAGGAGAACGTCGCCTCCGTCGACTGGTAAAGAGCAATCGACGCGCAACAGTGCAGCAACTGACCACGCAAATGAACGCTAGGGCATCCAGGTACGTGTCGCCGATAACAGCAGAGCGAACCCTGGTACGCATAAGTGTCCGGAGTCGACACTGCGTCAAGGCGCCCATGTTAACCCAGGTCCATCGGCAACGACGCCTGCAGTTCGCATGGGACTACCGTCATTGGACAGTGGAAGAGTGGGAAAAGGTTGCCTTCTCCGACGAATCGAGGTTTCTACTCCACAGAAGTGACAGGCGTTGGCGGATACGGCGTCAGTCACACGAGAACCAACATCTGGACACGCTTGTCGGTCAAGTACAGGCCGGCGGTGGCAGTGCGCATGTCTGGGGGATGTTTTCCTGGTATGACCTGGGACCGCTGGTACCACTGGATGGGTCCCTGAAGACCAATGGCTACCTGTCCATCCTCGCTGACTGCATGCATCCTTTCATGTTAGACGTTTACCCTGCTGGTGATGGTACAATTCGCCGTGCCCCATCGCTAAGGGGGTGCATGACTGGTTCCAGGAACATAACAACGATGTCTCCGTTCTCTCTTGGACAGCGAAATCGCCTGACGTCAATCTCATAGAGCACTTGTGGGACTATTTGGATCGACAGTTTCAATGTGCCCACCCACAACTACGTCTTCTCCGGGACCTCCGTGCTCTTCTACAGTCCGAATGGGCACGTATGCCTCGGGCAACCTTCCAGGGCCTCATTGCGCCCATGCCACCTCGTCTTGGCGCTGTCATCCTGGACAAGGGTAGTTATTCCCATTATTAGGTAGGTGGTCATATTATTCTGATGCGACCGTGTATGTATGGTATGCATAGGTACTGTACATAGAAAAATATAAGAAATAAGAATTATATGTCTAAGCAATATCTGTTGCTTTATTCTAGCGGTAATGAAATTATAACGAAGTAAATTTCTCCGTCATTTTTATCCGCGCCAGGATTCGAACCCGAGGCCGCTTATTCCGGAACAAGTCGCTCTACCAACTGAGCTACGCAGACGTTTTATTCTGATTCCTATCTGCCTTTATGTCGTGTGCGTCCTACTGGCAGGTACGTCACATCTCCCCCCCCCGAAAGAGGGCCGGGGGCATGGCCCACGGGTCAGCCGTGACCATGAATCGTTGTAGGCAGCCATCCACTGTAGAACGTGCACTTGAGAACTCCCAGTCAATCTGGTGTGTGGAATGCAACGTCACACACATTTATTTTTCGAAGCGCTGGAGAAGGAATTCTCTGATTTTTCCTGTCTCGCGGTGTGGAAATAACATCACACCCATCCGGATAGTTCGGGCGCCATTATAACGAAGTAAATTTCTCCGTCATTTTTATCCGCGCCAGGATTCGAACCCGAGGCCGCTTATTCCGGAACAAGTCGCTCTACCAACTGAGCTACGCAGACGTTTTATTCTGATTCCTATCTGCCTTTATGTCGTGTGCGTCCTACTGGCAGGTACGTCACAAAAATTTTTCCCCCACTGTATTTAAAAGGAAAACACTATAGTGTGAGACATAATGGTCTCCGGAATTTTGGCGAGCCATAACACTGTAACGGTAAGGGATACGAAGAAACAGCGCATCGTGATAAAAAAAGAAAGTCGCCATGTTTTGTACGCACGTGCACCGAGGAATCGACGCGTCCTTGTCCGGGGGAAGTTCTCGTTAGGCAGAATAGGCACGGAGACACCTTATTACGTTTTAGAGCACGCGAAAACCGAGTCTATTATCGAGGTTCAACGGCATTTTAACGCTCGATTTGGAAAGGATGCATCGATAGATAATAAAATAATATCGCTACTGGTGTGATAAATTCCGGAACAGCGGATGTCTATGCTCAGGCAAAAGCCCGCGTCGACCAGGTTCGTCGCAGGAAATTGTCGACCGAGTGAGGGAGGCTCTTCAACGCAGTCTCTGCAAGTCGACTAGGCGTGCCAGTCAGCAACTGGAAATACCACAGAAAACAGTTTGGCGTATCTTGGTTAAACGTCTCCGTGCGAAGCCGTATAGACTGAAGTTAGTGCAAGCTCTGGCACAAGATGATAAGAATCTCCTGTTCCAATTTTCCAACGGCATATAGGAGTACATAGAGACAGATGGTTTCATCGAGAGACTCGTGTTCAGCGACGAAGCCATGTTCACCTTGTCTGGTAAAGCCAACCGACATAACTTGCGGGGATTGGACATGCCACCACATGCCACCGTGGCACATCTCCGTGACTCTCCAAAAGTAAATGTGTTCTTCACCATGTCACGCTACAAGATTTATGGCCCAATTTTCTTTGCCCAGGCAATCATCAACGACAGCATCTTCATTGATATGCTTCAGTTGTATTTGGTGCCACAACCTCAAGAAGATAGTACTGACTTCATTCTCTAACTAGATGGGGCACCACCTCACTTTCAAAGTGATGTAGCTTCACTAGAATGATATGGTGGCGCGATTGGCCATGCAGCTGCCGACGACCGACCACATCTTGCCTGGCCGCCTCAATCACCGGACTTAACGTCATGTGATTTTTTTCCTCAGAAGCTACGTTAAGGACCAGGTGTTTCAGACGACCCTACCCTGAGATTTAATGGAATTGAAACAACGCATTGCTCGCTACGGTAATCGCTCAAGTGGACCAGGCAACTGTGGTGCAAGTGTGGGCCGAATTGGATTACATGATAGACATTTGCTGTTTCACGAAGAGCCGACACATTCAAAATTTGTAACGTCTGTAAAAACAACTTTAAACATTTCTCTTTCCATTATCATTAGCTATGTTACCCTATCCCTTTCAGTTACGATGCAGTGGTACACTAAAATTCCGGAGATCGTTATGACTCATCCTATATTTGTTGCTTATAAATATTAATTTTATGGATAAACTCGGACGACTGCATTACGTATGAGTTAAAAATTGAATATGCATCGTATTGTTGACGCCATAAAAATACAAATATCTACGTAAATAAACATGTTGTTTCTTCGAGAGGAAAATCTTATTTTCAAACAATAATTTTCTGCAAAAGAAATCAGAAAACACCAAATTTCGAGTTGTTGCACAATTACCCCAGCTTTTAATAGAACGCGACTCCAGTTTAATAAAAGTGGCTAACCAGTCCTAGACATCTGGATTTAAGGCCTGACAGCGCCCTCCCTACTTTCCGCATCTTTGATTGCCAAAATTGCTTGCGTGTCGAGGAAATTTCACAAGGACTGATCTCGATGATGCGGTCCTGTAAGTTCGGATTCATCCACATTTTGCTGCAACCGGAAGAAACGACACTGTCTTCGTCATCTGCAAAACAGGACGTTCCCGATGGCTGATAGTAAGATTTCTGGTTCTTTAACCTAGCTGGACTCGGGCTGCCAGCCGCGTTTCCATCTGTTGACGATGAATCGGCACGAGTAGTGTTATTCCCTTCAGCACTGCCCACATCATCGCTGGAAAGACCGAGAATGGACTTGGCCTGGTCGACGAGCATGCGCGATAAGGTCTCGGACTGTCCTCTAATCTCGGCTGCTCGAAGCAATACGCTTATAGCCATATCTGTACTCAAGCTGTCCTCAGAAGTGACGAGGTGTCCATTCTGTAAGGCAAACCTTAGGAGCAAGTTTGGGTTAACACAGATCCGATTTTTAGATAAAAAAGCGGTGATTTCCATTACCGCGAAGCAATTGCCTCAGCTAGGGATCATAATTTAAAAATTTAGAGGTGGCCAAGAAACGTGCACTAGGGTTGTAGGTAAATATGGCCAAGTAAATGGTACGGTTTTTCTATTTTCTTTTTTTCTTTTTCTATCGATTTTGATCAAACTATTTCAAACTTGTCCCATTGTTGCAGAAAGATTAAAAAGTTCACTCATAGGAACATTGTAAATGAACTTTCAGATATGATTCCCTCAGCCGGGTGATTCTCCCTCTAGAAAGCGGGCAACGTGTGTTACTCACCAATCTAACGGCTTGTTCATGAAAATCAGGCAATCCAACATATTTTTCATGGAAAATCGGGCAGTCTAACATTTTGTTCATCACAGGTTTTTCCTTTGAGACGATCACAATAAAATATTTTGGTTTTTGTTCAATGGATCATTACCAACTCATAACTATTTTACGAGAGAAAGAGAGAGCTTTATCATGACATTTATTTATATCATAAAGTTTAATGTCAGAGAAAATTCAACCGTCACTTTACAATTATTCAACTAAAATCTGAACACGTTAAATACAGTCGACACCTGTTAAGTCCTGCAGAAAATGAAGAAAACTACTCTTGCAAAACAATGAAGCTTAAACAATGGGAACCCCAAGCAAACAGCAAGATCTTATCAACGTGATTTAATTTTACCTATAAACATTTCAGAACATACATAGATCTCCCTGCCGGCGCAGTGATCTAAGCCCTAGCAACTAAATGAGATGGGCCAGGATTAGAGTCCCTAATGAAGCATGGGTGATGTGTTTTTCTTACGACACTGACTCTCTCCCTTCCCTGTAATAAGTGGCACCAATCTTTTTTTTTTTTTAATGAAAGTTTGACGACCACCATGAGCAACGCGGGCTATAAGCAGTCGCCTGTCTCTAATTTAGGATAACTGGTTTCGTGAAAGGGAGAGCGCCAGTGCCTTAAGACAACACAACATGTATGTCTGACCGGGATTCGGACCCGGACCCTTCATGGTCATAAGCCAGCGCTAACACCACTGCGTCACCGGGGCGTAGGCACCAACTTAGGAGAGAGCGAGTACTTATAGCTCTTATAGAGTTTCTTACGGTGGTCGTTAAACCCCGATATAATAATTTGAAAAAAACAAACAAAAAACATACATAGGTTGATCAAAAGTAAAGTTACATTCTCTGTATACCGTAACAGCATAATTAATGCTATAAATAGAAAACGTAAAATAAGACGTCCATTCCTAAGCTATTTCCCAACATGGTCGCTGAAAGCATTGAAACGCCGCTTCGGTGGCCCAGTGGTCTAAGCGCTGGCTTATGACCGTTTCTCCGAGAAAGGGTTCGGGTTCGAATCCTGGCAAGGCATGGATGTTGTGTTTGTCTTACGGCACTGGCTCCCTCCCTTCCCTTGAACCAATGGAACCAACTTAGGGGAGGGCGACTGCTTATAGTTCATAGAGTTGCTCACGATTGTGTTTAAACCCCGAAAATAATAATAAAAAAGACACACATACATAGGTTGATCATAAGTAAATTTACATGTTCTGTATACTGCAACAGTACATTTAATGCTATGACTAGGAAGCGTAAAATAACACGTCCATTCATAAGCTATTTCCCAACATGATCGCTGAAAGCATTGAAACACTTATCGCAATGTGTTTTCAACGTTTATTGCCTCCGCATAAAATTCTTTTCCCTGTTTACTGGAGCAATACTTTGACAGCCACATATAAAGAAGTGAAAATTGTTACGTTCTTTTAGGTGATCACCCAAAATTATTTTTTTTGTCTGGACATTGAACGATCACCGTGAGCAACTTTAAGGGCTATAAGCAGCCACCCGTCCCTAATTAGGTCTCACTGGTTCCAGAGAAAGGACACAGCTAAAAATTAAAAGGTGCTTCAAATAAAAGGTACCACGCATGCCTCATCCTGAGCTCGAGCCCAGGCCAACTTGAATGAACAGTCAGAGGTCAGCAGTAAGACCATTGCCGCACCCGGACGGCCTTGAAAGTTACCCAACTGAATCAGTTTTTTAATTCCTGCTGTATTGTTTTCCATTCAGGAGCTGCTCGGACGCACACTGCGACTGACGTCATTCTTAGAATCTCAACCACTCGCCAACTTTATGCACTATTCTCCGACATTTTGTCGCGAAATTACACTTTCCCCCATATATTTCATTAAAATGTCGGTGGATATCGGCCGATGTAACTAACTACCTTTGCTCACAAAATTGAAATACATCTCGAACATTTTAGCGGTACGCACGTAATCGACATTTTGAACTTCCACATGTCAGTGGATATCAGCCGATGTAACTACAGTACCTTTACCCACAATATCGAATTATACCTCGGATTTCTTCGCGGTACCAGAGATGGAAAAGGGTCACGGGCCAGCGGGTCGACAATTTCTTGGGGAGTCAAACGGGTCGGATCATGGTGTTCTTGACCCGATTTGGACCCACTATTATTTCCGTCTTATTTTTGAAAAGAAAAACAAATATTTCAAAGAAAAATGTGCACTGTGTAATGTAGTGCTCGATGGTAGTGCCAGCGGTGTGAAAAGTGATTTATTGTACAAAAATCTTGCCCTCTCTTTCTTAAAGCGAAGATTTCCACCGATCGACGATACCATACCGTAAAACAATACTTCCTTTGCTTTTGTTTTCAGTGCGATTGCCCGCAGCAAGATACAGACAAACGCCTGTAGCCTGCTTCTTTGGTGATTCATTCTTTCACACCCCTCGTGTCACATTGTAAGACTGAGAGCTAATTTTTACATAGCATGTTTTTTCATTGAACATTCAGAGGGTTTTGTTTGACGTGCTGACATCCTGTTCCATTGCATATCGTATCGGAATTAATGCCTTATTTGTTAATATGGATAAATTTAATATTAAGGAGATTGAAAAAGGCGTCGAGGCCAATAAATGCCTTCTTGTTGAAAACAAAAATGCGAAGAATGAATGCTGGAAGTTGTTTCGTCTCATTAAGAAACCAGAATATGTTTCACAGCAACACCAATTTTCACAAGCTTCTGATGACTTGAAAGTTTCCAAAATGTGAAGGTTGATCTCATGAGTGTTTCTGCCTTCTGAGAGGCAATCATGAAATCAACATCCATATTTTAGAAACTTTCAACTCATCACAAACTGGTGGAATTTGGTGTTGCTGTGAATCATATTTTGAAGCTTGACATGTTATCAAGAAAACAGCAAAAACTGAAATTAAGCATATACAACAAATTACTTAATTCAAAAAGTTTGATTGTAGCATCATCAAAATTAAACGGAACAGCCTTAACATTACTGAGGAGCGACTTTTTGACTCTCGCAGATGTGTTTGAAAACATGTGTAAAACAGTTGGGTTATGTGAAGAACGACAGTTTCAAAACTTTTTGTAAATAAGTGAGTAAATTATACGTTTTCGTAATAAATTTATATGATTTCTACATAACTTACAATACCCAATGCGGAGAGACTTCTTGAACACACACACACACACACACACACACACATTATAAACTTGAGTCTCCAATTTATAGTTCAAAGCAGATTTGTCCAGGTCAGGACCAATTATGTGACGTCAGGGTCGGGTCCGAGTCCAAAATTTTTGACCCGTTTCCAACTCTGCGCGGTACCTATGTAATCGCCATTTAGCACTTCCACACGACGATGGATGGATACCAGCCGGCGCAACGAGCTTTGCACACAAAATTAGGTCGCGATATTGCACTGATATCGACGGATATCATCCACTGTAACTTCACTATATGTATTTGCCAACAGAAACCGAATTATAACTCGTATCTTCTCGAGACATCAACATTCAGTTCATTTTGCAGTGTCACAACACAGCTTCCAAGTGAGCATGCGCCTTTAGACTGCGCAATGTTGCCATTCGGGTACATAAGTATTTATACTCACGGTTGTTGCACTTGTTAAGGTGAAATCGTGGTGCGATCAGCTTTGTAATCTTATTTTTTGATTAAACTCTCGTGTAAATGGAGCACGAATCTTCTTCTTTTTTTTTTATTGACGTTTAACGTGAGCGACTCGATGGGATATAAACAGTTGCCTGTCCCTAATTTAGAGCCACTGCTTCAAGGAAAGGGAGAGAGCCACGGCCATAAAATAACACAACATTCATGCTTCACCGTGATTCGAACCCTGACCCCTCGCGAAAGAATGGCCAGAAGCCAGCGATTAGACCACTGCGCACCGCCACGAGTTTTCCACATGCCTTAAAGAATCGCCGCAATGATATTAAAATACTTGGTGTCATCCAAATGCTGTTTCTGAAGTACTAAGGAACTCAATGCTAGTCATGTAAACAGATCCCACACCATTACAACGCCTCCACCAGCTTGTACAGTTGATGCTAGGAAGCTGGGATTCATCGATTCGTGCTGTTGAAACAAATATTCTGGCTGGCCCATCGGCGTGTATTACCTGAAAAAGTTATTCATGGGAGCAGGACAACTTTTCCCAGGCCTCAAGGGTCCTATCTTGGTTATCTCGTGCCCATTGTAGATGAATGTGTTGGCTTTTAGCTGAGACGTGTTATATGCGAAGGGAAGATCTACTGTCATATTCCATTTGCGCCAATGTGCGGCAGACTGTGTGAGCTGAAATTCTTGGTACCGCTGTTATACTGCGTGGTTACATGACGCATTGGAACTCGTCTGTTACCTGGTACAATCCTCCTCAGCCGCCATCAACCAGTGCTTTTCGCTCACAGTAAGATTGCTGATCGCTTGTTTTCTTTTGTTTGTGCAACACTCGTTGTACGCCAATTTTTCTTGTATAACAGAGAAGATTTGCCGTTTCTGAAATGCTTGAACCTAGCCATCAAACGCCCAATATCGTACCCCTTTCAAAGTCTCTTAAATTTTGAGTTTTTCTTATATTGTCGCTATCTACCCATCGTACATGTCCGAATCCTTTGCAGTGAGCTGTTAATAAAGCCATCTTAACGTCATAGATGCGTATGCAAGTGTCTGATTGCTGTATCACTGAGGGGATTATATTGTACAACCTATGTCCAATAAGTTCCAGGACTGGCGCGTAACTGACGTCAGTAGTGGGGGAAAAAATATCACGTGTATGCCAGTCCTTAGCTAATCAGCGAACTGCAGGAAACCGGTTTATACCGGTACGGCAGATGGGCATTAAGGAAGTTATAGCAAGCGTTCTCGTCGCATTTCATATCATGTGCCGCGGACGGCATAGTAGTCAACGATCGTGACTGCCTCGGAGAAACCTCAGGTTTGATCCAGAACTGAGTTCGGGCTCAATTTTAAGAGCCCGAGCCCGTCCGAGCCCGAAGTATGTCAGCCCGAGCCCGAATTTTAAATTGCAAGATAGAGCCCGGGCCCGAACGAGTCCGAAGCTATTATTAACCTGTTTAGGCATTAAAAAAGTCTTCTCTTCCAGACTTCCACTCTTTCCTACCAGTTCAATTAACCGATGTCTTTCTCAACTGCGAATTGGGGAAGGGATGTCTATCTATTTCTTTAGTTTCTTTGGCCATTCATTTCTTCCTGAAATATTTCTGGGGGGAAGGGGGTATCAGGAAATCAGGAAAAATTTGGGAGGCACAACAATCTGCGTCGTACGTTGCTCAATGGAATTAGCAGAGAGGTAGGGAGCAAAATTTCGTCAGCTTCCTATCTACTATCTATACTTCTTAAAGAAACTTTTCCTTGGCAGAAATGCTGTAATTCATGGACTATGGTATTTTGTTATTCAAGCCCGGAATGGATAACCACTCCCAATCTAGACCCAGTAGCCGAATAATTCTCTTTAACAACTAGAAAGTGTAGGAGCCTCGTCTGATAAATCATCACGTTAAAAGAAAAAGGAAGAGAATTCTCTCCCTCTCTGAGAGCCCGAGCCCTCCCGAGCCTGTGCTCTACTTCGGGCTTTCGGGCTCGGGCTCGGCCCGTCTCAGTACTGGTTTGATCCCAGGCAGGTACGAAGGCTTGAACCACTAAATATCCGTCGTGCGTCGGATGGGTACGTTTAGCCGTTGAACCCCGGGTACTGGACCCCCGGTAATAAATAAGGGCGTCTTCCTCCCCTTTCTACCTCACTTCCGTGTCACTTTCCTATCGGGCACTCAAGCCCAAATCCCATAGCTTCCTATTTCTAAGGGTTGTTTAATACCTATGATCAGACACTCCTTCATAAAATCCTCTGCATATGATCTGATCTGATCATTTCATTTCAGCCATGGAAGAGCAGAGAGTAAACACCAGGTTTTGTTGGAAACTTGGTAAATCAGCTACTGAAACTTACAGAACGCTAAAAGAAGCCTATCGAAGCACAGCATTATCCCGCAGCAAAGTTTTCCAATGGTATGCATGGTTTCGTGATGAGCAGGAATCCTTTAATGATGATCCGAGATCTGGTCGTTCCTCCAGTGTGCAGACGGCGGAAAAATCGAAAAGGTGCGGAATCATTTAAAGAAAGATCGCTCAATTACATTGAGATTTTTGGCTCAATCGGTGGGCATTAGTAAGTCTATCTGTCATGAGACTATACACGAGGATATCGGAAAACGAAAACTTAATGCCATATTGGTACCCCGCACTCTGAATGATGACCAAAAGGAGGGCTTGCTCATGGATTTGTTCCGATCTGTTGAACACTGCAGCCGAGGATCCTGATTTTTGCTCAAGAATTGTTGCAGAAGATGAAACATGGAGTCTGCAGTACGATCCACAAACCAAGCGACAAAGCGCGGAATGAAGAGGTGCCCACTGACCATCGACTAAAAAAGTCCGCATGCAACCATCAAAGACAAATACGATGCTGATTGCCTTTTCCGATTCGAAAGGTATAGTCCACAAGGAGTTTGTACCAGTAGGTCAAACGGTAAAGCAAGAATTCTACAAGCAAGTCTTGCGACGTTTACGCAGCAGTATTCGTCGCCGCCGTCGCTGTTATGGCACTCCTGTGATTGGTCCTTGCTCCTTGATAACGAATATTATAACGAATACCGCGTTGTCAGTCCAACAGTTCCTAGCTCACCATCAAATCACTATGAATCCACATGGGCCGTATTCCACCGATTTATCATCCTGTGACTTCTTCGTGTTTCCCAGAATAAAACAGGCACTAGAAGGGCAGTATTATGCAGATATCACATCTATCCAAGCAAGCGTGACAAAACAACTTGCGGACATACCGAAAAGCGCCTTCCAGAGATATTTTCAGGATCTTCAGAAACCCTGGAAACTGTGTGTTGATTCAGAAAGGCGGTATTTTGAAGGTGACCAGCATTAATTGTGAGGTGATACTTTTTTATATTCTTTAGTGCGTCAGTCCTGGAACTTTTTAAATGTAGGTTTTATATACACTAAGATGCCAGTTTATTAGGTATGCCTACCTTGTTGCATGTTGCTCCGCACTTCGCCTGCAGAACAGACCGAATTCGTCAGACCATGGAACATACCAGATGCTGGAAGTGTCGTGCAAGAGTGTAGTACCATGTGTGACGTGCCTGCCCCGATGGACGCAAACGACAAAAAGGCAGATGTAGCTCAGTTGGTAGAGCGACTTGTTCCGGAATAAGTGGACTCGGGTTCGATCCCCGGCGTGGACCAAAAATGGCGCCCGAACTTTCCGGATGACCTGGCCGTTCAAAATCTCGCAATGGTGTAATGTTCCTTCCACACCGCGAGATAGGAAAAATAAGAAAATTCCTTCTCCAGAGCTTCGAAAAATAAATGTGTGTGACGTTGCATTCGACACACCAGATTGACTGGGAGTTCTCGAGTGCACGTTCTACAGCGGATGGCTGCCTGCAACGATTCATGGTCACTGCTGACCCGTGGGCCATGCCCCCGGCCCTCTTTCGGGGGGAGGGGGAGAAGTGACGTGCCCCCCCATAGGACGCACACGACATAAAGGCAGATAGCAGCAAGAACGAACGTCTGCGTAGCCTAGTTGGTAGAGAGACTTGTTCCGGAATAAGTGGACTCGGGTTGGATCCCCGGCGTGGACCAAAAATGACGGAGAAATTTACTTCGTTATACATGTGAAAATGATTGAGCCGAGAAGATGCTGGAAATTGGAAGAGGCACAGTCTCTCAGCGAAGAACCTCTCCTACCTCATCCTAGAGGTTTTAATCCAGGGACTGTGCGTGCTGCTGAGGAGAGAAAAACTATTTAGTATGTTCCTGGAACTATTCAGTGAAGATATGAGCCTTGTGAGAGGGGGGCGTTATCTTTATGAACTGCTTGAGAACAAACCGTAGCCATGAGGGAATGAATTTCGTCAGCAACGAAGTTCAGATATGTAGCGGCGTTCAGATATCTTTCAATGGGTATCAGGGGAGCTGACGAATGCCAGGAAAACATTCCCCGGACTAGCACAGCGTCGCCACCGGCATGTACTGTTGACACTTGACAGGATAGCACCAGGGCCTCATATCGCCTGCTCCGAATTATTTTTTTCCATCCGCATGATGCAGAAGGATCCTTGGTTCTCCCTTCAGGGCGACCATTTCCCAGTCCTCAGTGGTTCAACGTCGATATTCTCGCACCCACTACAGGCGCATTTTCGTGTTCTGCGTTGACAACATCGGAACTCGACATGGTAGTCGGCCATTGCAGCCCATTCGCAACGTGGTCCGATGTGGGGCGTTTTGGAAATGACCTTCGTCACAGCAGTGTTTTCTTTCCAGTTTCATTTGATCCCCTTTAGTCCACAACGTATTTTCGTCCACAGGATCGCCGGAAGTTTTTTTTTATTTTCATGTCGCACCGTTGGCCGAAAACCTTTGCTACCGCTGTGAGTCAAAATCTCAGTAAGATGGCTGTTTGGAAGGCCCTCGAACCGGTACGACTCCAGCCAACTGACATGCCACGTTCAAAGTCGCCCAGAACACTTGTTCTCCCCATTTCGAGCTTCAATCCAACGCTAACTGATGTTTAGCGAGCTAATTGGACTGATATATCGTACACTATGCTCACTATGCTCAAGAGCCATCTTACGTGTTCGAGTGAGCTATTTATGTAACGAAGGCAGGCATATACAATAAGCTGGCAAATCAATGCGGTTTGGGTAAAGTTATATATCATAGTTCGCCACTGGAAACTATAATCACATATAATAACAAAGCATAATAACAATCAAATACCGGGTGATCCAAAAATCTTGCACATTTTGAAAACGTAATTGAGAATAGGGCAACGAATAGGGCAACGAATAGGGCAACGCGGTTTGCGTAGAAATGATCAGAATGACATCGGGTTTTTTATGAAATCACATAAATTTGCACTCATTTTACTTACATTTTTCATCGCCAGATGGCGCAATAGGCGAACAGGTCTGGGATAGTGAGTATAAAAGCAGCAGCTGGGAAGCAACCACAAGTCACGAGCCGCGGATGGCTTAGTGGTTAGTGTTTCAGACTATCGATGCTGGGTCCCCAGGTTCAAGCCTGGGCTGATCTTTCAGAGATGGTGTGATTTACTAACAATCGCTGAATATCCGCAGTGCATCGGACGAGCACGTAAAGTGACGGCCCCCAGGCTGGACCCACTGGTTAAATGGGTATCCTTTCCTATGTCCTCCCTGAAATTCTCTCACCCATCTATGTGCAATATCGTACTTGTACGGTGGCGCCATCTACTGTACTCTAATCTCACTACAAACTGTTCTGTCAAAAGTCGCTAGACTTGCTCTCATTCCTTCCGTTTCTGTGTCTTGCCCAAAAGACGATCTCGCTGTAGGTGGCTGGGACCTAAACTCTACTACCTGTGGACGGAAGTCCTACATGAAAATGACCTCATTAACAAGTTGCGAAGAAGAAGACTCAACCACAAGTCACAGCGGTCCGTGTCAGTATGCTCTCATTACCGGACAAAGCGCTCTTAGTGAAATTGTTCTATAGCAACGCTGAATGTGCGAGTGCTACGTTGAGAGCCTACTGGTCACTGAAAGGTGATCGCAGTGGGAAAGGACAGATGGAAAGTGCTGCGCTGCGGCGAATGGTGAAAAAAATTCGAGGAATTTTTTCACCATTCTCGCATACCTTAAAAATATTAAAGGCTTATGTGGGTAGTGCTCGTATAAGCCTTTATTATTTTTAAGGTATGTCGACGATATTTTAGTCTTTTGGCCCTATTCTGTTAATGCACTCCATGACTTTGCTGATTTACTATCCAATCCTTTTCCATCTATCAAATTCACTATTGAAATCGAAACCCAGGGATCACTCCCTTTTCTTGATTTTTACTTAACACGTAACCCTACTAACCGTTCTTTTTCATTTAGGGTTTATCGAAAACCAACTGCTGCTCCCACATTAGTTCCATTTCCCTCCTCCAGCCCGATTCAACATAAGACCGCAGCGTTATCTTTTCTTTTTCGCAGAGCCTACTCACATTCCTCGTCCGTTAAATTTCGTGACAATGAGATAAAATTTATTTTTGATTTGGCTTTCAGGTTTGGATTTCCACGAGAGTTTGTGGCAAGACAACTTCACAAACGCCAACGCTCTATGCTTACCTCTTTACGAGGAAATAGGGATGTGGTCTCATACGTTGGTTCCATTGATTTTGTTCCTGAGGTTATACATATTTAAAAAAAAAGCATGTTGTAAACAAAACTTGGACTATGGCATATAAACACATAAGTTATTTTCCTTAATCAAAAAGGATCGTGATACAGTTGCCCCATTACAAAAACATGGGGTTTACTTTATCCCATTAAAGGCGATTGACTCCAACAACAGGGACTCTAGGTACATAGGATCTACGCTTTGGACAATTGCAACCCGTGTGTCCGAACATAAGTATAACGTCAGGACGGGATCGAAGGCCACCGGTTTGTCCAGACTAATAAATCAAGGTCTTCATACCCCGGATTGGAATAACACTACTTGTTTAGCAATGACCACAACAAAATCTACACTGCTGGCCACCCAAAATGCAACACCAAGAAGAAAGCATCCGATTGGCCTGAAATTGGCAGCATGCGTCGCCCGCGAGAGGACATGCAAACGATTAGCATTGCAGGGCATATGCAAATCATGTGCGCCCGGCACGCCACCGAGAAGCACTATCAGAAGGATGCAAAGAAGGCGGGGTGTAAGTAGTGGAAGTGTGTTGTGCTGCCGGACCTGTGCATGGGAAGCTTCCTGATACCTCGTCGCAGAATACGGCAGTCATTCCAGCACGTTTCGGAGTTCGACAGAGGACCAATAGTGACTTATCGCGACAGCGGTTTATCGTACCGAGACATCGGCGCCCGTGTGGAACGACATCCAGCCACAGTAAGGCGAGTATGGATTCGGTGGGTACAGGAGGGACGGACGGACCCACGTGAGCGATTGCCCCAGCCGCGGCATAGCACCGAACGAGAGGACTAGCATGTTGTGCGGCGGGCATTGACGGCTCGCACCGCACATCACGAACGTTATCGCAGGAATTAGGGTATGTTGCGCAACAACCTGTGTCAGCACGTACCGTTCGACGTCGTCTGCAGAAGCGGGGACGTGTCGCACGGCGCCAATTGCTCCGATTACCATTGACGTTACCCCACCGACGAGTGCGGCGGCAGTGAGCCATTGAACACCGCACCTGGACTACAGAATGGCACGACATTGTCTTCTCCGACGAATCCCGCTTCTGCCTGCAACACCACGATTGTCGGATTCGCGTGTGACGGCACCGCGGCGAGAGACTGTATGACGCCTGCATTATGCATCGCCATACCGGTCTGTCACCTGGCGTTATGATTTGGGGCGCAATTGGATATGACACCCGCATGCCCTCTGGTACGCATCGCCGGTACACTGAACATCCACCGTTACACCTTCGACGTTTTGGAGCCTGTAGTCCTCCCTTACCTGCAGGACCTACCAGCGGCCACGTTTTAACAGGACAATGCACGCCCGCACGTGGCACGCATCGTCCAACAATTCTTCACGGCCCACCAGGTGTCACTGCTGCCGTGGCCCGCCTGTTCTTCCGATATGTCGCCCATCGAACACGTCTGGTCGCTGATCGGCAACCGAGTGGCCCGGCAAGCACCACCCGCGGCTACGCCTGATGAACTGTGGCAACGTGTGGAAGCAGCTTGGACCGACATACCCCAAGCCCACATCCAAAGCCTCTTTCGTTCGATGCCGCGGCGTGTAGCGGCCGTTATTGCCAGCCATGGGAGCCACACGAACTATTTATGTCTGCGCGTTCCGCAAGTCGCACGGGCCTGTAAGCTCAATCGTTTCATCTTTGTATCTGTTGTTATGTGTCCAGTAAATCTGGCTTTGCTATCTCGTGTCCTCTTGGTGTTGCATTTTGGGTGGCCAGCAGTGTAATTTGTTATTCACTGAAAGCATATACATTACTATGCTATCCAGTCAATGTTGTAATGAAGACACACCATGTGCATTGCCTGCATCTCGGAAACACTATGTTTTAAACCATTGTATATATCATTGTAATCCATAACGGTCTTTATTTGTAATTTTACATTATTTGCATGTCATGTATATTATGTCAAGAGCGCATGTGTGAATTGGGAGCAGTGCCTTCATGCTGATGCATTGTGGTATGTATTTCCGAGTTTAAAAGATCGGAATTCTACCCATGCGGTGCCCGATGATGGGCCCATAATGGGTGCGAAAGATCTCGCATTGTTTTTAACTTGGATTTAGCTGTAAATAAAGTTTCATACTTTATTTTGCGACTATCTCCGTTTCTTTTTCCTTTTTTTATTATAGTGTCTTGACAGTAGTGAGGTGATTGATGCATATTAGTTCGCACGAATACCACGGACGGTTGGATACAAATCCTTCTGTTGCTTCGAAAAATAACGATGAAAAAATACGTAATTTGTAATAAGACCTCCTACAAAAAAAAAAAATTACAAACGTGTTGAAAAAAATGAAGTTCTAATAGAAAATAAAATGACTAAATCACGAGCTTTATTGAAAAAAAAAAAAACAAGAAAACCTTTTCCTTATGACCCAATTAGTTTTACCTTGAACGTGAGTTTGATTCTTGGGACTTTCTGGCTTAGTGGTTAAGATGAACGGCTTCAACTCAAACGACCTGGGCTCTTACACCAGCGCAAAAGGATTCTCTGGCATAAGGGCTGAAATATTCAACATATTGAATTTTGCGAAATTTCTGCATAAATACGGAAACGGACTTTTCCGAAATAAACGAAATTACTTATTACGGAATATCTGTGAAAATGCAGAAGTTGAAAAACTGGGAACCTTCAAAACCAGAAATTCCGTTAAAAGACGGACACTTACTTGTAACTGTGCTGCACGTTATTTTCAGAAATTTTCCGTTAATTCACACCACTTATTTTTTACAGTGTATGTTGACTTATTTCTCTGCTTGACCAAATTTCTCTTCATTTTAACAGACGGAGCTTGGTTCCATTTTTCGAAGTATGTCAATTCGCAGAACACACGGTACTAGGCTGCTAAAAACCCACACGTATTCCAATAGAAACCAATCCATGATTTAAAATTCGGTGTTTAGTGTGGAGTGTCAAGCCAAGGCATCATCGGAACCATTTCTTTTTCCAGAAAAATGTTAATACACACGTTTATATACGGATCTACGAAGGGTTTGTAAGCCAATTGTCTCCACATCAACTCACCTTCCAACAAGATGGAGCGGCTTGCCTTACCTCTGAACGTTCACTCGCTTCAATCCACAATGATTTTACTCAGGAAATAACCATCAGTAAGGATTTATGGCCACCCCGCTCTCCCGACTTATCACCGTGCGATTTTCACCAGTAGGGCTCACTAAGAGGGTAAGTCTACCGCAACAACCTTCGAACGCTGGAAGAGTTAAAAACCAACATACGGCAAGAGATCGCTCGATTTCCGTCGCCGAATTACGTGGCATTTTCCTGAACATGCTTCCGTGAAAGAGAAAATGCAACGAGTGAAAGGGCGACCACTTTCAATACAGATTTTGAAGAGGTACGTAAAAATGCCGATAAACGATGTTAATCGTAACATTACAACCTTTTTTTTAAAGTTCAAAATAACTTTTATTTACCATACCAAATGTAGCCGAAATGTACGATGAGCAAATAAAGCTATACAACTGTCTTTTGCATTTGGAGAAGGTTTTATGTGCGCCACCCTGTATATTGTACTTTCTCTTTTTTCATATTTCCAGCTTCTTTACGTTTCTTGCAGATCGCTCTTTTCTTTCTCTTTTTGACTTAGTTTTCTCTTCCATTTTTTTTTCAGATAACCTTTCATTTCATTCTTTGAATATATACGTTACATTCTTCCTTTTCAGATTATTCTTTCATTTATCTTCTGTATATATATCTTACTTTCCCTTTTTTTGTTTTTCGGATTGCTTTTTCTTTTTTCTCTTTCATTTCTCGATATATTTCCCTTTTCTTCCTTTCACTGTGCTGTTTTTCCTTTTCTTCGCGCCGGTCACCCGTAGTAAGTTTTTATCAGCTTTTAAATCCCGATTTCTTCTTTCTTCCTCTATTTCTTCCTATTTTCTTGATAATTTAGAATTTCTGTTCTACCTCTTATTTTGTAGTTGTATCTTTTTAATTTCGTATTTTCTCCTCATCACGGTTAGTATCTGCTATCCTTGTACTTTTATAGCTTTTAAATCCTGATTTATTCTTTCCTCCTCTAATTTTCTTTTATTTTCCTGATAATTTATCATTTCTGTTCTACCTCTTATTTTGTAGTTGTATCGTTTTAATTTCGTATTAATGAAACAAAGTATCTGCTATCCTTGTGCCTTTATAGCTTTTAAATCCTGATTTCTTCTTTCTTCCTCTATTTATTCTTATTTTCCTGAAAATTTAGAACTTCTGTTCTACCTCTAATATTGTAGTTGTATCTTTTTACCTTTTGAATTTCGTACTTTCGCCTCATCACGGTAAGTATCTGCTATGCTTTCTGCTTTTATATAGATATTTCTAAATTCTTCACAGTCTTTCTTTATTTCCCCTTTTCATCTATCTCTCTTTTCTCTCTCCCATTCTTTCCCGCCCAGTACCCCTTTTGCACTTCCTACTTCTTACACATCTCATTTTTCATGACAAGACTAATTACGCTCCAATAGGAAGTAAAGAGAAAGAATGTTTCCTTAATCCTTATCTGCAAGAAAAAATAAATAAATGGAGTTCATGGTGATAAAAATAATTAAGCACCATCCACTGAAAGCTTTTATCTCCAACACCCGCTTCTCGTAAACACAATGCTTTATGCAACTCGCTATTTTATGAGCACCTGTGCTTTCAGTGCGCGTATACCGTTTAAAAGTAACAAACTGCTGAAAGTCTAAGGACATTCAGTTAAAAAGGGGAAAAAATATTTGTGTATATATATATATATATATATATATATGTTGACTACTAAAAGCATGTTGCTAAGCAACGTTGTGTCCGAGGAATGAAGTTCCTTCCGGTCGCCATTTACCGGAACTTCCGGTTGGTTTGAAGCTGATTGCCCAGCGTCGATCAGCGCGATGAAGGGTCATTGACCTGCAGCACACAAATGAAAAAACAGAGGATCCTCGGAGCTTTAACATCACTCTATATATGTATTTCTTTTTCCCAGTGGATAAAATTGTTCCCAACGGTACTCTTGCGCGCATGCAGAAGATAAGAATAACTGCTTCTGCTACGATAACGAACTCTGGAACCGTAGAAAGAGCTGTGACTCTGGAAAGCAAAAATAACACTTACGCTGAAAGGCTTCCTCGCAGAATGAAATATTCTTGATGATATGTAGAAAGGTGTTTCATACAGCGCCTCTGCGCTCGAAACAGTTATTTCTGAATTGAGTGACTGAAGCCCTGAGTTATGAAATTCTTCTACTCAAACTTTTTGGACGAGATATCTTTTGGAGGGTCAAAGAGGTCCTAACGTTCCCTTAAGATTATCGTAGGTATAGAACGCTCAAAAAGCTTTTTTTTTTTTTTTTTTTGAAAGTATGCACTGTGGAACCAAAAGATAATCGTTATTCTTAATATTTTAAACTCAAAAATGAATTAGAAACACGAAATTAAAAAATAGACTTGCTTTCAATGAATTTCTTGTAACGAATTTTCAGCTAATTTGCTGTCGAAGCTGAAAACTAAAAATGAATATCTGATGAAGCTTCACATTCGTTTCTCTTTTGTTGATGTTGCGTCACCATATTCGGCAAACTCACATTAATCTCCGTTGCTAGCAAGGGCAGGAAGGGAGGGGGGGAGGGGGGGGGTCAGCTCAGTCTGCAAGGTAAACAACAAACCCGCCCATGGGAAACGGTCCGTTTTCGTAAATTCTCTGAATAATTCTCCCCCCCCCTTCCGTGGTTAATGGAAATTACTTTTGTATTTCACTGTAAGCATAAATATGTACTTTGCCTTCTTTATTCTGTGTTACACGTTTCTTTCTAAAGCAAAGCTGAAATGATTCGGCTCGAATAGTGGATAACACAGCTGTGCCAAAGATGGGCCCAGGTCTTATTGAGTCAGGAAAAAGAGAAATGCGTTTCTTCTTCTTCTTCTTCTTTTTTTTTTTTTTTTTTGTTTTGTTTTGAAGAAAAGTAAAATTTAAGCACACTACGAAAAAAAACGAAAGAGAAAAGAAAAAGTGAGGCAGAGGTAGAGGAGTAGTTGTAAAAAAACACTATTCGTCACTCGGTAAATGATTATAAGATGCTTGGCATATATTAAAAAATCCCAGGTAAGGTTAATTTCCTACATATCATGCATCCCTCAAGGTGTTGAAAGCTGGTGCTAAAGGGAGATCCTTGTGCGAGAGAGAGAGAGAGAGAGAGAGAGAGGGAGAGCTTTCTTCCTGTTTATTGCTTTGCTATCAGTAGGCGTGGTTTTACGATGTGTGTGAAGGAGAAAATAGATGTGTTGATGAGAATCCAAGCTTTTGACTTTTAAAGTGGGAAAGAAAGCAGGCTTGGCGGTTGATCAGGGTAAGGAGTAAGAAGACGATATCTCCTAACACCAGCGAAGGGAAGATCAAAGATGGAGAGAAAAAAATGGAACCGAAGAAGGCTATTAGAAATAATTTAAAGAGCATATCAATAACTCTTCAACGCAATTGTGTGGATCCACAGAAAGGGGACAAAATAGTAAACTGAAAATGTAAGTAATTTGTTCAACCCTGGTTGGGAGTTATTTTTTCTGCAGCGAAAAAGAACCTGCAACTCAAACACTAGTAATTTTTGTGTGAAACACCTGAGAGTATTCCCCGAAAACATTGCTCTCGATTGTAATTTCTGGATAGTTCGTTTAGTGGATAGTTTTGTGCTTTTTTGTTAGGCAGATGTCCCATGCGGGACTTGAAACATCACATACAAGAAACCTGAGAAAAAGGTAGCTTCTTGAATGAGTTTTGAGTGCAGCTTACACTCATTCTTACAGGAAAGGACAGAACCTTGTCGTCTCTCTATTATGAAACAAAATAACTGCCGCCGCCGCCGCCGCCGCCGCCGCCGCTGTTTTAGAAATTTAGCAACACTCGCGCTTTCCTAGCTCGCAATTCAAAAAGTATTGAACGCAAAAATATGAAATTTACATCATTTGTAGATAATTGTTTGGAGAACACGCTAAAATAAACCGTTTTTCGTTTCTGGCGATACTTCAAGAGCTATTGTATTTCAAAATTAAGATAAGCAAAAAAGTGCTATCAGTTCGCGTTGCGGACACACCAACAGCAACAGAACCACGAAAATTTGTAAGCATGTAGGGCCATGACCGAATTTTCGCACCTCGTCGACGTTTTTTTTTCTTTGAATGCCGATTTAGTTTACGAGAAATTGAATTTTTAAATTTCACAAAATTCTTTATTTTGCGATGGCATCCATTTTAAAAAACGGACATATGGCAAACTGTAAATCATAACGCATTGCAATTTTTACAGCATAAACTCACAACTATCATCCCTCTTTAAAAAGAAATAATAAAAAAATCATTTTATGATTTTTAAGCATTTTTTAAAGACGCAAAGGAAAGGAACGAACGGTCTCCTCTGTCTTCAGCGGTAACCACACAGGAGGTTAGCGGTAACCACACAGGAGTCCTCTGTCTTCAGCGGTAACCACACAGGAGGTTAGCGGTAACCACACAGGAGTCCTCTGTCTTCAGCGGTAACCACACAGGAGTCCTCTGTCTTCAGCGGTAACCACACAGGAGGTTGCCCTGCTACCGTGGTGACGCAGCTATTTTTAGCGCTCTCCTCTCACTGGGTGAAAGGACAGGCTACAATCAAACTTGTAATGACGCAATGCTTAATGACGTAACGACGCTTTTAAAGTTCGGCGTTTTCCGCCGGCATAAAATAAAAAAAAAATTGTGGCTATGGAACATTTCTCTGCTTGAAATTTTCGCGAATTGTTTGAACACTTCTACATGACCTGGAGTTTTGAAAATTGTCATGGTGACAGGTCTTAAGGACCGAATACCTAGAAGAGTCCGGAAAAAAATTAAATAAAATGGCGGCTTTGGAACATTGTCTGCTTGAATTTTTCGCGAATTGTTCGACCACTTCTCAATAACCTTGATATCTGAAAATTGGCGTGTTAATACCTAAAAAAGTCTAACCAAGCAGTTCAAAAGGGAGGCTTAGCTTTACTGTTCAAACTGCTGGTAGGTTTAAAGATAATTATGCCAGAAACGTTGTAATGCTGTAAAAATTCTATGAAATTTGGATTTAAAATTAAGGGGTGCCAAAGCCTGATCCGTTTTACGTCAAACCTTATGCATTGACGTCACGACCCTGTTAAATTTAAAAACGCGCAAACTGGATTGTGAACAGCAGCGGAAGGATGATGACGGCGAAGAAAATAGTAATGCGAAACAGAGTGAAAGGAAGGACAGACCTTGGAGAGAAGAGCAAACATCAAGGAAAAAAGAGGCTGTAAAACTAAACAGGAGTCATATGCGTGATGAACATCACCGAGCGTTGAACAGAAAAACACAAGGGAGAAGACAGGCGACCAAAACGATGAAGAGTTCGTGGTGTGAGCAAGCGGCGATGAAGATGTAGCCAATGAATATCAGTTGCTTTTGGGGAAGCCAGAGAAATGTGTGAATCGACCCATGTCTGAGAGGTTTCATCAGGTGGCACAAAAGGAATAGCGAGAGGTGCTCGAAAATAAGTAAGAAAGTGGCGGTACAAGAGTTTTGCAGTAACTTGATGCACCAGAAAGGGAACATCATTCAAATAAACCAGAAAAGGAAGGCAAGGGGACGCCGAAGAAGAAACAATTAACCCAAAAGAATTCACGAGGGACGGGTAAAGGCGTTGAAGCTGAAAATGAAGCAACCGGAGTTGGGCGCGATGTAAGGGAGTGTCAGCAAGAGGGGGTCGATTTGAGAAAGAGACTTCCAGCGGAGAGAAGCATCTACAAGTTGGGATACCTGTACCACGCCACTGGCGAACCAGGTGGAGAAGCACAAGTACGGTGAAGAGGGAGAACGGAGTGCAGAAGAGTAAAAGAGAAGTTCCGCAAGCAGATCATTAGTTGAGGTAGGTGGGAGACGGACGGGACATAAGGAATGCCAGAGGGAAAAAACGGTGCGATAAGTATCGGGAAAGTGATCTGGAATGAGGGGGAACAGATCCATACGGAGGAAAGTAGCGAGAGTGAGAAACGGACTGCGAGGGAAAAGTAAAGTATCAACAATAGTAAGCGATGAAATCTGAGGATGAGAAAAAGAACGGAGAAAGGTCTGAAGATGAATAGCATTAGATTTTTGAAAAAGATCTGGGAGGGCAAGACCTCCAAAGGACAGAGGAAGGACGAGAGTAGAACGATGAACCCAGTGAACTTTATTCCAGATGAAATCAGTAATCAATCGTTGAGCGGATTGGAAAAAATGGGCGAGGGAAAATAAGCGAACCACGAATGTGTCAGAATGGGAAGAAGAAAGGAAGAAACCAGATGTGCTCTGCTAAAAAAGGACAAAAAAGGTTTGAACCGGCAAGAGCAAGACGCCGATTGAGCTGCTGAACCAAAGGAATCCATGTGGCATCAGCAACCGCCACGGGATTTCCAACGTACACACCAAGAAGTTTAATGACCGAGGATGACCAACGGGCACCCCAAGGGCGATCACCGTGTGCCACCAACGATCCGGCCCACAGACCGACAGATTTAGACATACTAAGTTCGGAACCGGAAATTGAAGCATACTCACGATAAGCAGAAAGGACAACACCGAAAGAACGTTCAGTGCGAAGAAAGAGAGTGAGGTCATCAGCATATGCAGACAACACTATGCGGTGGTGACGAGTAGGAGCAATACTGCGAGGAATCACAGAAAACAAACGAGAACGCAGACAAATTAAGAGAGGTTCAAATGCAAGCGTGCCGCCCCGGTGGCGCAGTGGTCTAAGCGATGGCCTCTGATCATTCGTCCGAAAGGGGTCTGGGTTCGAATCCCGGTGAGGCATGGATGTTGTGTTTGTCTTACGGCACTGGCTCCCTTCCTTCCCTGGAACCAGTGACCCTAAATTAGGGACGGGCGACTGCTTATAGCCCATTGAGTTGCTCACGGTGGTCGTTAAACCTCCAATCAAAAAAATGCAAGCATAAAAAGTTGACCCGAAAGGGGACAACCCTGCTGGATCCCGTTGTCAAAGGGGATGGTAGCTGTCATGAATGTGGAAGTGCGAATACGGAAAGAAGAGTGAGAGTAAAGATTAATAAGAGCTTGACAGAAAAGAGTAGGAAAGTCAAAATGACGAAGAACAGCAAAGAGATAAGGGTGATTAATGGAGTCAAAAGCTTGTTTCTGATCAATATTAAAAATTGCGAGAGGTTCGGAAAGTTGGGAAGCAAGAAAATATAAGTTGCGAGAGGTTCGGAAAGTTGGGAAGCAAGAAAATATAAGTTGCGAATGGTGGAAATGTTGGTAGTAATCGAACGGGAGGGAATAGTGTAAGTTTGATCGGGGTGGATTAAATGCTGCAAGACGGGATTGAGGCGAAAAGCGAGAATTTTAGCAAAGGTTTTGTAGTCAGTATTAAGAATAGAGATAGGACGCCAGTTAGAAAAAAGACCAAGGTTTCCGGTTTTGGGGATGAGACGGAGAATAGCAAAAGTGAAATCAGAAGACTGAAAATTTGAAGAAGTAAAAACGGCATTAAAACAAGCAACCAGAAGCGGGAGGAGAGAAGGAAGAAACTTCTTATAAAATGAGAGCGGAAGACCGTCCGCGCCAGGGGAAGAACGGTCATTCAGACTGGAAATAGCAGAGCGGACTTCAGAAGGAGAGATAGGAGAAACAAGAGAATAAAAAAACCAATGTGGAACCTGAGGGAGGACATTAAGAAGAGGGGAGGTATCTGCAGGAGAAAGGAGTCGGTGTTGAAAACGATCAGAATAATGGGAAAAAGTAAGTTCACAGATACGATAAGGGTCGGTAACTGTAGATCCGTCAGGTAGTGAAAGAAAGGAAATTGTGTTGCTTTTAACATGATACTCCTCAAGGGACTTCAAACTAGAAAAGGGGTCGTCGTGAAACCGCAAGTGAGTGAATTTCAGACGAGTAATGGCTGTTGAAGCAAAAGTAAACAGAATACGACGAAGTTGAGCTTGAAACACGGGAAAAGAAGGATCAGAAGGAGAAATAGTCTGCAATTTACGACGGAGAACATCAATATCTTGAAAGCGAGAAGTTCGGGAAGAGAAAGAAAACTGACGTGCGAAAGAAATAATCGAAATTTTCGTGGAAAGGCACAGAGCCACTGGGTCGTCAGACAAAGAAAGTTGTTGCACAGAAGACGAGATCATAGAGCGAATTTCAGCACAGAAAACAGGATCAGTTAAAACTGAATCGTCGAGCGACCAGACTGGGGAAGGGGGAACAGAGGAAGAATGCAAAAAAAGTTTTAAAAGAACGGGGCGATGATCTGACGAAACGGAAGGATGATGAGTAATTTCAACTAGAGAGGAATGGAGAAAACTGGAAACATAGAATCTATCTAGGCATGCTGCGACACAGCGTGAAGCAGCCGGGGGAACCAGCCAGGAAAATTCCTTGGACCGGGGATGGAGGGAACGGAATGCATCAATCAAATCAAAATTAACAACGAGTTGAGTGAGATTGGAAACAAGGTCGGAACGGCTTTCGATTGAACCATCTCGGTCAAAACCGGGTTGCAAAGTGCAATTGAAATCGCCTGCAACAATGACTGTATCATTTGGATGGAAGGTCGAAAGAATAGAAGAAAGATGTTGGAGGAGAGTTTCTGCATCCGTAGCAGATTGCGGAATATGGATATTGAAAACATGAATACGTTTAGAACAAAAACAAAACGAAATATGTTGAAAAGAACCCAACAGACTCTGTGACTCAACAAGATCAGAAAGGGAAGAATGAAAACGCACATGAAACGCTATAGCGGTACCAGACCTGAGATGGGTCCGGTAATTATGATAAAAAATGTACGGCCAGCGTCTCCAGCGGGAACACCCGGCATCCAAGGAACAGTTCGTCCCCTGGAGAAGAAGGATATTAGCCCCCAGGTAACGAACGTCCTCGTAAACCAAAGCATTCGCCGCAGAAGACGCAAGCCCTCTACAATTAAAGCTAAGTAGTGTTAACAAGGACATCACTGGTAGGTTGCATCCAGCCTTCCAGTTCAGCCCTCAAAATCTTGAGTAAGTATCCCAGACGGCGAGCATATTGCTCAGTCCCGCCAGGCAAAGTAACATTAGTTATAAATGCATGGAACTGGTATAGCTGTGCAATCATTTCAGGCAGCAAGTGAAGCTTACTCTTAATGCAGGGTAGTGTGATCAACTTCGCCTTACGCGGGCGAGTGGTAATGCATACAGATCAGATAAGGTAAGAGGGTGCAAAGGCACCACAAGTTCTTCAAACATAGTAGAAATGTCAAGAAGTGTAGGAGAAGGAGAATCATCGTCAGAGTCAACCATTGCAGTGTCATCAGGATCAGGGGCGACCGTGTCCATAACATCATCATCCTGGAGACATGCGAATCGGTTCGAAACTAGTAATTCAGAATTTGGCTCATGATGGCTAGGTGAACCCGAGGTAGAAGAGGCTGGTTTCTTGGACCGAAGACGTTGAGACGAACGGGAAGAGCGAGTAGAAACACCAGGTGAGCTGGGGCGTTTACGTTGTGATTTAGGTGCAGACACTTCCAGCGATGGAAAATCCTCATTGGAGGGCTCCAAACCATCCAGTACGACGACAGGAACCGGGAGGGAAAGGAACGACTGGAGAAACAGCAGGCAAAATTGATGAAGGTAGAATGTGAGCAGGTGTCTCAGCGGCCTGCACAACATCCGCAGGGGCAGCGGCCACCGGAACTGTAGTAGCTAATGAAGAATCAGATCTAGCACCAGGAGTAGCATGAGGACAAGCAGAAGCGAGATGACCTTCCCCTTTACAGCGGAAGCACTGAACCCCTGCAAAAAGATTAAAAATGTACGTCCGGGTATCAGTGACTAATTCCAGAGTTGCAGGGCGTTCCGCAATTGACTGAGAAGTTGGGAAAATAACCCGGTACTGGCGGCGCCCACCCTGCACATGTTTCAGGGGGGAATCACGGGCTGTAGCTGGAAGAATCTTGGTCACTCCCACAACACGACCCATCGTGTTGAGGGCATCAATCAACAGAGAATCAGGAACAGCCGTTGGTACAGGAGAGAGGGTCACCATAACTGGTCTTTGAGCTGCAGCGACAGGTTGTAGATGAAAGGACCCAATATCAACCCCATGAACTATAATTAAATCTACTGCTTGCTGGTGGGTGAAGTGAACAACCACCCCTCCACCCAAGCGAATAATGGACACAATGCTTTCGGCTGGAACGACCTTCGACACAGCATGCAGATACTGGGGGAGAGGGGGTTCGCGCAAAGCAGGAATAAAAACACTTAATAATAAGGCAGACGACAACTGCTTACCTTGCGGCGAATCACTTGGAAGAATAATTTTCAACGCCGAAGCTACACGTTTGAAATGTGGTGCAGAATCACTAGAAATATATGCGGTACTTCCCACAGCTTGTGCGAACGACGTTGAAGTAGAACTAGCAGAACCAGGAATATTAGACGCAGCCGGCACACGGGTGGCCAGAAGCACAGTTTCTGGAAGTCCAGCAGCACTAGTCGACGCAACATTCCCCGAAGAAGGCACAGAACTAAGAAGCGAAGACATATCAGCAATCGACGAAGCAGCAGTAGTAGGGGGAGTTTCCCCGTGGACGTCTACGGGAAGTGCATCCGTGATGTCACTTCCGGAAGTTGACCACGCTCACCTGTGACGTCACTTCCGCCGCCCAAGTCCCCCCTACTACTAGCAGCTGTAGACGACGGTGACTTATTCACAGTGGTAGTGGACATTCTCGACCACTGGCCCACCAAAACTCACGCGTCGTAACTAACGACACACGAAAATGAAAAAAAAACAAAAAATGAGCACCCACTCGGCACTCAGCCTCACTGCTCGTGAAGCGAGGGTAAGAAACACTGCAACCAAAACACAAAACGACGAAATACCACAAAAAGAACAAGTAAACAAACGAGCGTTGACTTCTACGCAGGAGCCGAAAAAAATGCGACTTGTCTGTTCAACGACCACTGCGCCACCGGGGCTGCCGATCGCTGAATTAAAGAACAACTGATTTCATATTAAAATTATACATTTCCTCCCTTTCTTGTTAGCATTTTACACAAATATTTGTCCTGAGTTTTCTCGATTTCAACTAAAATATTCTGAAATTAAACAGGGCTAAATTGTTTTGTCGCAACTACTTGAAGTGAATGTAACAGACGCACGTAATTGACGACAGAAAAACTTTTATCTCTTGCGAAATGAACTAATCAACAGATTTTTAACACTATATTTGATAAGTTGGGCACAAAACTGGGAAGATGTTTTCACCGTTGTATTTGGCAAACATTCTGTCTGCGCAGCTCAGTTGGGAGAGCGACTTACTCTGGAGTGAGGGAACATCGAGAAAATTGTGTCCCCCCCCCCCAGGATGTTTTTTTTTTTTTTTTTTTTTTTTTTTTGATTGGAGGTTTAACGACCACCGTGAGCAACTCAATGGGCTATAAGCAGTCGCCCGTCCCTAATTTAGGGTCACTGGTTCCAGGGAAGGGAGAGAGCCAGTGCCGTACGACAAACACAACATCCATGCCTCACCGGGATTCGAACCCGGACCCCTTCGGACGAATGATCAGAGGCCAACGCCTTAGACCACTGCGCCACCGGGGCGGCCCCCCAGGATGTCTTGAGCCCCATCGATAAATCGCATCAGTGTCGCAGCACGAAGAAGAGTTGTGCTTTCGCTGAATTAAAGAACAACTCATTAAATATTAAAATCATACATTGCCTCCATTTCTTGCAAACATTTGCCCTGACTTTTCATGAGTTTCAACTAAAATATTCTGAAATCAAACAGGGCTAAATTATTTAGTCACAACTCCTTAAAGTGAATACAACAGACGCACATAACTAGCTACAGAAAAACTTTTATCATTTGAAAAATGAACTAATCAACAGACTTTTAACACTATATTTGATAGTGAACACACGATAACTTTTAATCGCACGGAAATTAAGACTCTGCGCAACGTCAAGGTTTTAATTTTCCCACCGAATGAAATTCCCTTTTAACGAAGGAACGATTAATTGCATCAAAGCGTTCTAATTAGCGCACTCTTAAAACGAAGTCTTCTGAAAAGACTTGTAGTTTGGAGGCACAATGAACGAGTACAAGGAATGGCCTTCTGATGCGACGTGCACTCTCTCCATTTGCCCACAGCTTGTGCAGGACCGAACCCAAGTCCGCCTTCGGTCATTAGTCTAAACAACAAAGTTGATCAGGGGTGTGTGTTCGAGAGCGAGAAACTTCCACCGAAGCCACGGAGGTAGACACGGGGCTAAATGAAAATCGATACAGGATCTCTGCTCATCAACGCCCGACTAAGAAGAAGAAGAAGAAGGAGACGACGAAGACGAGGAGCAGGACTAATAGAGGAATCTTTTAAAACACCCCCCACGTTCGCCGGACAACAGAAGTCTTCCATCTCAAACTGCCTTGTCTTACCTTAGAAGATCTTCGTCTCCACCCCTTTCTAGCTGAGGAGTTAACTAATTCCCTTTCACCCCTTCCAGGGACCATATACCGATTACTCATGATCATTTGCCCTAAGTAGACATTCCACTGGCTACAAAAATACAACTTCTATATAAGATGGAGAATTCTTATTCCGAAATTAAGATGCCCTCAAAGGTTACAGCATGAATATTTGTTCTAAATAATAAGCAGGATAAAAGAATTTTGCTTTCTCTGTAGTGGTAGACAATCTTGAGTCACGAGGCCTATAAAAACTCGGGAAAATCAAAGATTGAGCCAAATTATCTGAGAATTTCGTGAAACTTATTGTCACACGCGAAATTACATACATACATATCATTAAGCTACTCTCTGTGATTCAGAGGTTAGCTCCACAAAGGAAGACCATGTGCCAAATACCCATTTAACTCATAGAACTAGAATTTACTTACCGTTGGTTATCAAATGTCTCCATTTACAACGATCTTGGCACACAACTCGAGCTTCATTAACATCCATTACACGCTGCACACAAAGCCTTTCCTACTTCATACCCATAATCTTTTTCTCAAGCAGACATTCCTGAATCTGGTCCTCCCATTATTTCCTTGGCCTTCCTCTACCTTTCTTTCCTGCCACTTGGGCCTAAAATGATTATCTTAATCAGCACCTCATCACTCCTTCTTTCAACATGGCCAAACCCCCTAAGAATATTAGTCTCCACCTTACTAACAATATTTTGTCTCACATTACACATCTACAACACGTCTTCATTCCTTACATGATCAGCGCATGTCTTACACAAACCTCCCGTAAGTAACGCATTTCTCCAGCTCACGAACGACTTCTATGTCTTTTCTGCAGAACCCAAGTTTCACTGCTGTCGAGTAGCAACAATTACACTTTCATAAACAGCCATTCGGGACTTCCTTGAGAATCCATCATTCCTGCGAAATCCTCCTAATGCAGCTATGACTTTCAATGCAGAATTCGCTCGCCTACTAAATTCGCCATTTAATTTGTTCTCTGTGTCAAGCATACTTCCTAAATATTCAAACTCTTTCAGCTGGTCAATCAATGTCTGTGCCATTGAGAATTGCATTCAGTACGAACAGTTCCTTGCTCAAAAACCATAACTTTGGTTTCCCCCTTAGTTACACCCAGTTTCAATTTCATACAAACTTCGTACGTGCGGGACAACATACTCTGCAACGCACTTTTGCTCTCTGCCAACAGACTGTGTCATCAGTTGCGACGTGCCTTCCCAGCAGGACGCACACGACATAAAGGCAGACAGAAGTCAGAACGAACGTCCACGTAGCTCAATTGGTAGAGCGACTTATTCCGGAATGAGGGGACCCGGGTTCGAGCCTCGGCGTGGACAAAAATGACGGAGAAATTTACTTCGTTACGAGCCCCGGCGTGGACAAAAATGACGGAGAAATTTACTTCATTATAATGGCGCCCGAACTTTCCGGATGACCCGGCCGTTCAAAATCTCGCAAAGGTGTGATGTTCTTTCCACACCGGGAGATAGGAAAAATCAGAGAATCCCTTCTTCAGCGCTTCAAAAAATAAATGTGTGTGACGTTGCATTCCACACACCAGATTGACTGGGAGTTCTCAGGTGCACGTTCTACAGCGGATGGCTGCCTGTAACGACTCATGGTCACGGCTGACCCGTGAGCCATGCCCCCGGCCCTTCTTCAAAGGGGGAGGGGGCAGCAGGACGCACACGACATAAAGGCAGCCCAAGTGGAAGGAAAGGAAAGAAAGTGCCTGCCCAGCAGGACTCACACGACATAATGGCAGATAGCATTTCCGGAATGAGGGGATCCGGGTTCGAGCCCCGGCGTGGACAAAAATGACGGAGAAATTTACTTCGTTATACAGCATACAGCAATTTGCACACACGCATATCACTAAGACACAAACCAGTCTTATCCATTTTGGCATCACGCATGCATGCATGCATGCATCCGTAAATACATTAAACAGCCAGGGTGACATTACACAACCTTGTCCGACTCCACCAATAGAAAATTATTTCGATAAAACACCATGCTCTACTGCCAGCGGACATGGCTTTTACACTATTAAGTAGATTCCAAGTAATGTCGTATTTATTCAGCACCTTCTACAGAAGAGTCCTATTCACTTTGCGTAAGCTTTCTCTAAATCTATGAAGACCGCAAACTTAAGAGACGGGTTTGACTCCTCGGGGAACTCCATGGGCAACAATGGCACATAGAACAGCAACAAGGGCTTCTGTGAATCTTGGAGAGGTACCAGACATTGGCTAAAATGTGTGACATTGGCGAAAATACCCCAACTCAGTGGGTTATGTTCCAAAATCCTTAGGTGGGGCAACCAACTGAAACCGTTAACTGTGGGTGATCACCCACACTGATGCACTTTTATGATTTCTATGACCCAAAGATAGAATCTAGCGAAATTGCATGGTGCGAAAACATATACACTGAAGTGCCAGAGAAACTGGTACACCAATCTAATACTTGGTAGGTTCCCTCCGGGAGCGCAGGACTGCACAAATACGACGGGGCATGTACTCCACTAGCTTCTGAAAATATGCTGTAGGCAATGCACACCATACTTTCTGCAGAGAGTTCCAGAATTCGGTTGTATTCCGAGGTCTCAGATTCCTGTGTTCGATAGCGCGTTGCATGGCACCTCAAATGTGTTCTATCAGGTTCAGATATGGGGATCTGGGTGGGAATGGCAACACCCTAAACTCAGATGAATGCTCCTATAACCATAATTTGACGTCCCGACACTTGTGTAGAGGTGCATTGTCCTGTTGTAACAGGCCCAACCCATCAGCATGAATGCAAGACATGAACGGGTGTACCTCGTACCTCACGGCTTGCAGACGATTAGAAACAGGTTCTACAAGGTGTCGAATATCTTCCATGCGTACACTGAGTTAGCTTTGCATTAGGAACATCTACGTAATAACGTGTTGGTCCACCTTTCTGTACAATCACGGCTTGTAGACCCTGGCGTTGAATCCTGTACAGTATTCCATGAAGTCTGAAAAGTGATAATAGAGGTTTATGAACATCAATCCTTGGAGGATTCGTACATGTGACAATACAATGTAGGAAAGGCCAAAAAACTTCTTGCTGCTGATTCCCACTAAAGCCGTGTCCAGAGTCATGCCTTGGAAATTTTGAATAGTTACGGCCCAGACAAGGTACGTCCTCGAGTTCGCTGAACTACCGTGATAGGACCTGTTCTTCCAAAGTAAGTGGGCCAGTTTAGCTGTCAAACTGGACAAGAACAGCATAAGATTGTTGGGACTGTTTCGTTCCTGGCTCGTACATCGCTCTATTTCTGTTCCGTTCCGTTTACGACTCTTAAACGGAGCCCTTAGATCTTTTAAAGGTTCAAGGGCTGAGTTTACGAGAACTTTAGATCTTAAAGGTTTGAACGATACATATCTCTGGACTCGAATGCGAGGAACACCGTGCTGCGCTGTCGATTCATGCTATTCCTGACGGAGCTTTAGACGCGCCATCTCCACTATTTTCAGCGGAGGGCGGGGCAATTCGCTATTTCACGGCTATGAGGTTGTCGAAGCTGTACTTATAATGAATTAGCTTTATTTTCTTTACGCTAAGCTAATTAATATGAATGATTCTCTTCCTACCAGCTAGCTAATGATATACTTGTACTAAGCTTCAAAATAGTGAATTCAAAAGGTTGTTACTAGTTAATTACGAACGTAAACAAAGTCTTAACGCTGGTTATTTATGGTAATGAATAAATGTTATAAACCTAACAGCCAGACAGAGGTCTGACAAAAACTATTAATTGAGAAAGACGTACTTACTGCAACTTCTTTATTATAAGACTCTTGGTCAACTAAAGCACACACACAACTTGTTTTTACAATAATGAAGAATCTCTCCTCATAACAACACAATCTCTCCTCGTATTACAAACGCTCTCCGTAAACAACAACGCTCTCTCATAACAACAACAAAAGCTCTCCCTAAGTCTCGATGAACGCGCCTATATATTAGCTACCACCACGTCATGACTTACACTCATTGCCAGATCTCATTCAGCGGGTGAAATAATATTTCGTTCAGGAAGAAGATAATTTACATAGTAAAATAAAATAACCAGAGATAGTAAAATCAAAAGGAAAGTGAATATAGAGTATACGTTACATACTGGTATATCTTTCCGGTGGTCTAACTTCGACCTCAAACTTCCTACTTTCGATGTCCAGCACAACCTGGCCTCAAACTTCCTACTTACGATGTCCAGCACAACCTTGTGCATGCCTTGGAACTTGTGAATCATCCAGCCTAGGCAAAGAACGTCCTTTCACTCGAAATCCACTGAATAGCTATGACACGCACTGTTCCTTTGACGAAAGTGGGGACAATGTAGATGCCAACTGGATGAGAATAACATAAGGTTGCTGGGAGTGTTTGTTCCTGGCTCGTAAACCGTTTTCGTTTCGCTCAGTTTACGACAAGGGTCTATTAAACGGAGCCCTTAGATATTTAAAAGATGGAACGGCTTCGTTTACGAGACCCATCTCTGTCCAAAGGTTTGAACGAAGTTTCGCTCTGGATCCGAATGCGAGGAATAACGTTTTACGCTGTCGATTCGTGCTATTCCTGACTAAGCTTTGAATGTGCCATCTCCACTCTTTTCAGTGGAGGGCTGCGCACCTCGATATCTGGCTGCTATGAGACTGTCGATGATGTGCTGGTATATCTTTCCAGTGGTCTAATTTCAACCTCAAACTTCTTGCTTCCGATGTCCACCACAACTTTGTCCTGAGTCCTGTCTTGGAACTTGTGAATCATCCAGCCCAGGCAAGGGACGTCCTTCACTCGTAGTCCACTGAATAGCTGTGATAGGTACTGTTCTTTCGACGAAAGTGGGGACAATGTACCTGACAACTGGACGGGAATAACATAAGGTTGCTGGGGATGTTTCGTTTCAGGCTCCTAAACCTTTTTCGTTTCGCTCCGTTTACGACAAGGGACTATTAAACGGAGCCCTTAGATATTTTAAAGATCAAAGGGCTCCGTTTACGAGACCCATCTGTGAGCAAAGGTTTGAACGAAGCTTGCCTATGGATCCGAATACGAAAAACAATGTGTTATGTCGTCAATTCCTGCCGTTCCTGACTAAGCTTTAGGTGCGCCTTCTTCATTGTTTTCAATGGCGAGTTGGGCAACTAGATATCTGGCTACTATGAGACTGTCGATGATGTGCTGGCATATCTTTCCGGTGGTTGAATGCAGTCTAACGGAAGTTGAAAAAGTGGCTCTTTCCTCGGTCATCAGTCTACTGGCTACTCTTCTGTTGAGAAGGTCATAGTGGGCTTGGGTTGTTTTACCAACACTGAGACTACCGAGCGTTGATATGATAAGTTCTGCCACTCATCACTTTGCCCATGGCTCACTTTCAACAGATTGCACCTTTGGAATTCGCGTCACATTTTCTGTCCTTAACATGAATCTAGCTCTGACTGCAAGGTACAATCGCAAATCATATAAATTTTGCGCCATTATTTTCCGACTTATTAAGCAAAATGCTCCGTTTGAAGTTATAGATCTAAGGGTTCCGTTTAGTCTTCCACACATAGTGCAAGTGGCCAAATGTATCATATCTTTGAACTCTGCTAATAAAGATCTTTAAAATGATGTAGGACACAACCATCAGAGTAAAAAAAATAATTTTTGAGTCCTCCAGTTACTAGGTAAGGCTGCAGACAGAGACCTAATTGTGTACCAACTTTGGCCCTGATCTGATAAACGGCCTGCAAATACGGCGCAGGAGAAACACAAACAAAGGGTGCAGATGTTGACTGATAAGACTTACCTGTTCGCTGAGGTTGCAGGATCAGCAACTGTTACACATTGATATTATTTTTTTTCTGGGAGTTGGGTTAACGGCTGCTGTGAGCAATTCAATGCGGGTAATATCCCATTGAGTTGCTCGCAACAGTGTGTCTCTCTAATTTTGGGAGAGGTACTGTTGCCGAGTAGTACCAGTACCCTCTCCCTAATTTTGGACCACTGGTTCCACAGAAAGGAGAGAGCCAATGCCGTATGACAAATACACCATTCATGTCTCACCTAGGATTTAAACCCGGATCTATCTCGGATGAATGATTAGAAACCAACGCCTCGTGTTACTCGATTCTTTCCCTACTTACATTCCTCCGGAATAAGAATAACGGAAACGGAAGATTATTTTTAATACTCCAAGCGACCAACGTGGTGCCCAAATTTTTTCTGCGCTTGCAAACAAAAATATTCCCATAGAGCCCGGGTTTTACGAAAGCTTCGGTAAAACAATTCCTTTCCCCTCTCACCTCAGCAGCACCAGTCATAAACTTAACACCGGTGATAAGCACTTTCTTCAAGTCCTTTCTTATCGTCTTCATTACCCAAGGCATGATGACTAGTCCCACTTACACGGACATCATGCCACTGGGTAGAAACAAGTGACTGAAACATATCCTTCCGTAGTTCGTCGCCATGGTTACAGCCCTTTTTAGCAAGTAAACAGTCAGGAAGGGTTAGCGTTGATCACCCCCCTAAATGGCTACTTTGAATAACATAGCTAAGGAAGAAGCAACGCTTTGTGATGCGCAGATTCACTCCTTCCAGATGCGTTTGACCGACTTCTTAGCCAATATAATCGTTGGAGTTGATTTCTGCCCATTTTGCTAACCCTGAGTTAATATGGTCCGGCCGGTTAAATTGTTAGGACAGGAATATTCAATGTGTGACCCATTGTAAAGAACATCAGCCTATTTCCCCACTGCATGACATTTCCACAAAGGGCCGTAACAAGACTTTAATTTCGGGGGAAGGGGACAGGTTAAAAATATTCCACAGCAAAAATCTAAAATCTAATCTATCTGTCTATCAGGGCTGTAACTAGACTTCAGTTGTTTTTTTTTGGGGGGGGGGGTTAAAAATATTCCATAGAAAAAATGTAATCTATTTATCTATCTATCTATCTAATAGGGTTGTAACTAGACTTTTCTTTCAGTTTAAAAAAAATTCTACAGAAAAATAAATAAATAAATAAATCTATGTATGTATATATCAGGGCCGTAACTAGACTTTAGATGGGGGGGGGTTAAAGTATTCCACAGCAAAAATTTAATCTATCTATCTATCTATCAGGGCAGTAACTAGACTTTAGTTTCGGGGGGGGCGTTAATCTATCTATCTATCTATCTATCTATCTATCTATCTATCTATCTATCTATCTATCTATCTATCAGGGCCGTGACTAAACTTTAGTTTCGGGGGGAAGGGGAGTTCTAAAAAACATTCCACAGCAAAAATTTATTCTATCTATACATCTATCAGGTCCATAACTAGACTTTAGTTTCGGGGGGGGGGGTTTAAAAGAATATTCCACAGCGAAAACATAATCTATCTATCTTTCTATCTATCTATCTATCTAACAGGGCAGTACTAGACTTTAGTTTCGAGGTTTTTTTAAAATAGCAAGAACTTCTACAGCAAAAATAAATAAATAAATAGAAAAGATAATAAGTAAATAAACAAATTAATAAATAAATCTATGTATGTATGTATGTAGGTATGTATGTATGTAAGTATCAGGACCGAAACTAGAATTTATTTGTTTGTTGTTGTTTTTTTGTAGGGGGATGGGTAAAATATTCCACAGCAAAGATGTAATCTATCTATCAGGGTCGTAACTAGACTTTTGTTCCGTTTTTCTTTTGAAAAAAACAACAAAAACTTCTACAGCAAAAATAAATAAATAAATAAATAAATATATAAATAAATCTATCTATCTATCAGGGCCGTAACTAGACTTTAGTTTCGGAGGGTGGGGGTCGAAAAAATATTCCACAGCAAAAATGTAATCTATCTATCTATCTAATCACTTAACAAAAAATAAACTCTTTAGTTTTTAGTATATTAGTATTAGTTAGCCAGTAAGGAGACATGAACTTACTCAGTATTAACAGAAAACCAAATTGAACAGCGTGAGACAGAGATCACATGAAAACAACAAGATTACACAAGAGACAGGATAAAAGCAAGTACAGTCTGAAAAATGAAAATCATAAAAAAGTTTGAAATCTCTGTCAGGAAGTGGATTTAAAAAATTCCGATAACGATAGATGAAGCGAAGCCACCATAGAAAGGGACTTTGACTTGAAATGGCCGTCTAAAAGTTGCTGTCATAGCAACGATGGTAATTTTCGTACACTTCTGAGGCTCCGAGTTTTTTCTGGGGATTCTGTGCTCGCAAAGCATCTCAAATTAGGCGCAGTAAACGCGCAAATACCAGTCCTTTAATTCAAAACCAATTTATCAACATTTGCAGAAACATTCAGGATACAATAGTAAAAAAAAAAAAGAAGTAAATGCTGCAAAATGTTTCATCGTCTTTTCGGACGAAACGACGGACATTTCGCAGATCGAACAAGTGTCAATGTTCCTACGGGATTCAATCACTCACTGCGCTCTAACATTTCTAAACACAACCCATCCCAGTCTGGCATCTTGGTGTTATAACGAAGCAATAAACTATGATTCCAACTACCAATTTTTTTCGTCTCTCTATTAACACAGTGAATAAATAAATAAGCGATCTCAAAAATACCTGATAATAGAACAATTCCGATCAATAAAGTGCCAGACACAGAGTTGCCTGTATACTTCTATAAATTTGTTACTGATGAACAGTGGGTGTAGTGAGAGAACAAAGTTCTTCTGAAGTGTAAGGTTTATCAAAGGAAATAACAGAAAAAATTTGTAAAAAAAAAACGAAAAGAAGATAATGGCGACTCATGTTGATGATCTAATAACTTACGATAAACAAGCGAAAAGAATTTTGCCTCAAAAAAAATTTCGGAGGGGGGGGGGGGGGGCTGAAACATCCTCCCCTGGATACGGCCATGTTTCCACATACGCAGTGTGCGCGGGTGCGGAATGCAATTTTACATAAATTATTTCGGCATGGCATTTAACCATTGACAGCATGTGTGTGTGTGTGTGTGTGCGCGCGCGCTAGCCGAGACACAGGTTTTTTACATTCTTTGAGCATGGCATTTTTACTTGCACAGAGTGCCTGTGATTTGACTTTCACTGCACGATAGGTTCACAGCAAAAGGAGAAAATCAAACCTTGTCTCTTACCTGCGTTCATGACTTGGAGTAGTTGGAAAAAATTGATAAATAAATATTTTTTTCCGTAGTACTTTGATCTTGTGATTACACCTTATTTACCAACAACACGAATTCAGTGATAAACCACAATTTGAATGAATCTTCATTGACAAAGCGTTTGATACACGTTGGCCAAAAGAACGAACTATGCATTATTTCAAGAAGCGAGCGACTCTTTATGGCAACTCTGGTCTGATGTTCGTGCGCCAAACATCAAATCTCTAAGCGCAAGAACTAAGTGTTTTCTTCTTACATTATCATATCGATAAAACTGCTATTGGAAAAGAACAAACTTAGTATATTGTAACGTACCAGGAGATGTGACGTACTTGCCAGAAGGACGCACACGACATAAAGGCAGATAGGAATCAGAATAAAACGTCCGCGTATCTCAATTGGTAGAGCAACTTATTCCGGAATGAGGGGATCCGGGTTCGAATCCTGGCGCGGATAAAAATGACGGAGAAATTAACTTCGTTATAATGGCGCCCGAACTATCCGGATGACACGACCGTTGAAAATCTCGCATTGGTGTGATGTTCTTTCCACACCGCGAGATAGGAAAAATAAGAGATCCCTTCTCCAGCACTTCGAAAAAAAAAAATAATAAGGGGGAGATGACGTAACGTACCAGGAGATATGACGAACCTGCCAGAAGGACGCACACGACATAAAGGCAGATAGGAATCAGAATAAAACGTCCGCGTAGCTCAATTGGTAGAGTGACTTATTCCCGAATGAGGGGATCCGGGTTCGAATCCTGGCGCGGATAGAAATGACGGAGAAATTTACTTCGTTATAATATAAATGAAAAGTAAGCTTTAAAATAGAGAAAAACTGAAAAGAAATATATTTTTAAGATGGCGATGATAATCATTGATTGCCCATTTGCTTATCAGAAGTCAAAAAATTTCTTTTTTATATACGTAGCACATTGCGCAAAATTTTGGTTCTTTACAGTATACAGTCCTATCAGAATAATATGACCACCTACCTAATAATGGGAATAACCACCCTTGGCCTGGACGACAGAGGCGAGACAGTGTGGCATGGACGCAGTGAGGCCCTGGAAGGTTGCCCGAGGCACACGTGCCCATTCGGACTGCAGCAGAGCACGGAGGTCTTGGAGATGAAGTGGTTGTGGGTCGGCACGTCGAACATGTTCTCCCAAATAGTCCCATCAGTGCTCTATGGGATTGAGGTTTGGGCGATATTGCCAGTCAAGGGAGAACGAAGAAGTCGCTGTCGTCTTCCTGGAACCAGTCACGCACCCCTTACCGATGTGGCATAGCGCATTGTTCTGCTGGTAGACCCTAAGCGGTCCCAGGTCATAACAGGAAAACATTCCCCCAGACATGCGCACTGCCACCGCCGGCCTGTACTTGACCGACAAGCGTGTCCGGGTGTTGGTTCTGGTGTGCCTGACGTCATATCCGCCACCGCCCGTCACTTTTGCGGAGTAGAAACCTCGATTCGTCGCAGAAGGCAACCTTTTCCCACTCTTCCACTGTCCAATGACGGTAGTCCCATGAGAACTGCAGGCGTCGTTTCCGATGGGCCTGGGTTAACATGAGGGAGACACATGCGTAATAGGGTTCTATGTACTGTCATCGGGCCGCCCCGGTGGCGCAGTGGTCTAAGGCGCTGGCCTCTGATCGTTCGTCCGTAAGGGGTCCGGGTTCGAATCCCGGTCAGGCATGGATGTTGTGTTTGTCTTACGGCACTGGCTCTCTCCCTTCCCTGGAACCAGTGACCCTAAATTAGGGACGGGCGACTGCTTATAGCCCATTGAGTTGCTCACGGTGGTCGTTAAACCTCCAATCAAAAAAAAAAAAAAAAAAAAAAAAAAAACTGTCATCGGGGACCCGTACCTGGGTGCCACAGCGTTCATTTCCGTGGTCAATTGCTGCACTGTTGCGCGTCAATTGTTGCCCTTTACCAGTCAACGGAGGCGACGTTCTCCTCTGGGATCAATGGGCTTTGGGTGACGTCGGTAGGTACTCGGTGTGCTAGCTGTCCATTCTGGGTGCACCCTTACTACAGCTCCTCCGGAACACCCCACGAAGTCTGCTGTTTCTGAGATGCTTCCACCCTTGCCGCGGTAGCCGGTGATCACTACTTTCTGGACATCCGTCAAATCGCCTATCTCTGCCCAGTGTGGCCACTTAACGCACTATGGCTCATGTGTCCTGGCCGGTCGCTTATATCTCCGTGTGGTCGATCTTGTCACGTGCGCTCTGTAACGCGCCTGGGCGGGTACACTTCGATTTCGGGGGTGGCCATATTATTCTGATACGATCGTGCACATCATGCAGTACAGAAGGGTTCACGTTCTTTGCACCTAGATTTGTATACTTTACAATAAACTGCGAAACGTATCCTAGCGTTTGTGTTTTTGTACTTTTGTAGATAACGCGATGATACGAGTGCGTTTTTCGTCTAGTTACATTTGTAACTACACATGTTCAAAATTAAGAGAATTTGCACAATTTATCAAATTTCTAAAAAACTAATAGACACATTTTAATGAAATTTGGTATGGATACACAGTTATATATAAAAAAAAATTATACCATACAACAGTCATGGTACGCACTCATGATCGTCAGTAAGGCTCATCAGCGCAGGAATGTCCAAAATCCATGTTGCAAGATCGAACATAAAATGACTCTAATATGGGGCATGATCCTCTCTCACAGTCGTACAGCTCTCACAGCATGACGTCATACTGGAAATGAGGCAGTTGATGAGTTCCTGTGGCAGTCGGTCTAATTCCTGCAGCAACGCAGTTTTCAGCTCCTGGATGGTTCTGGGAGGGGGATGCCGAGCTGCAATTGCCTTCCCAAGAGCGTCCCAGACATGTTCGATACGGTTTAGGTCTGGCGATCTGGCTGACCAATCAATCTGGCGAATATCCTCACTTTCGAGATAATCGTCGACCAGGTCAGCCATATGAGGACGAGCGTTGTCGTTCATAAAAATGAACCGAGGGCCAACTGTGCCCCTGAAAAGTCGAACATATGGCTGTAAGATCTCATCCCTATACCTCTCAGAAGTCAGGGAGCCTCTGTCAAACACATGGAGAGGTGTTTGGCCGTCCAACATGATACCTGCTCAGACCATGACACCTCCATTGCCATAGCTGTCCCTTTCTCGGATGTTGGAGGAAAGGTATCGGGTCCCAGGTTCTCTCCAGATGAAGGTACGTCGAGAATCAGTGTCCAGGCTGAATCGCGACTCGGATGTGAAGAGAACGTTACCCCACTGAAGTCTGGTCCAAGGCCGATGTTGTCTGCACCATGCTGAACGTGCTCTCTTGTGTACTGAAGTGAGCGGGACGCAAACAGCGGGTCTTCTGGCAAAAAGCCTTCTCTCATAAAGCCTTCGGGAAACAGTTACCCTTGAAACTCGGGTTCCAGTGGCAGCATGCAGCTCAAGAGATAGCTGTGCAGCTGTGCCAGTCCTGGGGCGCCTCGCTGAAAGAGCCAAATAACGACCTTCATTGGCCAATGTGGCTCTTGGACGACCTTGACCAGACCTTCTCGATATGGATCCGGTGTCCTTAAACTGTTCCCACAAATTGCAGACGACACTGAGTGTTACATTGAGCTCTGTAGCAACCTGCACTTGCGATTGCCCTGCCTCCAATCTACCGACAATTCTCCACCTCATTCCGCCATCAATACCTTCGTGGCAACTCATTTTACCTGATTGCTTATGAAATTGAACCAACTCCTGCAAGAAGCACAACCTTTGGTTCCTTACTTTTGTGAAAATCGACAAAATGTGCAAATTTCTTTAATTTTGAACACCAGTGTATATACGAGGGTTGTCCAAAAAGTAACGAGACTTATTTTACATGGGGTAGAAGTGTAATGCAGCAAACATACTTACATACTTTCGAAGTATTCTCTCTCTACCTCTGAATACACCAGTCCCACCTTTCTATCTACTTACGGAAGGTGTGTTTGAAGCCCATTCTCGACATGTGGTTCAGTATACCCATTACGCACTGTTCAGTCCAGTATTTGATGCAAACCTACGCCCACGAAGTTTTTTTTTTTTTTCACTTCAGGAAGTCTCACGGCTCCAGATCCGGTGAATACGGTGCGCCATCATTTCAATGCCTTGATCTTGGATAACCTGCTGGGTAAGCAAAGCACGATATGCTGGGGCATTATCTTGATGCAAAATTCAACCAGTTTGTGAATATCCTGGACATTTTGGGGATTTTTTTTTATCTTTACAGGACATTTGAGAATTTCAGAATAATCGGCATCGGTAACAGTTTTCCCTTGTGGAATAACATAGTCTTACACAGTTCCCTTTTTATCGAATAAAACCAGGTGTATGGCCTTCTCTGCACTTGCTTGAACTTTTGCTTTCTTGGATCGGAGACTCTGTGGGTGTTTCCATTGCATGCTCTTTTGTTTTGTTTCTGGATCGAAATGGTGAAAAAATGTTTCATCACATGTGACAACTCGACCCAAAAAGTGTGGCTCACGTAGTAGCCGGCACTTCCATTGGCGACAATGATAACCCGATTTATTTTATGTTCATCCGCGACCAGGAATCCACTTTACAGCGATTTTTCGTTACCCCAACCAGTTTCTCACGATGTCATCAACGGAATCAACGGACATCTGCATCACATTAGCAAACATTGGCGATCTTCGCGCAGGAGTGCCTGGACGGTATTGATAACCACCATAGTCGATGTCGAAGGCTTATTGGAGCGTGGCGCATTTACCAGACAATCCTCACCATTCACAAATTTCTTGTGCCACTCAAAAGCTCTTGCATGGGACAAGGCCTCTTCCTTATATGCTGCTTTAATCATTTAGAGCGTTTCTGCGGCGGTTTTATTCAAACGCTCGCAAAATTTTATAGCTGCTCTTATCTCCAGTTTTCAATCCAGACTGGGTTACGGAAACACGTCTGAACTTTACGCCGTGTACTACAAGAAGGAACTAGCGGAGCGCTGTAACGACGCGTCGTCACCTGACTGATTTTGCAGGTGTTCCGACACATGTAGCTGCATTTTTCTACGTGGGTTTGTTTTGGCGCTATGACGTCAGTCTCGTTACTTTTTAAACGGCGTACGTATGCTGAATACATTTTTTGCAAAGGAAGGATTCTGAAGATTCATTATTGAGTAGACTACTTAAAACAGTGGAAAAAGGGAGTGTGAGAAAAACTCTCACGCGTGAGACCACTGGCGTTGTTCAACGTGTAGTGACCAACAACGGGTTAAAGGTTGTGAATAGCTGGAAGAATTGTCGAATCATAGGAATGACCAGGAGGAAAACCTTCCACCGGAAAGATGGAAACCTCTTCGAGCTACACAGATTCCTTGAGAATTGATCTCAGATAAAATGCCCTAACAAGTTGTTGCGCCATGACGGGACGTAAGGAAGGGAAGGGGGAAAAATCGAAAGATTTCGAGGGGGCCACGATCCCCAAATCCGCACCTGGTATAAGGCTTGAAAATTATATTGCCCTATATCCTTGCTGCGGTCATGTAAAATTCTGTCCGGGCAGATATTTTTTCTACCTACATGCACAATGGAGCATGCAAAAAATCTAGCTCTCTACAAGACAAACAGTTTAAAAAAGTAATGTTTTTTTATTTCCCATTCAGAGCCTCCCTCCCTCTGCTTTATTTAATAAATTGAAAGGGTGTGTTTTGAGAAATTAAAGATAAATAGTTTACCATGAGAATTAAATTGCCTATAATAGGATTGTGTGATACCTCAAAAGAAAGCTTATCGAATGAGCTTTCCTTTGAAGTATCACAGTGGGGAAAGTTCATGGAATGAGCTTTACCCCCTGCGCATGTTGCAATTATGAATATTTTCAGGCCTGAATTAGTGTTTTTTTTTTACAATACATAACTGAGTTTGTATTCTTCTCAGTACGTTACGTATTACACTGAAGAGCAATTGAATTAGAGATACCTGTCTAGTAACGTGTAGCACCACCTTTCGCCCTAATGACGGCGGCAATTCGTCTCGGCATGGACTCGACAAGACACCGGAAGCGTTGGAAAGCCATACGGATCCACGACCCCTGAACAAGCTCCCACAGTTCACGAATATTTGATGGAGGTGGATCAGAGCTTCGAACATTTCTCTCAATGGCATCCCAGATGTGCTCGATGGGATTGAGGTCAGGTGACCTAGCTGACCAAAGAAGCGAGGTCACGTCAGTGGAGTGTTCATCTAACCATTAGGATACAATTCGGGAGCGATGGCACGGTGCATTGTCTTGTTGCCGGATGAGGTCCCCAGTGGGATGTTGAAGACGCACAAACGCGAGCAAATGGTCGTCCAGGATATCCCGGTAACGTTAACCTGTGAGGGACGATGTCACACGTACAAGGGGTCCCATTTCAGTCAACGTAAACAGTCCCCAGACGAGAATACTACCCCCACCAGCTTGAAGAGTACCCTGCCGGCAAGAAAGATTCATCGCTTCATATGGTTTGCGCCGTACTCGTATCCTGCCATCCGCATGTACCAACGTGAATCTCGACTCATCAGTCCAGGCGACATTTTCCCACATGTCCAGGGTCCAGTGGCGATGTTCCCGCGCCCATGCTAATCTTTGCAGCCTGTGATGTGCGGTAAGCAGCGGTACCCTCGTGGGACTATGGCTTATGTACCTCATAGCGAGGAGATGGTTCTGGATGGTGTGGCTGCTTACACGTTTTTGTGCGCTGTGGCCCGTCCATCCACTGTTACAATGCGAGCTAGCCGACGATGACCCCGCTCATCCAGACGCTGTTGTCCACAGCAGTTGGCCGTTGCAGGGAGGGTTTTACCGGATTCGGTGTACTCACGGTGCACCCGTGACACAGTGGCTCGTGCAAATCCCAGTGCCTGCACGACTTCCGAGATGGAGTGACCCATTCGTCGGGCCCCGACAATTTGTCCACGATCAAATGCGCTTAGATCCTTCGTCTTACCCATACTGCGTCCGACTCTCACGGATTCCCGTCGCATCACTCCTTATATTGTCGGATCGCTGCATACGTCATGTCGTTTCCGTTTACAGGGCCGCCCACAGCGCCATATTTGCATAACACCAGATGTCTCTAATTCAATTGCTCTTCAGTGTACTTTGGGACAGAGGATCACTGAATCGCTAAATTGAGGTGTTAGCTTTCGGGAGGGTCCGTTGAGGAGGTTTATTTGTAGATTCTCAAAACTGGAAAGTAAAGTACCATTGAAAACGACATGAAGCAGACATATAATTTTGTCGAGAAAGCCAAAATCAACAGTTCTAATCTTTCTACGCCGCAGCTACTTTAACTGATCTCAATTCCCTATTTGCTAAATGTTTCCCCAAAATCTCAAGAATGCACTCAAGAAGATGAACTACAGTGTTAGTATGAGGTCTCCTGCATTTTTATATACCATGCTTAAGAGAAATAATGAAAAACCCCTTCTTTCGAACGAAGCAGGTGGTCATGTGATCCTCACACAATATCCAGACGATACTACATCGGAATGACCAAACGTTGGTTTAGAATTTTAATGAACGAGCATAAAAGAGACACAAACTACTGTAAAGTAACCACAGAGAAGTCAAATTCAAGTCCGCTACTCCTATGTCACAAAGAAATAATCTCCCTCTCTCTAAGTTGCTCGATGCGAGTATCATGACCCAATTCACAACATGTCGGTTGTTCTGTCCATATTCTTCACAGTTCTCATGATTTCTGCAACCGATAAATTTGTGAGAATCTTTATTTGATCGACGAATCTGTCTGGGGGCCGTCCTCTCTTCCTTTTGCAGTTGACTTTCAGCTGAATACAAAGTTTTTCTAAACTGTTCCGCCGGATGATGTGGCCAAAAAAGGTTAGTACATGTCGTTGGATTGTCGAAATAATTTGCCTATGCGCATCAACGCCGAGCTCTCTAAAGATTGATGCATTAGTCTTATGCACAAAATAGGATATTCTCAGCATGCGTCTGTAGCAGATCATTTCAAACTCCTCAATTCGTCTGCTGCATTTAAGGTACATGTTTCAGAACCGTAAAACTCGATGGGAAACACGAGGGCTCTGACCAGCCTCAATTTGGTGGTTTTGCTGATTTGGCGATACTTCCAGATTTTTGTAAGCCCTGCCAGGGCCGATTTGGCCATTCCGATCCTCCTTCTGATTTCGCCTTCGCAATTGCCGTTGTTGATTATGCCGGCCCTCAGATATATGACTCCTGATTTTCGGGCGATATCGGGTATCTGTTCCAGGTTTTGAGGAAAAACTCCTGCCTTGTCGACTACCATAAGGCAGCACTTGGCTCCATTTAGTTTGAGACCAGCTTTGGCGCTGTGGTGTTCGATACGTTTGAGAAATTGCACAATCTCCTCCTCTGAACCTGCTATTATAGAGGTGTCAGATATTTTCCTACCGCCTACTCGACACTCCACACTCGACCCCTAACCAACAGTCATTCAAGGAACCTTAGAGATCATTACCGACAGCAAAACTTGCAACGATAGCCTCTGGAGTGACCATGAATTTGGACCCATGCAGTTCTTCAAATATCTCCGCTTCCTTTCCAAGATACGTCATGCCAAAACAACACGATTTGAACGAAAATTACATTCGAATCTACACGGTCGAGTCACATCATTGTGACCACCAGCTAATAACCAGAGTGACCGCCGTGTGCAGCGCGGACAGCAGCTAGACGGGCTGGGAGTGACTCAATAAGGTTCTGGAAGGTGTTCACAGGTATGTGGAGCCATGCTGACTGCAGTGCATCTGATAAGTGCTGGGGAGTGCGTGGTGGAGGATCCATAGAGCGAACAACACGATCGAGGTGGTCCCACAGATGATCAATTGGGTTTAAGTCTGGGGAATTAGGGTGCCAGGGAAGTACTTTGAAGTCTTCATCGTTCTCTTCCAACCACTGTCGGACATTTCTAGCTGTGTGACACGTTGTATTGTCGTGCTGGAAGATCCCATCCGCCCAAGGGAAGACAATCAGAATGCATGGGTGTACGTGGTCTGTAAGGATGGATTCGTAACGAATTCGGTCCATAGTGCCTTCCACAGGTATGAGTGGACCCAGAGAATGCCACGAAAACATTCCCCAGACAATAATGCTGCCTCCACCAGCTTGTGTTCTTCCATCAATGGTTGAAGTGTTTGAGCTCCGATGTTTCTCGTCTTATACGCCGACGTCCATCCTTTCGATGAAGCAGAAAATATGACTCATCGGAGAAGGCAATCTTTTGCCAATCAGCGGAGGTCCAATTCCGATACTGCATTGCAAATGTAAGCCTTTTCTGCCGATGCACCGTTGTTAGCATTGGTGCAGTGACCATCCGTCTGCATCGGAGACCCATACGCGGCAGAGTTCGCTGAACTGTCGTTTTAGACACACTTCCGGTAGCCCCCTGGTTCATTCGGTCAGTGAGTTGCTCCACTGTAGCGTGTCTATCGGCCCTCACGCACCTTCGAAGCCGACGTTGATCTCTCACATCAATGGCACGTTGTGTTCCTCAGTTTCCACATCGCCTATTCGCAATGGTGCAATTTCTCCAATCATGATGCACTTTAACCACAGCAGCACGCGAACAGTTCACACACTGCGCTGTTTCGTAAATACTGCCACCCTTGGCCCGAAAGCCGATAATCATCCTTTTTTGCAAATGTGATAAATCGCTCCTTTTATCCACGACAGCAACGAGTGATATGTTTTCAGAATGCCTACAGCACACCTTATGTACCCTTTAAAGCCAGCTCACCACACGTGCCTTCTTTCTTTGGCTACGCGCGGTTGACGTCAAAAGTAGAGGTGGTCACAATAATGTGATCGACTGTGTATTTGTTTATTGTATAGTCACAAGTCACCGCGTTGAAATTGTCGAAGCGTTCTGTGATTCAGATTGCAATTTTGTGGGTCTACTTTCTTTAAAAAAAGCTACCTGGTTGATGTGTGAAAGCTAGGAAACGTATATTTATATTTTTACGCCAAAAAATCAGATCACTAGTATAGTTTTTCTATTTTGTGTAAAGCGCAATTGCTGCTTTAGTACCCGAACGGTCTGAGGCGTAAGTTTCTGGCTAACAGTCAGAAAGCCGGGTCAAAGTTCAAATCCAGATGTCGCATAAGTGGTGGGGTTGTCTCACGGTACAGAATCTCTCGTTCCCTGAGGCCAACGGTTCCAAATTACGGACGCGTGACGTTCACAGCCCTTACAATTGCTCATGACGGCGGTTAAACACTTCCCTCCCCGAAAAAAAAATTAAGTGTTCACACATTCCTAAATACTTAAGATAAATTCTTTACTACTGTTATTTAGATATCGTTAAATTGATAATTAAATTACACACACGTCATTTCTTTTCATGTATCGCATTCACCATATGGAGGTAAAAAGTTAAAAATTTCTATGAATGCAAAATACCGTTTTATTTTCCTCTTTCTTTTCTTCTTTATTTTTGTCAAGTCTCAAAGATAGTGGCGACAGTTATCGAAAATCAATGAAGTCTAAATTCGGGTGATTTCAGGATGACCCAGGTAAGTGTTGCAGACTTCCTTGATTACCACTGTAATTGGTATTTTATTGCCTTTGAAGGTTTTCTGAAGAAATACCTTGCGGTGTGATTTATCCCTCTATTAAACGTCATCATTTTCGTATTTTGTTCCGGTATCTGCCGCTGAGACGAATCAGAAATTCGGAATGTAAGGTGGAGGAAGGACGTTTTCTACGAGCACTCGAAGCAAAATAAGGAAGAAGAAAATGTACGTGTTCATGAGGGTGGAACAGAAAAAAAAATTGGGTTTCTGTCACCATGGAAAATGCACGAGGCTCATTTCTCAAGCCAAATTTCAGGCCGATTTCGTTGTTGTGCAGGTTTTCGAATGAATGTACCGTGTTTCCCCGAAAATAAGACCGGGTCTTATATTAATTTTTGCTCCAAAAGACGCATTAGGGCTTATTTTCAGGGGATGTCTTATTTTTTCATACACTACCAACTTTTTTTTCTTTTTTTTTTCATCTACATTTATTCATTTATTCATGTACAAAAATCTGCATTTATTAATGTATAAACTACATTTATTCAAATACAGTCAGTCATCTTCTTCTTGAACATCGTCATAACTCTCCGAACCCCGAATTCTGGCTTGAATTTCTTGCGACTCCATTTCCTGTAGAACCATTGATCTCAATCGCTCATGTCCAGCAATAAAGCTCTCCTTAAATGAGCACTTCTTGTCCATGTAGCCTGCTCGTAGGGCACTGGCAACACAGCTGTCAGTGATTTTATCCCATGAATTCTTTACCCAAGTCACGACCTCTTGCAGGCTAGGCTTCACTAAGTTTCCACGCTGATTTTTCTCCATTCCATTTTCAATGTAGTCATTGATTCCCATGCGCAAATGATCCTTAAATGGCTTGTTTATTGCAATATCAAGAGTCTGGAGATAGGCAGTCATTCCTGCGGGAATCATTATTTGATCTATTCTTCTATCTTCAAGGAAGTTCTTGATATCTTTAGCGCGGTGAGTGCTGGCTGAATCCCAGACTAGCAGACCTCTTTGGCCACCTCGCAAAACAAGTGATAGCCTTAAATCGACCCATTTCCTTATAACTGCTTTTGTGCACCAGGCTTTTTCGGTTTCAAGAACATAAATGCCTGAAACACGTTCAATATTATTATTTTTTTTTTTTTGCCCTTAGTGAAAATTAGAGGTGGGGCTTTCTTTCCATCCAGACGAATTGCCAAAACACAGGTAACACTGCACTTTCGTAACCAGTGGAGGGAATGTAGATTGACGAGGCACCCCTCTGATCATTTGTCGTTTGAGATCCTTGTCCCATAAACACTGCAGTTTCATCCATAGCAATCATGTTGGAGAGTTGTTATTTAGAAAAGTCGATGCCATCAACAAAGGACTTGAATGCAAGTGCACGTTTAACAACTTCAGTATCTTCCAGCTTGAACAGCGTTGTCGATCTTCTTAGAGACAGTTCATATCGCTGAAGGAAGCCATCCAGCGAGTGCTGTGATTCTTTGAATTCTTTTGGGGATATTTCTAACTGTGTTGCCATTGCAAGGGCAAATGCTTGAATATCAGACCTGCGCACAACCAAAGCCTTTGCTCTCCTGTCAGCAATCCTTTCACAGATGATGTCTTCCAGCTCAGGAAATAATGATTGCCGACCTAATTCACAGTTGCAGTTCTTAGCATTTCCCTCGTCCACCTGTTGACTGAGGTTATCGTACTCTGCTCGTCATTTTCGGACCATTCGGAGATCCAACTTCTCTTTTCAGAAAGCCGTAAGATTCTTGCCACGGGAGTCCTCCACGATTCCTTTCTTGTACTCGACGGAATAGCTCTTTATTTTCGCACTCATCTTGTCTGGGGGTCAAAATATTATTCCCTTTAAATCTACCATTAAATCAAGTGTTAATTGAAGACTGTGTTAATTTTTAATCGACACAGGAGTGGCAACAAAAATTATGACAGTTAAGAATGTACGTTAGGCCCCAAAATATTAAATCTCTGATTTTTAAAGAATCCTTTCAGTCACCCCTTTCGTAATCCATTGAATGCGGTTAGAACACTTCTTACTTTTTCTTTGAGTTCGCATGTGTGTGTCCCCCCCCCCCCATTTCTAAAAATACACACCGCCTGTTGATGCATAACTTTTCCGCCAAAGATATCGTTTACCGGTAAAGTTTCCCACGTCGGATTCCCTTTTCGGAACTGGATGTTACAGCTGCCGAACAAAAGATGGCTTCTTTTCATCTCCCGCTAGCTCTCTGAACCGAACTGAATGCATGCTCCCATAATTACAAAAACCATATCCTCGGCTGAGTTCAAAGTCAATCGGCTTTCTTTCTTACTCTGGATATTAAACTCATGAACAGGGGTATCCTCCAGTGATTTTGCCACTCGCATCAGTTTTTTTGAACAGTGATAGGCTGGCTGATTATGGTACTACGTATCGTATCTGGGGCTTATTTTCGGGGTAGGGCTTATATTACGAGCATCCGGAAAAATCATGCTAGGGCTTATTTTTCCGTTAGGTCTTACTTTCGGGGAAATACGGTATGATAAGCCAGTCCTATGATTTTACCAACACTTGTCTTTGAAGTCAATATCGCACGACAAAGCTTCAAAAGTGAAATACAGTACACTCCCGTTATGAGAAATTCGGATATCAGAAATTTACGGTAAAACGTTTCTATGCTTTAACATTGGTTGGTCTAATGTTAAAAGTATAGGAACGTTTCATGTTTATCAGAAAGCAAAATAAGTCAAATTTCGGTTATAAGAAAGTTCCAAAAATTTATTTTCAAAATAAATTTTTTTTCGATCTGTATTACAATGTTTCTTCTCTTTATCTCCCATGGAATTATTTCAAGCATGTTTTCAAAGCGACTCCACCAGATAACGCACGTCGTTTTTTTTTTATCCTTCGCTCCTCCCCTCACTGCATGATAAACCTTTTCTTGGAAGGGATAAATTCCGTTCTGATTTACCCCTTCCAAGTATGTATGTATTCTCTGTTCTCATCTTTTCATTTTGCACTGTTTTTGAGTACTACTATTTCTTCCTGTTTGAATGAGCGAGCGAACTACTGATCTAACTGTTTCATATGAAAGCCGCGCCTAAAAATGCGCACCAAAGATTGGAATGACCGAAAATTGATGTGAAAATTGCCAATGATTTTGTACACGCCGCGTGGAATTTAATGAACTGTAGGGTAATTAAGAACTGCTTTCGGAAAGCTGGATTTTATAATGAAGAAAATTCTGAACTGGAGCAAGACTTTGAGGATGAAGGTCCCCTTGATGAGTAAGCTCAATTGGATGTGGAAGGTGTTGTTTTTTTTTTCAGGATTTTGTCACCGCAGATAAAGGTGTGCAAACATCGCCTGAGCTGACAGATGCCGAAATGTATGCCCAAGTGAATCCTGTTAAAAAAACTAGAAGCAGCAGTGAAGAAGAGGATGACAACTTTTCTGGGCGGCAGCTACCGTCGTGGGTGGAAGTCATGGATATGATTCACAAGGTGAAGAGTAGGATTCCAAGTGCTCAAGATGCACAGAAAAGAAAGAGTAATGTTTGATTCGACTCCAAAAATGTGAGACGACTTTAATGGTAAATGCAAAAAAAGCAGACTTTTATAACAGATTCTTTTAAATAAAAGGTATTTATTGATGTACACTTGTTTATTCATAAAACACATGTACTGTACGTTATGTATCTGCTTTAGTTTTAAAGTTTTCCTCATTTTAATCCAAATTCGGTTAGAAGAAATTTCAGTTATAAGAAACTGATTTTCAACCTTTTTGAACTTTCTTATAACGAGAGTTGACTATGAATTTAAAAATTAATATGATTCCTGAAGAGCTGTCTAGAAAGCAATTGCTAGCAAAACAACTTGCCAAAACATATTTGGCAAAGCTCCTATCACTCATGAATGATTTACATATGAAAATCCTCCAAATACGTGGCGTCAGTAAATAAATAAATACATCGCTGTTTCCACGTTCCAGAAACACATAGTAACCGAAAAATTGTTTTCAGACGCCGCCGTGGAATTGAACCACGGATCTCTCGATATCTAGCCGAGCGCGTTAACTTTACACCACATCGGCTAGATATCTAGATATCGAGAGTTCCGTGATTCAATTCCACGGCGGCGGCTGAAAACAATTTTTCGGTTGCTATGTGTTTCTGGAACGTGGAAAGAGCGATGTATTTATTTATTTACTGACGCCACGTATTTGGAGGATTTTCACCTTGGATCTCGCCCTTTGGATTTAACTGCGCAGCGTGTTGTTGCTCCGCGATTTTCTTCTGATTTGGGTGTGTTCTTGGACTCTTCGCTCCTTAATTTCACGTTCACCTTAAGTATAAAGGTATCGTCTTTCATTTTGCTTCGTTTCGAGCGCGGTGAGTGCCTATTTTGTTGTATTTCATCTTATTTACGTTTGGCCGAGCTGGCCAAGCTCGCTACTGGGCGCTGCCATTAAAGATGGCGACTTCCGGTAGGGATAGTGATAGCCCTAATCTCTCTTCCTTTTCTGATGCCCTAGATGGGGGTGTTGCCACGCAAGCGTCCGCTCGTGGCGTTGCCAATTTGCCTTCTCCAGCTACGTCACATCTCCCGGCTTCCGCTATCGATGATGACGCAATGGACATCACTGGAAATGCAGCCTCTTCTAGCACTGCCAAGCCCAACGTGTCATTACCTTCGTTTTCTTCTGTTGCAGCCTCCAAAGTCTCTCGTCCAGCATCCAAGAATAATTATGTTGGCGCTGAAAAGCTGAAATCTTTCATTTCCCAAGCTGGCAATAATATCGTGCTTAATATCCCAGCCAGCTCTCCAGCTGGCACAGCTTTTACTGAGAATCTTGCAAAAGGCGTTCATTTCGAAGCCCTTCCGGACACTCCTTTGCGAGTATATGCAGATGCCATTGCACAGCGGTTCCCATCTGAATCTATTCCGCAAATGTATCGTAGAGGACGACTTGTAGTTGTTTATCTGGCCACGGCTGAAATGGCGAAATCTCTCCTAACATCTGGTCTCACCATTGGTGATAGACATCTTTCTGCAGAACCAGTTGGCCAAAGACCCATTAACGTTTCTTTCTACCCGGTCCCGTTGGAGGTGACAGATCTCATGCTGTATGCTGTCTTATCTTCGGTTGGTCGGGTAGTTGGAGGCATACAAACGCATCTTGCTGCCCAAAACGACCCATTACGTGATCCACGACATGCGTCGATCCAAGGTGCTCGCCGTGTTGCGAGGGTCATATTTCCATCACAAGAAGCAATCGAACGGCTTCCAACACACTTCACTGTTTGGTGCGAAGATCAGGTCAGGCAAATAAACTTCCTGACGGAATTCCATTGTAGTCAATGTCATCAGGTTGGTCACTACTATAAGCAGTGTCCAGTTGCTCCACCAAAGTCTGTTTCGCCCGTCTATCAAGATCCGACGCCTTCTCATCAAGATCCTAGTAGCGCTCCGTTACCGACGGTGGTTCCTGCGAACAACCTACCTTCGGTAGCAACCTCTACGCCAATTGTTGTCCCACCTTCTCTCTCCGAGGAACACTACCCAGTTTTACAATCTTCAGCATCTTTTCGTGTTCCTGCGGACCTTACAGCAGTTGCTGAGTCCGTTGCGACTGACCAGTCTGATACCGAGACCTCGACCGCTGATGACACAGCCTATCAAAGCGTCAGCGACCAAGCGATGAGTGATGGGACGGAGGGCTATCTCCGGACCCGTTCTGACAAAAGGGATGCCAAACCTCCTCGCGGCTCTACGAAACGACGGCGACAATCTGGCCACTCTACTCACACCTCTCCGACTAAGCCTGCTGGATCACCTGCTTCGGGTCCCCCTGTCAAGTCTTCCAAGCCAGTTATCTACCTCCTGCCTCTTGAGGAATTTTCCGCACGCCTACACATGAATGTGTTTCCGGACACTCCTCTCCCTTATAACGAATTGCACGACTTTGCTTGTGCCAAGACTCTTCTTCCTAATTTACCCACCTATGTCAACCGATTTGAAGGTCGCTACCCAGCAGTTGAGAATCAACTGGCACAACTGTTAACTCTTTACAATACTATCAAGAGTCCATCTGCCGAGGATGCTGCCACTCAGAAGTGCATCCAACGGCGGTACAACAATTTCCGTTCCCATTTGGAAAAGATTGTCACTGCCACTAGAGACATGGCACTTTCACTGTGACTTCCTTGAATTGTCGCGGGTTCGCGACACCAGTGTTGAACTCCCTCGTTTATGAGGACATTTCTGCCGCTGGTGGAGATGTTCTCCTTCTCCAGGAAACTCACTGCTCTGCTGACACTCCCACTCACCTATGGAGACGCTGGCCGTACACCTTTTACCACTCGTATCGCCTCTCGCGGTATGGTGGTATAGCTGTAGGTGTGCGCCAGCGGTTTTTGACTCAGCTGACTTCTATTTCTGTGACAAATTTACACCTTGATTTTCTTCAGTGTTTTACCTTTTGTGTGCATAATGTTACTTTTCATATCTTTAATGTATATATTCCCACTGATGAAATATATGTTGCTCATCTTTTCAGTAATATTCGTGCAGCGATTCCTCCCGGGGATTATTTCGTTCTTGGGGGGGATTTTAACTGCACGCTGCAGCCTTCTCTTGACAGAAATTCGTCTTTTGGCGAATACCGCATGAATTTAGTTTCACAGCTGACTCAGCTCCTTGATGATTTTCATCTTGTCGATTCCTTCAGACGGCTAAATCCTGATTCCATTTCCTTTACGTGGTGTAATCCGCCGACGTTCGGTTCTACTGCTGCGCGGTTGGACCGAATATATGTTTCTGCTTCCTTACTCCCTGCTATCACTGCTGCTCGACATTCACCTACTGTTTCTTCCGACCATTCTGCCGTTTCACTATCAATTTGCGTCTCTCCTGCACCTTCATCTACGCGTCGTCATTGGACGTTTGATGACACTCTCTTGCAAGACCGTTCCTTTTGTGAGGAAGTTGAGAAGTTCCTTTCTGATCGTAAGCTGCTGCTCACAACGACCCCAAGCGCCTTGCGTTTGTGGCTTGATGTCAAACGGGATCTTCTCTTGCTCGTTCGTCAACTCTCCACCACTCGCTCGATGGAGGTGAGTAACCTACGAGGACTCCTCTCCGCGACGCCAATGTCTGACCCGCACTACGCCTCCGTCCGTGATGAACTTCATGCCTGCCTCAAACCGTTTGCTCAGCAAGCAGTCCGTCGTCTTCGGCTCCTACGTATTTCACCATCGACGCATTCTTTCGAAGTCCTTTCGAAGATGGAATCCATGCGACGCACGTCATCTTCCATCAGACATCTCCGATTGCCTGATGGCACTGTTACTGGCAATACAACTCTCATCTGCTCTCATGTCCGTCACTTCTTTCAGGAGAAGTTCCGAGCGGTTGCGCAGGGTTCTTCTTTTTCTTCCTCCTCTTTTCTTTCTTCTCTCCCTCAGGTCCCGTCTTCTCTCTGCGCCCCTCTCATTGCTGATTTTTCTTTGCCTGAATTGAGAGAGGCTTTTGCCTCCCTCAATCTTCACTCTTCCCCGGGACCTGATGGCCTCCCACTCTCGTTCTATCGGGCCTTTCTTCCGTCACTCCTGCCTTTTCTCTCTGCCGCTTATTCGTGTGCTCTTTCTTCTCCTGCGCTTCCGCCGGAATTTACAGTTGCACATGTCATCCTCCTGCCGAAGAAGGGTGACCTTCTGGACTTGTCGAATTGGCGCCCCATCTCTATTCTCAACCTGGACTACAAATTCTTCACTAAACTCCTTTCTCGCCGCCTAAATTCTGTTCTTCCGTTCCTCATATCCCCCGACCAGACATATACCGTGCCTGGTCGTTCTATTTCTAACAATATCTCCTTTCTTCATAACCTTTCCTTTCTTGCACTAAAACATTCCGAACCCTTAGCTTTGTTTAATCTTGACCAGAAATCCGCTTTTGATAACGTCTCTCACGCTTACCTTTCTGCCGTATTAACTCACTATGGTTTTCCTCCCGCTTTTGTTTCTCTCATCCTTAGCCTCTACCGGGGCGCCCATTTGCACGTTCGAACGGCCACATTTTTGACGGCCCCGATTCCTTTTCGATCTGGCATCAGACAAGGTTGTCCATTATCAGGACAACTCTTTGCTCTCGCCTTTGAGCCCTTTTTGATTGCAAGTCGGGCGTCTCTCTTACCTGCGGTGGGACCGATTGTCTCTAGTACTCGGCATCACCGTTTTCTTGTCTCTGCTTACGCAGATGATGTTACCTTTTGTCTTCGCCGCGATGACCAATTTGATACTCTTCTTGCCACTTATGAACAGTATGCTGCTCTCTCTGGTGCTGCCCTGAATATTCAGAAAAGTGCTGGACTGTGGTGTGGTTCTTGGAGAGGCCGCACTGACTCGCCGTGGGGAGCAGTGTGGTCCTCCTCGACCCAAAAATTTCTTGGAGCTCATTTTGGACACTCCTTTACCACAAGCAACGTCACTTGGCAAGCTCTTCGCCCACGACTTCATCGCACGGCTGGTTTTTGGCGATTTACGTTTTCCTTTTCCTCTTACTTTCAACGTGCTCAAATTGTTCATCGATATCTTCTCTCACAATGCTTCTATCCTTGGGATTCCTGTGTGTTTAAATCGCATCATTTCTCTGCCATCAATAGTATTTTCACTTCAGTGATATGGTCATCTAGACATTGGATTTCTGCTGCAACGCTTTCTCTGCCAACATCATTTGGTGGTCTTCACTTCCCGGATGTCAGAACATATTATCGAGCTCACCGAATCGTCTCTTTCATTCGTCTTCTCCTTTCGCCCTCCCCTGCACTTTCTTCTACCCTGAATACTCTTATTTCTCTTCATGATCCATCCTTCACTTTCCTCCTTTTTCTTCGGATGGATTCATCTCCTTCTACTTCTAAACGCCTCCCACCACTTCTTATCGACGCCATAGCGGTATTTCATTCTCTCCCGCTACTCCGCGCTCCTCCCTCTACCACCCTGGACCTGCTTGCAGAACCTCTTTTCTTTTCCACTCTGATTCATCCACCCGATCAACCATACTTTCTTTTCCCCTCTTGGTTCCGCTCAGGAATTCTCACTGTCGAAGCTTTATTAACTTCCGATTTGACCTGGAAACCCCTCTCTTCTCTTTTCCCTGACCCTTCTTCCACCTTGGAAGAGGAGTATGACCTTCTTCGCTCCGCTCTCCGTACCCTCTTCCCACTTCTGGTTTCTGACACAGGCCTTATTTCTGTCTCTGGACCGAGCCTCTCTCTTCCTTTCTTCCTTCCCTTTCGGGATTCTGTTGCTCCCATTTCTTCTTTTTCCACTGCCTCTATCTATGCGATCCTTCGTGCGCCCCTCACTTCTCCGCATGGTCTTCCTGATGCTTCTCCTTCTCTTCTGCTGCCTATCTGGTCTGCCTCTTTCTCTCCCCTTTCTATACCGTTAGAGCGAAACATCCACTGGCGGTTTCTTCACCGCCGCCTTCCTGTTCCTTCTTCTCTCTTTCACATGTCTATTTCGTCTACTTCTCTCTGCTGCTTTTGTGGTGTTGAAGGTGATGTTCCTCATGTCTACTGTCACTGTCCCGTTCTCCTTCCACTTCTCAATACTGCCTTTCGTCTTGTAGGCACCATTTGCTCCAGAGACATCCCTTTTCAAGCGTACGAGTGGCTATTGCTTACCAAACATCCCCCGGCTATTTTGCCGGATGCCTGTGCCTATCTCTTCGTACTTGTGAAACATGTCGTTTTTCTTTATCATCAATCTCTCCGCTCTCCTGCTACCACACCTAGTATCCTCTCTGCTGGCGCGGCCTTACGGTCGATTTTTAGGAATCGCATCGTGTCTCGACTACGCCTGGAGAACTTCACTGCTTCCACCCCTCAATCTCAAGCCTCTTTCCGGTCTACCTGGGCGCAGGGGACCGGTTGGTTCGAAATCACTGGATCTTCCATTCATCTTTCTTTCTGATTTTTTGTTTTTTTCCAGCTTCGAAGATCTGAATGCATCAGTTGAGATTTTGTGTTCTCTCTTCCTGGTGCTTCGTCACAGCGTCTACTAAGTGTTTGTCATATAACTGCTTATGATTTGTATTGTAGGGGTTTTCTGCAATTTTTGTGTATTTCGTGTGCATGTACCGTGTTGTATTTGTTTCTTCGTTGCACCTGTCCTTAATACTTATTCTTCACTCATGTGTCTGCTTTTGCTGCCTGTACCTTCATTGAGTTGCGCACCGTGTATTTGTTCTCTAGGAGCAATACGAGAGGTATTGCCCTGCGATACTTTGTTCTTTCTGTTTTTTCTTGCTGCATTGTGTTGTATCTTTTAATTTATACCTTATTTCTGTCTTGCATTTTCACATTCTTTGACGTCATGTATTTTTTGCTCGTCCCATGTCGTTGTTTTTTGGACCGATGCAATACTGCACGGCTTGCTGTTTGTATTTTGTGTATCCTTGTGTTTCACTTGGGGAGTTTGCCCAAGTTTCCACTATGTTCTGTAATACTTATCATGTTTTTGTCACATATCGTGTGGCTTCCTGGATTGTGGGAACTTCTGTACCTTTATCGTAGTATATGCTTTTGTTGTGTTTTACATGTTCCCTTCTTTTTGTGCACTGCGTTGTACAGCCATGTTCTTGTAAATATATTTACCTGTTGTTTTGTACTCTGCTTTCACTCTGCACGTCATCACATGCTTTATTAATTAATCATTACTTTTGCTTGTGCATCATCTTCCTCAAGCATATATTGTTCCTTATTAACGATTTTAACATTTTGTCATCCTTAGTTGACTGCCGTATCACATTCACCTGTAATATTTCATCAGTATCGCTCATTGTTTTGTTGTTTGTTTTGCCATATGTGGTACGCCTGTATTCCCTATGTTTTTGCCAATAAAGTATATTTTGAAATAACTGCAATAATATATATATATAGCCAGTGCCGTTAATGTCCAACAGATGGAGACGTCTCAGTAGCTGAGCCCATCTTACGGATTTATGATGTCAGAAGCTGACTTAAAAATACACATAGCACCGCGGATTGTTGGCCACCGTCGGGTAAAATTACCGCGCTCGGCTAGATATCGAGAGTTCCGTGATTCAATTCCACAGCGGCGGCTGAAAACAATTTTTCGGTTGCTGTGTGTTTCTGGAACGTGGAAAGAGCGATGTATTTATTGATTTACATATGAACTATAAAACTTGTGCTACAATAATCATTTCTAGATCTGCGTAATTTTTTTAACCTCACGTATTAATAACTTACGAATATAATTACAAATTACAGATTCGTTTCAATAACTAGTTTTTAAAGGCATATTGTTGACACTTTTTCCGGAAAGCAATGTGAAAATGAAACAGAAATTTCAAGATTTATCGTAATCAGTTCAAACGCAAAGAACTGTCGGTAAAATATTTCAACGGCATTCATGGAATATTTGCAAGCTGATTATAAAATTTAAGAGAAAGTCAACACAATCAATAATTTTTGAAAACTGGTCAAACTTTTTCAACGTCTTTACGTAAATGAATAGTATTCTGAGAAGAAATTTAAAAATTAAATGGCAATTTCGAGGCGTGTCATAACCAATGATTTTTGAAGAGCTGTCTGCAAAGTATCTCAACGACCTTGATGAAATACGGTAGATGCTCTCTGACTGTATAAAATTTGAAAAATATGATCATATGTAGAGGATTTTTAGGAAGGGAGTGTCTGACCCCAGGTCTTAAACAACCCTTAGAAATAGGAAGCCAGGAGATTTGGGCTAGAGTGCCCGATAGGAAAGTGACACGGAAGTGAAGTAGAAAGGGGGAGGAAGACGCCCTTATTTATTACCGGGGGGCCACTACCCGCGGTCAGACGGCTTAACGTACCCATCCGACGCACGGCGGATATTTAGTGGATCGAGCGTTCGTACCTGCCTGGGATCGAACCTGAGGTCCTTTCCGTGGCAGTTACGAACGTTGCCCACTAGGCCACCCGCTGCCCTAAAATTTGAAAAAGAGTCACACTGTAAAATAAATAAGTAGTACGAATTCATGGAATATTACTGAAAATAACGTGAAGCAAAGTTGCCGGTAATTCTCCGTTTAACGAAATTTCCGTTTGAAAAAGTGTTCATTTACAAAAACAGAAATTTTATTAATTAATGTGGAAGAAATGTTCCTCTCATACGTGGAAAATGCGTCAAAATAATTAACACAACAATCTGAAAAAAAACAAAAAAAACTGTCGGTCTACTTTCCGATGCTTTTAACAGTCCGATACGTTTGACTTGCTTGTTCTGGGTGGTGTAACGGATAGCATACTCGAAAGGTAATCGGGTGATGCGGGTTCGATTCCCGCCTCAGGGCGGTGGACATTTTCAAGTTTTCTGATGTGATTGATATTACGTGTGGAATAGTAAATACAGTTAATTCTGATTGCTGTGTTAATTATTATGGAAATTTCATTATTTTCCGTTGTCACTAATTCCGTTTTTTCTTTCAAAAATTTCAGTGTCAGATTTTCCCGTTTTTCACACAGAAATTTCCTGAGTTCGTAGAAACTTTTATCTTGATTTTTCCAGTCCCTACACAGAAAAAAAAATTCTTTGCCACGTCCTTTTGCATTCTAATACTTCCACCCCTTTCCTAACCTACGAAGTGAAGGAATCCTTAAACTTGGCACGAGGAGGAATATGGGATTGTGCCGGCGATGCATTGCATGCGAGGAAGGTGCTGCTGACTGAGCTAGCAAGCACTAGAGTCCCGCGATGATGAAATGATTTTCGCCATGGATGTGGGTTAATTAGTCATTTTAATTTCTGCAGTAACTTATTATTTTTCTGAATCGGTTTGCAATAATTTTATTTTTCTGTAGGGGGATTTATCGCAAGTTGTATATATTTTTACATCATGAGTTTTGAAAGCAACAGAATGTTTTGGTACTCCAGTTTTCTTACACTGACAATGACTTTTAATTATTATTAATAATATAAGCACCCAGATCCGCCTGTATCTCTGGAACGCTTGACGTCACAGCAACGTCTGCATTGTGCGCCATCACTTATTGATAAACTCGTGTGTGCTCTCGCGATTTCAAAATGATTGCCTGCTATATAGTAGTACGCGATCACTTTTAGATGTCAAGCTGATCGCGTACTAATTAAAAAACATTGGAATACTAATGACTCGAGTTTTGTTTTTCCGATCTACAAAATTCGAATTGAATTCTTAATAACACAGCAAGTTGAGTTTGCACGCGATGACATTGAGATGTCAAGGTGATCGAGTGCTGATTTAAAAACATTGGATTATCAATGACTCGAGTTCTATTTATCCGATCTATAAAATTCGAATTAAAATCTTAATATCACGGCAAGATGCGTTTGTATATTAATTTAATTTAGCACAATTCGAATATTAATTTGTACTCTTTAATTATCTTTTTACTATTTTAATTTAACTAACTTTCCGAGTTCAGTGCTGATTAACGTGGAAAGAGCGATGATTTCTGTTTGGTGTTCCTGATCCACGTCTATTGTTTGAATTAATTACCCATGCGCATCCTAGTTATTTGTTCAGTTGCTGCTTTCCATCTTTGGTGGATCCCCAGCAATGTACGAGGCTCAATGAAGCAACCTGCCATGCAATTTGGCAGTTAATCATGTGTGAGTCTGGAGATTTCGAGGCCGTAGTGGTGAAGTGGTAGCATGTTCGGCGCGTAACTCCAAGACCTAGGTTCGATTCCCGGTGGCGGCCGATGAGACTTTTCCTGAGGCTCACTTATTAATGTGGAAAGAGCGATGATTTCTGATTGGTGTATTAAACATTTTGCAAAATATCGATCTATCCAAAAACGCTCTAACCTACAATAAAAACTGAAATCTTGAGATGTCAAAGTGAGCAAGATTGCATCTAAAAGCAGATGTCGCCCCAGTAGCACATTGTAGAGAATCTACATAGTTCCGGTTTGTAGTACCAGATGTCGCATTATTTTGTAGAAAAAGGATCGGTATGAAGTTTCAAACTAACCGTTGAATAGGACAGTCTAAAACAAGCTGTGGAGGGAATGAAAAGTTTGCCGGAGAAAAAGTAATTTAACGCGAAAAATCAAAGTAAAAAATATTAAGGTAGGCTTACACGAAAACAACTTTCCGAGTTTAGTGCTGATTATATTACACATTTTGCAAAATATCGATCTATCTAAACTCTCTAATCTACAAATGTTAAACAACAACAAATATTTTACACAGAATGTTATTTATCTCGAGGTATTTTGAAAAACGGAAGTAAATAGCATAAAAAATGTTTTCTAATATGAATAAGTTCTTACTATTTAAGTTTCCACTATATTTTCTTACACAAATCCGGCGTCTATTTGATTTGTTTTCAATCTGCTTCAATTAAAAATTTCACTGCGTCATAGGACGGGCAACATTCCCTATGTCATCATCATTGTCAACCATTATCAATCCACTGCTGTACGAAGGTCTCCCCAAGTTTCTTCCACAACGGTCTGTCTCGTGCCAGTCTCCTCCATGTTACTCCCGCATACTTTCGAATTTCATCAACCCATCTCACATGTGGTCTTCTTCTGGGTCTTTTCCTGCCCCTTGAAATCCAGTCTAAAATTTTGGCTGTCCATCGATGGTCTGTCCTTCTAGCAATTTATCCCCTTTACACAATGAGTGGCCACTTTATTGTGACCACCTGACAGTTTTAAGCAAATGAGCTATGGCTACACGCTGTGCTCGCCAGAGGGCGAGGCTAGTATAAAAAGGGGAAAACTTAGTGCTTGCGACAGTAGTAGAAGTGATTTTTCGGTGACGAGATGGGTAAAAAATGCCATTTGACGGACTTTTAACGTGGGATGATTGTAGGAGCTCGGAGCCATGGAGCGAGTATCACCGAAACCGCCGCATTCGTGAAATGTTCCAGAGCAGCTGTCGTTAAAGTGTTTAAAGACTGGACTGTCAGCCCAAACACTAGGTCTCTACGTGCAACGCGTGGTCGTCATCGACTAGTGACTGCTCGGGCGGAACGGAGAGTGTCCAGACTGGTAACAGACAACAGAAGGGCAACAGTGCAGCACATTACAGATAATCTTAATCAAGGATCCCATCAAATGATCTCTGCACGCACTGTTCGCCGTACACTGCATCGGATGGGATATGGCAGCCGAAGGCCTGTTCGAACACCTTTGCTGTCTGCAGTTAACAAGAGAAAACGTCTCCAGTTCGCACAGGAGCACTAGGATTGGACAGTCGATAATTGTAAACAAATTATGCGGTCCGATGAATCACGTTTTCAGTTGCACCATGCCGATGGCCGAGTGAGAATTTGGCTGAAACAGCACGAAAGCATGGACCCCAAATTCATTTGCTACAACCATTCAAGCTGGTGGAGGCAACGTTATGGATTGGAGAAAGTTTTCCTGGCATGCTTTGGGCCCTTTAATTCGTGTGTGACTGGCACATCATATCTAAACATCGTTGCGGAGCAAGTGCATCCTGTCATGTGGATGGTTTATCCCAATGGCGATGGCTACTTTCAACAAGATAATGCGTCCTGCCATAGTGCTCGTATTGTACACGATTGGTTTGAGGAACACGCCGGTGAGTTTACTTTGCTTAGATGGCCCCCACAATCTCCAGATCTCACCCCCAATGAGAATTTGTGGGATGAAGTTGAACGAGCCATCAGACAGCTGTATCAACCCTGCAATCTCACACTCCTGGAAAGTGCTATTCATCAAGCATGGTCTCAGATTCCACAAACCACCTATCAGCATCTCGTGGATTCCATGCCACGAAGAATCGACGCAGTATTAAAGGCAAAAGGTGGCCCAACGAAGTACTGAAGGGGTGGTCATAATAAAGTGGCCACTCAGTTTATTAATATTTATTTAAAGCTTAAAAACAACCGTCCTAGGACGGGCTATGCGCTAGTGTTTAAGAAAAGGTGAAGTTGTACTACTTCACAGCATTATTTCACAAAACGCCTAAATATAAAATTTACTCTTGTTAACTATAATAGCTTTGGTCTCTTGTGGATCCTCATACTCATACATGGACGTCATACAATCTCCCCGAACAACATTTCAAGTACCCGGTTTCTCACAGTAACACAATATACAATAGCAGGTGGAACAATTGTACTGTAAAAACATTTCTGAAATTCACGAGCTACTTTTCCGTGATTCCTTTCGTTAATTAACAAAGTATATTTCTGATACAACTTTTTCCGTGAAATGAATGAAAAAATTACGAATTTTACGGATATTTCGCACGCCAGAAAAATTCTGAATTTCCAGAAACCTTTCGACTATTCCTTTCGTATACAAGGTTTGTCCGGAAATTAATGAGACCACTTTTCCTGGGCCAATCAGAAGGGCCGGAGGGCGGAGTCTCCGGGCATCACGGGTGTCGGGGTATGATAGATAAACGATCGATGTCTCGTCAGTTGGCTCTGAGCTTTTGCAGATCGCTTGCGAAGTGGACAGCCTATGTGAGCGTCGCGTAACGGTCAGAATGCAGAAGAGTGTCGAACAGCGATACGCGGTAAAGTTTTGCGTTAAACTTGAAAAATCCACGACTGAAACGCTTGATATAATACAGAAAGCCTACGTGAGGGATGCTTTATCGAAATCACAAGTGTTTCGGTGGCACAAAACGTTCACAGAGGGAAGAGAGCGAGCGTCGATGATGAGTCACGCCCAGGGCGCCCTTCAACGTCTCACACTTTGGACAATGTGGAAAAGGTGAAAGCGGTTTTGGACTCTGACCGACGTCTGAGTGTTAGATTGGTAGAAGAGCACGTGGGACTCGCGAAATCCATTGTGCATGCAATCATCACGCAAGAATTGCAGATGCGGAAAGTTTGCGCCAAATTGTTTCCTACGGTTTTGACCGATGAACTGAGGAACAACCGTGTGTCGATTTCTCGTGAGCTTGTGGACCGTATGAGGAGTCAACCTGGTTTTTTGGAGAAAGTGATAACAGGTGATGGAACGTGGGTCTTTGAGTACGATCCGGAGACGAAAATACAGAGCTCAGAGTGGCACACTCCCGAGTCTCCTCCACCAAAGAAGGCTCGAATGTGCAAATCAAAGATGAAATCGATGCTCATTGTCTTCTTTGACTGTAAAGGTGTTGTCCATAAGGAGTTTGTACCACCCGGACAAACGGTCAACGCTGTATTTTACGTGGAAGTGTTTCAACGGCTGAAGAACAGAGTTGCGCGCATCCGCCTGGAGATCACCAACACTTGGGTTCTTCACCACGATAATGCGCCGAGCCATGCGTCGCTCAGAGTGAGAGAGTTTTTGGCGAAACACAACGTGGCAACGTTGCCCCAACCTTCCTACAGCCCGGATTTGGCCCCGGCTGACTTCTTTTTGTTTCCCCGGCTCAAATCGAGCCTGAAAAGACACCATTTTGGGACTGTTACAAATGTGCAAACTGCCGAGACGAGAGCTTGGAAAGCGATCCCTGTTCCCGACTTCCAGGCAAGCTACGCGGCGTGGCAGAACCGCTGGTAGCGGTGTATTGTTGTTCAATGATGTTATTTCGAGGAATTTTAATGTTATGTAAGTATAACTTTAATTAAACGTCTGTTATTGAATGAGTCTCATTACTTTCCGGACAGACCTTGTATTAACGGAAAAACTCCGTTCTCACTTTTTCCGTATCCGTATGACGAAAACTTTCCGGTAATAGGAGAGATTCACAGCGATAATGGTGGTTTGATTAACTGTTAAATTTCAGTAGTCTGTCGAGGTATTTGATTTTGAAGTTCTGTAGCGAGATCGAATATTGTGGATAGTATATAGCATGTATTTTGGTTACTGTGGTACAGGATATTTCTTCTCTTTTTCCCCATTTTGTACACCAGATTGTGCTACCGTAAGAAACCGGGTACTTAATTTATTGTACACGTGATTGTACGATGTCTAAGTATCAGTCTGTGGAGCCCATAAGACAAAAGCTATGTAGCTATCAAGAGTAAATTTTATATTTAGAAGTTTTGTGAAAGGATATTATGACGCAGTAGTGTAAGCGATGGCTTATGATCTTTCGTCCGAAAGGGGTCCGGGTTTCAATCCCTGTGAGGCATGAATGTTGTGTTTGTCTTATGGCACTGGCTCTCTCCCTTCTCTGGAACCAGCGGCCCTAAATTAGGGATGGGCGACTGCTTATAGCCCATTGAATTGATCACAGTGGTCGTTAAACATCCAATCCCCCAAGAAAACTTCTATAAAACAGTACATTGTACCATTTTTTAAAAAGATGCATGAAAGTTATTAAGAGTTGAAAAAAAAAAAAAGATTTAGAGTTCCAAAGCATTCTGCTTCTTCGAAAACTCACGATGAAAAAAATACGTAGTTTTTAATAATACCACCTACGGAAAAAATAAAATTATTACCAACGTATTAAAAATATAAGCTCCGATAGAAAATAAAATAACTAAATCCCTCGCACTGATGAAAAAAAAAATCATCATCGCCCAATTAGTTTTACCTTGAACGTGAATCTGATTCCTGTGACTTCCTGGCTCAGTGGTTAAGACGCGCGGCTTCAACCCAAACGGGCTGGGTTTGATCCCGGAGCAAAAAGATTCTCTCGCGTAAGGACTGAAATATTCAGCATGTTAGATTTCGAGAAGTTTTTGTCTACATACGGAAAAATTGCAAACGAACTTTTCTGAAATAAACGGAATTACTGACTACGGAAAATCTGTTAAAATACGGAATTTATAAAAAACGGAAATTCCGTTAAAAGACGGACAACTTTGCTTTGCTGCATGTTGCTTTCAGAAATTTACTTACAGTGTAGGAAGGGGAGGAGGAAGAGTACATCCGCTGCTACGATAACCTTAACATCATTCGATGTGTTATCCACAATATCCGTTCTCGATACAGAACCTAAACATCAGGTTCGCCAACACACCATTGAAATTTGATAGTTAATCAAAACTCAAGCATTCCTGCGAACTGTTCTTATTACCGGTAATTTTTGGTCATATGGGTAGGGAAAAAGCGAAAACGGAATTTTCCCGTTATTGTACGAACCAAATCACGAAAAGGTTCCCCAAAAGTTTGGGATTTTCCTATAACACCTCATAAAAACGGAAATTTTCCGTTATTAACAGGAGAAAAATGAACACAAGCATTCAATTCACGTATGAGGAATCCGTGAAATCCAGGTTTTGCCGTCATTTCGCGAAAAAGTTTGAATTTACAATCATCATCATCATCATCATTGTCAACCATTATCAATCCACTGCTGGACGAAGGTCTCCCCAAGTTTCCTCCACAACGGTCTATCTTGTGCCAGTCTCCTCCATGTCACCCCTGCATACTTTCGAATTTCATCCACCCATCTCCCATGTGGTCTTCTTCTGGGTCTTTTCCTGTCCCTTGGAATCCAATCTAAAATTTCGGCTGTCCATCGATGATCTGTCCTTCTGGCAGTATGTTCAGCCCATTGCCATTTCAGGGATTTAACTCTGAACATGATGTCTTCCACTCTTGTCATTTTTCGGATCCACGAGTTCCTCTTCTTATCTCTCCTGGTTACACCAAGTATGCACCTCTCCATGCTGCTTTGAGTTGTCTGCAGCCTTTGTATGTCTCTTTTAGTTAAGGTCCACGTCTCTGCACCATACGTAAGCACTGGAAGGATGCATTGATCAAACACTTTTCTTTTAAGACATAATGGCATATTGCTCTTGAAAATTATGCTGTTTCTTCCAAAAGCTCTCCAGGCAAGTTTTGTACGCCGATTAATTTCTTCATCAATGTGACCCTCACTTGATATCTGCTGTCCAAGATAAACGTACGTGTCTGTTATCTCCAGCTTTTCTCCATCAATCGATAAATCTTCATTTCTTGTAAAAGCATTGAACATCACTTTTGTCTTTTGAAAGTTCATTTTTAATCCCACTTCTTTTCTCTTGTCAGCAAGTTCCTGGATCATACTCTGCAGCTCTGGTGGGGTAGTTGCAAAAATGACTACGTCATCAGCAAAACGAAGGTGGGTTAGATAATCTCCATTAATCTTTATCCCCTTGTTTTCCCAGCTCAGGAATGAAAGGTCAGGTGATGCGTAACATCATAGCCTCTCCTTGACAAATGTCAACCCCGCCTTCTCGTGGTGCATCCTGTTTCCACTAAAGGGGCTCTGACGACCGCCAATAGCGGTATAACTATACCATCGGGATTAGAGGAAATTTTATCCCACACTCACCAACCCGCTTGGCCAGCGTGGTGAGTTATGGCCAAACCCCTCCAAAATGATTCCACAACTTAAATCTTGGCCCTCAGTCTCCGGCAGCTGGAATGTACCTGGCCAAGGCAGCGGCCAGTGCGACATGAAGGCAGAGGGTGCTAAGAATCCCCGGAGGACCGGACTAGGCTGCCATCTGATGCTGACCTTGGCTACGTACAATGGACGCTCCCTATCTTCTGATTCAAGGCTTCTTGAATTGGAAGAGGAACTACAAAGGATCAAGTGGGACATCTTGGGGCTAAGTGAGGTAAGGAGAAAAGGAGAAGATCTCATCGAACTGGAAAGTGGACATCTCTTCTACTATCGTGGGACAGATACTGGCAGAACTAGTGGTGTTGGATTTATAGTAAACAAGAAACTGAAGGATAAAGTTGTAGAAGTTGAAAGTTCCTCTGACAGAGCTGCACGACTTGTTATCCAACTCTCGAAAAGATACCAGGCTCAGATTATTCAAACTTATGCACCCACCACAAGTCATCCTGAAGAAGAAATTGAAGAATTTTATGAGGAAATTTGTCATCTAAATAATAAAGGTAAGCAGCACTTGAAAATAATTATGGGAGATTTCAATGCAAAAATAGGGCAACGGCAACAGAATGAAACTTCAGTAGGTAAATTCAGTCACGGCAACAGAAACCAGCGTGGAAATACTCTCGTTGAGTTTGCAGAGGCAGAAGGGTTTTTCATCTTGAACTCCTTCTTCAAGAAAAAGCCACACAGGAAATGGACATGGAGACATCCAAATGGGACGACAAGTGAAATTGATTTTATTATGTGTAACAAAAAATTCGTCATAGAAGACTGCAGTGTGCTAAACAAGTTCAACACAGGTAGTGACCATAGATTGGTGAGATGTAAGATGCACCTCAACACTAAACTTGAACGTGGCAAGCTCATAAGACAAACAAAATGTATTGACATAACCAACCTTAAAAAACACCATAATACCTTCAAGTTGGAACTGAAGAACAGGTTCTCTGCTTTAGAAGGCCTAACATCAGAAGAAGTGGACATCTCTGAAGTTAACAGAAAAGTAACCAAAGCTCTTATGGAAACAGCAACAAAATTAGCTGGGTCTAAGAACAAGTTGAATGTAAATAAATTATCAGGAAAAACGAAAATGTTGATGCAAAAAAGAAGAGAGATGAGGACAACTAAAGAAGATGTGACTTCCAAAGTGGAATATATAGAGCTATGCAAGACAGTAAGAAAAAGTATCACTGAAGACGTAAGAAAATTCAACTGTGAACTAGTGAGGAAAGCAATTGAAAACAACCAAAGCCTAAAGATAGCAAAGGGACATCTCAGTAAGGGAAGAAAACAGATTATGGCACTGAGAAAAGAAGATGGTTCTGTAACAAGAAATAGAGGCGAAATTTTGACAAGAGTGAAAGATTTCTACTCCAAATTATATGAAAGGGATGATACATGCACTCCAGACATCATGAAAGATACCAGTACCAGAGTTCCTCTAGTCCTTCCAGCAGAAGTTGCACATGCAATCAAGAACATGAAGCGGGGAAAAGCTCCAGGAGAAGATGGAATTACTGTAGACATCATACAAGAAGCAAGTGGAGAAATCGAAACAGTACTCGCCCAAATTTTCACTCGATGCCTTAATGAAGGAAAGATTCCTGAGGATTGGAACACCGCTACAATAATCCTGCTACATAAGAAAAGTGACATTGAGGATCTCGGAAACTACAGACCTATCAGCCTCCTATCAGTAGTTTATAAAATCTTCACTAAAGTTCTTTCACACCGCTTGAAGGTAACACTGGACATGGCTCAACTGAGAGAACAAGCTGGATTTAGGAGTGGCTACAGCACAATAGATCATATCCACGTGCTAAGAGAACTAATTGAAAGAGCGAGGGAATATGAACTTCCATTGGGCATGGCTTTTATCGATTATGAAAAAGCCTTTGATTCGGTGAAACCATCAGCAGTTACAATGGCTCTGAAAACCTGCGGTATTGAAGATGCATACATTAATATTATTAATAACATCTATGAAAATGCAAGTGCAAAGACTAGGCTGTTTGAAAATACAACACACGTAAAAATTGGAAAGGGAGTGAGACAAGGTGACACCATATCTCCGAAGCTCTTTAATGAATTTACAATATGCTCCGTTAATTCATGAAAAAGTTTGTATTTACAATCATCATCATCATCATCATTGTCAACCATTATCAATCCACTGCTGGACGAAGGTCTCCCCAAGTTTCCTCCACAACGGTCTGTCTTGTACCAGTCTCCTCCATGTCAACCCTGCATACTTTTGAATTTCATCCACCCATCTCCCATGTGGTCTTCTTCTGGGTCTTTTCCTGTCCCTTGGAATCCAATCTAAAATTTCGGCTGTCCATCGATGATCTGTCTTTCTGGCAGTATGTCCAGCCCATTGCCATTTCAGGGATTTAACTCTGATCATGATGTCTTCCACTCTTGTCATTTTTCGGATCCACGAGTTCCTCTTCTTATCTCTCCTGGTTACACCAAGTATGCACCTCTCCATGCTGCTTTGAGTTGTCTGCAGCCTTTGTATGTCTCTTTTAGTTAAGGTCCACGTCTCTGCACCATACGTAAGCACTGGAAGGATGCATTGATCAAACACTTTTCTTTTAAGACATAATGGCATATTGCTCTTGAAAATTATGCTGTTTCTTCCAAAAGCTCTCCAGGCAAGTTTTGTACGCCGATTAATTTCTTCATCAATGTGATCCTCACTTGATATCTGCTGTCCAAGATAAACGTACGTGTCTGTTATCTCCAGCTTTTCTCCATCAATCGATAAATCTTCATTTCTTGTAAAAGCATTGAACATCACTTTTGTCTTCTGAAAGTTCATTTTTAATCCCACTTCTTTACTCTTGTCAGCAAGTTCCTGGATCATACTCTGCAGCTCTGATGGGGTAGTTGCAAAAATGACTACGTCATCAGCAAAACGAAGGTGGGTTAGATAATCTCCATTAATCTTTATCCCCTTGTTTTCCCAGCTCAGCGACTGAAAAACACCCTCCAATGTGGCATTAAAAAGCTTCGGAGATATGGTGTCACCTTGTCTCACTCCCTTTCCAATTTTTACGTGTGTTGTATTTTCAAACAGCCTAATCTTTGCACTTGCATTTTCATAGATGTTATTAATAATATTAATGTATGCATCTTCAATACCGCAGGTTTTCAGAGCCATTGTAACTGCTGATGGTTTCACCGAATCAAAGGCTTTTTCATAATCGATAAAAGCCACGCACAATGGAAGTTCATATTCCCTCGCTCTTTCAATTAGTTTTCTCAGCACGTGGATATGATCTATTGTGCTGTAGCCACTCCTGAATCCAGCTTGTTCTCTCGGTTGAGCCATGTCCAGTGTTACCTTCAAGCGGTGTGAAAGAACTTTAGTGAAGATTTTATAAACTACTGATAGGAGGCTGATAGGTCTGTAGTTTCCGAGATCCTCAATGTCACCTTTCTTATGTAGCAGGATCATTGTAGCGGTGTTCCAATCCTCAGGAATCTTTCCTTCATTAAGGCATCGAGTGAAAATTTGGGCGAGTACTGTTTCGATTTCTCCACTTGCTTCTTGTATGATGTCTACAGTAATTCCATCTTCTCCTGGAGCTTTTCCCCGCTTCATGTTCTTGATTGCATGTGCAACTTCTGCTAGAAGGACTGGAGGAACTCTGGTACTGGTATCTTTCATGATGTCTGGAGTGCATGTATCATCCCTTTCATATAATTTGGAGTAGAAATCTTTCACTCTTGTCAAAATTTCGCCTCTATTTCTTGTTACAGAACCATCTTCTTTTCTCAGTGCCATAATCTGTTTTCTTCCCTTACTGAGATGTCCCTTTGCTATCTTTAGGCTTTGGTTGTTTTCAATTGCTTTCCTTACTAGTTCACAGTTGAATTTCCTTACGTCTTCAGTGATACTTTTTCTTACTGTCTTGCATAGCTCTATATATTCCACTTTGGAAGTCACATCTTCTTTAGTTGTCCTCATCTCTCTTCTTTTTTGCATCAACATTTTGGTTTTTCCTGATAATTTGTTCACATGCAACTTGTTCTTAGACCCAGCTAATTTTGTTGCTGTTTACATAAGAGCTTTGGTTACTTTTCTGTTAACTTCAGAGATGTCCACTTCTTCCGATGTTAGGCCTTCTAAAGCAGAGAACCTGTTCTTCAGTTCTAACTTGAAGGTATTATGGTGTTTTTTAAGGTTGGTTATGTCAATAGATTTTGTTTGTCTTATGAGCTTGCCACGTTCAAGTTTAGTGTTGAGGTGCATCTTACATCTCACCAATCTATGGTCACTACCTGTGTTGAACTTGTTTAGCACACTGCAGTCTTCTATGACGAATTTTTTGTTACACATAATAAAATCAATTTCACTTGTCGTCCCATTTGGATGTCTCCATGTCCACTTCCTGTGTGGCTTTTTCTTGAAGAAGGAGTTCAAGATGAAAAACCCTTCTGCCTCTGCAAACTCAACGAGAGTATTTCCACGCTGGTTTCTGTTGCCATGACCGAATTTACCTACTGAAGTTTCATTCTGTTGCCGTTGCCCTATTTTTGCATTGAAATCTCCCATAATTATTTTCAAGTGCTGCTTACCTTTATTATTTAGATGACAAATTTCCTGATAAAATTCTTCAATTTCTTCTTCAGGATGACTTGTGGTGGGTGCATAAGTTTGAATAATCTGAGCCTGGTATCTTTTCGAGAGTTGGATAACAAGTCGTGCAGCTCTGTCAGAGGAACTTTCAACTTCTACAACTTTATCCTTCAGTTTCTTGTTTATTTTAAATCCAACACCACTAGTTCTGCCAGTATCTGTCCCACGATAGTAGAAGAGATGTCCACTTTTCAGTTCGATGAGATCTTCTCCTTTTCTCCTTACCTCACTTAGCCCCACGATGTCCCACTTGATCCTTTGTAGTTCCTCTTCCAATTCAAGAAGCCTTGAATCAGAAGATAGGGAGCGTCCATTGTAAGTAGCCAAGGTCAGCATCAGATGGCAGCCTAGTCCGGTCCTCCGGGGATTCTTAGCACCCTCTGCCTTCATGTCGCACTGGCCGCTGCCTTGGCCAGGTACATTCCAGCTGCCGGAGACTGAGGGCCAAGATTTAAGTTGTGGAATCATTTTGGAGGGGTTTGGCCATAACTCACCACGCTGGCCAAGCGGGTTGGTGAGTGTGGGATAGAATTTCCTCTAATCCCGATGGTATAGTTATACCGCTATGGGCGGTCGTCAGAGCCCCTTTAGTGGGAACAGGATGCACCACGAGAAGGCGGGGTTGACATTTGTCAAGGAGAGGCTGTCTCCGTTAATTCATGAAAAAGTTTGAATTTACAATATGCTCCGTTAATTCATGAAAAAGTTTGAATTTACAATATGCTTTGTTAATTCACGAAAGGGTTTGAATTTACAATATGCTTCGTCATTTCACGAAAAAGTTTGAATTTACAATATGCTCCGTTATTCACGAAAAAGTTTGAATTTACAATATGCTCCGCTATTTCACAAAAAAGTTTGAAATTATAGTAAGCTCCGTCATTTCACGAAAAGATTTGAATTTGCAATATGCTCCGCCATTTCACAAAAAGGTTTGAATTTACAGTATGCTCCGTCATTTCACGAAAAGATTTGAATTTACAATATGCGCCGTTAATTCACGATAGGAATCAAAGAAAATTGCTCTTGAATTTCGGGAAGTTTTTCACAGTATACAAACAATAATTCTTGAATACTGACAAAACAAAACTTTAAAGTTCTTGATAAACAAACAAAAAAAAAAAAAAACTGAAATGTGCAGTTCGAAAGTCGTGTCAAATTATTGAACAGTTATAAGGAAAGCTTTCACGCGAATAAGATATTTACAAGATTAAGAAGAACAACGCTTACGCGCAATTATTTTATTTTTCTTATCGATCAAGCCGAGCAAAAACACAAGTGTTCAGAAACTGCTGGCCGCCAGTTGGCAGTGAGGGGTCACTGCTGGCTGAAATCTGCCAATCACGGTACGGTAGCGATCCGTTGGTGGGAGCGCCATCATTTGGCAGCCGTTGATGACCTTGCAGCACCACCGTGAATTACGGGCCTCCAAGCAAGCGCCACGAGTTACCCGTAGCTGGCAACTGAAGCAACTCCAACACGAGGTGGAAGCAGTGGGATTCCGAACGCGCAGAAGCAACACCTGCGCAGTCTCTGGTGGTACCAGTTAGTTGAAGACGACGCCATCGCCATCGCCATCGTGCTATTTTAGTGGATGTTAAGAAAGAAAAAAGCGATATGTAGAGAAACGAATTAATTTCCTAATGAAATGCCGCGTCGACGAAGATTATACTGCCTGAGGAAAGTTATATAAATAATTAATGAACTGTAAGAAATAGTCAATTCTTCACAAATGTTTATAGAAACTTATTTCGTAACAAATCCTGCACTAACACACGACGAATCGAGAATACAAACAGCCATGAAACACACCCACTCCATTGCCATGAATAACAGGAAATATTTCTGAAAACTTAGTAAATGTACTATATAATCTTTCGTTAACATGCACTAAAACGCTTCAAACAAAAGTCCCGAAAAGACATTAAAATTAGTTATGTTGGAAAAAAATAACAATTATACGCGTATAAAATGGGTATTTTCATTACGAAACGATCAAGTATTTGGAAAAAAAAAAAAAAAAAAAAGCAACGCTATGTGAATATAATGCATTCATCCGTAGGATGAATACGCAAGATTGGACGAATTCGCTGCTAAAAATAACCAGAAGTAAAATAAGATATCTTTCCTATTTAGAACAAAAAAAAAAAAAAAAAACCTTTGAAAAAAAGATACAACGTTAAAAATGTAACAGAATGTGACATGAACGGGTAAATATATTAATTAAACAATCGCCTTTCAAGACCACAAAGACAGCACAAAACATTTTTAAGTTGGTACACTCGCTGAAAGTGAGTGAAGTTTCCTTAAGGTAAATGCAAAAAATCGTTACGTTCAAAAAATAAATTTATGAATTATATGAAACCGACATTTCTGAAAAATAACTCGCAATATTGCAAAATTAACATGAGAGCCCTTAGTTTCACATCTCTTAAGAAAGAGACTCGCCTTCAAACAGCGGATCGTACGTGGCAAACTAATGTAGTTGGGAGAGAGCATGCTTCGCAAACAAGTTGTTGTGAGTTCGATGCTACCCTCATCTACCAAGCGTTTTACCGGACCTTTTGGGGAAATTGGGAAATTGGCGGACAAGATCCGGCAAGCCATCAGTTACGTCACGTGATTGCCGGCTGACACTGCATGTGATGGATAATTGATGGCCCTGTTCTGTCATGTGACAACTAATGGGGGTGCCAACTGTTGGCCTGCTGTTGGCGCGAACTGCTGTCCCATGTATTGGCCGCAGGGACATTTTATTGATGTTTGGGCAGCGACAACATCTGGGCCACCGCTGATACTGCCTGCTTGAGTGATGGCCCAGCAAGACTGTTTTTGCCGGGCGATTTCGCTGTGCTTTGCCCCTGCTTTTGAAGAAGTCATTGTCGACTTTCGTGTTTAGCCAATACCAGCTACCTCAAGAACAGAGCTCCACTTCTCCACTGGAGAAGCATCATGACAACATTTACGTGCCGTTCGTCCTGAAGAAGCTAGTGGAGAATTTGCAATCGGAAATCTATCTGCTGACGGCAAAGTCCCTTCTGAAAAATTATTTTTGCATCCTAGTTCTGGGCAATGGCAGCAACTTACCAATGGCATCATCAGAGATCTTTTTCAGGTCTTTGGATGGAAAAAATGTACCGCCGGATGGCGAAAATTTTGAGTTTTCGTTTGATCACATTTCAGCATTCATTGGCAAGAACAGGAAACTCTTTTAATATCGCCTATGCTCTAAGTAACCCTTAGAGTACACTGTTGTTAAAGGCGGGAAGCTTATGACGACCTCCCCCATGATACGCAGAACGGTATCAATCCGCGTTACAGTGCACTCCTGCAGCTTCCTTTCTATAAAGAAATTACACTCATACTGACTCCCCACCCACTCACACATCACACAAGCAGTGCGGATTCTGAATAAAAGTGTGCTGGGGGTCTGAAGTTCGCCCCCCTGCTTGTTTAAGTAACCTTCCCCTCGAACTGCCCCGACTGTCAATTTATTGTCTCTCTGTTGTGAACGTTGGGAGAGGTCCACCATCCCTTCCCCCTCTCTAAGTAATTTCCCAGATGGACAAAAGCAGCCGAATGTACGAGACTCTTGATAGATTAAATCCTCATATCGTAAAAAACATTCTGACTTTTGGAAAATTTGTCTGAGAGAGCAATTTTGTCCGATGAACTACTGCTGGGCAAACAGAAATTGATTCTGAGCAATAATTTTGTTGCTTTTTTCTCTGAACGCTAGGGACTATTTTTCGTAATAAAATGTGGTACGGGTGGCAAAACCCTTGCCAACATAAAGCCCAGTGGATTCATACTTAAGTGAGCAGGATCGATTGCTGAAGGAGAACTTTGCTACTTGGATGAACACTCTGTTTTGAATACCAACAAAAGATTCTTACTCCTTCACAACTCAGAAACCACTGTCATTGGGATAGGCTCTCAGTTCGCCAGATACCAACAAAAGATTCTTACTCCTTCACAATTCAGAAACAACGGCCATTGGGATAGGCTCTCAGTTCGCCAGGCTGAGGGTATAAGTCAGCTGGGAAAGCAGTCAAAGCCCTAATTAAGAGCAGATGTGGAAATAAAATGATCTTATTCACTGACGTAGCAAATTATTAGGAACACCTATTTAATAACGTGGGTGCGGCCGTTACCCTACACTAAAACATCCCCATTTTTTGTATATATATACACGGTCATATCAGAACAACATGACCACCACCGGAATCACAGTGTGCCCACCCAGGCGCGTCACAGTGTACGCGCAACAAGGTCGACCACACGAAGATATAAGTGGCCGGCCAGGACAAATGAGCCATAGTGCATTACGTGAGCACAATGTGTAGAGGTAGTGATTTGACTGATGTTCAAAAACGAATAATCATCGGTTATCGCGCCAAGAATGGAAGCATCTCAGAAACAGCAGACTTCGTGGACTGTCCGCAAGGTGCTGTAGTAAGGATGTACCAAGAATTGACCGCTGGCGCGCCGAGTGCCTACCCATGTCATAACTGTGAAGCCCCAATGGCCATCGATCCCAGAGGAGAACGTCGCTACCGTCGACTGGTAAAGGGCAATCGACGCGCAACAACGCAGCAATTGACCACGCAAATGAACTCTGGAGCACCCAGGTACGTGTCCGCGATAACAGTAGAGCGAACACTGTTACGCATGGGTCTCCGGAATCGACGCTACGTCAAAGCGCCCATGTTAACCCAGGCCCATCGGAAACGACGCCTGCAGTTCGCATGGAACTACCGTCATTGGACAGTGGAAGAGTGGGAAAAGGTTGTCTTCTCCGACGAATCAAGGTTTCAACACCACAGAAGTGACTGGCGGATATGACGTCAGACACACGAGAACCTACACCCGGACACGTTTGTCAGTCAAGTACAGGCCAGCGGTCGCAGTGTGCATGTCTGGGGGATGTTTTCCTGTTATGATCTGGGACTGCTGGTGCCACTGGATGGGTCCCTAAATGCCAATAGCTACCTGTCCGTCCTCGCTGACCACATGCATCCCTTCATGTTGGACGTTTACCCTAGTGGTGATGGTGTCTACCAACAAGACAATGCGCCCTGCCACGTCGCTAAGGGGGTGCGTGACTGGTTCCAAGAAGACGACAGCAATGTCTACGTTCTCCCTTTCCCGGCGAAATCGCCCGACCTGAATCCCATAGAGCAATTGGGGGACTATTTGGGAGAAGATGTTCGACGTGCCGACCTACAATCACGTCATTTCCAGGACCTCCGTGCTCTGCTGCAGTCCGAATAGGCACGAGTGCCTCAAGCAACCTTCCAGGGCCTCATTACGTCCATGCCACGCCGTCTAGCCGCTGTCATCCGGGCCAAGGGTGGTTATTCCCATTATTAGGTAGGTGGTCATATTATTCTGATACGACTGTGTGCGTGCGTACGTGTGTGTGTGTATTGAAATAAGTTTTTCTCAGTAATGTCCTTTTCATTTTTTGGCATTTAAAGATTAAAGATTTTGACGGGCTTATTCCTGCTTGGGGTATTTTTTTTTTTCGGGAGGCTTTCACTCATGAATCAAATCGATGGACCCCCCCCCCACACACACACACCTTAGCAGGGACGTCGCCGCCCACCTTGATTAGGGTGTGCGACGGATGGGCGAGTATTGCTTTTGCATAGGCAAGTTTGATAGAAACTTTATTTACGGAACACTGAAGGAAATAATTTGTAATACTTTTTACTGCCGGCTACAAAGGAATGCGTGCACACTCCCACACCTTCCCGGACACACCCATCTGGATCTGACTACTCTTACGTCACTGGTAAACCAACAAGATAACATGACAATGCCTAGTGCGTTACTGGTGTAAGATATAAGTGTTAGTAGATTATCATCTTCAACTTTTCTCTTGATATCAATGCATTTTTTAAATTGCTTTTCAAAATTTAGCATTTTTGTTTATGAAAATAATACTGTACTTGAACAATTTCTTCAAAGAAAAGGCTCTTTTTGTTTACCTGAATTAAATTTTATCGTCGTCACAAGCAGAAACAATACATCCCCCTTTCTTAACTCCCTTCCTTCAAGCCAGAGACCTTGCCTTGCACACCTCTCCTCCAAAGCAGTTGTCAGCCGCGTCATGCTCCCCCGGGACGGGCTCAAGAGCACTACTATAACTTGAAACTACACTTTCCGTGTTGGATTCCCCTATTTAGAAGAAACAACAGAGCAATTAGTAAACCCTTCCCACAGTGAATTCCTATCCACCCTCCTCATTCGTCCCTGTGTGACCATAAGAACATAATAAAAAAGTTTAAAATAACACTTTGGAAGAGTGAAGAACAATTTGAATTTTCATGGCCCCACGTATGCTGTTTTGATAAATTTTCTACGGAGAAGTAAGTAACGCACTTCCTGGGGAAAATGCGTAGGGTTACACTGCGAAACACAAAAGACTCCTTATTCCTTGGCAACGTGCAGATTATGTTTTAAAGTTAAAGAAATTGAAAATGGCATACTTGAGCTGGGTGACCGGCAGAGTGAACAAGAAAGATGCCCCCTCTCGCATCCCCTTGGCGACGTCACTGCACCTTAGAGAATTCCTTTCTATGCCACTGAGTTTACTGCATTCTTAAATGCAAGAGCAGCTGCCGTGATCCTGTTCAAACAACGTACTAAATTTGCTACTAAAATTATGTATTCAAAAATTTCCATTCAAAAGGATGTGCTTTCACGAATTAAATACTTAACTTGGCAAAGTTAACAAAATTGCGCAATCCTTTTAATGCTTCTCATTTCAGTTTAAGGGTAAATTGTTACAAGTTACAGCACAGATTAGGTATGATTTCTTATAAAATAAAGCGAAAATTCGAAATGAAAAAAGATAGTGAATTTGTTTTGACGTGTCTTGAACTTTTTTACATTACTGTTCACTTGGCGAAAGAATTGGAGACATCTAAAACAATGTAGTATTCAGGGACGGATTCAGAGTGGAGGCGCGGGGGGGGGGGGTCGTCCTCCCCTTAGGACCAAGAAAAAGCTTCGATTTTTTAGGTTTTAATAAAAAATTGAATATTTTTTCGTGAAAGTATTACTTAAATAATATTACTTTCTTTAATTAATTGGGAGAATTTATTATAGACGTACTAAGAACATTTTTTCATTTTGAGGAAAAATATCGGAAAGGTCCCCGGTTATTCCCGACACTTACGCCCCCCCCCCCGCTTACGAAAATCCTGGATTCACTCCTGGTAGTATTCATATGCAGACAGAGATGGCTTTCCCAATAGGCCGGCTAGGCCCTGGCCTAGAACGGCAAATTTTAGGGGCAGCAAATTTTAATGGTAGAAAAAATAATAATTTTTTTAAAACCCATAAAAATAATGGAAGAAAAAATTTAAATAAAAGTGGAAACTAGCATTTACTCCGAAAACTGCGGTATACAAGATTTTGTTTCGGAATTCCCCTAAACCCCTTCCTCTTCGACTTGAGAAACTATAGACAAATATATATTTATCTATTTGACTATGCTTAAGGGCTGAAATGAATACAAACGGGTGGTGGAGGGAACGAGTAGGGTGTTACCTTTCTTTTTTGGAGCCCGATGAAATTTTTCAGGCTTAGACAAAGGAAGACTGCTTTATGCTTTGGAGGGAGACATTTGCAGGATGTTCACGCAAAACTATCCATAATAGAAATGAATACAATGGTTAATGTTTCGATTCATAGCAGCACAATTCAGCCCTTGCCCTGCCCGCTATCATTGTATTCTCAGGATGAATACAATGGTAGGGGCCAGGGCAAGGGCTGAAAATGCCCTGCTATGTATCAAAATATTAAAAATTAAAAAACAAAAAAAGAGAAAGAAAGAAGACACTCTTCCACCGAAGCAACTGATTAATTAAAAATCTTTAATCAATTTAGGAATTGACAGCGGAAGGCAAAAGTAAAGAACTTTTCTCAACGATAGACGAAATTTCATTATTAATTATTATAAGAAAAATTCTAGTTTGTAGTTTCACCGCATTTAAGCTTTAAATTATTATTTTTATTTGTGCTTTTCTTTGGGTAGGCCACATTCCCCCTAATATTTCGTTTTGCTCCTGGATGGGATCCGAAAGAGTTACATGAAATTGCCGCCATCAAATACTTTAATTTAAAGGGGAGTAGGGGCGGCAAATTTGCTTAGACCCAGGGGCAGCAAAGTCCTAAATCCGTCTTTGTATGCAAATAGCATTTAACTTTCTGAGTACTATAATAATGAATAGAAAACTTCTTAAATCTAAGATGAGATAGCTCTTCTTTTACACGAGAGCCTTACTTTGATGTCTGTTGGTGTGTACTCGTAATAAAAATAAATAAATAAAAGGAAATAGTACATTGGTACAAATACCCAGGTTTATGAGTTAGTAGACTTAATGTTACATAGATGGCGCTGCATGTCCTTATATGGGGAATAAGGGAAACAACTGCGTGGTCAGTCGCCGAACGTCCAAGAAACAAAAAAGTCGGTTAGGCTGGGAAATTAATCTGATAAGTGCAGGTCATTAAGCGACTTAAAGAAGGCAGTGACTTTTCTGACCTGTCTGGCAGTTTGTAAAGGAAACGAAAGGGAGAAGAAAATGAAAGGTCGTCTCTAGATGCCATTCCTAAAGAGCAATTTACTAACATTCACTTTACGTTTGTAACCTAAATATCAAGTTGGAAGTAAACCTCAGATCACTTTTCCCCTTTAAAGTTACGTGTCCCGTAAAGGAACGTAGAATGTTTTTTGATCCGACAGATCTCTTCTAATGCTATGGACAGGGAGTACATTGGAAGAAAATTCGGCCTGTCTTGCTACAAAGTGAAAAAGGAACTTTTTGCCTTGGCAAAAACAAACGTTCTGTTAGTTCACATATTTATGATAACTCATAATTCATAAGAAGTAATTAAAAAAGTGCTGTGAGAGAATTTCACATTTTATTTTACTGAAATTTCTGGGGATGTATGGTGCAGGTACATAGTTTGAGAATATGGTGATACAAAATTTAAATATAAATAGATAAAGGCTAAAATTTAGCTAAAATTGTCATTAATGCTCAATCTAATACTAAACACAGTCGAATAGATCGGGCACGCATAATACGAAGTTCCCAGGAACGTAGCAAGATTTTCTTATCTAGGAGGTGAGCCTTCGAATAATGCTCCTTTGAGTTCAAAAGTTCCTTAATTGCACTCAAATAGAAAGTAAGCAGTTCTTACAGGGGCGGATTGGCCCACCGGGACACCGGGACATTTCCCGGTGGACGGCTCGAGAAATGGCCCATTTTCTAGTATTCCATTTGTCCGTATTTTTTGGAACCAACGAATAATTATTTCGGTACTTATGAACAATAATTCTTAACTTCATGTAAGCATTATATCTGTGCGAAAAGCTATTTCCTTAAAAGGAAAAAGAAGTGAAGCTAACTACTATTAGACGCAGGTCGTTGAACGTGGAGCCCAGGATCATTGGTAGGCTCTACCCTCCTTTTGTGAGCTTGAAGGAAACACTGGTACCCATTAGAGATGAGTTTGGGCTCAATTTTAGGAGCCCGGGCCCGGCCCGCTTTTTTTGATTACATGTGTTTGCTGAGCCCGGGCCCGGATTCTTGGAAACTTTTGCTTATCAAAGCTTGCATTTATGCATTATACACTGGCCAAAGATATGGCCCAAGCAAGAATTAGTTTAAAAATCATTAGTTTAAAAAGTTTAGTTCAGTTAATCCACTTCACAATATTATTATGTTTTTAGAAATACTACGCATGCCAAATGTTCTAAAATGTGGATTTGAAAATAAATAAATAATCAACGTGTCCTTCGACCGTATCAGGGGAATCAGTAATTTTGGTAAAAGCTGAAGAAAAGAAAATCGTTCAGAAACAAAAAATTCCATTCGTTATTTCTTTTTGATTTCTAAATTTACTTTTATTTTGAATAAATAACTTGCTGAATGGTTCCAGTTATAGGCAAACTTTAATAACTAAAAACGCACACAAGTTAAAATATATTTACATGGTTAAAATGACATGTGTACTTTCGTGCTCGCTACGAGCACATCATCAGATGAAAGACCAAGTTGGAGAGCATTTGTCATTTTCATGTAGGACTTCCGTCCACAGGGAGTAGAGTTTAGGTCCCAGCCACCTACAGCGAGATCGCCTTTTGGGCAGGACACAGAAACGGAAGGAATGAGAGCAAGTCTAGCGACTTTTGACAGAACAGTTTGTAGTGAGATTAGAGTACAGTAGATGGCGCCACCGCACAAGTACGATATTGCACATAGATGGGTGAGAGAATTTCAGGGAGGATATAGGAAAGGATACCCATTTAACCAGTGGGTCCAGTCACTTTACGTGCTCGTCCGATGTTCAGCGATTGTTAGTAAATCACACCATCTCTGAAAGATCAGCCCAGGCTAAAATCTGGGAACCCAGCATCGATAATCTGAAACACTAACCACTAAGCCATCCGCGGCTACCAAGTTGGAGTTCCAGAAACACATTTATATATGGGTGCCGTTGCCAAACGTTCTCAATGAGGAAAGAAATTCAAGAACGTTCACTTGCTTTAAGGTAATATGAGCAAATAGAGGCCTATAGAGTTCTATTAATGATGAGTAGAGTCTGCGATGTAAGAGGTAGAAACAGGAATCGAGGACAGTAAAGTTTTCCAGGCCTGGGAAATATGGCTGAGTACTTCATCATTGCAACAAGTGTCCACTCGATGCAAAATGTGCAGACTCTCTGTAAAGAGCACTGTTTCCCTCGTTGTAGAGGTACATAGAATGAAGACATCTGTCCAAGATGGGTAATGTGTACCAGCTAAAGAAAGCCTGGCTAAAGCAGTCGATGACGAACCATTTTTTTACACTATATTGGTGTTCCTTAATTCTTGTTTGCAGTCTCCGTAGGGTTGAGCCGATATATATATAAGGTCCTTGTCTTGAGGATCGACAGATTTCATAGTAATGGAATAGATGCCACATTTGTCAAACAATTCAAAATGGTCTCGATCATTTTTAATCAGAGAATAAATGTTCGATGTTTTTAACCCAAAACCGACACCGTGTAACTGGAACCATTCAGCAAGTTTTTTTTTTTTTTTTGATTGTAGGTTTAACGACCACCGTGAGCAATTCAATGAGCTATAAGCAGTCGCCCGTCTCTAATTTAGGGTCATTGGTTCCAGGGAAGGGAGAGAGCCAGTGCCTTATTTATAACCGGGATGCCAATAACCGGGATCCGACGGCTTAGCGTGCACATCCGATGCACGGTGTTTGGACTACGCCGACAGAGGGCGCAGCGAAGGAGGCCAACGGCAGACGTGAGAAAATTGTGGACATGTGAAGACGCGTGGGAGCTGATATGGGAGAGGCCGCAATGTGAAAACTGATGTTATGACGCTAAAGAAAAACGACGAAATATTCAGTGTGTGAGTGTGTGTGTAATTCATCTAATTCATATAAAATGATGTGCAATAAATTAGTCTCATCAAGTATACCTTGGATGTGCAACTGTTTTTGGAATATGTGAATTTATTATGTATCCGATCCTGTAAACAGAAGCAAAGATGTTGGATGCCAGGAGCCCTAGCACAGACTCACGGAAAAGGTAAGAAGTGAAATATAAATACCTCTAATTATCGAAATTGAATTGAAACGCGAAAAGTAACAACACACGTCGAATATTTACTGGTTCGAGTGTTTGTACTTGCCTGGGATCGATCATGAGATTTTCCCGTAGCAGTCACGAACGTTGACCACTAGGCCATCAGCGGTCCAATCCGGACAGAGATTCTCAAGCAGAAATTTATACACACAACCCCAACAGCGCTCCAACGTCCCCTACCTTTCCATCCGCACTCTCATTTTTGCGCTTTCCAACCGTAGGTTGAAGAGGCGTATATGCTCCAGCTTTGTCCGTTCGTCTGTCTGTCTGTCTGTCCGCACGATAACTAGCGTAAGAATGGTTCGATTTCGATGAATTTTTCATATATATTAGGGGACAACTTGGGGACGCACCCTATTGAAAATGGGCGAAATTGGATCAAAGGTCCGGATATAGGAGCGGGATCCATTCCATCGCCCTTATGCGTCATAACTTACGTAAAAATGCTTCGATTGCGAAAACACTTTATTATGTTGTTCTGAAGGTATACCGAACTAGTTCTATTAAATATCATCGAAATGGGGCCAAAGTTCAGAGCACAGGAGCGAGATTTATTGCACAGCCATTTTCCTCATAACTTGACTAAGGTACACTGAACCAATTCTGTTTAATATAATCGAAATTGAGTCAAAGATCAGTGCACAGCAGCGAGATTTTTTCCACAACCATTATCCTCATAACTTGAGTAATAACTTGCGGAAAAATGCTTCGATTGCGACGAAATGCAATACGTTGTTCCGTAACGACTTTGGAAGCAGTTCCGCCAAGAATGTTTTTGTCAGCAATTGCGTGAGATTCATTAGCCATTATTTTCGCACGATAACTTCCGTGAAAATTGCCCAATTTAAATGGAATTTTTAATAATAAACGGCGTGTGGTAGCTCTTGATAATTGAAATAGGTAACACGGGCACAAAGAGATTTAGTTTTGATATATGTGATCCTCAAATGTTATACCATAGTTTAGTCCCCTCAAAACCAGGGCATTTTCCTATGATTTTTGGTATGTTGGAAAGCGTATTATAATTAATGCTTTGCATGATTTTGCTAACTTGTTGAGAAAGGCACCGGTTAAATGCAGGGAAAAGAAGGAGGGGATGAAAGTTTAGAAGAAGAAGTTCATTTTATTAATGCCTAAACAGATCGTTCATGATTTTTAGGCTCTCTCTCGCCTCAGCACTGAAACGCGCGCGCGCCTGCGCACACGCACACAGAGATAGGCGCACAAGCGTGTTTAATCATCATCATCATCATTGTCAACCATTATCAATCCACTGCTGGACGAAGGTCTCCCCAAGTTTCCTCCACAACGGTCTGTCTTGTGCCAGTCTCCTCCATGTCACCCCTGCATACTTTCGAATTTCATCCACCCATCTCCCATGTGGTCTTCTTCTGGGTCTTTTCCTGTCCCTTGGAATCCAATCTAAAATTTCGGCTGTCCATCGATGATCTGTCCTTCTGGCAGTAGTCCAGCCCATTGCCATTTCAGGGATTTAACTCTGATCATGATGTCTTCCACTCTTGTCATTTTTCGGATCCACGAGTTCCTCTTCTTATCTCTCCTGGTTACACCAAGCATGCACCTCTCCATGGTGCTTTGAGTTGTCTGCAGCCTTTGTATGTCTCTTTTAGTTAAGGTCCACGTCTCTGCACCATACGTAAGCACTGGAAGGATGCATTGATCAAACACTTTTCTTTTAAGACATAATGGCATATTGCTCTTGAAAATTATGCTGTTTCTTCCAAAAGCTCTCCAGGCAAGTTTTGTACGCCGATTAATTTCTTCATGAATGTGACCCTCACTTGATATCTGCTGTCCAAGATAAACGTACGTGTCTGTTATCTCCAGCTTTTCTCCATCAATCGATAAATCTTCATTTCTTGTAAAAGCATTGAACATCACTTTTGTCTTCTGAAAGTTCATTTTTAATCCCACTTCTTTACTCTTGTCAGCAAGTTCCTGGATCATACTCTGTAGCTCTGATGGGGTAGTTGCAAAAATGACTACGTCATCAGCAAAACGAAGGTGGGTTAGATAATCTCCATTAATCTTTATCCCTTTGTTTTCCCAGTTCAGTGATTGAAAGACATTTTCCAATGTGGCATTAAAGAGCTTCGGAGATATGGTGTCTCCTTGTCTCACTCCCTTTCCAATTTTTATGTGTGTTGTATTTTCAAACAGGCGAATCTTTGCACTTGCATTTTCATAGATGTTATTAATAATATTAATGTATGCATCTTCAATACCGCAGGTTTTCAGAGCCATTGTAACTGCTGATGGTTTCACCGAATCAAAGGCTTTTTCATAATCGATAAAAGCCATGCACAATGGAAGTTCATATTCCCTCGCTCTTTCAATTAGTTTCGAAAGCGAAGTGAGAAACGAAGCAGTAGAGGCGTGATGGCGGTGGAGTGATGACAAAATCCCTATGACCGGAGTTTGGTTCAAAAATTTCTTGAACTAGAATTAGCCAAGAATTAGAATTTTCAAAGTTTCTAATACTTATTCGTGCTAATTCTAGTTCTTCTATGTCAAAGCAAAGATACCCGCCGTAAGACGCTTCGTTAACTATTTTCTGTGCACGTGGCTGTTTAAAAAGAGTATTTAACACGCTTTACGAGGGCATACTGAAAAGTTTTCGGCCTAACCCACTTCCTGTAATTGTAGCATTATTTTGTCACTGCAGCTCGAAAGAGTGTTCTTTTGTATTGTAAAGTGCCAATTTTCAGACTAAGAGCTCTTTTTTTTTTTTTTTACAGGTGTTTGACGTCCTGAACTGAATCATGTCAATGCAAAGTGTTGAATTTTCGAATGTGGAACTCCGGGCTGTCATGAAATTTCTGTTACTGCAGAAGAAAGCTGCAAAGGAAATCTATGAGTGTATGATGCAAACATTAAGTGATAGGTGCCCTTCATATTCCGCTGTGAAGCAATGGGGGTGCCAACTTTCAGCGTGGAGATTTTGAGATCGAAAATGCAGAGGCCTTCAACAGTGACAACACCCTAAATTGTTGATCGTGTTGATGACGTGATTTCGTCATATCGGCGAATCTCGGCTACTGGAGATATCCAGGGAACGTGTTAGGTTCATAATTCATGATTACTTCGATATGCAGAAGATATCAGCGAAGTGGTTGCTCAAATGTTTAAAGGCCGATGAGAAACGAAAACCAGTGGACACTTCCAAATCAGTTCGCAGCATTTTTGAGCAAGCAATCTGGTGATCATTTTTTGCAGGGACTTGTCATTGTTGATGAAACATGGTTACGTCACTACGATCCAGAGACGAAACAACGGTCCCTGCAGTGGCGGCACTCGGGTTCTCCACTGCCAAAAAAATTCAGAGGTCTGCAGGAAAGGTCATGGCAATGGTTTTTTGTGATTCGGAAGGCGTTTTACTGACTATCTCCGAAGGGCCAAACAATACATGCTGAATACTATTCCAGCTTCCTGTGCCTATTAAAAGAAACGTTGAAGGAAAAAAGGGGAGGAAAACTGAGGAAAGGTGTTCTCTTTTTGCAGGACAATGCGCCGGCTCATAAGGCCGGCAAGGCAATGGATGTTTTTGAGGGATCTAGGGTTTAAGTGCATAGACCATCCACCCTACTCACCAGACCTTGCTCCATCACACTATGTCCTGTTCCCAAACCTCAAAAAAAAATATGAAAGGGAAGCGTTTTTCGAATGATTCAGAGGTGACATCAGCAGCGGAGCAGTATTTGAGTGATCAGATTTCAGAATTTTTTTGGAAAGTTGTTAAAGAATCTCCATAAACGCTGTGCAAAGTATGTTGAACTTTGGGGTGAATATGTGGAACAGTCTGTAAGTTTCATGGCTCTAGCCCATTTCCTGATTGGTGAGGCCGCGAACTCACCAGCATCCCTTCGTAAAAACATTTGTTCCTTTTTAATGTATGGGCGGTTGGATGTCAAAGAGATGTCGGTTCATGGAGGGCATTTTCAATGCGTTAATATTCAGAAAAATCCGTTGCAGGATTACAAAGGGCGAAAAGCGAGAGTGGTGGTTTAAAAAGATTCGGTTGTCTATATATGGTAAATTTGCGTTCATCAGGTTCGAACCAGCGGGTGTGCTAAGTACTCTTGTGGGTTAGAAAGTATTTATAAATTTCGTAGGAAATGATGTTTTTTTCTTTTTACGTGCTGAAGAGCGCGTTATTTTTATGGACACTGGAAAACGGAAATCCACGTTACTAAACCTTTATTTTTAACAGCACGAAAAAATTCTTACTAAATAACTAAAGCTGAAAGGTTTGAGACAATAACATGATTTTAAGAACCAAATATTTAAACATTTTATGGTTGTGGTGTTTTTAGCACGTCTTTTGTAAAAGAGATTGTTCTTATGATACCGGTTTGTTCGTCCATCTATAAACATCTTATCTCTGCAACTATTAGTCCGATTTGAAAAATTATTCTTGCATTGGAAAGCTTGAAATGTGAGAATAACAATCCTTGCATCCCGTTTTTTTATTTTTTTAGATTTTTACGATGCACAGTTTTCCCGCTAAAGGGTGTAAAATGCAGATGACATTGAATTCAAAACACATTTTATTCCATATATTTGCTTCTAAATATCCGATTAAAAAATTCTTTATCTATCGATTCCATTTATATCGAAGACTATTTCTGGTGCAGTCAGTTTTACAAGTTACGCATAGATTTTCCTCTAGGGGCGTAAAAATAAATTGCGTTTTTCCCGAGTACTCTGCTTCTAAAACTCTGCTTTGAAAAATTCTTCCTGTATAGGATACAGCTCATGATGGGAAATGTTTTGCATATAATTTCTAATTTTTGGTAAAGAATGGTTTGGCCACCAGGAGACGTAAGTGTTAATATCTTCTTCTGATGTATTTGCAGAAAAATCTGAGCTTCTGAGAACTTGATTGAAAAAAGCTTTCGTGGACCGATACCACTCACCTCCGAAAACCTTTTAATATTTCCTTCTGAAAATAATGCATACTTTTCCCGCCAGGTTCGAAGATGCATATCTCATTTTTGTCAATATCTCTGCTTCTAAGAGTCCGATTTGAAAAATTCTATTTTTGGTTCCCGTGTAAAATGTCTCTCATATAACTTGAATTTTTCTTAACGCACAAGTCTGCCACCAGAGGGCGTGAGATCAAATTTCCGTTTACAGCAATATCTGCGGGACTAAACACCCGATTGAAATCTTCTTTTTCGGTCAGATGCTACCAACTATGCAAACTCTGTGTGTGTATTTTCTTCCCAAAATAATGCACAATTTCGCCACTCTGTGGCGCAAGTGCTTAATCTGTTTTTCTCAATGTTTCTGCTTTCTTTCAACACCGGATGAAATTTACCTTGCAGAACACTTTAGGTTAGTATATGAGGAGTTTTATAGTTCACAGTTCTGTCGCTAGGTGGTGTTGTGTACTTCAGTTTGCAGCTATATCTCCGCATCTAAAACTCCTATTGAGAAATTTCTTCTTTACTGTATGCCACTCGCTACAATAGAAATTGGGGAGTATCAACCTCTTTAAATAATGCACAGTTTCCCGCTAGGGGCGTAAAGGTCGAAACTTTTTTCTCGGATCTCTGCTTTCGGGAGACGTATTTGAAAAGTTATTTTTCCGTAGCATAACTTTTTCCATGAAGAATATTTTTAGCCTATTTTCAACTGCTCCATCACGCGAAATTCTTCCGCTAGAAGGCGTAGAGTTATTTTATGTTTCCTACTACATGCATGTTTCTTCTTTTAACAGTTCGATTTGAAAATCTCTGTGTCTCTGATACTGTTTCTGCTGTGAGAAACTGTTTTATACGTTGATGATAAAACAAGGTTTTCGTGCCACAAAGACTACTTAGGGTAAGAAACTTGCTGTTAATGCACGATGTTCAAACTTGCTGTTAATGCACGATGTTCAAACTTGCTGAATGGTTCCAGTTATAGGCAAACTTTAATAACTAAAAACACACACAAGTTAAAATATATTTACATGAGTACTTTCGTGCTCGCTATGAGCACATCGTCAGATGAAAGACCAAGCTGGAGTTCCAGAAACACATTTATATATGAGTGCCGTTGCCAAACGTTCTCAATGAGGAAAGAAATTCAAGAACGTTCACTTATTTTAACGTAATATGAGAAAATAGAGGCCTATAGAGTTCTATTAATGATGGGCAGAGTCTGCGATGTAAGAGGTTGAAACAGGAATCGAGGACAGAAGTTTTCCAGGCCTGGGAAATATAGCTGGGTACTTCATCATCGCAACAAGTGTCCACTCGATGCAAAATGTGCAGACTCTCTGTAATGAGCACTGTTTCTCTCGTTGTAGAGGTAAATAGAATGAAGACATCTGTCCAAGATGGGTAATGTGTACCAGCTGAAGAAAGCCTGGCTAAAGCAGTCGATGACGAACCATTTTTTTACACTATATTGGTGTTCCTTAATTCTTGTTTGCAGTCTCCGTAGGGTTGAGCCGATATATATAAGGTCCTTGTCTTGAGGATCGACAGATTTCATAGTAATGGAATAGATGCCACATTTGTCCAACAATTCAAAACGGTCTCGATCATTTTTAATCAGAGAATAAATGTTCGATGTTTTTAACCCAAAACTGATACATTTTAACTTGTGTGTGTTTTTAGTTATTAAAGTTTGCCTGTAACTGGAACCATTCAGCAAGTTTGAACATCGTGCATTAACAGCAAGTTTTTTTGTTTTTTTTATTGGAGGTTTAACGACCACCGTGAGCAACTCAATGGGCTATAAGCAGTCTCCCTTCCCTAATTTTGGGTCACTGGTTCCAGGGAAGGGAGAGAGCCAGTGCCGTAAGACAAACACAACATCCACGCCTCACCGGGATTCGAACCCGGACCCCGTTCGGACGAATGATCAGAGGCCATCGCTTAGGCCACTGTGCCACCGTGGCGGCTAACAGCAAGTTTCTTACCCTGAGTAGTGTTTTGTGCGTTATTTATTAACTTTCATAGCAGACTTTTTAGCCGCTGGTGGAAGTAAGAGTAGCTGTTTCTATTTCCGGATGTTTTATCGATTGCAGAATCTGGTTGATTGTTTTCCTAACCGTTCCCTCTGAATGACTTTGTTAAATTTAATTCGCGTCCGAAAGGATTCTAAAGATGTGCTTATTGCAACCAAAAATTCGGTGTCATCTTTCTTGTTATTCCTGAATTAAGTAATAATTGCTTAGAAACCGTGAACAAAAACACTGGACCTATCCTAGTATTAGGCCGCAACTACCGTCTTTTATACTGTACATGTTTTTTCTTTCATAGTGCATACGTCCTGGGACTACGATAATATTTGACGAATGGCGAGCTACAACCGTCATCTGATGAAGATTATTTACATTTGCAGGTAAATCATTTACTGAACTTTGTAAATCTGAACACAGGTGCCCACGCTCAGTCAATGGAATCCATGTGGGAAAAGGAGAAATTTAACAACAGAACCCGTTGGGGAACTCATAGGAGCAGGTTGGATTCGTGCCTGTGTAAATTTATGTGGCGGAAGAGGTTGGACATTGACGACGATCCATTTTTAAAAATTCTGGAAGAGATAGTAGCGTATTGGCCCCAGAGTGACATTGCTACCTAATTTGTTGATATTTGTTTTCTTATATTGTATATTTATTTTTCTTTGATATATTTCTTTAAAAAGTTTCAATTGTAATATTAACAAGAAAGATCACACCGAATTTTCGGGTGTAATAATCACGTCTTTTGAATACGTTCTGACGCAAATTAAATTTATCAAAGCTATTCAAAGCCAATGGAACCGGTATGGAAAACAATAGTATTTGACGGAAGAAAGAAGCTTTTCAATCGGGATTTTAATCTCTCAGATATTGCTGCAAACGGAATCGTGAGCTTACGCCCTCTGTTTGCAGACTTGTGCGTTAAGAAAAACATAAGTTATATGAGAAACATTTCGCACCGGAAACGCTCTACAACACCGAAAGAATTTTTCAAATTGGACTCTTAGAAAAAAGATATCGACAAAAATAAGATGTGACTTTACATCCCCTGGAGGGAAAACCATGCATTATTTTAGGAAAAAGTATTCTCAAAAGGTTTTTCCATATGAGCGGTATCGGTCCAAGAAAAAAAATTTAGTCGAGTTCTCAGGAGCCCAGATTTTGCTACAATTACATCAGAAGCAGACATTAACTCTTATGACCCCTGGTGGCCAAACTATTCTTTACCAAACATTAGAAATTATGTGAAAAATATTTTCCATCAGGTCTTGTATGCGAAGAGGAAGAATTTTTCAAATCGGAGTTTCAGAAGCAGAAATAACGCAGAAAAAGCAATTTACCATTGTGCCCCCTAGCGGAAAGTCTATGATTTACTTGAAAATTTTGAATTTATAGGAAAAACATTTCGCATCGGACACACTATCCAACAAAGAAGGAATTTTTCAAATCGGACCCCTAGAAGTAGAGATATCGACAAAAATAAAATATACATCTACGCCCCTGGCGTAGAAACCATGCATTATTTCAAGAAGAAAATGTTCCTAAAAGGTTTGTCGACATGAGTAGTACTTTTTTTGCAATCGAGTTTTTAGAAGCTCATATTTTGCTGCAAATACATCAGAAGCGGAAATTAAGACTTACGCCACCTTGTGGCCAAACCATTTTTTTGCAAAAATTAGAAATTACGTGCAAAGGATTTCCCATCAAGAGCTGTATCAGGTGCAGAAAGAATTTTTGAAATCGAAGATTTAGAAGCAGAGATATAGGGGCAAAAGCAATTTGCCTTTACGCCCCCTAACGGAAAGTCTATGAATTAATTGAAAATTTCGAAATTATATGAAAAACATGTCACACTGGAAACACTATCCAACAAAGAAGGCATTTTTCAAATCGGACTCCTATAAGTAGAGATATTGACGAAAATAAGATATACTTATACGCCCTCTGGCGGAGAAACTGTGGAATATTTTAAAAAGAAAATGTTGCGAAGAGGTTTATCGATATGAGTGGCATCAGTCCACGAAAGAATTTTTTCAATTGATATTTCAGAAGCTCAGATTTTATGGCAAATACATCAGAAGCAAAAATTAACACTTACGCCCCCTGGTGGCCAAAGTATTCTTTACCTTTACGCCCCCTAGTGGAAAATGTATGCGTAATTTGAAAACGTAACTATATCTAAAATACTCTTCGACATAAATAGAATCGAAAGATAACATATTTTTTTCAATCGGATGTTTAGAAGCAAATATATGTGGAATAAAACGTATTTTTGGATTCGACATCATCTGCATTTACGCCCTCTAGTGGCAAAATTGTACTTCGTAAAATAAAAAAGCAAAATGAAGGATCATCATTCGCATATTTCAAGCTTACCAATGCAAAAAGAATTTTTCAAATCGGACTAATAGTTGCAGAGATATCGTGGGTACAGGCGGAAGGACAAACCGGTAACATAAGCACGATCTTTTTTCACAAAAGACGTGCTAAAAAGTGAATATGTAAGCATTTGTTATGTAAAGTGTCATTTTATACAACTCAACAACACCAAACAGTGGAGGGCACATAACAGGAAAGGTCCCAAACACGAACAGGAGAATTACAAATACTGTTTTTAATTGTTTTCTTGCTTAAAATAATTGTTAATCATCAAAAAAAGAGCTATAAAGATGACAAAGATGGCAAAGTAAGTACGTGCATCACACCACGTTTTCTATTTGTGTTTTCGTTCAATCAGTTAGTTCTCAGATGTGTCTTACTTTTTGGCTTACGAAAAAAGGAGATGAAATTTCCAACGAAGGAAAACGTCATGCTGTCAGTGTTAATGTCTAATTTATAATCCAGACAGAGTGTCAAGGGATCCTGTGAGCTCTGAAGGCCAAGGACATTCTCCCTGACCCTGAAAGTGAAGGTTAGTCGAGCAGACAATATCAGAAGTTTTTTCCTTTATCCTCTTTGCCTAGCTTACATACTAATACCTTTCGTCCTTGCCCGAGTAGGAAATGATCGCGAGATCTGTGACCATGGGTGCTCTGTGTCACAAAGACCATGTACGATTTGATTTAAGGTGCTCGGAATGTGCACTTGGTTACTTCCCTTACCTGGACACAGCGTAGGCTGTTATAGAACGCTCAAAGATGCACTTCTCAAGGCTGTTTCTCAAGAGGTTTTTATTTGTTTCTTTTTTTTTAGTTTGGAACCCAATCGTTTCGTTCGAGAAAGAATCTTTGTTCTTCGTGGAGCAAAGAAATTTAAACCTCTTAATAGATCACATTGTACTAACGTTTAATTGTGCCGGACATAAGATGAATATTCAAAATCCATATCCTCTTTGGGCTGTCGGACGTAATTCTTAAAGGTAAAATGTATTATAAACTCAGTGGCGCCTATATGAGTAATTTTAGGGGGGCTAAGAAAAATCCTTACCTCCTTCAAGGCTGTCAAAAATTTTAGTAAATGTACAAGATACTAAAATACAACAAAAATAATTGATACAATCAATCATTAATATCTTATTAATTTTAAAAATGCTTTAGAAAAACGTTTCGTCTACTTTAGTGTTTTAAATTTATCAAAACTTTGGCTATACCAACGGCTGGGGGTGGAGACCCCCAGCTCCCCCCCTTATGAGCGCCCTTGTATACACTACCTGTAAAAAAGTGAACAAGAAAATGTGTGTAGATAAAAGATCTGAGCAATTTATGTCAAACTTCATAGCACAGTACAATGGTTGTAGAGTATATGTATTACATACACTGAAGTAGCAAACTATTTCGAGCACCAAATAACAATCAGGCACGCGCCATCCTCACATACGCAACTATGCCGCATACCCTTATTGATTATATACGCATCAGCATACCCTTATCAGCATACACATACGCATCAGCATACCCTTACTGATTACTCTTATCTCCAACTGTTACAAACCTCTCATAGACTGTGCCGCTCTTGTGAATCACGTTATATTTAATTTTCATAACAGCCAACGATTTCCAGTTCACTCACCAGATGAACACCAACGGGCATTAAGTGCCCAGCTTATCCTTAGACTATGATCTCACATTCGAGGAAACTACCGGTATGCTGTTTTGACATGCACTCTAACACGTTTTTTAGACCTGGAACCCGACAGGTTCCTGGTCTCAAAAAAACGTAACTCAGATATTGTTTAGAATATTTGAGACCTGGAACCCGACGGTTTCCTGGCTTGATGTTCGTAACTCCGATATTGTTTTGAATATCTAACTATGTATTAATTTTGTATATCTGCATCTGCTAAGCTTATGATTTTTATATGATTAAGAGCTTTGTATATTAGTTTCTCATTTTATTGAACATAATTTTGTTGTATTATGCCTAAATTGACCATACCTTGATCTTCTGTAATTACTTGTTTTCACTAGCTGCTTTGTATATAGCTTTGTTCTTACTACTAATAAAAAAAACCTACCTTTTCGCAATAACATCGGAATGACCAGGCGTTCGTTTAAAATCAGAGTCAACGAGCATAAAAGGGTCACAAAATGCGGTAAAGTAACCATGGCCCTATCCAGAGAAGTCAAATTCAAGTTCGCTACTCCTATGTGGGAAGACATAGAGAAATTAGCTACCTACTCTACCCTTAAATGTACAGCCATTCAGAAAACCTTGGAGATCATTACCAACAGTGCTACTTGCAATGACAGCGTCTCATTGGACTTGCCAAGAATTTGGAGCCAGTTCATCAAGTAACACCTTCTTTCTAACATGTATAACGCGCACAACCAACATGATGCCGCATGTTTTGAAATGAATATTACTACGGATCTATTTATTGTCAAGTCAAGTCACCACGTTCAAATTATTAAAGTGTTCTGTTATTCTGATTGCAGTTTTTGTCTAACTTCCTTGAAAAAGCCATCTGGTTGTTGCACGAAAGCTTGGAAACGTTTATTTATATATTCCTACGCTAATAATCGGATTCTAGTATGGTTTCACTATTTTCTAAATACTATGCCGTTGAGAAAGCTTTACTCATATTGTTCACTCTAAAGGATTCAGACGAGTACGAAGCGTAGGTCGCGGCAATATGAGAAAATCACATGATTTTCAAAGACACATGCGCGTAAATTACGGCAATATGAGAAAGACACGTGATTTTGAAAAAGGCATGAGCATAGATAATATATTGGCAATATGAGAAACACGTGATTTTCAAAGAGGCATGAGCGTAGAAAACAGAATTATGAGAAAGACACATGATTTTCAAAGAGTTATAAGCGTAGATAACGACAAAATGAGAAATACACGGGATCTTCAAAGAAGCATGAGCGTAGATAATGTCAATATGAGAAAGACACGTGATTTTCAAAGAGGCATGAGCGTAGATAAGGGCAATATGAGAAAGACACGCGATTTTCAAACAGGCACGAGCGTAAATAACGGCAATATGAGAAAGACGCATCATTTTCAAGGAAGCATGAACGTAAATGACGGTAATATGAGAAAGACACGTCGTTTTCAAAGAGGCATGAGCATAAATAACGATCATATGCAGAAGACATGTGATGTTCAGAGGCATGAGCGTAGAAAATGGCAAAAGGAGAAAGACCCGTGATTTTCAAAGAGGCATGAGCGTAAATAACGGTAATATGAGAAAGACACGTGATTTTCAAACAGGCATAAGCGTAGATAATGGCAATATGAGAAAGACGCGTGATTTTCAAAGAGGCATGAGCGTGGATAAGGGCAATATGAGAAAGACACGTGATTTTCAAAGAGGCACGAGCGTAAATAACGGTAATATGAGAAAGACACGTCATTTTCAAGGAAGCATGGACGTAAATAACGGTACTATGAGAAAGACTCGTGACTTCAAAGAGGCATAAATAACGATAATATGCGAAAGACATGTGACGTTCAGAGGCATGAGCGTAGAAAATGGCAATACGAGAAAGACCCGTGATTTTCAAAGATGCATGAGCGCAAATAACAGTAAAAAGAGAAAAACACGTCATTTTCAAGATGCACGAGCGTAAATAACGGTAATATGAAAAAGACACGTGATTTTCAAAGAGGCGTGGGCATAGATAACGATAATACGAGAAAGGCATGGAATTTTCAGAGGTATGAGGGTAGAAAATAGCAATAGGAGAAAGTCCCGTGATTTTCAAAGAGGCATGAGCGTAAATAACGGCAATATGTGGAAGATGTAATTTTCAAAGAGGCACAAGCGTAAATAACGGTAATATGAGAAAGACGCGTCATTTTCAAAAAGGCACGAGCGTAAATAGCGGTAATATGAGAAAAACACGTAATTTTCAAAGACTCATGAGCATAGATAACGATAATATGAGAAAGACATGTGATTTTCTAAGGCATGAGGGTAGAAAATGGCAATAGGAGAAAGACCCGTGATTTTCAACGAAGCATGAGCGTAGATAATGTCAATATGAGAAAGTCGTGATTTTTAAAGAGGCATGAGCGTTGATAATGGCAATATGAGAAAGACGTGATTTTTAAAGAGGCATGGGCGTAAATAACGATAATATGCGAAAGACACGTAATTTTCAAACAGGCATGAGCGTAGATAATGGTAATATGAGGAAGACATGTGATTTTCAGAGGCATGAGCGTAGAAAATGGTGATAGGAGAAAGACACCTGATTTTCAAAGAGGCACGGGCGTAGAAAATGGTGATAGCAGAAAGACACGTGATTTACAAAGAGGCACGGGCGTAGAAAATGGTGATAGGAGAAAGACACGTGATTTTCAAAGAGGCATGAGCGTAAATAACGATAATATGCGAAAGACACGTAATTTTCAAAGAGGCATGAGCGTAGAGAACGGTAATATGAGAAAGACATGCGATTTTCAGAGGCATGAGCGTAGAAAATGGTGATAGGAGAAAGACACCGGATTTTCAAAGAGGCACGGGCGTAGAAAATGGTGATAGGAGAAAGACACGTGATTTTCAAAGAGGCACGGGCGTAGGAAATAGTGATAGGAGAAAGACACCTGATTTTCAAAGAGGCACGGGCGTAGGAAATAGTGATAGGAGAAAGACACGTGATTTTCAAAGAGGCACGGGCGTAGAAAATGGTGATAGGAGAAAGACACGTGATTTTCAAAGAGACACGGGCGTAAATAACGGTAATATGAGAAAGACACATGATTTTCAAAGAGGCATGGGCGTAAATAACGGTAATATGAGAAAGACACGTGACTTTCAAACAGACATACGAGTAAGTGTTAGGCTGGTAAGTGCAAGGATCTCAGAAACGGCAAACCTTCTCGGCTATGCAAGAATAACTGTATCGAGGGTGCATATTGAGTGGTGTACAAACAGCAAAACAAGTAGTTGGGGCTCTTCCTGTGGACGAATACGACTGGCGGAGGGCAACGGCTACTGGAGGGGATTGTAAGGTGTAATAGAGGTGTTCTATTGCCCCAAGAAACCTCTCAGTAAGACAATGGTATCGAGAGGAGAATTTCATATCACTGCACTTTGGCGCGAACGGACTATAACAGCTGACATCTGCTTCGTATACCACTTTCTCTGCTAAAAACTGAAAAATTCGTATTCAGTAGGCATGGGAACACTAATGCTGAACACCTGAGGACTGGGAGCAGAGATCTCGTCAGATGATTTAGTTAATACATGCCGATGGACGTGCCTGAACATGGCGTCAACAGCGTGAATCAATGGATTTCTATTGCCTAGAGTTCACTGTACAAACTGGTGGAGGAGGTGTGTGAGTCCATTTCCATGGAGGGCCTTGGTTTCCTTAATACCTCTATAACAACAAACACATGTATTTCACTAGGTATCTTAGTATCATTGCGGACCAGGGCACACTCGTAAATGTCCATGGCGTTTTTCTGATCAGTAGGGCTCTTTCCAGCAGGATAATAATGCCACAAAGATCGGATCGTCACATAGTGGCTCCAGGAGCACGATAGAGACTTCAGAGAGCAGAAATGGTCCCCATAATCTCCAGATCTTAACCCAACTGAACATCTGTGTGCTGCGATTGAGAGAGCCGTAACAGAGATTCGCATCCAGAAAACATTTGCCAATTGACGAACGCCATATGACATCCGCTTGCCAGAACACTTCGTTGAATCCATGCCACATTGAATAAAGGTAATTTTGAAGGCCAAAGGCGGTCTAACATATTTGGTGGATGTCCCTAATAATTTTCTACTATTTGTGAACGTGAGGCAATACAGACGCATATCAACAAACACAATTAACCAAACATACAAAGCTAAGCTACAGTGGCCATTTGATTTACAAATGTAACGTTAATATGGAATGTGACCCCTCTGGATGTGATGCAAGCTTGGCACCGACGAATCATACCCTCAGTCAGACGATTCAGCTAGAGGGTCAGCGACAGTTGCCATTGGTGGAGAAAGAAGTCTTAAAAGTGTGTAGAACATCTGCTATTGAATAAAATTTTCCGTATTACTTTCGCAGTTATAGGAAGACATCAACAGTGATACGATTTTTTACGCCTTTTAAGTAGTTTGTTTCCAAGACAACGAGTAACTTTGATGTCATATTTTCTGCCCCTTTTACTTAAGAAACTAACAGCATTCCCTCTCTCATTTTTAATTGTTTTCATTATAAAAAGATGAACTCGCTGCTTTTCAAGTAGATTTCAAGAGCTCGTTTTTTTTCACAGTTTTTAAAAAATCAGAAAAAACCCTAAATCATACACTATCTACCATCAAGTAATTGGACACCCTGCAATCGACGATATCTGCGGTCGTGATACACGTCACGGCCCGCCGCCGTTAAACATCGTGTGGGAAACAACAATGCAACCAGTCGCATGCAAGATGCCACGCAGTTCGAAGCTCTCTGATTTCAAGAAAGGTGTAACCGTCGGGTATCACAGAAATGGCAGATCCATGCGTGACATATCCAGCGAGTTGAGGTACCCAAAATTAACAGTGGCCTACGTGATTGGCAAGTGGAAGATCAGAGGTGACTGTCGGAATGTGCCCCGACCCGGCAGACCCACAAAACTGGGAGTTAGAGACCGACGGGTGCTGGCCACAGAAATTCGGAAGAACCGCACCAAATCGATAGGCCACATCCGCGAGGAGTTTCAACAGGCATTCGGGAGTGTTCTTTCGATGAATACCATCCGTAAGGAAGCCCATCTGCTCGGTTATCATGGAGGTGCTGCCCCCCACAAGCCTTTGATCACCAAGTTCAACTGCGCTGCTCGGCTAACGTGGCGCAAAGAACGTCGACAGTGGACCGTTGAACAGTGGAAACAGGTTCTCTGGAGAGACGAATCAAGGTTCACCCTCTACCGTTCGGATGGCAGGGTCTGGGTTTGGCGTCTGCCTGGAGAACGCCTCCTGCCGGAATGTATTGTGCCAACTGTGAAGTTCGGTGGCGGTGGAATAATGCTATGGGGGTGTTTCTCCTGGTATGGCACGGGATCCTTGGTCGCAATTCTTGGTAGACTCAACGCCGAGACCTACTGCACCATTTTGGATGACCATGCGCTTCCTACGTTGTGGCAGTTTTACGGGGTGGACCCATGTTACTTTCAGGATGACAATGCCACCTGTCATGTTGCGAGGTCTACCATGGCTTGAAATGGTGACAATGGGGTTAATCGAATGGACTGGCCTGCGCAGAGCCCGGACCTTAACCCTATCGAGCACCTCTGTAACGAGTTGGAGCGTCGACTTAAGGGGTGCCCCCACCGTCCGAAATCGGTAAAGGAACTGACCTGTCTTCTCCAAGCCGAGTGGAAGAAAATACCGCTAGCCGTCGTACAACGCCTGGTTGAGAGTATGCCCCGGAGGGTCGCAGCTGTAGTCGCCGCACGTGGAGACTCCACCAACTACTGAAAGTGAATAAACTTCGTTTTCCTTTGCTATCACAGGTGTCCAATTACTTCTTGGTAGATAGTGTATATACCGATGAGCCATTACATTATATGACCACCCCCAGCCTAGACAAATGAACGCGCTTGGAGACCGAACGGTGGCGTAGGTAAAGTTCATAGAGCAGTATATATACAACCCGAGGATCAGCTTTCGTTTAGTAGAGTGTACGGAGTCGGAATGGGAAAAACTGCCGATTTATCAGAGTTTATATTTCGGAACTACGATCTCGGAAACGGCACGGCTTCTGGATTGTTCAAGTACCGCTGTAGTGAGTACGTATCAAAAGTAGTGCACAGATGGCCAAACGACGAACCGTTGTCCAGTCGTGTATCGTCCGCAGCACATTGATGCCAGAGGTGAGCGGAGACTGTCCCGCATTGTTCAGAGCGACCGCAGAGCCACAGTGCGAGAAATCACCCGCAGCTGCAACAGTGGTGATCAGAGCAATGTGTGACAGCACACAGTTCATCGCAACCTTATGCGCATGGGCCTGAGAAGCCGAAGACCCAGCCGGGTTCCGATGCTCACTGCGCGTCATCACCAACAACGCATGAAATGAGCCCAAGGTCATCGAGATTGGACCATAAGTGTTCGGAAGAAAGTGGCCTGGTGTGACGAATCAAGATTCCTGGTGCATCACGTAGACGGCCGAGCTCGGATACGCCTATTACCATGGAGGCTATGGCACCTCGATGCGTTGTTGGGTGGAAACAGGCCGGCGGAGACGGTGTTTTGCTGCGTGGGCGATGCTTTCTTGAGACACTTTAAGCCCCATTATCCCAATACACAGTAAAACAACTCGGGTACTGGCCCGCCCGGTAATAAATAAGGGCGTCTTCCTCCCCTTTCTACTTCGCTTCCATGTCACTTTCCTATTGGGCACTCTAGCGAAATCTCCTAGCTTCCTATTTCTAAGGGTTGTTAAAGACCTGGGGTCAGACACTCCCTTCCTAAAATCCTCTACATAAGAAAAACAAACACAGTAAAACATTGCAGGGTCAAATTACGGTAGATACACTGGCAGCTGAGTGGCCAGTCAATAAACCGTAATTTTACAGTACCATACCGTAATGTTCATTAACATGTCTAATGACCGGGAAATAAAAACGTCTAATGACCATAATATTCATTAACATGTCTAATGACAAATAAATAATAACACGTGGTATGTTCATTAACATGCCTAATGGGAAATAAAAAAGTCTAATGCCGTAATGATCATTAACATGTCTAATGACCGGGAATAAATAATATGTCTACTGACCGCGAAATAAACGCGTTGCCCACAGAGGTGTTGCCAGTCGACTGATTGCACATGAAAAACATGTATATAACCACTTTAAGAAGAACGTCGCCAGATTGTTAAGGTTTAAATAAAGTAACAGTTTAAACACCGTAAATATGTAGTTTATCTACCGAAAGTTTATGGTTGACCGCCAGGTGGCGTGCTTACGATCTGTAAACCGTCCTAATCAGGGTGAAACACCGACTATTCACGGCAATTTTTTACAGTGTAGCGCAATCTCTGACAGCTGTCCCTAGGTATCTGAACATCGTTGCGGACCAAGTTCCTTTTTCATGGCAACTGTGTTCCCTGCTGGTGATGGCTATTACTGTCAGGATAATGCGTCATGGCACACTATCAGAATCGTCAAGGAGAGGTTCGAGGAACATACTGGTGACTTCCTGTTAATGCCTTGGCCTGCAAATTCACCTGGCATAAACCCAACCGAACATTTGTGGTTCGATTTGGAAAAGCGGGTTCGCGCTAAATCACCACAACCCGAAACGTACGGGAACTGGAGGACCTGCTGTTGACATTATTGCACCAGATACCCCAGGATACCTATTCCACTTCATCGAATCAATGCATCGCAGAGTGGGCGCTGTTTTGAAGGCTAAAGGGTGGATCTCACAGCTTATTTGGTAGGTGGTCATAATGTAATTGCTCCTCGGTGTATATACAGTTACGAAAAAATTAAGAGCAACTCTGGAAATTTCTGACGTTTTTGGGTTTTCCGTGTTGCTACAAAAGTAAACATGCAGATAATACTCACAATATATATATATATATATATATATATATATCATCATCATCATCATTGTCAACCATTATCAATCCACTGCTGGACGAAGGTCTCCCCAAGTTTCCTCCACAACGGTCTGTCTTGTGCCAGTCTCCTCCATGTCACCCCTGCATACTTTCGAATTTCATCCACCCATCTCCCATGTGGTCTTCTTCTGGGTCTTTTCCTGTCCCTTGGAATCCAATCTAAAATTTCGGCTGTCCATCGATGATCTGTCCTTCTGGCAGTATGTCCAGCCCATTGCCATTTCAGGGATTTAACTCTGATCATGATGTCTTCCACTCTTGTCATTTTTCGGATCCACGAGTTCCTCTTCTTATCTCTCCTGGTTACACCACGTATGCACCTCTCCATGCTACTTTGAGTTGTCTGCAGCCTTTGTATGTCTCTTTTAGTTAAGGTCCACGTCTCTGCACCATACGTAAGCACTGGAAGGATGCATTGATCAAACACTTTTCTTTTAAGACATAATGGCATATTGCTCTTGAAAATTATGCTGTTTCTTCCAAAAGCTCTCCAGGCAAGTTTTGTACGCCGATTAATTTCTTCATCAATGTGACCCTCACTTGACATCTGCTGTCCAAGATAAACGTACGTGTCTGTTATCTCCAGCTTTTCTCCATCAATCGATAAATCTTCATTTCTTGTAAAAGCATTGAACATCACTTTTGTCTTCTGAAAGTTCATTTTTAATCCCACTTCTTTACTCTTGTCAGCAAGTTCCTGAATCATACTCTGCAGCTCTGATGGGCTAGTTGCAAAAATGACTACGTCATCAGCAAAACGAAGGTGGGTTAGATAATCTCCATTAATCTTTATCCCCTTGTTTTCCCAGCTCAGTGACTGAAAAACACCCTCCAATGTGGCATTAAAGAGCTTCGGAGATATGGTGTCACCTTGTCTCACTCCCTTTCCAATTTTTATGTGTGTTGTATTTTCAAACAGCCTAATCTTTGCACTTGCATTTTCATAGATGTTATTAATAATATTAATGTATGCATCTTCAATACCGCAGGTTTTCAGAGCTATTGTAACTGCTGATGGTTTCACCGAATCAAAGGCTTTTTCATAATCGATAAAAGCCATGCACAATGGAAGTTCATATTCCCTCGTTCTTTCAATTAGTTCTCTCAGCAATATGGATATGATCTATTGTGCTGTAGCCACTCCTGAATCCAGCTTGTTCTCTCGGTTGAGCCATGTCCAGTGTTACCTTCAAGCGGTGTGAAAGAACTTTAGTGAAGATTTTATAAACTACTGATAGGAGGCTGATAGGTCTGTAGTTTCCGAGATCCTCAATGTCACCTTTCTTATGTAGCAGGATCATTGTAGCGGTGTTCCAATCCTCAGGAATCTTTCCTTCATTAAGGCATCGAGTGAAAATTTGGGCGAGTACTGTTTCGATTTCTCCACTTGCTTCTTGTATGATGTCTACAGTAATTCCATCTTCTCCTGGAGCTTTTCCCCGCTTCATGTTCTTGATTGCATGTGCAACTTCTGCTGGAAGGACTGGAGAAACTCTGGTACTGGTATCTTTCATGATGTCTGGAGTGCATGTATCATCCCTTTCATATAATTTGGAGTAGAAATCTTTCACTCTTGTCAAAATTTCGCCTCTATTTCTTGTTACAGAACCATCTTCTTTTCTCAGTGCCATAATCTGTTTTCTTCCCTTACTGAGATGTCCCTTTGCTATCTTTAGGCTTTGGTTGTTTTCAATTGCTTTCCTCACTAGTTCACAGTTGAATTTTCTTACGTCTTCAGTGATACTTTTTCGTACTGTCTTGCATAGCTCTATATATTCCACTTTGGAAGTCACATCTTCTTTAGTTGTCCTCATCTCTCTTCTTTTTTGCATCAACATTTTCGTTTTTCCTGATAATTTATTTACATGCAACTTGTTCTTAGACCCAGCTAATTTTGTTGCTGTTTCCATAAGAGCTTTGGTTACTTTTCTGTTAACTTCAGAGGTGTCCACTTCTTCCGATGTTAGGCCTTCTAAAGCAGAGAACCTGTTCTTCAGTTCCAACTTGAAGGTATTATGGTGTTTTTTAAGGTTGGTTATGTCAATAGATTTTGTTTGTCTTATGAGCTTGCCACGTTCAAGTTTAGTGTTTAGGTGCATCTTACATCTCACCAATCTATGGTCACTGCCTGTGTTGAACTTGTTTAGCACACTGCAGTCTTCTATGACGAATTTTTTGTTACACATAATAAAATCAATTTCACTTGTCGTCCCATTTGGATGTCTCCATGTCCATTTCCTGTGTGGCTTTTTCTTGAAGAAGGAGTTCAAGATGAAAAACCCTTCTGCCTCTGCAAACTCAACGAGAGTATTTCCACGCTGGTTTCTGTTGCCGTGACCGAATTTACCTACTGAAGTTTCATTCTGTTGCTGTTGCCCTATTTTTGCATTGAAATCTCCCATAATGATTTTCAAGTGCTGCTTACCTTTATTATTTAGATGACAAATTTCCTGATAAAATTCTTCAATTTCTTCTTCAGGATGACTTGTGGTGGGTGCATAAGTTTGAATAATCTGAGCCTGGTATCTTTTCGAGAGTTGGATAACAAGTCGTGCAGCTCTGTCAGAGGAACTTTCAACTTCTACAACTTTATCCTTCAGTTTCTTGTTTATTATAAATCCAACACCACTAGTTCTGCCAGTATCTGTCCCACGATAGTAGAAGAGATGTCCACTTTTCAGTTCGATGAGATCTTCTCCTTTTCTCCTTACCTCACTTAGCCCCACGATGTCCCACTTGATCCTTTGTAGTTCCTCTTCCAATTCAAGAAGCCTTGAATCAGAAGATAGGGAGCGTCCATTGTACGTTGCCAAGGTCAGCATCAGATGGCAGCCTAGTCAGGTCCTCCGGTGATTCTTAGCACCCTCTGCCTTCATGTCGCACTGGCCGCTGCCTTGGCCAGGTACATTCCAGCTGCCGGAGACTGAGGGCCAAGATTTAAGTTGTGGAGTCATTTTGGAGGGGTTTGGCCATAACTCACCACGCTGGCCAAGCGGGTTGGTGAGTGTGGGATAGCATTTCCTCTAATCCCGATGGTATAGTTATACCGCTATTGGCGGTCGTCAGAGCCCCTTTAGTAGGAACAGGATGCACCACGAGAAGGCGGGGTTGACATTTGTCAAGGAGAGGCTGTGATGTTACGCATCACCTGACCTTACATCCCTATATATATATATATATATATATAAATTTTTGACTCATACCAAGTACAACATAGAAAAGGTTATGTATTGACCGGTGTGAGTAAAAAGAGAAAAAAATAGAACAACTGAATGTAGAAAGTGCCGAGAATACTGAGCCCTGGCTTTATCAAGGACCAGCAAAAACTCTGCATTTTCTCACTTCCACAAAGACCTATTTGGAAATGGGTTTCTGCAAAGCCATAGATGCAAGTAATAAACCCACCAAAATTTTTTTATTTTTAAATATATATATGTCATGACCTCCGCGGAGTGTATGACCTATATATCATTTTAAAGCACATTTCATGCAGAAACCAAATCCGTTTACAGAATGGGAATATCTTTAACAGAACTCAAGTTTTGAACAGAAATGTGCTGCGAAACAGAAATCATGGCAAAGTAACATGTTCAAATTCAAATACAATTATGTACCTAATATTTCGTTCGTTGGGTGACCTTTTGATTTAACAACGGCTGCACACCTGTTGGGCATGGAGTTAACCAACTTACGCAACGTATTGGATGATATACAGTTGTGCCAAGCGTCAGTAATTGCGTTAATCAGTTCCAATTTATTGTGGGGTGTCGTTTGTGCACTTTTCTTTTCAGAATGCGCCACAGATTCTCAATCGGGTTGGAGTCTATTGAATTACAAGGCCAAGGAAGAGGCACAACATTGCCTAAAGACATCACATAAGCTTTAATGATTTTTGCATGATGGCATGAGGCCGAATCGTCCTGGAACATATATGGCTCACTCTGGAACAAATCGCATCCTGTAGGCTCCATCATTTCCTGGAGGATACTTTTGCACACCTGTGCATTAACATTGCTCTCCCATACATAGATTTTACCCACTCCAGCAGCAGCAAAACATCCCCAAATTACAACACTGCATGGATACTTTCTTTTCTTAAGTGTGCAAGACGGGTGCAACGCCTCGTTATTTCGTCAAAACGCTCGGCACCCCGCGTCGGTACCGCCGATGTTCAGTTTTGTCTCATCACTAAATAACATTTGACGCCACCTATCAGTGTTCCACTCCTTATGTTCATTTGCAAATTCTAAACGTTCCTTGCATTGTACATTGGTTAGCAATGGCTTCTTTACCGCCCTATGAGACGTCAGACCCATGGAACGTAACCTGTTCCTCACTGCTCGAGGACAAACAACAGTAATACAGCTCTCCCGCAATTCTTTGGCAAGAACTGTTGAAAACACCAACCTGTTTCGCAGACATATCCGTTTCAACGCGTTGTTACTTCTAGGAGTTGTTTTCATTTTTCGGGCACATTTTCCCAGCCTGCTATTCTTGATTCCACCCATATCACGGATCTCCGCCAGCTGCCGTCCAACTTGTGCCTCCCTGTTATCCGGGCAATTTCTGCATTGCTTTTGCCTAATTCACTTAAAGTCACCATTCGCGAAGCTTTTCGTGGTGAAATGTCACCTAATCTTTCCTAAACTGCAACACAATTTGCACAGAATAAACGAAATGCACTATAAACCTCAGATTTGCACTGCAGTCCACAGGAGTAACACTAAACACTCACCAAATGCAAACGAACTACCTACGCGCACTGCAAAAACGTCTGGAATAACCTAACGCACATCGCCTGCCCTTTATATCGCCTGTACGCGAAGGTATAAGCAAGCTCCGTCGGGTTGTATCAACGACGATGACATTTCGCACAACGAAGTGTGCTTCCTTCGCAGCACATTTCTGGTCAAAACTGGAGTTCTGTTAAAGATATTCACATTCTGTAAACTGAGTTGGCTTCTGCATGAAATGTGCTTTAAAATGATATATATAGACTATCTACCAAAAAGTAATTGGACACCCCTACAATCGACGATATCTGCGGTCGTGATACACGTCACGGCCGCCGCCGTTAAACATCGTGTGGGAAACAACAACGCAACCAGTCGCATGCAAGATGCCACGCAGTTCGAAGCTCTCTGATTTCAAGAAAGGTGTAACCGTCGGGTATCACAGAAATGGCAGATCCATACGTGACATATCCAGCGAGTTGAGGTACCCAAAATTGACAGTGGCCTACGTGATTGGCACGTGGAAGGTCAGAGGTGACTGTCGGAATGTGCTCCGACCCGGCAGACCCACAAAACTGGGAGTTAGAGACCGACGGGTACTGGCCACAGAAATTCGGAAGAACCGCACCAAATCGATAGGCCACATCCGCGAGGAGTTTCAACAGGCATTCGGGAGTGTTCTTTCGATGAATACCATCCGTAAGGAAGCCCATCTGCTCGGTTATCATGGAGGTGCTGCCCCCCACAAGCCTTTGATCACCAAGTGCAACTGCGCTGCTCGGCTAACGTGGTGCAAAGAACGTCGACAGTGGACCGTTGAACAGTGGAAACAGGTTCTCTGGAGAGACGAATCAAGGTTCACCTTCTACCGTTCGGATGGCAGGGTCTGGGTTTGGCGTCTGCCTGGAGAACGCCTCCTGCCGGAATGTATTGTGCCAACTGTGAAGTTCGGTGGCGGTGGAATAATGCTATGGGGGTGTTTCTCCTGGTATGACACGGGATCCTTGGTCGCAATTCTTGGTAGACTCAAGGCCGAGACCTACTGCACCATTTTGGATGACCATGAGCTTCCTACGTTGTGGCAGTTTTACGGGGTGGACCCATGTTACTTTCAGGATGACAATGCCACCTGTCATGTTGCGAGGTCTACCATAGCTTGAAATGGTGACAATGGGGTTAATCGAATGGACTGGCCTGCGCAGAGCCCGGACCTTAACCCTATCGAGCACCTCTGGGACGAGTTGGAGCGTCGACTTAAGGGGTGCCCCCCCCGTCCGAAATCGGTGAAGGAACTGACCTGTCTTCTCCAAGCCGAGTGGAAGAAAATACCGCTAGCCGTCGTACAACGCCTGGTTGAGAGTATGCCCCGGAGGGTCGCAGCTGTAATCGCCGCTCGTGGAGGCTCCACCAACTATTGAAGGTGAATAAACTTCGTTTTCCTTTCCTATCACAGGTGTCCAATTACTTGTTGGTAGATAGTGTATATTTTTTTAGTATTATCTGCATATTTACTTTTGTAGCAACATTGAAAACCCAAAAGCGTCAGAAATTTCCAGAGTTGCTATTAAGTTTTCTGTAACTGTATATATAAAAAAAACAACTAATCAACTTAACGGTTTTAGTGCTTTCCACACAAAAAAATAGAGCCTCTCTCTCACGTTTGTATAAAGTTTAATTTAAAACATTATTGACTTAATTCGTCTTTTAAAGAGCCTGTGAAATAATGGGAATTTTTACTCATCTGTTTCGCTTTAGTTTTCTTGGTGAAGCAAATGAGTAATTTTCACATTTTATTTGGAAATCTTTACAGTGAGGGCGAAAGAGTGTTCAGATATACTGTGTGTATCGTCATGTAAATGAGATTATTTTACATGGAGAAATAAAATTTACATGCGGGAGAAAGTACCCGATTTCTAAAAAGCAACACAAGAGTTAAATGTACGAGATGAAGAAATATGCAGGGATTTTCCTATTACCCCTGTACTGGAGAATCCCTGCATATTTCTTCATTGCCAAACGAACGCTTAGAAAATTAAGCATTGTATTTTCTTCCGGGAGAGACTTCTCACTGAGAGAAAAATTTGGAATATAACAGCAATATTGCTACGGTCGCAGAAGGAGTTATCTGATGTCATTGAGCAACGTATATTTGTACAATTACACCGAAAAGCATATCATGATTAAAGAAAATTAATGATTTCCCTCAAAATGTGTTTTTGTAATCATTCTGTTAAGGCAGGTTAGGCAAAAACTTTTTCTTATTTATAAAAGGCTAGGAAATAAGACTGGTAGTGATTATCTAAAACTATCAGGATAATCTAATATCTTTCTTAAAAAAAAAAAAAAGAAAGAACAGCAGTCTCCTATTTAAGTAGTAGCAAAAATGCCATCAACAAGAACCCATCCTTTTGGAATACACCATACACATACTAGGAAAATATTTCTGCTTCCGAGAAAGCCGCAGATGCCTCAGCAAACTTCCGGAAATGACGTCACGCAAACGGTCGCTAATTTCATGCTCGTTTACAGCCTGCACATTGAAAGATCTGACCTAAATGACAAAGAGAGTTATTTGCGATCCGAAACAACGAAGTTGTCGTTACTGTGCGACTGTGTTAGTAAAACGTTCTATAAAAATTGAGTGGATAATAGTTAGGTCACTTTTATTTCACGAATTTAAATGACAACGTAATTACTCGGATAATTTCTCGGAAGAAAATTAAGTATCAGATGTAAGTAAATATTCATCAATGAAATTACGAAATTTATTGAAGCTGATTTGCCGTACCATTTACTCGGATTACCCAAACCTATTTTTGCCTGATTCGCCTTTCTTGCAGCCAGAAGCTCTGAATTACAGATGGGTCGGGAAAAAATCTCTTCCACAAAACGGGAAAAGAAGGGAAAATATTCATGAAAATATTTCTTTTTTTCGTTACTGTAAAATCAAGGCTAGCGCATATTTTAAACGTTTGATGCACATCAGCATCGCGGATGACTTGACTTTGGATCTACTGAAGGAACTGCTGCAATGGATACAGTCATTCAAAATTATACGTACTTGTGAGAAAATCTAGAATATTACTTATTATCTTAAGCACCCTTACTCATTTAGCACAGACAAAGACGGAAGGAACACGTCATGCTTGAAATAATGTAATAGTAAAAGCACTACTGAATTAAAAGCACGTTAATTCGAACATTCTGAAATGCTCATGAGAGAGAAATATGTCAGAACAAAATGATAAAGAAAAGAGGAGGCATTGAATAGGGTAAACAAGGTAGAAGTGGCAGCGTAGAGTTACTTATAAGAAAATAATAGGAAGTAGAAAACGAGGAGGTACTGAAAAGAGAGAGAGAGTACAGAAAAAAAAAAAGAGTGAGAAGCGAGGAGCTTCTGGGAAAGATGTAAAAAGCAAAAGTGAAAAATCAGGATATACAGAGAGGATAAGGAATCACGAGAGAGAAGAAAGGAGGTTCCGAGGAGAGTAAACAATAGGGAGTGCAAGATTTTTTAACCCCGGTTCAGAAATGATGATTATAAATATGGAATTATTATGTTCATTCCCACGTGGAATTCCGTAGTTCGCGCCATTTTGACGGAGTTGGGAAGATAAGTATGTCAAAGTATTGTACTGAAGCTGTTGGACAAGGGATTGTTGCTTCAGAGTGTGTGAATGAGAGACGCGCACTTAAGGGCAGTTTACAGGTAGCCAAACTAGTTAGACATTATAACTCTGCAACACACTGAAGAGATTGAAAATTATTTTGGTGAGGAGAAATAAGTGTTTTTTTCAGGCAGATGGTCTTTGGTCTGGAGGGAGAAGAGCGCGCGACTTTTGACGTTAAAGCAAACGAAACGTTTTTGGAAGACTATGGATCTTTGCGCTGATGGTGCAGTAAGGCGTATTACGAGGACTACAGTGGTAGTCAAGCTAAAAGCATGTTAAGGAATCCGAGTTGGAAAGACGGGCGAATGCTGGAACATGGGAGTCTTTCATTACCTGCATTATGTCAATCCCTAAGCCACGGAGTAAAATAGAATTAAACCACTTGATTGTTACAATTACAAAGAAAAGTCTGGACTCAACATATTCAGGTGTGTGATTCTTTATATAGAACCTGGTCAGTTTCCTCAGAGGCATTAACAGAATAAAGAGGAACTGACAGCATCTAATCTGCGGTTGATCGAACCAAAATAAAATGCGATGACTCTCGCTGGACTACAAATATATTCATAAAGAGACGTAGAGGTGTTTTCCTTTAGAGCAGGTGTCGAAGGCTCCTGCTCTAAGGGAAGGCTCAAGTTATTTGCAATAAGTGGTGGAGAGCGCGTGATGAAATTTTGAAATAGGTCGGGCCGGGCTAGGCCGTAAACTGGAAATCTTGAACCAGGCTGGACTATGTCGCAAACTGGAAATTTTAAGCCAGGCCGGGCTGGGCCGTAAACTGGGAATTCTGAGCCCAGCTGGGCCGTAAACTGGGAATTCTGAGCCCGTCTGGGCCATAAACTGGGAATTCTGAGCTCGGCTGGGCCGTAAACTGGGAATTCTGAGCCCGTCTGGGCCGTAAACTGGGAATTCTGAGCCCGGCCGGGCCGTAAACTGGGATTTCTGAGCCTGGCCGGGCCGTAAACTGGGATTTCTGAGCCCGGCCAGGCCGACATTTCCAAATTAAGGTCCGCGCAGACCTCTAACGTAAATCACAGGTATGCCCTCATGACGAAAACAACGGTAAATGATGATAATAGATCTCATAACTACTATTAATTCTTATGATATAATTTACGTTGAATTCACTAGATGCTGATGATACAAACCACGACAATTATTCCAAATATGTTTGACATAACTAATTATAACTACTCAAAATGATGCTTATACACTGAGTGGCCACTTTATTATGACCACCTAACAGTTTTAAGCAAATGAGCTATGGCTGCACGCTGTTGCCGCCAGAGGCCGAGGCTAGTATAAAAAAGGGAAAGCTTAGTGCTTCCGACTGTAGTAGAAATGATTTTTGGGTGACGAGATGGGTAAAAATGCGATTTGACGGACTTTCAACGTGGGATGATTGTAGGAGCTCGGGGCCATGGAGCGAGTATCACCGAAACCGCCGCATTCGAGAAATGTTCCAGAGCAGCTGTTGTTAAAGTGTTTAAAGACTGGACTGTCAGCCAAAAAAACTGGGTCTCTACGTGCAACGTGTGGTCGTCATCGACTAGTGACTGCTCGAGCGGAACAGAGAGTGTCCAGACTGGTAACAGATAACAGAAGGGCAACATGGCAGCAAATTACAGATAATCTTAATCAAGGATCCCCTCAAATGATCTCTGCACGCACTGTTCGCCGCACACTACATCGGATGGGATATGGCAGCCGAAGGCCTGTTCGAACACCTTTGCTGTCTGCAGTTAACAAGAGAAAACTTCTCCGGTTCGCACAGGAGCACAAGGATTGGACAGTCGATAATTGGAAACAAATTATGTGGTCCTATGAATCACGTTTTCAGTTGCACCATGCCGATGGCCGAGTGAGAATTTGGCGGAAAACAGCACGAAAGCATGGACCCCAAATGCATTGCTGCAAACCTTCAAGCTGGTGGAGGCAACGTTATGGTTTGGGGAATGTTTTCCTGGCATGCTTTGGGCCCTTTAATTCGTGTTGATCAACGTCTGACTGGCACATCATATCTAAACACCGTTACGGACCAAGTGCATCCTGTCATGTGGATGGTTTATCCCAATGGCGATGGCTACTTTCAACAAGATAATGCGTCCAGCTATAGAGCTCGTATTGTACAGGATTGGTTTCAGGAACATGCCGGTGAGTTTACTTTGCTCAGGTGGCCCCCACAATCTCCAGATCTCAATATCATTGAGAATTTGTGGGATGAAGTTCAACGAGCCATCATACAGCTGGATTCACAATCCTGCAATATCACAATCCTGGAAAGTGTTATTCATCAAACATGGTCTCAGATTCCACAAACCACCTATCAACATCTCGTGGAGTCCATGCCACGAAGAATCGACGCAGTATTAAAGGCAAAAGGTGGACCAATGAAGTACTGAGGGGTGGTCATAATAAAGTGGCGACTCAGTGTATAATCATTTAAAAAATATTCGAAATACTGATTGCATGGCTAGTGATAAGTATGGGAAACTCTGATTACGTACCTGATAGCAAATGCCCCTGGGAATTTTTGAAAAATTCCGATGATATCACTGATGACAAATACTTTACATGCTGACGAAGTGATTGACGGAAATAGCTTTAAATGCTCATAACATAACTAATAACAAAATACCGAGGATAATTATTTCTAATGCCAGTAATACGGGGTTGAGTGAAAGTAGTGGCAATGATCAGCGCAGACGATTGCGGCACTCTCTGGTGATAACACAATGGAGTACATATAAGAAAGCATTTCGAGTATTGGAAGTTACACTAATGTTTGTGTGGAACGAAGGTGGTAGCTTACGGAGCACGCACATAAAATGTAGCTGTTGTGTGAAGGTGGTCTAAAGCATGTTGACGAAGTTAGAACAACGCAGCTAGTTAAAAACTGAGGCTGCACGTGATCGCAACGCAAGAGAATGTCTGTTAGATCTGAAGGATGCGTGTGGAATGAAGCGCTACATTATCGTACAGTTGCACGATGGGTGAAGACTTTTCGCAGTGGTCGAGGACAACCAGCAGATAATGAACAATTGGGACACTCTCATGTCCCACAGGAAAAGGTGCAGCTCGTGCAGTCTTTGTTTGATTGTGATAGGCACTGGATCACGCACCAATTGGCAAATGAAGTTGGAATCAGTGATTCCACCAAAGAATATCTGACTGAGAAGAAGTTAAGGCTCGGCGAGATGTAACTAGCGCCGCCATATCTTAAGAGTTAAAATGCAGTGCACAGAAGCCAACATACGAGCTGACGCCGGAGCAGACTGCGTATGCGTATTTCTGTTGAATTTAATTCTTTGGGGGAAGAACAGTCAGCCAAGCTACTCACAGCACGTGATTGTTACCTTCTCGGTAGCGTAATCAATTCACAAATCGGATATGTTAGTTTTGTTTCGCCAATTTGGTTAGTTAAGACTTTTGTTTGTTCTTCAGTTTCTCAGAAACATTTTCAATAATGCCAAATAGTAGGGAATGTCTGCATTTTGTACGGATCCTTAGGCCTAACTATAATATTTGCTAAAAATTAATTTAAATAGTAATACTAATGTTATTGCACATTTTTCTCACCAAAATGAGGGACGGGTGGGATATCAGAAAACAGCAACACCACCAAAAAAAGAACTGCTCTAAGCAAAGAGTCATCAGATCGAAGGAAACCATCGTGGATCAAAGAAAACCTTCACTGCCGTAGTCCCCCTAACGTGTTTTGCTCCTGAATTATAACTTTCCCGCAGAGCATATTACCTCTCAGCGGTGGCGCTGTTGTCGCCTGTTTTACGTTATCTCTATAAGAGTTCGCGTTCTTCACGCGTTATATATTCTTTGATTTCACCGTGTGCAACATTCTACACGATGTCTTTGGATGCAAAAACTCGCGTCAAAGTGGGTCCCTCATCATCCCACAGAAGTGCAAAAGTGGCACCGATAGACTTCTGAAACTCCGTCTGGATCGATATCATAATGAGGGCGATGCACTTCTTCGTCGCATTATTGCCATCGCGGGCGTACGAGCTGGCAATCAAACGGCAATCATATGAATGGCGGCATCAGGGATCTTCGCTGCCGAAAAAGCTACGGCAGGAACCCAGTAAAGTCAGAGTAATGTTAATTGTTGCCTATGACATGGATGGTGTAATCTTTCATATTGCTGTTTCTCAGAAACAGACTGTGAACGCCGAGTACTATCGACGGTTTCTGGAAAAATTATCCACGTGCGGCACTACGAAAGAAGCGGCCACATTTCATTAAAGACTCCACTAGTACTCGTTCACGACAATGGTCGTTGTCATGTTGCCTAAACAGTGTAGTAACAAAAGACATTGGTTGCTCCAATGTTTTCCAACACCACTTTTGACAAAGTGGTGTTGGAAAACATTTGAGCAACCACGGTATTCCCCACCAGACATGAGTCTTTGTGACTTTGATCTGTTTCAAAAATCGAAAGCACCCCCATACGAGGACAACGTTTTCGTGGTGTTCCTGAAGTACTCAATGTCGTAGATTGAACTTTTGCAGCTATCAATAGAAACGGATCTTCTGACGGCATCCATCGTCTCCCACAGGTACGGACTGAAGTTATGTATATGACTGGTGACTACATTGAGGGCCATTTATGTTTTATTCGTGTCTTAACAAAGAGCAAGGTATGTTAGATGCCTGTTGCCACTACTTTTCACTCAACTCTTGTATATCTACTTGTAGTAATAACTAACTTAAGTGCTGCTGATGCGTCAGATAGCAAATACTCTAATCCTAACTACAGAGGGCCGCCCCGGTGGCGCAATGGTCTAAGCGATGGCCTGTGATCATTCGTCCGAACAGGGTATGGGTTCGAATCCCGGTGAGGCATGGATGTTGTGTTTGTCTTACGGCACTGGATCTCTCACTTCCCTGGAACCAGTGACCCTAAATTAGGGACGGGCGACTGCTTATAGCCCATTGAGTTGCTCACGGTGGTCGTTACAAATACAATAAAAACAAAAATAACTACAGAGGGTGAGTCAAAAAGTTTGCAATATTTGCGTAAACGCATGTGCTCTGGCGTGTATGTCGCGTGTTTAAACTAGTTCAAATCGCGCACTGCAGTCAGTTGAAAGGGATATAAAGTGGAAGTCGTTGCTGTGAAAAGCATTGCATGTCGTCATTCTGTGTGTGGTTGGGACGCCTAAAAGATGAACAGCCACAATGGGCTAATTAGGGAACTTTTTCTTTACGAGTTTGAACTAGGACATAACGCTTCTCAATCAACACGAAACATTTATCATGCGAAAGGGGAAGGTTCCGTGGACCACAGCACCGCAACCATATGGTTCAAGAAATTTCGCTCAGGTGACAGAAACCTTGACGATCAGCCAAGGTCAGGTAGGCCGCGAACCGTGGATTCGGAGGCCGCGCGCCGGGCTCTAGAGGCAAATCCAACAACCAGTACTCAGAAACCATCAGGCGAGCTGGGCATATCACCGACCACCATGGTTTGTCTCCCCCTGGACCTCGGCAAGGTCTACAGGAAATGCCGCATTGTCCCTCTCGAACTGCGCCAGCTGAAGCAAACTGCCGAGTGGAAGTATGCACGAAACTCCTAGAAAACCCGCGCGATGTATGTGTCATCAAGAGAATTGTTACGTGCGATGAAAAGTGGGTCTTTTCCCGTAATCCTAACATAAAACGGTAGTGGTTGAGCCCCGGCCAGTTTCCTGAACCTGTTGCCAAACGTAGGCTCTTCGAACACAAGGTGATGCTCTGCGTCTGGTAGAATTCCGAGGGGATAATCCATTACGAATTTGTGTTAGACGGTCGGACCATCAACGCCAACATCTGCTCTGAACATCTGGAGCGGGTGTATACCGTTTTGGAGGAGAAGTACCTAGCACTGGGGAACAGAACTCTCCTACAGCAGAACAACGCTCGGCCTCATACCGCTCGAACTACCCGGAAAAAACTCCAGGAACTTGATGGCATCGAACTGATGTCACACCCAGAATATAGTCTGGATTTTTCCCCGTCGGATTATTATTTGTTCCGGTCCATGGCCTACTTCCTTCGTGAGCGGCACTTCAACAGCCAGGAGGAGGTGGCAGCTGTGGTGAAGGAGTTCTTCGCCTCGAAGGGCAAGAACTGGTACCGCCGTAGAATCGAAGAACTGGCAGACAGATGGCTAAAGACGGTGCAACACGATGGCTTATACTTTGTATGCTAGTCAGCTTTCGTCGTAGAGGTACGTATGAAGACAAAGTGATCCAAATATTGCAAAACTTTCGACTCATGCTCTGTATTAATGTAATTAATAGTAATTATTTCAATGTTGATGTAATTTTTAATAACTTTTCCGAATGCTGTGATATTCCCGACAACAACTATTCTAGATGCTGTAGATACAAAGTACATGGCAATAACTACTCCAAACTTTGCTTATGTAATGAATAATAAGCTAGTCTAGATGCTGATAACAAAACTGACAATAACTACTTCAAATGTTTGCGATTTACTGTATATCTAGAAATACCGATCCTAACTACTGGAAAAGTTGAAAACATATGCAATGACATTTACTTGAAACTCTGATCATGTAATTGGTTATAATTGTTTCAAATGCTCTTGATATAACTGATGACACGTACTCCACATGCTAATGATATGTCTTTATTAGTACTCCAGATACTGATGATAGGCCTAATGACTAGTACTACAAAAGCTGATGATAACTACTAAGCTCTGCTAACATAACGGACTGCAGCTACTCCGAAAGTTGTAGCATAACTGATGGTATAAATTTTTATGATTTTCTGATAAAACTGACGGCAATTACTTTAAATGAATGAGGTATAACCTAATGGTAACTACAATAAGTGCTGATGATATAACTAGTGATGACTAGTCTATGATCAAAGCGCACTGCAGAATAATGTAAGTAACCAGAAAGTCACTTACAGGTACAAAAAAAAAAAAAAAAACAAAAAAAAAAACCAGGTAGGCTCAGTTGTGATTGAGCCGTAAGTTTGGAACATTGGACTGCGACTTGCAGATCGGAGAGTTGAAATGAGCTAGTCGAGTATGGCTTCAAAGCGTTTATTTAACTTGTTATAGCCAACATAGGTCTATGATGTGAAAAGTAGTTTACATAATTTTTACAAATAATGCTGGATACATTGCGAACACAAAGCAGATCGAAACACGAATTAACCAACGTGGTGCGCAGTCTTCTAGGGCTTCTTCCCTTCCTCATCACTTGCTCTTGCCTCTCGTTTAGATTTTCTCCACTTTTGCTTGCGTTCATTCTGCGAATTCTGCAGGCATTGTCGAAAATGTTAACCCGTTCACTTGAAAACAATTTTTTTTAAATTTAGTTTAAACCACTGCGATATGTTCTTTATATATTTGAATAGATCTTGTTGAGAATTTTAAAATGATACCACACACAGCCATTTGGCACTTACGTTTGTCTAGATTAGCCGCGATATTGTCAAAAGTGTTAACCGGTTCACAAGAAAACAATTTTTTAAATGTTCAGTTCAAACCACTGCGAGTCGCCCCGGTGGCGCAGTTGTCTAAGCGATGGCCTCTGATCATTCGTCCGAAAGGGGTCCGTGTTCGAATCTCGGTGAGGCATGGATGTTGTGTTTGTCTTACGGCACTGGCTCTCACCCTTCCCTTGAACCAGTGACCCTAAATTAGGGACGGGCGACTGCTTATAGCCATTGAGTTGCTCACGGTGGTCGTTAACCCTCCAATAAAAAAAAAAAACACTTCGAAATGGTCTTTGTATCATAATAACAAAGTTTTCGTGCTAATACGATAAACACATAACCAATGAAGCACGATACAAAAAACATTTAAGCCCTACTTCAGAAGTGAATTTAAATGAATGTATTTAGGTCAGGTGATGCGTAACATCACAGCCTCTCCTTGACAAATGTCAACCCCGCCTTCTCGTGGTGCATCCTGTTCCCACTAAAGGGGCTCTGACGACCGCAAATAGCGGTATAACTATACCATCGGGATCAGAGGAAATGCTATCCCACACTCACCAACCCGCTTGGCCAGCGTGGTGAGTTATGGCCAAACACCTCCAAAATGACTCTACAACTTAAATCTTGGCCCTCAGTCTCCGGCAGCTGGAATGTACCTGGCCAAGGCAGCGGCCAGTGCGACATGAAGGCAGAGGGTGCTAAGAATCCCCGGAGGACCGGACTCGGCTGCCATTTGATGCTGACCTTGGCTACCTACAACGGACGCTCCCTATCTTCTGATTCAAGGCTTCTTGAATTGGAAGAGGAACTACAAAGGATCAAGTGGGACATCGTCGGGCTGAGTGAGGTAAGGAGAAAAGGAGAAGATCTCATTGAACTGAAAAGTGGACATCTCTTCTATTATCGTGGGACAGATACTGGCAGAACTAGTGGTGTTGGATTTATAATAAACAAGAAACTGAAGGATAAAGTGGTAGAAGTTGAAAGTTCCTCTGACAGAGCTGCACGACTCGTTATCCAACTATCGAGAAGATACCAGGCTCAGATTATTCAAACTTATGCACCCACCACAAGTCATCCTGAAGAAGAAATTGAAGAATTTTATGAGGAAATTCGTCATCTAAATAATAAAGGTAAGCAGCACTTGAAGATAATTATGGGAGATTTCAATGCAAAAATAGGGCACCGGCAACAGAATGAAACTTCAGTAGGTAAATTCGGTCACGGCAACAGAAACCAGCGTGGAAATACTCTCGTTGAGTTTGCAGAGGCAGAAGGATTTTTCATCTTGAATTCCTTTTTCAAGAAAAAGCCACACAGGAAATGGACATGGAGACATCCAATTGGGACGACAAGTGAAATTGATTTTATTATGTGTAACAAAAAATTCGTCATCGAAGACTGCAGTGTGCTAAACAAGTTCAACACAGGTAGTGACCATAGATTGGTGAGATGTAAGATGCACCTCAACACTAAACTGGAACGTGGCAAGCTCATAAGACAAACAAAATGTATTGACATAACCAACCTTAAAAAACACCATAATACTTTCAAGTTAGAACTGAAGAACAGATTCTCTGCTTTAGAAGGCCTAACATCGGAAGAAGTGGATATTTCGGAAGTTAACAGAAAAGTAACCAAAGCTCTTATGGAAACAGCAACAAAATTAGCTGGGTCTAAGAACAAGTTGCATGTAAACAAATTATCAGGAAAAACCAAAATGTTGATGCAAAAAACAAGAGAGATGAGGACAACTAAAGAAGATGTGACTTTCAAAGTGGAATATATAGAGCTATGCAAGACAGCACGGAAAAGTATCACTGAAGACGTAAGGAAATTCAACTGTGAGCTAGTGAGGAAAGCAATTGAAAACAACCAAAGCCTAAAGATAGCAAAGGGACATCTCAGTAAAGGAAGAAAACAGATTATGGCTCTGAGAAAAGAAGATGGTTCTATAACAAGAAATAGAGGCGAAATTTTGACAAGAGTGAAAGATTTCTACTCCAAATTATATGAAAGGGATGATACATGTACTCCAGACATCATGAAAGGTACCAGAGTTCTTCCAGTCCTCCCAGCAGAAGTTGCACATGCAATCAAGAACATGAAGCGGGGGAAAGCTCCAGGAGAAGATGGAATTACTATAGACATCATACAAGAAACAAGTGGAGAAATCGAAACAGTACTCGCCCAAATTTTCACTCGATGCCTTAATGAAGGGAAAATTCCTGAGGATTGAAACAACGCTACAATGATCTTGCTACATAAAAAAGGTGACATTGAGGATCTCAGGAAGTACAGACCTATCAGCCTCCTATCAGTGGTTTATAAAATCTTCACTAAAGTTCTTTCACACCGCTTGAAGGTAACACTGGACATGGCTCAACCGAGAGAACAAGCTGGATTCAGAAGTGGCTACAGCACAATAGATCATATCCACGTACTGAGAGAACTAATTGAAAGAGCGAGGGAATATGAACTTCCATTGTGCATGGCTTTTATCGATTATGAAAAAGCCTTTGATTCGGTGAAACCATCAGCAGTTACCACGGCTCTGAAATCCTGTGGTATTGAAGATGCATACATTAATATTATTAATAACATCTATGAAAATGCAAGTGCAAAGATTCGGCTGTTTGAAAATACAACACACATAAAAATTGGAAAGGGAGTGAGACAAGGTGACACCATATCTCCGAAGCTCTTTAATGCCACATTGGAAAATGTCTTTCAATCACTGAACTGGGAAAACAAAGGGATAAATATTAATGGAGATTATCTAACACACCTTCGTTTTGCTGATGACGTAGTCATTTTTGCAACTACCCCATCAGAGCTGCAGAGTATGATCCAGGAACTTGCTGACAAGAGTAAAGAAGTGGGATTAAAAATGAACTTTCAGAAGACAAAAGTGATGTTCAATGCTTTTACAAGAAATGAAGATTTATCGATTGATGGAGAAAAACTGGAGATAACAGATACGTATGTTTATCTTGGACAACAGATATCAAGTGAGGGTCACATTGATGAAGAAATTAATCGGCGTACAAAACTTGCCTGGAGAGCTTTTGGAAGAAACAGCATAATTTTCAAGAGCAATATGCCATTATGTCTTAAAAGAAAAGTGTTTGATCAATGCATCCTTCCAATGCTTACGTATGGTGCAGAGACGTGGACCTTAACTAAAAGAGACATACAAAGGCTGCAGACAACTCAAAGTAGCATGGAGAGGTGCATGCTTGGTATAACCAGGAGAGATAAGAAGAGGAACTCGTGGATCCGAAAAATGACGAGAGTGGAAGACATCATGATCAGAGTTAAATCCCTGAAATGGCAATGGGCTGGACATACTGCCAGAAGGACAGACCATAGATGGACAGCCGAAATTTTAGATTGGATTCCAAGGGACAGGAAAAGACCCAGAAAAAGACCACATGGGAGATGGGTGGATGAAATTCGTAAATATGCGGGAGTGACATGGAGGAGACTGGCACAAGACAGACCGTTGTGGAGGAAACTTGGGGAGACCTTCGTCCAGCAGTGGATTGATAATGGTTGACAATGATGATGATGATGATTTACACTCTAAAAGGCTAAAATGTTAAAAGGCAAAATCTTTCGCAGACCACATTGGCCCCATCATCAGGGCTAACAGTTTGCCAAAAGTACAGAAGCAAGCAGAAAATTATATAGTCATAAACATTCCCAAGAGTCAATGGGTCTCTTACGGGATTGCCAGATTGCAAAACTATTCACCTCTCAAGCTTTATGAAGATTGACGTCATATGCATGACGTCATAGGTAGAGATTGAATTAGGTCCCTTCAAATCGGATTCAGAAAGGCAGGGAAAATATCGTTGCAACATTGGCTTTGGAAATGGGAAATGAATAGTCTCAGACGACAGTAACGATTGTCTATTAATAGCTGACTCAAGAACTTACTGTGTCACACTTTATCTTCTGTTTATCCTACCATTAATTTTTCCCTTGTGGTAGAAGTGGGGCTCCCTCCCTTTCTTAGACATTTTACTTTCTAACGATCTTCAAACTCATTCCTTACAGTTTTCGGTATTAAAGGAAACCTTCAACTACTTCTTTAATTATTCCGGCTTCTTCTTTTCAGCCCATCACTTATAAATTGACCTCTTGGAGGTTCCTAGGTTCTCCTGCTTTTACCCATTCATCATCGGTGAGGAATCGCACACTTAAATTAAGGAAGGTCAGGCATCTTGCTTGTGACAAGAGTTATTCAGATGGAACTATTAGTACCCTTATTAAGAACTATAAGCGCAGAAGTTTGACTACCTTAATCCGTGAAACTTCTAATCTGCGTTTCATTGGAACAATTGATTACACTCCCGACATTGTGAACGTCTTGAAGAGGATCTGCAGGACTTATTCATTTGGATATGGTGTTCACACTTGTAATATTTTTAGCCTGGTACGGAGGGATAGAGATACCACCCCACTCGGATCCAGAAGTAGCGTCTACTGCATTCCCCTTGTCTCAGTCTCACCCAACCATGAAAACCTTGTGTACATAGGTTCTATGTCTGGAAGCATTGGGAACCGAGTCGTCTCTGAACATGAATATTCAACTAGGTTGAACTACAGTTACCACAGCACTTACCAAAGTGTTATCTACTGGACTATAGCATCCAGACAGGGATGGTGTTAAACGTCTTGAGTCAGCTACTAAATAATAGGAAATCGTTATTGCTGTATGAGACTATTGATTTCCCATTTCGGAAACCAATGTTGCAATGATGATTTCCCTGCCTTTTTGAACCCTATTTGGGGGACCTAATACAGTCTCTACCTACACCACGCATATGACGTCAATCTTCATAAAACTTGTGAGGTGAGTACTTTTGCAATCTGGCAATCCTGTAAAGGACTCACTGACTCTTGGGAATGTTTATGACTATATAACTTTCTGTTTGCTTCTGTACTTTTGGCAAACTGTTAGCCCTGATGATGAGGCCAATGTGGTAGGCGAAAGATATTGCCTTTTAACGTTTTTAGCCTTTTAGAGTGTAAATAAATTCATTTTAATTCATTTCTGAAGTAGGGCTTAAATGTTTTTTTGAATCGTGCTTCAACAGTATAATTGGTTATGTGTTTGTTCTTCGTATATTTGAATAGATCTCGTCGTGAGCTTTAAACGATACCACGCACAGTCGTGTTACGCTCACGGTTGCCGAGATAGACTGAGTCAAACGCGGTGGCACCCCCAGAAATATTGCATCATCTCCCCCGCGCACAGGGAGTGTAGTGCGGCGATGTATTGCGCAGTACGCGAATTGGACTCCATGCTGTTTACAAATATGCTAACACGATTAGTGTGTGGCACGTATTTTTAACGCTGTAAAGATTTCAATTGGGCCTACTTTTGTTACAAGCGGTAGGCCGTAAGTCGCCCCATACTATCCGCGGAGTTAGACGTAGTACTACGTCAATACGCAACGCCTTTCTTTACGGGGCGCTCGTTTCTGTATATCAGTCGTCGTAAGACAAGCACGTTAGTTTTCTATGACGAACACAATAGTAATTTAACAAGAACAATTTACAACACTGAACGATGGGCAGGTAACAGCACATATAACTTCGATTAACAAGCGACTAAAAAGGAAGCATGGTAGGCTATGTAGACAAAAGTATTCAAACACATAGATTAAACTGAAACAGGAGTATTTATTAGCCTTTATGACTGCACTGACTCTTGTAGGCATGCTTTCCACGAGAGAGAGAGAGAGAGAGAGAGAGAGAGAGAGAGAGAGAGAGAGAGGTCTTACCGGCCGACATCGGATTCGGCGTTCCAGCTCGTCCTATGATGTTTTATGAAATTTAAATTGTAACTTTGCGTCTGCCAATTCAACACCTGGATTTGTAGCTCCTTAGACTAAGTCCGAACAAATCTCACTTTGTGGAAAGGCCGTCGATCTTGCTGAAACAGGCAGGGGTCTGTGCCCAAGTACTGGCCCAGCATAAGAAGTAACGGACTTGGCAGCCGTCAGACTGAAGGGTACAAAACCCGAGGGATGGAATCCTACCGAGCAGAAACAGCCACACACCGTTACAGATCTCCCACAAAACTTGACGGTATAGACTATGAGGTCCGCCTGACAGCGTTTCCCCTGGCAAACGACTCATGCAAATACGTCCATCCGAGCGAAAGAGGAGTGCATAGCATGATTCATTAAACCACACGCCCCTCATCCATTCTTCTGTTGTACACAAACGGCGAGCAAGGCACCACTGCAATCGTCGTCTAGCATTACCTGGAGTAATATAAGGCTTGCAGCTGGCATAGTACGGTAACTGTGGGTATGAAATTTCCCTATGGTCTGTTCTAGTGCAAATAGCTGTTCCAGTGGCTTGTCCAACGTCGCCGGCCAGGTCTATGGCAGAGGAAGTGTGTGCCTTTTTCTAATTCAGCAGTAAGCTCCGGTTGATACAATTACTCATGCAGTTTGTGCGGCCTCCAAACCATGGCTTTACTGTACCACCTGCTTTCTATCGATGAAGAACATAACCGACAGTGGATCTCATGAATCTCAGAAGAGGGGCAATTCTAAGAACTGGTTGCTTATCCTGGTAGCATAGCTTCACCAGGCCCCATTCATAAATAGTCCGTCAGATCATCTCCATGCTGCATATTCGCTACCAATGCGGTCTGACAGATGTGCCAACGCTTCTCTTTATATACAGCACGTAACACATCCCTCGCGTGCGCCCCTTAATGCACGGTCATTTGCATATGTGGAGGCGTCCGAATACTTTTGTCAGAGCATTGTATATTTCAGGTAGCAAACAGCAAGTATTTAGTATGGAAAGTTTCCAACGCAACGGTGATTACACCGAGCTCTATACTCTATTAGAGACATGCGATTTATAATCAAACTGATAGCGTAGATGTCTTGAACTGCTTTTATGACAAGTTCTACAGTATCTTCAATGAATGTATTCTCGAGTGTAAAGATTCCAGGAATAAGTATCCCCCGTGGTTCAATGGGCATATTATAAACTCTCTTGCTCTGAAAAACCACTACAGAAGAAAATTTATGAAACATAAGAATATGGATGACTACAGACGGTATAAAGATCTTCAGGCCGAAGTTAAAACAAGTTAGTAAAATCATGCAATGCAATGATTATGATACGGGATCCAACACACCAGAAATCATTACTCAAGTTATGAGGATAATGGCTGTGGGATAAATCTCGCTCCTGTGCCCTGATCTTTGACCCCATTTCGATTATATTAAACAGAATTGATTCTGTATACCTCCGGAACAACATATTAAAGTTTTCTCGCAATAGAAGCATTTTTAGTCAGGTTATGAAGATAATGGCTGTGGAATAAATCTCGCTCCTGTGTCCTGACCTTTGACCCAATTTCGATGATATTAAACATAATTGATTCAGTATACCTCCGGAACAATATACTAAAGGTTTGTCGCAATAGAAGCATTTTTAGTCAAGTTATGAGAATAATGGCTGTGGAATAAATCTCACTCCTGTGTCTTGACCTTTAACCCCATTTCGGTGATATTCAACAGAACCGGTTAAGTATACTTCCGGAACAAAATTATAAAATTAGATCTCAATCGAAGCAATTTTACGTAATTATAACGCATAAGGGCAATGGAATGGACCCATCTCCTATGTCCTGACAGGAACGGCAAAGGAATGAATCCCGCTCCTATGTCCTGACCTTTGATCCCATTTCTTCCATTTTCAAAATGGTTCGCTCCCAGGTGGTCCCCTACCACATACTAAAATTTCATCTAAATCGAACCATACTAAAATTTCATTGAAATCGAACCATTTTTACGCAAGGTCAGGACATAGGAGCGGCAATGGAATGGACCCCACTCCTATGTCCTGACCTTTGATCCCATTTCTTCCATTTCCAAAATGGTTCGTTCCCAGGTGGTCCCCTACCACATACTAAAATTTCATCTAAATCGAACCATTTTTACGCGAGTTATCGTGCGGACGGACAGACAGACGGACAAGGTTTGAGCATATACGCTTCTTCAACCTACGGCTGGAAAGCGTAAAAAAGCGGTAAAAGCAACGCATATCTCATTTTTGAAAGAAACTGAAGAACTAATCACTCGCGATCCATCCAAATTCTGGGAATTTACTTAAGAAGCGATGCATCCCACTCAATATACTTAATCGCAATAACACCCGAATTGAGAGTGTGGCCAGAACATCGCTAATGACTCTGCAGATTTTTCCGTGTGCTACGTTTACGAAGGATAAAATACGAACTATTTACAGTGTCATTCTGCATGACTGATGCTGGAAAAAAAATTTCGTTATGCAAAATGTATAGACTTCACAACTCACTTGAATAATGTCCGGATATTTTTAATGTGAGTCATAATTGTTTTCGTAAAGCATGTTTTGCAAGACTGTAAACATCACTTGGAAATGTCAGTATCACTGTAAGTATCACTATAGCAATTCCTGTAACTAGGCATGCCATGTGTAGGAATGTGCTTACAAATAAAATAAATAAAGCCACTTACCCACACACCTCGTACACTCTGTATTCATATTAACTCCATCTTCACCAGAAACTTTTGGGAGTTTAGATATGACGTTAAGTTCGTAAAGTATAACGAGAGATAACCAAAATTTACCTAAGAGATAACCAACGAAAATTGAAGGTTTTGAAAAGGTAATATGCGTCACAAATCTTAGCGTCATGCAGCTCATGCGGAGGCCGAGCTACTGTTTTGTAGTCGTGAAATACAAAATGCTGTCAATTCTTGTGAACTAATTAAGTTTTTCACTTGCGCACACGAGGCGACATGTTTCAATTTGCACATAACGCTCTGACGCTCTCTGACCAAATGTGGCCATTGTTCCGGGAAATTCAAAAGAACAAAGAAACAAATAATTAACTTATTTTATCGTGACCAGTATCACTCACTGGTGCAAATTCGTGGAGAGACATGATCACATGATCGTGTACTTCGTAAAAGAAGTTTTCTATAACGGCATCCAAAATAGAGGAAATAATACCAAATCATCCAAGCCGCTGGTGCAAAACAATCTTTCCCGCCCCAGGGGCGAAGTGGCATAAGTGCTCGCCTCTAGTTTGCTCTGGTGAGTCAGGTTCGAGCCCGAATGAGGCATGCGTTGTGTTTTAGTCTTGCGGAACTGGCTCTCTTTCCTTCCTGGAACCAGCGGTCCGGAATCAAGATCAGGCAACTATAATCATATTCTTAGAGTTGCTCAAGGTAAACAGACAGTAATGTTTGCTCATTGCGCCTTCCTCGCAGACGAATAATCGTGACGTCACTGAGTGACGTCATCGTCCATAACATGAGAATCGTAGATCCGAACTGTAGCTATGGAGGAAGATGTCTTGTCAACAATTTCTATAACTCGAACATAGAACAAAATCTTATGAAAAAACACTTTTGTATTAAATGCAGGAGAAATTCACGGACATGTGAATATTTTAGTAACGAAGATTTCAAAAATACCTCCCGTAGATTTTTGTTACGTAAAGGCCGGAAAAACGGTTGTTCTTTTATTTATTTATTTTTTGATTGGTGTTTACCGACCACCGTGAGCAACTCAATGGGCTATAAGCAGTCGCCCGTCCCTAATTTAGGGCCACTGGTTCCAGGGAAGGGAGAGATCCAGTTCCGTAAGACAAAAACAACATCCATGCCTCACAGGCTTCGAACCCGCACCCATCTCGGACGAATGGTCATATGTCATTGCTTAGAGCACTGCGCCACCGGGGCGAGGTTATACTTTTCAACGTTAATTTAGTTATAAGGGAAATTTTTGCTGTTCTGATATAAATTTAGAAGGGAAAACGCACAGCAGGACATATTATTGTCATATGATAAAGAATCTCTTTATCAGAAATAGGAAACGCATCTCGGCAGCAGCATTTCACATTTTTTTTTAATTAAAAATTTAAAACGTTGTACATTAAAAAATCTGGTAGAGTTTATGAAGATTATTCCAGAATAATAATTCCGATACGCTGCTATGGTGCAGATACAAAGAAACGTGGCGATTAAGTAGTCTTACGATGGCAATTTGGACAGTGACGTCACAAACAATCACCGGAAGTGCAGGATGAGCATAACTTTGTCATCTACTAATCTTGAGAGTTGCTCACGGTCGGCGTTAATACAGAAAAAAAGAAGAAAGCTCCCTTTGCGAAGAAGTCATTTCCAACAAGATGACGATGTGTAAATTCTTAGTGAACTGCATTCGCAACATGTTGATGAAATCCATATTAAATTATGGACCATAACAAATTTCACAGATTAGTTACTAATCATCAAACAGAGGTCATCGCTCTTTCCACTTTCATAACTGAGTCACGGAAAAATTCTTATTGGCCGCCACCGGGAATCTAACCCAGGGTCTTCCAGTTACGCGCCGGATATGCTTCCACTGCACATATGCTTCCGGGAATTCCAGTTAAGCGCCGGATATGCTTCCACTGCACATATGCTTCCGGGAATTCCAGTTAAGCGCCGGATATGCTTCCACTGCCGGATATGCTTCCGGGAATCGAACCCAGGGTCTTCCAGTTACACGCCGGATGTGCAGTGGAAGCATAACCGGCGCGTGACTGGAAGACCCTGGGTTCGAATCCCGGTGAGGCATGGATGTCGTTTTTGTCTTACGGAACTGAATCTTTCCCTTCCCTGGAACCAGTGGCCCTAAATAATGGACGAGCGACTGCTTATAACCCATTGAGTTGCTCACGGTGGTCGTTAAACCCCCAATCAAAAAATAAATAAATAAAAGAACAACCGTTTTTCCGTCCTTTACGTAACAAAAATCTGCGGGAGGTATTTTTTAAATCTTCGTTACTAAAATATTCACATGACCGTGAATTTCTCCTGTATTTAATGTAAATGTGTTTTTTCATAAGATTTTGTTCTATGTTCGAGTTATAGAAATTCTTGACAAGAAATCTTTCTTCATAGCTACAGTTCGGATCTACGATTCTCATGTTAGGACGATGATGTCACTCAGTGACGTCACGATTATTCGTCTGCGAGGAAGGCGCGATGAGCAAACATTACTGTCTATTTACATTGAGCAACTCTAAGAACGTGAGTATAGTTGCCTGATCTTGATTTCGGACCACTGGTTCCAGGGAGGAAAGAGAGCCAGTTCCGCAAGACCAAAACACAACGCATGCCTCATTCGGGCTCGAACCCATTTGACGTGGACCAGCAACATCAAACAGAGCGATGACCTCTGTTTGATGTTTCTGGTCCACGTCAAATATCTGTATTAATTAGTTACTAATGATAACTAGTCATGAAAAGAAGGGGATGGTACAACTTCAAAAAGAAGGAAATTCAAGGAAAACTCACAATATGTTTGCTGCAGACAAGAGCTCTGGAGCTATTTATGCTATGCATCTTTCCCAATAGCAGTTAAGTAAACCCTAAATAAAATATGTCGATGTAACGAAAATGGGTAACGGAAGTTGTCAAAACCATTGGTAAAATCTAATTTTTGACTACTGTCCATGAAGTGACGCAAATATAGTCAATTTTATTGTTACTCAACAAGATGTTTTACTAAACTATCGCCGAACATTATTTCATCACGTTTTACATAAACCTAACAATATGTCATTGCAATCTAGGTAAATTACGATAACCGGAAGCTAAATGTGATAAAAGTCATAACAAAAATGCATTGCTACGAAAATGTTGCGATGTACAGAAATTCGGCTTCCTCAAGCCCTCCCCCCCCTTGGGAGGGGTAGAGGAAGGCGTATATAATGTATAACACGATGGGGTGTAACCTGTAGATACCCTAGACCAAAAGTTACCTTCACTAACACGCTTGCGATTCAGCTTTTCTTTCTATCCTGAGGTTAGATTTTAGCTTGCGCATGCGCAGATGCATTTCTGTAGTATCACATTTCATCGGTATCGGGGTCGTTTCTTACGTTCGTTTAATTAGAGGTGGGACGAATTTTAAATTTTCTCGAATCCTAATCCTAAAAGGTTCTCGAATCCCTCGAATCTTTCGAATCCTTCACATAAGAATAATTATAAGAAAAAAGGGAAAGAAAAGACTTCTACTTAAAATTAAAAGTTTTGAATTGAAGCAAAATTTGAAGTCTGTGTTTAATGAAAAACAAATTGAAGAATACAGTTTTCAAAAAATATACCCATACTTATTAAGAAGATACAAATGAAATTTATAATATACATTTACTAAATGAAGTACATAACTCTTGAGTCTTGAGGCTCATTTCCACTTTCTGAGCATAATTTGACAAAAAATATTTGAGTAACAATTCACATTTTTGACATTTTTCTTTAATAACAAAAGTTCCAAAACCTTTTTTAAATCAAAGCAAGTGTAGAGGTGGGGAGGAATATTTCAAGAGTTAATGTAGATAAACACTAAAAATTGAGTAAATTATTTCCAGAAAGTTAAAAAAAATCAAAAACATGTTTGTTTTAAGAGTTAACAAAAAGCACTAAACACTGAACTCTTTCAGGGCAATGTAAAAAAATCAAAAACTTTTAATGGAGATTTCATACTGACAAAAATTCAAACAAATATCGCTCTACAATAAGCACAAAACGCCAAGTTTTTTAGGTTAAAATTCGAAAGATACGAAGGACGAAAGAAACGCGAAGATTCGAATTTTCGAATCTCGAAAAGTACATTGCACTGCAATAAGGTAAGTTTTCTCCGATACTTCACACTTTTCTCAAAAATGTCCCGAAAAGTTCATTGAACTGCAATAAGTAAGTTTTCTCCGATACTTCACACTTTTCTCAAAAATGTCTCGAAAAGTACACTGAACTGCAATAAGGTAAGTTTTCTCCGATACTTCACACTTTTCTCAAATACGTCTCGAAAAGTACATTGAACTTCAATAAGATTTCTCCGATACTTCACCCTTTTCACAAAAATGTCTCGAAAAGTACATTGAACTGCAATAAGGTAAGTTTTCTCCCATACTTCACACTTTTCTCAAAAATGTCTGGAAAAGTACATTGAACTGCAATAAGATTTTTCCGATACTTCACCCTTTTCTCAAAAATGTCTCGAAAAGTACATTGAACTGCAATAAGGTAAGTCTTCTCCGATATTTCACACTTTTCTCAAAAATGTCTCGAAAAGTACACTGAACTGCAATAAGGTACGTTTTCTCCGATACTTCACACTTTTCTCAAATATGTCTCGAAAAGTACATTGAACTTCAATAAGATTTCTCCGATACTTCACCCTTTTCTCAAAAATGTCTCGAAAAGTACATTGAGCTGCAATAAGGTAAGTTTTCTCCCATACTTCACACTTTTCTCAAAAATGTCTGGAAAAGTACATTGAACTGCAATAAGATTTTTCCGATACTTCACCCTTTTCTCAAAAATGTCTCGAAAAGTACATTGAACTGCAATAAGGTAAGTTTTCTCCGATACTTCACACTTTCATTAACAATGGACAGTTTGCAGAACTTTCGTTAGGACCCCCGTAACTGTTTAATACTAATGATGACACTTAGGGAAACGTTTTTTTCTGTTGCTGATAACTACAGAGAATGAGTCGAAAGTTTTGCAATATTTGGATCACTTTATGTCTACATACGTACCTTTACTCCGCCTGGTTGTTGAAGTGTCGCCTGCGAAGTAAGTGGGCCATGGACTGGAGCAAGTAGCAATCCGACGGGGCAAGGTCCGGACTATATGCAGGGTGTGGCATCAGTTTGATGCCCTTAAGTTCCTGGAGTTTTGTCCGGGTCGTTCGCGTGGTATAAGGCCAAGCGTTGTCCTGCTGTAGGAGAACGCGCTTACTGTTTGTTCACCAATCCCAGGTACTTTTTCTCCAAAACGGCATATCTCTCCAAATATCATCCGCTCCAGCTGTTCAGAGTAGAGGTTGACATTGATGGTCCGACCGTGTGCAACAAATTTGTAATGGATTATCCCCTCGAAATCCCACCAGACGCAGAAGATTACCTTGTGTTCGAAGCTCCCACGCTTGGCAACAGGTTCAGAAAGCTGGCCCGGCCTCAAACACTGCCGTTGGGTGTTAGGATTACGGAAATAGACATACTTTTCATCTTATGTAACATTTCTCTTGATGAAACGTGCATCGCGCGGGTTTTCTAGGAGTGCCGTGTACACTTCCACTTGGCGGTTTGCTTCAGCTGGCGTCAGTTCGTTAGGGACAATGCGTCTGTTCCTGTAGACGTCGCAGAGGTCCTGAAGGGGACGAACCACGGTTGTCTGTGATATTCCCAGCTCGCCTAATAATCTCCGAGTGCTGGTCGTCGGATGTTCTTCTACCGCCTGACGCACGGCCTCTGAATCCACGGTTTGCGGCCTACCTGTCCGTAGTTCATCGTCGAGGTTTATGTCACATGAGCAAAATTTCTCGAACCATCTGGTTGTGGTGCTGTGGTCCACGGAACCTTCTCGTTTCGCATGACAAATGTTTCGTGTTGCTTGAGTAGCGTTATTGCCAAGTTCAAGCTAGTGAAGCAAAAATTCCCTAATTAGCTAGTTATGGATGCTGATCTTTAGGCGTACCAACCACAGACAGAATGACGACATGCAATGCTGTTCACAGCAACGACTACCACTTTATATCCCTTTCAACTGACTGCAGTGCGCGACTTGAACTAGTTTAAACATGTGACATACCCGCCGTAGCACATGCTTTTATGCAAATATTGCAAAACTTTCGACTCACCCTCTGCATATAAGGCTGGTATTTCGTAAAACGTTTTTTTGTTCTCCTGCTGGATAGACGAGGACAGTTTGTCCACCGTCTCAGGAATGACATTAAAGATTTCAGAGTTCTAGATAGTTAATAATTAAAATAGAAAATAACATTTTGTTTTATCAGAATGAATTTTAGACGGAAGGAAATAAAAAGATTCCAAATATTTATCCCATTTTGGATATAATTAAAAAGATAGGAAAGTGAGAGGGAGGAAATATGATGTTTCGCCCTTGCTAGCAAATGAATAAAGGGGCATATCCCCCATCTGCCCTCGCGGTACCGACGTCACTGGCTGCAGAATATTCTGAGATTATCATTAAAAGAAAATAGGACGAAAAGGAGGTCTTTTTTCGGAAGAATCGCGTTCAGAGATGAGAAGTGATCTAGAATTTCTAGCATAAAATTAATAAATAGTTATACATATAATGCTCAGCGATGTGAACATTTTTTGGCAAATGTTAGTTTCAGAGCCCGTTTTAAGCAATATGTGATTAGTCGCAATTTCGTTTTGTGTACCCGACTTTCATTATTTGAGGATTATCTTTTTTTCTTCATATGAAGACGGGTGATATAAATGATTTCCATTTCCCCTGAGATTATGTATTGTCTTAAGCTACTTTTAAAGAAAATAGAACACAGACGGAAGTGGGTGTTTCTGAATAGAGCGCCTCAAATATAATTATGTGAAAAAACGTTACTATAAATTTTCTAGCCTGCTGAGAATCCTAACTATTAAGGAAAAATGAAAGGTAACGCTAATGATATTTAAAAGAGAGTTCTTTGTGCACTTAAAAAAAATTAACTAGATGGCTTGTTTTTGTAGAACATCATTTGATATACAATTTCTTTTCCCTTACCTTCTATGCTTCCGTTAGAGATGGAATCAGAAAAGGATTTTGTGACCCGGAAGAATATGCGTTTCATTCAGATTGACACGACCTTTACCAGATTATTGTGAACAATGAAGCAGCCGGAAGTTAAAGTGCAATTATGCGTGTCTGCATTGTACATACGATTTCCAATTTAAATTTCGCTTTCGTTGTGTTTCTTAATGGTTACCCTAGCATATTTGTTGTGCTGTCCATTTATCTTAGGGTTTCAGCTACTTATGTTATGTTAATTTAAAATGAAATGCTTCCATATAATATAACGGGTTTTCCAGAGTTATGGAAATAGTATTTAAAAAAAATAATTAAAAATATTTCAGAAATCTGTTAGCCGTTAGAATCGGATAATGTTTTTTAGAGATTCGATGTGAGCTCCTTTCGTGGCTAACACAATATTCAGCTTGTCTTCTATTAGCACTGGCGTGCCGTGAAAGTTATGTGTAGGCATGCAAAAATAAAAAATAAAATAAAAAAAAGAGATGTTCAGATCACATGTGGGGGATTTTAGGATGGGAGTGTCTGACCCCAGGTCTTTAACAACCCTTAGGAAGCTAGGAGATTTGGGCTAGAGTGCCCGATAGGAAAGTGACACGGAAGGAGGTAAAAAGAGAGGAAGACGCCCTTATTTATTACCGGAGGAGCCAGTACCCCGGTGCCCGACGGCTTAACGTGCCCATCCGACGCACGGCGGATATTTAGTGGTTCGAGCGTTCGTACCTGCCTGGGATCGAACTTGAGGTTCCTCCGTGGCAGTCACGAACATTGACCACTAGGCCATCCGCGGCCCAAAAGGAAAAAAAAAACATACGTCATTTGATTCAATCCTGGTTTTTTTGTTTTTTTTAATTCTTCCGTTTCTTTGTGTTAAAATACAGGCTTCGACATCAAAATCTTCGGTAGAACTTTTTTAATTGTTACTATTTTATTTTTTTTTAGATTTGAGCTCATAAGCTTCCCATATACGATAGTTTTGGAGGGATGATTATGACTTACATATTTTTGTATGTTTAACCTGCATACTTAACGACGATGTGAAGCGGCTCAAGTTTGAAGTTGGTGTTTCATTGCTTCCACATTCGGATTTTTCTATAGAACTTTGGGAATCAAAAGGTTTATTAATTTTGCATCATCCTTTTCATTATTCCCCGTTTACAGTTTGCTGAAATTATCTTGAAGCATTTCAGTGCTTGAGAAAGGCAAGGAATATACCAAAATGTAGCCGTACAATTTTCCAACTGAATAAGGAAGGATCTCTCTGAAATTACGCACTAGATGGTAGATACTCACCGTCAAAAGAAAATGAGCTCTTCATTGGTTAATGTAATGAACCAATGGAAAGCTTTCGCATTTTCCAAGTCCTGAACGCAATGGCCGATTTCGCATCATATGTTATGTCTCTGGGAAGCACGGCACAATCTCACATTAGTTCGGGCATGATGATACGAAGTTAGGTTCGCGTTCGCGTTTTGTTTCAGTTCCGGCTAAAATACAAACAAATATGTGAATTTGGCTTTAAATAAAACTTTTTCTAAATCAGGTACTTGGTTTAAATTTACGAAAAAAAAACCAGAGGTTTTTTTCGAGGAATTCTTTTTTTAAGAGAGCAAATTTTTGCCCTTAATGTGGGCATGCAATGAATGCGTTGCATACAACGACGACACGCTACTGTCTATTAATTAGGTTGTTCCATGATATTCGATTTCGCAGATTCGTGCAGTTAGCAGGTAATTTAGGAATTAATACATCCAGCGATGTGCGTCAAGGCTGTTGTCTATAAAATCACTTTTCAATTCGTCAGTGGCATCAGTTTCAAAGTCACTGAGCTACAGTGAAGAGGAAGATGGATGAGAACAAAATTTGTATCATTTTCTTGTATGAGTTTAGACTTGAACACCGTTCGTCAGAGGCAGCTGGCAACATCAACACAGTATTTAGCGAAGGCACTGTTAGTGAACATAAAACACAACTTTGTTTTTGCTAAATTCCAGTTGTGAAATTCATAAATTTGTCGAGTACGAGCCTCCTCGCTCCGGAGCCAGCTGTTCTTGCCTACTAAACTACACCGACGGAATGTATCTTTGCAGATTTGTCATCTTGACACGTGCTTTACCTTTGTCGTACGTCACACAGTCCGTCGATGTTAACCTCGTAAATGAACCACGTGGTAGACCAGAAGGAGCTCTCGATGATGCCGAGTTGGAGGCATTGACTGAAACCTACCAGTGTCAAATGGTACGAGAACTCGGTGAGAAACTGGGAGTATACTATGCAACCATTTCCCGAGTTGTAAAACTGATTAATTGAAAAAAGAAGAGGTGCATCAACCAAAACAAAAATAATCTGAAAAATATATTTTAATTTGTTGGCTGTTGCTGTGTGAACTGAAATTCTTTATTATACTAACCAACGCGTGACCTATAAAACAAAACAAAGAATAAACAAGAAATACAAATTGTTTTACATTTTTTGTGCCAAACTAAAAATATATTGCTTGGAAACATATCCTACAAGAAAAAAAATAAAAAAAAAAGGTTAAGAATACAATTTAGCGTCTTACAGTTTCTGTGCCAAACTAAAAATTTATTGCCCGAAAAATGTCCTATGAGACAAAAAACAAACAAAAAAAACTTAAAATACAATTTAACTTTTTACAGTTTCTGTGCCAAAATGAAAATTTATTGCTCGAAAATATGTCCTATAAGACAAAAAAAAAAGATGTTAAAATACAATTTAACTTTTTACAGTTTCTGTACCAAACTACAAATTTATCGCTCGAAAACATGTCCTATAAGAAAAAAAACTGTTAAAAATACAATTTAACTTTTTGCAGTTTCTGCGCCAAACTAGAAATGTATTGCTCGAAAACATGTCCTACAGCACAAGAAAACAAATTGTTAAAAATATAATTCAACTTTTCACAGTTTCTGTGACAAACTAAAAATTCATTGCTCGAACACATGTTCTATAAGAAAAAAAACTGTTAAAAATACAATGTAACATTTTACAGTTTCTGTGCCAAACTAAAATTTTAGATCTGTCCTATAAGACAAAAAAAGAAAAAACTGTTAAAAATACAATTTAACTTTTTACAGTTCCTGTGCCACTCTGAGTCATTTTTTTTTTGTTTACAAAAAAATGTCCTAAAGGAAAACAAGAAAAAAATAAAAACGCGAGTTACATTTTCTGACAGTTCTTGTGCTAAATTGAAAGTTTGAGTTTCAGTAATAAAAACTTATTTGAATATTTTTAGTTTGTCATGGCAAACTGAAAGTTTTGAACTCCAGATACACGACCCATCAGTCTGATGGCCGTGTGTGGGTATGACGACAGCCGAGGGAACGCTATTTACCACAGTGAAGTTTGGAACCAAGGCCTACTACTAAGCAACAGTTAGCGGCAGCATTTTGTACTGAATGGAAGCGCATACCTATCGCTGTGTGTCCAAAACCTTGTCGAAAGCATGGCTCGAAGAGTCAGTGCATGCAAAGGTGGACCGACACCGTGCTAATGTATATCAATAAATGTTATGTTGTGTTTCTCTTCTAGGTGTCCGGTGACTTTTGTCAATATAGTGTATATCACTGTAAACATACGAGTTTGCTTTTTCCTAATCTTTGAACTACAGTAATAGTTTAGCTTTAATTGCCCATTGAAAGGAAGTGTATGTCCGCGATTCACCGTTATTAAGTACTTTTTGACTTACGCGGAAATCTTCGGAACCAATTTACCGCGTAAGTTGGAGACTTACAGTATAATTGGCTGAGTGACAGCCCTGCCCGCATCTCTACTCAAAGAAGTTATAAGAACAACCTGGGTTAAAGTCACCCACCTGCTTAATGCGAACCTACGCTGGAAACCGCTACATGAGCTGCTGACTCATCTTCAAGCTATGCCACGAAACGGGCACTGTCTTAATGCTTTTCAGGTTGCATTACAGGGTTGTCATGGTAAAAGTGGAATGGTTTTAGATACTTATATCTTAAAGACTATTTAACTTAGAAAAGTTAAGAAGCAGTTATTTGGAAGCTCAGTTTATTAACTCTCTAGGTAAATCATTAAGAACATTGTTATGAACATCACTGACACAGAAGAAATGAAAAGAGCATCTCTGCTGTCTTCTCTCAGCGCCGGGAGAACTCCAACGGAGATTGCCGAGTACCACAAACTCTATTTGTCCTTTGTCTAAAAGAACAAGAGCAAGGTCGACAATCCAGAGGACCCTGATGATATCTCTACCATGCGTAAGAAACATGACCATTGCTCCAACACCATCAGTACACCCAAGTTTGTCACCAGATACAAGGGATGGTGGACAACGAACCCAGGAAATCAATGAATGCCTTATCAAGGATTTGGGTGTTGCTTATGAACGTAGGAGCCACGAAAACCTCCTCTACAGCTCCTACGTTTATTAGAGAGGTCAGTTCGTGGACTAGGCAGGACAGGAAAGGCGTCTGACGAACATCTTGCTGAGATTCTTCTCAGAAGAGAAGAATTTTGCCCATGACCAAAGTGTCAATAGGAGGAACGATAGGTGTTTGTGCAAGAACCCTGGCGACATGCTCAGGGTCATGCACACAAAATTTCCTGCCACCGTCATGGCCCTTGTGGTCATCTCCAGCGAAGGAGATGTCATGCCTCCTCGCTTCTTTGAGAAGGGTTTAAGGGTCCACGCAGACGAGTAAATTAAGGTGCTGAGAGATGTAGTGAAGCCCTGGATAGACGCCATTGCCGATCGAAGGCCTTACATCTTCCAACTGAACTGTGCCCCAGCCCACAAGGCCAAAGTGACTCAGAAGTGGCTTGAAGAGAACGTGCTCTACCACTGATCTTCAGAATTTGCCGCCCCCTGGTTTCCCAGACTTGAATCCCTTAGAGATTACTATATGTGGGGCGTAGTTGAAAGAGAGACCAACCAGCATCCCCATAACACCGTTGACTCCGTCAGGCATGCGATCGCCAATATCATAATCCACATGAACAAGCCCCAGGTTGCTAAGGCTTGTGGGCGATTCCGCTCAAGGATCGTGGCCGTCATCTTCACGAACTGAGGAATCATTCAATAATTTGTGCATCAATTATTTTACAAAAAATAGCTTCAATAAAACGTATATTCATGTTTAAATTAATTATTAAACGCATACAGGGGATGAACAAAATATGAAAACACCTGGTAAGAAGTATGGGTAAAACGACCAACGTTTTCCACGTGAAAATATAGATGGCGCCGGAGGTCTTGATAGTGAATGTGTGCTACGAAACTTGGCAAACCAGCAGGTAGACACAGTTGCTGTCTAGACATTGATCTGTAGCCACAGTTGCTGTCTAGACATTGATCTGTAGCCACAGTTGCTGTGTAGACATTGATCTGTAGCCACAGTTGCTGTCTAAACATTGATTTGCAGCCACAGTTGCTGTGTAGACATTGATCTGTAGCCACAGTTGCTGTCTAGACATTGATCTGTAGCCTCAGTTGCTGTGTAGACATTGATCTGTAGCCACAGTTGCAGTCTAGACATTGATCTGTAGCCACAGTTGCTGTGTAGACATTGATCTGTAGCCACAGTTGCTGTGTAGACATTGATCTGTAGCCACAGTTGCTGCGTAGACATTGATCTGTAGCCACAGTTGCTGTGTACACATTGATCTGTAGCCACAGTTGCTGCCTAGACATTGATCTGTAGCCGCAGTTGCTGCCTAGACATTGATCTGTAGCCACAATTGCTGTGTAGACATTGATCTGTAGCCACAGTTGCTGTCTAGACATTGAACTGTAGCCACAGTTGCTGTCTAGATATTGATCTGTAGCCACAGTTGCTGTGTAGACATTTATCTGTAGCCACAGTTGCTGTCTAGACATTGATCTATAGCCACAGTTGCTGTCTAGACATTGATCTGTAGCCACAGTTTCTGTGTAGACATTGAACTGCAGCCACAGTTGCTGTCTAGACATTGACCGGTAGACACTGTTGCTGTCTAGACATTGATATGTGCGTTGCAAGTGAATCATGTCGGAGCTTAACAGAGTTTCAAAGAGGGTAAATTGTTGGGACCCGTATGGTGGGTGCTTCCGTGACCAAAGTAGCAAGTTTATTTGGTGTATCGCGAGGTACTGTATCGAAAGTTATGACTGCATATTGTGCTTCTGGAAAAACATCATCCGATAGACACCAGCGTGGACAAAAGTGTGCGTTGAACGACAGAGAGAGAAGGACATTGCGGAGGATTGTGACCACAAATTAGAAGACAACAGCTGCAAAAGTTAGTGCTGAGTTGAATAACGCAATTTCAAACTCTGTCTATACAAAAACAGTGCGAAGAGAATTCCATAGGCAGGGAATTCATGGTCCAGCTGCAATCGCTAAACCACTGGTTAATAACGTGAATGCAGCACGCAGGAGAGAGTGGTGCAACACTCATAAAACGTGGACTGCTGAGCAATGGAAGACTGTCATCTGGTCCGATGAATCGACTTTTACACTGTTTCCAACCTGTGGGCGAGTTTATGTGTGGCGAACAACCCCCCCCAAACTTACGATCCCGCTTGCCTTTTGCAGACAGTAAAGCATGGCGGCGGGTCTGTCATGGTTTGAGCAGCCGTATTATAGTATTTTTCCGGCCCCATTATTACTTTGCGAGGTCGTGTCAGCCAAGAACTATTTAAGCATTTTGAGCGACCAAGTTCATCCCATGGTACAAACAGTGTTTCCTTCGGGCGATGCCATTTATCAAGACGATAAGGCCCTAATTCACACAGCTCATATCGTTCAGTCATGGTTTTCTGAGAATGCTGATGATATTTTTATCTTCCCTGGCCGTCTCAATCGCCAGACCTCAACATAATTGAGCCCCTATGGGCCGTTTCGGAGAACAAGGTTCGGGCGCACTATCCGCCTCCAGTATTTTTATAGGAACCTGAACGCGTGTTGCAGGAACAATGGTATAACATCCCATTATCCACCACCCAAGACTTATATTTGTCCATTCCCAAGAGAATTCAGGCCGTCTTGAATGCAAAAGGCGGTCCTACACCATGTTAGGTATGGAATTATTTTTCTTACCACGTGTTTCCATATTTTTGTCATCCCACGCACATTTTACACATTTACCATGATAATCCTGTAAGTAATCTGTATCCTCAATTTGTTCAAGCTTACGTGACGTTTCTGCATTGCAGAAGCTTCATCTGGTCCCAGTTTCTTGTTTTCAATAGTCAACAAATAAATACTCCTTTCGCACTTGTTCCACAGCAACAATTTCTTGTCGCCACGTTCTTTCTTACTGGGGGTACAAGCTCCACTTCGTCTTCCTCCAGGTCTGTTGTAGTCTCTACTATCTACGTGGCGACAAGATTACAGAACACTAAAGACAAAATCTGAAGCCGATGTTCACTGGCGGTTGTTACATTGCTGATTGCCCACGCCTTCTAGATTATGTCATTTTGGCATATCAACTTCCCTCTTTGTATTTGCTGTAATACCACCGCTGACTTCTTATGTGTTTATTATCGCTGTTATGTTGCAAAATCTCTCTTCCACTTGCTTACATCGCATTTAGTTTATTGTGCGGAATTCAGCATACTGACATGCACTACTACACACTTCACTGCAGTATTTCCGAAACTGCTTCTTCTCACCACCTTTTTTATCTACTCACACGAACTTCAACTTCCTCATTTTCAAATGTCATCTCCATCACCGAGGTAATTTTCAAGTACAATCCTTCCATCATGCACAACGCGCAATTATGTGCGCAGTTTATTTATCACCTCCACCCGAGGCTACAATTAAAACTTGATATGATGGTTATACGGACAGATTTGAGTTTGAGACCCTAATATCGCGAGTTCCAGAAGACAACAAAGACGAACTACGCCAACTTTGTTGCTCTAGGTTCAAATCGTGGAAAAATCAGAAGCAACCGTTTAATAATTTCAAAATTCCAAGGACGATTACCAACCTTAGAAATGACCACTCCATAATGTTGACGCTAACGGACAAATCCGGCCAAATAGCGATAATGGACGCAGGGGACTATAATAAAGAAACTAGAAAAATTTATATCCGATTCTGGTTCTATAATCTTACGAAGGAATCCTCTAAATTCTTAGATTGTACAGGTAAAAAGAGATGCAAGGCTAACCGATATTGTGGATGATCTCAAGAAATCCGCCAAATTACCGCCTGGCCCTCAGATCACAAAACTTCACATCACAAGCCGGGCAATCCATTGAGACCGATCGTGTCCAGAAGATCCGCAGCAACGTACCGTCTAGAGAAAGCATCATCCAAATTCCTAACTAATCATCTACCGGACTCGGACTTTATAATAACTTCCACTCTATATTTTATCACGAAAACCAAGCAGCTCACTGTTCAGCAACGCGACATTATCGGTATTTTCGACGTAGTTTCTCTTTATCCATCGATCCCCGTACCGGAAGCCATCAGAACATTGAAAGAGTCTATATCTAATTCATCAGTATATTCTCGAGTCTTGCCTCAGCATCTTCAAATTAATGGACTTGGTCTCAAATTCTAGCTACTTCATTTTCTGAGAGCAAATTTATAAACAAGTAAATGGCGCTCCGATGGGTTCTTCGCTTTCAGCCGTCCTCGTGGAAGCAATACTTCGCCCCATTGAGCAACATATATTCACCAACATCACCCCAAGGCCTACCACCTGGCTACGATATGCAGACGAGGTATTTTTCATATGGCCATACGGAAAGGAGACTCTCCCGTTTTTCCTTGATAAAATAAATTATATACACCCTACGATCAATTTCACCATGGACCTTGAACACAATGGCATCTTACCTTATCTCAACGTTTCAGTGAGCAGATCGCATGAAAACCGCCTTCATACGGAAATCAATTATAAACCCACCTCCGTTCCCTACCTGATGCTCCGCAGTTCATTCTGCCTTGATGATTACGAGACGGCCTTCTTCCGTTCTCGAATTAGAAGAGCCTTCGCTGTCTCATTCGATGTCCATTCTGGACAATCCGAACTAAAAAACGTCGTGTAATTGGCCACTGAGGCAGGATATACGTCGAACCAGATGCATAACTTTATCGAGAAAGCCAGAACCAGCTGTGCTAATATTTCTATGCCACAACTTCGCTACCTGGGCTCTATTCCCTATACACACCAAATGCTTCCTATCTATTCAAAAACGCGCTCAGGAGAATGAACTTCCGTGTCGGCATAAGGTCTCCGGCATATTTGTATACGATGCTTAAGAGAAATATTGACAAATCCCCTCTTCTCAATGAGGCAGGTGTTTATGCCATCCCACTGTAGTATTCTGACGGCTTCAAGCGATACTACATCGGAATGACCAAACGTTCGTTTGGAATTAGAATCAGCGAACTTAAAAGGGATACAAGAGACGGAAAAATAACCACTGCCCTATCAAGAGAGTCCGATGATCTTATATGGAGTGATGTAAAGAAATTCGCTTCATACTCCACACCCAAATCTACTGCCATTCGCGAAACCTTGGAAATCTTGACCAACTGCGAGGTTTGCAATGATAGCGTCTCTCTGGAGTTGCCACGTATTTGGAATCAATTTTTTAAATAATGCTGCGTTTTCTACCATGGTACCGCGTGCCCAACCAACGTGACCTCGTTTCTTCGAAATATCACGCTTACTACTATTCATTTATTGTCTAGTCAAGTCACCGCGCTCAAATTATTGAAACGTTCTATTATCCAGTTTGCAGTTAGCTGTCTACTTTCCTTGAAAAAGACATCTGGTTGATATGCGAAAGCTTGGAAAGTTTTATTTGTATCCTACGCCAAGAAATTTCGGATTTTTAATAGTTTTACTATTTTGACTATGACTTTATGTTGACTTGCCTAATTGCATAAATGCTTTTGATTGTGTTATTACCAAATTACAAAGGCCGTTCCATAAAAATTGAGAGTAATTTTTTTGAGTTGGCAACAGTGTGAAGGGGGAAATAACCGCGCAGACGACTAACTGAATCAAGAAAGTATCTGTGGAAATAATTATTAACCGTGGCAGACGATTCTGATTTTGCTATTGCGCAGTTGTTTAAGGTACGTCTACATTTCTCCATACATCTATGGAGATGAGTGAATCAGAGTTAAGAAGTGAAATGCGTTGTGCGATAAAATTTTGCTATCGTTTGGGTAAAACGGCTCTAGAAATAGTTGATTTAATGAAAAAAGCTTATAAAGATAAATGTTTGGGTGATTTTTAGATGGCACCATGATTTCAAAAAGGGCGTTTGTCGGCACAACTCGCTGCTAGGCCTGGTCGACGTGAAAATGTCATTACGGAGCCTATTGTTAACACTGTTTGGGCAATCCAGCAAGAAGATCGACGAATGACGTGTGAAGTGGCGTAAACTAATATTTCAAAAACGTCGGCATTCTGCATTCTACGCGACAAATTACTGCTGCATCGTGTGTGCTCCAGATACGTACCTCATCACCTGACGAGAGAATAATTGTTAGCCAGAGTTCAGGTGCGTCATGAGTGGAAACAAATGATTGCAAAGGATCGAAACTTTCTAAACACAGTAATAACTGCCGAGGAAACATGGGTCCCCTATTTCTACCCCCTGACGAAGCGCGCAACGAGTGTCTGGAAACACACAGACTTGCCTCCTCCGAAAAAAGTCCGCCAAACCAAATCAGCTAGGAAGGTGATGGATGATGATAATTTTCTTTGATCATAAACGTGTAGTCTATTAGCATGCCGTTCTTCCACAAATTACTGTCAATGTTGAGAATTACATTTCAGTCTTGAAGCTTCTGCGACGACGCATGTCGATTAAGCGACCGGAACTGATGGGCAAGTGGACCCTACACCATGATAACGCCCACCCACATGTGGAGGCTGGGGTTCAACAGTTTCTTACGAAATGCAGTATTGAAATCATGCCACAGCCTGCCTACAGTCCTGACCTCTCCCCGTGCGATTTCTGGTTGTTTCCAACAACGAAGGAGAAGTTCCGTGGCGCAACATTCAACACAGATGCTGACGTTATTCAAGCTGTAAAGGGGTCGCTAAAGCAGCTTTCTCAAAATGCCTTCGCCGCATGTTTTGAAAAGTGGACTGAACGATGGGAACGTTGCATATCATCCGAGGGAAGGACTCTGAGAAAGAAGAACATATATTTTGCTTTACCTATATTTCTTCATTCTGTGTGATCTTACTCTCAGTTTTTATGGAGCGGCCGTTGTAGGAAGTCTGATACCTCTTTTATATTTCTATTGTACCGATCACACTCATTTCTTTTCTGTTGTTTTTTTGTACATAATTCCACGTATATCTTGTAGTTTTATCAGTAGATGTTCTTCTGAAAAAATAATCCATTGTTTCGGCTGAAAAAAATTGCAAGATGGAGTTTGGGTTTTCAACATTATACTGCCTGTGTTCGCATTATTCCAATAAATTGTGAACTCTTTTTTCATTATTATGGATCTTCTCTCTGTAACTGGACCACTTAATCGCGTACTATGACTATTACGCCAGAAATATTATAGGAAATTCTTTCGTGACGTTCTGTGGGTATCTGTTTACTATGTCTCAAATACGGATATGAGCGTGCAGCAGAAGGAAAGAAAAGTCCTCAGTTTTATCATCGTCCTTTAAAAATCCCCGAATCGGGAAGAAAGAATCGTGGATTCGCTGAAAAGCTGATTTAAACCAATTTGCTATATTGCTTCTTAGCCGGAGAATGCTTAAGCAGACCTTATTATTGTTTCATATAATGCACGTCATGTCGTAAACAGAGATCTTGAGGATTCCACTGAACACATAACGATATCTATGCAGATTCTGTTACGAAGGACATGGGTAATGTTGAGCGAAGAAGGTAATCTCGAGTAAATGGCATACTACAAGCATTAGCATGCAAATCTCTGCGGTTTACAGTGCACGAAAAACCTCTCTTCTCGGAAGCTTAACTTAGGGCTCGTCCTGCAGTCTTCTAAACCTCTTTCCAGTCGGCGATCATTATTTTTTTCGGATATAATACCTTGTTTGGTAAATTAGAGGTATCAGTCTGCTGTTAGCTTATATATACGGCGAGCACTAGACCTAATGTCAATCTGGTTGGGAGATTGGAAGAGATTTTTCCGGAGAAGGGGAAGACCTGGGATGTTGCCGCCCGAAAACCATATCTCTGGGACTCAATGGGAGGAAGATTATTTTTCGTTGCTGTGCTGGGGATTTTCTCCGATAAATTTGCATTGCAAATCAGTATGATCCCCTGCTATCCCATTTCTTTCTGCTTTCACCGTTATCTGAATGATACGCAGAATGACGATTTTAAAACGGAAGAGAAGAAAATGCCATTTCTGTAACTGAATTAAAAAGAGACTATGGAATCGTACTGTATATGCATTGTTGTACAACATAATAGCCTTATCTTATTATGCTTACGAAACAAAATCATTTCGAGATATATATGCATCATTAGTACCATACATATCGGTTTTGCTTATCTAAATGAAAGCGAAAAACAGAAACTGCGGTTATTGAAAGTAAATTGAAATCTTAAAAAAAAAACAAAAATATCTGTCATCGAGATATCATATGATGGAATCCGATAACAAGCATGTGAATTTATTATATTGACTGAAATCTAATTTTATTCATACAATGATTAAGTCTGTATTGTATTTAGTTTGCGAAGAGCACACTCTTCTTTGCAAACTAAGTTTTTAGTTAGACTTGAATCTGAAATAATAGCTTACGCGTACTTTCCTTACTTCACTACGAACTTCGTCTCCGCAACAGTTCGAATTGAAAGTTATGGAAACAACAGTGGTGTATCTCGGGTCCGTAGCCTCAACCGTCCCCCTTCCCCCACCCCCAACAGTACTTTTTTTTTTTTTAAATTGCGTAGTTTAATTTTTAATTGTTAAGTAATAGAAGTAATTTTGTTTCCAAATTTTACGTAAATGCTACTGCTAACATGATACCAAACAATTATAAGGATTAGGATTCGAACACTTATTTGTGCATGAACTCCGTTCTTCTTCTGAATACTTTATTTGTAAATGGATTCCATTCTCCTTTCCTTTGGTGTGATCTTCAGCGTTACGTTTTCATGAAAAGTTTCTTCCGAGTACATTTTCATATTTAAAAAGGATGTTTTTTTCTATTGACAAAACAGCCAAGTTGCTCGAATGTACATGTCCTTGTGTGGCTCTAAGATATATATCTTGATTCCTTTAAATGCAGAAAAACTTCTTTTGGCAGTTGCAGTTGTTGATGGAAACTTTAATATTAGATCTGCTAATTTGCACACTTCACTAAACACAATGTCCAATTTATTCACCTTTATGCAACAAGTAATGTCTCTTACTGGTTTGTTTCTGTAATCATCAAGGGAATAAAACACCTTCGGTTCATTTCTTAGTCGAGCTGTATCAAAACTTGAAGCATAGTGCTCTTTAAGTTCTGACGATAGATGTTCAGGAAAGCTTTCACAAATTTTATCAAAACAGTTCGAATCCAACAAAGCCACGAATTTAAGATATAATATCACTGATTTTAATTCATTGACATTTCATACAAACTGAAACAACTCTCGCAAAACACGAGATGTTACAGGTAGGAGCATGCGAGTGACAGAGGTAGTCTAAGTCTTCTCTTTTCTGAGCGAACCGTTGGCCAAAGCAACGGAACATTCCCTCTTCACCCGCTCATTCATATTGTTGGAAACGCTAGCAGATGATCGTATATGGAAGGTCTTCGAATCAGAACAGCGAAGACTTAGAGCTGGTTACTTTACGATGACAACAGCCTCCACTAGGAGCCGCGTTGGTCGTCGCAAGCCAGACTAATTCTCTTAGTCAAAAGAAGCTAATCTGCACGTGTTTTTTTTTCGTAACGAAAGCATCGACATATCTTAATACCGTTGATAATTGACTTTTATTTATCCAGTCTCTGGGTTTCTAAGCTAGCCAAGCTAGCCTCGAATATATGCTACTAGGCCACAAATATAACACTTTTAAGCATACACTGTTAAAAATTTTGTGGTAGGTTACACCAAAAAGTGGTGCTACACCAGCTGCACCACTTTCTGAGAAAAGATACATCATTGTGTGATGCAAACGAAATCCAACAACATGGTGCAACCTCGCACCATAATGTGGTGCAGAACCGTAGCAAGCTTTTTCTTATCTGGAAGGGCAAGACTTGCAATTACGCCCCTTCGAGTTGAAAATTAAGCCCTTTCGAGTTGAAAATTACGCCCCATCGAGTTCAAAATCACGCAATTACGAGTTCAAAATCACGCAATTTCGAGTTCAACATTACGTCATTTCGAGATCAAAATTACGCCCCATCGAGTTCAAAATTACGCTCTTTCGAGTTCAAAATTACACCCCTTCGAGTTCAAAATTGCGCCATTTAGAGTTCAAAATTATGCCCCCTTCGAGTTCCACTTAAATAATACGTGGTTTTTATTTTCTCACACACCGCCGTTATAAGAAAGTATTATGATCGTTCAAAAATCGCACTTCCGGTTTTTGACACAATTTTATTGTAAAACTAAGTAAATACCCGAGAACCAGAGATTGTAAATATCAAGTGAAGCTTAAACGTTTTATGAACCCCGACAACACAACACTCCACAGAAATGCAGAACGAAAAACAAACCAGCGCAGAACGAATGAGAATCGGATAGTGAACGGAACAATACGGAGGAGCTGTAGGGGCAGTGCTTGGAAAAATTTCGTTCAAGGTTAAACGCTCAGAGAACTTTCTGCGACAGAGCACAAATGACTAATTAGCTTTTCATCCCAACAACATGTTCGGAAAGGTCATGGAGATGTGACGTATATTCTAAAATAACTTCCATTTTTAGTTCCTCTTCCTATGTAAATTTGAGTTTGTTCTGCTTTATACTTTCCAAACTGAAAGTGATATCTTCTTTCTCTATCACAAGAATGAGGTTGGCAACACATTTGAGGTCAGAGAAAATGATGAATGAATGTGATAAGAATGATAGATAAAAAGGACGTTACGGCAGTTGCTCGGTGGATGTGTGTGTAGACTTTCGATCGCTAAGATAAATGTGAAGTTTACCTGCTGTGTTACATGTTGGATCTACTAAAGTATTTCTGTACCAATAAAAAGTTTTCGTAAGTTGACTTCTGCTTATGTTTCGTCTGGCCGTAAACTATTGCATCATATTTTTATTTAGTTCAACATTCCGATTTTCAGAAAGTGGTGCATCTGGTGTAGCACCAGTTTTAGGTGCAACCTATCGCAAAATATTTAACAGTGTAGAAATCAATAAATGACCGAGGTAATGAGAAGTCTTGCCAGAATTAATGTAATGAGAAGTCTTGCCAGTGTAGAAATAATAAATGACCGAGATAATGAGAAGTCTTGCCAGAATTAATGTAATGAGAAGTCTTGCCAGTGTAGAAATAATAAATGACCGAGGTAATGAGAAGTCTTGCCAGAATTAATGTAATGAGAAGTCTTGCCAGAATTAATGTAATGAGAAGTCTTGCCAGAATTAATGTAATGAGAAGTCTTGCCAGAATTAATGTAATGAGAAGTCTTGCCAGTGTAGAAATAATAAATGACCAAGGTAATGAGAAGTCTTGCCAGAATTAATGTAATGAGAAGTCTTGCCAGTGTAGAAATAATAAATGACCGAGGTAATGAGAAGTCTTGCCAGTGTAGAAATAATAAATGACCGAGGTAATGAGAAGTCTTGCCAGTGTAGAAATAATAAATGGCCGAGGTAATGAGAAGTCTTGCCAGTGTAGAAATAATAAATGACCGAGGTAATGAGAAGTTTTGCCAGAATTAATGTAATGAGAAGTCTTACCAGAATGTCTTGCCAGTGTAGAAATAATAAATGACCGAGGCAATGAATCAGCGATACCACTTACGTTTTCCCAATTTTATTCACTTGCAAAATCAGAAACTTTCCTACTATACCTCCTTTAGCCAAAAAAATCACCTATCTTGGCTGCAGTGTAAGCCGATGCATTGTCGTGGTGCAAAACGAGGTGTTAATTTTTCGATCTTGGATGTTTTTTGTTCCATTCTACGGTGACCTTTGTGAGACATTGAGTGGTTTACCAATTTGCAGTAGCAGTGCTTTGATTTTGAAGAACAATAGTTGTCACATGTCCTGTTTTACAGAAGAAGGACGGTACCATTTTCTTCCCTGTACTGCGGATTCGTCGGATGAACGTGCGTCCCATTCGAAACGCCAGACCCTTGATTGTTCCTTTGTTTGCGGATCATAGTGACAAATCCTTGATTCATCACCAGCTACGATGTTGTAGGTGTCTTTATTACACCCTCCTCTGAATTTAGACAGCATATATTGGCTCCGTTCAACTCGACTTGTCTTCTGCTGAGGCTTGAGTGAATGAGTCACCCAACGGGCACATAGCATCCTGACATGCAAATGATTGTGAATGATTACTTGTGCAGCAGTTGATTCAACATATTTCATGATATGTCACACGAGGATCTTCTTTGACAAGTTTCCTTACAGCATTGATGTTTACAGTCGTTAAGGCAGTTTGAGGTCAACCACGGCCGAGGTAATCTCCAAAAGAATGTTTTCCCTTTTTAAATTCACGAAACCAGTTTCCAACTGTGGCAAGAGAAGGAGCAGTCTCTGGAAATATATTTGATAGCAGTTCTTCAACACTCCTGTGCACCTAAACCTTTTTTAAAATCATAGAAAATCACTGCACGAAAATCACGTCTCGACAGCTCCATTTTCGCCTCGACAGCTCCATTTTAGCGCGCCAAATGAGGTCAACTGCGTTCCATTCTCCTGCCACGTGAGCGAAATCTCGTTTGAGCAAGTGGCCACGGTGCATGCTATTGGCCAATACGAACTAGTGCTTCCTACCCACAGCTGTTACACTGTCTGCAGACCACGCGTTCAGCAGCAGCAAAAAACTTTGGGCACAGCCTCCATATAACCATACGAAAAAACAGGTATCGGTAGTTCAACAAGTCCTCGATTGACGGTTACGTATCGAAAGTTCACAGTCCTCAGGATGAAGAAGCCGTGGTGAATTTGAATTGTGAGAACGCATATCGCCGCATCATCAACTGCGGTGCGTAAAGCAGAAACCAGCATCTTTCTTGCCAAGAATTATATCGCCGGCAAAGAGCATGCAAACATCTAAGCCGCCCGCAAGCACTTTAGTTTTGTCTTCGCAATGGTAGGTGAACGAAAGTTCCTGTCTGCCCCAATCTCACCCTGGGCATTGGGGGAGGGGGGGAAGCGAAGACATCGGAGAGTAGTTGTCAACAGACAGAAGCAAGTGTGATTTTTGTGCTTTCTCATACGTGTTCTTGATTAACGAACGCCTCAAATAAGCGTTCTCGCACATGTGCAGCGTCACGTTTTTTTATTATTTACCCTAGGACGAAATCGGTAAATACAACAAAAGCGTAGTTGTCAACACACAGAAGCAAGTGGGATTTTTGTGCTTTCTCATACGTGTTCTGGATTAATGAACGCTTTAAATAAGCGTTCTCGCACATGTGCAGCGTCACGTTTTTTTATTATTTACCCTAGGACGAAATCGGTAAATACAACAAAAGCGTAGTTGTCAACACACAGAAGCAAGTGGGATTTTTGTGCTTTCTCATACGTGTTCTGGATTAATGAACGCTTTAAATAAGCGTTCTCGCACATGTGCAGCGCCACGTTTTTTTATTATTTACCCTAGGACGAAATCGGTAAGTACAACAAAAGCGTATAGTTGTCAACAGACAGAAGCAAGTGTGATTTTTGTGCTTTCTTATACGTGTTCTGGATTAACGAACGCTTTAAATAAGCGTTCTCGCACATGTGCAGTGTCACTTTTTTTATTATTTACCCTAGGACGAAATCGGTAAGTACAACAAAAGCGTTTATTACTGAAATGACTATTTCATTAGATAGGGTAGTAAGCACATAAAATTTCCGTGGGACTCAAGCCTGCATGATGACTCGAAGCATAAACTCATTATTAAACAATACTTTATGTTGTTAGTTAGTGGCTGAGCTGTTTATAAGCCTAGACTCTGTGGAACTGAGTCTGTGGTGTTGTAGATAAAAATTGAGGCCATTTCTTAAGTGTCCTGCTAATAAAGTGACGTCGTCTTCATTTTATTTATCTTTTTTTAATTAATTAAAACGATCAGTTGTATTGTGCCAACTGGAAAACTGAGTTAGTTATTGGGGGTGTCAACAAAATTTACTTCTTTTATTGGTTGAATTTTTAGGCTAGGCTCTGTCTTCTCCAATAAATAAGATTTCGGTAATAACGAATTCCCAAATTATTTAATTATTTCTAAATTCTAATGCTTATGCCTGGGGCGTCAGTCGGTGCACGACTAGCTATAATTGAAGTTCTTAAACTGTTCTTTCACTGTAGTTTTGCTCCGCCTTGGGGCGTAAAATACATATTAATTAAAACACCGATTTTCACACATAAATTTATTGGAAAAAAAATTTAGAAAATATATGAACCAGTTTTTGTTCAACATGATGTCGCTACTGCGTTTTTCCTTGTTTTTATGCAGCTGAATAACTTTCCCGGAACAGCCACGAACTCCCGGGGACCTGGTGGTCCGAGGCGTGAACCTCTGGCCAGTTGTCGATTTGGGCATTAGACCGTGACCCGGATGGGCGAAGTATTTGCTTCAGCCCTGGCTCCTGCACCTCGTAGAGCAGAAGCAACGATGTTTTTCTGTATGCCTTGACACTTACGGGGGTTGTTAAACACACATACACGCACGCACGCACGCAATAACAAAAAAAAAGAAAAAAAAAGCCGTGAGTCCACATATTTTGTAAGGTTGAAGCACGTGAATATTGGACATGCAATTATATGGAATTATCATAATCGGAATAAAAGACGAGTTCCTACTGAACGCAAGACTTATCTTAAAAATAAAATTTATCGACTTAGCTAAAACAAAAAAACCAAAAAAAAACCGGCAGCAAATCCGTGTGATGTGCTAGACAGGTATGGGCTTTTTCCTTTCAGGTGCCTGCGTAAACCCACATAACCATGCATTTGATGCACACCGTCGATAAAGGTTCATGTACGCCGTAACGCTACACAAAATATCACTGAGCCATCATCTCGTATTACAGAATAAAGCGGATTAAATCTCAGTTACGCAACCATCTGTTCCAACATACTCTACATCAGTGGCGCACCGGAAAAACTCGACCCCCCCATCGCAAAACTGTTTTCGAGGCCCTTTTGCGAAAATCCATTAGCTTTCAGTTATAAATACACAGTTGACGTGGATCAGGAACATCAGGTAGAAGTCATCGCTCTTTCCACGCTTATAAGTGAGTCACGGAAAAATTCTTATCGACCACCACCGGGAATCGAACCCAGGGTCTCGCGCCGGACGTGGTACCACTGCACCACAGCGGCCTCGAAATGGTGTAGTGAAAGCATGTCCGGCGCGTAACTGGAAGACCCTGGGTTCGATTCCCGGTGGCGGCCGATGAGAATTTTTCCGTGACTCACTTATAAACGTGGAAAGAGCGATGACTTCTATTTGAGCTTTCAGTCACTCAAAATTTTAATTTCCATATTATTAACTAGGCTTTACGGGTGTTTTAATAAATTAAATTCTTTGGAACTTACGAGTATTTTTCGAAAAACTAAAATTATTTCACTTTATTGCGTGAAGCATAAATGTGTAGATTATAATTAAAATGATAGCCCTGGTTTCCTATACAAATTATTACAAAATACTTATGTCATAGTATTAATAATATCACGCAAAATTTATTATTTTGAAGAACTAAGACCTGGTTTTTGAAATGCCCCACGATTGCGCACACAAAACATGCATCTGCCGTATGCTATAATGACTTTTCTGATTTATACGAAATGTCACAACATAAGTAAGCAAATAACTAAGTAACGATTAAGAACGGTAGCACAAAAATCATAAAATTACTTAAATTATTTACTCTGGAGTATAAAAAACACACTTAACAAATTCCACAATGTTTTGCACATAGTAAAAAAATCTTTTGACTGTTATATAAAAAACAAGTTAGTAAAATCATGCAATGCATTGATTATGATACGCTTTCCAACATACCAGAAATCATTACTCAAGTTATTACACAAGTTATGAAGATAATGGCTGTAGAAAAAATCTCGCTCCTATGACCTGACCTTTGACTCCATTTCGATGATATTCAACAGAGCCGGTAAAGTGTACTTCCGGAACAACATGATAAAGTTTTGTCTCAATTGAAGCATTTTTACGTAAGTTATGACGCATAAGGGCAATGGAATGGATCTCGCTCCTATGTCGTGACCTTTGACCCCATTTGTTCCATTTTCAATAGGGTTCGTCCCCAGGTGGTCCCCTACCGCATACTAAAATTTCATCGAAATCGAACCACTTTCACGCGAGTTATTGTGCGGACAGATAGACGGACAAAGCTGGTGCATATACGCTTCTTCAACCCACGGTTGGAAACCTTAAAAAATTGGCACATATCTCTGATTGTTCGTTCCTGCGAAGAACACCTTTCAGTTCATTGTATTCGGTGGATGCACAGTTATGTGCAAACAACTGTAATATATAACACCTTATCCTCATTGGTATAAAAATTCCGCTTATTGAACTGATATCTTTTTCATATGTTAATATACCTGCAGAAGCTATTGCAAGGGCTGTGAACTTGGGGCCCCTTGTAACAGTAAGGGCTATTAATAGGGGCCTCAAGTTCTTTTGAATGTTGCTTTCCCATCATCCAGTTTTTACGAAGAAAAGCAACTAAATGATTTCTCAAGATTTTAAGTATTTAATGAGAAAAAACGCTTTTCTTCTTAAAACTCATGTGTAACGTACCAGGAGATGTGACGTACCTGCCAGAAGGACGCACACGACATAAAGGCAGATAGGAATCAGAATAAAATGTCCGCGTAGCTTAATTGGTAGAGCAACTTATTCCGGAATGAGGGGACCCGGGTTCGAATCCTGGCGCGGATAGAAATGACGGAGAAATTCACTTCGTTATAATGGCGCCCGAACTATCCGGATGACCCGACCGTTCACAATCTCGTAATGGTGTGATGTTATTTCCACACCGCGAGATAGGAAAAATAAGAGCAGCACTTCGAAAAAAAAAAAAAAAAAAAAGAGCAGCACTTCGAAAAAAAAAAAAAAAAAAATAAGGGGGAGATGATGTAACGTACCAGGAGATGTGACGTACCTGCCAGAAGGACGCACACGACATAAAGGCAGATAGGAATCAGAATAAAATGTCCGCGTAGCTCAATTGGCAGAGCAACTTATTCCGGAATGAGTGGACCCGGGTTCGAATCCTGGCGCGGATAAAAATGACGGAGAAATTTACTTCGTTATACATGCAAACTGCCTCAATTCTTGGCTATTTGTTTCTTTAACCAGTTTCATACGACGTTTCCGCCAAAAATTCTCTAAAATATTTTTGCTCAAGCTAGATGCCCTTTAAACCATGAGCCCCCCCCCCCATTGCGGGGAGGCAAGTCCCTGATCTGCATAAGATTTACCAGACGATATAGGAAAATTTTGCTTTTTATCAGGGATTGTATACTTTTGAAAATTTATATTTTTGAGAACTACGTCAGTTTGTCTGTCAGCGTGCTTGTTTTTCCTAGATGCTATTTTATTTTGCGTCCGTTTATTCATATGGCGTTCCACTTTGTGAGTGAACTTGTTCTATTTAAAAACGGGGTAAAATAAAATTATTGGTTTTGCATTTGTTCTGGTTTTCTAAGATAAAATAACATCGGAATTGTTTCTTCTATGCCTTTTACGGGAGTGAGGGTAGTGCACAGTGAAATGATTGTATTGATTAATCGATTAACCATTCGGATTTAATCGTGAGAGTTACGAGAGACTAGCCAGCATGAAATGAGAAACAAATGTAATAGATATAAGGATAAGATAAATACAAAACCGGAAACTAAAGTTCTGGTATGTGAAGAGAAAAACAAAAGTAAAGGAACGAACATGACTGACTTGACTACACACACACGAATATCAACGGAACATACGTACATTCTGAATTCCAGCTAGCACCATGTAAATGGAGCCAAATATTGCTCAAAAAAGACCAGAACTCTTTCAAGAGGGAAGAAATGTCACTGACAGATGATTGATTACTGGAAAGATAACAGAGTACTTGTACGTCATCTCGGACAACATTGTACATAACAAAAACCGACAGTCCGAGAAAACAAAGAACAGGTGCATTGGTAAATACAATGGTTAGGGTTGAAACAGAACAGCAATTAAATGCTTTTGTCTAAACAATGTAACAACAATAGCATCTTCTTATCTTAGTGCATCCCAGCCTGCTTCTTTTGACTGAATCACAGAACGCCAGAGAAAAATAAAATGGATTTCCTGAATCATAAACCAGCACTTCCGACGGAATTTTTAGCCGCCCCGGTGGCCAAGTGGTATGAAGCGTTGGCTTCGAATCATACGTCCGAGATGGATCCCGGTTCGAATCCCGGGTGGTGAAGCTTACTCAACTGGCTCTCTCCTTTCCTGAAACCAATGGGGTTTACTGGCAGATCCGGATATGACACTTCAGTACATCGAAATTTTAGCGTCACTTCTGTACAAATGTAATGCTAATTACACATAAAGCCCTACCATTTCGTGTCAGTTGAGTACAAAAGGGAATTAACTCTCGTACCCAGAAGATGCCTGAGGGTCCTCTTTGACTTTGCACTCTGAACTTAAAACATAGGCTCCATTTTATTTCGAAAATTCTTATTTTTCTACAAAATAAAGCGAATTATTTAAAACATCATTAACCCCTAAGAAACTTGCATCAATTTTCCATTATAACCACCCTAATCTAGAGAAATAAACGCGCCTATAGACAGAACGGGGGCGCAGGCGAAGTTTGCAAAGCAGCATTTATACAACCCGAGGACTGGCTTTCGGTTAGTAGAGTGCTAGGAGTCAGAATGGGAAAAGCTGCCGATTAATCGGAGTTCGATATAGGGCAAATCGTGATGGCACGGCCCTTCGGAACTACGATCTCGAAACGTCGTGACTTGTGGGTTTCACGTACCGCTGTCGCATCAAAAGTGGTGCACAGATGGCCAAACGACGAATCGACTTCCGGCCGTATGTCGTCCACAGCTCATTGATGCCAGAGGGGACCAGAGACTGTTGCGCAATGCTCACAGCGACCGCAGGGCCACAGTGCGACAAATCATCCGCAGCTACAACAGTGGTGGTTACGGCAATGTGTCACAGCACGCAGTTTATCGTAGCCTTCTGCGCATGGGCCTGCGTAACCAAAGACCCAGCCTGTTCCCCATGATCACTGCACGTGATCGCCACACGAAATGGGCCAAAGAGCATTGAGACTGCACCCTGAGTGATTGGAAAAAAGTGGCCTGGTCTGACGAATCAAGATTCCTGGTGCATCACGTAGACGGCCGAGCGCGGATACGCCGATTACCAACGCAGGCTGTGGCACCTGGATGCACTGTTGGGCGGAAACAGGCCGGCGGCGGTGTTATGCTGTTTGCGATGTTTTGCTGGGACACTTTATGCCCCATTATCCCAATAGCACAAATCCCTGACAGCTGTCAGGTATCTGAACATCGTTGCTGATCAAGTTCGCCCATTCACGGCAGCTATGTTCCATGCTGGTGATGGCCATCCCCAACAGGATAATGCGCCATGCCACACTGCCAGAATCGTCAAGGAGTGGTTCGAGGAACATGCTGGCGACTGTCTGGTTAATGCCATGGCCTCCAAATTTACCTGACATGAATCCAATCGAACATTTGTGGTGTGGCTTGGAAAAGGGGGTTCGCGCTAAATCACCACCACCTCGAAATGTACAGGAACTGGAGGACCTGCTGTTGACATTATAGTACCAGATACCTCAGGATACCTATCGCCACCTCATCGAATCTATGCCTCGCCGAGTGGCCGCTGTTTTGTGGACTAAAGTGGGTGCTACAGCTTATTACGTTGGTGGTCATAATAGCTCATCGGTGTATTTCACAACGTTAATAAATAACACGATATTTTAGATTATTTCATTTTCACGTCAACAAGTTTTTTTATTGGGGGGGAGGGTAAACGTCCACCGTGAGCAACTGAGGGCTATAAGCAGTCGCCAATCCATAAATTAGTGCCACTGATTTCAGGAAAGGGGGAGATCCAGTGCCGTAAGACAAACACAACATCCATGTCTCATAGGGATTCGAACCCGGACCCATCTCGGACGAATGGTCACAAGCCAGCGCTTCCACGGCGCCACCAACTTTTCATCATGTTTTAATAGCATGAGTTCATAATCTAACAACTTTTCTTCACACTTTTTCCCGGCAGTTAAAAATCTGGCGTGTTTAAAAAACGTGAACAGAACATAATATTGCCTTGTATGAGACAAAAAATCATTGAAGAAAGCACAAGGCTTACCATTGGAAGTTTTAAACAACACTATAAGATCCGTTTTGTTTTAATAAAATCTCCAGATGCAACCAGAGCGCTGTGCGACGGAATTTTAAAAGAACAAACTAAGTAATGACTCTCATCCTTTGTATGAAGTAACACATGATCAGTTTGCTTCGCTTTCCCCTTGCGAAAGAATTTGGGGGACGCAGTTGAGGAATGCTTGCTTGTACGGATCTGACACAAAATTTTCATTGTACGGTAAACGCCATGTCCGGATTTGCCACGGCAACACCAATGGCCCTAAATTGGGGTTGGGCGACTGTTTATAGCTCGTTGAGTAGCTCAAGGTGGTCGTTAACCCCCTCCCCCTCCCTAAACAAACACAAAATGAAAATTTTTAAACCGATGAAGAATTCACAGTTTGTTTTGTGTTGTGAGTTTAGTTAATATCCACATTTTGTCTGAAAATCATATGAGATTGGAAAATTTTCGTGATATATATAACACCATGCGAAACTCTTAATGTATAAGCAGTCGTCCGTTCCAACAAACAAGCTCATTATCCATGCCTCGGGGACATCTAGAGGGAACAGTCAGGAGCCACCGCTTCCTATCGGCTAACAAGACGGTTCATATTCGTATAAGTCGTCTGGGTGGGGTGGGGATGGTCAAACTTGCCCTCAGTGTAGTATATATATATTAATACGTATGGCATACCACAGGCGTGAGCTAACCCTCCACCCCCAACATAATAAGCGAGTTCTTTTCTTCTGTAAAGTGGGTGTTACAATAAGTCAATAAGCTGTTATTTTTGCTTGTTAGCATCCGGCTTTGCATGCGTATAACGTTTAAGATGCCATAGGTAAACACACCGGACAAAACATTAGTCACCCCTAACAGTTACCGGTTGCACAGAGAGCGCCGTGACAGCATTGTTGGGATATAAATAGCGCTGACGTGGTCTCCAGGATCATTTCTGTCTCGTGCAGTGGTGAAGAGCAACGTGTGTGTTGAATTTAGTCTGCAATATGGGTCGTAAGATAAACGTGACTGAGTGGCAAAAAAGGGGCCATCGTGTTTGGCCGTGCCCATGGACCCAAAGTACTCACTTTGTTGGTGTGTCGAAGCGTACTATCCAGTACAGACAGTGTTGTAGTTTGCATGGTTTACAAACAGCGGTGTAGTTCGCAGTTAATTGAAAATCGGCGACGTTACTATGGCAGGAAAGCGATTCTCACCAACAGGGATCGCCGCCATGTTTCAGCCAAGTAACTGCAAATCGGTTTCAAACCAGGCAACAATTGCTCCAAACAGTCAATGAAAGTCCACTCCAACCAATTTCCGAAAGGACATTGCGACGAGAACTTCATGCGATGGACATCTGGAGCAGAGTACCACGGAAGAGGCTTCTTTTAACTGCAAGTCACAAAGTCGCACGTTAATAATGAGCTCAGTGGCTCTAAAACTTTTCTGTGGAAGATTGGAAACGTCTAATTTGGTCTGATGAGTCTTGGTTTTTACGCTTTCCAACCGTAGGTTGAAGAAGCGTACATGCTCCAGCTTTTTCCGTCCTTCCGTCTGTCGGCACGATACCTCACGTAAAAATGGTTCGATTTCGATGAAATTTTAGTATGTGGTAGAGGACCACTGGGGGACGAACCCTATTGAAAATGGGTGAAGTGGGGTCAAAGGGCACGCCATAAGAGCAGGATCCATTCAATTGCCCTTATGCGTCATAACTTGAGTAAATATGGTTCGATTTCGATGACATTTTAGTATGTGGTAGGAGACCACCAGGGAACGAACCCTATTGAAAATGGGTGAAGTGGGGTCAAAGGTCACGCCATAAGAGCGGGATCCATTTCATTGCCTTTATGCGTCATAACATGCGTAAATATGGTTCGATTTCGATGAAATTTTAGTATGTGGTAGGGAACCACCTGGGCACGAACCCTGTTGAAAATGGGCGAAATGGGGTCAAAGGTCAGGCAGGACATAAGAGCGGGATTTGTTCCATTGCCCTTATGCATCATAACTTGCGTAAAAATGGTTCGATTTCGATGAAATTTTAGTATGTGGTAGGGAGCCACTGGGGACGAACCCTATTGAAAAAGGGCGAAATGCTGTCAAAACACTGGAGTGGGATCCATTCCATTGCCCTTGTGCCTCATAACTTACCAAAAAAATTTTCGATTGCGACAAAACGTTATCATGTTGTTCCGGAGGTTTAGTGAACCGGTTCTGTTGAATATCAACGAAATGGGGTCAAAGGTCAGGACACAGGGGCGAAATTTATTCCACAGCCATTATTCTCATAACTTGTGTAAAACTGCTTCTGTTGCGACAAAACTTTAGTATGTTATTCTTGAGGAGTACTGAACCGGTTCTGTTTAATATCATCGAAATGGAATCAAAGGGCAGGACACAGGAGCGAGATTTATTCCACAGCCATTTATTCCTCATAACTTGAGTAATAATTTCTGGTATGTTGGAAAGCGTATCATAATCAATGCATTGCATGATTTTACTAACTTGTTGTTTGTACTATAATGATGGGAGGCTACGAGTTCATCGCAGACCCAACGAAGCATTTAATCCTGATTGTGTCGAACGTTTTGTTCAAGCTGGAGAGTGTTCTGTGGTGTTTTGGGGATGTTTTTCGTATCCCAAAATGGGCCTTCTCGTTGCAGTGACAACGAATTTGAACTAGTATTTGTACTTCCGCATTCTTTTACCCTAAATCTCCAGGTGCAGCATCACATTGCCACTCCAGTCTTTCAAGACGACATTTGCCGTGTGCACTGGGCTAAAACTGTGTCTGATGGGCACGACGAACAATCAGCAACACTCTCTCACCTCGACTGGCCTGCTAAATCCCCAGATTTAAATCCTATTGAAAATCTGTGAGATCATTTGAAACAGAAGGCGAAATGCCGTAAGAGACACTATGACGTAGACAGTCTTGTCTTACTTCTACGTTAATTTAAAACATCAACATACTAAGAAACAGTTCCTGAATGAAAGAAACCTTAACGGCCAGACGAAACATGTAAACAACAGAAGTCAAAAGATGCTTTATTCAAGATGTAGCAAACACATCGTAGCATAGCATATTGCACTAAACTCACCACACATCACACAACACTTAACACAACGCTCTTTTCACAACGCTCCTTTCAATAATCAGTTTACAACCCAACGCTCGTCATAATCGCTCTCTTACAACGCTCTCAAGCAACAATTTAGTCGTCGCTTTTATCTCTTGTTCTTATCAATATCAGGCATACGTCACGTGCATTCAACCTCAATTGTGATGCCAAACGTATTCGTTTGAGAGAAAAGATATGACGTTAAGAGTGAAGAATAACAGAATAAACTCAAGATAGGGAAAGAAACTAAATAGGAAAGTTAATTTAGAATATACGTTACAACACCCACGTAATCTGGCAGAACTTCGGGACCAATTGACGCATGAGCGGTTGCAAATCGATGTTCATCCACAACGTCGTGGAGTCTCAACCACACCGGATTCATGTTGTTATCAAGGCGAGATGCGCCGTCGCCCGTTATTAGGTATGTTCTGACAGGGGTGACTAAGTTTGTATCCGGTGTGTTTCTATTCTGATATTCCCAGCGTGAATGACTGTGTTACAAGTACCACCTGCTGAGTCCTTACCTACAAAAAGTATTCATATTTTATGCACCCTAAGGGTGTTTGTCTTGTCATAAGTGCAGTAAAAATATCTTTGGAATACATGGATATTAAAAAATCTCAGTTATAAGTTAGTAATAACTCTTTATAAACAATGTCAATCATCTTTGCATTGGGAACTAAAGTGTTTCTTTCTTCTTCTGCTTCTTTAGCTCTAGCTATAGCCACGAATTTCTTAAGAAATGAAATAAAAATAACTTTCACATGCACACTGTATATAATCCTCCATGAACCGCAAGTAAAATGACTTCCTCAACTCGAACCGGTATATGCATCGCGAGAGGGGCGTGCGTTTTTCGCCAGGAAAAATTCTTGACCACCGAAGTTGTCTTGCTTCTCATGATGCACACGTGACAGGAACGCTTTCAAGAAGGAGCAAACGGCAGAGCACACACGCACGTCCAAAACCACATTCGCGTTCTGAACCTCCACTGCGATCCTTACGGAAAGAGTGAGATATAATTTTTTTCTTCAAGCAAAACCCTCTCCTCCATAGGAAGTCAACAGATTCGTGCTGAAGGATATTAAAAACACAGATTGGCATCTATACACGATTTTAAAAATTACCGTTAAAATATTATACACAAAAGTAAAACATTAGCACTTTGAAGTCCACTGTGGACCCGTCATCAGATGGTGTGATTGCATTATGCCTGGAAGGGTATATAATGGATGTATAGTAAGAACATTGACGAAACAGTATTAACAACAATATTTTTAGTATTAACAGTATAAAACAGCTTAAAAACAGTATTTTTGACAAAACATGTCAAAAATATTGTTACTTCAATGTGTTTTCTGTATACAGTATATATACCCATCCAAGGCATAACGCAACCACATCATCTGATGACGGGTCCACAGTGTACTCGAAACTGCTAATGTTGTAACTTTGTGTATGTATATATTTTAACAGTAATTTTAAAAATCGTGTATAGACGGCAATCTGTTTTTAATGCTCTCTTCCATTTTTTGAAATTTCTTCTTGAAACTGGTCACTACTACTTCAAAAATAGTGAAAAACAACCTACCAAATTATAAAGCGTCTACAACAATTTCCCGATGAGTTATGCTCGTAGTTGACCCCCACCCCATCATACACACAGATATTCTCTTTTATTATTACACTAGGGTGATTGAAAAGACATTCCCATTTTGAAGAGTCGTTTGCAGATAAGAACAACGCATGACCGGAAAACTGGTATTGTGTAATTATAAATAGGAGCATACCGTGATTTATTGCAAAATTAGGGCCGCGAATGGCCTAGTGGTTAAGCGTTCGTGACTGCCACGGAGAAGACATCGGGTTCGATTCCAAGCAGGTACGAACTCTCGAACCACTAAATATCTGCCGTGTGTTAGATGGGCACGTTAAGCCGTCGGGTGGGCACTCTAGCACAAATCTCCTACCTTCCTATTTCTAAGGGTTGTTAAAGACCTAAGGTCAGACACTCCGTTCCTAAAATCCTCTACATATGACCTGATCTGATCTGAGTTGTAAACTCTTTTTCTACCTCTCTTCCGTGTGACTTTCCTATCGGGCAGTCTAGCACAAATCTCCTAGCTTCCTATTTCTAAGGGATGTTTAAGATCTGGGGTCAGACCCCCCCCTCCTAAAATCCTCTACATATGATCTATCTATCTTATTGGAACATTTTCTGCTGTCAAAAGCTATGGACCAAAAATACACGATCCGAGATCTGTTACGGGTTTTCTTTAAAAAACAAAATAGTTGTCTGCTGCAGCGAGGGAAATTTGTGCTGTGGAAGGTGAAGGAGCAGTGCCAGAAAAAACGACAAAATTTTGGTTTCAGAGATTTAAAATGGGGACTACAGCTTTGGAGAAAAAGCCCGAGCTAGGGTCAAAACCGTGCGCAAGCATTAGATAACAGCCAAATCTCCCCCATCATATACACCGATGACCCATCACATTATGACCACCTACGTAATAAGCTGTAGGACCCCTTTAGTCCGCAAAATTGCGGTCACTCGGCGAGGCATTGATTGGATGAGGTGGCGATAGGTATACTGGGGTATCTGGTACCAGAATGTCAACATCAGGTCCTCCAGTTCCTGTACAATTCGAGGTGGTAGTGATTTAGCGCGAATCCGCTTTTTCGAGCCACACGCCAAATGCCCGATTGGATTCATGTTAGGTAAATTTGGAGGCCAAGGCATTAACAGAAAGTCGCCAGCATGTTCCTCGAGCCACTCCTTGACGATTCTGGCAGTGGTGCATGGCGCATTATCCTGTTGGTAATGGCCATCACCAGCAGGGAACACAGTTGCCATGAATGGTGTTAATAAAATATTCAATATATTTGTCATGTATCCGTCTACGTTATGCACCAAGAATCTTGATTCGTCACACCAGGCCACTTTCTTCCAATCATTCACGGTCCAATCTCGATGATCTTGGGCCCATGGTGGCGATGACGTGCAGTGAGCATGGGGACCCGGCTGGGTCTTCGGCTACGCATGCCCATGCGCAGAAGGCTGCGATGGGCATGCGTTGTCCTGATCACCACTGTCGCACTGTGGCCCTGCGGTCGCTGTGAACAATGCGTGACTGTCTCTGCTCTCTTTTGGCATCAGTGAGCTGTGGACAAAACACTGCTGGATGACAGTTCGTCGTTTCGCCATCTGTGCACCACTTTTGATACGTACTCACTACAGCGGCACGCGAAAACCCACAAGCGGTGGCGTTTCCGAGATCGCAATTCCGAGGCGCCGTCCCATCACAATTTGTCCTTTATCAAACTCCGATAAATCGGCAGCTTTTCCCATCACTCTGACTCCGAACACTCTACTAACCGAAAGTCTGTCCTCGGTTTGTATAATATATATATTGCTCTGTGAACTTCACTTGCGCCACCGTTCGGGCTCCAGACGAGCTCATTTCTCTAGGCTGGAGGTGGTCATAATTAATGACTTATCGGTGTATGTTAACTTATCGTTAACAGTCATCAATATTTTTGTCATATATCATTAACAGTCACATCTCTTCCGTCGTATATTATTGCTGAAAACATCCCCAAGGCTACTCTTTGAACAAAAAAATTCTTAAATAATCTCTCCGCCTCACCAGTATCGTCATGATGATATTCTAAACTCAGAAAACGCATTATATTCACTTCCAAGAAACCTATCTCTAAATCCCAACACTATTAGAAATCTTAAGACTGCCATACGCGCTGGGAATACCTCTGGCCACAACTGTTCGCGGACTGCTCAAGCTCGGCAAGATGCACAGAAGCTGTCGACAAGTACCTCATAAATTGCCCGCTGCTCAAACTCAGAGAGGTGTGCATGATTGTCGCCAGTTCCTGGAAAATCTCCCGGACGACCGTTTCTTTAGCCGAATTGTGACATGTGATGAAAAGTGGATGTTTTTCCAGAATCCTGAAATGAGAAAACAACGGTCAGATCCCAAAAAGCCATTAAAAGCAATCCCAAAAAGAGGACAATTTGAGCACAAAGTTATGCTATGCGTATGGTGGAATTTTGAGGGCCCCATTCAATGGAAATTGGTTCCAGATGGCCGAGGTATTAATGCACAGCTGGACTGTGGCCTGTTGGAGTCGATGTATGCCGCTATAAGCCGAAAGTATCCCGTGCTCCGGTGAACCGCAAACAAGTTATCCACCAACAGGATAATGCTCCTTCTAATCGTGCAAGGTCAACTATAACAAAAAAGAAATACAGGAATTGGAGGTATTTGAGCTTATGCTTCGCCTTGCTTATAATCGGGATCTTGCGACTTTGGACTATCACTTATTCTAGTCCATGGCACATTTTATCCGAGAAAAGCATTTCCAAAAATTCCAGGATTTTGGAGTGCAAGACTTTTTCGCCTCGAAACCAACGGAATGTTTTCGCAACAAGATTCAAGACATGGCATCACGATAGTGAAGGACCATCAGACACGATGTACTCCATTTTGAAGATTAAACATTTACGTTAATGGATTTATACACGTTTTCGTCAGCTGTCAGAAAACGGCAATGACTTTTGAATCACCGTGGTAGAAGTATTTTTTGGAAGAAAATTTAGAAACAAAAAAATCAATCCCAGAAAACAGATTTCGACTTTTTAAGGAAAGTAAATCAACAGGAACAGTTGTACCAGTAATTGTTTGCCACACATCTACACATGCGTACAACATAAAAATCAAATTTGACGGTGATCGAACCCGAATCCTACTGCTCCGGAGATGAATGCTTTCCCAATTAACCTACACTGACTGAATTTATCGCTGCAGCTTTGCCGTCTTGGCATGTGTTTCACCTCTGTAGTACGTCGCATCTCTCCTTTACATTCCGTTTACTATTGTAGAAGTTCAATTCACTAGAGCAGATTTGTCTTTCCAGAGGAAGACTTGCGTTATTTGCAATAATTGGCGGAGAACGTAGGAGGAAAGTCTGAAACGGGCTGTGCCATAAAACTGTGTAGTCCTGTAGAGCAGTTCCGGCGCTCTTTGGCCAAATATGGTTCTTCTCTGTGAAGACGTGGAGTGATGTAAAAAAAAAAAAAAAAAGATAGAAATAGCTGCCTGTAATGACAGAAAAATCAGTGGTGATGCTGGAAAGAAAAAAATAGGAAAAGGTAAAAGGGCAAAAACCCTGAACTCGGGTAATGGGTTGCCATTTTATCGAAAAGAACAAAGGGAAGAAGAAACAGCAGCCATTTTTGTGACAAGGTCACAAGAATCACACAGAAGTTGCGACTTTCTAAGAATTTTGGACAGTGGAATTCGCAGAGTCCAGTGCAGCTGCAACAGGGGTTGTTAGTGGGTATGTAACGATTGGTCGACAAACGGTTGGCCGACATAACGATTGGCCGACAGTAACGGTTGGTCGGCATTACGATTGGTCGACAGAAATGATTAGTCGACATAACGATTGGTCGACATAACGATTGGCCGACACACGATTGGCCGACAGTAACGATTAGTCGACATAACGTTTGGTCGGCATAACGATTGGTCGACAGAAATGATTAGTCGACATAACGATTGGTCGACATAACGATTGGTCGGAATAACGATTGGTCGGAATAACGATTGGTCGACAGAAATGATTAGTCGACATAACGATTGGTCGACAGTAATGGTTAGTCGATAGTAACGACTGGTCGACAGCACGTTTGATCGACATAACGATTGGTCGACAGTAACGACTAGTCGATATAACGATTAGTTCACATTGGTCGACATAAAACGGCCAACGGAACTTGGAAAAAAAAATTTGAATACGTGCAAACAGTTTGGCGGTAAATTGCTACCGGAAGATTGCCACACATCTTTCAGCAACCCGGAAGATTGCCACACATCGTTCAGCAACCCGGAAAATTGCCCCACCGGAAAATTGCCACATGGTTTTCATTAAGGGGACGAGCACAAATCGTCGTTCGCACAAGAAACGCTTTGAATGTGTGGCCATTTTCCGGTGGGGAAATTTTCCGAATTATGTGTGGCAGTTTCCCCAAGGTTCCTATACCTGAAGTGCCCCGGGGTCCTTTCGGAAATAGCATCGTTCAGAAGGCCCTCTCTATAGATTTCACTTAGAGTACAAAAGATGACACGGGGGCTTATTTAGAAATAATATGTTATAATGCTGTACGTTCTGAGGACTACATTCTAAAAGGTATTACGTTTTTTTTCTAAAGGTCAGTACGTTCTGAGAGGTACCGCTGCGAATGTAAACCATAATCCTTTGAACCCCTGGTTATCTCGATCAATCGTTGTGTCGACCAACCGTGCTGTCAATCAGTCGTTACTGTCGACTAGTCGTTACGGTCGACTGATCGTTATGTCGACCAATCGTGCTGTCGACCAATCGGGTGTCGACCAATCGTTATTCGACCAATCGTACGACACTGGATGTTAGTTTATGTCATCGGAAGGAGACAGGACCTTGAGAGCAGGATGCCTCGGGGCTCGGGGGTCAGAATGCAAGCCTATGATTGGTTGTGCACGGGAGAAAGTTGAGTGAGGCGAGCAAGAGTTTTGGCGAGACCTCTCGTTCAGCTAACAAGAGGAGTGGATGATAGGTCATCTCTCAGGATGAAGTTTGAAACCTAAACAGTCCGAGCGCTCAGCTGCGATTGGGTCGCCAGTATACTTTATCACTAGCCGAGGTTAGCGGTCGATTTTTTTATTTTTTTTTTGTGAATTACTGAGGCAATAGGCTGCGGTCTAAAAATCTAAAATAAGTAGATAAATACACTGAAGTGCAAGAAAAACTGGTACACCAGTCTAATAATTGGTAGGTCCCCCACTGGAGCGCAGGACTGCAAAAATACGACGGGGCATGGACTCCACTAACTTCTGCAAATATGCTGTAGGCAATGCCTACCATACTTCCTGCAGAGTTCCACAATTCGGGTGTATTCTCAGGTCTCGGATTCCTGTGTTCGATAGCGCGTTGCATGGCATCCCAAATGTGTTCTATCACGTTCAGATCTGGGGACTTGGGTGTGATGGCAACACCCCAAACTCAGATGGATGCTCCTCTAACCATAATGTGGTGTCCCGACACTTGTGTGGAGGTGCAATGTTCTGTTGGCACAGGCCCACCTCATCAGCATGAATGCTGGACATGAACGGGTGTACCTCGCCAGAAAGGATGCGCACATAGCTTTGGCCCGGTCACAGACGATTGCAGACGTACCAGGGGTCCCAGTGAAGTCCAGCTAAACACACCCCATACCATTTCGAACTCCCAACCTGCCGGTACAGTTCCGTGTTGACAGGCGGGATCCATGACTTTATCAGGGTTTGCGCCAGACACGAATCCTTCCATCTGCCCGATACAGTTGGAAACGTGACTCGTCAGACCAGGTTACTTGTGTCAAGTCATCAAGTGTCCAGTGGTGGTGTTGCCGTGCCCTCGCTTGGGCACGGCAACACCGCCACTCTCTGTGTCGTGCACCCATCAAGGGGACTCGAGTTGGGTGTCGGTTCCCAAAGCCCATATCGTGCAGGCTACGTTGCACTGTCCGGACGCTGATGCTTGTTGAGGCTCCAGCATTGAATTCCGATGATACCTGCGAGAGTGTTGCACGCCTATCGCGCCGATCGCGTGAAACGATTCTTGACAGCAGACGATGGTCACGTTCACCCAATGTCTTTTTACGGCCACACCGGTATCGTAGGTTGGAGGTTTTGCAGGAATTCTTGTAGTCACGGTACACCCTTTCAACGGTCGTCCGTGAAAATCCGAACTTCGTTTCTACCTCCGAAATTCTATGGCGCATCTCATGAGTGCCAACTATGACACCGCGTTGAAAATCGCTTAAATCGTTATTACTGGTCATTCTCATGCCGAAAACAGCTTTGACATTTCGCAAGGATGTCTATCGCTTTATATACGCACTGTCGGACGCAACCGAGTACGAGCATAGGTGACGTTACTATGTATTTTTCATAAGCTCGTCTGTAGTAGTTTTTCTGGCATTTCAGTGTATACCTCCAGTAGCGGACTTCTCGTGTTTTAAGTAGCTAATAGATGGTTTATACTACATCCTGAATGGTTCTGATTAAGAACTGTGCGATGTCTCTGGTGACTGACAAGTTTGTAATATCAACTTGACACATATAACCAACTGTGGACAATGTGTAATCACTGCTGAGTGTGTGACCTAGACTTTTTAAAAGGAACTGTGCGGGTTCAATGCCTCAATCACTTATCCTCAGTTTGATGATATTCTCTATCTCAACTTTGTACATATTGCTGCAACTGTAACGGAATGTAATTAGATTAAAAGAGTTAATGTTTGTGAAGATGTCAGCTCTGTGTCATCAATGCTTGACCCTTCGCTACGCCTCTAAGGTGAGTAATGGAGTGTGAAATAAGTCGTTACAAATTCTGGACTGGTAGCAGCGAATAACTGTGGTAAAAATACTCTCAATACGAGGTAAAAATTCTAGAGGAGTGTATATAGGTATAGATGGTACATAGGTGCAAAAAAAGAATTCAACAAATGGTGGCTACAAACTAACAGGGACGTAGCAAGTAAGAACCTAATATTCCCGCCAAGAAATTCAAAAAAACAAACAGCATTCGAGCATACTGATGTTCGGATATTTTTTGGAGGATGGTGCAGATCGACGACTGTCTTCGTATCCATTTTTAAACACTGGTACTTCAAAAGGGACGGAACCAGTAATTTGCTCTTTCTTTTTATTTTGTGTTCTGTTGTATTTTATTTTCTTAAACTTTTCTTGGCAAATTTAGAAACTCTCCGGCAACAAAATACGTCACGCGAGCATTAAGGAAGTGTGTGTTCAGTTAGCTTTTACACTTCCGTTATGTTTTGAGAGGTTGCAAGAGGGCTTCGAAAGATGAATGGCAGATCTTATCCACTTTATGGAGGACAGACATCCTCTTCTGTACAACGTAATCGTCGCCGTTCAATTCATTTTACTGAAATGCATGTCATTTTCTTCCTAATTGATCAGTGTTCACTTCCGTTGTTCGGAACTTTGCGTGGTGTCAATTACCGAGCAATCATCAGTTCAATGCCTCTGTTGCTTGGCAACCTTAATCACGTGATGCTCTTACGGAGCGAAATCGAAGGAGTCCGCCGCCACCGCCGCTCTGTGAAGAAGATAATTCCATTTGAGTGCAAAGCTCTTTCTCATGATGTACACGGTTCTTTTCTGCTCAAGCAACACGACCAGAAAGCACCACATTAGGTGCTACGGAAGATAATAGCCATAAATTGGTATCTTCCTCCATTGTTGTGATACGCCAGTTAATCGCTTACTTGATCTGCACCTTATATGGTAAAATTACGACAATGTGAAGCATCCCGTGTAGAAATAAAAGGTTTAGGCGATCCAATTTTATGAGCGTTATTTGAATAATTATTAAAGGGAAACCGTTTAAATTATTTGCATAAATCGAGGAGGTCCATGACCGTTTTCACTGAACATATATGGATGTCCTTACAGAATATTAATTTATCTATGACGTTGAGTTTTTCTTAAAGTTTCAAATACCCATTTGGAAAAATTCTTTCACACAGAATAGCAGGAGACGCCAAGAGCTTCAAAGTTGGTGACTTACCAGAAGTTGTAGAGTAATTTGCTTAAATACGTACCTTACCCCCCATAACGGGTATTGCCATACATTGGGACAGAGATGGAGCGAGACTAAAAGCTGTAATATCTAGGATATGGGTCATACTAATCGAAGAAATACAAATGTTACGAAATATGAAACAGAGCAGAACCCCCTCCCTCTCCAGCTGTCCCGTGTTACTTTTTGAAAACATGAATTTAAGTTAGGTGACGCGAACTTCTGGTTACCCGTCTGAACTTTTCAGGGGTTCGAACTCCGGATGGGAGGTGTCGGGGGTACGCTCGTTCCGTGGTGCTAATTCCGCCTTCTTCTCTGGTATCAGCAGCCTTAAGTCAGAGAAAAGCGATTTTTTATAGTCTCACGTGCTCGTAAAGGAACTTTAATACCGGAAAAAATATATGAAATGAATTTAATTTTTCTGTGCTCATATTACTACACCTCCGAACGCCAATTTTGTTGCTGGATGGTACACTATGTTTACATTACTTCAATTAATACAATACGTATTTTTGTAATTTGAAGAGCGTTCTCTGACAGAAGAAATATGAGAAAAAAGAACGTTGTTCTTATCCTTGTACACTGTATAAAAGTGTACTTACAAAACTTGCTAGAAATTTTAAAGCAAACAAAATTAAATTCTTCAGGCGCCTCTAATCCTGCCTCTGACGCTTCAGGGTAATTCGAAGCTTGTGTGTGTGTGAAGTCTTCTCACAAGTTTAAAAATGGAGGACATACGAATGGCATGTTGCAATAATGCATGTATGTTCTTCGTATAGCAGAACAAAGACATAGATTACGTATATGAATTTGTAAATTATACACTGAGTGGCCACTTTATTATGACCACCTGACAGTTTTAAGTAAATAAGCTATGGCTGCACGCTGTTGCCGTCAGAGGGCGAGGCTAGTATAAAAAGGGAAAGCTTGGTGCCTGCGACAGTAGTAGAAGTGATTTTTGGGTGACGAGATGGGTAATAAATGCGATTTGACAGACTTTCAACGTGGGATGATTGTAGGAGCTCGGAGCCATGGAGCGAGTATCACCGAAACCGCCGCTTTCGTGAAATGTTCCAGAGCAGCTGCTGCTAAAGTGTTTAAAGACTGGAATGTCAGCCAAAAAACTGGGTCTCTACGTGCAACGTGTGGTCGTCATCGAGTAGTGACTGCTCGGGCGGAACGGAGAGTGTCTAGACTCGACAACAGTGCAGCAAATTACAGACCATTTTAATCAAGGATCCTCTCAAATGATCTCTGCACGCACTGTTCGCCGTGCACTGCATCGGATGGGATGTGACAGCCGAAGGCCTGTTCGAACACCTTTGCTGTTTGCAGTTAAAAAGAGAAAACGTTTCCAGTTCGCACAGGAGCACAAGGATTGGACAGTCGATAATTGGAAAAAAAATATGTGGTCCGATGAATCACGTTTTCAGTTGCACCATGCCGATGGCCGAGTGAGAATTTGGCAGAAACAGCACGAAAGCATGGACCCCAAATGCATTGCTACAACCCTTCAAGCTAGTGGAGGCAACGTTATGGTTCGGGGAATGTTTTCCTAGCATGCTTTGGGCCCTTTAATTCGTGTTGATCAGCGTCTGACTGGCACATCATATCTAAACATCGTTGCGGATCAAGTGCATCCTGTCATGTGGATGGTTTATCCCAATGGCGATGGCTACTTTCAACAAGATAATGCGCCCTGCCATAGTGCTCGTATTGTACAGGATTGGTTTCAGGAACATGCCGGTGAGTTTACTTTTCTTAGGTGGCCCCCACAATCTCCAGATCTCAACCTCATTGAGAATTTGTGGGATGAAGTTAACCGAGCCATCAGACAGCTGGATCCACAACCCTGCAATCTCACACTCCTGGAAAGTGCTATTCATCAAGCATGGTCTCAGATCCCACAAACCAGCTATCAACATCTCTGGAGTCCATGCCACGAAGACTCGACGCAGTATTAAAGGCAAATGGTGGCCCAACGAAGTACTGAGGTGGTGGTCAAGTCACAGTAATGTGACTCGACCACCCCCACAGTACTTCGTTGGGCCACCATTATATATATACGAGTCACATTATTGTGACCACCTCCTACTTTTGACGTCAACAACGCCTTGCCAATGAAAGAAGGCACGTGTCGTGAGCTGTCTTGGGGGGTATATAAGGTGTGTTGTAGGCATTCTGAAAACATATCACTTGTTTCTGTCATGGATAAAAGGAGCTGTTTATCAGATTCGCAGAAAGGGATGATTATATCGGCTTTCGGACCATGATTTGCAGTATTTCTGAAACAGCACAGTTTGTGAACTGTTCACGTGCTGCTGTGGTTAAAGTGTGTCGTGATTGGAGAAATGGTACCATTGCGCATAAGCGACGGGAAAACTGGGGAGCACCACGTGCCATTAATGCGAGAGGTGAACGTCGGCTTTGAAGGTGCGTGAGGGCCGATCGGCAGGCTATAGTGGAGCAACTCACTGGCCGAATGAACCAGAGTGCTAACGGAAGTGTGTCGAAAACGACAGTTCAGCGAACCGTGCTGCGTATGGGACTCCGATGCAGACGAATGAACACTGCACCTATGCTAACAAAGGCTCACATTTGCACGGTAGATACGGAATTGGACCTCCGATGAGTGACAAATGATTTCCTTCGCCGATGAGTCACGCTTTCGGCTTCATCGAACGGGTGGACGTTGGCGTATAAGGCGAGAAACATCGGAGAACAAACACTCTTCAACCACTGTCGGAAGAACACAAGCTGGTGTGGGCACCGTTATGGTCTGGGGAGTGTTTTCGTGACATTCTCTGGGTCCACTCAAATCTGTGAGAGGCACTATGGACCGAATTCGTTATGAATTCATCCTTGCAGACCACGTACACCCATACATGCTTATTGTATTCCCTGGGGCGGATGGGATCTTCCAGAACGACAATGTGACTTGTCAAGAGCACGATGAAGACATCAAAATACTTCCATAGCCCCCTAATTCCCCAGACTTAAACACAATTGAGAATCTGTTAGACTAAATTGATCGTGTTGTTTGCTTTATGGATCCTCCACCACGCACCCTCTAGCAGCTGTCAGATGCATTGCAGTCAGCATGGCTCCACATACTTGTGAACATTCCAGCACCTTATTGAGTCATTCCCAGCTCATCTAGCTGCTGTCCACGCTGCACACGGCGGTTACTCTGGATATTAGCTGGTGGTCAAAATAATGTCATTAAACATTACCAATCCAATGCTGAAGGAAGACCTCTCCGAATCTATATATAAATATACATACACTATCTACCAACAAGTAATTGGACACCTGTGATAGCAAAGGAAAACGAAGTTTATTCACCTTCAATATTTGGTGGAGCCTCCACGAGCGGCGATTACAACTGCGACCCTCAGGGGCATACTCTCAACTAGACGTTGCACGACGGCTATCGGTACTTTCTTCCACTCGGTTTGGAGAAGACACGTCAGTTCCTTCACCGATTTCGGACGGTGGGGGTACCTCTTAAGTCGACGCTCCAACTCGTCCCACAGGTGCTCGATAGGCCAGTCCATTTGATTAACCCCATTGTCACCATACCAAGCCATGGTGGACCTCACAACATGACAGGTGGCATTGTCATCCTGAAAGTAACATGGGTCCACCCCGTAAAACTGCCACAACGCAGGAAGCGCATGGTCATCTAAAATGGTGCAGTAGGTCTCGGCGTTGAGTATACCAGGAATTGCGACCAAAGGTCCCGTGCCATACTAGGAGAAACACCCCCATAGCATAATTCCACCGCCGCCGAACTTCACAGTTGGCACAATACATTCCGGCAGGAGGCGTTCTCCAGGCAGACGCCAAACCCAGACCCTGCCATCCAAACGGTAGAGGGTGAACCTTGATTCCTCGCTCCAGAGAACCTGTTTCCACTGTTCAACGGTTCACTGTCGACGTTCTTTGCACCACGTTAGCCGAGCAGCGCTATTGGACTTGGTGATCAAAGGCTTGTGGGCGGCAGCACGTCCATGATAACCGAGCACATGGGCTTCCTTACGGATGGTATTCGTCGAAAGAACACTCCAGATTGCCTGTGGAAACTCCTCGCGGATGTGTCCCATCGATTTGGTGCGGTTCTTCCGAATTTCTGTGGCCAGCACCCGTCGGTCTCTAACTCCCAGTTTTGTGGGTCTGCCGGGTCGGGGCACATTCCGACAGTCACCTCTCATCTTCCACTTGCCAATCACGTAGGCCACTGTCGATTTTGGGTACTTCAACTCGCTGGATATGTCACGTATAAATCGGCCATTTCTGTGATACCCGACGATTACACCTTTCTCGAAATCAGAGAGCTCCCAACTGCGTGACATCTTGTATGCGACTGGTTGCGTTGTTTTTTCCCACACGATATTTAACGGTGGCGACCGTGATGTGTATCAGGATCGCAGATATCGTCTATTGCAGAGGTGTCCAATTACTTGTTGGTAGATAGTGTATATCATCGAAAAGGTGACATTGAGGATCTCATAAACTTTAGACGCATAGGCCTCCTATCAGTGGTGTATGAAATCTTCGCTAAGATTCTTTCACACCGCTTTAAAAAAACACTGGACATAGCTCAACCGACAGAACAAGCTGAATTTAGGACTGGATACAGCAGTAAAAAAAGGTGGGAGATTATCTAACCCACCTTCGTTTTGCTGATGACGTAGTCATTTTTGCAACTACCCCATCAGAGCTGCAGAGTATGATCCAGGAACTTGCTGACAAGAGTAAAGAAGTGGGATTAAAAATGAACTTTCAGAAGACAAAAGTGATGTTCAATGCTTTTACAAGAAATGAAGATTTATCGATTGATGGAGAAAAACTGGAGATAACAGATACGTACGTTTATCTTGGACAGCAGATATCAAGTGAGGGTCACATTGGTGAAGAAATTAATCGGCGTACAAAACTTGCCTGGAGAGCTTTTGGAAGAAACAGCATACTTTTCAAGAGCAATATGCCATTATGTCTTAAAAGAAAAGTGTTTGATCAATGCATCCTTCCAGTGCTTACGTATGGTGCAGAGACGTGGACCTTAGCTAAAAGAGACATACAAAGGCTGCAAACAACTCAAAGCAGCATGGAGAGGTGCATGCTTGGTGTAACCAGGAGAGATAAGAAGAGGAACACGTGGATCCAAAAAATGACAAGAGTGGAAGACATCATGATCAGAGTAAAATCCCTGAAATGACAGTGGGCTGGACATACTGCCAGAAGAACAGACCATCGATGGACAGCCGAAATTTTAGATTGGATTCCAAGGGACAGGAAAAGACCCAGAAGAAGACCACATGGAAGATGGGTGGATGAAATTCGAAAGTATGCGGGAGTGACATGGAGGAGACTGGCACAAGACAGACCGTTGTGGAGGAAACTTGGGGAGACCTTCGTCCAGCAGTGGATTGATAATGGTTGACAATGATGATGATGATGACAGCACTATACAGTAGATCATATCCATGTACTGAGAGAACTAATTGGCAGAACGAAGGAATATGAACTCTCATTATGTATGAGTCTTATTGATTACAAAAAGGCTTTAGATTCCGTGAAATCGTCAGCAGTTATGACATCTTTGAAATCCTGTGGTATTGAAAAAAAAAAAGATGCATTACGGTATCAATAACATCTATCAAAATGCAAATGCAAAGGTTCGGCGACTTGAGGATACAGGTCCAATAAAAATTAAAAAGGGAGTAAGACAGGGTGATAACATATCTTCCGAACTCATTTCCGCCACACTGTAAAATGTCTTTCAGTCATTGAACTGGGAAAATAAGGGGATAAAAATTATGAGGGTTTACTTAACTCACCTTCCCTTTATGAGTGACATAGCCATTTTTGCTACTATCCCTTCAGAGATGCATAGTGTGATCCAGGAACTTGCTGACAACAGTAAAGAAGTGGGATTAAAAATGAACTTTCAGAAAACAAAATCTATGTTTTCCTTGGACAGCAGTTATCAAGCGAGTGTTACATTAATGAAGAAAGCAATCAGCGTACGAAACTTGGTTGTACAATTCAAGAGCAATGTGCCATTATGTCGTAAAAGAAAAGTGTTTAATCAATACATATTTTCAGTTCTTACCTATGGATCACATAAATGAACTAACTAAAAAAGACACAGAGACTGCGAACGACTCAAAGAGGCATGGAAAGACGCTTGCTTGATATTACCAGGTAAGTTATGAAAAGGAACGCATGGATTAGGGAAGTGACAAGAGTTGATGACATCGTGATCAAAATGAAGACCCTCAAGGGGTAATGGGCAATACATATTGGCGAGAAGAACTGACCACAGTTGGACAACTGATATTTGATTGGATACCAAAGGACAGAAAAAGACTACGTGGGAGATGGGTGGATAAAATTCGAAAGCCTGCCGGAATAACATGGAGAAGACTGGCTCAAGACAGACCGTTGTGGAAAGAACTTGGGGAAACCTTCACCCAGCAGTGGAATGGTTGACGATGATGATGCTGATGATCTCACAGTCATCATCAGTGGCGCAGTGGTCTAAGTGATGGCTTCTGATCATTCGTCCGTAAGAGCTCCGGGTTCGAATCCCGGTGAGGCATGGAGGTTATGCTTTTCCTACGGCACTGGCTCTCTCCCTTCCCTGGAACTAGTGGCCCTGAATTAGGGACGGGCGACTGTTTATAGCCCATTGAGTTGTTCACGGTGGTCGTTAAACCTCCAATTAAAAAAAACCATCATGTCTCTTCCATAACTTTTTGTCTAATGCCAGTACTTTCCAAGTCACCGAGGCATGATTTCGAATTTCATCCTCCCTTTTTTTATTTGGAACCAGTGGCCTCATTTTATGAATAGACCTCAGCCGAGCGAAAGATGAGGGGGGTTAGGGAGAGGAAAACTGGAAAACTTGGAATATTGCTCACCCACCTCCGATGGAAATATTGAGGACATTTGCTCCTCTGTTTCTTGCTGTCTCCGTTAGCGCAGTGGTCTAAGCGCTGGCTTATGACCATTCGTCAGAGAAGGGCCCGGGTTCGAATTCCGGTGAGGCATGAATGATGTGGTTATCTTATGGCACCGCACTGTAAAAAAAATCTGTGGAACGTTACACACAAAAAAAGGGGCAGCTTAGCTGCCTCAACATTTTTGAAAACGTTATGCAAGAAATCCTGACAAACGTTCCACACATTTTTGAAGAAGTCTGAAACATTGTCCCGGAAGGATTTTGTGGAACGTTCCACAATAAGGAGAGGAACCTTTTCAACAAAAGACCTTCCACACATTATTGAAACATTCCGTCACAGGGTTTCTACATCATTATGAGGAACATTCCACAATAAACTTGAAAACATTTCGCAAAAGCGGAAAGCCTCCTGTGGAACCTTTTCAACAACTTTGAGGAACTTTACACATGCTACTGTAAAATCTTGAAACAGGCTGGCAACCTGATTTTGAGAAACGTTCCACAGTAAGCAAAGAAAAAAGTTCTAGAAACATTTGAAGCCTTCAGGGAACAGAAATGTGAAACATTTCTAACAAATCTGAACAAGGTTTTGCATAATATATCTGACAAATAATTCTCTATAAAAATGTACCTGAAAATTTCGTTTGCACCAGGATAGATAATTTTTTACCATTTCCAGAAATTACTTTTAGCATTTCAAAAATGAACTCCAATAAGGACAATTCATGATGTACTAGTTAATTCTTGATAAACATGGGTAATGTAGTAACAGCCCGTATTGAAACTTATGCTTACTGAATGAAGAAAGATAAGGACAATTTACTCATGAGTTTTCTCATATTTGAAAAGAGAAGTTATAAGAATGAAATATTCATGAAGAAACACTGTTCTTAACAAATGTTAATTGTGTGTTGCACATAGATACTACATCTTTTGTAGCGAATGCACCTGTACAAACAAATGCGTTCGAATATATTCTACCTATGACACATACAAAACCAATTTTCAGTTTACCCAAGCTTGACTGAAAAATGAATGATTTTTACATTCGAGACACTTTAAATTTATATAGTATGGTGCCTTCTCAAGACGTTAATTACTCACTGAACAAACGATACAAGATAGAACTTACTCTGTATCATGTGTTGCACCCAGTTAGAACTTATATAACTTCAGAGAATTATGGGATCACGACCCTGGATTAGTTGAAATGACGTCGCAGTGATATGCGGGAACTCGCTGTTTGTTGTTCTTACAAAACGTGCTCGAAAAGAGTACATGTATTACGATCACTTAAAAGGATTTTCACTGGAATATAAACTGTTTTGTGTTAAGTGCCAAATGGATAGCAATTCAGGGTAAGACTGTTTAAAATAGACTAAACAGAAAGTGCGGAGTCGTTGTTTAATAACTCATTCATTCTATGTTTGTAATATCAGTAAACTTACATTAGCATTTAAGTTTTGTGATTATTCAAGAATAAATAACGATACATTATTTCAGGAGTCTGTCGATTATGAGCATACTTAGTAGTTACCGTTGCAAATAATTTCTTAGTTTTAACTTACTTCACCATTAATTTCATGTGCAATGTTTACACTCGAGGAGGGGGGGCACAACTTAATTTTGAAATATAATTGTGGGAATCACGTACTCAGTATACGTTAATCAAACTTAAATGACATGGTAGCGAGACACCAAATATTTGCAGGGGAGGAAAAAATGAAGTAATAAATGTATAGATGTGTTCCGTCAATTCAAAAGCAAATAAGCAATATATCAATTAAAAAAATTAGTGCTAGAGATAAACGCCCTAGGTGTAGCCAGTAGTAGTGACACCACAGTTTGTAGAGGAAGTTGGCCATCCTTTGTTGCGATCTTCCCGTAAGTAATTGGGGAATTTGGCACCAGTAAGAGCATCTTATTCAACCATTCACAGGGCTTCCAGAGGTTAGAAATTACAGTCATACAAAGTCAGGATACTGCAAGAGGTGTGCCCGTTGGATGTAGACATACATGATCACTATTGCCATTAGTTCATGAGGTTCGCATGAAAACAGCGTCATAGTGCTGTACACATTTCTCACAGAAAAGGCCTGGTTTCATTTAAATGGGAGCATAACTTCTCACAAAAAAAAAAAAAGAAAAAAAAAAAAAAAGCCCATCGGCTTTTGAAAATCTCCAGGAAGCACACCAGGCTGTTTCCAAAAAGAGAACTGTGGAACCACATTTTTTGAAGAGTCTACTTTGACCTTATCTATCAACGCAAATAATATTACACAGTTTGTGGCTTTGCTGCATGAGGATGAACGCTACTGTCGGTGTCAGCTAATGAAGGAATTAGGCACACATCAAATGAATCCATGGAGATACTACTGTACATATTCCAGAATTTACTCGTTTTCTCCTTCAGATTTCTTCCTGTGAGTGGAATCTAAAGGAGACAGTGTACAAACATGACCCTCATACGCTGGCGCCTCAACCATAAATTTAACTATGCCTTTGTAAAGAAAAGAACTGCACTAATGGGAACACGTTAGGTTACAAAGAAAGTCTTGCCTTTTATCAATAATATCAATCATTAAAAAAACAGAATTGCAGTTAATACAAAATACCTGATTTTTTTCAGTTTCTGAAAGGTACAAACTAAAACTGACATCTTAATTTTGACATACGCGTAGTACATTGAAAATGAAAAGACTGTCAAGCTTTGAACTGATGGACCGCAAAGACTATCAGCAAACTCGATAAAAAGACTTTTGAATCTGGCAGATTAGAGCTAAACTTCGCCTTAGTATATTTGATTACAATTCATATTAGTTGAGAAAGAATTACAACATTCATCTGATAAAACATGAAATTCTCAAAATAACTAGGAAGATATAGAATGCTAAAAAACGGATATGGCCATTGCATTGGAATTTACCATGTGCCTTTCACCAAACCATCACAAATTTCTTTAAACACTAACATCAATCATTAAAAAAGCAGAGATGCATTTAATACAAATACCTCTAATTTGTTTTCAGTTTCTAGCATGTTCACACTAACATTGACATCTTAATTGCTAATTTTTTTCTTACATTGTACACTGAAGATGAAAACACTGTAAAGCTCTGAACTGATGATCTGCAAAGACTTTCGGAAAACTCAAAAAAAAAAAAAAAAAATAAATAAAAAAACGTTTGAATCTAGCAAATTAGAACTAATCTTTGCCTCAGAATATTTGCTTACAATTCACATCAGTTGAGAAATAGTCACAACATTCATCTTACATAGCATGAAATTCTCAAAATAACTAGAAAATTATAGAATACTAAAACACAGATATTGCTATTTCATAGGAATTCACCAGGTGACTTTTATCAAACCATCACAAATTTCTAAGATCCTTTTCCCCAAGAAGATATCCCAATAAAAGACAATATAAGACATTCAAAATTTGTTCATTTTTTTGAGCAAGCACAAGAAAATAATAACGTGACTAATTTAGCAGCACGAAAACTGATCTTTAGAATTTTATCATTTTATCCTCAATCGGGCTTCATTTTCTTTTTAATTTTAGCTAATTTCTGAAAATACGAAAGCAAAGCTACTACATATATCCACTTGTCCATCCCTACCTCCTGTTTTCAACTTGTTCATTGAGAAATTGATGATTCATTGCAACTGAGATAATCTAAAATAACTAGTAAAATTCCCAGCAGCACATCAGTACTTGAAAAAGTTGCACTCGATTATAAACACGTAAGCGATAAGAAAGAGAGAGAGAGAGAGAGAGAGAGAGAGAGAGAAAAGGCAAAAAAAATTATAAGGGCATTTTAAAACTGGGCATAGCAACACAACAGTGCAAGGACCTTGTGCAATAAATATTCCATTGAACATCAACCAGCCTCCCCGGTAGCGCAGGAGTCTAAGCGATGGCTTCTGATTATTAGTCCGAGATGGGTGCGGGTTCAAATCCCCGTGAAACATGCACATAAAGAATGCCATTAGCTGTTTAATAAGAGTACGAGCTTACGAAAAAAATTTAGTTGTACATTTTTTTGCTTTCGTTAGGGAAGGGGGAACTACAGTTGACACGGTTTTAATCTTAAAGTGTATACTTAACCGACATTTATTCCGTAACACTCAAACGTTTCAGGCGTCCTAATTTTTAGAAAACAAAAAGGACACGAGTAAACAGTCTCTTAGCGGGATCGTTTATACATTAGGCCTAACGATCAGCAATTTCGAACACGAAACTCAATTAATCTAAAGCTAGGGTGAGACATTCCACATTTGTACATAACATGAATTAATTTGTCTTTTGTTAACCGAAAGAAAAAAGTACTAACCTTGATTTCCACATCCAACGTAGTTCAGAATAGACGTCGCCACAAACCACATGCTACGATGACCAGGAAAGCAAACACAGTGTTAGAGTTTCACGGCGCATGCCTTAAATCTGAGACAGATGTCACGCAGCAAGCGAACAGCAATAAAATTCCGAAACATTACACCGATACTGAAAACATTACACAATATTTAGAAAAATACTCATGCACACTTAATCAAATTCCGAAACGTTACACGGAACTTCGAAACGTTACACGGAACTCTGAAACGTTACACAACCTCAGAAAAATTTGCGCATGCGCATTGAATAAATTGCGGGTATTGTGGAATGTTACACCAAACTCCGAAACGTATTACACAAAGGCTAGAGTTTTTCCATGTTCCACAGAACTTTTCAAAAAAAATGTATGAACTTATTCAAATAATCTCAAAAACGTTACACAGATTTCTAACCGTGCGGTTCTCTCCTTTCCCTGGAACCAGTGACCCCAAATTAGGGATGGGCGACTGCTAACTGCCCATCGAGTTGCTCACGGTGGTTGTTAAACCCTCGAAAAAAAAAGTCATAGTTTTTATTATTCCTCTCTGATCTTACAATATTTCCGATAAAAATTGCGAACTTTTTGCAAAATGAAAGGGTTTACCTATAAACTATTATTTTCACGTATTCATCTTTCCCTCCACAGAATTTTTATGCTTCATATCCTGCGTATGCATGTCACATAAACGCCGTAGATTATGAATTTGCATATTTTTGAAAGACAGGAATGTTAAAAATGGTAGAAGTGAGTTTCAATTTGCTCACATAGCCGCAGTACTTTTGCCGATTATCTCCCCCGTTCCTTTCCTCATGATTGGTCATCGATTTGGTCTGTTTACTGATACCAAGAAAGATGCCTGCAAGATTCTAAAACAGCGAAAGGAAACGAATACAGTTTGAGGCGGAAATTGTCATTTTACATTTATCAAGCATCTTCTGTGCGAGCTTACTCTAAGATTCCAGGAAATGCGTCTTGAGATTTTGTCTTAACCTAGAAAGGCAGTGGTTGTTGTGGTTCAGGATTTCGAGCATATTCTCGAGAGAATGTAAATTAGGTAGTAACTCATTTATTTTGGAGTGGATTTCGCACTTGGCATTCTTTGAAAGCGATGGGAAAATCTAAATAACTTTTTGGGTGACTTTTAATTTTCCACGTTTCGGAAAAATGTTGCAATTTAAATCGAAGGTTTTGACACATACGATCGAATATGCAAGTACACAAGTGCACCGATATTCCACAGAGAAAACACTGAATGAAGGCAATTTTTAACACCACACTAGTGCACAACATAACCTGCATCGCATTGAGAGACACGTATAAGAAGGGATCAAATGAAATGTAAACAAAACACAATCTGATATATAAAACACAAAACGTCTGTTTGTCTGAAGCAGCAAAAACTCTCGAACGCCGAACTGTGGCTTCGTGAAATTTGCATAGCTTATTAATACTGGAATTTGTAGGTCAACGCAACTATTTTAAGATCTCTACGTTGTTCCGTTTGCGAGTTATGAATTAATTAATAAGCTAATCAATAAAGTCAGCGTCGTTTGCTACGACACCGTTATCTGAAAGCACGTGACTATATTAATCGCCGCGGCACATCCACAGGTGTTTCTATTCTTTGAGAACTGTGCATGAAAAAATGCAAAAACGAACTTTGCGAAATCTTAACGAAACGGGCTGAAATTTTCATCAACACCATGAATTGGTAATAAGAGGAGTCTCTCAAAATTTCACCGGAATCCGGTCAAAACTTTTAAAAACAGGCATGGAATTTTTAATTCATTAGTAAACAGAAATATATACGCAGAAACGGTTAATGAAATTTTGATGGCTAATTTAAAAAGTTATTTACCGATTCAGGCGAAACTTGGAGGTGATGTTCCTAAAAACGATTTACGGTGTTCATTAAAATTTCAGCAAGTTTCATAAAATATTCGCAAAGATACGTTTTTAACTTTTTTACCACAGAGATTCGCCCCTCAAAGACGTCTGAAACTGAAACACGTAATGCATTTGATGCTTCTCACACGGGCAGCTGTATGTTGGAATGTAAAGAGCAAAGGATCCAACAAATTGATATACTGCCGCCTATGAAGGAGAAACCAAAAATGTTGTGCACGGCCAAGTGCTGAAATAACCAGACTATGAATAAATAATTTGTAATGAACGAATTTGTGAAATCAGCTTTTTTCTTTCTTGCAAGCATAAATTCCCCCCGATTTTTTCAGTGACATGTAAGGGAATATGAAATTAATCCTAAATCCCGAGCAATGTCGAGTAGTAAAGTTAGTGGAATTATAAAAGCTTGTTCCTAATCGTCATCATTTTTAGATTACATCTTACCTCTATTGAAAAAGTGGAAAGAGTTTCTCATCCATACTAGTGGGGCGTGATCTTTCCAAGTGTTACCGGAATCATACAAAAGAGAATATAATAGGTAATTAAATGCAATTAAAATTGTACTTTATTATCATGTTAAATATTTTAATAACTAAAGCTGAAAGTTTCTTTCGTCTTCCGAATTTTTTATTGTTGTTTTTCTCGCTTTTTTTGTCATCTGAAACTCAATTCTTCATATTTCAATATAAGATTTTACAAATACGTAGTGCGATCAAAATGTTCCGAGACTAGGTACGTAGCGCGCCAACAGATGGCGGTACGCGGATGCGCGAGCAACAGTAGAAGGCAGTGACCTTCATGAGTCATTGTGCGGAGTAACGTTGTTCTGTGAACATCGAGAGCTGTGCTACACGATATTTGGTGACCACGTGCAGAACACAGCTCACAGCTGCGATTTCGGTATGGTCCGCAAACTAGAGCAGCGAGCGAACATCAAATTCTGCGTCAAACTCGGTAAATTGGGAACGGACACGCATGAAATATTACAGCTAGCTTATGGCAATGAAGCAATAAGTCGTGCGAGATGTTTTAAGTGGTAATCGCGCTTCACGAGCGGAAGAATGGCACTGGAAGACGACAAGAGGTCAGGGCGACCGTCCACGAGCAAAACTCCCGAAAATGTGGACAAAATTAGGGAACTGGTGCATGAGGATCGTCGGAGAACCATTCAAGACATTGCTACCATTGTCAATATGTCATACGGAACAGAGCAAGAAATTCTAATGTCGGTTTTGAACATGCGCCACATTGCTGCAAAGTTTGTGCCAACGATTCTGAACCCCGAACACAAGGCGCTCCGTGTCGAACTCAGTCAAAATCTTCGTCAGTAGATGGTGAATGAACCAACGTTCCTCTCGCGGGTCATCCCTGGGGATGAGACTTGTGTCAACGTTTACGACCGGGAGACCAAAGAACAGTCGTCGCAGTGAAAGAGCCCGGCATCTCCACGACCGAAGAATGCCCGACAGGTCCGGAGCGCAACCAAAAGCATGCTCATCGTTTTCTTCGACATTCGTGGGGTTGTTCACCGTGAATTCTTCCCTCAAGGCTAGACCGTCACCTCCCTTTTTTACTGCGATGTTCTGCAACGTTTTAGGGAGGACATTCGCCGCAAACGACCTGAAATGTGGCGCAGGGAAGATTTCCTGCCCCATCACTACAATGCAGCAGCTCACAGAGCGTTAGCAACATGCCAGTTTTGCAGCCGCAACAGCATGACTGTCCTTCCTCACCCACCGTATTTGGCACCCTGCGACTTCTTTCTGTTCCCGAAAATGAAGCTGAAGCTCAAGGGTCGCCGTTTTGAAACCGTGGACAAGATCCAGTGCGAATCGCATATACGGTGCTTGACACGATTCGCGAACAGGACTTCAAGGGAGCGTTCCAACAGTGGCAAAAACGCTGGCAGCGGTGTATAGCTGTCCAAGGAGACTGAGGGAGATCATAGCCAGACTTAAGTAACATAAGTACTCTGTTGTATAGCGGCCTAGTCTCGGAACTTTTTGATCGGCCCTCGTATTGCCAAGCTTTCGAGCACCAACAGGGGGCTTTATCAAGGCAGCAAGACAGACTGATACCAACCTATGTGCCGAAGACTTAAATCAGAATTGTTGCATGAATGTTAGGTTGTGAATATTTCGATTGACTCTCTGATGGCAGTCCCGTTTTGGGTAGTGTATGGGCAGAGCTTTAAAAATGTGATCGTCTGCTCGTCTGACGAGTGAAAAGTTTTAGTTGACGAGTAAAAAATTCAGTAGAGCACACTGCTAAAAAAATCTACTTAAAAACGAGAACTTGAACCTCTTCGGGTTTTTTGAAGTACAATCGTATCGTAAACGAGTACATGACATGCTCAAATATAAGTAACCATACGTACTTATGAATAACTGCGTCAATAAACATAAATATAGTCTCGTATTACTTCATTTTAGATATTATAGATTTCAAAAGAAATTGTTTAATAAATGTGTAAAGTGATACACATAAATAATTACTACAACAAAGTCACTGATCACAAGTAATTTAATTATGCATAAAGTATCCGTTTTTACATTAACTACATTTGTGTCAATCTCATAAACAATATATTGTCGCTTCATCGCTATATTTGTCATAAAACAAACTGTGCGGTCCATATCTATTATCCCAGATGTGTCATCGAATAATATACTTCCAGTTGATTCTATGAACAAATGAGTATGTATGAAGTACACGTATTCCAAATTTGAAAACGAGCCGCGGATTGCTTAGCGGTTAGAGATTCAGACTACTGATGGAGGGTCCCTAGGTTCAAACTTATCCATTCCACGTTATATGTTGGAAAGCGTAGCATAATCAATGCGTTGCATGATTTTACTAACTTGTTAATTCCTGTCTCTATGTAAATACGATTACATTTTCTCTCTCGCCCGAATGTCGTTTTGGCTACGGCGAATGAGGTCGGAGGTTGTGTGACGTAAGATGAGAAAAGAAATTTCGATATATGTTCACAAGCTGACTGGCTTACGAGCTGTGAGGAATTAATTTGGAGTGGTTAGTCTGATGTTGCTCTGTAGTTATTTCGCTTTGATGATCACGTCTGTTTGATTCTTAAGGATCTACGTTATTTTCAAGTTTATGTTATTTGAAAAGCATTGGATATTACGAGCGTTGTATTGTTTAGCTACTGAAGTGTATTCATTGTAGTTCCGTTACATGACTGAGATGGAATAAAAATATGAAGCTGTAAGTAAATTGTTTTTCACTAAATCTCTAGACGTATTTTGAAAGTAACATTCTCTGTGCTTCATTAAGGACATTGAATATTGAGTTATTAGAAGTTTTCAATAGTTAATCAAGCTTCACTTAATTTTGGTGTTCTAAGTAAACTGACTTTACACATACATAGTTGCACCCTTAAAACCTAAGAATACTAAATTCAATTTTCCAACACTGAGAAAGTAAGTCAATAACAAGGAACTATACACCGACTATCTAATCTAAAACAGTATAATTTCCTTTGTCTGAGCGTTTGGACCCTTGAAAGTTTGTCCCATTTTGTTGGTGCAGTGAAAACAGTCAATCGACAAAGAGTACGTGTACCACTTTGCTTTGTTGTCATAGAAACAAAAACCGATTTTTCACAGCTGCTGGTGTGACGTCATCTCATCCAAATTATTCTAACATGACGTCAGAGATGCGTTACACCTCATGTTTAAAATCGTTTCAGAAACTGTTTAGAAACAGGAAAACGTTACGTCAGGAATTTTGGTTCTACTTTATCGTTCATAAATAACAAACAGAATTTTTCCCTTAGAATTAAATTTAATTTTAAGATTCCCCTTGCGTACCTAAAATGATTATTTTGGATTGTAAAATCAGTTTATCTCATTTCAAAGTCTAAAAATTGAGAGATCCAATACACTAGGTAAAAGTGTGTTATTATTATTTTATGCGTATGCTGAAGAAATCTGGGAACTTTTTTTCCCTTACACCACGAAATTCTCAGAATATAACTTTTCTTTTTTTTTTTTTTTTTTTTTTTTTTTTTGCGGAATATTACCACGTATTTATTTATTTGTATTTGCAGAGGAAATGAAAAAGAAAACAAAACAAAAAAAAAGGAAGAAAAATAAAATACTGTTTGTGTTTCTGCGCATGAATTACATAATATTTTAACATTTGCAACGGTGCAACTATAAGTTTCTGAAAATGCTTTTACTCTTTTAACACTTTCCTGCTATCTGGCAACAGCAGAACCAAGTGAACGTAGTTGCTTGCCATCTGCGGGATTTGTTTTTTCAATAAATGAAAAAAAACGCGTTTTAGGGCAACTATGAATTTTTTGAAGGTGTTTTGAAAGACGGGAACTACTGACAAGGTTTACTTTCTAACGATTTCATAAGAGAGAAAAAAATACCTAGAAATTATGCAACTGGCTGCAGTTATTGGTTTTCGATATTTCATCAGCTGCCTATAAAAACATCTCATGTGCGGCAAACGAACACTGGGAAAATGAGACTTTGTTTTGTCACCGATATATTTAAGCCAATGAACTGTCATCCCTGCGTTGCCCATGTGTAGATGTACATTTTTTATCTTTGTTGTGAACGTTAGAAGAACTTATTATGACTCGGTATGTCCAAGTCAGTGCTTCTGCGCAGTAAATTCTGTCCTGGTGTTCAGTAAACAGACTCTGAAACAAAATGACGCAGACATGAATTAGTACAAAACACACAGGAGTGTACATATCGCTGTGCCTGCGTGCGTGCGTGTGTGTGTGCGTGCATGCATGCGTGTGCGCGTGTGAAAAGTTTATCGCTCAGAAATATTTGCAAATATTAAGTAAATATTTATAAAAGGGTATATGAATGCTATTCGATAACTATAAATGCAGAATACGAAAAATAAAGTAAGAAATATATTTCCAAATAAGAGGTAGAACTTATGAGAATCTTTCGCGTATATGTTTGTGACACTCCATATCAAGGTAAGATTCTCGATGACGAACGAACGTTCACAAAAAATCTTGTGATCAAAGAAATGCTTAATGAAGTAAATGATTTAAAAATCTACTCTACATATCTTATTTTTCCCCGTTATTACTGACGGGCTTTCATCTACTGCATAAAATAATAAAACTGTACTGGTAATGTGATTTACTGGCATAAGAATATAAATAAAGGTTTCCAAGCTTTCTTACATAAACTACATGGCTTTTTCGAGGAAGATAGACATAAATCAGTTTCAGTCTATCTCCCTTGAATGAGAAAACCAGTTTCCAGTTTCTGTCTATCTATCTTGGAGAGAAAAAGCAGTTTCCTGTTTCTGTCTACCTACCTTGAAGAGAGAAAAGCAGTTTCGAGTTTCTGTCTATCTATATTGATGAGAGAAAAGCCGTTTACAGTCTTTGTCCATCTACCTTGAAGAGAGAAAAGCAATTTCCAGTTTCTGTCTACCTACTTTGAAGAGAGAAAAGCAATTTCCAGTTTCTGTCTACCTACTTTGAAGAGAGAAAAGCAGTTTCCAGTTTCTGTCTATCTTCCTTGAAAAGAGAATAGCAGTTTCCAGTTTCTGTCTATCTATCTTGAAGAGAGAAAAGCTGTTTCCAGTTTACGTCTATCTACCTTGAAGAGAGAAAAGCAGTTTCGAGTTTCTGTCTATCTACATTGAAGAGAGAAAAGCAGTTTACAGTCTCCGTACGTCTACCTTGAAGAGAGAAAAACAATTTCCAGTTTCTGTCTATCTAATTTAAAGAGAGAAAAACAGTTTTCAGTTTCTGTCTATCTATCTTGAAAAGAGAATAGCAGTTTTTATTTTATGTCTGTCTATCATGAAGAGAGAATAGCAGTTTTCATTTTATGCCTGCCTATCATGAAGAGAGAAAGGCAGTTTCCAGTTTATGTCTACCTACCTTGAAGAGAGAAAAACAGTCTCGAGTTTTCTGTCTATTACCTTGAAAAGAGAATAGCAGTTTCCAGTTTCTGTCTCTCTATCTTGAAGAGAGAAAAGCTGTTTCCAGTTTACGTCTATCTACCTTGAAGAGAGAAAAGCAGTTTCGAGTTTCTGTCTATCTACATTGAAGAGAGAAAAGCAGTTTACAGTCTCCTTACGTCTACCTTGAAGAGAGAAAAACAATTTCCAGTTTCTGTCTATCTAATTTGAAGAGAGAAAAACAGTTTTCAGTTTCTGTCTATCTATCTTGAAAAGAGAATAGCAGTTTTTATTTTATGTCTGTCTATCATGAAGAGAGAATAGCAGTTTTCATTTTATGCCTGCCTATCATGAAGAGAGAAAAGCAGTTTCCAGTTTATGTCTACCTACCTTGAAGAGAGAAAAACAGTCTCGAGTTTTCTGTCTATTACCTTGAAAAAGAGAATAGCAGTTTCCAGTTTCTGTCTCTCTATCTTGAAGAGAGAAAAGCTGTTTCCAGTTTACGTCTATCTAATTTGAAGAGAGAAAAGCAGTTTCGAGTTTCTGTCTATCTACATTGAAGAGAGAAAAGCAGTTTACAGTCTCCGTACGTCTACCTTGAAGAGAGAAAAACAATTTCCAGTTTCTGTCTATCTACTTTGAAGAGAGAAAACCAGTTTCCAGTTTCTGTCTATCTACCTTGAAAAGAGAATAGCAGTTTCCAGTTCCTGTCTGTCTATCAAGAAGAGAGAAAAGCAGTTTGCAGTTTATGTCTATCTACCTTGAAGAGAGAAAAGCAGTTTCGAATTTCTGTCTATTACCTTGAAGAGAGAAAAGCAGTTTCCAGTTTCTGTCTATCTACCTTGAAGAGAGAAAACCAGTTTCTGTCCATCTACCTTGAAAGAGAAAAGTAGTTACCAGTTTCTGTCTATCTACCTTGAAGAGAGAAAAGCAGTTTCCAGTTTCTGTCTCTCTACCTTGAAGAGAGGAAACCAGTTTCCAGTTTGTATCTATCTATCTTGAAGAGAGAAAAGCAGTTTTCAGTTTCTATCTTCCTTGAAAAAGGTATCTGATTGATGTGAGAAAGTTTGGTTTATTTAATATAGTTTTACTATTTTATACTGAGCAAGAAGTTATTTTAAGTAACAATAATATGCTTTGTTACTACGCTTTTTAATTTTTTAAAGTGTTTTTTGCAATTATTTTTTTCAGATGCGAGCGTTGATTAATAGGTAGAACCCGCTTTTCATATTCGACTACCTTAAATTCCTAAACACTTACATTTTAAAATCATTTAACGAAAAAGATGCCGGAAAAGATACGCAAGACAAATTTCGTTTCACTGCTGAGTATACAGCGGACAAGAAGACATCTGATACATATAGCTCTCCTATTTTCATTATTACTACATTGCTTCGAAATATTTCAAAAATTGCTTTTCGAACATACGTGTTCTTTTTTTTTTTTTTTTTTAGCTTTCGAAATTTGTTCACAGTCTTCTTTCTTTTTCAATCGTATTCTTTTGTTGTCTCATCTCGATATTCTATGTGGAGTGAGAGAAACAAGACTCCTGAGAAGTAGAAATGATTAACAAAGAAAGTCATTTTTCATTAAGTACAGAGAACAAAATACAAGGAATAAAGAAAATTCTTGACATTTGAAATGCAAAGTAAAAAGTAAGAAGGCTGATGGAATCAAACTTTAATTAGCATACCTGCAGTAAATACGATCTTTCTAACAACAGATTTCGCAGTATACCGATGAGCCAGTGCATTATGGCCACCCCCAGCCTTGAGAAATGAGCGCGCCTGGAGACCGAACGGTGGCGCAGGTGAAGTTCACAGAGCAGTATAAATACAATCCGAGGACCGGCTTTCGGTTGGTTGTGTGTTCGGAGCGAGAATGGGAAAAGCTGCCGATTTATCGGAGTTTTGTAAAGAACAAATTGTGGTGACACGGTGCCTCGAAACTACGATCTCGGAAACTGCGCCGCTTGTGGGTTTGTTCACTGCCACTGTAGTGAGTACGTATCAAAAGTGGTGCACAGATGGCCAAACGACGAACCGTCGTCACTCTGTGTGTCGTCCGTAGCTCAGTGATGCCAGAGGGGAGCGGAGACTGTCGCGCATTGTTCACAGCTACCAAAGGGCCATAGTGAGACAAATCACTCTCAACTACAACAGTCGTGATTAGAGCAATGTGCCACAGCACACAGTTCATCGCAGCCTTCTGTGCATGAGCCTGTGCAGCCGAAGACCCAGCCGTGTCCCCATGCTCACTGCACGTCGCCGCCAACAACGCTTGAAATGGGCCCAAGATCATCGAGGTTGGACCGCGGACGACTCGAAGAAAGTGGCTTGGTCTGACCAATCAAAATTTCAGGTGCATCACTTAGATGGCCGAGGGCGGATGCGCCGATTACCAACGGAAGCTGAGGCACCTGGATGCAGTGTTGGGCGAAAACAGGCTGGCGGCGGGGGTGTTATGCTATGGGCGATGTTTTCTTGGGACACTTTAAGCCCCATTTTCCCAATAGCATAATCCCTGACAATTATCAGGTATATCTGAACATCGTTTCAGACCAAGTTCACCCATTCATGGCAACTGTGTTCCCTGCTGGTGATGGCCATTACCAACAGGATAATGCGCCATGCCGCACTGCCAGAATCGTCAAGAAGTGGTTCGAGGAACATGCTGGTGACCGGGTTTGAATCCCGATGAGGCATAGATGTTGTGTTTGTCTTACGGCGCTGGCGCTGGCGCTCTCCCTTCCCTAGATCAAGTGGCCCTAAATTAGGGACGGGCGACTGCTTATAGCCCATTGAGTTGCTCACGGTGGCCGTTAAACCTTCAATCAAAAAAAAAAAAAAAAAGGAATGGCACCGCACATCTTTACCTCAGCAGAAAAAGGTAAGAACAACTCGTTCCGCAGGGAAAGTGATGGTGAAAATTTTCTGGGACAAACGTGGTGTCATTTTAATTGATTTTCTTGAACGGGGTGCAACAATAAACAGTGCTCACTATGTGCAGACATTGAAGGGCCTAAAGGAAGCTATCAGAAGGAAAAGACGTGACATTCCACTTCATAGAGTTGTTTTACACCACGATAACGTACGTTCCCACACCTCAATGGAGATTTCCCAGGCTATTACCAAAATGAAGTGGACGGTGATACCCCAACCCCATACAGTCCTGATTTGGCCTCCTCAGACTTTTTCCTGTTTCCCCCTTTGAAAAACGCCCTTCGTGAGGAACGTTTCGACGATGTGACAGACGCTAAACAGGCTGTGAGCTCATTGGTTTCTGTCTGTCTATCATGAAGAGAGAAAAGCAGGCAGCTTCGATGTCTGTCTGTCTATCATGAAGAGAGAAAAGCAGACAGCTTTGCTATCTCGTGTCCTTCTTGGTGTTGCATTTTGGGTGGCTAGCAGTGTAGTACTGGCCGTAAGGTCCTTTGAAAACTGTGTGATGCTTCTTCCACACATCGTCTGGAATTAGTGAGAATTCCTTCTACAGAGCGTTACTTCAAGTATGGTTTGTGGTAGACCCGAAACCTGCGATTTCGTGCCCCGCCTTTCTCAAGCGGGGTCCGGGCGGCAAGTAGCAGTGATAAGCACTTCTCCGAGTAGCTCAATTGGGAAAACATTCGGCTCCAAAGCAGAAGAATGATGGGTTCGAGTCCTGTCACCGACCAAAAATTGTTTCGATATAAGTGGCATTAGTTGCAGGGAGATTACGTCAAAAGGAAGCCAATGATAAGCAGAGCCGAATTCATATCATTTTCTTGTATGAATTTAGACCTGGTTACATTCGAAGACAACTCGCAACAGCAATACAGCATTTGAAGGAGGCACCTCTAGTGAACGCAAGACATAATGTTGCTTTGCGGAATGCCGCACATGCGTCACGAAAATGAACCACGCGGTAGACCAGAAGTAGCTATCGATGTTGCCGTGTTGGAGACCTTGATTGAATTCGATCAAAGGTACGAGAACGTGGTGAGAAACTTAAAGTACACTATGAAATCATAACGGCCACAGACAAAGAGAAGAAGATAAATAAATGGGTTACACGTGAGTTGACGGAACAGTACAAAACGCGAAGATTTGATGTCTGTTCTCTGCTTATCCGAAACTAAACCTATTGTCAAGACTTTAAACCTGGTTACAATCCAAGACAGCTCGCAATGTCAATACGACATTTGAAGAAGGAACCGGTGAACGCAAGACACAATGTTGGCTTGCTGAATACCGGACATGTGTTTCGAAAATGAACCACGCTGTAGACCAGAAGTAGTTATCGATGGTGCCGTGTTGGAGGCCTTGATTGGTGCCGTGTTGTCGGTAGTGAACGTGGTGAGAAACTCAAAGTACACTATGCAATCATAATGGCCTTGATCAAAGGGAAGAAGATAAATAACTGGGTCCCACATGAGTTGAAGGGACAGTACAAAATAGCGATTTGATGTCTGTTCTCTGCTTATCCGAAACTAAATGTGTTGTCAAAAGTTTAAATCTGGTTACATTCGAATACAGCTCGCCACATCAACACAACATTTGAAGAAGGCACCTCTAGTGAACACAAGACAGAGTGTTGGTTTGCTGAATACCGGAAATGTGTCTCGAAAATGAACCACGCGGTAGACCAGAAGGAGCTATCAATGTTGCCGTGTTGGAGGCTGGACTGAATTCGATCAATGGTTCGAGAACATGGTGAGAAACTCAAAGTACACTATACAATCATAACGGCAATAGGCAAAGGGAAGAAGATGAATAAATGGGTCACAATTGAGTTGACGAAACAGTACGAAACACGACAATTTGGTGTCTATTTTCCGCTTATCCGAAGCTAAACAAACGATATTTTGAGGCTGACCTGTGATGAGAAATGGATGCGGTATGACAATCGCCGAAGTTATGCGCAACTCGAATGCAGTGAAGTCATCGAAATACATCTCGAAGCAGGTATTCCATCCCAGAAAGCTAGATGTGTTCATTCAAATACATCACGAAGCCGGTATTGCATCCCAGAAAGCTAGATGTGTTCATTCAAATACATCACAAAGCCGGTATTCCATCCCGGAAAGAGATGTGTTCATTCAAATACGTCCCGAAGCAGGTATTCCATCCCAGAAAGAAATGTGTTCATTCAAATACATCCGGAAGCCGGTTTTCAATCCCAGAAAGACAATGGCAAAAGTTTGGCGGCGCGCAGCAGGTGTGATCCACTCCTCCTTCCTTCATCCAGGTCAAAATATAACGGCGAATAGGTATTGTCAAGAACTTGACGTTAAAACTGTTCACCCAGTATAGAAATTTCGCGAATCGTTCGACCACTTCTACATTAGGCTATCTCCATGGGCACATACTTCTCCATCATAACGCGTGATCCCATGTTACACGCTAGACCAAGGATGGGAAAACTACGGCCCAGCAGTGTGTTCAATCTTCCAGCCAGATAAATCTCTCTATTCCAGAAAAAAGTAACTGTGGCCGCCGCTGTTTCAGAAATTTCGCGACACTTTTGCTTATATAGGTCGCAGCGCAAAACGTATTGAACACAAAAATATGAAATTTACATCGTTTGTAGAAAATTGTTTGGAAAACAAGCTCAAATAAGCCGTTTTCCTGTTCTGGAAACACTTCAAGAGCTATTATAATTCAAAGTTAAGGTAAGCAAAAAAGTACTATCAGTTCGCGTTCCGGACACAATAACAGCAACAAAACCAATAAACTTTGTAAGCATGTAAAGCCATGGCCAAATGTTTGCACCTCGTCACCTATTTATTTATTTTTTAATTTTGATTTATTTAGTTTACAAGAATTTAAATTTTTAAAATTCACAAAATTCTCTATTTCGCGATGGGATCCATTTTAAAAAACAGATATATGGCAAACTATAAATCATAACGCTCGCAATTTTTACAGCACAAACTCACAACTATTACCCTCCTTTTAAAAAAATAACGAAAAAAATCATTTTCTAATTTTTAAGCATTTCTTAAATATGCAAAGAAAAAGAACAAACAGCTTCCTCTGTCTTCAACGGTAACCACACAGGAAAGTTCTGGTCTCGTGACCTGCTGGCATGGTGACGCAGCTATTTTTAGCACTCTCTTTTCATTGGGCGAAAGGGCAGGCTACAATCAAAGTGGTACTGACGTAATGCTTAATGACGTAGAGATGCTTTTAAAGTTCGGCGTTTTCCGCCGGCATAAAATACAATAAAATAAAATAAAACTAAAAATGGTGGCTATGGAATATTTCTCTACTTGAAATTTTCGCGAATTGTTCGACCACTTCTACATGTCCTGGAGATTTGAAAATTGTCATGTTGATAGGTCTTAAGGTCCGAATACCTAAAAGAGCCCCCCCCCCAATGAAAATGGTGGCTTTGGGACATTCTCTGCTTGAATTTTTCGCGAATTGTTCCACCACATCTCAATAACCTAGATATCTGAAAATTGGTATGCTGATGGTCCTTAAGGTCCGAATACCTAAAAAAAAGTTAAAAACAAAACAGTTCAAAAGGGAGGCTTAGCTTTATTGTCCAAAATACTGATAAGCTTAAAGATAGAAACGTTTAAATGCTGTAAAAATAACATGAAATTTTGATTAAAACTTAAGGGGCGCCAACGCCTGGTCCCTTTTACATCAGACCGTATGCATTGACGTCCCGAGCCTGTTCTAAATCGTGAAACAGTTACGGATCTTAAATTACTTTTCTTTTCCTTAATTAGATTTCCTTTCTTTAATTTTATGTTCAAAAAATTATAGATTCACAGTTCGTTTGGAGAACGAGCATAACTGCTAGTAATTTAAAAGTTTATCCAAAGCAATCAGAATTGCGTACTAAATGGCCTATAGTTTGCTGGTCTCCATGTAACACCTCCTCGGAGAACTTGAAAATCGGAGCGTGTAAACTGCGAACCAAAATCGGACCGCCCTCAACCCCTATATGTAAATTGCGAACTAAGGCTCAAGGCCCCTATGTGTAAATTGCGAAGCAACTTTTCTGGACCCTATGTGTAACTGATAAACCAACTGTTCTGCGCCCATTCTGACGATATCAAAAAATATACCAGTATAAAAAAAATTATTAAAACAATTTAAAGCAATGTATTCACGAAAACAACAAAACTAGTTTGTCGTTCTTGCCCACGGGCCATGTTAATTTTCTCTGTAATATTCCATATTTAGTATATGTACTTAATTCAATGTATTCACGAAAACAACCACTCTATTAAGAAAGTATACAGGGTGTTTGTAAACTGTTTTGACAAAAGAAAAGGGGCGATGTACCCATCAAGACGAACAATATTTACAATGGAACCTAGGGTCGCATTCCACTCTGAGTGTCAGAAAAGAGTAACTTCGAAATACGTCCAACAAGCACAAGTCGTCGCCTCAGACGTCATTTCTTTCGTGCCGGAGAAGTAGCACATCGCCAGAAAATCACCGTCAAGCATTTACCGTATGCAAATTTCCAGAGAAAAGACGCAGCATCGACAGTTGCAGCTTATTGGCTTATCAAGGTGCAATAGACACTTCCTGAATGTCACATATCCCGCACGATGGATTGGACGTGGCAAACCTGTGGCATGGCCTTCACGCTCTCCGGACTTAAACCCACTGGACTTCTTCCTCGGGGGGCACATGAAATCATTGGTGTACGAGACGCCTGTGGACTCCGTGGAAGATCTCGTCGCGAGAATCGTTGCTGCAGCGGACAGGATAAACACGACACCAGGAGTCTTCGAGAGGGTGCGCCAGTCTTTCATTCGCCGGTGTGAATTGTGCAACGGCACCTGTGGCCGCCACTTTGAGCATCTACTTTGAGTCTGTCCCTGATCTCCATAAATGGGATTGTGCAACTTACGATGTCGTTAATTCTCTTTCTTTGCACTGTTGAAAGTTCAACTTGGACATCTAACTTTACTTTTTTCTGACACTCAGAGTGGAATGGGACCCTAGGTTCCAATGTAAATGTTGTTCGTCTTGATGTGTACTATCACCCCTCTTCTTTTGTCAAAACAGTTTACGAACACCCTGTATATGTACTTAAACAGTATCAAAAGTAAACAAATAATGATGAAAACAATGTAAAACAATGTAAAGCTCACCAAAACCAGAAAATCAGTCATCCTTGCGCAGGGGCCATGCTAACCTTCCCCCCATTTTTGGAAACAATCACATTTTATAATGATGCGATTCAAATTTTACATAAGAAACTCTTGAAATAAGTCCTCTTTTGGAATCGTCTATTTTTTCTTGCAAATGTTTTTTTCGTTGGAGTGCACTTTTACTGATTCTTCTCCTTGGATCTTTCACACTTTGAATTTTAATGTACGTTTGCGTTTGAAACAGTGTCAACACTTCTACGAAATTGTGCAAACTTGGGTGCGGATGATAAAAATTGTCGTCGAATCTAGAATGAAAGGACTCGCGTGCATTTGTAGTGTGTTTGTTAGATGCACTGGCCTCTGCCCAGATATCTGGAGGAAATTCGAACTACTGTCAAATGTTGAATTCCCGCAGATGCTCAGAGAAGTGGGTTCGGAATTTACATATAGCGGTCATGGATGGGCCTTGGTTCGCAAATTACATACAGTTTTAATAGCGGTCTGATTTTGGTTCGCAATTTACATGCCACCTTGAAAATTATACCGCCCTGGAACGGGAATCGAAACCGCGCCTCCCGTTTGCTGTTCCAGCATGCTGTTCATTACACCACCCAAGACAATGAAGTTCTAAAGAACTAAGGCTAAGCATTTACAACTTAGGAATCTGAACCTGATATTTTTGCTAGTCGAAGCGATCCTACCTCCTCGTAGCATCCTTCTCTACTTTGGGTTATTTAAATTCTTTTATGTATGTAGCACAAGTTTAAATAACCCAAAGTAAACGAATTCTCCGCAGAGAAAACAACGCGTTATCTCAGAACCGTTAAAGCGAAATGGAAAAAGTTTGTTTAGTATCCGGAAGTCCACTATAAGCCAGTTTGAGAAACAAACTGATTTTTGTTGCAGAAGTAGTTGTACCCAAATAAAAGAAAGTTCTGTATGGTGTCCAAAATTAAAGTACGGAAAGCAATAATGGGCAAATAATACAAAACGCTCAATTAAATATTACTATGTACACAGGACATATGCAAATGGACACGAGAAAGAAATTCCCATATCAGTGAGCAAAATGCTCTCCAATATGTAAACTGAGTTAAATGTATAATTGAAATGCCACTGTCGTTCGCCATCGGAGAACATCAGTGGCATTTTTGTTGACAGCTCGTCTAAGAAGCGTACCGGTTACTGCAAATACTTTCTCTACATCTCATACACGTGTATCCGCAGCTGTACTGCTGTACACGACTAGAAGCAGGCCAATCTCCGGCCCAGGTCACAAGAGACCTGAAAATCCCCCCCGAGTTGTCTCACTGTTATGGCAGCAATTCAACAACACCGGCGGAATTTAACGAAGTCCTGACCAAGGTCGTCCAAGGCGTACGACACCTAGTAAAGACCGTTATGTTGTTTTAACCGCACGACGTCTTGAGTCCTACACAACCGCGCAATTGTCTTCGGAGCTCTCCACTGGTACTATGGTATCAACGCAAACGATATTTCTAAGGCTTAATGCATTTGGCCTTTAGACCAGGAGACCTATGATTTGTGTCCTGCTAACCGCATCTCACGGGAGAGCTCTCTTGAAATGGTGCAGGAAACATCGTTGCTGAGGCCCAGACGAGTGGGCCGGTGTTCTTTACAGGCGAGTCGAGATTCAGTCTACAAACGGATTCTCGTCGTCGTTTCATCTGAAGAGAACAGAGAATCCACAATGAGCCTGTAAATATTCACGAACGAGAATCCTTCGGATGCGGTGATCTGCTCGTGTGGGGTGGCATTATGTACAACGGCCGCACACCATTCTACGTGTTCGCACGAGGCAATGTGAATGCGGAGCGCTATAGGAACGATATGCAAGAGCCCTGTAGAAGATTTTTTCGGTTTGACCTCAGATCCTTTTACTGGATGATAACGCTCTCTGCCTCAGGACTCAGCTTGTCGATGATTTCCTACAGCGAGAATATTCGGCTTATGGACTGGCCAGCCAAGCCTCCGGACCTGAACCCTATAGAGCAAGCCTGGGATGCTCTGACACGACACGTAGCAAGCAGCTCGTCAGCCCCTTCCAGAACCTTTTCCGAGCTACGCACCTCCCTCATCGAGTAATGGAATCCTTTTGCTTCAGAGTTAATCAACACCCTGGTGATGAGTATGTATCGATGTTGTGAGAATTGTCTGTCCGTTCTAGGTGATCATTCCTTATTAAGACATTTTTAGGTTACACTCTTATATCACGCCTTGCTGACATTTGCAGATGTGACCCTCTATATGCAAAATGTGTGTATATTTGTCTATTATAAAATGTTTATTGCCCTTATAATTGTGTGGGTCTTTTTGTCAGACGCCTCCACCTGCTGTTATGTGCTTCCCTTCTTGTCCCTGCGAATGCCTTATGGACTTTCATTTTGGACACCAGTGTACTTAAAAACTATATTGTACATAGAAGCACTTATTAGTAATTTTATATACAAAAGTGCTTATAAATCGTTTTATATATAGAAATATTTTTTAATCGTTTTATTTAGACATAGTACTTATTAATAGTTTTATTTATATATAGTACTTATAAATCATTTTGTATATAGATGAACTTATAAATCGTTTTATTTATACATGGTACTTATAAATCATTTTGTATATGAAGTGCTTATAAATCGTTTTATATATCGAACTATTTATAAATCGTTTTGTATATAGAAGTACTTATAAACTTTTTATATATAGAAGTAATGATAAATCATTTTGTATATAAAAGTGTTATAATCGTTTCATATACAGTAGTACTTATAAATCGTTCCATATATAGAAGTATTTATTAGTCGTTTTGTATATAAAAGTATTTATAAATCGATTTGTATACAGTAGTACTTATAAATCGTTGTACAAATAGAAGTGCTTATTAGTCATTTTGAATATAAAAGTATTTATAAATCGATTTGTATATAGAAATACTTATTAGTTTATTATTGTCTTTATTTTATTCTCGTTCTTGTGTTGTCAAAAGTTGTGGAATAGGGGTTTTTTATAATCCAGTTTTCTTTCAAGAATCTATGCTTTAGAAAAAAATTATATTTCCTTTTTTATTGCAATGTTTAAGAATTTGTAGTACTTTATTATTGCTATTCAGGTTTAAATTCTCTCTTAGGCGACTAGGTAACTTGGCAATTTGTTATTGCTGAACATTATTTCTGATTCTTTATGTCACTCTTACAACTTGAGTTTTCCATAATCATCTTCTTTCTGTTTATTAGTAACAGATGAAGAGCATGGGTCGGGCCAGGAAAGTTATGGATGCAAGCTAAATTGTTAACTAATGCTTGGTCATACAACTCTGAGGAGGTTATGACATATATATATTTTTAAAAAAAATTTTTGGTCGGCTTATTACTTGCATATATGACTTTGCAGAAACCCATTTCCAAATAGGTCTTTGTGGAAGTGAGAAAATGCAGAGTTTTTGTTGGTCCTTGATAAAGCCAAGGCTCAGTATTCTCGACACTTTATACATTCAGTTTTTCTATTTTTTTTCTTTTTACTCACACCGGTCAATACATAACCTTTTCTATGTTGTACTTGGTATGAGTCAAAAAATTTTTTTGCTTCAGTCTCTTCTTAATAGAATTAATAATTTTACATATATAGAAGTATTTATAAATCATTTGGTATATAGAAATATCTCCTACTTATACATCGTTTTATATATAGCAGTATTTATGAATCGTTTTGTATGTAGAAGTACTTATAAATCGCTTTGTATGTAGAAATTCAACTATTTCACTAAAATTTCCGAAACGGCCAGTCAATTATTTTTCAGTGGAAGGAGCTTTTTAGCACGTCTTTTGCAAAAAAAGATCGTGCTTATGTTACCGGTTTGTCCGTCAGTCCGCCAGTCCGTCTGTACCCACGATATCTCTGCAACTATTGGTCCGATTTGAAAAATTCTTTTTGCATTGGGAAGATTAAATATGCGAATGATGATCCCTTATTTCGTTTTTTTTACCATCTACAATTTCGCCGCTAGAGGGCGTAAATGCAGATGAAGTCAAATTCCAAAAAAACGTTTTATTCCACATATTTACTTCTAAACATCCGATTGAAAAAAATATTTTGTCTTTCGATTCCATTTATGTCGAAGAGTATTTTAGATGTAGTTACTTTTTCAAATTACACATAGAATTTCCGCTAGGGGCGTAAAAGAAATTACATTTCCCCCGCTAACCCTTCTTCTAAAACTCCGATTTGAATTTTTTTTTCATCAGCGGATCCACCTCCTGATGAAAAATCGTTTGCATCTAATTTCAAATTTTTGGTAAAGAATACTTTGGCTACCAGGGGGCGTACGCGTTAATTTTTGCTTCTGATATATTTGCCATAAAATCTGAGCTTCTAAAATATCGATTGAAAAAAATTATTTCGTAGACTGATGCCACTCCCATCGATAAACCTTTTCGGAATATTTTCTTCTAAAAATATCCCACAGTTTCTCCGCCAGGGGGCGTAGATGCATATCTTATTTTTGTCAATATCTCTACTTCTAGGAGTCCGATTTGAAAAATTTCTTCTCTGTTTGATAGTGTTTTCAGTGTGATATGTTTTTCATATAATTTCAAAATTTTCAAGTAATTCATAGACTTTCCGCTAAGAGGCGTAGAGGTAAATTGCGTTCCCCCCTGTCTCTGCTTCTAAATCTCCGATTTGAAAAATTCTCTCTGCACCGGATACAGCTCCTGATGGGAAATCGTTTGTACATAATTTCTAATTTTGGTAAAAAAATTATTTGGCCACCAGGGGGCGTAAATCTTAATTTCCGCTTCTTATGTATTTGCAGCAAAATATGAGCTTCTAAATTCTCGATTGAAAAAAACGTCGCTTGTAGACCGATGCTACTCATGTCGACAAAACTTTAAGAAACATTTTCTTCTTAAAATAATGCATGGTTTCTACGCCAGGGGGCGTAGATGTATATCTTATTTTTGTGAATATCTCTACTTCCAAGAGTCCGATTTGAAAAATTCCTTCTTTGGTTGATAGTGTTTCCAGTGTGACATGTTTTTCATATAATTTCAAAATTTTCAAGTACTTCGTAGACTTACCGCTAACGGGCGTAAAGGTAAATTGCCTTTCCCCTATATTCTGCTTCTAAATCTCCAATTTGAAAAATTCTTTCTGCACTGGATACAGCTGCTGATGGGAAATCCTCTGCATATAATTTCTAATTTTTGTAAAAATGGTTTGAGTACCAGGTGGCGTAAGTCTTAATTTCCGCTTCTTCATGTGTTTGCAGCAAAATATGAGCTTCTAAATTCTCGATTGCAAAAAAAGTCGTTTGTTGATCGATACTACTCATGTCGACAAACCTTTTAGGAACATTTTCTTCTTGAAATAATGCATGGTTTCTACGCCAGGGGGCGTAGATGTATATCTTGTTTTTGTCAATATCTCTACTTCTAAGAGTCCGATTTGAAAAATTACTTCTTTGTTGGATAGTGTTTCCGGTGCGAAATGTTTTTCCTATAAATTAAAACTTCTCAAGTAAATCATAGACTTTTTGCTAGGGGCACAAAAGCAAATTGCGTTTTCTGCGTTATTTCTGCTTCTAAAACTCCGATTTGAAAAATTCTTCCTGTATCGCATACAAAACCTGATGGAAAATGCTTTTTACATAATTTCTAATGTTTGGAATAGAATGGTTTGGCCACCAGGGGGCATAAATGTTAATTCCTGCTTCTGATGTGTTTGTAACAAAATCTGGGCTCCTGAAAACTCGACAATTTTTTGTTTTCTTTGACCAATACCGCTCATATGGAAAAACCTTTTGAGAATACTTTATTCCTAAAATAATGCATGGCTTTCCCACCAGGGGACACAAAGTCACATCTCATTTTCTCTGTTTCTAAGAGTCCGCTTTGAAAAATTCTTTCGGTGTTGGAGAGCGTTTTCCTGTGCGAAATGTTTCTCATATAAATTCATGTTTTTCTGAACACACAAGTATGCAACCAGAGGGCGTAAGCTCACGGTTCCGTTTACAGCAATATCTGAGGGATTAAAAACCCGATTGAAAAACTTCTTTCTTCCGTCAAATACTATTGTTTTCCGTACCGGTTCCATGGACTTTGAATAGCTTTGATAAATTTAATTTGCGTCAGAACAGATTCAAAAGACGTGCTTATTACACCCGAAAATTCGGTGTAATCTTTCTTGTTCTATTAGTGATTTCATGAGTGCTTAGCACACATTGATGAATATTGATTGTTCCCTGGGTACCGAAGTACTCACGAAGTTGCCGCTCTGCTCTGTGCATTACTGTGTACTTGGATGTTTAAATATTTATGGGATTATACAGCACTTTTACACCTATGTTTAACGTGCGACCATTTGGTGACTCTTTCTATCTGCCTCACCACATAAAAGCACTTGATATCAGCGATTCTATTTTTTGTAGCCTTAAATTATTACCTTTTGATGTTCTTGTTTCTTCATATTATTATTCCATTGTTCATCTCTCAAAGAGTTGCTGCATTGTCTTCCACATAGCAGCTGATATCCGTCAGCTCCACTGCATGCTTGGTTACCTTGTACATTTTCATCATCAACCCATATCTTCCAATTCCGCTTCATATATTCAAATGTTCTTGCTTGATTTCAAATAAATTTTTTCTGTAATTTTATTCACACAACGTTACCTGGTTTTACCGTGAAAGGCGGGTATCATCACCTTACGATCCTGATAATTTTAGAAATAGTCACGAGTGTGGGATGTTGCCCCATTCCTCGTTCGTCGAGCGCAATGCATCTTCAGCTTTTCGGATCAATGAGTGAAAAGATCTTTCCTCTGAGAGAACGTCTGTTTCTCCATTGTCGGTTTTTGGCTACCGACGCCCTGTGGTCTCCTACTTTCCCTGCTCTGCCGATTTCTCTCGTCCATTTCTCTTTTCGCTTTCATCTCCCTTCTCTCTTCTGCTCTTCTCCCACTTTTTTTTTTTTTTCACTTCTTTCGTACTTTTTTTTTTATTTTAGGTTTTTTGGGCTCCAACTTGTCCGAGATCTTTTCTTGTTTGCTTGATGACATATTCCGACTCAAACCCGGTCTCCCTCGGTCCACCCCGTCTGCAACAACTAAATGCTAATTCGTTTTGCTGCTCATCTATCTCTGTTAAAGGACATTTCTCCAAGCACAAGTGTCGGATTAAAAAATGTCTCCTTCTATCCAATTTTTCTCCTTTTTCTTCTGGATTTCTATTTTTGCTCTCCCTTTCTCTAAATTTCTTTTCCAAGTCCATTTCTCACGTGCTTTATCCATTCGATGTAGTATTCCATCCCCCTACCCCCTTGCACATCTTTTTTCTCCTTCTTCATTCAGACCTTCGCATTGACGGCAAATAAAACGCATCTTACATCCGCCTCAGTTTCGCCTTATTTTTCGATTTTTTTTTCTATCTCGAACACCACCCCTAACATGATTGAAATTTTATAAAAGTTTTTGGAGTTTTACATTAAATGAAAATTTTCTTCTTCGTTCGGAAACCTGCACATAAAAATGTTTTTATGCAGTAGCGTTTGTGAGGCAAGCAAAGTTGAAAGTATATGAGTTGCGTTTTCTTCCAGGGTAAGAAAAATGACCACGGTTTCCAAAACTCTACCAATTTTTCCTCGGAAATACATTTTGAATCGGATATATTCTAAAAAGGAACGCAGTATCAAAAGTGAGCACTCATTTCATTTTTTTTTTTTTTTTTTTTTTGCACAAACATGAAGAATGTTCACCCTTCCTTCGCTGTTTTTTTTTTTTTATCTTCACTACGGTGGGAAAAATGCGTTCTCAAAACACAAACACGTTGAAAAGCATACATCCAGTGATACACTGCGTGCTTTGTGAGGGTTTTCAAATTAAACTTATATTTAATATTACTAATATACAGTAAAACCGGTTTATAACGAGGATTTAGGGACCTTCGAAAACCATCGTAAAACCCGGATGCTCGCAAAATCATTTTTTGGGTGAAAATTCCCATACAAAAATATGCATACGTGTTAATATGCATATACGTTACAAATTAGGAAGATGTGAATCCGTTTATTGTTGTAAATATGACATGGACGTTAAGTCAGATAAACGGATTCACATCTTCCAAATTTGTGTTATACAATGGTATAATCCCGTATTTCATTCGTGCATATACGTTTGTATTATATATACGAGTACATTTATATGCATATAAAAGTTGGATATACTTGAAAGATTTACTTAATTAGCAACATATACCAGCCATTGAATTTGGTTTTCTTTTTTTTGATTGGAGGTTTAACGACCACAGTGAGTAACTCAATGGGCTATAAGCAGTCGCCCGTCCCTAATTTAGGGCCACTGGTTCCAGGGAAGGGAGAGAGCCAGAGCCGTAAGACAAACACAACGTCCATGCCTTACCAGGATTTGAACCCGGACCCCTTTCGGACGAATGATCAAAAGCCATCGCTACGACCACTTCGCCACCGGGGCAGCCGCCATTGAATTAATGCTTTTTCAATCAATACCGGATTGACCTCCTTTGGTCTGAATTACAATGCGGTTTGGCATACATACCAGAAGGTCTTGGTATGCAACTACATCTACAGCATACCAAGCATTCATAGGACAGTCCTTTAAATGGCTTAGATTTGACAAAAGAGGACTTTGCTCCCAGATCTCTTTTTCTAACGTGTACTATAAATTCTCAATGGAGTTCAGATCCGGGCTTTGTGGTGGCCAGGAAAGTTGGTGAAAGTAGCTGTCATGCTCGCTCAATTACTGATGAACACATCTTGCACGATGGGCAGTAGGATCGTAGTCCATGAAACAGTCGTTACCTGCTGGATAAAAAGTCAGCATTGAAAGATGGGTTTGATCGGCAGCACTGTTCAGGTAATCCTTAGATACTCAACCCTTCCAGCAATATCAGGAGACCACTTCCATACAAACAAAACATGCACCACACCATGACACCACCTCCACAACCTTGAGTTGTGTTTTCAAGACAAGCTGGGTCCATTGTTCCATTGAGCTCCTGCGAAACTCTGCCTACCGTCGGTACAGAACAAGGTGTGCCGCTACTTGTAGGATCTCATGTTATTTTCCCAGTCTTCCACTGTCCATGCATGGTGTTTCTGACAACACTGTAAACGAACTTTCCGGGATTTTGCTGAAATCAGAGGTTTCTTTATAGGCATGCGACTGCCAATACCGATTTTTTTCAATTCTCTGTTCATAGTTCGCTGAGATATGGATCGCGAAGAGTCTCAATTGAATGATTCAGTCAATTGCTACACAAGTCCTATTTCACCGCACAGTCCTTATTAGACGATAGTTTTCTCGTTCCTGACAGATTGTCGTCAGGCCACAGATACGCCTCATAGGCAAGCATTGTTGGTTATTTTTCTACTGATTACACTCTAAAAATAAATTTGTTGAAATTCACAAGCAACTTTCCGTCATTTCTTTCGTGAATAAATGAAGCATATTTCTGATACAACCTTTTCCATGAAATGACAGAAAGAAAACTAAATTTCACGGATTTTTCGTACCACGGGAAAATTCGGAATTTTCAAAAACTTTTCTGCAGTTTCTTTCTTATATTGACGGTAAATTACCGTTTTAGGGATGTGTTAGCGGAAAATTCTGAATTTTCAGAAACTTTTCCGCAGTTTCTTTCGTATATTGACGGTAAATTACCGTTTTAGAGATGTGTTAGCGGAAAATATTCCGCATTTTCTTTCTTATATTGCCGGTAAATTGCAGTTTTAGAGATGTGTTAGCGGAAAATTCTGAATTTTCAGAAACTTTTCCGCAGTTTCTTTCTTATATTGACGGTAAATTACCGTTTTAGAGAGATGTGTTAGCGAAAAATTCTGAATTTTCAGAATCTTTTCCGCAGTTTCATTCTTATATTGACGGTAAATTACCGTTTTAGAGAGATGTGTTAGCGGAAAATTCTGAATTTTCAGAATCTTTTCCGCAGTTTCTTTCTTATATTGCCGGTAAATTACCGTTTTAGAGATGTGCTAGCGGAAAATTCTGAATTTTCAGAATCTTTTCCGCAGTTTCTTTCTTATATTGACGGTAAATTACCGGTAGATGTGTTAGCGGAAAATATTCCGCATTTTCTTTCTTATATTGCCGGTAAATTACAGTTTTAGAGATGTGTTAGCGGAAAATTCTGAATTTTCAGAAACTTTTCCGCAGTTTCTTTCTTATATTGACGGTAAATTACCGTTTTAGAGATGTGTTAGCGGAAAATTCTGAATTTCCACACCCCTTTCCACAATTCTGTTCGTATATTATTGGAAAAACTCTGTTCTCCCTTTTTCCGTATCCGTATGACGAGAAATTACCGGTAATAGAAGCGATGTGTGAGAATACTTGAGGTTTTATTAACTTTTAAAATTTCAATCGTCTGTCGAATTTTGAAGTTCCGTAGCGAGATCGGATATTGTGGATAGCATATCGCATGAATTTTGTTTATTGTGGCACAGGATATTTCTGCTCCTCTCCCCTATTTTGTGTACCAGCTAATATTATATTTTGCGTTACTGTAAGAAACCGGGTTCTTAACTTATTGTACAGATGACTATACGAACGATTTGTATGTATCTGTCTTTGGACACCTTAAGACAAAAGGTATTGTAGCTATCAAGAGTAAATTTTATATATATTTTTTTTTTTTTGTGAAATAATACTATAAAAAACTACACTTCACTTTTTTTAAAGATAACTGAAATTCATTACGTCTCAAACACGTGTATCCGCAGCTGTACTGCTTGCTGTACACGACTAGAAACAGGCCAATCTCAGACCCAGGTCGCAAGAGACCTGACTGAATATCCACCCCTCTAGTGGACTCACTGTTATGGCAGCAATTCAACAACACCGGTGGAATGTAACAAAGTAACAAAATCGAAGGCCAATGCTTTGCACTTGATTTAAAAAAAATCAAGTTGCAAAGCATTTTGTTGCTTCGAAAAATCACGTTGAGAAATGCTTAATTTGTGAAAAGTCCTCCTACAGAAAAAAAAAAAAAAATGGTACAAACCTATTCGGAAAAATAATAAGCTCCAACAGAAAGTAAAATGACTAAATCACTAGCATTAATAACAAGAATAAAACAAAAATTAATCGTCGCGCAGTTTGTTTTTCCATGTACGTGATGTGGACTTCCGAGCGGTTGTGGCTCAGTTGTTAAAGGCGTGCGTTACCTATTGAACAAACCCCCAAGCAACGGGGATTCGATCCTGGCTGGAGCGGGTGTTTTACCTTGGGTAACGGCAAAAATATGCAGGGCCTTCGATTTTGTGGAATTTCAGTTTGAATACGGAAAAAGCATGGATTTTTTTTTTTTTTTTTCTGAAATAAAGGGAATTTCTGATTACGGAAAATCTGTGAAAATACGGAAAATAAACGACCACTTTTAAAAACGGAAATTTCTGAAAAAGACGGACACTTACCGGCAACTTTGCTGTACGTTATTTTCAGAAATTTTCCGTGTATTCACACTACTTAATTTTTTACAGTTTAAAGACCCGGAATATCTCATCTTTCCAGAAACCAGTCAGCATTGCTGTTTTCAAAATCGTCGCTCCAGCCAGATTGGCACCTACAATAAGCCATTTATAGGACTCCGAAAGATCTGTTGTTTTCCCCATTGTGATCAACACTACTGACGAGCAGCAGTCTTAAATAGTTGCCTAGATCACGTGGTGCCGCACGTGCCCACGTATTTTGCACATACGCTGCGAAAGTAACGATTGCGTACATCTGCATAGAAGTTTCTAATTCAGTGGCAGTTGCGTGTTGATTTGTTCTGTATTTAATTAAATCTTTTAAGTATATTCAACTTGACGACCACGTGATACTGACCCCTGTTTAAGTGCACAACACACATGAAGCAAAAGTAGAACCAACCCTCTCAATACACCGCTCATTTAGAGGGTGAAAGGGGCAGTGGACACAGTCCCAGGAATTGGTGTCTCCTGTTTCCCCTCCGGCAACATTATCCTGCTCTATTGTAATTCTTCCAATAATGACGGAATAAAATTCGAATTATTTGTATAATATAATTTGTTGTTGGTTTTATACCTCCGCACACATCTAAAATCACCAAATCCTGACTAGAGGAATATTCCACGGATTATTGGCATATTTTAACTTTATTTCATGTATTTACTTCATTTAGAAAACTTGAAAAATTTCGCTATCCTAGAGCTCCAGAGTGATGGCTGTAACACAGAACCTCAATTTTTTTCTGAAAGTGGGCTTAATGACCTGGTGAGAGACTTATGCCTTGCTAAAGCTTATTTTAGGTTCCAGACTGAATTAAAGATAAATATAAGCTTCTGGCACATTATTCGCTTGGTTTCGGAACTGGGAGAAAAATTTGTTTCATATTTCTCCCCAGAAGGTGATTTAAGTGCACTGCTCAGACGCTGTTGATATTACAGGAAAGTTTGATGCCGAGTGTAATGTTGATGAATGGACATTTTTCATCCATTCCAAAAGTAAGACTTTCTAAAGACAGTTATTTTACTCACTGTTGGAATAGTTCTCTTACACAATGTCAGAAAAGTTCTTTTTTTTATTATTGGAGGTTTAACGACCACCGTGAGCAACTCAATGGGCTATAAGCAGTCGCCCGTCCCTAATTTAGGGTCACTGGTTCCAGGGAAGGGAGAGAGCCAGTGCCGTAAGACAAACACAACATCCATGCCTGCCCGGAATTCGAACCCGGACCCCTTACAGATGAATGATCAGAGGCCAGCGCCTTAAACCACTGCGCCACCGGGGCGGCTCAGAAAAGTTCATGAGAAATTCAAAGCTGTCGAATGCATGATTGAAAAGTTGAAAAACTTGCATTCAAAAATTGATATTTGTTAACAAGTTAAAAAGGTAGAGATAAAATTAACTACATAGGCGAGCACTTTCGAAGCTACTTTAGCCTCATCATCGGGACCAATTGCGCGAAAGGATAGTTACAAGCATTTGTGTACAATCATAGAATAATATAACTGGTGTTGCCAAACTGAGAATGGCATGTTACAAATAATTATATGTTAATTGGACATACGTATCTGGAGATTCACCAGGTGAAGCATTTAGCTGGTTCAACAGTAGGATCCCAGGGCGAGGTATAGTTACAGGTAAGTCGTATTTGCAACAACTGGAGGAAAAACGTGTTATACACAAACTTTCAACAAGCAACAAAGAATGTTTATCAGGTGCAGACGCAATTAGTGTGGTACGACTCCAGTTTGGGAAATGCTCACCTGGCGCAACTGTGCGGGCTAATGCTGAAGAGGTAGAACCAATACGCACTGCGTGTTTGTGCTCTGCCACCCGTACTTCCACCGAACGTAGGGTAGAGCCTATATAGGAGGTGTCTTCAGAGTCCGGTGAACCCACACCATCTAACCCACACCATGTCTATGTAATGGGTGAACCTTTTCTCGGTCCTTGCGCAGTAAATTAAATAAATTATAGGTGCCTATCTAAAAGAAATGTGAAACTTAGCACAGGCATTCCCAAGAATGTTGACAGTGGTATGGTTGTAATCAATCGCACCCACATATCGCACAGTGTGTGACTCCCTTTGTAAAGCCGTGAAGTGGAGGCAGTTCATCCTTCAGTCCCGGCAAGATATGTCGTCGTAGGAGTAACCAAACGTGGAAGCAACGGTCAAAATCTTCTGAAACTCTGCACGTTGTAGAAAAGGGTTCGAAGAGTGGGAATAGGAGCGTTTAAGTAGAAATCTAAACGCAGTTAACTTATGGCTCCATGGGTGTGAAGAGTCACGGGGAATAAAGACGGGACACGCAGAGGGCTTCCTGTATGCGGAGTATTGGAAACCTGAAGAACTGTGTGAAAGAAGGAAGTCCAAAAAAGGGAGGGAGTCCTGTTGCTCCAACTCAATGGTTAACGTTTAAAGCTTAATTCGTGTATTAGTCAATATAAACAACACTTGCCGTTTTTACACGATATTATAAAAGTTCTGGTCAACCTTTCTTCATGGCTTCGTTAGACGTCATCTCTCTTTTTCCTAATATTCCTCTTACTGTTGTTCACAATATATTATTAATTCCAAATTGTCTGCTTTAGATTTATATTTGCCGTTGGAGATACAAGCCGTTGACCGTGCCTTGAAGCTTGTTAAAGAAAGATCGTATTTCAGATTCAACAAACAAATTTATCGGCAGCTTGAAGGAGCCCCTATGGGGTCACCCCTTTCTCCTGTGTTGGCAGAAATTCTACTTCAAAATTTAGAAAACCAAGCTCTGGGCCAATTTGATGTTAACCCTTAGCTTTTTATTCGTTACGTTGATGACGTCCTGGTTTTCTGGCCGTCGACCAACAGCGACCTTCCTAAATTTGTTGACTTTCTTTCTTCCTTTCATCCAACCATCAGGTATTCGGTTGAAATGGAGAATAACCATTCGTTACCTTTTTTGGACATCTTCCTTGTACGTGATCCTGTTTCACATTCTGTCAGTTTTTCTGTTTACAGAAAACCTTCAGCATATTCCTCTTTAATTCTTTTTGCATCTGCCCATCCTGATGATCAAAAAATGTCAACGTTTTACTTTTTGGTTAATCGCGCCTTCTCACATTCTTCTTCTTCAATTACTCGTAATCAAGAGTTCAAGAAAATTACAGACTTAGCACGAATTTATGGGTACCCCGAAAAAACAGTTCAACGTATAATTGGGAAAGTTGCAAATAGGACACTAACTTCCTTTTCTAAGGAGAATCAGAAGCCAAGATTTGTGGGGTCAGTACAATTTATTCCACTCATTGTTCATGCCCTAAAGAATTCCTGCCATAGATAGCAAGTCGACTTTGGAGTCAAAACCATGAACATCTTATCATCGATATGTAGCGACCGTGATCCTGTGCCAAGCCTCGAGAAATGAGGTGTTTACAGTATTCCGTTGAGATCAAACGAACCAGGAACTAACGAATCTCTGTATATGGGATCAACTTCTAAGAAGGTTCATACTGGACTTGTTGAGCTTAAATACAATGTTTGGAACGGATCACAAACGACTGCCTTGGCAAGAGCAGTTAACAGTGGTAAATTTTTTCCAGATTGGGACAATATGTCAATACTGGCATCTCCGTCATGTAAATCAAATTTGTTATTTACAGAAAGTTTATTTATACTTAAGAACTTTGACTCTTGTTGCAACGATGATTTACCTAATTACATTCCGGGAGTTTGGAAGAACCTTATTTTGAACAAACAGTGCCCCCTACCACAAGACGTTGACTCTCGTGCACAGGCTTTTTGATTGACTACGTCACATGTGTTTTACTTCTCAAGTTTTAAGTTGTAAACTGGCATTGTTCTTGACATAACCATTTGTAATCTCAGTTTTCGATTAATTCAAATCTGAAGATGGGTCTATAGTAGACCCGAAAGTACTAATGTATTACAACCTTTTGATTAAAGTTTTATAGTCAGCATCATCGACTTTTATAATATCGTGTAAAAACGGCAAGTGTTGTTTATATCAATGGTTAACTTAATCGTAGGTTACTGTGAGGATAAAATATCTGTAAAGGAATGTAGTTGTTTAACAGAAAAGGACCAAAAAACCAGAATGGCATCTACATAACGGATAGAAGGGGTTTGAAAGGAAAAACTGAAAGAGCGGTATTTTTTAATTCTTGCAAAAGAAACTCTGAAAGAACAAGAGAAATGGGAGGGGGCATAGGTGTTCCCCCTTTTGTTGGTAGATGACATTATTAATTTTAAAAAAGGAGCGTGAGGCTACACGCTGTAAAGCTGTGTGACGTGCCTGCCCTGCAGGACGCACACGACATAAAGGCAGATAGCAGCAAGAACGAACGTCCGCGTAGTTGGTACAGCGACTTGTTCCGGAATAAGTGGACACGGGTTCTATCCCCGGCGTGGACAAAGGGACGGAGAAATTTACTTCGTTATAATGGCGCCCGAATTTCCCGGATGACCAGGCCGTTAAAGTTTTCGCCGTGGTGTGATGATCTTTCCACATCGCGATATAGGAAAAATAAGAGAATCCCTTCTTCAGCGCTTCGAAAAATAAAAATGTGTGTGACGTTGCATTCCACACAGCAGATTGACTGGGAGTTCTCAAGTGCACGTTCTTCAGCGGATGGGTGTCTACGACAATTCATGGTCACGGCTGACCCTTGGGCCATGCCCCCGGGCCCTTTTCTGGGGGGTGTGACGTGCCTGTCCTTCAGGACGCATACGACATAAAGGCAGATAGCAGCAAGAACGAACGTCCGCGTAGCTCAGTTGGTAGAGCGACTTGTTCCGGAATAAGCGGACTCGGGTTTGATCCCCGGCGTGGACAAAAATGACGGAGAAATTTACTTCGTTCTAGCTGACATTATAGCCTCTGCTTCAAGAGGGAAAAGCCCAGGGTAAGTGGAAAACTTCCTCTCGATAATGCTATGAACGGCAGGTATTGGAACATAAGTTAGCTGTGTTAAGTTAGCTAATTTAGCCAGTTAGGAAGCCATAAGTTATCTGCGTTTAGATTTCTACTTAAACGCTCCTATTTCCACTTTGAACCCAGTATAGCGGTTGCAACCTCATGAACCCAGTATACCGGTTGCAACCTCATGGACCCAGTGTACCGCTTGCATTTGGTAAAATCAAGTTACATAAACCAGGTTATCCTTTTCATCCCCTTTTTTCAAGTGCAAACAGCCCTTCTCGTCCCTTTGAGTCAGATTTAGCGAAGTTTTTAGCTCCTCTGACCAGATCTTCCCCACATTCTATCAGAAGCTCTACTCAAGCTCTGGATATCATTAGAGCATTCTCGTTTCAAGGAAAATTTATTATGGCTTCATTGGATGTGGAGTCTTTATTTCCAAATGCTACAATACCTGCCGTTCATAGCATTATCGAGAGGAAACTTTCCACTTACCCAGAGCTTTCCCCTCTTGAAGTAGAAGCCATAATGTCCGCTTTACAGCTTGTGGCCTCATGCTCCTTTTTTAAATTTAATAATGTCATCTACCAACAGAAGAGGGGGAACACCTATGGGCTCCCCCTTTCTCCTGTTCTTTCAGAGTTCCCTTCGCAATAATTAGAAAATACCGCTCTTTCAGTTTTTCCTTTCAAACCCCTTCTGTATATCCGCTATGTAGATGACATTTTGGTTTTTTCGTCCCTTTCTGTTGAAAAACTACATTCCTTTACAGATTTTTTATCCTCACAGTATCCTATGATCAAGTTAACCATTGAGTTGGAGCAACAGGGTTCCCTCCCTTTTTTGGACTTCCTTCTTTCACACAGTTCTACAGGTTTACAATACTCCGTGCGCAGGAAGCCCTCTGCGTCTTTTTTCCTCGTGACTCTTCACACCCACGGAGCCATAAGTTAGCTGCGTTTAGATTTCTACTTCAACGCTCCTATTCCCACTCTTCGAACCCTTCTCTACAACGTGCAGAATTTCAGATTTTGACGGTTGCTTCCACGTTTGGTTACTCCTACGACGACATATCTTGCCTGGCCAGAAGGATGAATCGCCTCCACTTCACGGCTTTACAAAGGGAGTCACACACTATGCGATATGTGGGTACGATTGATTACAACCAAACCATTGTCAACATTCTTGGGAATACCTGTGCTAAGTTTCACATTTCTTTTGAAATACGTACCTATCATTTATTTAATTTACTGCGCAAGGACCGAGAAAAGATTCACCCATTACATAGACGTGGTGTTTATAACATTCCACTCGTGTCCAATTCACCGGACTCTGAGGACACCTCCTATATAGGCTCTACCCTACGTTCGGTGGAAGTACGGGTGGCAGAGCACAAATACGCAGTACGTATTGGTTCTGCCTTTTCTGCTTAGCCCGCGCAGCTGCGCAAGGTGAACGTTTCCCAGACTGGCGTCGTACCACATTAATTGTGTCTGCACCTGATAAACATTCTTTGTTGCTTGCTGAAAGTTTGTGTATAACACATTTTTCCTCCAGTTGTTGTGATGACGATGTACCTGTAACTATACCTCGCCCTGGGATCCTACTGTTGAACCAGCTTCACCTGGTGAATCTCCAGATACGTATGTCCAATTAACATATAATTATCTGTAACATGCCATTCTAAGTTTGGCTACACCAGTTGTATTATTCTATGATTGTATATAAATGCCTGTAACCATCCTTTCGCGCAATTGGGCCCGAAGATGAGGCTAAAGTAGCTTCTATAGTGCTCGCCTATGTAGTTGATTTTATCTCTACCTTTTTAACTTGTAAATAGATATAAATTTTTAAATGCAGGTTTTTCAACTTTTCAGTCGTGCGTTCGACGACTTTGTATTTCTAATCGTACCATTTCGACGACTTTGTATTTCTAATCGTACCATTTCGACGACTTTGTATTTCTCATCGTACCACTTCGCACGAAGTTTTTTAATTACTTAGTCAGGAAAGTTATTTTACACAATGTTAGCAAGTATGCTTCTGTCGCTATGGGCCATTCTATGCCCATAGCGGAAAGGAAAGATAAGAAAATCTGGCATCGGGTTAAATATTAACTATGAGTAAGAAGACTATACACCGATGTGTTATGGGAACTTTAAGGCACTATTGATATTTATGCTACCTGAGCAAGAGCCGGGATTTCTTTTCTTTTTTTTTTTTTTTTTTTTTTGGATTGGAGGTTTAACGACCATAGTGAGCAACTCAATGGGCTATAAGCAGTCGCCCGTCCCTAATTTAGGGACACTGGTTCCATGGAAGGGAGAGAGCCAGTGCAGTAAAACAAACACAACATCCATGCCACACCGGGATTTGAATCCGGGCCCATTTCGGACGAATGATCAGAAGCCGTCGCTGAGACCACTTCGCCACCGGTGCGGGCAAAAGTCGGGACGTACAACGTTTATCTGAGCGTTTCTTGAATGAATGGCATAATAGAGCGAAAAGTCTACACTGGATAGAGCAACAGTAGCCGGGTTACACAGGGAACAAGGTATGTTGCTCGACAGATTTTGGTTTATCCGGAAGAGCTCTTTTCGCATATTCTACCTACAGCTTGATCGTGGGTGGGCTGAACACACCGGTTTGGTGCCCCAATGCCCCAGCTATTTGTATTCCCTTGTGGATATTTCCAACTTCTGTGTATCTGCATTTCCCTGTGTAACCCGGCTACTGTTAGTGTAGTGTTCATGAATGTTGTGAGCTTCAGTTTATCTGCAGGCAAGTCACCCGGTAAGCCTTTAATTTGTTCAGACGCAGTGGCGCACACAGGAATTCTTGTTGGAGGGAGCTATATATATGTATATATATATATAATGTGGGATGTAAGGTCAGGTGATGCGTAACATCACAGCCTCTCCTTGACAAATGTCAACCCCGCCTTCTCGTGGTGCATCCTGTTCCCACTAAACGGGCTCTGACGACCGCCAATAGCGGTATAACTATACCATCGGGACTAGAGGAAATTCTATCCCACACTCACCAACCCGCTTGGCCAGCGTGGTGAGTTATGGCCAAACCCCTCCAAAATGATTCCACAACTTAAATCTTGGCCCTCAGTCTTCGGCAGCTGGAATGTACCTGGCCAAGGCAGCGGCCAGTGCGACATGAAGGCAGAGGGTGCTAAGAATCCCCGGAGGACCGGACTAGGCTGCCATCTGATGCTGACCTTGGCTACGTATAATGGACGCTCCCTATCTTCTGATTCAAGGCTTCTTGAATTGGAAGAGGAACTACAAAGGATCAAGTGGGACATCGTGGGGCTAAGTGAGGTAAGGAGAAAAGGAGAAGATCTCATCGAACTGAAAAGTGGACATCTCTTCTACTATCGTGGGACAGATACTGGCAAAACTAGTGGTGTTGGATTCATAATAAACAAGAAACTGAAGGATAAAGTTGTAGAAGTTGAAAGTTCCTCTGACAGAGCTGCACGGCTTGTTATCCAACTCTCGAAAAGATACCAGGCTCAGATTATTCAAACTTATGCACCCACCACAAGTCATCCTGAAGAAGAAATTTAAGAATTTTATGAGGAAATTTGTCATCTAAATAATAAAGGTAAGCAGCACTTGAAAATAATTATGGGAGATTTCAATGCAAAAATAGGCAACGGCAACAGAATGAAACTTCAGTAGGTAAATTCGGTCACGGCAACAGAAACCAGCGTGGAAATACTCTCGTTGAGTTTGCAGAGGCAGAAGGGTTTTTCATCTTGAACTCCTTCTTCAAGAAAAAGCCACACAGGAAATGGACATGGAGACATCCAAATGGGACGACAAGTGAAATTGATTTTATTGTGTGTAACAAAAAATTCGTCATAGAAGACTGCAGTGTGCTAAACAAGTTCAACACAGGTAGTGACCATAGATTGGTGAGATGTAAGATGCACCTCAACACTAAACTTGAACGTGGCAAGCTCATAAGACAAACAAAATCTATTGACATAACCAACCTTAAAAAACGCATAATACCTTCAAGTTGGAACTGAAGAACAGGTTCTCTGCTTTAGAAGGCCTAACATCGGAAGAAGTGGACATCTCTGAAGTTAACAGAAAAGTAACCAAAGCTCTTATGGAAACAGCAACAAAATTAGCTGGGTCTAAGAACAAGTTGCATGTAAACAAATTATCAGGAAAAACGAAAATGTTGATGCAAAAAAGAAGAGAGATGAGGACAACTAAAGAAGATGTGACTTCCAAAGTGGAATATATAGAGCTATGCAAGACAGTAAGAAAAAGTATCACTGAAGACGTAAGAAAATTCAACTGTGAACTAGTGAGGAAAGCAATTGAAAACAACCAAAGCCTAAAGATAGCAAAGGGACATCTCAGTAAGGGAAGAAAACAGATTATGGCACTGAGAAAAGAAGATGGTTCTGTAACAAGAAATAGAGGCGAAATTTTGACAAGAGTGAAAGATTTCTACTCCAAATTATATGAAAGGGATGATACATGCGCTCCAGACATCATGAAAGATACCAGTACCAGAGTTCCTCCAGTTCTTCCAGCAGAAGTTGCACATGCAATCAAGAACATGAAGCGAGGAAAAGCTCCAGGAGAAGATGGAATTACTGTAGACATCATACAAGAAGCAAGTGGAGAAATCGAAACAATACTCGCCCAAATTTTCACTCGATGCCTTAATGAAGGAAAGATTCCTGAGGATTGGAACACCGCTACAATGATCCTGCTACATAAGAAAGGTGACATTGAGGATCTTGGAAACTACAGACCTATCAGCCTCCTATCAGTAGTTTATAACATCTTCACTAAAGTTCTTTCACACCGATTGAAGGTAACACTGGACATGGCTCAACAGAGAGAACAAGCTGGATTCAGGAGTGGCTACAGCACAATAGATCATATCCATGTGCTGAGAGAACTAATTGAAAGAGCGAGGGAATATGAACTTCCATTGTGCATGGCTTTTGTCGATTATGAAAAAGCCTTTGATTCGGTGAAACCATCAGCAGTTACAATGGCTCTGAAAACCTGCGGAATTGAAGATGCATACATTAATATTATTAATAACATCTATGAAAATGCAAGTGCAAAGATTAGGCTGTTTGAAAATACAACACACATAAAAATTGGAAAGGGAGTGAGACAAGGTGACACCATATCTCCGAAGCTCTTTAATGCCACATTGGAGGGTGTTTTTCAGTCGCTGAGGCTGGGAAAACAAGGGGATAAAGATTAATGGAGATTATCTAACCCACCTTCGTTTTGCTGATGACGTAGTCATTTTTGCAACTACCCCATCAGAGCTGCAGAGTATGATCCAGGAACTTGCTGACAAGAGTAAAGAAGTGGGATTAAAAATGAACTTTCAGAAGACAAAAGTGATGTTCAATGCTTTTACAAGAAATGAAGATTTATCGATTGATGGAGAAAAGCTGGAGATAACAGACACGTACATTTATCTTGGACAGCAGATATCAAGTGAGGGTCACATTGATGAAGAAATTAATCGGCGTACAAAACTTGCCTGGAGAGCTTTTGGAAGAAACAGCATAATTTTCAAGAGCAATATGCCATTATGTCTTAAAAGAAAAGTGTTTGATCAATGCATCCTTCCAGTGCTTACGTATGGTGCAGAGACGTGGACCTTAACTAAAAGAGACATACAAAGGCTGCAGACAACTCAAAGCAGCATGGAGAGGTACATACTTGGTGTAACCAGGAGAGATAAGAAGAGGAACTCGTGGATCCGAAAAATGACAAGAGTGGAAGACATCATGATCAGAGTTAAATCCCTGAAATGGCAATGGGCTGGACATACTGCCAGAAGGACAGATCATCGATGGACAGCCGAAATTTTAGATTGGATTCCAAGGGAGAGGAAAAGACCCAGAAGAAGACCACATGGGAGATGGGTGGATGAAATTCGAAAGTATGCAGGGGTGACATGGAGGAGACTGGCACAAGACAGACCGTTGTGGAGGAAACTTGGAGAGACCTTCGTCCAGCCGTGGATTGATAATGGTTGACAATGATGATGATGATGATGATATATATAGTGTACGTACACAATGTGTGTACATATATATATAGTGTACGCCTATAGTTTATATACGATTGTGACATACGTCGCTCTTAATTTCTTTGGGGCTTTGGGAAGAAGACGACACTATGTAACTTTTTGAATATGTAAAATAATATTTTTGAATGTTTAATTTGTGACGTACGTCGGTTTTAATCTCTTTGGGGCTTTGGGAAGAAAACACCATGTAATAGAAGACACTATGCCAGACACTATTTAATTTTTTGAACATGTAAAATAATTTGAATGTTTAATTTGTGATGTTCGTCGTTCTTAATCTCTTTGGGGCTTTGGGAAAAGGACCCCGTGTAATAGAAGACACTATGTAATTTTTTGAACATGTTAAAATAATATATTTGAATGTTTAATTTGTGACGTAAGTCGCTTTTAATCACTTTGGGGCTTTGGGAAGAAGACCCTGTGTAATAGAAGACACTATATCAGAGACTATGTAATTTTTGAACATATAAAATAATATTTTTGAATGTTTAATTTGTAACGTACGTCGTTCTTAATATCCTTGAAGGGGGCTTAAGTACCCAAAGCTCCCTCTGTGGGTTCGCCAATGTTCAGACGAGCCGTTTTATTTACGCTTTCCAACCGTAGTTTGAAGAAGCGCATATGCTCCAGCTTTTTCCGTCCGTCTGTCCGTCTGTCGGCACGATAACTCACATAAAAATGGTTCGATTTCGATGAAATTTTAGAATGTGGTAGGGGACCACCAGGGAACGAACCCTATTGAAAATGGGTGAAGTGGGTTCAAAGGTCACGCCATAAGAGCGGGATCCATTTCATTGCCTTTATGCGTCATAATATGCGTAAATATGGTTCGATTTCGATGAAATTTTAGTATGTGGTAGGGAACTACCTGGGCACGAACCCTATTAAAAATTGGCAAATTGGGGTCAAAGGTCAGGCAGGGCATAAGAGCGGGATTTGTTCCATTGCCCTTATTACGCGTCATAACTTGCGTAAAAATGGTTCGATTTCGATGAAATTTTGGTATGTGGCAGGGAACCACCTGGGCACGAACCCTATTGGAAATGGGCGAAATGGGGTCAAAGGTCAGGCAGGTCATAAGAGCGGGATTTGTTCCATTGCCCTTATGCGTCATAACTTGCGTAAAAATGGTTCGATTTCGATGAAATTTTAGTATGTGGTAGAGAGCAACTGGGGACGAACCCTTTTGAAAATGGGCGAAATGGGGTCAAAGGTCAGGACTCTGGAGTGGGATCCATTCCATTGCCCTTGTGCATCATAACTTAAGAAAAAATGTTTCGATTGCGACAGAACGTTATCATGTTGTTCCAGAGGTATGGTGAACCGGTTCTGTTGAATATCAACGAAATGGGGTCAAAGGTCATTGCACAAAAGCGAGATTTATTCCACAGCCATTATTCTCATAACTTGCGTAAAACTGCTTCTATTGCGACAAAACTTTAGTATGTTATTCTTGAAGTGTACTGAACCGGTTCTGTTGAATATCATCGAAATGGGGTCAAAGGTCAGGACACAGGAGCGAGATTTATTCCTCAGCCATTATCCTCATAACTTGAGTAATAAATTCTGGTATGTTGGAAAGCGTATCATAATCAATGCATTGCATGATTTTACTAACTTGTTTTTCGTTGTGGTTCCACGCGCTCGTGGACCAACTGCTGTGTCGAACTTTTTCTTCAGAGTGCCTCTTCTAGTGCTTTTACCAGAGTTAAATGCACTTACTTAAGGTCAGTACATTACCCTTGCCGAATTACTCGACAATTTTTTCCTGTGACTGCGTATTTTTTCCTTTGGGATGCTGTATTTGATTCGTTGAAGATTTGTTTACCTTTCTCATAAGTCTTATCTCTTTCCCATGGCTGCTGCTGGTGATGCTTCGTTTGCTGCCAAGTTAACGGGTTATCGCTCGGCTTCCGATCCCGATGGAGAGCCTGCATCGATTCTTTTTCCTCGCGGCTCAACTGCTTCCTGTGTGGATTCATCGATTGTGACTATGGATACTTCTTTAGCTTCTGAGTTTGTTTCTCTGTGTGGTGCTGAACTCTCGTCCTTTACTTAGACCCTCGAGTTACCTGGTGGTGTGTCGGTGGCTTCTCCTTTGCCTACGTCAAGTGCTCCTAGTGATTTTGCTTCAGTTAATTCTGGACGGCATCCTTCTGCCTTTACGTCGAGTGCCAGCTCTGACATGGATCCTGGAGTTTCTTTTTCTCGTGCCAAAGATGACTTGCGTGTGACTATTCAAGAAGATTCGTCTACAGGTAAGGCTCTTTTGCTTCGTCAACGTCTCGGGCTAGTATTTGAAGCTCTACCAGACACTCCCCTTAAGCTTTGTTCTTCAGCATTGAAACGTGCCCTTCCTGTAGGAGCTGTAACCCATATGGCTCGGTAGCCGCGCTCTGTTGTTGTGTACCTTGCCACGTCAGAATATGTTGCCGACGTTCAATCCACTGGCATTGTGGTGCGTGATCGCACTCTGTTTGGATTGCAGCTTACTCAGAATGATGTGCTCATTACCCACTATCCTGTGGCTGCAGAAATATCTGACGCTTTACTGATGCAAGCCCTCTCGCAAAGTGGCTGTGTTGTTGGACCTATTATTTCCCTCCCTGCTGTTCCTACAGACCTGAGGACAAGCACATTTTGAGTCTTCGCCGACAAGCTCGTATGATCTTTTCTTCAGAGGCATCTGCTGCAGCATGCCCTTCTCTTCTTGAGTTGGTCGTTGGTGGTCAGCGCTTTTGCGTTGACGTGCTGACGACTCTACGGTGCTTCCAGTGCAAGAGCACTGAACACACGAGTTTTCGATGCCCTCATCTCTCTGCTACTTCAAAGCGTCATCTTCTACTTTGCCTTCGGATCGCTTTCAGCTTCGTCCGTTCCTATCTCCTGAACCTAAACCTCCAATTACCAGGTTTTAGCGTGCGGCATCTTCTTCTACTACACTCCCTCTTCAACAATCCGTTGTTCCTGCATCTAGTGCTCAGATGTCTGTTTCTTCACCTATGCAAGATGTGCCTTCTTCTTTAAGCATTACCCCGCTGGAGCAAACTACTCCTGTTGCAACTGAATTTCAGGAAATTCCAGAGCTTGACTCCACTTCTGGTTCCTCGGCTACTGATACCCTAGATGGTGACGCTGTTCCTGATTCGGAATCCTGTGCTCTTACGGTATGTCCACTTGATCAAGTTACCACCGCAGTTCTTGAAGCCTAGGAAAATACTGAGTCTGACTCTATTACTGATTATGTTCGACCAGCTCGTCCATCTCCTGAATCTGTTGGTATCCTTCCTTTAGTTGAACTTGCTGTTGGCTCGTCGGGATTGCCCGCTGCCCCTGTACCAACTTCCTTACCGACACTTGCAGCAGATCTCACTTCGACTTAATTTGTCCTTCTATTCTGTGCTGTGTTCCGCTTGAGCTGGCGGGATCTTCCTAGTGGCATAGCCTATTATGATGAACCTGAGAACCGTGTTGCTATTTGGGCTCACTACTCTACCCGACGATATTTGCGGACGCATCAGGGTTCTTGACCTCAACGCTTTGAACTTCCTAACTTTTTTTTTTTGATTGGAGGTTTAACGACCACCGTGAGCAACTCAATGGGCTATAAGCAGTCGCCCGTCCCTAATTTAGGGTCACTGGTTCCAGGGAAGGGAGAGAGCCAGTGCCGTAAGACAAACACAACATCCATGCCTCACCGGGATTAGAACCCGGACCCCGTTCGGACGAATGATCAGAGGCCGTCGCTTAGACCACTGCGCCACCGGGGCGGCTCCTAACTTTGCGTTTAGATTTTCTGATGATGTCTTTCTTGACTACTGTAATAATGTTTACTATCTTGATGATACCGATTATGAATACTTTACTGTTGAGGACGATGATCGTGTCTCAGCCTGAACGAACTTTTGGAAATTTCTGTTTGCATTCCGCCTACTTCGATCATAGTATGCTCCTCGTCCTTTATCAGCCTTATTTATTGTACTCAAGTCTTTTCATAGCAAGTATTGCGCATCTTCTTTTGCTCTACTATAGACAATTCCTCAGCTCATAGACTTTTGTGATGTAATTTTGCTGTGGTGCTCCAAGTGTAGTTCTTACTACATGTTCACACTTTTGTATCTACTTACCTGTATTCGTTTTCTGCGTTGATGTACCTATTTTAATTTCTCCCGTGAGAGGTACGCTTGGATGCTCAGGTATTGATGATCTGTTGTTTCTTACTACAATGCTGGCCACCCAAAATGCAACACCAAGAAGGAAGCATCCGATTGGCCTGAAATTCGCAGAATGCGTCGCCCGCGAGAGGACATGCAAACGATTAGCATTGCAGGGCGTATGCAAATCATGTGCGCCCGGCACGCCACCGAGAAGCACTATAAAAAGGGCGCACAGAAGGCGGGGTGTAAGTAGTGGAAGTGTGTTTTGTGCTGCCGGACCTGTGCATGGGAAGCTTCCTGATGCCTCGTCGCAGAATACGGCAGTCATTTCAGCACGTTTCGGAGTTCGACAGAGGTCGAATAGTGGCTTATCGCGACAGCGGTTTATCGTACCGAGACATCGGCGCCAGTGTGGGACGACATCCACCCACAATGAGGCGAGTAGGGATTCCGTGGGTGCAGGAGAGACGGACGGACCGACGTGAGCGATTCCCACAGCCGCGGCACACCACCGAACGAGAGGATCGGCATGTTGTGAGGTGGGCATTGATGGCTCGCCCCGCCACATCACGAACGTTAGCGCAGGAATTAGGGTGTGTTGCGCAACAACCTGTGCCAGCACGTACCGTTCGACGTCGTCTGCAGGAGCGGGGACTTGTCGCACGGCGCCCATTGCTCCGATTACCATTGACGTTATACCACCGGCGAGTGCGGCAGCAGCGGGCCGTTGAACGCCGCACCTGGACTACGGAACGGCACGACGTTGTCTTCTTCGGCGAATCCCGCTTCTGCCTGCAACACCACGATGTTCGGATCCGCGTGTGGCGGCACCGTGGCGAGAGACTGTATGACGCCAGCATTATGCATCGCCATACCGGTCCGTCGCCTGGCGTTATGGTTTGAGGCGCAATTGGATATGACACCTGCACCTTTCTGATACGCATCGCCGGTACACTCAACAGCCACCGCTACATCTCCGACGTTTTGGAGCCTGTAGTCCTCCCTTACTTGCAGGACCTGCCAGCGGCCACGTTTCAACAGGACAATGTGGCACGCATGCGTGCCATCATGACGGCACGCATCGTGCAACAATTCTTCACGGCCCACCAGGTGTCACTGCTGCCGTGGCCCGCCTGTTCTCTCGATATGTAGGCCCGAGTGGCCCGGCAAGCACCACCCGCGGCTACGCCTGATGAACTGTGGCAACGTGTGGAAGCAGCCTTGATAGACATACTCCAAGCCCACATCCAAAGCCTCTTTCGTTCGATGCCGCGGCGTGTAGCGGCCATTATTTCCAGCCACGGGTCCACACGAACTACTGATGACTGCGTGTTCCAAAAGTCGCACTGGCCTGTAAGCTCAATCGTTTCATCTTTGTATCTGTTGTTATGTGTCCAGTAAATCTGACTTTGCTATCTCGTGTCCTTCTTGGTGTTGCATTTTGGGTGGCCAGCAGTGTATATGCATATCCGATCACGCCATAGGACTTCAAACCTGATCCTCCGACAGTCGACTGAAATTTAATAGTTAATCAAACACCTCAAGTATTCCTGGGAATAGCTCCTATTGCCGAAAGTTAACCGATATATATACGGAAAAAGTTAGAACAGAAATTTTCAGTTATAATACGAAAGGAATTGCGGAAATATCTCTGAAATTTCAGAATTATTCCAGGGTACGGAAAATGTGAGTACAGAAAATTTTCGTTAATATACAAAAAAAAAAAAAAAAAAAAAAAAAAATGTGGAGAGGTTTCTAAAAATTTGGAATTTTCCCAGCGTACGAAAAATCCTTGAAATTCAGGTTTTCTTCCGTCATTTCACGGAAAAGTTTGTATCAGGAATATGCTTCGTTAATTCACGTGAAAAATCACGGAAAATGGTTCGTAAATGTCAGGAAATGTTTTACAGTGGATGTGATCGACTGTTCCTGTCATTGGATTTATTTCTGAGGGGAGACCTGGCAGTGACGTTGTATCCGGGGGGTTGACCTTTCAGTGAATGCAAGAAGTGGAATCACATAAGTCTGTTACCTGTCATGCTGATTTGTATATCTGGCAGTTAGCACTTAATTATTTGTTCCAGAGTTTGAATTTTTATGTGCTATAAAGTTCCCTAAAAGCCTTTAGCGGTATCACACAGCTATCAGAAAATAAAATACACAGCTGAACAAATACTATATTAAAATATAATAATGCCTTTAAATTTTTCTGCAAAGACATTCCAGAGTTATCGGATGGCAAGCTCAAAAGGAGGCAAATGTGTCGGATCAGACATAAAAAAAAAAAAAAAACTTGTTCGGGATAAGGATTTTGGGAACTTTCTGCTTGACGTTGAAAAAAGGAAGCATGGACTGTCTCCGAAAATGTAATAAAAGAGTTCTAAGGAAAACCACAAAGAAATCGTGAACACGATGTTGGAGAAGTTCAAAGCCTTAGGATGTAATACGAATCTCAAAGTACATTTCCTGGATGCTCATATATTCTACTTTTCTGAAAATCTGGGAGCTTTGGGAGAACAGCAAAGAGAAAGGTTTCATCACGATATAAGGGAGATCAAAGGAAGGTACTAAAGCAAATGGAGTGTCAACATGATGGGCAACTATCGCTGGATTTCGCACACAGAAATGCAATAAGAAACACACACACACACAGAAGTGAAAAACGTGCAGTTTGGAAATGAAGAAGCAGATTTTAGGAATCTCAGAATCAATAGACGTAAGAGCAAAAATGTACAGAATATAAATGTTTTAAAATCTGATTCATATACCTTAAATAATTAAAATTATTTTGTTCCGCGCTTTCCCTATTTGAAAATTACTCTTTTGGGTATCAGCACCAACCATCCCTAGTCTACCGCTAGATGAAGCCCCCCCCCCCAATCACTTGTCACTCTGGCATCCTCTTGAATTTCATCGCCCCATCTCCTTGGTGAGGCCTTTTTCCTGTCCCTTGGTATCTAGTCTAATATTTCAGTTGTACAACTGTTCTGCTAGAAATATACTTATCTCGTCAGATGGTTCTGGCTCTTTTCTTTCTCCGGAGCCAACGGCCCCCATTTGGAACGGGCGATTGCTTGTAGCCCTAAGAGTTGCACATGGCGGCTGTTAAACCCGGAAACAAAGAAAAATTAATCATGTTATCCTTAACTCTTATCATTTTCATATCGTTCTTGTTTACACAAAGCATGAAGTCCTATGTATTCTTAAGTCCTATATATATTCTATATAGTTTCATATTCTTAAGAATACACACACATTGTAACGTACCAGGAGATGTGACGTACCTTCCCGAAGGACGCACACGACATAAAGGCAGATAGGAATCAGAATAAAACGTCCGCGTAGCTCAATTGGTAGAGCAACTTATTCCGGAATGAGGGGACCCGGGTTCGAATCCTGGCGCGGATAAAAATGACGGAGAAATTTACTTCGTTATAACATATATATATATGCGCATTCTTAAGAATATGAAAAATATATAGGATTTATATATATTCTATATATTTTCATATGTGATGATCCATATATGATGTATGTGATGGATCCTGAGTATCTCATAGTCTTACTAAGCGATTTCTTACAATCTTAAGAATACACAGGATTGTAAGAAATCGTATAATGTCAGCAATAACAAAATCGCCTAGTAAGACGATGAGATGCGCAAGATCCATCACATATATCCCAGGCTTTTCATATTGGTTAAAGAATTTATTACGCAAATACAACATATCAATAACAATGAAGTCCCAGACCCCATTATCACATATAATATTAAGCTGCAAGGAGAGACAGTATAAAAAAGAAAAGGCGGGTGTGTACGCTTTACCGTTGGTATATCCTGACAACACGGAAAAGATATATATCGGAATGACAAAGCAATCCTTGGACACTAGACGTAAAAAACACGTACGAAGTGTGAACCAGGACATGCATAATACAGCCCTCGCCAGAGAAGTTAGGCATTGCTCAGCCGCTCCTGTATGGAATAATATTAGAAGAATTGCCCCTTTCACGAATTTTAAAGAAACTGCCATCAGGGGAACAGTCGAAATCCTATCTAGCATATTGGCAGGCAATGATATAGTCTCTACTAAACTACCAATGGTTTGGCATGCATTATTAAAAGATGGAAACACGTCACGGCGCAGCGTATAATTACGTAATAAAAATTCATGTCATATGCTCGTTATTTTCAAAAATCATCTTCGTTTTTTACATGTTCCAATTCCCTGCATTTTTATGTCTACCATTGGCTTGAAAAAGCCTCCCAGTGGAATGCGAAAGCTTGGCAAATCTTTGTTCTTATTACGCCACAAAAATAAACGGCTTTAATACGGTTTATGCGTTTCATGATTATATTCTCTCTCTCTCTCTCTCTCTCTCTCTCTCTCTGTCTCTCTCATCATAATGAATCATATTCCTTTAATTTGAGGTACTCGTATATTTAGCCAGCTCTGTGGAACACGTAAGGTTTTGCTGTTTTGATGGACTGGCACGGGCGTAATGCAATGTTAACTTCTCTTACGCAGAGAAATCATCACAGCGGACATGTACTACTACCAACTAATTCGGAAGGACCCTGCATTGGTTAATCGAAAATTTCTGCTATTCATGCAGAACAATGCCAGATCGCAATAGCGAACAGAGCTCTGGAAACTATAAAGCATCTGGGAAACGTGCGTCACCCAGCAAGGGCAGCATTTCAGCGTAAGAAACCCATTGAAAGCTTCATGATTACAGCCTCTGATTCATCTATTTTCTTCATACATTGCATAGGGCTACTTTAAAAATATAAGAGACTCAAAGCATTAGTATATTTTATTTCACTTAAATGAACCCGTTCATGATACACATTTCTTTTCAAAAGAGATAAATGCATCAAAGTCCCTTTGTGGGGTCACATAAAGAAAAACACTCAACGGCTCTTTTCAGGGTACATAAAGAAGAAAACTCAAAACGGCCCTTTTAAGGGCAACTGTAAAAATCAGTTAATTTAGCATATTTCTTCAATATTTACGGAAAGGTTACAGTATTACATCATTGAGACTTACTAGTTGGATTTATGAAATATCAATAATTGCAGAAAATAATTACATATATGTTAAACAGAAGCGCAGCTAGTGCAAAATAAGGTTCATCAAGTCACAGAACTAAAATAATTAATTAAATAACAACAATTGCATGGCCCTTAACAGAATAACTCAAAATACAACCTCCAAATTCATTATAGAGTATACAGCATTAATAAAATAACAAATTAATAAAAAAAGAGCTCCCCATCCATTTTCATCAATAAACATATAAATGAATTAAACTTGAGAAAAAATTTAAAACAGCACGACGTAACAAATAAAATCAGTTAATACATAAATTGTGATGACCGCTGCGTTAATAAATCAATTAATTAAAATACAACATACCCTGTGTAACATAAATAAAAAATTCAGTGTGTCCTTATAATGACAAGGCACTGAATGTACAAATAGCAGTAATGTAACAACAAAGAAATTTTGAATGGAATTTCAGTAGAAGTGACCTGACAAGTGGAAGTGCCTTGTTTCTGGCAACCTACATGTCTCCCCACCCAGAGGCGCGCCGCTGTCATTCCAAGCGAAGGTCATTCCCGAGCGCTTGGTCGACGGAGGCTGACATGTCGATTGATCTCTCGTCTCGGCGCAAGGACAGTGCTGTTGACGGTTGAACAAAGAGTGTTTTTGGTGGAACATGTCTTTCGCCATGATGACAAGAACACGGACGAAGTGCAAAAACAGTTCGCTAGGAAATATCACGATGCAGACGCCCGCCACCGTAATGCGGTACGTCAGCTCATAGCGAAGTTTTGGGAAACTGCCAGAGTTCCGGATGTCCCCCGGTAAGCCATCCACTGCAGCAAGGCTGTACAGGATATCCAGGACAAGATACAGAGGAGTCCACATAGGTCCGTGAGGCGGCTGTCACAACAAGCGAACGTGCGAGTACAACCCACGATATTCTGAAAATGAAGCTGCGTTTCCACCCGTACAAAGCGTCTGTGGTGCATCAGCTGAAAGAAACAGACGACGAGACCCGTGTTCGGTACTGCATGCAGATGGTCTCACGAGTTCCTGTCTGAAGAAGGTGAGGACATTCTGGACGTGACTTTCTTTACAGATGAGGCATGGTTCCATCTGTCAGCGTACATCAAAAGCCAAACATTTTGTCTTTGGAGTACTGAAAATCCCAACGAATTCGAGGAGTGTCTATTCCCAACCAGGTGTTTACAGTCACGGGTTCTGGTTAGTTGCTTCCACGGGCTTGATAGAAATGGGGTGGATGCCATGTCATTAACAAATTGCGAAGTTTTTTGACGCCGTATCCGCCACCGCCCGGCACTTATGGGGAGTAGAAATCTTGATTCGTCGGAGAATGGCAACTTTTCCCCACTCTGTTCAATGACTGTAGTACCATGCAAACTGCATGCGTCATTGCTGATGGACCTGTGTTAACATAGCCGCCTTGACTCAACGTCGTCTCTCAAGACCCATGCGTAACAGGGTTCGCTCTACTGTTATCGGTGACACGTACCTGGGCACCCAAGCGTTCATTCGCGTGGTCAAATGCTGCACAGCTGCGCGTCAGTTGCCCTTTCCCCATCAACGGAGTCGACATTCTCCTCTGGGGCCGATCGCTTTTGGGGCCACAGTTATAACGTCGAGAGGTACTCGGTGTTATTGGTACACTCTTGGTACAGCACCTCGCGAGAAGCCCACGAAGTCTGCCTTTTCAGTAATGCTTCCACACTTGGCGCGGTAGCTGAGGATCATTCCATTTTGAACGTCCGTCAAATCGCGACATCTGCACATTGGGCTCACGTGACGCACTATGGCTCATCTGTCCTGTTCGGCATCTTATATCTCCGTGTGGTGCATTCTGTGACGCATCTGAGAGGGTACGATTCTGGGGGTGACCATATTATTCTGACACGACCGTATATTGCAGAAACTCAGAATTCAAACAGCAAGTACAGAAGAAATCGAGTTGATTTCTTTGAAAAAGTCACAAGGGAACGCAGTATATTATCAGGGAAGGAGAAAAATCCACAGTATCATATTAGTGATAGATATGCTCTGGCTTTTACTGCTTCCCCTGTACATCAGCTGATTCTATTGGGTTGGTGCGAATGAAATGTCCTGCGCGAACGAGCAGTGGAGACAGGCCCCCCACCACAGCGGAATGGAACCACCCACAGGTGTCACGTGTATTACGTCACAGAGTTACTATAAATAGCTAGCACGTGTGTGAAGAACAAGGTTCAGGCGGGATTCGTTTGGACGTAAAGCGTGTCTTGCAAAGGAAACATGCAGACGCCGGATTTGGGAGTCATCTTCCTGTATGAATTTAAACTGGGCCATTCTACAGGAATTGCCCCTCGAAACGTTAACAAAGCGTTTGGGGACAACACAGCCAACAAACAAACCATTCGGCGATGGTTTGTGAAATCTCAAAGCGGAGATACGGACCTGCAAAACGAAGCATGTGGTCACCGGCCTGTTGCTGTTTCTGAAGATGTTCTGCTACGTGTGGTTAAAGCGGACCCTCGAAAAACGCGTCGTGAGATAGCGGAAGAGGTAGGTGTCCACCACACGACAGTTGTTTGGCGTCTGGCTGCGCTGGGTGGGTTCAAAAAGCTGGACATGTGGCTGCTGCATGAGTTGACAACTGCCAACAAGACTAGACGTTTGGAAGTCTTCACGTCGCTGTTTACCAGAAATAAACAGGAACCCTGCATCGAACCTTCACCTGAGACGAGAAGTGGGTCGTTTATGATAATCGGAAACAATCTGCACAATGGTTAAGCAAGGCACTGTCTGTTGAACGGCATCCTAAGCCACCCATACACACCAAGAAGAAGATGCTCATTGTCTTGTGGTCCACAACCGGGATAATTCATCGGAGTTTCTTGGCACGAGGTCAAACCATCACTGCAGAACGTTATTGTGCTGAATTACACCAGATGCACCGGAAATTGCTGGAGAAACAACCGGCTTTGGTCAACAGACATGGTGTTCTTCGGCTCCAGGACAACGCTCGCCCTCATGTCGCACAACCAAAGATGCTGACACTAAGTTCCTTGGGCTATGAAGCACTGCCTCATCCTGCCATATTACCCGCACTTGTCTCAGACAGACTATCATCTGTTTCGTCTTCTTGATCACTTCCTGTCCGGGAAACAGTTCACGACAGAGAACGAGGTTCAACGTGCAGTTGATGACTTCTTCAGGTCCCAGCCACAAGACTTTTTTCGTTCCTGGATCATGACCTTCCCGGACAGATTGCAACTACGTGTCGATGCCGAGGGGGATTATTTTGCCTAGATAAGTTGTCCTATTTTTCCTTTGCCTGACATTTCATTCGCACCAACCCAATAAATTGGGGTTCAGAAATTTGGGAGAAACTAAACAGACTAGCGAAACAATCTGAACATTGAAACTGTTTCAGATTTAATGAGGGCATCACTAAACACCCAAAATATTTCACAATTTGATTCAATTCCGGCAGTGTCGCTACGAATTCATTCAGGCGAAAAGACAAAAACAGTTGTAGCTAAATCTTACATCTGTCGAAATACTAATAAACCTAAATGTAACTTTCATTTTCATTAATCGGCATGCAAATTCAATGCGTGACAATATTTCTTAACAATTCTGCTTTACCGTTTAGTTGATTTCAGATTGAAGTTCATTCTACACTGTACATCGCCTTATAGGACGACAATAAAACAGTGCAAATATTAAATGCATCAACATTGCGTCTTTTGCTGATCAGCAGAAATGGGTGTTAACCATCAAGTTCTGGTATAGAAGTGGTTTTCAAAATTCTGCTACTGTAAAGTCTAAAACACGAAATCGAGTTGAAATTCAAACGCATACTGTAAAAGATAAGTGGTGTGAGTTTATGGAAAGTTTCTGAGAATAACGTGCAGCAAAACGAAATTGACGGTGAGAGTCCGTCTTTTAACGAAATTTTCGTTTTTAAAAGTGCTTGTTATTTTAACCCGTATTTCCACATCATAATTTCCGTATTTGTACAGAAATTTCGAAAAATCGAAAACGCTGAATTTTTCAGCCCTTACGTCAGAGAATCCGTTCGTGCCGGTGGTGAGGAACAAACTCAGGTCCACTGGGTTTGGCCTACACAAGCCGCGCGTCTTAATCACTGAGCCAGAAAGTCTTAGGAACTGCACTCACGTTCAAGGTAAAACTAATTGCGCGATGATATATTTCTCTCTTCTTTTTTTATTAATGCGAATGATTTAGTCATTTTTCAGAATCTATTTTTTATCTTTCAATTATCTTTAAGAAATGGTGAAATGTACTGTTTTACAGTATTATTTCACAAAATTTCAAAATATAAAAATTTACTCTTGATAGCTATAATAACTTTTGTCTTGAGAACGCTACAGATTGATACATACACAGATAAGCCATTGCATTATGACCACCTACCTACTAAGCTGTAGGACACACTTTGGCCACCAAAACCGCAGCCACCCCACGAGGCATCGATTCGATGAGGTAGCGATAAGCTTCCTGGGGTATCTAGTACCGTAATGTCAACAGCAGTAACGTCAACAATGGGGCTTAATGTGTACCAAGAAGGCATCGCCCACAGCATAACACCGCCGTCGCCGGTCTGTTTCCACCCAACAGTGCATCCAGGTGCCTTAGCTTTCGTTGGCAATCGGCGTATCCCCACTCGGCCGTCTACGTGATGCACCAGGAATCTTGATTCGTCAGACCAGGCCACTTTCTTCCGATCATCCACATTCCAATCTGGATGATCTTGGGCCCATTTCATGCGTTGTTGGCGATGACGTGCAGTGAGCATGGTGACCCGGCTGGGTCTTCGGCTACGTAGGCCCATGCGCAGAAGGCTGCGACGAACTGCGTGCTGTGACACATTGCCCTGATCGCCACTGTTGTAGCTGCGGGTGATTTGTCGCACTGTGGCCGTGCGGTCGCTGTGAACAATGCGCGACAGTCTCCGCTCCCCTCTGGCATCAATGAGCTGCGGACGACACACGACTGGACGCCGGTTCGTCGTTTGGCCATCTGTGCACCACTTTTGATACGTAATCACTACAGCGGCACGGGAACAACCCACAAGCCGCGCCGTTTCCGAGATCGTTGTTCCGAAGCGCCGTGCCATCACAATTTGTCTTTCATCAAACTCCGATAAATCGGCAGATTTTCCCATTCTGACGCCGAACACTCTACTAACCGAAAACCGGTCCTCGGGATGTATATATACTGCTCTGCGAACTTCACCTGCGTCACAATTCGGTCTCCAGGCGAGTTTATTTCTCTAGGCTGGGGGTGGTTATAATGCAATGGCTCATTGGTGTAGACATCGTACAATCACCTGTACAATAATTTCAGTAACCAGTTTCTTACGGTAACATAATAAATTATACCTGGTGCACAAAGTGGGTGAAATGAAAAGAAATATCCTGTGTCAAGAAAAACAAAATTCATGCAATATGCGATCTTGCTACTGAAGTTCAGTAGCAAGATCGCATATTGCATGAACTTCAGTAGCAAGATCGCATATTGCATGAACTTCAGTAGCAAGATCGCATATTGCATGAACTTCAGTCGCAAGATCGCATATTAATCAAACTTCAACTATTTCCGCTAACCTCTCCTATTAGCAGAATGTTTTCGTTATATGGATACGAAAAAAGTGAGAACAGAGTTTTCCCGTTAATATACGAAAGGAATTGCCGAAAGGTTTTTGAAAATTTTGAATTTTCCTTTAACACATCTTTTAAAACGGCAATTTGCCGTTGATATAAGAAAGGAATTGCGGAAAAGTTTCTGGAAATTCAGAATTCTCCTGTCGTACGAAAAGTACGTGAAATTCATGTCTCTTTCCTTCATTTCACGGAAAAGGTTGTATCAGAAATATAGTTCGTTAATTCACGAATGGAATCATGGAAAGTGGCTCGTGAATTTCAGAAAATGTTTTGCAGTGTACAGTACATTCCTAACGAAACTGAACTACACCTACTAGGTGCTTCGCGCTTGCTCATACTGAAAGGAAGTGGCGATGACAAAAATATTTTGGGAAATGTCGAAGGAAGTTAAAGGAATACGTTAACTTGTTGAGATATTCAACAAGTTTACGCATGCACTTTTGTAACTTCTTCACATTTGATTTTACACTGATCGGACAAATTAATATGTACACCCCAATAACAATACGCATATCAGAAGTCCAGTCACGGAAAGAATCACGAAAATTGGCTCGTGGCAACACTAAAACTGGCAATGCGTATTTAGACCAGGTATCCAGGCATTGGAAACTAAGCACGGAAAGTAATCATGGGTAAAAGCAGCAACGCAAGTGAGTTTGACCGAGACTGATTAGAAAGCACAAGGCCATGACATTAGAGAGATGAGTTCCCTCCGTTTGTGACGTCACTCTCATATAGCACGACCTGTTACATCGGTGCCCTGTTTGACGTCATACACGCTTTGGTTTCCGCGTGACTTCACTAAAAAAGGAATGTGATCTCTCTAATATCATGCATGGCCTTGTGTTTTCTAGACGGCCTTGGTTTAACCGAGCTCAGACAGTAGCTACGAAGAAGGCTGCTTGTCTATCATTACAACTACTGAACTGTTTTTTATTTTATTTTTGAAGGTTTAACGAACACCGTGAGCAGCTCAATGGGCTATAAGCGGTGGCTCCGGCCCTAATTTAGGGCAACCGGTTCCAGGGAAGGGAGAGAGCCGGCACCGTAAGACAAACACAACATCCACGCCTCACCGGGATCGAACCCGGACCCAACTCAGACGAATGGTCGTAAGCCATCGCTTAGAGCACTCCGCCACATGGGCGGTACTGAACTCTTGAGATTTCCACGTCAGACCGTCGCGCGTACAGACCAAAACTATGTAAAATAGGGCAAAACTTCTGGACTGTTGGGATTTCCACGTGAGACCGTCCCGCGTATAGACCAAGACTATGTAAATTACGGCAAAACTTCTGTACTTTTGAGATTTCCACGTCAGATTCTCGCACGTATAGACTAAGACTATGTAAAATACGGCAAAACTTCTAAGCTGTCGGAATTTCTAGGTCAGACCGTCGCACGTATAGACCAAGACGATGTAAAATACGGTAAAACTTCTGGACTTTTGGAATTTCCACGTGAGACGGTCGCATGTATAGACCAAGACTATGTAAAATACGGCAAAACGTCTGGACTCTAGGGGTTTTTAACGTCAGACCGTCGCACGTATAGATCAAGACTGTGTAAAATACGGCAAAACTGCTGGACAGTTGGGATTTCCACGTCTGGCCGTCACAGGTGTAGACCAAAATTATATAAAATACGGCAAAACTTCTGGACTGTTGGGATTTCCGCTTCAAGCTGTCGCACGTATAGATGAAGACTATGCAAAACCCTGCAAAACTTTTCGACTGTTGGGATTTCTGCGTCAGACTGTAGCACGAATAGACTAAGACTGTAAATACGGCAAAAATTCTAGACTTTTGGGATCTTCACGTCATACCGTCGCACGTATAAACCGAGAAAACGTAAAATACGGCAAAAGCGCTGGGGTGTTGGGAATTCTATGTACGTCAGACCGTCTCACGTATAGACCAAGACTATGTAAAATACGGGAAAACTTTTGAGTTATTGCGGTTGTTGGGATTTCCACGTCAGACGGTTGTACGTTTAGATGAAAGCTATGCAAAATACGACAAAATTTCTCGACTGTTGGGATTTCCACGTGAGACCGTCGCACGTATACATTAAGGCTATGTAAATTACGGTAAAACTTCTAGACCTGTGATTTCCACGTCTGGCCGTCGCAGGTGTAGACCAAAATTATGTAAAATACCGCAAAACTTCTGGACCGTTGGGATTTTCATGTCAGACCTCCGAACGTGTAGACCAAGACTATGTAAAATACGGAAAAGCTTCTAGCCTGTTGAGATTTTCATGTCCTACCGTCGCACGTATAAATCAAGACTGGGTAAAATACGGCAAAACTTCTGGATTGTTGGGATTTCTGCATCAGGTCGTCGCATGTATAGACCAAGACTGTGTAAAATATCAGACCATCACACGTACAGACCAAGCCTATGTAAAATACGTCAAAACCTCTGAGCTGTTGGAATTTCCACGTCTGACCGTCGCACGTGTAGACCAAGACTATGTAAAATACGGCAAAACTTCTGGACTGTTTTAATTTTCACGTGAGATCGTCGCACGTATACCACAAAGCTTCTGGACTATTGGGATTTCCAGTTGAGATAGTCGTATGTATAGATCGAGACTATGTAAAATACGGCAAAACTTCGAGACTGTTGTAGTTCCACGTCACACCGTCGCACATGTAGACCAAGACTATGTAAAATACAGCAAAACTTCCAAGCAATGGGGAAACGTGCAATTGACTCTTGAGAAGAGCGCAGTCTGTCTTACATCGTTATAAAGAATCGCACGGCTACCGCGGAGCAAGTAACGCTGGAATTTAACGAAAGCGCGTCTACAAGCTTATGCATAATGACTATATGTGGTACCATATAGGAGAAAATAGGCTATGGCAGTGGACGTCCACATCTTCATCTCTTGTTGACTGATAGGCACCGAAAGATTATGCTCCATTCGACAAAGGCCTGTTCTCATAACTAAAGAATGTACAAATTATTATATTCACCTACCTAGTTGCTCCACCTTTTGCTCTCACATCAGCAGCCTGACGTCTTGGAAATGTCTCAATGAGGTGTTATTGCCACCCATGGAGCAAGAATCCTCTGTTGTACAGCATCGATAGCTGCCGGTCAGGGTTGACGGGGCTCGAACAGATCTTCCCAGTTTGCCCCACAAATTCTCAATGGAGTTAAGGTCCGGCGATTGGATGGGCCATTCAAGTGGGAGAATTCACTTGAATACTCCTGGAGCTAATTGGTCGCCACTCAGGAAGTATGCAGTGTGGCGCTTTCCTCTTGAAAGATGGCGACGCGGTGCGGAAAGAGAACTGTTACGAACAGGTGTACACTGTCGGCAAGGAATAATACATGCCGGTGACTGATGTCTTGACGAGGACAATGCGTATCAAGAAGCCCATGTAAACTCATCCCAAACTATTACACCGCATCCACCTGCCTGTATGACCCCAACTTGGTAATCTGGGTCCATCACTACGTACGGTTTACGTTACACTCCCAACGCTGTGATAAAGCTGAAACACCGATTCGGTAGACTAGACGACGTATTTCCAAATCTCCACACTCCCGCTGCAATAGGCTTTTGCAAACTGCAGCGTAATTTTTTGGTGTCTTGCAGTCAACAAGCGGATACGATGTGTACGCCCACTTCCATAACCTATTATCCCATGGTCAGACAGATAGTCTTTGTGCGATAGCTTTTGGACGTGCCCATGCTAAATTTCAAAATTAAACAATGTTGCCTAGCTAAGCATAAGGAATAGAGGCAAGAAACGGGATTTAATATAAGATGCGTAGGGTAAAATCAATTAAATTGCCTCCATGTCCTTTAGACTATTTTTTTTCAAGGTTTGCATAATAGCTTTTTCCAAAGAAAAAAAGAAACGTTCGTGTCATATTCTAGCAGAAGATCACTGTTGACGCTCTGCGCATTTCTTTTCGGGAGAACATTTTGAAAGTAACGTAATATGTTTTTCAGTTCACTTCAAATATTCACGTTTTCTGGTTTACTCATCATAAGGTGAAAACTGATATAACTGCAGCCTTTTCTTTCTAGAAAAATGCATTCTCGTTCGTAGAAAAACCGATTTTTTTTAAACTTTAATGTATAGATAGAACAATAGGTAGCAAGGGGGAGGGGAGAAATCAACTTCTGTTTTATGCAACGAAATACCTGGATTTAAATAAAAAACATAGGACTTTTTTTACTTAGTGAATGAATCACTAAGTTTATTTGACTTTTCGATCCTTTTATCATCTTGTTTTGTATTATCTTTTAGCAGAATAAGTCACACAATCTAAAGGAGATATTTTTGGATATGAAAGATCCTATAATCCATGAATTTTCTCTTTAATAAAGTATTTCGACACATCGGATGAAAACAGGCCTTTCAAAATGCTTCCCACACTCCCACTGGTCTTTCATAGTGAATGAGTTGTTTTAAAAAAAATAATAATAATTTAGAAGCACTCACTCACTCCTACACACAAAATATTACTTAATTCTATGAAGGCAAAAACCTGATTCGTGTTTTGGTGTGAGTAAACTTTGGTTTTCTGGATTGCAACGCAACGAAATGAAGCAAAGAGAATCACATCAATTCAGGGATTTATGCACACACAAGCACAACCAGCACTTCTCCAGCACCCTCCCTAAATTTCCGCAGACAACCCCTATAAAAAAAAATTCAAACACCCTCCATTTGAAGGTGTGTCACACACACACGTACACATACGCCTCAGCATTTTTATTTCCTTTTTCCTATGGAAATTACGTTCTTCCTTTATTCTGTTTTCCTTACGCACAAAACAACGGAACCTTGCATCGAACTTACATACAGGTAGACTGAGAATGACGTCACAATTTCTGGCTCCAACATCAGGAAGGGAAATGTCACGTGATCTTGGTCAAAAATGTTAAAAGAAAGTTCAACAACTTATAACCAGTGGGAAATGAATTAAATTAAGAAGATTCTGTGGGTCTACGGCAATAACGTGGCTGCAATCTTCAGTAAATTTTTTATTACGTTTAGTATGGGCTACCTGAGTTTTCCATATTTGCAGTAAAGATTATCAAATACGGGAAGGAATAACCAATATTGAGGTTCAATTTCCAATCTACAGGGTGTCCACAATGTCTTGTTACCCACACCCCCTCTGTAATAGGAAATATAAGTGAGCTATATATCTGTTGTATGATGTATATGTTGAGTTATGGTCTGTATTGTGTTTTTTTACAAATTAGGTACCGGAACCATGTGTGATACCAGCGATTACACCCTGGAACAGCGGATTGTTGTCAGTGTCTGGGTACACGAACGCCCCCACACATGGAAGACAATGCGTGACGTGCGTGCCGATTTCCAGCAACGATTCGACAAAGAGGCGCCTCCAAAACAGACTCTTCTGTGGTGGGAACATAAACTCTTCGAAGCAGGCAACATCAAGGATAAACCAAGAACGGGAAGACCATCAACCAGAGTGAAACAGTGTCAATCGCTCGAGGAATCAGTTATCAAGTCACCGACGAAGTCGCTCCGCAAACGATCAGCGGAGCTTATAATACCACGATCGACACTGCATAAGCACATGAAGAATGACCTGAATTTGCACGCATATTGCCCGATGTTCGTTCAGGAGTTATCAGACATCGATTTAAACCGCAAACGGGATGCATGTGCAATGATGCTTCAGACATTTGCCAGAATCCCAAAACGTGAAAAGGTAATTTTCAGTGATGAATGTGCGATATACCGCAGCTGTCGATCACGGAACGTTGCGTTCTGATCCAAGAAAAGCCCACATTGTGTCGAAGAATTGGAACATCATCCACCGCATGTCATGATATGGGCTGCAATGAATAGTCGACATCTGTTTCGACCGTATTTCTTTGATGGTTCAGTGAAGCAGACAACTTCTGTGGACATGCTGCAAACCTGGTTTGTGCCACAACTTGAAAATCTTGGCATTCTGAATGACGTATGGTTACAACAGGATGGGGCACCCGCCCATTACGCAATCGCTGTTCGGGAATACCTTGGTGAGGTCTTTCGGGATCGTTGGATCGGCCGAGGTTCGGCAATGCTGCCCGCTCCACTTGAATGGCCACCTCGAAGCCCAGATCTCTCAACGTGTGATAATGCCCTTTGGGGTTTCATAAAGGAGATTGTTGCACAGCAGCACTACCAAACCACTGATGAACTTAAACAAGCAGAATGTATTCCGCTCCTATGTCCTGATCTTTGACCACATTTCATTCATTTTCAATAGGGTTCTTCCCCAACTGCATGGTCCCCTACCACATATTAAAATTTCATCGAAATCGAACCATTTTTACGCGAGTGATCGTGCGGACGGACAGACGGACGAAGCTGGAGTATATACCCTTCTTCAACCTACGTTTGGAAAGCGTAAAAAAGCAGACCTTAGTTCTTAGAAATAATAAATTTTGCATGGTATGATTTAACTTTGACGTAAGTATTTTGCAGTAATTTGTATCGGAAACCAGGGCAATTATTTTAATTAAAACGTACACATTTGTGTTCCACGCAATAAAGTGAAATAATTTTAATTTTACGAAAAATACTCGTAGATTCCGCCGAAGAATTTTATTTATGAAAACACCTGTAAAGCCTAATCAATAATATGGAAGTTAAAATTTTGAGTAATTGAAAGCTAGTGGATTTTTATAAAAGGGCCTCGAAAACATTTTTTGCGGGGGATGCCTCGAGTTTTTCCGGTGCGCCACTGTGCAGTTCTGTATCATAAATTATTAATGAGAACACCACTTTACGTAAAATATTAAATACAAACGTAGCCGGTTCATACAATAATACACACAAAAAAAAATGACCTCCTTAGTCCTAACGACGCTTCTTGTAACTCCGAAATGGTTGCAATTAAAATTTCTATAAACGATAATATCTTAATGAATATATCCTTAGGTTTATTATTCCTAAAAAGCGCACTTGTTACGTACATGATTTACTAAATGGGGATATTTAAAAGTAGCCTATCAGGTCATAAGAAAGCATTGAAACTGGATAGCACGAAATCACTTCAGCCTAATGTCACGTGATCTGACTGTTCTCATGTACGGACCACGGCAGCTTAGTGGCAGTCACTACCAGTCCGCTGCCTACAGCTATACATGGTCGAAGGAACCTTGAAAGTTTCCTACGTTTTGACAAGTGACGATTTTTACAATTGACTACGTTTTGACAAGTGACGTGATAGAACCTTGAAAATTTCCTAACGTTTTTGACAAGTGACGCCTAGCCATAATGTTCATAATTATGTCACATCCCGTGTGAAAATGTGTGCACAAGTCTGAAGAGATATTTCTCCGAGTTAAACAAGCTGTGTTATCTCCGTGTTCTAACTGTACTGATGTGGTATCGACCTCCAGGGTGTTAAAAGGTTCTGCCAACATTAATCAGAGAAAAAAGTGTTAACTGTTCGTGAAAGCAACTTCCGCTGTAGTTGGCTTGTGAAGCAAGCTGGAAATCGAAGTGCTGTCAACGTATACGCAGTGACTTTTCTTAGTCTTTCGTACCTTTTGCGTCCGCTGGTAGTAACTTCAGTGCTAGATTTCATGTTATAAAGATTATCAGTTTGACTACACGTGGTAGGAAATAATAATTGAAACATTATGTAGTCTACAACTTAGTAGGTGGCTCAACGTTTGCAGGGAAAGCAATGGTGGTTCCTTGTGCAATCCATAGACTAGTCGATGGTTCTACATTTTCTGTGAAAGCGATGGCGGTCAGTGAAATGGCTTTTAAATTAGTAGATGGTTGCACTTTTTTCTGTTGAAGAAATGATGGTTATTCTAGTAAAAAATAAGTTAGTAGATAGTTCACCTTCTTCAGAGGAAGCAGCGGTGGCTCCTGGAGTTATCTCACCGTTGTGGAGTGGTGCAGGAGCTCCATTGAGAAATGAGAATTTTCATCGTTGTGGAGTGATGCAGGAGCTCCATTCCAACACTTTGGAATGGAGCTCCTGCATTTTACAGGCTATGGTCTCTGAACTACCGCCCAGGTTGCAGAGTAGTTAGAGTTATGAGTCATTAGCAAATTTTCCTAAACGGGATCTAACCAGAACTCGGGGTCTAGTCCCGGATAGATCTCAGGTTTACGTGCTAGTCCTGTACCTCTCAAGCACTACGGCCTTATATACTCATGAGGATTGTACACTGGTGTGCAAAAATTAAGGACGAAGAGTAGAAATTAGCATAACAGCGGAACGAGCAGGCAGAACGGACCGAAAGACCACTCAGGATATAGACTAAGGTCCGGTACGGTAGGGCATGCGCATATATGCAGCATGACGTAGGGAGGGGGGGGAGTGTCGGAAGGGTATAAAGCACACGGGCAGTGTACGCTCAGCAATTCGGTGAAAGCCATTGCACGGTGTCCATCGGTTTGAACGTCGTCGAGTTGCTGCCACCGTGTAATGTGGCAAACAGGCAATCCAGTAGACGACATCTGCATGACTTTACCCGAGGTCGCATTTTTGGGAAGTTGGAAGAAGGTCGAAGTGTGACTAGTCTGGACGAAGAGTTCGGGATCGCTCACAGCAACGTTTTACGAGCTGGGAGAGCATTTCAAACGACAGGAACAGCTGTCCGAGAGTTTAGCAGTGGTCGTCCACGAGCAACCACGGCGGTGGACGACCGGTATATTGTACTACAGGCGAGAAGATACAGACAGCGGGAGAAATTGCAAGGCACATGCAACAGACAACTGGACGTCCGTTATCGCATTTTACCGTGGCCAGGAGGCTGCACAAAGGTGGTCTATTTGCACGACGACCAGTACGGTGTGTGCCATTAACGCCTGCTCATCGGAGACCGCGGTTTCTGTGGTGCCAGGAACACAAGAACTGGACACACCAGCAATGGGGTCGAGTTCTCTTTACGAATGAGAGCCGATTTAGTCTGACGAGCGATTCTGGACGTACACACATCTGGAGAGAGCAGGGAACACGCAATCACACCTCCAACATCATCGAAAGAGACCGGTTTGGAGGTGGCCGGAGTTCTCGTTTGGGGCGGTATTATACTTGGTAGCCGTACTGACCTCCACATCTTCCAAGGAGGTTCAGTCACTGATGTCCGCTATTGCACCGAGGTTCTCCTGCCTCACATGCGTCTGCTTAAAGGTGCTATGGGTCCTGAGTTCCTCTTCATGGACGACAACGCTACACCCCATCTTACAGTGGCTGTCACAAAGCTGTTGGATCGTGAAGATATTCAACGCATGGATTGCCCCGTAAAGTCCCCGGACCTAAATCCAATCGAACACGTGTGGGACCTTCTCGGAAGCAGCTTGGCAGCACGTCACCAGCCACCAGCAACGATTCCGCAGCTGCGATTGGCGCTACAAGAGGAATGGACCGCGATGCCTCAACAGCTCCTTGACAACCTCTTCCTCAGCATGGGCAGACGTTGTAAATCCTGCAATGCAGTCAGGGGTGATCATATCCCCTACTAAAGACTGTATTTTTCTTGGCAGCTTCCTGTCACATGCACGTTTCTGTCTTCTGTCCAGTTGTGCTCGAAGCTACCTTTTCAATAAAATGTCTTTGTATCCTTTGGATTCCTTGTTTGGACGGTTTTGCTTACTTGTCCCATATTCTTACATCTTGGGGATCTTATGGTATGATTTGAGTCGATGTGGAGCACTTCTGCACGACGTTACATTCGAAAAACCGTCTCGTTCTTAATTTTTGCACGCTATTGTATAACACCGAAACAAACAAACATACTCTCTGGACACCAAGTGCTTTGACATTTGTTAGCCTAACAACTTTGAAACAGCAATACATATTTCCCGGCTCGCGATCAACTCATATTTTCATAATCATGATAAAAAATGGCATTTTACAATTCAATCATGACACCTTTTTTTACGCTTTCCAACCGTAGGTTAAAGAAGCGTATACACTCCACCTTGTCCGTCTGTCTGTCTGTCTGTCAGCAGGATAACTCGCGTAAAAATGGTTCGATTTCGATAAAATTTTAGTATGTGGTATGGGACAACCTGGAGACGAACCATATTGAAAATGGACGAAATGGGGTCAAAGGTCAGGACATTGGAATGGGATCCATTCCATCGCCCTCATTCGTCATAACTTACGTAAAAATTCTTCGATTGCAACAAAACTTTATCACGTTGTTCCGGAAGTATACTGAACTGGTTCTGTTGAATATCATCGGAATGGAGTCAAAGTTCAAGGCACAGAGGCGGGATTTATTCCACAGCCATTATCCTCATAACTTGACTAAACATGCTTCTATTGCAACAAAACTTTAGCATGTTGTTCCGGAGGTATACTGAATCAATTCTGTTTAATATCATAGAAATGGGCTCAAAGGTCTGGGAAGATGAGCGAGATTTATTCCACAGCCATTATACTCATAATTTGGCCGCCCCGGTGGCGCAGTGATCTAAGGCGCTGGCCTCTGATCATTCGTCCGTAATGGGTCCGGGTTCGAATCCCGGTGAGGCATGGATGTTGTGTTTGTCTTACGGCACTGGCTCTCTCCCTTCCCTGGAACCAGTGACCCTAAATTAGGGACGGGTGACTGCTTATCGCCCATTGAGTTGCTCACGGTGGTCGTTAAACCTCCAATCAAAAAAAAATACTCATAATTTGAGTAATGATTTCTGGTATGTTGGAAAGCGCATTATAATTAACGCATTGCATGATTTTACTAACTTGTCTTTTGAATTTCCTCTAGCGCTTGGACTTTGTTATTTGATGATGTAAATGACTCTCTGTCATATTCTAAACATACTCTTCGCCCAGTAGTAAACGCATTGCAAAACGGTTAATAATCTAGTACATATGACTACCGTTACATCCTGTGTACCTGGAAAACGCATGACCATCCACTATGGAACTATGATAATCTGCATATGTTCTTCAGCGTAATGCTTTGCTGAGACATACACACTAAGTAAATTTTTATGTAAGTATTTCATACGCAAAATATTTCCCAGTATGTAGTACAAGGACTTCTTCACAAGGAATCGAGAGATTTTTCTGTTAATTATCGGATAGCTTTTCCACCACAATAACTGTGTATTCTTGTGCCTTGTTTGTTTCTGGGGTTTCTGCGGAGAATCCTGGAGAACACAGTTTATACTCCCAGTCCTAAATTAAATATCCAAGAGGTTGGTCACACAATAGCGAACCTCGATTTTTTCACATTTCAACTAACTTTCTGGTTAAGTAACTTGGTACGATAAAAAGCGACGTAGCACGGATTTCATCTTCCTCTTCACATACACACACACATAGCAAACTCATGGCATCTTGGGTTCTTGGTCATGACTCTTGAGTTTTTTATGCATACACTGCATTGACAAAAGTCATCGAACACCCCTTTCAAAAGCAAATGAATGGATCCGCTACGTTGTTCATATGCGCGGTACAGCTGCAAACAGTATAAAAACGAGCCTGCGGCTGACCGCGTTCATATCGTATTGTGAGGTTCAGTGGAAATGTCGTGGCGGAGAGAACTGACTTTGAGAAAGGAAAGATTGCTGGGTGTTATGTTAGTGGGTTGTCCATAAGAGAAACCGAGAGGCGTTTAAAGATACCCAAGTCAACTGTTTTGGATGTACTGAATAAATGGAAGACACATGGCGTGCCTGAAACAACAGATCAAAGAAAATCAGTGATAGAGGACGTCAAAGCCTCAGGAGAGTCGTTACAGATAATCGACGGAGTACTGCACAAGACCTCAGTGTACAGATGAGTGAAAATGCTGAAACCTTGGAATGTACAAGTACCATTCGCAGAGAACTTCATTTCGTGGGTTACCGTGGTCGTGCGGTAACCCATGAAATGAAGTTCTCATAAGCCTTTCATCTCCACTCGGAATACTACTCGTCGTTTAGCATAGTGTAAAGAACATTTATCGTTGACCTTAGATCAATGGAAACCGGTCCTATGGACTGATGAATCCAGATATACGATCCACCAGTCTGATGGTCGTGTGTGGATATAGCAGCAGCCGGGGAAACGCTATTTACCACAATTTACTGCTCGTACGGTCAAGTTTGGAGCTCACAGTATACTCGTGTGGGGGTATTTTTCGTGGTATGGTCCCGGTCTATTGGTTATCGTGGACAAACCTGTTAACCAGCACGTCTACCTCGATATTCTGGACAATTATGCCCCACCAACTCTGTGGCAATAGTATGGAACCGACCCTTGTTGTTACCAGCTGGATAGTGCACCGAGCTACAAAGCAAGGACTGTTACGGCGGGGTTTGACGATAATTCCGTATCGTGTGTGGACTAGCGAGCACAAAGCCCTGATCTTAACCCCATGGAGCATCTATGGGATGAATTAGAACGCCGCATAAGAAGTTTGGAACCAAGGCCTGCTACTAAGCAACAGTTAGCAGCAGCATTATGTACTGAATGGAAGCTCATACCTATCGCTGTGTTCCAAAACCTTTTCGAAAGCATGTCTCGATGGGTCAGTGCATGCAATAAAGCCAAAGGTGAACCGACACCGTACTAATGTATGTCAATAAATGCTATGTTGTGTTTCTCTTCTAAGTGTCCGGTGACGTTTGTCAATATAGTGTGTATTCTATATCCAATAACATATCTATACCATTGATCACTGAATTATGACCATCAACCTAATGCCCATAAGTCCTCCTTTCGCCCACCAACCTAATACCCATAAGTCCTTCTTTCGCCCAGAGTACATCAGCTATTGGAAGTAGCATGGATTTAATAAGATGCCTGAAGCAAATGTGACGTATGGCCAACCAAGGCGTGTGTAATGCGGCCTGCAGTGCTAGTATGGAGGGGATTGATGTATCCAGACGTTTATGCCGTTTCATAGTGTCCCATAAGTGCTCTATGAGATTGATAGCAGGGAAGTTCTGAGGCCAATCGATATGCTGGAAGTCCGAACTGTGTTCCTCATACCATTCCTGTACAATATTGGACTTGTGGATTGAGGTATTGTCATCTTGGAAGACACCGTCGCCATTCAAGAAAAAATTACAACATTACTGGATGTACAGAGTCACAAGCAACTCACAATAGTCATACGTTGTTTCACATGCACCAGGAGTCCGTGTTCCGGCCAGGTAAACTTACCCAACACAATACAACCGCCTCCACTGGCTTTTTTTCACTGTGGAGACTTCAGCAATTCTTTTGTATTTGTGATAGATTCATAAGGACTTTCATAAACAGAAAGGCTAACTTTAGTTCTACTCCTTACAACTGGAAATTCAGCCTCGTCATTTATTTCTGCAGCTAAAGCTTTTGCATCCCTAATGTATTTGTTAAATGCCTCATCAGATCTGCCTACACTTAGAAATTTAACAAGCTCACTCTAAACATTAAAAGATTCATTTATATTGGATTGAGGGCACTGCTACATTTTACTTACAACATCAATTTTTGACGGAAAATCGTTCCATATGATGATTGAGGAGATGAACTTAAAAGACGCAATCCTATCTAACAAACATTGAGCTGTATGTTTTGTTTTCATGTCTCTGGAATTGTCGTCTACTAGATCATTTAAACTTTTCATGACTTCACCTAATTGCAATCTCAGAGATCGCACTGCTTCTACTCTCCCAACTTGTATAACTTAGAGATTTCAGTGTTAATCTACTAATATTACGCTTTAGTATATCCCACCTGTAAGGGCATACAGAAAAGAATGTGTACAAATCTTTGATAATGTTAAAAAATTAATTGTTTCAAATGTTACTTTAGCAGCATCACTGCAACTAAATTTAATGAATGGGATGCACAAGGTACAAAAAAGGCTGTAGGATTTATACTCCTAATTTTCTTCTGCAAGCTATTATGCTTACCACGCATATTTGCCTCATTATCGTACCCCTGTCCACGCATACTTAGAAGATAATTACATAATCCTTCCTCTGTAGCGTCTGCAACTGGATAAAACCCAAGAAATAATTCTCTAACTGCAACATCAGAATTGTCAATATTTACAATTCTAACTACAAACGCTATCTGTTCGATGTGATTGGCATCTGGCGTGCAATCAAGAACTACCGCAAAAATATTTTGCTTTCTTTACAAATTCCTTGATTTTGGATTTTATGCCACTTGCTAAAACAGATATGGTTTCATTTTGAAAAGCACGGCTTAAGTAATGAGGCATATGACTTTTAGCAGGTTGAGATTTTGTTATGCTATTGATATGCTGTGAGATAAAGGAGTTAAATTTTGCTAACATTTCTATAGATTTTAAAAAGTTCCCAGTGTTTGCTTCACATAATTTATCATTTTCACTAATCAAAGCTAAACACTGCCCTAGAAACTGGACAATTACAATCATTCTCTCAATAATGGCTCGCCATCGTCATTTTTAGCACGTCTTTTGTAAAAAAGATCGTGCTTCTGTTATCGGTTTGTCCGTCAGTCTGTACCCACGATATCTCTGCAACTATTAGTCCGATTTGAAAAATTCTTTTCGCACTCGGAAGCTTGAAATATGCAAATCATTATCCTTTATTTCGTTTTATTTACGATGTACATTTTCGCCGGTAGAGGGCGTAAATGCAGATGATGTCGAATTCAAAAATACGTTTTATTCCACATATTTGATTCTAAACATCCGATTGAATTTTTTTTTTTCATCTTTCGATTCCATTTCTGTCGAAGAGTATTTTAGATATAGTTACTTTTTCAAACTACGTACAGATTTTCCACTAGGGGGCGTTAAAGTAAATTACATTTTTCCCGATAACTGTTCTTCTAAAACTCAGATTTGAAAAAAAATTGTTCAGCGGATACATCTCCTGGTGGAAAATCTTTGCATATATTTGGCCACCAGTGGGCGTAATTGTTAATTTTTGCTTCTGATGTATTTGACATAAAATCGGAGCTTCTAAAATATCGATTGAAAAAATTATTTCGTGGACTGATGCCACTCACATCGATAAACCTTTTCGGAATATTTTCTTCTTAAAATATCGCACAGTTTACGCCAGGGGGTGTAGATGTATATCTTATTTTTGTCAATATCTCTACTTCTAGAAGTCCGATTTGAAATATTCCTTCTTTGTTAGATAGTGCTTTCTAGTGAGACATGTGGTTCATATAATTTCAAAATTTTCAAGTAATTCATAGACTTTCCGCTAGGGGGCGTAGCGGTAAATTGTGTTTCCCCCTATAACTCTGCTTCTAAATTTCCGATATGAAAAATTCTTTCTGCACCGGATACAGCTCCTGATGGGAAATCGTTTGTGCATAATTTCTAATTTTTGTAAAAAAATATTTTGGCCACCAGGGAGTGTAAATCTTAATTTCCGCTTCTGTTGTATTTGCAGCAAAATATGAGCTTCTAAAATCTCGATTGAAAAAAAAGTCGTTTGTTGACCGATATTACTCATGTCGACAAACCTTTTAGGAAAATTTTCTTCTTGAAATAATGCATGGTTTATACGCCAAGGGCGTAGATGTATATCTTTTTTTTGTCAATATCTCTACTTCTAAGAGTACGATTTTAAAAATTCCTTCTTTGTTTGATAGTGTTTCCGATGCAAAATGTTTTTCCTATAAATTTAAAATTTTCAAGTAAATCATAGACTTTCCGCTACGGGGCACAAAGGTAAATTGCGTTTTCTTCGTTATTTCTGCTCCTAAAGATCTGATTTGAAAAATGCTTCCTGTATCGCATACAAGACCTGATGGAAAATATTTTTCACATAATTTCTAATGTTTGGTAAAGAATGGTTTGGCGACAAGGGGTCATAAGTGTTAATTTCTGCTTCTGAAGTATTTGTTGCAAAATCTGGGCTCCTGAAAACTCGACTAATTTTTTTTTCTTGGACCGATACCGCTTATATGGATAAACCTTTTGAGAATACCTTATTCCTAAAATAATGCATGGTTTTCCCACCCGGGGACGTAAAATCACCTCTTATTTTTGTGGATATCTCTATTTCTAAGAGTTCGTAAGCTCACGATTCCGTTTACAGCAATATCTGAGGGATTAAAAACCCGATTGAAAATCTTCTTTCTTTCGTCAGATCTATTGTTTTCCATACCGGTTCCGTTGACTTTGAATAGCTTTGATAAATTTAATTTGCGTCAGAACGGATTCAAAGGACGTGCTTATTACACCCGAAAGTTCGGTGTCATCTTTCTTGTTAAGATTCAAAGTACCGTTGTTGTTCTTTATCAACTGTACAAATGTTGTCGAGGCGTGTTTTTAATTCATACGACTTTTCACAGTTTTTTATATGTTCTACACTCGCTTCATGCCGCGATAAATGAGTAGCTAAATGTCGCCAATCTGAAAACCCCTCACAATCTGTTAGTTCGCTTTGTTTTAAAGCAAACAACTTGCAACAAAAGCAAAATGCACTATTGGATTTTGTAGAATAGATTAACCAAGCTCTTTGAACTTTTTCAACCGTTAGGTAAAACTTGCGTTGCCAAAGCAAGTCTAGAGTAAAAATTCTGAAAATGGTGGTTCCGCAAATGTACCACCGAAGGAGGCCGCTCCGGCCTCCCCTAGAATTTGGCCGCCAGCGTGCATGCACGCACGCACTGCACACCTCCCAGAACCAGCCCTGTTTGAGAGTATATATACACTGCTGGCCACCCAAAATGCAACACCAAGAAGGAAACATCCGATTGACCTAAAATTCGCAGCATGCGTCTCCCGCGAGAGGACATGCAAACGATTAGCATTGCAGGGCATATGCAAATCATGTGCGCCCGGCACGCCACCAAGAAGCACTATAAAAGGGTGCACAGAAGGCGGGGTGTAAGTAGTGGAAGTGTGTTGTGCTGCCGAACCTGTGCGTGGGAAGCTTCCTGATGCCTCGTCGCAGAATACGGCAGTCATTTCAGCACGTTTCGGAGTTCGACAGAGGACGAATATTGGCTTATCGCGACAGCGGTTTATCGTACCGAGACATCGGCGCCCGTGTGGGACGACATCCAGCCACAGTGAGGCGAGTATGGATTCGGTGGGTGCAGGAGGGACGGCCGGACCGACGTGAGCGATTGCCGTAGCCGCGGCACACCACCGAACGAGAGAACCGGCATGTTGTGCGGCGGGTGTTGACGGCTCCCACCGCCACATCACAAACGTTAGCGCAGGAATTAGGGTACGTTGCTCAACAACCTGTGTCAGCACGTACCGTTCGACGTCGTCTGTTGGAGCGGGGACTTGTCGCACGGCGCTCATTGCTCCGATTACCATTGACGTTACACCACTGGCGAGTGCGGTGGCAGTGGGCCGTTGAATGCCGCACCTGGACTACGGAATGGCACGACATCATCTTCTCCGACGAATCCCGCTTCTGCCTGTAAAACTACGATGGTCGGATCCGCGTGTGGCGGCACCGCGGTGAAAAACTGTATGACGCCTGCATTATGCATCGCCATAACAGTCTGTCGTCTGGACTTATGATTTGGGGCGCAATTGGATATGATACCCGCACCCCTCTGGTACACATCGCCGGTATACTCAACAGCCACCACTACATCTCCGACGTTTTGGAGCCTGTAGTCCTCCCTTACCTTCAGGACCTGCCAGCGGCCACGTTTCAACAGGACAATGCGCGCCCGTACGTGACACGCACCGGGCAACAATTCTTCACGGCCCACCAGGTGTCACTGCTGCCCTGGCCGCCTGTTCTCCCGATATGTCGCCCATCGAACACGTCTGGTCACTGGTCGGCAACTGAGTAGCCCGGCAAGCACCACCCGCGGCTACGCCTGATGAACTGTGGCAACGTGTGGAAGCAGCCTGGACCGACATACCCCAATCCCACATCCAAAGCCTCTTTCGTTCGATGACGCGGCGTGTAGCGGCCGTTATTGCCAGCCATGGGGGCCACACGAACTATTGATGTCTGCGTGTTCCGCAAGTCGCACGGCCTGTAAGCTCAATCGTTTCATCTTTGTATCTGTTAAATATGGCTTTGCTATCTCGTGTCCTTCTTGGTGTTGCATTTTGGGTGGCCAGCAGTGTATGTATATAATTGAATGTTTGTTTGTATGTCAGCTGTACAAATCTACAGTTTTCAATTTAGAACCACCAAATTTGGTATACTATCTCATGGTACTCTAACTTAGACCGTAGACGGTTTTCAGATGGGTTTGGAGCCGGGGGTCAAGAGGCCCCCATACAAAACTTTCGTAAATAGTTCTATTTTTTACTTTTAAGAACTGCAACACAACTGAGTACTCCAATACCCGATCTTAGTTAGAGACAGTAGATAGCAATAAAGTGCAAAAATATCCGTTTAATGGTGTATTAAAATCACAAATGAATAAACGTTAGCTTTCACCACCAAGAGGCGGCTTCATCAGGCAGAAATACAATGTAACGTAAATAGAGAGTTCCAGATATTCAAAATTCAAAACGGTGAGCAAAAGCATGATCAATGCCAATGTCAAGTCGCATGCACGCGATATGACATAGTTATATTGCATTTCAGTGTCACGGTATTTTCAGAAGCGCACGCCAGATGTACGGCAGTTCTATAGATGTCTCCTCGAAGATAACTATTTCCATTCCTCTTTCTTTTCTTTTTGTTCCGTAAAAGTAAATTAACTAAATCAATTTTTTTCCACATTTGCAGCCATCCCAGCTCCTTTATTTATTTATTTTTTCTACAGAAATATTACTGCATCAACCAGTCATTGGCAGTGGCTGGCATTAATTTGGAAGATCCCTGCTTTTCACACGGACAACTCTACGTCGCTTGCTCAGGGATTGGCAATCCTAAAAATCTCTACATTTCTGCTCCCAATGGAAAAACCAAAAATATTATTTACCAAAAAGCAATAACCTAAATGAATTACAATAAATTTACTGGAAAATTACAGGAATATCTTTTTCATTCATTACCTTTCATCCGCTGAACTTGGTGATCCCACGAATAGTAATATTTACCCGGGAAATACTGGGTACCCCTGCTAGTAGCTGATATATGTAGACTGAAGAAATAATTTAAATCAGCATGAAAAAAATATAAAAAAATTGAAGCAAGCAAAATGGTGTCAGTTAAGTGTGAACCGTATTAAAGTACAAATTAGGCATTTCAGTTCCTTTTTTTTTTTTTTTTTTTTTTTTTTTTGCTTGTTCTGAAGCACCTGTCACATCTGAAGCCATACAAATATCATTTCTTGCACCCTGCACAAATATCATACGCCCTTCCATCAAGGCTTTGGCATTTCACCCAAGGGCAAGCATCATTTCTTTTCGTCGAAAAGTCAAGATCGTTACTGTAAATGTAATAAACGTTATCGTCATCCATTTCTTCTTCGAGCAAAGATTTCTTTTCTACATATTTTTGAAATGTTTGTTTTTTTATATTCTCCCCTTTTTTTCTTCTTCTGCTTTTTAATATCCTTTCCAAGTGGTACTTTCCTTTTTGGCAGCAGTCTTCAATTTATCTGATTAATGCGTAGGCCTACAAATTCATCTTTCATCTCCAATTCTTTTTCCTCTTTTTCCGTTGATATTTCATTCCATACAAAAGCCTTCCCAACACGTACTAAAGTTACTTGCTCTCTGAATGAGAAATAGTTGATAAACTGCGTGAGTATTGACCATATGATGATTTCATGGTGCTAGAAAAACAAATCATCCCTTCACTCGAAAATCAAAATTTGAAATTTTTACAAAGGTGTGGCACATGACAACGTAAATGCGGCATATAAAGAAAATTAAAGGCATTGATTGGTATGCGAACTAAGCAACAGTGTGCTTTAAAATTCTTTTTCGTAGGAGGTTTTTTGTCAATGGGAAAGATACATATAGTCGCTTGAAATTTTGTTTTATCGTGGCATTTTTACCAATTTAAACTGATTGCGCCAGTATATACAGGTAAAACACTTTAAACGAGAGGACACAAGAACTGACTAAATGACTCGCACAGGGCGCAGTACGATAGCAGTGTCTTACTGAACTGATATAACATAATTTACGAGAGAAACGTTTGTAATCCACTGACTCTAAACATCAAGATCAAAAGAACTGCTGTATAAAAAACAGGACACAGACTTCGTTATTCGAAAATAAATCGGTAGGGGAAACCGGAAAGGGTAACACCGAATTCTGGAATTAAAGGGGTTCAAAAAGTGGCTTGCGTTTAATTGTTTATAACAATGTCGCGAATAAATATAAAACGTTTAGTCTGTGTAGGGGTATTTAGTATAAAATGATAAAATAAAAAAATGTCGCGATATTTATTCCAAGGTGAATAATGTTGGCGCTCCAACGTAATGAGGCAAACTATGTAAAATCCGATTTTACCATGATTACAGTCGAATGGATGAAGACTTCGGGAAATCCCAGGGATATTCTTTTTCTTAGGCTTCCCTCTATTTATTATACCTGAAAAACTGAAAATGAAAACAAAATGCAAAAAAATGGCGTCCATATAATGAAAAATGTGGAAGAATGCGAGTTTTTCGTTATTATAAAATGGTGAAAACATTTTTATTCAATCAGATGTCAGGTATAATTAATGCGTCATCGTGTTTTACAACTCCGGTATAAATTTCAAGTTGATATCTCCAGCGGTTTTTGAGATATCGTGGTAAAATCACCAAAACATGTAGTTTCGAGAAATTCACGTTCAAATATTCTGTACAATATTTATGTTGGAACAGTCGTACTTACGCGTTAAAAATTTCCTGCACTATAGAATTCCGGCACTTTATTTGAAAGCCTACAGGACCGTTCTATTCTACTCGGGTAAGGGAGATAGGCTGCGGGACTACGTGCTTTCGGCCGGCCGGGCGCCACATCACATTTTATGATCCCCTGACGACAATTTTGTGAATTTTTTGAAAATTCAAACGAGAATATATTCATGACAAATTACACTATCGAAATACGCAAAAAAAAAAAAAAAAAAAAACCAAAATCGTGTTTTTCGATATTTCAAACCTGCCTAGTCCTCTTAATGAGCACATCGTTGAGTAGAAACCTTAACCCGCTTAGCCATTTTTTTGCGCGTAGTAACTAATTCTTTTCGCGTTTCATAGCGAACGTATGGCACGCGAAAATCGTTTGTTGGTACCCTAGATGGATGGAGTTCAACTCCTTGATTCTTTTAACAACACCTATAATAAATAATATATCTATAATGATAATCGATACTGTTGGATTGGTTAATTTTAAGTGTTGAAGTGCACGCCAACTTATCAGAAGAATTGTTGGTTGCAGGTTCCTGTCATTGCAGCAGGGAAGCAAATAAATAAGTAGTTAAGCAAATTGAATGTAATGACAGGTGATTTCGTCGGCACATAACTTTATTCTTCAGATTGGGGGAAAGGGAAAATATTGGTTGGTCTGAATAAATAACACATACTTTCAGCGGGTGATGAATATTATGGACGACTTTCTCTACGTTTTCCCCGCCAAATCTGTTGTTATCCCTACGTGGATACATGCCCGCTTGAAATCCTTCGTCGTTCTCCCCTGAAATTTCCAACAAGACTTTTCGTTTATGACTACCCCGTCCAAATACCTTTCACTCTCTGTCCCCGAGGAAGATGCCCTTGACGTAAGAAGTTGACTGTTCATTGCTTACTGGGATTGTCCAAAGGGAGTGTCCATTTGTTCGGGGGAGGTTCCACAGAGAACGAAAGAATGACTTTCCCCCAAATGAATATGTGCTAAGCACCTTTTTAACTGAGGGCGAATTTCTCTAAATGTTTACCATTGCCTTTAAAAAGCCTTCCAGTTGAGTTCAAAAGCTTGGCGAATCTTTGAACTTACTACGTCGAAAAAATAAACGGATTTAATACACTATATGCGTTTTTTGAGTGTTCTCTAGCTGTCGTTCGCACATAAAATAACAAAAGTTACTATTTAATTAAAGTTTAAATTTTCCCATATAACAATACTTGAGTTCTTGAATGTCGAAGATGCTTTAAAATGTTTTTAATAAGGGCTGAAGAAGGGGATTTGTTTCAGCATTCTACGTTTTTGAATGGAAGTGCTCCAAAAGAGGGCCTCTAGTCAGACAGAAATGAGACGACAGTTAGCTGGGTTCGTCTAAGAAGGAGTGTGAAAGAATTCTTCCTGGCCGTTACTCGAAGGAACATTAGTGAACAATTGAAGAGTTGAGGGCTCAGCGACCAGGGTAACATCACTCCCCTCTCTCCGGACCAGGTGGTAGGGATACCTTCTGTTTTATCCCCACCCTCACTCCTTTTGAGCGCTGACGAGAGCAATGAGAAGTGTTCGCAAAAGAAGTCTCATACCGGTTTGACGGTCGTGAGAACATGTGACGCCGTATGACACGTTTCGAAATACTCGGAGATCCAATGTAAACAGCAGTATTTGGGAAATAATAGAAGTAAACGATTGGAATTGGCTTCGCTCATCTTCTGTTGTTTGTGAATGAGCAGTGGATAAATAGTAAATCATAATATGGTGCTCAAAATGTCCATGGGTCCGTGAAAGAATTTCTTAGAAGATTATCCCCGATTTGGACACACATTCTATCAGAAAGGTTTGCCACCTCACCACGTAGGATATTTCTTTAATTTCAAACTAACGGAAAAATTTCACCCTGGCTAAAAATACCGCGGAAAATCGCGGACCCAACTACAGAAATTGTGAAGCATAACCCTAATTTAACTTTTTTTGAGTTTCTATACCTTATGCTAATTTCCTTACTTCTTCGTTAAATATTTCTCAATTGAACGGTACATTACTTTCCGGAACGATTTGTACGTTTCGACTACGCAGACAGTGAGTCAAGTGAAAAGATCGAGAGTGTTGAGTGTGGAGGGTTGAAAAGCATGTACAGTTCGGTTATTGTACAGGGCGTCCCAAAAAGGTGTAAACAATTTCAAATGATGGTTAACTTCTGATACAAAACTAAGATCAGCATTCCGTTTGTTGTAGGTGGTAAGGAATACCCTCAAGTTTTCTAGAAGTGTACCCAATGGATCCTAAGACAAAAGCACAGATTGTGGAGTGGTTTATTGAAACCGGATCCGAAACGCAGGTTAGGTTCAGAGGAATTTCAGAACAAAATATGGGCGCAAACCGCCCACACGTAATAGTATCAGAAAGTGATACAAGTCATTCAAGGAAACTGGTAGCGTCCTTACAAAGAAAATCCCTGGACGACCATCGCTGGTTCCCTAAAGGGAGGAGGTTGTGAGACAAACATTCACTCGTAGCTTTCGAAAGTCAATCGGACAAACAGCACGGTACCTAAGTCGTCAGTGCACAGAGTATTTATTACGTCAGAGATTCAAAATGCACCCGTATATACTGTAGATAACCCATCACATAACCCCAGACGATCATGTGAAACGTAAACAGTTGGCTGAAGAGATGTTGGAGAGTATTGCAAGTGCCCCATTCTTCCTGAGGCAAATCTGTTTATCGGATGGGTGTACTTCCCATGTTTCTGGATAGGTTAATAAGCAGAATGTGAGAATTTGGGGAACTGAGCACCCGCATTGCACAATGGAACATGAACATGCTAGCCCAAAAGTGAATGTTTGGTGTGGCATAATGGTCGACCATGTTATTGGACCCTTTTTCTTTCAGACAAAGACCGTGAGAGGTGATAATTACCTGGGCATGATTGAGCAGTGTGTGTATCCCCAGTTGGATGAACTTGCAACTCCGGTCATTTTCCAACAAGATGGGGCGCCACCTCATTGGGTTCTGATTGTGAGGAGGTTTATGGATACCAAATTTCTCAATCGATGGATTGGGCGTGGTGGCTCCATTGCATGTACCCCACATTCGCCGGACTTAACACACTGTGACTTTTCTTATGGGGATTCATCAAGACTGAGGTTTACAGCACCCCTGTTGCAGACATTGCTGACCTAAAGAGGAGGATTACACACGCACTGCAGAAAGTTAATACGGACATTCTCGAAAGAACATTATTGGAACTGGAATACCGTTCAGACATATATATATATATATATATATATATATATATATATATATATATATATATATATATATATATATATATATAGGGATGTAAGGTCAGGTGATGCGTAACATCACAGCCTCTCCTTGACAAATGTCAACCCCGCCTTCTCGTGGTGCATCCTGTTCCCACTAAAGGGGCTCTGACGACCGCCAATAGCGGTATAACTATACCATCGGGATTAGAGGAAATTCTATCCCACACTCACCAACCCGCTTGGCCAGCGTGGTGAGTTATGGCCAAACCCTCCAAAATGATTCCACAACTTAAATCTTGGCCCTCAGTCTCCGGCAGCTGGAATGTACCTGGCCAAGGCAGCGGCCAGTGCGACATGAAGGCAGAGGGTGCTAAGAATCCCCGGAGGACCGGACTAGGCTGCCATCTGATGCTGACCTTGGCTACGTACAATGGACGCTCCCTATCTTCTGATTCAAGGCTTCTTGAATTGGAAGAGGAACTACAAAGGATCAAGTGGGACATCGTGGGGCTAAGTGAGGTAAGGAGAAAAGGAGAAGATCTCATTGAACTGAAAAGTGGACATCTCTTCTACTATCGTGGGACAGATACTGGCAGAACTAGTGGTGTTGGATTTATAATAAACAAGAAACTGAAGGATAAAGTTGTAGAAGTTGAAAGTTCCTCTGACAGAGCTGCACGACTTGTTATCCAACTCTCGAAAAGATACCAGGCTCAGATTATTCAAACTTATGCACCCACCACAAGTCATCCTGAAGAAGAAATTGAAGAATTTTATGAGGAAATTTGTCATCTAAATAATAAAGGTAAGCAGCACTTGAAAATAATTATGGGAGATTTCAATGCAAAAATAGGGCAACGGCAACAGAATGAAACTTCAGTAGGTAAATTCGGTCACGGCAACAGAAACCAGCGTGGAAATACTCTCGTTGAGTTTGCAGAGGCAGAAGGGTTTTTTCATCTTGAACTCCTTCTTCAAGAAAAAGCCACACAGGAAATGGACATGGAGACATCCAAATGGGACAACAAGTGAAATTGATTTTATTATGTGTAACAAAAAATTCGTCATAGAAGACTGCAGTGTGCTAAACAAGTTCAACACAGGTAGTGACCATAGATTGGTGAGATGTAAGATGCACCTCAACACAAAACTTGAACGTGGCAAGCTCATAAGACAAACAAAATCTATTGACATAACCAACCTTAAAAAACACCATAATACCTTCAAGTTGGAACTGAAGAACAGGTTCTCTGCTTTAGAAGGCCTAACATCGGAAGAAGTGGACATCTCTGAAGTTAACAGAAAAGTAACCAAAGCTCTTATGGAAACAGCAACAAAATTAGCTGGGTCTAAGAACAAGTTGCATGTAAATAAATTATCAGGAAAAACGAAAATGTTGATGCAAAAAAGAAGAGAGATGAGGACAACTAAAGAAGATGTGACTTCCAAAGTGGAATATATAGAGCTATGCAAGACAGTACGAAAAAGTATCACTGAAGACGTAAGAAAATTCAACTGTGAACTAGTGAGGAAAGCAATTGAAAACAACCAAAGCCTAAAGATAGCAAAGGGACATCTCAGTAAGGGAAGAAAACAGATTATGGCACTGAGAAAAGAAGATGGCTCTGTAACAAGAAATAGAGGCGAAATTTTGACAAGAGTGAAAGATTTCTACTCCAAATTATATGAAAGGGATGATACATGCACTCCAGACATCATGAAAGATACCAGTACCAGAGTTCCTCCAGTCCTTCCAGCAGAAGTTGCACATGCAATCAAGAACATGAAGCGGGGAAAAGCTCCAGGAGAAGATGGAATTACTGTAGACATCATACAAGAAGCAAGTGGAGAAATCGAAACAGTACTCGCCCAAATTTTCACTCGATGCCTTAATGAAGGAAAGATTCCTGAGGATTGGAACACCGCTACAATGATCCTGCTACATAAGAAAGGTGACATTGAGGATCTCGGAAACTACAGACCTATCAGCCTCCTATCAGTAGTTTATAAAATCTTCACTAAAGTTCTTTCACACCGCTTGAAGGTAACACTGGACATGGCTCAACCGAGAGAACAAGCTGGATTCAGGAGTGGCTACAGCACAATAGATCATATCCACGTACTGAGAGAACTAATTGAAAGAGCGAGGGAATATGAACTTCCATTGTGCACATGGCTTTTATCGATTATGAAAAAGCCTTTGATTCGGTGAAACCATCAGCAGTTACAATGGCTCTGAAAACCTGCGGTATTGAAGATGCATACATTAATATCATTAATAACATCTATGAAAATGCAAGTGCAAAGATTAGGCTGTTTGAAAATACAACACACGTAAAAATTGGAAAGGGAGTGAGACAAGGTGACACCATATCTCCGAAGCTCTTTAATGCCACATTGGAGGGTGTTTTTCAGTCGCTGAGCTGGGAAAACAAGGGGATAAAGATTAATGGAGATTATCTAACCCACCTTCGTTTTGCTGATGACGTAGTCATTTTTGCAACTACCCCATCAGAGCTGCAGAGTATGATCCAGGAACTTGCTGACAAGAGTAAAGAAGTGGGATTAAAAATGAACTTTCAGAAGACAAAAGTGATGTTCAATGCTTTTACAAGAAATGAAGATTTATCGATTGATGGAGAAAAGCTGGAGATAACAGACACGTGCGTTTATCTTGGACAGCAGATATCTAGTGAGGGTCACATTGATGAAGAAATTAATCGGCGTACAAAACTTGCCTGGAGAGCTTTTGGAAGAAACAGCATAATTTTCAAGAGCAATATGCCATTATGTCTTAAAAGAAAAGTGTTTGATCAATGCATCCTTCCAGTGCTTACGTATGGTGCAGAGACGTGGACCTTAACTAAAAGAGACATACAAAGGCTGCAGACAACTCAAAGCAGCATGGAGAGGTGCATACTTGGTGTAACCAGGAGAGATAAGAAGAGGAACTCGTGGATCCGAAAAATGACAAGAGTGGAAGACATCATGATCAGAGTTAAATCCCTGAAATGGCAATGGGCTGGACATACTGCCAGAAGGACAGATCATCGATGGACAGCCGAAATTTTAGATTGGATTCCAAGGGACAGGAAAAGACCCAGAAGAAGACCACATGGGAGATGGGTGGATGAAATTCGAAAGTATGCAGGGGTGACATGGAGGAGACTGGCACAAGACAGACTGTTGTGGAGGAAACTTGGGGAGACCTTCGTCCAGCAGTGGATTGATAATGGTTGACAATGATGATGATGATGATATATATATATATATCTTCATCATTGTCAATCCACTGTTGGACGAAGGTCTCCCCAAGTTTCCTCCACAACGTTCTGTCTTGTGCCAATCTCCTCCATGTCACTCCCACATACTTTCGAATTTCATCCACCCATCTTCCATGTGGTCTTTTTCTGGGTCTTTTCCTGTCCCTTGGAATCCAATCTAAAATTTCGGCTGTCCATCAATGGTCTGTCCTTCTGGCAGTATGTCCAACCCCTTACCATTTCAGGGATTTAAATCTAATCATGATGTATTCCACTCTTGTCATTTTTCGAATCCACGAGTTCCTCTTCTTATCTCTCCTGGTTACACCAAACATGCACCTCTCCATGCTGTTTTGAGTTGTCTGCAGCCTTTATATGTTTCTTTTAGTTATGGTCCACGTCTCTGCACCATACGTAAGCACTGGAAGGATGCATTGATCAAACACTTTTCTTTTAAGACATAATGGCATATTGCCCTTGAAAAGTAGGCTGTTTCTTCCAAAAGCTCTCCAGGCAAGTTTTGTACGCCTATTAATTTCTTCATCAATGTGACCCTCACTTGATATCTGCTGTCCAAGATAAACGTACGTGTCTGTTATCTCCAGCTTTTCTCCATCAATCGATAAATCTTCATTTCTTGTAAAAGCGTTGAACATCACTTTTGTCTTCTGAAAGTTCATTTTTAATCCCACTTCTTTACTCTTGTCAGCAAGTTCCTGGATTATACTCTGCAGCTCTGATTGGGTAGTTGCAAAAATGACTACGTCATCAGCAAAACGAAGGTGTGTTAGATAATCTCCATTAATATTTATCCCTTTGTTTTCCCAGTTCAGTGATTGAAAGACATTTTCCAATGTGGCGTTAAGGAGCTTCGGAGATATGGTGTCACCTTGTCTGACTCCCTTTCCAATTTTTATGTGTGTTGTATTTTCAAACAGCCGAATCATTGCACTGTGTTAATACGGACATTCTCGAACGAACATGGTTGGAACTGGAATATCGTTTAGACATTGTTCGGGCGACAAATGGTGCATATGTCGAATATCTATAAAACTTCATGATCTGTTCTGTCAATTAACACAAATTGTATATTAAGATAATTTATATTAAAACTATTATGAAAATTTGAAATTGGTTTACACCTTTATGGGACACCCTGTAGATATATTGTGGAGATTACTATGTTTGTTAAATATACAGTATACTAACAAAATTCACCAGACATCCCTCCAAAAACAAATGAACGGATCTTCTGCGTTGTTAAGATGCGCGGTATAGCTTCAAATGTTATACAAACAAGCCTGCAGCTGACAGCGATCATATCGCACTGTGAGGTTGAATGAAAATGTCGCGGCGGAGAGAACTGACTTTGAGAAAGGAAAGATTGTTGGGTGTTATATTACTGGGTTGCCCATAAGAGAAACCGAGAGGCGTTTAAACATACCCAAGTCAACTGTTTTGGATGTACTGAATAAGTAAAAGACACATGGCGTGCCTGAAGCAGCAAAACGTACCGGCAGACCAAAGAAAATCAGTGATAGAGGACGTCGAAGCCTCAGGAGCGTAATTACAGCTAATAGACGGAGTACTACACAAGACCTCGGTGTACAGGTGAGTAAAAATGCTGGAACCTCGGTATGTACACGTACCATTCGCACAGCACTTCATTCCATGGGTTACCGTGGTCGTGCGGCTGCTCATAAGCCTTTCGTCTCCATTAGGAATGCTACTCGTCGTTTAGCGTGGTGTAAGGAACTTTTATCATGGACCGTAGATCAATGGAAACGGGTCCTATGGACTGATGAATCCAGATACACGATCCATCAGTCTGATGGCCGTGTGTGGGTATGGAGGCAGCCGTACCACAGTGTACTGTTCCTACGATCAAATTTAGAGCAAGCAGTGTACTCCTTTGGGGGTTATTTTTGTGGTATGGTCCCGGCCCATTGGTTATCGTGGTCAAACCTGTTAACCACCACGTCTACCTCGATATTCTGGACAATTATGCCCTACCATCTCTGTGGAAATACTATGGAACCGAGCCTTGTTGGTACCAGCAGGATAATGCACCGAGCCATAAAGCAAAGACTGTTACGGCGTGGTTTTATGATAATATCGTATCGTGCGTGTAGAGGCCAGCACAGAGCCCTGGTCTTAACCTCATAGAGCACCTATGGGATGAATTAGAGCGCCGCATAAGAAGTTTGAAACCAAGGCCTACTACTAAGGAACAGTTAGTGGCAGCATTATGTACTGAATGGAAGCGCATACCTATCGCTGTGTTGCAAAACCTTGCCGAAAGCATGTCTTGAAAGGTCAGTGCATGCATTAAGGCCAAAAGTGGACTGACACCGTACTAATGTATGCCAATAAATGCTATGTTGTGTTTCCGTTCTAGGTGTCCGGTGACTTTTGTCAATATAGTGTGTATGAGATTTTTTCTCTGACTATGATGTATTGTCAGATTTACGGTTTACGTTGTCAGCGGAAAACTACGCAAAGATGACTCGTATTTGTCGTTTCTACTAGGTGTGTTCAATAAATAACGCATCCACGCAAGTGCCTCACGCATGACTTGTTGCTTAGCAACCAGTCAGACGGCAAACTGTACTTAGTGCCATTAGTTTCATTTTACTGCGTAATAGAATTACACAGATACCTTCTTAAATACTCGCTGAACACGATATTTTGCCATTCTGGTCCCCGTGCATCTTTATTATGCACCACTCCAGCCGAGATTGGTGATGTCCTGTGGTGCATGGCAGCGACGCAATGGCTGCCGGGGCACAGACTTACTACTGCCAACCTTCGCTTCACCTACAACGCCATGGTTGTGATCCGGATGAATGTATGAAAGAATGCCCATGGAAGAAACGTCCACGGAAAGAATGCCCACGGAAAAGACGCCCACAGAAAAAACGCCAACTTTTCGAAAATATGAAAAAATGCCCACGAGAAAAATATGTCAACTGTCGACTGATAAGCTTTTATGTCTGTTATAAACGGAGTTCGGACAACTGGTCGCAGACAACTGGCCACAAAAGCGTTAGGGGTCGTATAATATTGCGGTTTCTTGGCCACTTCACCTACATAACGAAAATGGGTGTAGGAGAAGTGGCCTCCCGGTGAAGTGGCTGGGGAGAACTGGCCACGAAAAGTTTAAGGGGGCCGTAGAGAAATTGCGTTTTTGACCGCTTCGTGGCCACGTCTACAGTGGTTGGTTATCTGAGTCACATAAAGGTGCCGTAACTTCGCATTTTCTTAATTGTGATATTTAACGTAATTTTTTTATAAAAAAATGTTTATAATCTACAACTGAACAAAAAAATTTCAGGGTTTATAAATTACAGGTCAACAAATTTTTTGCGGGCATCTGCTACCCCAGAAAACCTTCTGTGGAGGGGGTTAATGCTAGAAATATGAAATATGAAAAATTTGTAGCCCAACCAGGAGCAGATTTTCCAGTGTTTTCGAGGTACACCTCAACAAATTCTGTGAGAGCACATGCAAACGCAGGGAATCTGTAGGGGAGGGAGACAATACCGAAAATATAAAATACATAGGATTTGTAGAGTTGTAGTTTGTAAACGGTAAAAATCTCCAAATCGGGCCAGAAATTCTTTATATTTTATATTTTTGGAATTAAGTGCCCCCCCCCACTCCCTGCGACAAGTTTCCACAGTTTGCACATGCCTGCAGATAATTTGTTGAGCTGTATTTATAAACCCTGAAATTCTTTTGTTGAGTTGCAGATCATAATTTTTTTAAAAAAAGAATTGCATTAAATACCGCAATTAAAGAAATACGAAATTACGGATTCTTTACGTGACTCATATAACCAACCTCTGACAACATTGTTACGAAGCTGTCAAAATCGAAATGTTTATACGGCCTCTTAAAATTTCTGTGGCCAGTTCTTCTACACCCCTCTGGTGCACCGTGACACCAGTACTTAGCCTATGCGATGCCTCGTTCGTGAGTTCATTTTATTTTATCGTGTGTTTGAGCCTCATACTTCGTTATTTTATCGTGTGTTTGAGCCAAGGACTTCGTTAAAGTTGTTTTCCCTATTATGCGCTACTCTTTAATCCCACGTGAAAAGAATGCTGGAGATTCTTTGCCTTATGCGCAGTTACTCTTCTTGAAAAAGCCAAGCACACACCACACTCACAAAAGTTCATTTGAACAACGGACGCTTTCCGCCATTTTGAAAACAAACTGCGATGGCCTTATAATGTTAGATAACATTATATAGTTGAGCGGAGGAAGCATTTCGATTACTTTTCTCTATTGCTTAATTGAAATTAAGAAAGGCCTCACTTTTTCGGTGGGCATTTTTTCCTATTTTAGAGAAGTGGGCAATTTTTCCGCGGGCGTTTTTTCTGTGGGCGTTTTTTCCGTGGGCATTTTTTCCGTGGACCTTTTTTCCGTGGGCATTACTTCCTCATACCGATCCGGATATCATTAGTCTCTGATACAGCTCGTTGAATGCGCTCCGCAGTAGCATGTGGCTGGCAAATTGCCTGGCGATGAACACTTCAATAGATGGGTGCTGACGTCCGCCTGACTGCACCGGTCTCGTTACGACGACTGGCGGTGACGTCTTGCAGCTACCGTTGCCAACAATGTCCAACTCTTCTGGAATTTTAAGGCACACAAGCCAATTCTGCGAATCGACAAACGAGCTTCACGGGGCCTACACTTCTGATTCCCTTAAACATGTCCAAATGACGGCGAGGTGTACGAGGCACCCTCTAGCGTTGGATATGCTGTAGTAGCTCTCAACACTGTTTCTTTGTTCAGTACGTTCTGGAATAAAGGACACGTCATGACTTTCGCGGTCAGTATTTGCCCTTTTATCTCACGCAATTGGTTGCCTATTCGATTGATTAACATACCCCACCTACCAATTTGCATGCCGAAACTCTGACTCCTAGTTTCTGGGTGGGGGCGATCTCAATGTTGAGCAGGGTAGTTTTCAGATTATATCTTCTGATAAATACAGGGGTCCTAACGCAAGTTCTCTACACTGTCCATTTTTGAGAAAAGTGTGAAGTACTGGAGAAAATTTATCTTATTGCCGCTCAATGTACTTCCCTCCTGCTAATTATAACTTGCCAGTGGTGAGGTATGTCCTGTATGCCCCCTAGGATGCCATCTTTGTTCAGCTGTCGTATTACTCGGGTCACGTCCAATGACAGTTCGTCCAGCGATTCGATGCGGATGCCACAAAGCCGAGTTTTTAATTTGGGGAAAAGATCAAAGACGGGTGGACTGAGCTCAGGGCTGTATGGTGGTTGGGATAAAATTTCCCAGCTATATTTCGACATAAGTCCCCGTACCGACGCTGCATCATGACACGATGCGTTGTCATGCAGCAAGATCGCTGCCGCTCCCAACAAGTTGGGGCGATTTTGACGAATTTTCGGTCTCAACTTTATCCTCAGAAAGTCACGATAATATTGTGCGTTGTCATTTTGCTCTACCGGCACTCGATCAGAGACCAACACCCCCGTACGCAAAAAATCATCATTTGCTTCACTTTGGATTGTTACCGAAGACACTTTGAGGGGCAGGGGAAACTTGGATGCCTCCATTCCGCTGATTGTGACTTCAGTTCCGTCTCAAACTTACGGGTCGAAGTCTCATCAATAGCGACAATTTTGTTCAGGAAGGTGGCGCCCTCCCTTTTGAACCTGTGAAGGTGATCCTGTGCGATGCTCACTCTGGCTGCCTTCTGCTCGGGGGTGAGTTGATTGGACACCCAACGCGCGGCAATATTTTTCCCCCAGTGAGTCGGTCAAGATCCGGTGAACGTACATGGTGGACAAATTTGCCTGATGAGCAATCTCCTCGACTTTCAAACGACGATTCTCAGAAGCGTCGCAACAATGGTGACAGATGGTTTGTCTGTCGCCGTTTGAGGTCGGCCTGAGCGGTGATTATCTTCGATGATACTTCGGCCCTGCCGAATGCGCGACGCCCAGTGAGAAATTGTGCGCCAATGAAGAGTTTCTTCCCCACAAACTTCTTGCAAGGCAGTGTAGATCTATATGGAAGTCCCCCCCCCCCGCAGAGTTTCTATTTCCACGTACGAGGGCTGGTCTAACGCGTGACTCAATCTGAGGAGCTGCACACTTCCATTTCCAAACCCCTCCCACTTCCACACAGCAAATGATAGCGCATAGTTCTGACGCCACTGCGTTGCTGAGAGTCTGACGTAGACATGACGCAATCATTTTCCCGATTGCATCATCCGCTTCCGTTTTAGATTAACGTGTGCAGAACTTTTGTTATGACCCACTTTCCTAATGATGGCTGCTTTCCAAATCTCTACTCTTAATTCAAACAAGGACGGATCCAAAGGGAAGGAGCGTGCCCCCTCAGGAATCAAGGAAAAGCTTCGATTTATTAGATTTTAATAACAAATTGAATATTTTTTTCGTGAAAGAAAGTATTACTTAAAAGTTGGTTAATTGATTCGATGATATCAACGATCGAACAGATCATCATATGCAGAGGATTTTAGGAAGGAAGTGTCTGACCCTAGGTCTTAAACAACCCTTAGAAATAGAAAACTAGGAGATTTGGGCCAGAGCACCCGATAGGAAAGTGAAACGGAAGCGAAGTAGAAAGAGGGAGGTAGACTCCCTTATTTATTACCGGGGGCCAGTACCCGGGGTTCGACGGCTTAACGTGCCCATCCGACGCACATTTAGTGGATTGAGCGTTCGTACCTGCCTGGGATCGAACCTGAGGCCCTTTCCTTGGCAGTCACGAACGTTGCCCACTAGGCCACCCGCGGCCTCGATATCAACGATCGGTTTTATCATTCGGAACTAATGGGGAATTGTATTTTCCATTTCCATACGGTAGTTTCTCGCTGCGTACTCATTATTGTGGCAACACTACCACTCACTAGAGAGAGACGCTGGCGCCCAGCCCCTAACGAAAATCCTGGATCTTCCCCTGAATTCAAAGGAAAAATTAAATTGTGTGCCCCCTTTTTTCTTTTATTGCGAAATTATGAGGTACACTGGTTAAATGCCAGCTTTTCTTTATTGATAAAACTACTGTTTTTTTTTTCTTTAGAGCAAGGGAAATGATTCTCAGACAAAAACTTCACTGTCAGCAGGTTTTCCATTTTCCTACTGATGACAAATAATAAGTTCAGCATTTTTTTTTATTGGTTCTCGTGAAGAATTTTTAACACAAGAAGAATTCGTGTTCGAACTGAACATCTTTAGGGCTTGCTCTCATTAACTCCATTAGTTCCTCGTTCAAATCTCATGCGGCGAGAAAAACTCGTATAATTCATCAATTATGGTTTCACAAACGTAGCAGCGAATGAGACAAAGGCGTGATCTGAGTCTTCTCATTTGTCTTCACGTGGACGATGTCCGTCGGCGTTGACCCTTTCGCTGACCCCACCTCGCGTTTCCAGAGGGTGCCCGACAAAACCATCCGTCACTTCGGTGTCCGAACCAGTACGAATGGGCGTCCTGGCCCTGGGGTCAACCCTTATCGATAGCCGGCAGGTGACGAATTACCAGCACCGTGTCTCTAACCAGGCCTTATCTCTGAAGCTTCCCTTTTTGTTTTATTTTTTCTCCCTCTCAATCTCTTTTTTTTTTTTTTTCCTTGAGGATGCATCAGCTTCAAAGATTCGGCCGGGATGGAGTAAGGGGATCCCCTTGTCGGGATTGTGCCTCAGGGAAAGCGATGAGGAAGATGTTGTGGGGTGGGGGTGGGTGGGACGGACGTAGGTGATCTACTACCTTACGCCTGAGTTGGCGATATGTTGGATTCTTTACAGATAGAGGGCGGAACAAAACACAAAGGAAGGCCCTGTTCATTCCCTTCTCGTCCCTGGCGCTCTGCCCAGTGGCAAATCAATGAGATGATGGTAACTCTTTAAGCGCATACTCTTCATATCATATCGCTTTCATATGGCTAATTATTTTTCCGCCCATGTCTTGAGGTCAAACTTTCGAATGGAGACATAAACGAGCAAAAAAGGAAAGAGAGAGAAGGAAATAAAATATTGCGGCTTAAAAAGAAGTTTGCCGTTTTCAATATTTATAGCCAACTGATTAGTTTTCAGTATTCATAGCCTCATGAACAGATCTTTGTTTTAACATCAGATAGGAGGCCGTATAATATTATTTATTTGTCCTGCTGCATGAGACTCAACCAGCGTGCCACAGCATATCGTTGTACAGTGCCGTCTTAACACTTTAGGGGGCCCAGGGCCGTCATGTTTTCGGGGTCCCTGATTTTATATCATCATCATCATTGTCAACCATTATCAATCTACTGCTGGACGAAGGTCTTCCCAAGTTTCCTACACAACGGTCTACTTTCGAATTTCATCCACCCATCTCCCATGTGGTCTTCTTCTGGGTCTTTTCCTGTCCCTTGGAATCCAACCTAAAATTTCGGCTGTCCATCGATGGTCTGTCCTTCTGGCAGTATGTCCAGCCCATTGCTATTTCAGGGATTTTACTCTGATCATGATGTATTCTACTCTTGTCATTTTTCGGATCCACGAGTTCCTCTTCTTATCTCTCCTGGTTACACCAAGCATGCACCTCTCCATGCTGCTTTGAGTTGTCTGCAGCCTGTGTATGCCTCTTTTAGTTAAGGTGCACGTCTCTGCACCATACGTAAGCACTGGAAGGATGCATTGATCGAACACTTTTCTTTTAAGACATAATGGCATATTGCTCTTGAAAATTATGCTGTTTCTTCCAAAAGCTCTCCAGGCAAGTTTTGTACGCCGATTAATTTCTTCATCAATGTGACCCTCACTTGATATCTGCTGTCAAAGATAAACGTACGTGTCTGTTAACTCCAGCTTTTCTCCATCAATCGATAAATCTTCATTTCTTGTAAAAGCATTGAACATCACTTTTGTCTTCTGAAAGTTCATTTTTAATCCCACTTTTTTACTCTTGTCAGCAAGTTCCTGGATTGTACTCTGCAGCTCTGATGGGGTACAGTACAACATATAGTATTATTAGAATATGTGGCTATTTTTTTTATTCACATATGGCATTATTACATTATATACAACATATGGATATATAAAACGCATGATAATTATTACATACCATCACCATGTTATCCTTATGACAAGAAACATTCAATATCTAGTAACTTTTTAAATACCACTCGAATGAAAAATGATACTCGCCAGAAATTGTAGAATTCCATGGTTTAGAAAATGCATTCACATTTTGTTGCTTAGCAAATTACAAGAAAATGAGGGCTGAAAGATATAATGTTTCTTCCCCATTCTACAAATTATTCAACGAAACTTAAATTAAAACAGAAGAAAGAAATAAACCAACCAGCACCGTTTCCAGACAATATGACACACCGGACAAAAATACCGAAATTGTTATTTGTTTAAATAGCGACGATTGAAAGAATGTATGTATAAGTATAGCCCAGGTGGGCAAACCCCAGTGATAAACATACGTGCACTGCTTCATATGGACAACACAAACGACTGTTTAAGGTGAACGTCAAGTAATTTTGCTTTCTATACTTTCTAATGGAAAAACTTCTGTACACATTTTTCTTCACAATTAATGCGTTCCCAAGGATGAAAATTTGCACATCGATTAAAATAGCTTCATTTTATAACTTGGAATACTTAATATTTTCTAAAACATAACCATAATTATACTAAAGATCAATAACTTTTTTTTTGGTGGTGTTGAACCCAGAAAAAAGATGGCGCGACCTGTACTTTGATGACGTCAGCAGACAAACAGATGTTGGATGGCATAATTATGGTTATGTTTTAGAAAATATTAAGTATTCTAAGTTATAAAATGAAGCTATTTTAATCGATGTTCAAATTTTCATCCTTGGGAACGCATTAATTGTGAAGAAAATGGTGTACAGACGTTTTTCCATTGGAAGTACAGGAAGCAAAATTACTTGACGTCCACCTTAAAAGTAAAAAATGATTCCGAAAAAATGCGATTTGTGCTTGGCCGTCATCCCCCTCGAAGCTCAAGCCTCATCCACATTCGGGATCGGGAGGAGGTCGGCTTTCTTTGTTTCTTATTTTATCACAAAAGATCCACCCTTCTGAAAGTTCATTTTTAATAACCTAAATTTCCTCCTGCCTCCTCGGGAAATCGAAGCCACGAGCAAGGTTTAAAAAAAGACGGAAGAACTTTCAATTTTCTGGATTGATGTTCCTTCTCTTCTTTAAATAAAAAAAAACCCTATTAGTGAGTGGTCAAAGAGTTTGCCTTTTTGTAAACTCATAAGACTCTTGGGGCGTTGGACCCCGTTCAGGTGGAGACCCTGGGCACCGGCCCCGGTGACCCACCCCTTAAGACGGCCATGTCGGTGTACCCTTAGCATTCCCATGGTGCACCGCAGCACTTTTGGAATACAAAAACCATAATTTTAACCTGGAAATCAGATATGTCTGAATCGCCAGTTTTAATGTCGTACACAGAACATACATCACATGAGAATTTTTTTTTTTTTGATTGAAGATTTAAGAACCACTGTGAGCGACCTAATGGGCTATAAGCAGTCACCCGTTCCCAATTTAGGATAACTGGTTCCAAGGAAAATAGAGAGCCAGTGCAGTAAGACAAACACAACATCCATGCCTCACCAGGATTCGAATCCGAAACCTTCTCGACGAATGGTCATAAGTCAGCGCTTATTTCTTTTTTTTTTTTTTTTTTGGATTGGAGGTTTAACGACCACCGTGAGCAACTCAATGGGCTATAAGTATTCGCGCGTCCCTAATTCAGGGTCACTGGTTCCAGGGAAGAGAGAGAGCCAGTGCCGTAAGACAAACAAAACATCCATGCCTCACCGGGATTCGAACCCGGATCCCGTTCGGACGAATGATCAGAGGCCATCGCTTGGACCACTGCGCCACCGGGGCTGCTCAGAAAACTTGAAGATTACATGCGGGAATCGAACTCGCATGAGTGGCACTTCATTGCCCTGGAAGAGCATATCGAACGGAAATTGGGAGATGCGGGTTCGATTCCCATTTCGGGGTGACGTAATTTTCAAGAGTACTGATGTGATGTATGTGTGTTCTTTTATCAGTAAAACTGACGATTCAGGCATGTTTTTTTTCTTTTTTTATTGTTGTTGTTGTTGTTGGAGGACTGCCGTGAGCAACTTGATGGGATATAAGTAGGGCAGTAATTTTGTCGTGGGAAAAAAAAGGCAAAATTCGCGGGGTAAATTATATAATTTCGCGGAAGTTCGCGGCCGATGATCTGCACGAACATTTCCAAAAAAAAAAAAAAGTCTACTAAGTAATATCAGTATTACAAATGACTAGTACTTAACTAAATAAGCATTATAACTTCCTAAGTTTTTAAAATTGATACTTGCATTTATAAACCATTCAAATTCTGGCAATGTTATCAACGTCGTTACACGAGATCAAGATGGACGGCATTTCGATACATTATGTTGTACATACACAGATTTTCTTCTTTAATGCTGTGTGTTGTCCTGAACCACGTTTTTAAATTTAGAAAAAGATCGTTCAGCATCGACACTGTTTGTGGGTACTGACGGACAACGGATGGCGACCATATGTAGCTTAGGAAAACGACCTTTTTTCGTATTCCACAAGTCTAGCAAACCTTCGCTGATACGAAATTCTTTTGCACTCGCTTTATATGAACGAAATTCACTTTTTAGGTGGTCCTCATCTTCGAACATTAGGAATGTGACTGAAAACAAACAAATCTTCTTCGTCGTCTAAAAGGTCCAAGGTCTTAAATTGATCGGGATCAAACACCCTACATGCTTTGAAGAAATTTGCGGTTGGCTACGCAATCGTCTTTTTTTTTATCTTCAAAAAAAAAAAAAAAAAAAGAAAAAAAAATGCTTAATTTTTTCATATCAAGTGGATAGAGCTCTTTTTGCAGCGACGTGATCACATTCTTGACTCTTGCTAAGAAGACTGTTGGCGATGTCCGACATTTCATTATACGTACATTTTGGGCAAGGAAATTCGCTTTTTTTTTCAAATAAAGTGAGCTGTCCAGTAATATACGACACATGAACCTCAACTTGCTTCAGATTTTCTTTTAAATTCCTATCTTGACAATACCCAATGATTTTGTCCACAATACAACTGCTGCTGTTTTCTTTTTCTTTTTCAAAAACCTCTGCGTAGGCTTCTGAATGTTTGCAGTGAAAAAGCACGGCCTCAAAACCTACTGTTCCACCTAGTCTGCAAGTGGTAAGCAAGGTATTTTGCCAGATACTGATTTTTAAAAAATTTTCACTTGTTGCTTGTGAATATTATATATTTTCCGCAAATAACATTTCCACATCCAATTTGCATTTGGAATAACACCAATATCTTTCAACGAATTTTCCAATTAATTTTTTAATGTAGGGTTATCCAGTTTGGAAAGTGGGATGTTAGCTACATAAAAGGCACCAGTTAATTTCGAAAGTTTCATTGAGCAATGCTGTTCTTTGTAGTTCTTTTCTCAATTAATTCATCAACACATTTCTGCATTATTTTCGGTTCACTGTTCAGACACATCTTATTTTTATTCAGCTTGCTTGCTAAATGTTTTTCACAACTGTCTTTTTCTTGAAAAATCCACTGGTATGTTGCAACACGAGCAGAACAATATATTCTTGTTCACGTGAAACGTTCCCTTGCTGAACTGCTTACATCTTTCAGATGCGCTCGTTTTACTCACGTGGCTCATTCTCAAAATTAAAAAACAATATCTAGAAACTTCATAAACTACTCACACGAGAGCACAAATTTTCTACGCTAAGTGTCTGCAAAACACTTTTTTCTGTGAGCTGCTTTTCCAGCTAAAATTACAAACAGAACTGACGACATCAAGTTTACGGTTTACTAGTCCGGCAAGCAGCGGAGGGAAATCACGAAAGACCACGTGTGCGCTTTTCAGCAGAGTGCGTGTGACCTTGAATTACCCGTTAAGCTTGTTCAAAAAGAGTACCTTCGTAACGAACAATCTTGAGAGGTAATTTAAGTTTTAAAGCTCTGGTTTGAACTTTTGAGTACGATTACTTTGCGGTATATTTCTCGCATAAATTCCACCGAAGGCAGTATTAAAATTATTTATGAAAAATACAGTAATCAAAAAATTATAATAGAAATTAGGCAAAAAATCTGAAATTCACGAAATTACAGAAAAACCCCTAAAATTCGCGCTGCGACAGAATTACTGCCCTAAATATAAGCAGTCATTGTGTTTTGTTTGTCTTACGCCACTGGCTCTCTCCCTCCCCTGGAACTAGTACCTAATTTAGCGCCACTAGTTCCAGGGGAGGGAGCCAGTGGCGTATGACAAACACAACATCCATGCCTCACCGGGATTCGAACCCGGACCCATCTCGGGCGACTAGTCAGAAGCCGGCACTTAGACCACAGCGCCAACGGAGCTGCCAGACATGTCTGATTACTTGGTTAATCATAATGACCTTGTTCTTCTCTGCGTTATTGTTTTGAATCCATGGTGGTCATCCCTCGGAATCTGTAATGGTTTGGTTGGAAGTGCGGTATCATGGTTCAAGAAAGACATATTTCTATGAAATGAGTAAAAAGACCAGTGCCAAAGTCTGTAAAAGGCGAGCAGTTTCAGAAAAAAAATATGTGAAGCATCTGAATCAGATACTGTTCAAGAGTCAGCACAGGATTTCCTAGTAGAACTCTGTGGCTCTCAAGACCAGAACAATCTAACTGTGTGACACCAGAAAAATGTACCTGAGTTCATTTGTGGTGTAGATTTGCCACCCACAAGTTAAGACCATTGTTCACTTGACTACAAATTGTGGGACACTTCTGAGGAGGATATTTGCTCTTCCGGGTACAAAAACGTTGACAACCCCAAGCGAAGTTTGAGGTGATGTGTTAAAGAACAACGTATTTCTCATGATGATGGGACATCCTCCAGTCGAGACACCAATCCTCTCGACTAAAAATCATGGGACATTTCGGAGATGAAGGTCTGATCTTCCGAACAGGCCAATGCTGACAACCTAAAGCAAAGTTCGAAGCCAGCATTTGCAATGTGTCGTTTTTGTAATTACACTGGCTGAAAGTGAAAAAAAGAACACCAAGAAGGAGACGTCTGATACCAACGAAATTTATTCAGCATAGTAACGGAATACAGAGGATAACGTGATCAAAACATTATGGCAAAATACAGCTGTATTTGCTGGTAAACTGAAAAATAACATTTCCATGAAACATGGTTAGTACGAGGTTGAACCGCCATGAACTGCGTCACACTGTGCAATTCTGGCATGGGGTCTGTCGTACAGATGTTGGATATAAGTTTAGGGTATTGAGTTCCAATCATCCTCAACCTGCACGCGTAAATCGGGGATGGTCGTGGCTGGCCGTGGAGACCGGATAAGTCGTTGTCCCATAAAATCCCATACGTGCTTAATGGGGGACAAATCCGGTTAACGTGCAGGCCATGGAAATTGTCTCACACCCTGAAGTGCATGTTGCATTGCACGTGCCGTGTGTGGGCGTGCGTTATCTTGCTGTAAAACACCACGTGGACCGACCTTACAAGTGGCACAACAACAGGCTGAATGATGTTGTTGATGAAGGAGGTGCTGTTTAACGTACCCGGTACAAACACTAGTTGTGTACGGGAGTGATAGCTGATCGCTCCCCACACCAGGAGACCAGGTGTAGGCCCTCTGTGTCGCTGGCAGATGCAAGAAGGGTGGAGACGTTCCCCTATGCGTCTGCGAACACGCATACGGCCATCTGAAGCTCCCAAGCAGAATCTGCTTTCATCGTTGAACACGACAGATCGCCATTGCGTTCTCCAGTGCAGACGTTGGCGACACCACTGCAGCCGTTCCTGACGGTGGGCTGGAGTCAGAGGTACACATGCCAGAGGCACACGTGCACGTGTGCCTCTGGCATGTGTATCCAGTAGACTGTTGCGGATTGTTCGCACCGTCACCTCAGGTGCAACGGCAGCTTGGATTTGCGTCGCAGTGGATGTTCTGCTCGACAACGCCGCTCTTCTTATGCGTCGATCGATCCGCTCATCAGTCCGTGTCTGTGACTCCCGGTTCCACGTCTTCTTGTGTAAGAATGTTCCTCGGACCATGTACGCCACCATCGTACCATCACCGATACTTTCCGTCCAATTCGCTTCGCAATACGACGATACGACTACCCGGCCTCGCGGAGTCCGACTTGACGACCTTGCTCAAAGTCCGATAACTGCTGAAATTGTACTCGTCTTCCATGTCTAGGCATTGCAGCTTCTTCAGGATCTTCGCACGTGTCCGTACGCCGACGACTGATTACATTAACTTCGCCGTACTCCTTAAATACCACAGACAATAATTTGCATATTATGCCGTGATGTGGTGTAAGCGCTCACCGGTTGGTCCCGAAATTAACATCACACCTACGTAAACTCGACCCCATTAACATATGTAAATTTCATGATCGTTAGCCAATTCCTTCTTAGTGTTCTTTTTTCACTTTCCGCCAGTGTATTTATGAATGGCCGATTGCTCTGAAGGCTTGTGTGAAGACTAAGGAAGGCTCTATTGAAATGTTTTAGTTTTGTGGTCCATGCGTACCTCATAAAAATATCCAAACGAACGATATAAAATATTATCTCCAGTGCATTCATGTTTCTCCGCCATGACTTCAACTGGTTTCTTTTTTATGCGGGGGGGGAGGTAAAGTCCGCCGTGAGCAACTCAATGGGGTATAAGCAGTCACCCGTCCCTAATTTAGGGCCACTGGCTCCAGGGAAGGGAGAGAGCCAGTGCCCTAAGACAAACACAACATCCATACCTCACCAGGATTCGAACTCGGACCCATCTCAGACGAATGATTAAAAGCCATTAATTAGACTCGACACTACGTTCAAAAAGTTCCGGAACTTATTGAATATTTGCCAAATGTCAGTGAATTGCGTCATTCCCCGCTGAGCAAGCGAAGAGTCAGTACCGGTTTGATTCCACGCTGAGCGACCGACCAGCCAGAACCGGTTTGATCCAGATCCAACACGTCCATCGTATGTGCGTAGTTCGTGATGACAAGCATTCGAGGCTCTCCGTCGCGAGGACAACGATGTCGAATTTTGAATAGCGTTCAAGCGTAAAATTTTGGGTCCTTCTCGGAAAATCTTTCGCTGAAACTTTTCAAATGATTAAGTCAGGGTACGGTGAGAGTGCAATGAGTCGAACTAGAGTTTATGACTGGCATCGACGATTCGAAAATGGGCGACAGAGTATCGATAATGATGAGAGGTCAGGACGACCTTCAACATCCACAATGGATGAAAAAGTCGCCATTGTCAAAGAAATTGTTAAAATGGCCATCGAAAATTTAGCAGGCCTGCCCGGTTCGGGCTGGGCTTTCGAAATTAAGGACCGTGCATACCTCTACACCACCTGGCACGTCTTGGCCATGTCCTCCCGTCCGCTCGATACAGCTGAAAACATGATTCATCTGACCACACGACGCAACGCCATTCTGCAGATGTTCAGCTTTGATGTCCCGGCACCAAGTGATACGTAATGTCCGATGACGAGCAGGTGGCACACGACTAGAGCGTCAGCTCCCGTAGCCCAGAGTACCGTTTGCTCGCTGACGCTACCTGAGCCTCCGACATTTCACTTGGATGTGGTTTGTGCAGCCTTGTCAAGCGGTCGGTCTGTACGAGCCTGGATAGTCTAGATTATCAATGGCGTGTGGTTGGACACGGCTTTCTCTCTGGGCGCTGGTACGTCAGTCGATGGTATACTCTCGTTACACCCTTGATACGGTAGCCTCCTGGAAACCTAGAGTTCTCACCATTTGGGAGATAGGATGACCCATCTGTCTTGCGCTGACAATGCGCCCACAATCAAGTCGCTCAGATCACCACGTTTACCCATCCATGTTTGTGAATTGGGATACACAGTTGTCCGCCGGCATTCGGTTTGAGTCTGTTGCACTTCGCGCGGGGGATTCCCATGTCAACTGCCAACCACTCCTATCTCTAATGTTTTGTCTACTGAGTGTACAGTCAAACTGCTTTACAGCGAACCACACTTGTAAGGATCCCCGGCTATTATGCGATGTCTCTCAGTGATCCCAATAAAGTTTGGATTGCAGCGAACACATTCTCAATGAGAGCAATGCCATTCTATCTCGTTCTTAAGGATATCCATCGTATTTATTTTTCTTTGAGTGTTTGAAAGCTTTAGAAATTAGCCAAAAAACTGGTTTGTGGAAACATCTCACGGATCATAAGGGTAAACAGAATGCTATTCAGTGGCGTATCTTGGGTATGAGACCTGGGGTATCTCCCCCTCCCCCGAGTACTGTTTTTTTTTTCTAAATTGCGAAGTTTAATTTTTAATTGTTAAGTAATAGAAGTAACTTTTTTCTAAATTTTAGGTACATGCCATTGTTAACATGATACGAAATAATTATGAGGATTAGGATTTGAATAAAGTATTCAGAAGAAGAACTCCATTCTTCTTCTGAATACTTCTTCTGAATACTTTATTTGTACATGAACTTCATTCTTCTTCTGAATACTTTATTTGTACATGAACTTCATTCTTCTTCTGAATACTTTATTTGTACATGAACTCCATTCTTCTCCTTTTGTGTGAACTTGAATGCTACGTTTTCATAATATTTCTTCGGAGTAGTTTTTCATATTTCAAAATAATGTTTTTCTCTGTTGACAGAAAAGCCAAGTTTTTTTTAATGTGCATGTCCATGTGTGGCTCTAAGATATATCTTGATTCTTTTTAATGCTGAAAAACTTCTTTCGGCAGTTGCAGTTGTTGATGGAAAGTTTAATATGAGGTCTTCTGATTTGTACACCTCACTAAACACTATGTCCAATTTATTCAACTTTATGTAACACGTAATGTCTCTTACTGATTTGTTTTGGTGTTCATCAAAGGAATAAAACACCTTCAGTTCATTTTTTAGTCGAGCTGTATCAAAATTTGAAGCATAGAGTTTTTTAAGTTCTGACAGCAGATGTTCAGGGAAGCTTTCACAAAATTTATCGTTCGAATCCAACAAAGCCACGAATTTAAGATATAATATCTCTGATTTTAATTCATTGACACTTCACAAAAACTGGAACTACTCTCGCGAAACACTTATGTGCGGGAGTATGCGAGTGACTGAAATAGTCTAACTCTTCTTTTTTCTGAGCGAACCGTTTCCCAAAGCAATGGCCCATTCCCCTCTACCAGCTATTTCATGTTGTCATGGAAACGCTAGCAGACGATGGTACGGAAGGTTTTCGCATCAGAACTGCGAAGACTCTGGAAGAGCTGCTTGCGTTATGCCGTTGATTTTCGCTCGCAAAACTGAGTAAAAGAAGCGAATCCGCACGCGATTTTTTTCGCAGCGAAAGCATCGACATATTTTAATACCGTTGATAACTGATTTTTATTTGTGTATATTTAATTCAGCTTTATTTGTGCATTCTCTGGGCTTCGCAGCTAGCCTAGCTAGTCTCGAATATACGCCACTGATGCTATTTGTATCTGGGTATAACTTTCACCGTGAGCTACTATCAGGGCTATATGCCGTTGGCAGTCCCTGATTTGAGGCGTGGCAAGCGCACCATCCAGGTTTCATGCGGAGCCCAAACCACTAATCAGAAACCTATACACCTCTCACCTCTCCGCCACCGGGACGGTGTAAAAAGAATATAAAGTCCATTGTCTTGACGGCAGTCTTCAAGATTATTTCATAGTTCGGAGAAAAAACTGTAGAGAGAAATTATGTAGCAGTTAAGGCTATGTGATAAGATTGTTATGCGTGCGAAAAATATTTTTACTGAACTACTCTTTCTCTGATTCCTCGACGATAACACAACATATATCTCATTCATTTACCTCAGAATCTTAGGAAAAAGGCGTATTAGTGACACTGAATAAATGTGTTGCAATATTAGTTACATTTATTTAGTGAGACTATATTACTTGGTTACATCTATTCAATGTGACTCAAATAACAATCACAATGAACATCTGAAATCGTTTGAAATGACAGAGCATTACTGCGTATCTTTTGGATTTAACTAACAAGCAACATTTCTTTCCTTTATTAAAATTGCTCAAATTAAGCGATTTAAATAAAAGTAATTACTGTAGTAATAACATTTTAAAAATATATACTGGGGAATAAAAATAGCAAATTAGAACCCACAATGTTTTTAAAAGCTTTGTGAGTCTTCTTTCCAAATCTTTTTTACCCAATCAGTTTACCGCTGAGGCACTTTTTTAATTAGAACTACATCACTGGTTTTATGTTAAAGGTAACAGTAGGAGGCACCAAAAACGTGAAAATCAAGCTGGTACTCATGAGAAACGATAGTGGATTTGGAAGATCCTACCTCAGCTGCCATTTGTCGTGTACCGGTACCGTGATTCGCTGTCACAACTTCGACCAGAGTGTAATTGTTGGTGGTCGTTAGACGTCCCAACGTCTGCTTATCTTCGGGACTAGTGTCTCCAGCATAGAGATGCTGGAACTATTTTCGTGCAGTGCTCCTATTAACTGTTTCCACCCCTACAACTGCACAAATTTCCCTCGCCGCTGCTGCTGTTTCTCCGTTTAGTCCGCCGTACCACAAAAACTTTTCCCTAAGTTATCAACTGTAAAAACTTCTGTAGGCATTTTCTTCGGAATTAAGGCATTCCCAAGGACGAAAATTTGCAAAACAATTTTTTTTTATTGGGGGTTTAACGACCTCCGTGAGCAACTCAATCGGCTATAAGCAGTCACCCGTCCCTAATTTAGGGCTACTGGCTCCAGGAAAGGGAGAGAGAGAGCCAGTTCCGTAAGACAAACACAACATCTATTCCTCACGGGATTCGAACCCGAACCCGTCTCGGACCAAATGGTCAGAAGCCATCGTTTAAACCACTGTGCTACCAGGGCGGCCTTTGCACAACATTAAAAAATTACTCAATATCGCAGCCTGGTATACTTAATATTTCCTAAAACGTAACCACAATTACACAAAAAATCAATAAGTTTCCTTTGGTGGTGTTGAGACCTGCAAATAGATATAGCGTCACATGTACATCTGACTTAGTGAATGCAATCACGTCGCATTTGTTTTCAATTATTTTAGTAATTTTTGAAACGTAATTAACACCTGACCACTTAGGTAATTTAGCCGAAAATGTTAACAGAACTGTAATTACTGCTGATTTCGAATTCCGAAGTAAACCAGGGTGTTCTCTTTGCGTCATTTTCAGCTAAATTGTAAGAAAATTAAATCTAAGTGCCTCAAATCATTCTAAACATTCCAGACTATCGTATGAATGGACTCAAGTGTTGATCCGATTGTGAAATTTAATAAAAATATTGAAAAAAATGCGACATGATTACAATTAGTAAATAATCTGTATAGGTTGCGCCATCTGTTAGCGGATCTCAAACACTAGCCAAGGAAAAAGGATTAATTTTTAACATAATTATTGTTAAGTTTTAGGAAATATTAATTATGTATACTAGGCTATAATATAAAGCTATTTTTATCAATGCCCAAATTTTCATTCTTGGGAATGCATTGATTGCGAAGAAAATGCTTACAGAAGCTTTTACCGTTGGAAAAACATAGGGCAAATTTTTTTAGTGGATCCATTTTAATCCTTTTTTCCAGTAATGGAATAGGAGCACCCGAACAGCACTGCATCTTCTGCTCACCTGAAAATGCACCGTGGCTCCTTGCCAAACGCATGTCAGCAGTTCGTGTGTTCGACGTCATCGCGGTATACAGTCGACGCTGGCGCGCGTTTTACACGGACATTGAAGCTCGACATTGTATGTACGTAGCTCAAAACGGGACGAACTTTTGACTCTTCCTGGCATTATGGCTGAAACAGATGTTGACGTAGGACTACGTCTAACTCCGCGGATAGTACGGGGCTACTTACGGCCGACCGTCTGTGAGAAAAGTAGGTCTCAATTGAAATCATTCTAGCGTTAAAAATACGTGCTGCACACTAATTGTGTTAGTATATTCGTATACAGTATGGCGTCCAATTCGCGTACTGCGCAATACATGGCGCTCGCGACGCTCCCTCGCTTCCTGTGCGCGGGGGAGGTAATGCAATATTTCTGGATGTGCTGCCACGTTTGACTCAGTCTATCTCGCCAACCGTGAGCGCAGCACGAATGTGCGTGGCATCGTTTTAAAGCTCTCGACGAGATCTATTCAAATATACGAATAACATTTCGCAGTGGTTTCAACTGAACATTTAAAAAATTATTTTCTTGTGAACCAGTGAACACTTTTGAAAATATCGAAGTTTATCTTTACAACCGTGAGTGCAAAACGAATGTGCGTGGTATCGTTTTAAAGCTATCGACGAGATCTATTCAAATAAATAAAGAACACGTCGCAGTGTTTTAAACTAAAATTTTAAGAAATTATTTTCGTGTGAACAGGTAAACATTTTCGACAATACCGCGGAATTCGATGAATGAACGCAAGCAAAAGTGGAGAAAATCAGAACGAGAGGCAAGAGCAAGTGATGAGGAATGTAAAAAGCCCAAAGAAGATAGAGAACCACGTTCCGTAATTCGTGTATCGATCTGCTTTGTGTTCACAATATATCCAGCATTAATTGCAACAAGAAAGATGACACCGAATTTTCGGGTGTAATAAGCATGTCTTTTGAATACGTTCTGACGCACATTAAATTTACCAAAGCTATTCAAAGTTAATGGAACCGGTATGGAAAACAGTAGCATCTGACGAAAGAAAACGTTTTTTCAATCGGGTTTTAATCCCTCAGCTTACGCCCTCAGGTTGCAGGCTTGTGCGTTAAGGAAAACATGAATTTATATGAGAAACATTTCGCACCGGAAACACCCTCCAATACAGAATGAATTTTTCAAATCGGACTCTTAGAAACAGAGATATCGACAAAAATAAGATGTGACTTTACGTCCCTTGATGGGAAAACCATGCATTATTTTAGGAAGAAAGTATTCTCAAAAGGTTTATCCATATGAGCGGTATCAGTCCAAGAAAAAAAAATTTAGTCGAGTTTTCAGGAGCTCAGATTCTGCTACAAATACATCAGAAGCAGAAATTAACACTTATGCTCCCTGGTGGCCAAACCATTTTTTACCAAACATTAGAAATTATGTGAAAAATATTTTCCATCAGGTCTTGTATGCTATACAGGAAGAATTTTTCAAATCGGTGTTTTAGAAGCAGAAATAACGTAGAAAACGTAATTTACCATTGTGCTCCCTAGCGGAAAGTCTGTGATTTACTTGAAAATTTTGAATTTACAGGAAAAACATCTCGCATCGGAAACACTATCCAACAAAGAAGGAATTTTTCAAATCGGACTCCTAGAAGAAGAGATATTGACAAAAATAAGATATATATCTACGCCCCCTGGTGTAAAAACCATGCATTATTTTAAGATGAAAATGTTTCTAAAAGGTTTGCCGACATGAGTACGGTCTGCAAACGACGAATTTTTTCAGTCGATAATTTAGAACATGAGTACGGTCTGCAAACGACGAATTTTTTCAGTCGACAATTTAGAAGCTCATATTTTGCTGCAAATACATCAGAAGCGGAAATTAAGATTTACGCTACCTGGTGGCCAAACCATTTTTTCACAAAAATTAGAAATTATGTGCAAACAATTTCTCATCAGGTGCTGTATCCGGTGCAGAAAGAATTTTTCAAATCTGAAATTTAGAAGCATAGATATAGGGGATAAAGCAATTTACCTCTACGCCCCCTAGCGGAAAGTCTATGATTTACTTGAAAATTTTGAATTGTTAGGAAAAACATTTCGCATCGGAAACACTATCCAACGAAGAAGGAATTTTTCAAATCGTACTCTTAGAAGTAGAGATATTGACAAAAATAAAATATACATCTACCCTCCTGGCGTAGAAACCATGCATTTTTTCAAGAAGAAAATTTTCCTAAAAGGTTTGTCGACATGAGTAGTATCGGTCAACAAACGACGTTTTTTTCAATCGAGAATTTAGCTCTTATTTTGCTGCAAATACAACAGAAGCGGGAATTAAGATTTTCGCCCCCTGCTGGCCAAACTATTTTTTACAAAAATTAGAAATTATGTACAAACGATTTCCCGTGAGGAGCTGTATCCGGTGCAGAAAGAATTTTTCAAATCGGAGATTTAGAAGCAGAGATATAGGGGAGAAAGCAATTTACCTTTACGCCCTCTTGCAGAAAGTCTATGAATTACTTAAAAATTTTCAAATAATATGAAAAACATGTCACATTAGAAACACTATCCAACAAAGAAGGAATTTTTCAAATCGGACTCTTAGAAGTAGAGATATTGGCAAAAATAAGATATACATCTACGCCACCTGGCGTTGAAACCACGCCTTATTTTAAAAAGAAAATGTTTTCAAACGGTTTGTTGACATGAGTACTATTGGTCTACAAACAACGTTTTTTTCAATCGAGAATTTAGGAGCTCATATTTTGTTGCAAATACATCAGAAGCGGAAATTAAGATCAACGCCACCTGGTGCGCAAACCATTTTTTCACAAAAATTAGAAATTATGTGCAAACGATTTGCCATCAGGAGCTGTATCCGGTGCAGAAATAATTTTTCAAATCGGAGATTTAGAAGCAGAGATGTAGGGGGAAACACAATTTACTTCTACACCCCCTAGCGGAAAAACTATGAATTACTTGAAAATTTTGAAATTATATGAACAACATGTCACACTGAAAATACTATCCAACAAAGAAGAATTTTTTTTAATCGGACTTCTAGAAGTAGAGATATTGACGAAAGTAAGATATACGTCTACACCCCCTGGCGGAGAAACTGTAGATTATTTTAGAAGAAAATATTCCGAAAAGGTTTATGGATGTGAGTGGCATCAGTCCACGAAAGAATTATTTCCATCGATATTTTAGAAGCTCAAATTTTATGGTAAATATCAGAAGCAAAAATTAACACTTACGCCCCCTGGTGGACAAAGTTTTTATTAACCAAAAATTTGTAACTATATGTAAAATATTTTCCTTCAGAAGGTGTATCCGCTGAAGAAATATTTTTTCGAATCGGAGTTTTAGAAGAAGAGTTATCGGAAAAAATGTAATTTACTTTTACTCCCCCTAGCGGAAAATCTATGCGTAATTTGAAAAAGTAACTATATCTAAAATACTCTTCGACATAAATGGGATCGAAATATAAAATATTTTTTTCAATCGGATATTTCGAAGCAAATATGTGGATTAAAACGTATTTTTGAATTCGACATCATCTGCATTCACGCCCTCTAGCGGCGAAATTGTACATCGTCAAAAAAAAAAAAAAAACGAAATTGAGGATCATCATTCGCATATTTCAAGTTTCCCAATGCAAAAAGATTTTCTTTAATCGGACTAATAGTTGCAGAGATATCGTGGGTATAGACGGACGGACGGACAAACCGATAACATAAGCACGATCTATTTTTACAAAAGACTTGCTAAAGGCTATGTAAGCTACTTTTCATATCATAGATCTGTGTTGGCTGTAACAAATTAAATAAACGCTTTGAAACCATACTGGACTAGCTCATTTCAACTCTCCGATCTGCTAGTGGTAGTCCTACGTTCCAAACTGACGGCTCAATCAGAACGGAGCCTACCTGTTTTTTAGCACATCTTTTGTAAAACAAGTTAGTAAAATCATGCAATGCATTGATTATGACACGCTTTCCAATATACTAGAAATAATTTACTCAAGCTATTACTCAAGTTATGAGGAAAATGGCTGTGGAATAAATCTCACCCCTGTGCCCTGACCTTTGATCCATTTGGATGATATTCAACAGAACTGGTTCAGTATATCTCCGAAATAACATGATAAAGTTTTGTCGCAATCGAAGCAATTTTACGGAAGTTATTATGCATAAGCGCTATGGAATAGATCCCGCTCCTGTGTCCTAACCTTTACCCCATTTCGCCCATTTTCAATAGGATTCGTCCCCAGACAGGTCCCTACAACATACCAACATTTCATCCAAATCGAAATATTTTTACGTAAGTTATGACTCTTAATGGCGATGGAAGTGATTCCGTTCCTATGTCCTGACCTTTGACCCTCATTTCGCCAATTTTCAATAGGGTTTGTCCCCAGGTGGTCTCCTACCACATACTAAAATTTAATCGAAATCGAACCTGTTTTACGTAAGTTATGATGCATAACAGCAGTGGAATAGATCCCGCTCTTATGTCCTGACCTTTGACCCCATTTCGTTCACTTTCAATAGGGTTCTTTCCCAGGTGTTCCCCTACCACATACTAAAATTGCATCGAAATCGAACGATTTTTACGCAAGTTATAGTGAGGACGAACATTCGCACACAACGCGTGACGTAATGAGGCAGATGGGAATCGCGACCATCTGCTAGCAAGGTGTGACGTCATAAAACTTTAATAGGATCAACAAACAACGCGTGACGTAATGAGATAGATGGCATGACCGCGCGCCAACATCTAATGGGGCGACGTCTTGACACCACACTACAAACTTAGTAATTCGGGGTGGTTATTTAACCCACTAAACAAATTTTCTTAAAGTCGAGATCAAGCTAAATCGATTTCTAGTACCAGAAAACGGTAGGTTAACGACTTTCATCAAAATCCTTAGAGCCGTTTTCAAAATAAAATTTACATACATGCAAGAATTGCTCCTTTGAGGTGAACGTCAAGTAATTTTGCTTCCTGTACTTCTTTTTTTTTTTTTTTTTTTTGATTGGAGGTTTAACGACCACCGTGAGCAACTCAATGGGCTATAAGCAGTCGCCCGTCCCTAATTTAGGGTCACTGGTTCCAGGGAAGGGAGACAGCCAGTGCCGTAAGACAAACACAACATCCATGCCTCACCGGGATTCGAACCCGGACCCCTTACGGACGAATGATCAGAGGCCAGCGCCTTAGACCACTGCGCCACCGGGGCGGCTTCCTGTACTTCGAATGGAAAAATTCTGTACACATTTTCTTCCCAATTAATGCGTTCCCAAGGATGAAAATTTGAACATCGATTAAAATAGCTTCATTTTATAACTTGGAATACTTAATACGTTCTAAAATATTACCATAATTATGCAATCCAACATTTTTTTGTCTGCTGACGTCATGAAAATACAGGAGGCGCCATCTTTTTTCTGGACAATTAATGCGTTCACAAGGACAAAAATTTGAACATCGATTAAAATAGCTTCATTTTATAACTTGGAATACTTAATATTTTCAAAAACATAACCGTAATTATGCAATCCAACATTTGTTTGTCTACTGACGTCATCAAAGTACATGTCGCGCCATCCCTTTTCTGGTTTCAACACCACCAAAGGAAAAGTTATTGATTTTAAATATAATTATGGTTATGTTTTAGAACATATTAAGTTTTCCAAGTTATAATAAAGTTATTTTAATCGATGTTCAAATTTTCATCCTTGGGAACACATTAATTGTGAAGGAAATGTGTACAAAACTTTTTCCATTGGAAGTATAGGAAGCAAAATTACATGACGTCCACCTTAATAATATGGGATAAGAGCGATGGAATGGATCGCAATCCTATGTCCTGACCTTTGACCCCATTTCGTCCACATTCAACAGGGTTCGTCCCCAGGTGGTCCCCTACCACATACTGAAATTTCATCGAAATCGAACCATTTTTACGCACGTTATGACGCATAAGGGCAATGGAATGCATCCCGCTCTTATGTCCTGACCTTTGACCCCACTTCACCCATTTTGAATAAGATTTGTCCCCAGGTGGTACCCTACCACACAGTAAAATTTCATTGAAATCGAACCATATTTACGCAAGTTATGACGCACAAGGGCAATGGAAGGATCCCGCTTCTACGTCGTGACCTTTGACCCCATTTGTCCCATTTTCAATAGGTTTCGTCCCCAGGTGGTCCCCTAGCACATGGTAAACTTTCATTGAAATCAAACCGTATTTACGCAAGTTATGACGCATAAGGGCAATGGAAGGATCCCGCTCCTACGTCGTGATCTTTGACCCCATTTGTCCCATTTTTAATAGGGTTCGTCCCCAGGTGGTCCCCTACTATATACTACATTTTCATCGAAATCGAACCATTTTTACGCCAGTTATCGTGCGGACGGACGGACGGACGGACAAAGCTTTTTTTTTTTTTTTTTTTTTTTGATTGGAGGTTTAACGACCACCGTGAGCAACTCAATGGGCTATAAGCAGTCGCCCGTCCCTAATTTAGGGTCACTGGGTCCAGGGAAGGGAGAGAGCCAGTGCCGTAAGACAAACACAACATCCATGCCTCACCGGGATTCGAACCCGGACCCCTTCGGACGAATGATCAGAGGCCAACGCCTTAGACCACTGCGCCACCGGGGCGGCCAAAGCTTTTTGCATTGGGAAGCTTGAAATATGCGAATGATGATCCTTCATTTCCTTTTTTTTTTTTTTTTTACGATGTACAATTTCGCCGCTAGAAGGCGTAAATGCAAATGATTTCGAATTAAAAAATACGTTTTATTCCACATATTTGCTTCTAAACATCCGATTGAAAAAATGCTTTTATTTTTCGATTCCATTTGTGTCGAAGAGTATTTTAGATATAGTTACTTTTTCAAATTACGCAAACATTTTCCGCTAGGGGGAGTAAAAGTAAATTACATTTTCCCCGATAACTGTTCTTCTAAAACTCCGATTTGAATTTTTTCTTCTTCAGCGGATACATCTCCTGATGAAAAATCTTTTGCATATAATTTTAAATTTTTGGTAAATACTTTGGCTACCAGGGGGCGGAAGCGATCATTTTTGCTTTGGATGTATTTGCCATAAAATCTGAGCTTCTAAAATATGATTAAAAAAATTCTTCAATGGACTGATGCCACTCACATCGATAAACCTTTTTGGAATATTTTTTCCCTAAAATATTCCAGTTTCTCCGCCAGGGGCATAGACGTACATCTTATTTTTGTCAATATCTCTACTTCTAGGAGTCCGATTTGAAAAATTCCTTCTTTGTTGGATAGTGTTTCTAGTGTGACATGTGGTTCATATAATTTCAAAATTTTCAAGTAATTTATAGACTTTCCGCTAGGGGGCGTAAAAGTAAATTGCGTTTCCCCCTATATCTCTGCTTCTAAATCTCCAATTTGAAAAATTCTTTCTGCACCGGATACAGCTCCTGGTGGGAAATCGTTTGCACATAATTTCTGTTTTTTGTAAAAGAAATGGTTTGGCCACCAGGGGGCGTAAATCTTAATTTCCGATTCTGATGTATTTCCAGCAAAATATCAGCTTCTAAATTACTCGATTGAAAAAAGTCGTTTGTTGACCGATACTACTCATGTCGACAAACCTTTTAGGAAAATTTTCTTCGTGAAATAATGCATGGTTTCTACGCCAGGGGGCGAAGATGTATATCTTATTTTTGTCAATATCTCTACTTCTAAGAGCCCGAATTAAAAAATTCCTTCTTTGTTGGATAGTGTTTCCGATCCCAAATCCTTTCCCTATAAATTCGAAATTTACAATAAATCATAGACTTTCCGCTAGGGGACACAAATGTAAATTGCGTTTTCTGCGTTATTTCTGCTCCTAAAGCTGCGATTTGAAAAATTATTCCTGTATCGCATACAAGACCTGATGGAAAATATTTTTCACATATATTCTAATATTTGGTAAAGAATGGTTTGGCCACCATGGAGCATAAGTGTTAATTTCTGCTTCTGATGTATTTGTAGCAAAATCTGGGCTCCTGAAAACTCGACTAACTTTTTTTTCTTGGACCGATACGCTTATATGATAAACCTTTCGAGAATACCTTCTTCCTAAAATAATGCATGGTTTTCCCACCAGGGGACGTAAAGTCACATCTTATTTTTTTCGATATCTCTGTTTCTAAGAGTTCGTAGGCTCACGATTTCGTTTACAGCAATATCTGAGTAATTAAAAACCTTTCTTTCGTCAGATCTATTGTTTTCCATACCGGTTCCATTGACTTTGAATAGCTTTGATAAATTTAATTTGCGTCAGAACGGATTCAAAAGACGTGCTTATTACACCCGAAAATTCGGTGTGATCTTTCTTGTTTTTTGTTGTTTTACTTTTTTACAAGAACATTGGAAGATAATTTTTGGAGTATCTTCCCATTTCTGTTTTCAATCCTTCGCTTCAGAAAAGTTAATCTTAATGGTATTTCTAAATACGGGAATCGTTATCTGGAAACGTTTTTCTTCTACATTATTATATTTCGCTAAAAATATGTTTGAGGCAGTTGAGCAAATTAAAACATAGTCGTTACGTTAATTGCTTCAAAGAGATAATGAATGCGATTCTGTCTTCTTGGCCGTTCCGCCCTATATTTTGCGTAATAAAATAAATGGTAATCAGAGAACTCTGAGAAGAAGAAAGCTCCCTTCCCGCTCCACTTTTTTATCTAAAAAATTTAGATGTGAATTTCTTGGATCATTTGGCATTAGTACCTAATATCCGGTTGGGCTGAATACACATGTCACAGTTGCCTTACTGACGTCATAATGAAGAAAGAAAGTAGAAAAAAGAAAGGGAAAAAAAAACAAGATGTCGATGACTGCAAAGGCGTTAATGAAGTCGGTCCGGAAATGGAGCTGTATCTTAGAAAAAAAAAAAATGCTGCGCACCAGATATTACACGTCAACATAGAAGCATTTAAAAATCAGTGAATTTTAATCAAAGAGAATTTGCTAAATCATTCGCAGCACCTATTAATTAGCCGTTGTCAACGCAGAAAGCAGTAAATAAAAATGAGTGTCAGTTATAAAATACTTATGCAGACTGAACACTAAAGCATAAATAAAATCTGTCGGAGACTATAAATGAAATGAAAGCAACAACAACAACAACAACAAAAAAAAAAAAAAAACAGGTAGGCTCAGTTCTGATTGAGCCGTCAGTTTGGAGCGCAGGACTACGACTTGCAGATCGGAGAGTTGAAATGAGCTAGTCGAGTATGGTTTCAATCGGTTGCTCTTACTTTGAAGTCGTTTCTGTCGATTTATGCTTCTTTGCGCGAGTTCGAGTTGGGCCGAGTACGGGTCCGACTGGTGTTTTGGATGTTTGTTCGGTGACAGCTGTTTTCCGGCGTTCTCGAAACTTTCTAGTTCGTTAGGCTGCAGTCTTCTTGGACTTCTTACATTCCTCATCACTTGTTCTTGCCTCTTGTTTTGATTTTCTCCACTTTTGACTGAATTCATTCTGCGAATTCCGCGGCACTGTCGAAAATGTTAACCCGTTCACACGAAAACAGTTTTTATTTTATTTTAGTTTAAACCACTGCGATATGTTCTTTATATCTTTGAATAAATCCCGTCGAGAGCTTTAAAACGATACCACGCACAGTCGTTTTGCACTCACGGCTGTCCAGATAAACCGCGATATTGTCAAAAGTGTACATCGGTTGAGAAGAAAACAATTTTAAAATGCTCAATTCAAACCACTGCAAAATGTTCTTCATATATTTGAATAGATCTCGTCGAAAGCTTTAAAACTATACCACGCACACTCGTGCTGCGCTCATGCTTGCCAAGATAGACTGAGTCAAACGCTATGGCACACCCACAAATATTGCATCGCTCCCGCGCACAGGGAGAGAGGGGAGCGTCGCGCACGATATATTGCGCAGTACGCGAAATGGACTCCATGCTGTTTACGAATATGCTAACACGATTAGTGTACGACACGTATATTTAACGCTATAATGATTGGGACCTATTTTTGTCATAGGCGGTCGGCCGTAAGTCGCCCCATACTCCGCGGAGTTAGACGTAGTTCTACGTCAAAAAGAAAAAAAAAATGAAACATCGAAACAATGTGCACTATCTGATCAAAAGTATCCGGATAATTTCCTATTCGTAAAATCCATGTAATAGCAAAGGAATTAGTATCGAGTTGGTCACCCTTTGGTGCTGTCATATTTTCCACTCTGTTGCGAAGGCTTTCCACTAAATTTTGGTACATTGCTGCGCCGACTGCCTTCCATTCTGCAACAAGAGCATTATTCAGGTCGGTCACCGGTGTAAAGTGGTTCGGCCTGGCGCGCAGTCGGCGCTTCAATTCATCCCAAAGGTGTCCTATAGGGTTGAAGTCGGGGCGCTGTGCAGGCAAGCTAAGTCTGATTAACGAAATTTTGTCTCCATTTATTTGTCTCCATTTGTCTTCATTGTCTCCAAGTGTCTCCAATTTGCCTCCATTGTCACCAGTTTGTCTTCATTCGTTTCTAATTTGTCTTCATTCGTTTCTAATTTGTCTTCATTCGTTTCCAATTTGTCTTCATTAGTTTCTAATTTGTCTTCATTCGTTTCTAATTTGTCTTCATTCGTTTCTAATTTGTCTGCATTGTCTCCATTTGTCTCCAATTGTCTCAAATTTGCCTCCATTGTTACCGGTTTGTCTCCAATTGTCTCAATTATCTTCATTTGTCTTCATTGTCACCATTTGTCTCCAATTTGTCTCCATTTGTCTCCAATTGTCTCCAATTTGTCTCCATTTGTCTCCAATTGTCTCCAATTTGCCAACATTGTCACCAGTTTGTCTCCAGTCGTCTTGAATTTGGCTTCATTGTCTCCAATTTGCCTACATTGTCACCAGTTTGTCTCCAGTCGTCTCGAATTTGGTTTCATTGTCTCCAATTTGCCTACATTGTCACCAGTTTGTCTCCAGTCGTCTCGAATTTGGCTTCATTGTCTCAATTAGTCTTCACTGTCTCCAATTGTCTCTTTTATCTTCATTTTTTTTATTTCACATTTGTCTTCATTTGTTTTCATTGTCTACACTTGCCTCCATTGTCTCCAGTTAGTCTCCATTCGTCTCTAATTTGTCTTCATTGTCTCCAATTGCCTGAATTTGTCTTCATTGTCTCCAATTTGTCTCCACTTGTCATCAATTTGTCTCCATTGTCTCCAATTGTCTTCTATTTGCCTCCATTGTCTCCAGCGTGTCTCCATTCGTCTCTAATTTGTCTTCATTGTCTCCAATTGTCTTCATTTGTCTTCATTTGTCTCCAATTTGTCTCCAATTGTCTCTATTATCTTCATTTGTCTTCATTGTCTCCAATTGTCTTCATTTGTCTTCATTTGTCTCCAATTTGTCTCCAATTGTCTCTATTATCTTCATTTGTCTTCATTGTCTCCAATTTGTCTCCATTTGTCTTCATGGTCTCCATTTGTCTCCATTTGCCTCCATTGTCTCCAGTTTGTCTCCATTTGTCTCAGTTTGTCTCCAATTGTCGGAGCGCTGTGCAGGCAAACTGAGTCTCTTCAACGAAATTTTGTTCCCAACTCTTTGTCACCAGTTATTTCTCTCCATTTGTCTCCAATTGTCTCTAATTTACCTCTATTGTCTTCAGTTTGTCTCCATTCGTCTCTAATTTATCTTCATTATCTCCTATTGTTTCCATTTGTCTTCATTGTATCCATTTGTCTACCAATTTGTCCCCAATTGTCTCCATTATCTTTATTTGTCTTCATTGTCTCCAATTTGTGTCCAATTGTCTCCATTTCTCTCCAATTGTCTCCAACTGTCTCCATTTTGTTCCCAAATCAACGAAATTTGTCTCCAACTGTGTCTCCAAATTTTGCCAGCCAAGTCTCATCTCCCACATCCGTCTCATCAAACCATCCATGCACAGACCTTTCTTTGTGGCCCGGGTCGTTGTATTGTTGGTAAAAGAAACGACCTTCACCGAATTGTCGCCATAACGTTGGAAGTACAGAATTGTGGAAGATATCACTATAGGACGCAGAGTTAAAATTCTCGGGAATTGGACTTAGAAGCACTCCGCCCAAACCATGCACAGTAAACCCAGAGCATTAAGCCTCCTCTACCAAACTTCACAACTGGCGCATCACAGTCGGACAGATTGCCTTTTCTTAGCATACTCCACAACCAGATTCGTCCGTCGGACTTCCAGATGAAAAAGCGCGACAATTCACTCCAGAGGACGTGCTTGCACAGCTTCAGAGTCCACTGCGCCGAGCTTTACACCAGTCCAACCGACGCGACGCTTGGCTTTGATCTTGCTGATGGCTTGTATGCACCCTTTAGACCGTGGAAAACCATTCACTTCAGCTCTCGACAAGCCGTTATGGTACTGGCGCTGTTTTCAGAGGCATTTTGGAACCCTGTAGTGAGTGTAGGAACTGGTTGATTGATTGATTGTAGGTTTAACGACCACCGTGAGCAACTCAATGGACTATAAGCAGTCGCCCGTCCCTAATTTAGGGCCACCGGTTCCAGGGAAAGGAAAGAGCCAGTGCCGTAAGACAAACACAACATCCATGCCTCACCGGGATTCGAACCCAGACCCCTTTCGGACGAATGATCAGAGGCCATCGCTTAGACCACTGTGCAACAGGGGCGACAGGTAGAAACTGAGGACAGGCGATTTATTCGAACCACCAGCATTCAACAGCCCCTGTTTCTCATTTTGCGGGCCTACCAGGTCGCGATTGCGCTGTTGCTACTCCTATGTGTTTCCACTGCGCAACAGTATCACCTGCATTTGGTCGCGGCAGGTGCAGTAGGGGAGAAATTTTCCGAGCTGACTCGTTAAAAATGACATCTTATCCTATGACCGTGCCACGTTGAAATTCACTGAGCTCTGCCACCATGGCTAATCTATGCTAGAGATGAACGAAGTCTATCCGTTATGGTACGAGCCAAGAGAAGCGATACTGTAGCGCATCTCACAGGTAACTTGAATGCTGGTAACGGGAGTAATATGTCACAACACACAATACATCGAACCCTGGTGAAAATGGGGTTGCCGCCCCGGTGGCGCAGTGGTCTAAGCGATGGCCTCTGATCATTCGTCCGAACGGGGTCCGGGTTCGAATCCCGGTGAGGCATGGATGTTGTGTTTGTCTTACGGCACTGGCTCTCTCCCTTCCCTGGAACCAGTGACCCTAAATTAGGGACGGGCGACTGCTTATAGCCCATTGAGTTGCTCACGGTGGTCGTTAAACCTCGAATCCAAAAAAAAAAAAAAAAAAAAAAATGGGGTTGCGTAGCCTTAGGTCGCTCCGTGTGCCCATACTAACCTATGTTCACTGTCGAAAGCTCCTACAAAACTGGACCTTGAAGAATCGGGAGAAGGTCTATTGGTCCGATGAATTCTATTTTCTTTTGCCCCATGTTAACAGCCGGGTACGTGTGCGTTGCTTAAATGGGTGATGCATAGTGGGACGAAAGCAAGTCAGTGGAGGAAATGTAATGCTTTGGGGAATGTTCTGCTGGAAAATCCTGGGTCCAGTCATTCATGTGCAGGAAACTATGACGTTTACCACTTACCTAAACATCACTGAAGACCAAGGGCATCCTTTCATGGAAACGGTATTCCCGGGTTTTTTCACAATCAAAATGCGCCATGTCACACTGTCTAGTAAATAGACAAAGTCATTTATCTTTACACGTTTCCTTTAATTAACACACAACAACCGAAAAATTGTATTTCGACACCGTTGGGATCGAACCCCAGATCCTTCGATAACTACCCGAGTGCGTTCGCTTTACGCTACGATGCCAACAATCCACGGCGCTATGTGTGTTTATCAGTCAGCATCTGACTCCACAAATCCGTAGGGATGAGCTCAGCAACTGAGACTCCATCTGGTTGGGCTTAACGGCACAAGCTATTTAACTATAGCTAATAAATCCAAAGGGCGAGAGAAATGGTGAAAAACTTCCAAATATGTAGAGACAATGTAAATAGGCAAAGGCATCGCTCTTTCCACGTTTGTGAAGTCAGATACTAACAGATAAACAACATAGCGCCGTGGATTCTTGGCACCGTAGCGTAAAGCGAACGCACTGGGCCAGTTATCGAGAGATTTGGGGTTCGATCCTAGAGGTGTTGAAATACAAATTTTCTGTTGCTGTGTGTTAATTAAAGGAAACGTGGAAAGAGCGATGACTTTGTCTATTTACATTGTCTTCACGTATTTGGAAGTTTTTCACCACACTGTCTAGATTGTTCGAGACTGGTTCGCGGAACACCAGGAAAGACTTCCAGATATTGCCCTGCCCTCCGAATTCCCCAGACATCAATCCAATCGAGCATCTGAGGTTTACGTTGGAACAGCAAATCCGATCTGCCTAACGTATGTATATGGGCATTCGAGGTGCAATGATTTTTAATTGTTCTCTTTCTGTTTAGGAGTTTAGCGACGCTGGAAATATCTAAGACTGTAAAGAGTCAGCCGCGCATCCCTAATTTAGGGTTTACACATAGGAAAAAAACATCACTTATGACATTTCGGGAACTCGAGCTCTTTGCCAAAACAGGCGATCCAGTTTCTCGATCCATTCGACTACTAGGCCGACAGTCTTCGATTTTGGAAGAAATCGGTTCAACGATATTGACAAAAGTCACCGGATACCCCTTCAAAAGCAAATAAACGGTTCCGCTGCGTTGTTAAGATGTGCGGTATAGCTGCAAATGGTATAAAAGCAAGCCTGCAGCTGACAGCAATCATATCGCACTGTGAGGTTGAGTGAAAATGTAGCAGCTGGAGAGAACTGACTTTGAGAAAGGAAAGATTGTTGGGTGTTATATTAGTGGGTTGTCCATAAGAGAAACCGAGAGGTGTTTAAACATACCCAAGTCAACTGTTTTGGATGTACTGAATAAGTGGAAGACACATGGCGTGCCCGAAGCAGCGAAACGTACCTGCAGACCAAAGAAAATCAATGATAGAGGACCTCGAAGCCTCAGGAGAGTCGTTACAGCTAATCGACGGAGTACTGCATAAGACCTCAGTGTACAGGTGAGTAAAAATGCTGGAACTTCGGTATGTACACGTACCATTCGCAGAGATCTTCATTCCATGGGTTACCGTGGTGGTGCGGCTGTTCATAAGCCTTTCATCTCCACTCGGAATGCTACTCGTCGTTTAGCATGGTGTAAATAACATTTATCGTGGACCGTAGATCAATGGAAACGGGTCCTATGGACTGATGAATCCAGATACACGATCCATCAGTCTGATGGCCATGTGTGGGTATGGCGGCAGCCTGGGGGACGCTATTTACAATAGTGCTCCAAACATGACCGTATCAAGTTCAAGTTTGGAGCTGGCAGTGTACCTACGGTCAAGTTCGGAGCTCGCAGTGTACTCGTGTGGGGGTGTTTTTCGTGGAATGGTCCTGGCCTATTGGTTATCGTGGACAAACCTGTTAACCAGCATGTCTACCTCGATATTCTGGACAATTATGCGCTACCAACTCTGTGGCAATACTATGGAACCGAGCTTTGTTGGTACCAGCAGGATAATGCACCGAGCCATAAAGCAAGGTTTCAAAATCGCTTTATTATTATTCATCAAAAGAAAGCATAAGAGGGAGACGTACAGCGTTGGGCGTCTCACTGGGAAATAATACAAACTGTTAAAACATGATGGTATATACACTGCAATGACAATGGGAATGAATAACAAATGCTGCAAGCAAAGCTTATTGCGTAAAAATTGCAGAAGTGACAGAGAGAAACACATCGTGTCACATGACATTGGCTGGGCATGATGTACAGGATAACACAGGCGAAACAATAGTACACAATTAGAAAAAGAACAGCACAAACACCGCCGTGAAAGTAAAGCATTACATACATGAGATAAAAACACAGCGTGCACAATTGTGCAAGTTATTTAACGAGGGCACCAAAGCAACATAATACAGGCGGGGTGAAGGTAATTAATGTACACGAGTAAGCATGAAAATATGCTGAGATGACATTAGCATTCACAATTCAACGGTAGCGTGGATTGCACGAAAAAAAATGCAGAAGGAACAGTAAGATCACAGAGCAAAACTAGGAATGCACACTGGGATGACAAGAGGAATTAACGCAAAATGAAAGCACTGTACGACGCAATAGATGTAACTGGTACATTAACAAGACATGATGAACCATATTATACACAGGGATGACCAAATAAAGTACACAATGTGAAGACACGATACAGTGCAAGAAATGTTACAAGTACAGTAAAAAGCACACGATAAACCATGAGTGCACTCAGGAATGTTATGAGTATATGCATAAAGTGAAAGCACAGGACAAGCCATGGGTTCTGACAGATGACAGAATTTATCATAAATTTGTACGTGCACGATCAAAGCATTAACACAATGTAAAAGCACGAAAATAGTATGTACACAATGTGGAAGTATAGGACTGTACAAAAATCAAACAGGTGCAAGGAAATGGCCAAACACTAAGAAGGTGTGTGAGTGCGGCAAATATAACAAATGAGAGACAGAGACGTACACCACATGACATCTCAAAGTAAAACACACTACAGGAGCACGGTGTAATACACTAGGTGCATAGACAGAAAGCACTTAAGGTGACCAGGGTACAGTCCCAAGTACAAAAAAAGTGACGGGAGGTCACGGAATCAGAGGGCACACTGATAACAATGTAAATATGGTAAAGCATAGTATGACACGAAAAACAACAATTCAAATGACAAGATCACAATGATATGCACACTGAAAACAAAAAAACAAAAACTTGGGTATTACAGCACAGGCTGTAGCTCGATCACATGATAAACATGGAGACGAGTCGTAGAGTGGAGGAGGGGCACCAGTGTGCCACGGAACTCAGCAAAGGAGGTGCAGAATGTCCTAGGGTACTGATAGGTGTAGTAGTCCAGAATCAACCGCAAACCATGGAGCGACCGGCGCCCAGGTAGCATAGAAGGTGGCTTCTCGACGACTGGAAGAAGCCCACTGGTACTCCAGGCGGAGTCGAGAAAGCAATCGATCTTGAAAATGGCACAAAAGTGCTGCGCTGGCCTGGTGTAAAGAGACCGGCGAGGAAACGCTGCGGAGTTGTTGAAGGTATACGTAAATAACGTGTTTAACCAGCACAAAGAGATAGGCACATACTGACGGAAGAGGCGTAGGTGGATGAGCCCGCAGAAGAAGATGTCTGTAGGCAGTGAACGGAAGATCTTGAGAACAAGAGCGACTGGCAATCCGGAAAGCCTGGTGGAGGAGAGGCATCAGGGTGGGACAGTAAAGGTAGACGTGAGAAACTTCTGCCTCATGTGCGCAGAAGGAGCAGAGAGGGGAGGAGAGAAGGGACATTCGAAAGAGAAAATACGGAACAGGAAGGCGATTATGCAAAAAGAGCCAGTGGGTATTAATTTCAAGAGGGGCGGATAAGGGTGAGCTGGCAGCGGCCCAGACAAGAGGAGGAGAAGCACGGGGAACCTCGAGAATAGAAAGCGGTGAAGGGGTGGCAATGTGCACTAGGAAACGATAAAGAGATTTAGAGGAGAGAGAGGAGAGAGGAAGAACCGAGTCTGAGATTCGGAGGAAAAACGGCAGCGGAAGAGGGGCAGAAAAGACAGAGACGAGACCGGTGGGGGAGACAAGATCAGGGAAAAGCGAAAGAAGTGCAGTTAGCAGAGAGTCATAGACCAAATGGGCGGATGGGGACGAGAGAATAGCAGGGGGAGGCCAGAGAAAGAGCGCCAGGACAGATCCGAGTAAGTGAGGTCTTGTACGGTTACTACACCTGCTCGGAGCCAAGAGGGGAATGAAAAGCAGGGGAGATGGGGGGATGAACAAAGGAGTTGAAGAAGATGGGTTCAGAAAGAAGCTCTAGAGTTGAAGAGGGAGGGAGAGAATGAGGGGAAGAGAGCGTAGGTGAGTGAGGGCTTCAGAATATACAGGTGGGAGTTTGGAGGGCGGGAAAGGACAGCAATCCATGAGAACTAAAGAAAGAAAGGAAAAATGTGGGTTACGCAAGGAGGCAAGAACGTCACGTACCTGAACTGCGGAAGCCACTGGAGCCGTGAAAAGGTGAATGAAGTTGATCCCTCGGCTTGCTTTGTAGCACAGCGGGACATCAGGTAGGCCAGCACCACATTAGGAGGGAGTAGCACAGAGCTTTTGGACGTTAATCCAGTGATGACCCGTCCACATTACTCGAGTAAGGCAGCGTGTAACCTCCTGGAGACAGAAAAGCGGGGTCGTAGATGCAATCCAAGAATGCTTGCAGATGGACAGAAGGTATGTCCTGGTAATATTTGCACGCTAGTAGTAGGACGTACAGAACTGAGCACGACACCAGAACGCAGCTGTGCGGAGGAGGCGAGGATGGAGTTCCGTGCGAGTTGCACTGGATGTAGCTTGTGGTGCGCCTAAGTGCACACCCAGGAAGCGTTGGGTAGTGGATGACCATGTGGCCCCCATGGAGTATCCATGTGATTGGACCACTACCCGCACCACAATCCAGTGCTCTTAGACGTATTCAGTTCAGCTGCAGAACATGAAGCATATGCGGAGAACAAACGACAAAGTAGTTGGAACTGTGAGTCGCTACGAATGCAGACGGTAATGTCATCTGCATAGGCAGAGTAAATGACTGAGTGATGCCGTGAGCTGGCAACTGGTGGTGGAAGTTGTGATAGGAAAGATGTTTGCAGAGAGCGTAGAAAGGGCTCGACGGCAATCGCAAACAGTTGACCAGAAAGCGGGCAGCCCTGACGAACTCCCCGCTTGAAGGGAACATGTGCTGTGAGAAAAGATGCCGTCTTGACATGGAAAACGGCGTTCCGGTAGAGGGAGAGAAGAACAGAGACAAATTGTGGAGGAAAGCCAAAGTGTAGCAGGGTTTGTGTTAAATAGGCGTGTGAGATATTATCGAAAGCGGAACGGAGGTCTAAGGAAAGGAGAGCAAGAGGTTCTGAATGAGTCTTGGCAAGATGAATGAGATCGCGAAGAAGTTGAACATTGGAGGAAAGAGAACGGCCAGGAACAGTATAGGTTTGAGAGTCAGCAAGGATGTGAGGAAGGACAGAGTTTAGTCGACGGGAAAGAAGCTTAGTATAGAGTTTATAATCTTGATTGAGAAGAGAAATGGGGCGCCAATTTCCCAAGTCGAGAGGGTCACCCTTCTTGGGAAATAGGACCACATGTGCGTCCGTGAAACTCCTCGGGAGGGAGGAGCAGTTAAATGCAGCAGAAAAAGAGGAGAGGAGAAAAGGCAACAGAAGAGGCAAGAACGCACGATAAAAAGGAAAGAGAGGCCGTCCGGACCCGGAGCGGCATGGGCGTTAAGGTAAGAGAAGGTGTCGGACACCTCCGTGGATGTGGGTGAGAGAGACAGGGTGTGAGCAAGATGAGACGGAACTTGAGGCAGGTTATTGAGAAGATGGGGGAGAGTAGAGGGAGAAAGGGGAGGAGTTTCACTGAACTTGGTGGTATAGAACTGACGAACGTGAGAGCAAATCGCTGCCGAATCGGATGTGATTTCGCCAGAGGGGAGGCGAAGATGACGAAGCGAGGTAGAAGACTTACGTGCAGATTCCATTGATGTTAGAAAATCATAGGTGCATTCCTCCGGATTGAGATGTTTAATACGCAGACGTAAAAGTGCTTGCTGCGCAAGAGGTTTCAGCAAAGCCTGGAGCTCCGCCTGATATGCTGGAAATAGCGGATCTGACAACCCAATCAGTGCGAGCATCTGCCTGGCGTGATCGAGGCGCATCTGACTAGAAGTCGTCATGGTGAAGGAAAGTTGCTTGATATGTAAGAGGAGCTGATGCTTGACATGAAGCCAATACGTCAAGGTACAGGGCGCGGAATGCAACCCTGCGCGACGAGCAGCAACGAAAGAACGGACAGAGGCACAAAAGTCAGGATCAGTGAGGAGATTGGAGTCAAACGTCCACGGACGTACAGTCCGAGGGAGTGACGCCGCAACAAACACTGTGAGGGTGACTGTGCAGTGGTCTGAGGAAGCAGTAGGTTGATGTCGCAACTCGGTAACAGACGCAAGAAGCGGCGTGGAAACGTAAACCCGATCCAAGCGTGCAGTCGATGGAAGCTGACTCCCAGACGAGCGCCACGTGTGTGAGGTCTCTTGTGGATGAAGGCGCCTATAAGCATCGGTGAAGGAGAAATCAGCAACAAGGTCATGGAGTAGTGTGACGAGATCCGTCCGACGCTCTCGAGACGAAGGAGAGCGATCCAGTGCCGGGTCAAGGGTGCAATTGAAGTCTCCACCCAAGAGCACACGATCCGAAGGCGAGACATTTGAAAGAGCTTGACGGAGTTTGGTGAACAAGATGGATAAACGAATAGAGGTGCACGGAATATACACATTAAAGATGTGAAATCGAGCTTCGCCAACTGTGAAGGAGACTTGCTGGAGTAAATCCCGGCATAAGTTCTGCACTGAGAGTGCAGTGAGGGTGGATCGGAACTGCTGATGTATTCCAATAGCAAGCCCACCATGAGATGAATAGCGAAGTGCATGATGGAATACATAATCGCTAGCACGCCAGCGAGTAAACAGAGTGGAGGAATGGCAGTTTGTTTCTTGCAGTAGTAACAGATCGGCCCCGAGGGGCGAGAGGTCTTCCATTACAAGAGCATTCGCTAGGGAGCTAGCGAACCCTCTGCAATTAAGGGTCGTGACCTTGAATGGACTGGTCAGTCGTTGATTGGAGGAGTCGCGGAGCAACTTTCAGGAGTTGTTGTAATCGGTTTACGCAGCCAAGGGTCCATGAGTGGTGCATGGGGTCATGTACAAACCCACGAAGGTATTTAGCAATGCATCCGGCTTGCAGGAGCAGCGCGGGAAGAATGACTTCGCGCTCTCGGAGGTAGTCATACGTCGACTCCAGGTTCGTGGTGTGGGTGCAAAACTGATAGTAATCTCCAAGATTGAGAGGTTCTGAAGGAGCACCAATTTGGAGAGTACACTTGAAAAGACCTCAAACGGAGGCGGAGACCCATCATCATCAGTGTCCCTTTCAATTTCTGTTGGCGCAGGAGAGAGAAAAATCTCCTGAAGATTTATTAGCACGGAACGGTTACCCATCCGCAGAGGAAGATTTCTTCTTCTTCTTCCTCTTACGTCGGGTATCTGTACGAGTGCCAGAAATGCGTTTTCCAGGGATCGACGATGCTCGGAAAGCAGACGCAGAGTCAGAGGAGTTATCGGCGCCGCCGTCACACTCGGAGACACCAACAGTGAAGACTGGTGGGAAACAAGCGGCGAGGTCTCCTGATGTTGCCACGTGATCAGGAGTAATAGGTGAGGCGAGCACTGGAAAGTGAAGGTGGGATGTGAGGTCAGCATCAAAAGACGCTCGTTGACAAGAGGCTTTAGATATACTTTTTGTGTAATTCATCCCAGGGGCAGTTGGCACACTAGAAGACGGTGCAGGTCGAGAGCGAGTAGTAGCAGGATGCTGCTTAGAGGCGGTAGGCACTGTAGAAGCCGTGGGAGCTGGATACTCGCTGTTGGGGCATCGAGCACGCTGATGCCCATGTTCTTTGCAATTAGCACAGTGTTCTGATGTTAGCATGTCAATTCTGTAGGAGAGCTGCCCACATCGAACGTTTAGGATCCGTGGGAACTTAGGGAGATGCTCCTCTAATGGAAAGATGAGTCGAACACTCCGGCGAAAACTACGAACATCCTTATTTGCAGGATCCTTGGGCGCAGCTGAATGTGTGATAACAGGACCAACAATCTTACCACACTTACTAAGTGCAGTACATATCATCACATCCGAGATTTCGGGGGGCACCGGATGCAAGGAGACCTTAACAGGGCGCCTGGCGATCGGTTCAGCTTCCAGGTGGTGGTCTCCCAGGTCAAGACCAAAGTTTAGAAGCGTGTCTGCATGCTCTTTGGATGTGAAATAAACAATCACCGTCCGCGGCCGGCGGGTGAGGTGAGTAATGGCTCCGGCTGGAAGAAAAGCAAGGAGCGTATCACAATAGACCTTCAACGGTGTATTCGGAAGAGCATCTAGGCACACTCCCAACTCGCGGGTGGAGTGAAGTTCCTGCGCAGCGGGTGAGAAGTGCGGAACGTCCAATTGAAGTGAGTCACCATGTATCTGGACATGGGCATCCGCAAGAGGAAGGCGAGTCGCTTGCGTCGGTAGGGACGCACCTGAGGTAACGCTAGAATAAGAGCGGGAAGGCAAACCTCCACTGGAAGGCAGAGGTGCAGCGCTGGATGAAGGAGCTGACACAACGCTGGGCAAGGTTACCGAGGGCAGAGAAGCAACGCTCTCAGATATATCCATTACGTCATCGGCAGCATCAGAAACGAACGACGTAGCATCACCACTAGGAGGGGTGGTGGAGTCAGATAGTCGAAGAGTAGAAGAAGAAGAGCAATAGGCAACAGGAGGAGGAGGAGGACGATATTCCTTGTCATTAAAGACGGACGCTGATTGGTTTGCTCCGTCAGAGATAAGGATCGACGTAGTAGGAGAAGCTGTGACGAGAGCGGGAACGTTGCTCTTATCAGCAGTCGCCATCGCCGATGGCGAGGCCTAAATTAGTAAACACGACCAACTGGTCGAGAAAATAAAATGCTGATAGCTAATTGAAAATAGTACTCACCGACTCGGGAGATGTCTTAAATGAAAGATACAACCTTCGTCTTGAAGGCACGCACAAAAGTTAAACGACAGAGCACAGAAAACACACTCAGTAGACGGCGAAACACGGAGCTCAAAAGAGACACGACTTACGTCCCATAAACCAAGGTTTCAAAATCGCTTTATTCTAATTTATCATAAGAAAACATAAGAGGGAGACGTACAGTATTGGGCATCTCACTGGGAAATAATACAAAACTGTTAAAAACATGATGGTATATACACTGCAATGACAATGGGGATGAATAACAAATGCTGCAAGCAAAGCTTATTGAATAAAAAATTGCAGAAGTGACAAAGAGAAACACATCGTGTCACATGACATTGGCTGGGCATGATTTACAGGATAACACAGGCGAAACAATAGTACACAATTAGAAAAAGAACAGCACAAACACCGCCGTGAAGGTAAAAACATTACATACATGAGATAAAAACACAGCGTGCACAATTGTGCAAGTTATTTAACGAGGGCACCAAAGCAACATAATACAGGCGGGGTGAAAGTAAGTAATGTACACGAGTAAGCATGAAAAAACACTGAGATGGCATTAGCATTCACAATTCAACGGTAGTGTGGATTGCACGAGTCGTAGAGTGGAGGAGGGCCACCAGGGTGCCACGGAACTCAGCAAAGGAGGTGTAGAATGTCCTAGGGTTCTGATAGGTGTAGCAGTCCAGAATCAATCGCAAACCATGGAGCGGCCGGCGCCCAGGTAGCATAGAAGGTGGCTTCTCGACGACTGGAAGAAGCCGACTGGTACTCCAGGCGGAGTCGAGAAAGCAATCGATCTTGAAAATGGCACAAAAGTGCTGCGCTGGCCTGGTGTAAAGAGACCGGCGAGGAAATGCTGCGGAGTTGTTGAAGGTATACGTAAATAACGTGTTTAACCAGCACGAAAAGATAGGCACATACTGAAGGAAGAGTTGTAGGTGGATGAGCCCGCAGAAGAAGATGTCTGTAGGCAGTGAACGGAAGATCTTGAGAACAAGAGCGACTGGCAATCCGGAAAGCCTGGTGGAGGAGAGGCATCAGGATGGGACAGTAAAGGTAGACGTGAGAAACGTCTGCCTCCTGTGCGCAGAAGGAGCAGAGAGGGGAGGAGAGAAGAGACATGCGAAAGAGAAAATACGGAACAGGGAGGCGATTATGCAAAAAGAGCCAGTGGGTATTAATTTCAAGAGGGGCAGATAAGGGTGAGCGGGCAGCTGCCCAGACAAGAGGAAGAGAAGCAGGGGAACCTCCAGAATAGAAAGCGGTGAAGGGGTGGCAAGGTGCACTAGAAAACGATAAAGAGATTTAGAGGAGAGAGAGGAGAGAGGAAGAACCGAGTTTGTGAGTCCGAGGAAAAACGGCAGCGGAAGAGGGGCAGAAAAGACAGAGACGAGACCGGTTGGGGAGACAAGATCAGGGAAAAGCGAAAGAAGTGCAGTTAGCAGAGAGTCATAGACCAAATGGGCGGATGGGGACGAGAGAATAGCAGGGGAGGCCAGAGAGAGGGCGCCAGGATAGATCCGAGTTAGTGAGGTCTTGTACAGTTACTACACCTGCTCGGAGCCAAGAGGGGAATGAAAACAGGGGAGATGGGGGGGATGAACAAGGGAGTTGAAGAAGAGGGGTTCAGAAAGAAGCTCTAGAGTTGAAGAGGGAGGGGAGCGAATGAGGGGGAGAGAGCGAAGGTGAGTGAGGGCTTCAGAATATGCAGGTGGGAGTTTGGAGGGCGGGAAAGGACAGCAATCCATGAGAACTAAAGAAAGAAAGGAAAAATGTGGGTTACGCAAGGAGGCAAGAACGTCACGTACCTGAACTGCGGAAGCCACTGGAGCCGTGAAAAGGTGAATGAAGTTGATCACTCGGCTTGCTTTGTAGCACAGCGGGACATCAGGTAGGCCAGCACCACCATAGGAGGGAGGAGCACAGAGCTTGTGGACGTTAATCCAGTGATGACCCGCCCACATTACTCGAGTAAGGCAGCGTGTAACCTCCTGGAGACAGAAAAGTGGGGTCGTAGATGCAATCCAAGAATGCTTGCAGATGGACAGAAGGTATGTCCTGGTGAGATTTGCACGCTGGTAGTAGGACGTACAGAACTGCGCACGACACCAGAATGCAGCTGTGCGGAGGAGGCGAGGATGGAGTTCCGAGCGAGTTGCACTGGATGTAGCTTGTGGTGCGCCTAAGTGCACACCCAGGAAGCGTTGGGTAGTGGATGACCATGTGGCCCCCCATGGAGCATCCAAGCGATTGGACCACGACCCGCACCACAATCCAGTGCTCTTAGACGTATTCAGTTCAGCTGCAGAACATGAAGCATATGCGGAGAACAAACGACGAAGCAGTTGGAACTGTGAGTCGCTACGAATGCAGACGGTGATGTCATCTGCATAAGCAGAGTAAATGACTGAGTGATGCCGTGAGCTGGCAACTGGTGGTGGAAGTTGTGCTAGAAGAGATGTTTGCAGAGAGCGTAGAAAAGGCTCGACGGCAATCGCAAACAGTTGACCAGAAAGCGGCAGCCCTGACGAACTCCCGCTTGAAGGGAACATGTGCTGTGAGAAAAGATGCCGTCTTGACATGGAAAACGGCATCCCGATAGATTGAGAGAAGAACGGAGACAAATTGTGGAGGAAAGCCAAAGTGTAGCAGGGTTTGTGTTAAATAGGCGTGTGAGATATTATCGAAAGCGGAACGGAGGTCTAAGGAAAGGAGAGCAAGAGGTTCAGAATGAGTCTTGGCAAGATGAATGAGATCGCGAAGAAGTTGAACATTGGAGGAAAGTGAACGGCCAGGAACAGTATAGGTTTGAGAGTCAGCAAGGATGTGAGGGAGGATAGAGTTTAGTCGACGGGAAAGAAGCTTAGTATAGAGTTTATAATCTTGATTGAGAAGAGAAATGGGGCGCCAATTTCCCAAGTCAAGAGGGTCACCCTTCTTGGGAAATAGGACCACATGTGCGTCCGTGAAACTCCTCGGGAGGGGGAGCAGTTAAATGCAGCAGAAAAAGCGGAGAGGAGAAAAGGCAACAAAAGAGGCAAGAACGCACGGTAAAAAGGAAAGAGAGGGCCGTCCGGACCCGGAGCGGCATGGGGGTTAAGGGAAGAGAAGGTGTCGGACACCTCCGTGGATGTGGGTGCAAGAGACAGGGTGGGAGCAAGATGAGACGGAACTTGAGGTAGGTTATTGAGAAGATGGGGGAGAGCAGAGGGAGAAGGGGGAGGAGTTTCACTGAACTTGGTGGTATAGAACTGTCGAACGTGAGAGCAAATCGCTGCCGAATCGGATGTGATTTCGCCAGAGGGGAGGCGAAGATGACGAAGCGAGGTAGAAGACTTACGTGCAGATTCCATTGATGTTAGAAAATCATAGGTGCATTCCTCCGGATTGAGATGTTTAATGCGCAGACGTAAAAGTGCTTGCTGCGCAAGAGGTTTCAGCAAAGCCTGGAGCTCCGCCTGATATGCTGGAAAAAGCGGATCTGATAACCCAATCAGTGTGAGCATCTGCCTGGCGTGATCGAGGCGCATATGACTACAAGTCTTCATGGTGAAGGAAAGTTGCTTGATATGTAAGAGGAGCTGATGCTTGACACGAAGCCAATACGTCAAGGTACAGGGTGCGGAATGCAACCCTGCGCGACGAGCAGCGAGAAAAGAACGGACAGAGGCACAAAATTCAGGATCAGTGAGGAGATTGGAGTCAAATGTCCACGGACGAACAGTCCGAGGGAGTGACGCCGCAACAAACAAGGACTGTTACCATGTGGTTTGGCGAAAATTCTTTATTGTGTGTGCACGGGCCAGCAGAGAGCCCTGATCTTAATCCCATAGAGCACCTATGGCATGAATTAGAGCGCCGCATAAGAAGTTCGGAGCCAAGGCCTACTACTAAGCAACAGTTAGCGGAGGCATTATGTACTGAATGGAAGCGCATACCTATCGCTGTGTTCCAAAACCTTGTCGAAAGCATTTCTCGAAGCGTCAGTGCATGCATTAAGGCCAAAGCTGGACCATGTCAATAAACGCTATGTGGTGCTTCTCTTCTAGGTGTCCAGTGACTTTTGTCAATATGGTGTATAACGAAATGAATCAAACTATAAGGCTAGTTTGACTCATTTCGATTTATAACGAAATGAATCAAGCTAGCCTTATGCACATGTACTACTGAGAGAACTGAGTTTACTTCTTAAAGGCGACTGTTTCGTCGAAGTCAAACTAATTTTCCCATTTGATTGGTGATATAAGTAAAAGCAACATTTTGTTTCGTTTTTTTTAGGAAAAATAAAGCAATACTTCGAAGTGGGTTTAATCTCAAAGTGCCGTTAATGTTTACCTACTTCTAATTCTTACTTTCATTCATTTATCAATTCGCGTAGCAAGTACTACTATCTGCTTTATATATATCTTATTTTTAATTTTCTTTCAGCTTCCTTCTTTCCTCTTGGTGAAAAGTTTAGTATTAGTTTCCGCTAAAACACTTGTTGGCCGAAACCTTATCCTGAGGCATAAGACCTGCACCTGCACTAGCAGTGTTCGGAAGGGACTTCTTTTTTTTTTTTCTTTGTCTCATAAATGGGGCCATCTGTTCTCCTGCCTACGTTGCGAACAGACAGTATTTACGCAAGAAATAGAAAGAAAAATAGTAATTAGCTAAAAGCAGAAAACAGAAATAAAAAAAAAAAGAGATAGGGGAAAGAAAACTACTGCCCACTAACAGTGAGCATACTTGAAGTACGACGTTTCAGACATTCACTTATTAATAAATAGGAAGGAAGGAAAGAGGCTACTGTTTTAATTTCCTGAATAAATATTCTTTTATTAAAAGTCTTTCCCGAATGCTCATGTCTGGCAAAGCAAATAAGCAGAAATTCAAGGAACTAATATTTTCTCGCAGTACTTTCTCAATTTTTAAAGTCTGGGGGTATTCTACATGTGTTTTTGTAGATATAGTTAAAACTTTTAGCTTGATTTGTTTCGTACAAAACCGAAGTTTGTCCTTCAACGCTGGGAAAGAATTTCGTATCGAGAAGGAACTTCCTTTTTTGGTTCCTATTTCTTTATTGTATATGTTTTGAACGACTTGGAATTTCCGAAATTGTTTCTCCTACGTTTCAACGTTACTTTAAACAATATTTTTGACATTTTGATAACTTACATAAACACAGGTAACATCTTTTGAAACTTTTTTCTCTCCAAGGATTTCATTAAGGAAACAAATCGTCACATTTATTTTTTGGTGCTTTAGAGAATCATAAGAGTACGGGACGGAATAGAACATTTCGATTTAAAAGTAGTTACACTGAATTTAAAATCCTTTCCGAGTGTCAACTTTGTCTTTCGCAGAAATGTTTTACACTGGTTCGGCTACTTGCCACAGACCCTCATTGATTTTTCATTGTATCATGACGCACATTAGCATTAATGCGATGTAAATTATGTCCAACGCATTCAGTACTAGTATTAATTAGAAAAATAGGCCACGATCACTTTTACCAAAAGATATATTATACTCAAAAGAAAACGTTTTCAGCATGTCTTTTTTAAAAAAGAAGTGCATGCTTATAGTACAATTATGACCGTCCGGATGTCCGTCTATTTTTGAACACCGTACACTGAGAAAAAAGTTTGTTTGAATTAACAAAATAGTTTTGTTGAGCTGTTTTACCGATTTATTTTGTTGCTTTAGCCAAACTTAATCGGAATTGTTTTGTTGGCAACACAAAATTATTTAGTTGGTATATTTTGTTAATTCAACCACTGAGAAAAACGTTTTGTTAACTCAACAGAACATTTTGTCGATATACAGTCAACAAAAAATTTTGTTCAATTTTCAAAATGATTTTGTTAAATTTGCAAATTTATTTTGTTGAAAATTATTGTTGATTTAACACAATTTATTGTTATCACGACAAAACGTTTTGTTCATTTAACAAAATGATCAGATCGATTTTTGAGAATTTGTTTGATCCAACAAAACGTATTGTTATCATGACAAAATGTTTTGTTGCTGCAACAAAACATATTATTATCGTGACGCAATAAGTTTTGTTGCAGCAACAAAACTTTTTGTCATGATAACAATATGTTTTGTTGGATCAAACAAATTCCCCAAAATCGACAAATCATTTTGTTAAATGAGCAAAACGTTTTGTCGTGATAATAATAAATTTTGTTAAATCAACAATAATTTTCAACAAAATAATTTTGCAAATTCAACAAATTTTTTGTTGACTGTATATCGACAAAATTTTTTGTTGAATTAACAAAACGTTTTTCTCAGTGACTAAACGTTTTATCACGACAACAATACATATTGTTGGATTAAACAAATTCCCAAAAATCGGCTCAGGCATTTTGTTTAATGAACAAAACATTTTTTCATGATAACAATAAATTTTGTAGAATCAACAATAATTTTCAGCAAAATACATTTGTAAATCCAACAAACATTTTGTTGACTGCATATCGACTACATTTTTTGGTTGATTCAACAATTTTTTTTTTGCTGAATTAACAAAACGTTTTTCGCAGTGTATCTCTACAAATATTAGACCCTTTTGAAACAACGAACCGCACGTTTTGGTCTTTCACTATGCATAAGCTTGACGCTTGGTGGCTTAAATACACATGCCATTCAATTCAAAATACACTCATCGTCATAAACGTAGTTGCACCCAGACGGACGTGCCCGATTGCAGTGCTATTCGGGAGGAAAGTAAAGGTCACCAGGAACAAATAAATGATTAAAACTAGTGTGCGAAGCTCAAAGCCGGCCATTTCTGTTTAAAAGACGGGGGACGATGTGGAAGACCTTCAGCAATGGATGGCGATCTCATAAAGGCAGAAATTAAGCCCAACCCAAAATTAACGTCTCGGGAGTTAGCAGAGACTGTGGAAGACCTTCAGCAATGGATAGCGATCTCATAAAGGCAGAAATTAAGTCCAACCCAAAATTAACGTCTCGGGAGTTAGCAGAGACTGTGGAAGACCTCCTGCAATGGATGGCGATCTCATAAAGGCAGAAATTAAGTAAAACCCAAAATTAACGTCTCGGGAGTTAGCAGAGACTGTGAAAATGTCGAAAAGTACTGTTCAAGAACATTTAGTGAGGCTGTGATATACTTCTCGTTATGATGTTTGGGTCCCACACAAGCTGTCAGAAAAAAACTGCATGGACGGACTGGTATTCCACATGCGATACGCTCATAAAACGCAACAACAGGGACTCATTTTTAAAACGATTACTTAGCAGAGACTGAAAATGTTGAAAAGTACTGTTCATAAACATTTAGTGAGGCTAGGATATACTTCTCGTTATGATGTTTGGGTCCCACACAAGCTATCAGAAAAAAACTGCATGGACGGACTGGTATTCCATACGCAGATACGCTCATAAAACGCAACAACAGGGATTCATTTTTGAAACGATTAGTTAGCAGAGACTGTGAAAATGTTGAAAAGTACTGTTCATGAACTTTTAGTGAAGCTGTGATATACTTCTCGTTAAGATGTTTGGGTCCCACACAAGCTGTCAAAAACAAACTGCGTGGTCGGACTGGTATTCCATATGCGATATGCTCATAAAACGCAACAACAGGGACTCATTTTTGAAACGATTAGTTAGCAGAGACTGTGAAAATGTTGAAAAGTACTGTTCATGAACATTTAGTGAGGCTGTGATACACTTCTCGTTATGATGTTTGGGTCCCACACAAGCTGTCAAAAAAACTGCGTGGACGGACTGGTATTCCATATGCGATATGCTCATAAAACGCAACAACAGGGACTCATTTTTGAAACGATTAGTTAGCAAAGACTGTGAAAATGCTGAAAAGTACTGTTCATGAACATTTAGTGAGGCTGTGATACACTTCTCGTTATTATGTTTGGGTCCCACACAAGCTGTCAGAAAAACTGCGTGGACGGACCGGTATTCCATATGCGATATGCTCATAAAACGCAACAACAGGGACTCATTTTTAAAACGATTACTTTGCAGGGAATGAAAATGTTGAAAAGTACTGTTCATGAACATTTAGTGAGGCTATGATACACTTCTCGTTATGATGTTTGGGTCCCACACAAGCTGTCAGAAAAAAACTGCGTGGACAGACTGGTATTCCATATGCGATACGCTCATAAAACGCAACAACAGGGATTCATTTTTGAAACGATTAGTTAGCAGAGACTGTGAAAATGTCGAAAAATACTGTTCATAAACATTTAGTGGGGCTGTGATATACTTCTCGTTATGATGTTTGGATCCCACACAAGCTGTCAGAAAAAAACTGCATGGACGGACTGGTATTCCATATGCGATATGCTCATAAAACGCAACACCAGGGATTCATTTTTGAAACGATTAGTTAGCAGAGACTGTGAAAATGTTGAAAAGTACTGTTCATGAACTTTTAGTGAAGCTGTAATATACTTCTCGTTATGATGTTTGGGTCCCACACAAGCTGTCAGAAAAAATTGCGTGGACAGACTGGTATTCCATATGCGATACGCTCATAAAACGCAACAACAGGGATTCATTTTTGAAACGATTAGTTAGCAGAGACTGTGAAAATGTCGAAAAATACTGTTCATAAACATTTAGTGGGGCTGTGATATACTTCTCGTTATGATGTTTGGGTCCCACACAAGCTGTCAGAAAAAAACTGCATGGACGGACTGGTATTCCATATGCGATATGCTCATAAAACGCAACACCAGGGATTCATTTTTTAAACGATTAGTTAGCAGAGACTGTGAAAATGTTGAAAAGTACTGTTCATGAACTTTTAGTGAAGCTGTAATATACTTCTCGTTATGATGTTTGGGTCCCACACAAGCTGTCAGAAAAAAACTGCGTGGACAGACTGGTATTCCATATGCGATACGCTCATAAAACGCAACAACAGGGATTCATTTTTGAAACGATTAGTTAGCAGAGACTGTGAAAATGTTGAAAAGTACTGTTCATGAACTTTTAGTGAAGCTGTGATATACTTCTCGTTAAGATGTTTGGGTCCCACACAAGCTGTCAAAAACAAACTGCGTGGTCGGACTGGTATTCCATATGCGATATGCTCATAAAACGCAACAACAGGGACTCATTTTTTAAACGATTAGTTAGCAGAGACTGTGAAAATGTCGAAAAATACTGTTCATAAACATTTAGTGGGGCTGTGATATACTTCTCGTTATGATGTTTGGGTCCCACACAAGCTGTCAGAAAAAAACTGCGTGGACAGACTGGTATTCCATATGCGATACGCTCATAAAACGCAACAACAGGGATTCATTTTTGAAACGATTAGTTAGCAGAGACTGTGAAAATGTCGAAAAATACTGTTCATAAACATTTAGTGGGGCTGTGATATACTTCTCGTTATGATGTTTGGGTCCCACACAAGCTGTCAGAAAAAAACTGCGTGGACAGACTGGTATTCCATATGCGATATGCTCATAAAACGCAACAACAGGGATTCATTTTTTAAACGATTAGTTAGCAGAGACTGTGAAAATGTTGAAAAGTACTGTTCATGAACTTTTAGTGAAGCTGTAATATACTTCTCGTTATGATGTTTGGGTCCCACACAAGCTGTCAGAAAAAAACTGCGTGGACAGACTGGTATTCCATATGCGATACGCTCATAAAACGCAACAACAGGGATTCATTTTTAAACGATTAGTTAGCAGAGACTGTGAAAATGTTGAAAAGTACTGTTCATGAACATTTAGTGAGGCTGCGATACACTTCTCGTTATGATGTTTGGGTCCCACACAAGCTGTCAGAAAAAAAACTGCGTGGACGGACTGGTATTCCATATGCGATATGCTCATAAAACGCAACAACAGGGACTCATTTTTGAAACGATTAGTTAGAAGATACTGTGAAAATGTTGAAAAGTACTGTTCATGAACATTTAGTGAGGCTGTGATGTACTTCTCGTTATGATGTTTGGGTCCCACACAAGCTGTCCGAAAAAAACTGCGTGGACGGACTGGTATTCCACATGCGATACGCTCATAAAACGCAACAACAGGGATTCATTTTTTAAACGATTAGTTAGCAGAGACTGTGAAAATGTTGAAAAGTACTGTTCATGAACATTTAGTGAGGCTGCGATACACTTCTCGTTATGATGTTTGGGTCCCACATAAGCTGCCAGAAAAAAACTGCGTGGACGGACCGGTATTCCATATACGATATGCTCATAAAACGCAACAACAGGGACTCATTTTTTAAACGATTAGTGAAAGGAGATGAAAAATTGATACTCAACGACAACGTAGTGCGGAAGAGATCCTGGGGGTCACGCTGCCGAACCCGTAAACAAACACTGAACGCGAATATTCATGGACGCAAGGTTATGCATCCTTTTTGGTGTGATTGCAAAGGCGTTATTTAATATGATCTCCTCCAAAACAATCAGGCGTTCAATTCGGATGTGTACTGCAGCCAGCCAAAACCTGTAACAGAAGAGGCCAGAACTTGTGAACAGAAAGCGTGTTGTGTTCCAGCGTGACAACGCGCGGCCTTACGGTTCTTTTTCACACGCAGAAAGTTGCACGCCATGAGCTGGGATGTCTTCCTCCAACCACCTTATTCTCCGGATACTGAGCCATTTGACTTCCATTTGTTTCGGTTTCCCCAAAATTCTTTAAATGGAAAATCATTCGGTGATCTCAGCGCTGTCAAGAAACACGTGGATGCCTTTTTTGCCTCCAAGCCAACTACATTCTACAAGGATGTCATTCTAAATTTACCCCAAAAATGAACTAAATTCGTGGAAAAAAATGACAATACTTTGAGGAATAAAAATATGATTTTCAACTCATTGCATTTGTTTCATTTCACATAAAAAAAAAAAATCTCAGGACTCTCCGGACACCCGCTGTTTTACTACTATTAAATGACCAGGGTAGAAGACATCATGATCAGAGTAAAATCCGTGAAATGGCAATGGGATGGACGTACTGCCAGAAGGACAGACCATCGTTGGACAGTTGAAATTTTAGATTGGATTCCAAGGGACAGGAAAAGACGCAGAAGAAGACCACATGGCAGATGGGTGGATGAAATTCGAAAGTATGCGGGAGTGACATGGAGGAGACTGGCACAAGACAGACCGTTGTGGAAGAGGCTTGGAGAGACCTTCGTCCAGCAGTGGATTGATAATGGTTGACAATGATGATGATGATGATGTATTAATAGTAAAACGGCCTTCTTTTTTTTTTTTTTTTTTTTTTTTTTTTGGAGGTTTAACGACCACCGTGAGCAACTCAATGGGCTATAAGCAGTCGCCCGTCCCTAATTTAGGGTCACTGGTTCCAGGGAAGGGAGAGAGCCAGTGCCGTAAGACAAACACAACATCCATGCCTCACCGGGATTCGAACCCGGACCCCTTTCGGACGAATAATCAGAGGCCATCGCTTAGACCACTGCGCCACCGGGGCGGCAAACGGCCTTCAAGCTAATTTTCGATTCAACTATAAAGAGGCTCAAATTTCGTGGGCCAGAAATAAAGGCTAAAGCTGTCATCGAAACTGCGGCATCATTACAGAAAGTCAAACTGCCATCTTATGAAAAGAATGTAACAAAATTCCGTTCTCTATTTCTATATACATTGATGAGCCATTACATTATGACCACCTACCTAATAAGCTGTAGGACCCACTTTATCCCCCAAAATAGCAGGCACTCGGCGAGGCATCTTTCCGATGAGGTGGCGATAGGAATCATAGGGTATCTGGTACCATGTCAACAGCAGGCCCTCCAGTTCCAGTACATTTCGGGGTGGTGGTAAAATAGCGCGAACTCGCTTTTCCAAGTCGAACCACAAATGTCCGATTAGGTACATGTCAGGTGAATTTTGAAGCCAGGCCATTAACAGAAAGTCACCAGTATGCTCTTCGAACCACTCCCTGACGATTCTGGCATGGCGCATTATCCTGTTGATAATGTCCTTCACCAGCAGGGAACACTGTTGCCATGAATGGGTGAACTTGGTCCGCAACAATGATCAGATACCTGACAGCTGTCAGGGAGTGTGCTATTGGGAAAATGGGCCCTAAAGCGTCCTAAGAAAACATCGGCCACAGCATAACACCGCCGCCGCTGCCGTCTTCGGCTTGTTTCCTCCCAACAGTGCATAAATGTGCCATAGCCTCCGTTGGTAATCAGCGTATCCGCGCTCTGCCGTCTACGTGATACACCAGGAATCTTCATTCGTCAAACCAGGACACTTTCTCCCAATCATCCACGGTGCAATCTTGATGATCTTGGGACCATTTCATGTCTTGTTTTCGATGACGTGCAGTGAGCATGGGGACCCAACTGGGTCTTCGGCTAGGCAGGCCCATGCGCAGAAGGCTGTGATGAGTTGTGTGTTGTGACACATTGCCCTAATCACTACTGTTGTAGCTGCTGGAGAATTGTGACCCTGCGGTCGCTGTGATCAATGCCCGAGAGTGTCCGCTTCCCTATGGCATCAATGAGCTGCAGACGACACACGACTGGACGACGGTTCGTCGTTTCGCCATCTGTGCACCACTTTTGATACGTACTCAGTACAGCGGCACGTGAACAACCCACAAGCCAGATCGTAATTCCGAGGGGCCGTGCCAACACAATTTGTCCTTTATCAGTCTCCGATAAATCGGTATCTTTCCCATTCTGACTCCGAATACTCTACTAACCGAAAGCCGGTCCTCGGGTTGTATATATACTGCTCTGTAAATTTCACCTGCTCCACCGTTCGGTCTCGAGGCGCGTTCATTTCTCTAGGCTGTGGGTGGTCATAATGGGATGGCTCTTCGGTGTACAGTTATACTTGTACTAGGTTCGAGAAGATTCTATTCTCTTCCCAGCAGTTCAGCATTTTGTTAACTTAACCCCAAATCACGAACCAAATCATTTAGATCTGTCTGAGATTTGGAATATTTCTGAAGAACACAAAGATCTGGTCGCCCCACTGCTGGATAAAGGGCTCCACAAGCTTCCTCCACAACGGTTTGCTTTGAGCAAATCTCCTGCATGTTACTCCGGCATGCTTTCGACTTTCATTCATCAATCTCCCACTTTGTATTCTTTTGGTTTTTTTCCTAGTGATAACTCGTGATACCTACCTACTGACCCTAATGATAATTCCAGCAACTTGACTTTAGCTCCCGTCTATGAAGCTGAAACATTAACCTTTGAAGATAAATATTATTTCTTCGAAATCATCTCATTGAGTTCATTTTAATAATTTCTCAATTGTCTGTAATCGCGAGGTTAAATTGAGTGAAGTCCCTTTTGAAATGAACCATGAGATTCGTCTAAGATGGGACTGGATCCTGGCCCATCTCAGACCAGTTATCCAAAACCAGCACCTCAGCGTCGGGACAGATTTCTTTCTCTCCTGCCAGATTTTTTTCATTGTTTCGAGAGTTTCACGAACCGTTGTGCTATAAGGGGTCGCCCTTACCTGATTCAGTAACGCTGTATAGGCAGTAGGGCAGAACTAATGTCGTAGGAAAAACTCCTAGCCCATTCATTATCAGCACTCGAACCTGGATCTTTTTTTTTTTTTTTTTTTTTGCGGGCCGCGGGTGGCTTAGTGGGCAACGTTCGTGACTGCCGCGGAAAGGACCTCAGATTCGATCCCAGGCAGGTACGAACGCTCGATCCACTAAATATCCGCCGTGCGTCGGATGGGCACATTAAGCCGTTGGACCCCGGGTACTGGCCCCCGGTAATAAATAAGGGCGTCTTCCTCCCCCTTTCTACTTTGCTTCCGTGTCACTTTTCTATCAGGCACTCTAGCCCAAATCTCATAGCTTCCTTTTCTAAGGGTTGTTTAAGACCTGGGGTCAGACACTCCCTTCCTAAAAATCCTCTACATATGATCATTTGATCATTCCCCTTTTATTTTATTTTTTTGTGATTGGAGGTTTAACGATTACCGTGAGCAACTCAAACAACACAATGGACCCTAAGCAGTCGCCCATCCCTAATTTAGGGCCACTGGTTCCAGGGAGGGGAGGGAACCAGTGCCGTAAGACAAATACCGAAATGCACGTCTCACAGGGATTTGAACCCGAATCCATCTCGAACGAATGGTTGTAAGCCAGCACTTAGACCACTGCGCACCGGGGTGGGATCGTACGTGGATCCAAATTCCTCTCAGCAACAAGCATCGTGATTAGAAGAACATTTATTAAAGAAAGCTCAAAGTTTTTTGTTTTATTAAATGAACTGAAAAACACTTTGGGAGAGGGGTGTGTGTGTTAAAAACCATGTGAGCAAATAGTTTTTTTATCGTTAAACGAGCTGAAAAACACTTGGGGGGGGGGGGGGGGGGGTTGAAAACCATGTGAGCAAATAGGTTTTTGGTTTTATTTTATTAAATGAACTGAAAAACACTTGGGGAGGAGGCAGGGTTTAAAACCACGTGGGCAAATAGTTTTTTTATTATTATTAAATGAACTGAAAAACACTTGGATGGGGGATTAAAAACCATGTGAGCAAATAGTTGTTTTTTTATTAAATAAACTGAAAAACTCTTGGGGGGGATTAAAAACCATGTGAGCAAATACTTTTTTTTAAAATTAAATGGACTGAAAAACACTTGGAGGAAGGGGTTAAAAACAAGTAAGCAAATAGGGTTTTTTTATTAAATGAACTGATAACACTGGGGAGGGGTTAAAAACCATGTGAGCAAATAGTTTTATTTTATCGTTAAACGAGCTGAAAAACACTTGGGGGGGGGGGGGGTTGAAAACCATGTGAGCAAATAGTTTTTTGGTTTTATTTTATTAAATGAACTGAAAAACACTTGGGGATGAGGCAGGGGTTAAAACCACGTGGGCAAATAGTTTTTTTATTATTATTAAATGAACTGAAAAACTCTTGGGGGGGGATTAAAAACCATGTGAGCAAATACTTTTTTTTATTAAATGGACTGAAAAACACTTGGAGGAAGGGGTTAAAAACTAGTAAGCAAATAGGGTTTTTTAATTAAATGAACTGATAACACTGGGGAGGGGTTAAAAACCATGTGAGCAAATAGTTTTTTTTTATTAAATGAACTGAAAACACTGGGGGGGGGGTAAATCATGTGAGCAAATAGTTTTTTTTTTTTTTTTTTTTTTATTAAATGAAATGAAAAACACTTAGATGTGTTAATAATCTTTTTTTTTGTTTTTATCAAATGAACTGAAAAACATTTGGCCACTGGAAGAAAAAGAAAAAGCTAGCACCGAAAATTGCAAAAACAGCCCGATATCTTGCCCGGGGATTCTAACCGAGATTCAGCGTTGCTAGAAGTCAGAAGCCCGTGTTCTGGAACATTCGACAATTGAGATTCGACCACTCAGCGACAGGAGGGAAAAAAATTTCTTCACGTCTAAATTAAATACTTGTTTAGGGGATATTTATTTTCGTGACACAGCAAAAATTAAGCGGTATATGATGGATAATGACTTACTGCCTGCGTAGTATAAATATAACAATAAAAATAATTCTTAGTTTATTAACGATAGCCGCATAGATTCTTATATTTATCATGTAAACAAGTCAAACTGGGTACTGTGTAACAGTAAAATATGCACAGAACATTTAGCGCTAAATTTTTAGAAACAGTTTCGAGATTTATCCAGATAATATTTTGAATCTTAAAAATGAAACACAAACGATCATTTTTCTTCACACCACTAAAATCAGGTACTTTTCCCCAAATAACGTGGGAAAAGCTCCAGCATACCGAATATTAAGAAAGAGGGCTTTACAGTTGGTCACTCTGTTGTGAAAAAACAATGGACATTGTCCATTCCTGTGGTCACAAACATCGATCGAATTGAGAGTGCATCGATATATCGCATTTCCTCCAGTGTGTGACCTTTCGGAGGCATTTGAACATGGTCTTGGTTTGCCGATTGGACCGAAAAATCCCACCCAGCAAGTCATCATAAGCACATTTGTCCATATCACCTTCGCCGGACAATGAATTCGTGCTTGGCCGAGTGTGAACATTCCGCGGTTCGCCATCTTTATCTTCGGCTCGTCTGATTGGGTCATTGCTTCACGTGACAATGGTATCACGCGAAACTGTGACGCATTCGAACTTAAGAACACCTCTTCTTCTGCAAACAGATATAATTTTACACACACACATACAAAAAAAGAAAAAGAAAGAAAAAAGAAAAACGAAAAGCCGCTGAAATGTACTCTAGGCAATGACGGAGGTGAAAATGTCGTTTGGGATGCTTCTACTTTACGAAAGGCAATATTTTGTAGAGAAATTGAAAATCGACGCGCAAATATAGTTCTCTTTCTGATTTTCTCCGCCGATACGAAATATGATGTCGGAGAACGTTCATTTAAGTTTTATTTATCATTTTCAGTGAACTCAAAATTTTATCTGAGACACTGAGAAGCAATGCTTTCATGTTCACGAAGGCGGAAACTTGTCGACGGCAAATACAGTCAGAAAAATCACCTTTGCTTTTCTTTCTCTCTCTTTCTTGAATACATTTTTTTTTCAGATGGGAGGAGGGTCTGGTTCAAAGATTGCTGAGTACGAAAACCTAGGATGAATTGAATAAACGAACAGAATCTGAAACACCATTTATTTCTCTTTGTGGTTGTTGTTGGTTTTTTTTTGTTTTTTTTTTTTTTATTGAAGGTTTAACGCCCACCGTGAGGAACTCAATGGGCTATAAGCAGTCGCCCGTCCCTAATTTAGGGTCACTTGTTCCAGGGAAGGGAGAGAGACAGTGCCGTAAGACAAACACAACATCCATGCCTCACCGGGATTCGAACCCGGACCCCTTTCGGACGAATGATCAGAAGCCATCACTTAGACCACTGCGCCACTGGGGTGGGATGCTGGGGGTTTAACGACCACAATGAGCAACTCGATAGGTTAGAAGCAGTCGCCCGTCCGTAATTTAGGGTCACTGGCTCCAAAGAAGGGAGAAAACCAGTGGCGTAAGACAAAATCCAACTTTATTATTATTATTTTTTGATTGAAGGTTTAACGACTACCGTGAGCAACTCAATGGGCTATAAACAGTCGCCGGTCCCTAATTTAGGGCCACTGACTCCAGGGAAGGGAGAGAGCCAGTGCTGCAAGACAAGCATAACATCCATGCCTAACCGGAATTCTAACCCGGATATTACACGGACCAATGGTCATAAGCCAGCATTTAGACCCTTGCACCACCAAGGCGGCAAACCTAACACTCATGCCACATCGGGATTCGAACCTGGACCTACCTCGAACGAATGGTCCGATACAACGCATTTTTAAACAAGACGTTGCAGCGCAAATAAGATACGTTGCAATAATTTCATCGAGTGCAAGTCGAAAATACGTTAGAATTTACATTTTGTGATCACTGAATTGCGACCGCCCATATCAAAAGTGGATGCGGCTCGTTGACCACGTCATTTCCGAGAGGGCGCGATTAGTCGGCTGACGTAAAAGGTGTAAGAGGAGCAGTAGGTAGTAAAATTTGGAACGAGATTGGTAAATGGAAGGATTTATCGGACTTTGAGAAAGGACAGATTATGGGAACTCGGGAGCGGGTTCTTCTATTTCCCTAACGGCTGAACTGATTGGTGGGTTCTTTGCGAGCCGCCCTAGTTAAAGTTTATCTGTACTAGCGTGAAAATGGTCAAACAACGATCCGGAAGAAAAAAACTTCACAGGACAGCAAAAGGTTGATGTGAGAGGTGAGCGCTGGGTCCGACGACTCGTACAGGGCAATAGACGCAGTACTGTTCAACAGTTGAGTACCCAATACAACAGAGGTCAACACGAAACAGTATCTATCATGACCCTGCTTCGCACGCACGCATGTATGGGCTATTACAGTAGACTACCCCGACGACATCCTCTCCTAACAACAGTTCATCGGCGCAAAAGACTCGCTGGTGCAAAGATTATGCAAGTTGGACGTCGGATGACAGGAAAAAAGTGTACTGGTCTGACGTCGTATGACAGGAAAAAGTGTACTGGTCTGACGTCGTATGACAGGAAAAAAGTGTACTGGTCTGACGTCGGATGACAGGAAAAAAGTGTACTGGTCTGACATCGGATGACAGGGGAAAAGTGTACTGGTCTGACGTCGGATGGCAGGGGAAAAGTGTACTGGCCTGACGTCGGATGACAGGGAAAAAGTGTACTGGTCTGACGTCGGATGACAGGAAAAAGTGTACTGGTCTGACGTCGGATGACAGGAAAAAAGTGTACTGGTCTGACGTCGGATGATAGGGAAAAAGTGTACTGGTCTGACGTCGGATGACAGGAAAAAAGTGTACTGGTCTGACGTCGGATGGCAGGGGAAAAGTGTACTGGCCTGACGTCGGATGACAGGGAAAAAGTGTACTGGTCTGACGTCGGATGACAGGGAAAAAGTGTACTGGTCTGACGTCGGATGACAGGAAAAAAGTGTACTGGTATGACGTCGGATGATAGGGAAAAAGTGTACTGGTCTGACGTCGGATGACAGGACAAAAGTGTACTGGTCTGACGTCGGATGACAGGAAAAAAGTTTACTGGTCTGATGAGTCATGTTTCTTACTCCAGACAGCACGAGGCAGTCTATCCATCCTACATTTTCTGGACAGTGCAAGCCGGTGGAAGTGGTTGTATGATGTGGGGTATGTTTACCTTGCGGGAACTTGGACCCCTGGTGCATGTGAAACAACGTATGACTGGTACCCACTACCATGAATTGCTTGCTGACTCCGCACACCCAGCAATATTGCACTCTTTCGCGAACGGCTACGGAGTCTTCCAAGATGACAATGACCCCAGGTCACAGGTCCAATGTTGTGCAGGGATGGTTTGAGGACTACAGTTCAAACTTCCAGCATATCGATTGGCCTACGAACTTCCCCGATATCAATCACATACAGGGCCTGATTTCTGCACGTGCATGCGGTGCACATGCACAGGGCATCATAATTCGGGGGGGGGGGGGGGGCTCCAAATTACTTCCAAAAATGAAATATATTTTTAAGTCCCTTCATGCTAAATGAATGAAAAGAGACTTCAACAGTTAAAAATTACACAGGTATTTTTTCAGACATTTTTATTCATACATTTCTAATGGTTTGCTGAAAAACGGGGTGTGACTTATAATAACGCTCCTATAATATCATGTAGATATGGTTTGCTTTTTCTTGAGATCTCATATCACGGGTGAAGTCTATATTCTTAGCAATACGGTATGTTATACATGAAAAGCATTTCAACAAAATGTAGAATTTACTAAAAATATTGTTATTATTAATATTATTTTTGTGAGAGCAAGATTTGTGAATCAATATTCATAATTATGCAGGGTTTATTTTCACATAAATAAAAACACGGAAAAGGTCAATGGACTCTACTTTATTTAAAGACTGTTGTAATAATTTATCCCACAATGTATATGTAGTCAGCTGTAACATTTTGTGAGAGATTGCTTCTTACAATTTAACCTACCATTGGTTCATCATTTCCATTTAAATTTATGGTAAACTAGAAGTTTTAAATTATATCTCTGGGAGGATAGTAATTTGTTTCGTAAATGATACTATAAACCAAAAAAAGAATTCCAGAGTAATTAATGCTACAGCTGTAAGCTCTGGGGGCGCGGGCTGCATCGTATTAAACCTAATCTTGGAATCTGGAAATCCTCATATCGTCGAAACCGTAGGGAGGAAGTGGTGCTTGCGCGTCTCCGCATCGGGCATTGTCGTTTCACTCACCGCTTTTTGCTGTGTGGCGACACTGCGCCGATGTGCGAGACGTGCAACTGTCGTCTCACTGTCCTTCATGTTTTGTGTACTTGTGTTCGTTTTTGTGATCATCGTTTTCGTCATTTTCACTCTCATCTGTTGGACGAAGGAGCCCTGCAATTTCTTATTAGTGAAGCCTGCGACGTGAAAGCAGTGTTTTCGTTTTTACAAGAAATTGCCTTTTTTAACCTCATCTAGGTTTTAACTTCTTCACTCTCATCTTTCGTTTTTACCACATCAGCCTCTTTTTAACCTTGTGTACGTTTTTTATTAATTATGTTTTGTTTTGATGTCTTTTGTTTTGGCGCTCTTTGGCCATCTATGGCCCTTGCGCCATTAAAATCAATCAACCAACCAACCAATTTGGGGGCGCGGGGAAGTACAAGTGGTGTGAATGCTCGTCTATTACACGCCACATTGGCTATGAAGTTGACTAGCATGAGGGATGCGTTTTAATGTTTTACTACTAAAAAAACTACTTGCAAAAAAAAATATTTACCAGCAAATATTATTTTCAACTGTTGACTGAAAATTTTAATTGAGGGGGCCATAGACATAGGATGTGCACAGGACCTCGACTGACCTAAGTCGGGCCCTGATCCCATAGAACAGTGTTCCGCAACCGGTGTGCCCCCACAAGGCGAAAGGTGTGACGCGAACTTTTACCTATTATCCTATTGTAAGGAATTAATTGTCGAGTTTTGTTTTTAAATTTTATCCCAATTACTGTGTTTCATATGCTTGTATTTCATTCTCTGCCACTGCACTGGTTAAATAAGCTTGTTTATTCTTTATTACATGCCGCGAATTGTTATGTATTTTAAGAAATTAAATGTTAATTACTTACTCACAGTTGTTGCTATATCGTAGTTTTGCTTACTGATATATTTGTATTTCTTGCCTCTACCGCTACGCTATGCGACTTCTTTGTTACACTTGCCACATGTTCTGTGTATGCTTTTCCCTAAAAGTGCGGGGATTAGCAAAATTTGCCATGTCTTTTATTATTTTGTTTCGGCATTTGTCCCTGTTTATTAGTGCTTCTTCAACTTTATTAATTTTTTTCTGTACCGATGCACCCAACCATTGTTAAACTGTATTTTAAATAAGTCGGTACATGTGTCCCTTCTTCCTTTTGAAGAGCATAGGTCCCGCCTCTTACAATTATTTCAGTTCTATCACAGCTGTGCTCTGAAGTAGTTCGAAAGTTGTGATTGCTAGTCAGTCTTGCTGTTTTATAGTACTATTAAACTATTTTATTTTTTTAAGATGGACAAGTTTCTTGTACGGATTGTTCCATCCACGAGTACAAGTAGTGAAAGCATTGAGCCCGAAAAAAAGAAACAAAAATTAGTGCACCGGAAGCACAGTGATAATTATTTATCTGACGGGTTTTTTTTTTTTTTTTTGTGGGTGAAAAACTCACAAGCGAAGCCTTTCACCTGTCACTCTCCAAAATTGAAGAAACGTGGCTAGGAAATAGCTAAGGGCAAAACCCAACGGGTGTATTTCATTTTGGGCCCAAATGAACTGACAAAGGTGAACGAGTGGTCTGAAAATGGTCTTAGAGCACAAGTGGGAAAACCATCTAACATTTGTTGTGGTGCGTGATATGCAACCCCAAATATCAGCTATGTCCCCATTTTTCAAAATAAGCTCATGTCATACAAAAAGCAACAAAAACCTTTATTACAGGTGTAAATGAACATTTGTGGCATTGAACACATAACCGAAGCAAAGTAATTTGGAACAATGAGAACAACGCATGATCCCAAAGTTATCACAGTACTGATAATTGTCATTGATATCTGAAAAACAAATACGTTGAACATTATCAAAAGAAGCGTCATCACTTTCACAGTATCTCATTTTTATCCACGGATATAAAACCATGTTGTTGAATTATTCTGACTGGTTATTGATTGTTCATTGATACGTTCGATGATTTTCTGCACTTGTGCTCTAAGCCCATTTTCAGACCACTCGTTCACCTTTGTTAGTTCATTTGGGCCAAAACGGAAATACACCCTATAACGAAGTAAATTTCTCCGTCACTTTTATCCGCGCCGGGGTTGGAACCCGGGTCCCCTCATTCCAGAATAAGTTGCTCTACCAATTAAGCTACGCAGACGTTTTATTCTGATTCCTATCTGCCTTTATGTCGTGTGCGTTCTTCTGGTAGGTACGTCACATCTCCTGGTACGTTACATCATCTCCCCCTCATTTTTTTTTTTTTTTTTTTGTCGAAGTGCTGGAGAAAGGAATCTCTTATTTTTCCTATCTCGCGGTGTGAAAATAACATCACACCAATGCGAGATTTTGAACGGTCGTGTCATCCGGATAGTTCGGGCGCCATTATAACGAAGTAAATTTCTCCGTCATTTTTATCCGCGCCGGGGTTCGAACCCGGGTCCACTCATTCCGGAATAAGTTGCTCTACCAATTAAGCTACGCGGACTTCTTTTATTCTGATTCCTATCTGCCTTTATGTCGTGTGCGTTCTTCTGGCAGGTACGTCACATCTCCTGGTACGTTACAACCCATTGGGTTTTGTCCTTAGTACTATCTCCTGGCCACGTTTCTTCAATTTTGGAGAGTGATAGTTGAAAGGCTTCCCTTGTCAGTAATGCTGCTATGGTTCCCAGTAAATTGAAACGACATTTGTCAACGAAACATTCTTCTTTGTCTAGCAAAAATATCAATTATTTTCTTCGGTTGTTGGAACAAAACAAAAAACAAGCAACGTTCATTACTGCGACAGTACGTGTTTCGAAAACAAGTACAGGAAGCTAGCTATAAGGTAGCCGAACTTATCGTAAAGGCCAAAAAATTGCACTCAATAGCTGAAACGTTGTTAATCCCTGCTTGTAAAGAGATGGTGAAAATAGTCCTGGGTTCAGAAACTGCTAGTTAAATTCCAAAAATTATTAACTCTCTGCTGACACAATCAGTCGCCGAGTTAGTGACATGTCCAGTGACATTGAAGACATTATGAAGGAGAAAATCAACAACAGTCAGAAGTTCTTACTTCAGATCGACGAGTCCACCGATATTAGCGGTCACGCAAGAACTTCTTGCCTACATTCGGTACATTGATGGAAATGTAATTACAACTAATTTCTTTTTTTGGCAAAGAACTTCCCGAGCGAGCCACCAGTGAAGAAATATTTCGTGTGACTAGTTCCATAATGAATTAAAATAGAAGGATTGCGTTAGTGTTTGTACAGACGGAGCCACTTCTATGACAGGCCGAGTGAAAGCATTTGTAGCTAAAGTACGCAAAGTATAAATCCTAACATACGATGCGATCATTGTCTCATTCACCGCGAAGCCATTGTTGCTAAGTCTTTGCCATCTTTTCTGAAAGTTGTGCTGGACGAAGTAGTAAAAGTCGTGAACCACATCAAATCGCGGCCCCTAAATTCTCGGCTTTTTCCCGTTTTGTGTCAGGAAATGGGATCAGAACACACCTAAACGCCTGCTACATACAGAAATATGGTGGTTATCACGAGGAAAAGTGTTAACGTGAATATATGAACTTAAAGAGGAGGTACATACATTTTTGACTGATGAGGGGCATGAGTACGCGGATTTATTTGCAGATGACGAATGGGTATGCAATTTGGCATATCTTTCAGATATTTTCGTGCACTTGAATGAGCTGAACAGAAAAATGCACGGTAGGAACGAAAATATTCTGACTAGTATGGATAAGATTCAAGGATTTGTGAATAAGCTGAATTTGTGTATACAGAGAATTGAAAATGGGTACGTTTGAGATATTCCCGACTGCATGGCCACTTGCTGACGGTAATAAAGTGGTAATGGACTTAATTAAAGAACATTTAGAAATCTTGCAGCAGAAGTTCAAGAAGTATTTTGGAGAGAATGTTCAAGATTTCGACTGAGTTTGTGATCCATTCGTTGCGAATTCAAAACCTCTTCCGATTAATATACAAGAGGAACTCGCAGATTTAAAAGCAGACAGAACATTGAAATTAATACTTCTCGAAGTGCCTTTGGACACATTTTGATTGGCAATAAGGAGTGAATACTCGGCTATATCCGAGATGGCAGTTAATGTGTTATTTCCATTTTAAACTACATATTTGTGTGAATTGGGCTTCTCGACGTTGACTGAAATTAAAACATCAAAGAGGGAGAGACTCAAATCAGTCGATGAAGAAATGAGACTTGCATTGTCAACGATTCCGCCAGGGATCAGCCGCCTGTGTGAAGCTAAGCAGGCGCAAGCATCACATTGAAGGTAATTCTTGATAAATGCACGAGTCGATTTCTATTTAATAATAATATAATAGAGTAATAATAGAATAATATAATCTTATATATAAAACACAAAACGTCTGTTTGTCTGAAGCAGCAAAAACTCTCGAACGCAGAACTGTGGCATCGTGAAATTTGTATAGCTTATTAATACTGGAATTTCTAGGTCAACGCAACTATTTTAAGATCTCTAAGTTGTTCCGTTCGCGAGTTATGAATTAATTAATAAGCTAATCAATAAAGTCAGCTTCGTTTGCTACGTCATCGTTATCTGTTCCAAATCTGAAAGCACGTGACGGCATTCATCCACAGAAGTTTCTATTCTTTGAGAACTGTGCATAAAAAAAATGCAAAAACGAACTTTGCGAAATCTTAACGAAACGGGCTGAAATTTTTGTCAACACCATGAATTGGTAATAAGAGTAGTCCCTCAAAATTTCCCCAGAATCCGGTCAAAACTTTTAAAAATAGTTAAGGAATATTTAATTCATCGGTAAACACAAACAGAGACGGTTAATGAATTTTTGACGGCTAATTTAAAAAGGTATTTACCGATTCAGGCGAAATTTGGAGGTCACGTTCCTATTAAAGATTTATGGTGTTCATTAAAATTTCAGCCAGTTTCATAAAATAGTCGCAAACATACGTTTGTAACTTTTTTATCATAGAGATTCGCCCCTCAAAGACGTCCGAAACTGAAAGCACGTGATGCATTTGATCGTCGATAACAAATTGTTAACGAATTTTGTTCAGTCAGTGTTTCAATGCTATCCCCTGGACGCGTATTAAATAATTCGTAACGCTTTTGGTCCGTTTGATTCTACAGCTGTAGAATTAAACGGACCAAAAGCGTTACGAATGTTGGAAAGTGGAAAAGTCAAGAGCAAAGGATCCAACAAAATTATATATTGTCGTCGATAAAGGAGAAACCAAAAATGTTGTGTACAGCCAAGTGCTGAAATAATCACACTATGAATAAATAATTTGTAATGACCGAATTTGTGAAATCAGCTCTTTTCTTTCTTGCAAGCATCAATTTTTTCCCCGATTTTTTCAATGACATATAAGGGAATATGAAATTAATAAGCCTAAATCCCGGGCAAAGCGGGGTAGCGAAGCTAGTATAATAATAAAAATAGGTTGATTACATTACGTATTTACTGCATATTAATAGTGTCATATCATACGTTTTTGAGGGGATTAACAGTTTGGTGTGTCGTATTGAGTCATCGACAATTTATAGTGTGCCGCGAGTAGAAAAAGTTTGCGGAACACTGCCATAGAGCACTTGTGGGCACAATGGAACGGCATATCAGGCGTTTGGATACACCAATTACCTCCATATAAGGCTGCTTTACACACAGCTTGGTTGGCTATACCTGTTAACTGCTTCCGACATCTTATTGAATCGATGCTAAGTGGGATAGCTGTGGTACTGAAGGCAAAAGGAAGTATTAGGTAGGCGGTCATAATTCAGTGATCACTCACTGTATAGGGTATAAAACGTAATAGAATGTAAATCGATCTCTCATTACATGAACCTAGCTAATTTAACAACAAATCACATAACTCTAAGGGCATAAAATGCTGGCTCAAAAGATTGCATGAAGATTGGCTCAGATTACCTGATAATAGGAGCGTTTGTAACTATAACGGCCAAATAGTTTGGTGTTTCAAGAGCAAGAGTCTTCACAGTTATTACTGCGTACACAAAGCATGGCAAGTCTTCATCGGCGAAGAATGTTGGGCGAAAACAGAGACTGGACGAGAGGGACCGCCGAACACTAACAAGGATTGTGTCCGAATAACACAAACACTCTTGCAGAGCTCAGAAGAACTCAATATCCACCTGGAAGACTCTGTTTCCACAAGAAAAGTCCGCAGAGAACTTCATGAATCCGAAGAAAAACTGCAATTTCTGAACCTTTGAACACAGAAACCAACGTTGCAAGGCCAAAAAGGTGGTACCATGAGCATGAAACACGGAGAAATGATGACTCTGAAAGTGTGATGTGGTCGAATGTGTCCTCATTTACATTATTACCAACATTTGGTCGGGTTTATATATGGAGAACCCCCAAGGAAGAGCACAGTTCGGAGTTTTGATGTTTACCGGACCAGGGCGGCTATACAAGCCACTACTGGCTCTACATTTTTTTTATTTTACGATGCATTTTTTTTTATTGGAGGTCTTTTTTTTTTAAAGATGCATTTTTTAGAGGTCTCTTTTTTTAAAGATGCGTTTTTGTGATTGGAGGTCTCTTTTTTTTTTTTTAGAGATGCAATTTTTTTATTGGAGGTTGTTTTTTTAAAGATGCATTTTTTTTATTGAAAGTTTTTTTTAAAGATGCATTTTTTTTATTGGAGGTTGTTTTTTTAAAGATGCAATTTTTTTTATTGAAGGTTTTTTTTTAAAGATGCATTTTTTTTATTAGGAGGTTTTTTTAAGATGCAATTTTTTTTATTGGAGGTTTTTTTTTAAAGATGCAACTTTTTTTATTGTAGGTTTATTTTTAGAAAGATGCATTTTTTTTATTGGAGGTTTTTTTTTAAAGATGCATTTTTTTTATTGAAGGTTTTTTTTTAAAGATGCAATTTTTTTTTATTGGAGTTCTTTTTTGTTTTAAAGATGCATTTTTTTTATCGGAGGTCTTTTTTTTTTTAAAGATGCATTTTTCTGATTGGAGGTTGTTTTTTTTTAATTATTTATTGGTCCCAGGTAACACGTAAAAACTTGTATTCATTCTAAAAAGGTTGAGTGTAATTTGCTGTCTGAAGCACGATAGTTAAAATCTTTAATGAATCAAATATTCACAAGTTAAAAAATACAAACACGAGATCTTTCACAACCCTTGCATCATCAGGTGAAGACTACATTTGAACATACTTAGTGCGAAGTTATAAAGTGTCAGCGTCTTGACGTCATGATGTACAATAATGTTCATTAATTGATGACGATTGGTCACCCCTATCTAACTTCTGATGCTACGTAGTTCCGTCTTTGAAAGGCGGTATTAGATTGAGTTAACTGATTGTGCAGTGGGGGTTTTAAATTTTGAATTTTTTTTTCTTTAATATAAACTCTATTAAATAGTTGTTTCCAAACATATGGCAAAGTAGTGGGAATGTCTTCGTTACATCACCGTCCACGATAGTGATGGGTGAACAATGCTTCCGCAAACAATGTAGATCTTTTTCTTTGGTGCATAGAAGAATTTATGCATCATTCCATGAAGGGGTGTTGATTCCTTCCCATTGTTCATCCATCACTATTGTGGACGGTGCTGTAGCGATTACATTCCAACTACTTTGCCATATGTTTGGAAACAACTGTTTAATACAGTTTATATTAAAGAAAAAAATTCAAGATTTAAGAACCTCCAGTACACAATCAGTTAACTTAATCTAATACCACCTTTCAAAGACGGAACTACGCAGCATCAGAAGTTAGATAGGACAGACCAATCGTCGTCAACTAATGAACATCATTGTACATCATGACGTCAAGACACTGACACTTTATAACTTCGCACTAAGTATGTTCAAATATAGTCTGGACCTGATGATGCAAGGGTCGCCCTTGTGAAAGATCTCGTGTTTGTATTTTTTAACTTGTAAATATTTTATTCATTAAAGATTTTAACTATCGTGCTTCAGACAGCAAATTACACTCGACCTTTAGTTATTCTCAGCACGAAGGCATTTATCTCTTATGTTGTATTCATACAATGGTCGTGGTTAATACATACATCCAGTGGCGTAGGAACGCTTGTGACGTACCTGCCAGCAGGACGCACACGACATAAAGGCAGATAGGAATCAGAATAAACGTCCGCGTAGCTCAATTGGTAGAGGGACTTATTCCGGAATGAGGGGATCCGGGTTCGAATCCTGGCGTGGACAGAAATGACGGAGAAATATACTTCGTTATACGCTTTTGATTTAGAGGGGTACAAGCTCATGAACCTTACATCTCAAGGATTAAGCTATCTATGGATGACCCCCTCCGAATTTCTTTTTGGGGGTAGTATATTAGAGTTCTTATAAAATACGTATACTGATCAGGAATTCATCCGAATGAACATTGTTATCATCATATTATTATTAATTATTACCATTATTATTTTTATTGCTGACAAAAAGTTCACATTATTAATTTCTTATCAGAAAATGAATGGAGAAGTTTTTCTTTTGTGTTATCTCTTGTTAATTTTTGTCCTTTTTTTTTCCATTAAAATATTGAGCAGGGACAAGTCAACATTAGGATGAATTTCTGTCAGCAGGGTTTGGAAAACAGGGATTTCTCGGGAAATGTTATATAACTCTTTACAAGAACGAAATAAATTTCTTATCATTTTTGCTTACGTTAATAAAGTAAAACCGCAGTAAGATAAAAACGGCCCTACCCGCGAAGATAGTACCATTGAAGCATTATGAAGTCTATATTAAAAACTTTGAACGATGCATAGGCTGACAATTGATGTAAAAAGCACATTGGTCTGGTGCAAAGCTAAATGATGGTGGAGATATCGAGGAATTGGAGTTCTATGAGTGGTATGTGAAATCCGTAATGCACTTGTTGTATTGCTACAGACCTTAAGACAGGAAACAATTTTAGTGCCGGGGCTGCTGGCGCTGAAATGTCCACTTGTGCATTAAATTTTTTTTTAAAAGTGCAGGAAGAACGACCTGATCAAGATGCATGGAATTTTAAGAGAAATGAAACACTGATGACAAGTATGTTATCAAGCCCTAGCCCTACCATATGCTGTCTGAAGTTATTAACAAAAACCTCGCACTCGTCGTTTCTCTGCAGAACTAATTTGCTGGAGTTTCCCAGATGGTTGGCCAGTTTTTTGTGGATAAAAAGCCTCCCACTACAAGCTTCGGATAAAAAAAAACAAAAAAAAAACCAGATGATCCGTGATATTTCTTTAAAAAAAGAGAATAAAAAAACTAAGTAGCTTATAAATTTTACAGTTCACTCTTTATGAATGATTGGTTTGTGTTTGCTCATATCTGGGGGGGGGGGTACAGTAGATATTAATGTACCCCTCTCCAAAATTTGGGGAGAGGGGTACACTGCATACATCTCGAATTCAGACAAATACAGTATTGTGGGTCACAGGGTACGAATAGTATGCAATACATCGAAGTAGAGATCGAACATGTGATACAGCATGCCAGATTTGAAAATAACAGAGAAAGCCAGTGCCGAAAGACAAACACAAACATCCATGCCTTAACCGGGATTCGAACCCAGAACCCTCCGTTGGGCTAAGGGTCAGAAGCTATCGCTTAGACCACTGCGCCAACGGGCCGCACCCAACTAGCTTGCATAACTGCCCGAATTGTAGCAACTCCATATTGAACAAAAGCAGATATACTAACTTCTTACAATTCTTTTTATTTTTTTAACTCTTTATGTGTTTTCTCCAGATTTCTGCGCATCCTATAATTTCCCCTACAACTCCTTTTCGGTTTTCATATTTTCATGTTTAGTGTACAAGGGTCATCCTAAAAGTAATGCCTCTTCTTTAATAACTTTTGAAATTTTGAAGTGATTTTAATGAAACTGCACTGACGTGTACTATGATATATTACCAATATACGAGCAATTTGTTTTCAGAATCCGAAATAAAGATCATGAATGACAGAGAAAAGCGATGATCCGTAATTGAATTTCTGGAAAAAGAGGGATGTGATCCTTCAGAAATACACAGAAGACTCCTGGCGGTGTATGGAGCTGCCACCATCGATATCAGTAATGTCCGAAGATGAATGAAGAGGTTTCGAGAGGGAGAAAGTTCAGTGTTGGACAAACAACGGAGTGGAAGACCCGCAACTGCAGTGGCAGATGCCAACAGGCAACGAGTGAAAGACCTCATCACAGCTGATTGCTGTGTCGCCATCCAGGAATTGCAACAACAAACAGTGCTTACTGTCTGCAGACATTGAAGAAGCTAAAGGAAGCTATCCGAAGGAAAAGACGTGATATTCCACTTCATAGTGTCACACAGATTTATTTTTCGAAGCGCTGGAGAAGGGATTCTCTTATGTTTCTTTTCTCGCGGTGTGGAAAGAACATCACACCATTGCGAGATCTTGAACCGCCAGGTCATCCGGGAAGTTCGGGCGTCATTATAACGAAGTAAATTTCTCCGTCATTTTTGGTCCACGCCGGTAATCGAACCCGAGTCCACTTATTCCAGAAGAAGTTGCTCTACCAACTGAGCTATGCAGACGTTCGTTGTCGCTGCTATCTGCCTTTATGTCGTGTGTGTCCTGCTGGGCAGGCACGTCACAGTGGCAAAAGCATATTTTTATCGACGGTACCCATGACTACCGTACCTCATAATTCTCATCATGGACCACCAGCATGCCTGACTTTTCACTCACAAATTCACCCCTGTTTACCCACTATTGTGAACATAGGTTTTGCGGCCGACGCCTGCAAACTGCAGCGGAACTACTGAAGAGATATTTTTTCATTTCAGAAACCTTGACTTCTCCTGTCACATGTGGGCCTGGCAAAGTGACAATAGATGGAAACTAGAGGCTCGCAATAGGACAGACAAGTAGGAGTGCCAGATGAAAGTAAGAGTCGACATAGTGGCGTCACACGAGCACTTTCGAAAGGGAGAGATGAGCCTATTTGTAACAATTGGTGAAGTGGTGCATTACCCCGGAGCCGACGGTTTAACATGCCCGACCGAGGCATTGCGAGTATTCATTAGTAAAGAACAATGTAACCTGCACGGAACAGAACCTATGACCATCTAGTCGGAAGGCGGTTGTTCTAACCACCAGGCTACTCGCATTCTGTTTGCATCATTCGAGAGAATTTGCGAGTTAGTCACCAATATATCGTAGGACATACATTCACGGAGAAGATTTAGATGCTACTATGTCGCATAGGACTTCCGTGTTGCGTATCAGAAACGAAGTTACATTTGATTAAACTTAGAGGCTCAAATTCGGCAAAGAAGTAGGAATGCCATATGAAAGTGTTAGTCAACATAGTTAGCAGTGCCATATTGAAAGTGTGAATCGACATAGTTGGGAGTGTCATATTGAAAGTGTGAGTCGACATAGTTGGGAGTGCCATATTGAAAGTGTGAGTCGTCATAGTTGGGAGTGCCATATTGAAAGTGTGAGTCGTCATAATTGCGAGTGCCATATTGAAATTGTGAGTCGTCATAGTTGGGAGTGCCATATTGAAAGTGCGAGTCGACATAGTTGGGAGTGCCATATTGAAAGTGTGAGTGACATAGTTGGGAGTGTCATATTGAAAATGTGAGTCGACATAGTTGGGAGTGCCATATTGAAAGTGTGAATCGTCATATTTGGGAGTGCCATATTGAAAGTGTGAATTGACATAGTTGGGAGTGCCATATTGAAAGTGTGAGTCGTCATAGTTGCGAGTGCCATATTGAAATTGTGAGTCGTCATAGTTGGGAGTGCCATATTGAAAGTGCGAGTCGACATAGTTGGGAGTGCCATATTGAAAGTGTGAGTGACATAGTTGGGAGTGTCATATTGAAAATGTGAGTCGACATAGTTGGGAGTGCCATATTGAAAGTGTGAGTCGTCATATTTGGGAGTGCCATATTGAAAGTGTGAATTGACATAGTTGGGAGTGCCATATTGAAAGTGTGAGTCGACATAGTTTGGAGTACCACACCATGACGTCGCAATGAGCACTTCCAAGGAGAGTGAACAAGGGCCGAGAAAAGGAACAGATAACCTTATTTGCAATCGAGCGTACAATACAGCGGAGCCTACGGCTTAACGTGTCCGTCTAAAGCATAGCGAGTATTCAGCGGCTCAGGGAAACTCAACTTACTTGGGATCGATCCCATTACCTTCTGGTCAGAAGGTGGTTGCTCTAACAACTAGGCCTTTCGCATACCATTCGCTGGAGGTGTGTTTCATACTTCATGGTGTGACTGTAACGGAAGATGACAAAATAAACCTAGACTGTACAGCATTTATGATCACGTGACATTTTTCTGGAAATTGTATGCATGCACAGCTTACGAAACAAAAGAAGAAATGCTCGCTTGTGCTGCCAAAGGCATTATAGAATTTTTATTCAGTTTGGATTTGTACAGTGTTCTGCGGCCACATCATTATTCTCTCTTTCCGCTCTTTAGCGATGCCTGTAACACATAACTGATGAATCAGACTTTTGCATTTTTGTCTCCACCCTTTTTTTTTTCTTCTCGTAAATATTTTTCAGGAAGATGATTTAAACCGAGTCGTAAACACTGTCTCACATTTTATTGTTCCAGCTCTTTTGCACATTTTTTACTCAGATGCTGCAGAACAAAAAAAAAAGTAAGGAAAGTTGAACAGAGGGACAATGAGTGATCGAATGAATAACAAAACAAAAAAATGAAAAGCGCTCTTTTTTGTGTCCTCCACGGAAGAACAAAGAGAAGTGCCCATCAAAGAAGAACATTATTCCCTTTCCTTTTTTTTTTGCTCCTCTCAATTCCTTTCCGAGGCGTCCGTGCGGAAACCTTTTCAGCGCTTAAACCGTATTTTGTATTATTCCCACTTCATTTGCAAGATTTACAAGAAAAGTTTTCTTCGATAACGCTTTTTTCTTCTTTATTCTTACTGTTTTCTTGTTTCACAAAGAGAGAGAGAGAGAGAGAGAGAGAGAGAGAAGTAAAAAATGTTCCCCATCATATCAGAGCCGTGCCATTTTAAGGACAGTATGTCTGTATATTCGTACATGTGCTATAAGAATAACAAGATTTTGCTCTTTTGAAGAAGAGAAAGGAAAAAAATATATATAACAAGAGAAAAAGACACACACATTTACCAACCCACCAGCAAATATGAAATCCGGGTTTCTTACCTTAATGTGAAATTTTGCAAGCGCCGTGATAACCCAGGCTCTGTTGGAAGTTCTTCGGCGACATTTATGACCACATTTTTTTTTCAAATTCTAAGAAATATATCCAACTGTCATCTAAATATTGTTAAATTCTGCTGTTCAGATTTTCCGAAGAATAACAAAGAAAACAGGAGTTTCAATGTGTCGTTTTTTATGGTATCAGTTTAAAGCACGGGGAATGACGAAAACAATTTAAACTCTCCTGGTTTAGGGTCTTAAAATATTATGAAATACTAGCTTGCAGCCTCTCTTAGGAGAGCTGCATTTACGATTTAAATAAATATTCATATACACTGACGGAAAAAAAAATCTCAACACCAAGAAGGGGTTGTATTAGATAAACGACAGTTGGTAGGCGGTGAGAGTACATCTGTAAGATGACATCTTTGTAGATTTCGCGCTCGGCGCATACGTGTGGCGCTAGTAGCGCCCCTCAGCACATGCAAAGCAGGTTTGCTGTAAATACGCGCTGTAACGTTCGTGAGCGTTAGTTATGGTTGAGATTCGACGTAGAGTGTTGATGTTAGTCAAGAATGCCTTTGAGAAGACGTAGAAGCCATTATCAACATTTCACGGAGTTTTTATTTATTTTTTTTTTGATTGGAGGTTTAACGACCACCGTGAGCAACTCAATGGGCTATAAGCAGTCGCTCGTCCCTAATTTTGGGTCACTGGTTCCAGGGAAGGGAGAGAGCCAGTGCCGTAAGACAAACACAACATCCATGCCTCACCGGGATTCGAACCCGGACCCCTTACGGACGAATGATCAGAGGCCATCGCTTAGACCACTGCGCCACCGGGGCGGCTTCACGGAGTTTGAACGAGGTCGTATAATAGGGCTACGAGAAGGTGAATTTTCGTTCCGCAATATTGCAGAACGACTTGGCAGGGATGTAGCCACTGTGCATGATTGTTGGCAGCGGTGGTCAAGGGAAGGTACGGCCTCAAGAAACCGGGTTCCGGCCGGCCACGTGGCACTACTGAGAGGGAAGACCGCCGTGCACGGCGTATGGCCGTGGCGCATCGTACCGCGTCTGCGGCAGCAATTCGAGCTGCAGTTGCCACCACAGTGACACAGCGAACTGTTACAAATCGGTTACTTGAAGGACAGCTCCGAGCCAGACGCCCTGTAGCGTGCATTCCACTTACTCCAAACCACTCCCGTTTGTGACGACAGTGGTGTCCAGCTAGAGCTCATTGGAGGACGGAGTGGAGATCTGTTGTGTTTTCTGATGAAAGCCGGTTCTACCTGGGTGCCAGTGATGGCCGTATGTTGGTTAGAAGGATGCCAGGTGAGCGCCTGCAACCAACTTGTCTGCGGCCGAGACACACTGGACCTACACCTGCAGTTATGGTCTGGGGAGCAATTTCCTATGACAGCAGGAGCACTCTCGTGGTTATCCCACGCACCCTGACGGCACAGTTGTACGTCGGTCTGGTGATTCAACCTGTTGTGCTGCCATTTATGAACAGCATTCCAGGGGTGTTTTCCAACAGGATAACGCTCGCCCGCATACCGCTGTTGTAACCTAACATGCTCTACAGAGTGTCGACATGTTGCCGTGTCCTGCTAGATCACCAGATCTTTCACCAATCGAGCACGTATGGGACATCATTGGACGACAACTCCAGCGTCACCCCCAAACAGCATTAACCGTCCCTGTATTGACCGACCAAGTGCAACAGGCATGGAACTCCAGCCCACAAACTGACATCCAGCACCTGTACGACACAATGCATGAACGTTTGCGTGCTTGCATTCAACATTCTGGCGGTTACACCGGTTATTAATGTACCAGCATTTCACATTTAAAATGGCTCTTCTCGCGCTTACATTAAGCTGTGATCTTGAAACCTTAATCGATTAAATATGTTACCTATACAAATGTATTACCGCCATTTCATTCCTCTACAACTATTTTTCGTGGTGTTGGGATTTTTTTTTCCGTCAGTGTATAAGGAATGTTGCCCGAACTAGGGCGGGGTAAAACTCATAATTGAAACAGATTGAAAACATGTCAAATAGACGCCGAATAAGGAACTGAAATTGTTTTTAGATGCGATTTTGCTCACTTTGGCATCTCAAATTTCAGTTGCAGGTTAGAGCGTATATTAAATAGATCTGAGTATTTGTATTTATAATAACGCTGATTCCTTTTTATGAAATTACTCTGCAATGCGAAGAAAAGTCTTCTCCGCTATACCTTATATCATGGAGCAGAGAATGAAGGAGTAGATAGAAAACTGGGCTTATTTCCAGTTAGAGGTTTATAGTCGTCACTGCTGAGATGAGACGTGGAAATGAATTTATTTCTTAGCTTTCGTAAAACTCAGCTGCTAGTGAAAATTCTTTTGGGGGGAAACAGAAAATGTTGGGCATCATTTGGTTTAGCCGCTTAAAGAGTTAAACTCTTGTGACTAATCTACGAGGCGTGTTCAATAAGTAATTTTTCCGAGCAAGTGTTCCGCGCATGACTTGTTGCCTAGCAATCAGTCAGACGGCAACCGATTCTTTGTGCCATTAGCTTCACTTTACTGCATAATAGAGCTCCGTACGCCGCCCCGGTGGCGCAGTGGTCTAAGCGATGGCTTCTGATCATTCGTCCGAGAGGGGTCCGGGTTCGAATCCCGTGAGGCATGGATGTTGTGTTTGTCTTACGGCGCTGGCTCTCTCCCTTCCCTGGAACCAGTGGCCCTAAATTAGGGACGGGCGACTGCTTATAGCCCATTGAGTTGCTCACGGTGGTCGTTAAACCTCAAATTAAAAAAAAAAAAAAAGAACTCCGTACATCTACGCTGGTGGAAATGGAAAGTGATACACCCGGAAGGAATTGGTGGAACTGCATGAAACTTGGTAGATAGGTACAGAGTCCTAATCAATAAATGAAACCAAAATTATGTGAAAATACTCTAGTTTATTGCTGTTCGGTACATGTTCCAGTACGAAGTGTGCCCACCATGAGCAGCTCTACACTCTTGGATCCTTGTCGGCACGGAATCAATAAGTCTGCGGATATAGTCCTGGGGTATGCGTCTCTCGAAGCTTCCATAACGTGTTCAGTCAATTCTTGTACAGTTTGCGCTGGATGGCGACGTGACGTAATACGTCTATCCATGGCATCCCAGACATGCTCTATGGGGGACAAATCTGGGGGACGCGGACACCAATCCATGATCGTAACACCTTGCAAGGCTTGTCTTATGATGGCTGCAGTGTGTGAACGGGCATTTTCCTGTTCGAAGAGACCATGGATGGTGGCCATGAAGGGTATGACAACAGGTTGTATCACACTGTCCACATATTGGCGGGCAGTCATGGTGCCTTCAATAACCTCCAACGTAGTCCTGCTGTCATAAATGATGGTCCCCCAAACCATAACAACAGGGGTTGGACCTCTGTTGCACTCTGAAATCACAGCAGGGTTGGATGACACAACTGGACACGTGAGCAGGGTTTTTTTTTTTTTTTTGCGGACATGTTGTCGATTATCACTTTGTCTCAGATAGAATCGGTACTCGTCGCTGAACACAAATGTAAGCCATTCACGTGTCCAATTGTGTCTATCATTACAAAAAAATTAATGCGCAGGTCTAATCTCTCAGGTGAGCTGTTGTTGGCAGGGGAATCGGTTTAACGGAATACATTGCATAACGGTACTGGAGTGCAACGCAGCATCAAACAATGTTTGTGTGTCACCACTGCTCGGATCTGTGCTGCGGTCGTCCGTCTGTCGCCAAATGCCAGCCGGACAATATGGCGGTCATCACGTGGTGTCGTTTTCCTTCCCGAACTTGTGCCAGATCTGAGAGTAATCACGCCTTCCCACGTCCACTGTGCCACCACTCTCCGAACTGACATGGCAGTACGGCCCGTCCGTCGGCCGATTTCACGATACGAAGCCCCCATTTCAGACGTGCCAATGATGCGACCTCGCTCCATGTCTGACATGTGGTGTGGGTGTATGGAGCTCTCACTCTACGACATTGCATAGCTGGTTACCGGCAACCTGCGGACAAAAAAACTACCTTGCGACATCACACAGTTTACGAATTATGAACGAAACAACATAGCACTTTTGTATAACAAATCGGCACGTAATTTACACATCACTAAATCTACTGCTTCCAATTTTTAATGATTCAATACCCATCCTACGGAGATACTTTTCTCCAAGTTTTATGCAATTCCTTCTGGGTGTATCACTTTCCATTTCCACCAGTGTATTTGTTAGTACGAATATTTAATTCAAACAGAGATCATCGCTCTTTCCACGTTTATAAGTGAGTCACGGAAAAGTTCTCATTGACCGCCACCGCGAATCGAACCCAGGGTCTTCCAGTTACGTGCCGTATATGCTTCCACTGCACCACAGCTGCCTCGAATTCCTCCAGACTCACACACGCTAACTGCCAAGCCAATTCGGCAGGTTTCTTCTTGGAGCCCCGCACAATGCTGGGGATTCTCCAAAGATGGTAGGCAGCTACTGAACAAATAATTAGAAGGCGAATGAATAATTAATACAGACATGTGACGTGGACTAGGAATATCAACCAGAGGTCATCGCTCTTTCCGCGTTTATAACTGAGTCACGGAAAAATTCTCATTGGCCAGTGGAAGCATATCCGGCGCTTAACTGGAAGACCCTGGTTCGATTCCCGGTGGCGGCCAATGAGAATTTTTCCGTGACTCACTTATAAACGTGGAAAAAGCGATGACCTCTGTTTGATGTTCCTAGTCCACGTCAAATGTCTGTATTGAATATTTAATTGTGTTTAAAATGGATGATTCTTTTTCAACTGTGTAGACCCGTTTTGAACTGTCGACGAGTGTCAAATAACGATCAGTTATAAAGTATGTAACTCATGAAAATGTAACTCCTAAAGAAATTCACTCTACATTAGTGGCAGTTTATGTTTCTGCAACTTGGGACATAACCACTTTTCGTCGTTGGGTAAAAAAATCATATGGCAGTGGATAAATCTTGGCCGTAAAGGATCAGCGGAGTGGGAGACCCGTAATAACAACTTGCAATTTGAACAGGAAAAAAGTCGGTCGTCAGGGAAAATCCAAGGATATCTCAGAGAACCACAGCAGGTAAACTGAACATTAGTTTAGGTGCTGTCAATGATATTGCTAACGTTTTATGACACGACAAAGTGTGTGCTCGTTGGACACCGAGTCACATAACGACTGAAATAAAGAAATCAAGACTTGAAACATGCCAAAGGTTGGTTGCTCGTCATGAAAAATGTGGCACTGATATTTTCCAAAGCATTGCGACTGGTGATGAGAGTTGGGTTCATCATTATGGCACAGAAACGAAAAATCAATCATTGCACTACTGACACCCATCTTCTCTTCGAGCGAAAAAAATACAAAACTCAAATTTCTGCTAGTAAGTGCATGCCCACTGTGTTCTGGTACTACAGATTCATCGTGGTCAAAGGTACGACTATCAACTCCGACAGCTAAGTGCATAACTTAAACAAGTTAGTAAAATCATGCAATGCATTGATAATAATACGCTTTCCAACATACCAGAATCCATTGCTCAATTTATTAGGATAATGGCTGTGGAATAAATCTCGCTCCTGTGCCCTGACCTTTGACCCTATTTCGATGATATTAAACAGAATTGGTTCAGTATACCTCCGGAACAACATACTAAAGTTTTGTCGCACTTGAGGAATTTTTAATCAAGTTATGAGGATAATGGCTGTGGAATAAATCTTAGTCCTGTGCCGTGACCTTTGCCCCACTTCGATGATGTTAAACAGAATTGGTTCAGTATACCTCCGGAACAACATACTAAAGTTTTCTCGCAATAGAAGCATTTTTAGTCAAGTTATAAGGATAATGACTGTGGAATAAATCTTGCTCCTGTGCCGTGACCTTTGACCCCACGTCGACGATATTAAACAGAATAGGTTCAGTATACCCCCGGAACAACATAAAGTTTTGTAGCAATTGAGGCATTTTTAATCAAGTTATGAGGATAATGGCTGTGGAATAAATCTTAGTCCTGTGCCGTGACCTTTGCCCCAGTTCGATGATGTTAAACAGAATTGGTTCAGTATACCTCCAGAACAACATACTAAAGTTTTGTCGCAATGGAAGCATTTTTAGTCAGGTTATAAGGATAATGGCTGTGGAATAAATCTCACTCCTGTGCCGTGACCTTTGACCCTATTTCAACGATATTAAACAGAACCGGTTCAGTACAGCTAAACAACATGCTAAATGTTTTATTACAATAGAGGCATCTTTACGTAAGTTATGACGCATAAGGGCGATGGAATGGATCCCGCTCTTATGTCGAGACCTTTCACCCCATTTTGTCCATTTTCAATAGGGTTCCTTCCCAGGTTGTCCCCTACGACATACTAAAATTTTATCGAAATCGAACCATTTTTACGCGCGTTATCGTGCGGACGGACGGACGGACGGACGGACGGACGGACAAAGCTGGAGCACATACACGCTTCTTCAACCTACGGTTGGAAAGCGTAAAAAAGTTAACGCAAAGAATAAACAGCTTGCGTGGGGGAAAAAAAGCCAATGATTCTGCAACAAGACAGCGCCAAACCACACGCCAGTGCTTTCGCTTCAGAGGCCATACAGATAATCGGTTTTTTTAAGTTCTTGAACACTATACCTACAATTTGAATCGTCTGACTTCTGCTTGTTTTCTGCTCTCAAGAGACATCTGAAAGGAATTCAGATCACCTGTGACGAAGATGTCCAAACCGCCACGAGGAAGTGTTTCCAAGAAGAACGTGAAGAGTTTTACAGAGTCGGGTTTAAAATACTTGTGAAACGTTGACGTATCTGTATCGAGCGTGAGTGGGAACTACGTAGAAAAATTAAAATACATGAATAAGAGCATAAATTCTAACCTTTGTTCTTATTTTGTTTCAATTTGATACCTCGTCACTGGGCCTTTACACTAAAAGGACAAATTATTACGTACACCCGGCGAAAATACGCAAAGCAGCAGGACAGCAACCAATAGCGGTGTCAATGAAAGCCGACTGGAGCTATAAATAAATTGGATCGGTACGCACAAGAGTACATTCCCTCAAGTGCCAGCATGGGTCGAGGACGAGACTTAATTGAGTTTGATCGAGGTCAAGTCGTAGGAGCCAGGAAGGTCGGATGTTCAATCAACGCAACGGCAGAACGGTTAGGAATTCCGCAACAAACCGTAGCAAGTGTATACCAGGAGTACGTGACATCCGGCAAAGCCGCTAACAGTCAGATGAAATGTGGCCGTAAGAGTGCATTGGATGATCGAGGGGGCCGACCATTGGCCCGCATCGTATAGACGAAACGAAAGGCTTGTTTGCAGCAAATCACGTCACAATTTAATGAAGGAGCATCTACAAGCCTATGCTCAAAGACAATATAACGTAACCCTTTTTCGTGTGCGAGATTGGTGTTACGCTATGTCTAAAACCATGACTAAAAAAATGTTGAACTAAATGAGAGTACGATGCAATAGATGCACGGGATTAAGGTTTTACGGCCAGACGAAACACATACAGAAGTCAAACTTACGATCACCTTTTATTGGTCCAGCAATATTTGATAAAATCCAAAATATAGCACTGCGAGCTTCACACTTCACATATAATGCCTTAATTATCTGTCGTGTAATCTATCTTAACAAAAATCGAACATCTCCACACACACTAAGCAACTGCTGTATCGTCCTTTTTATCTAACGTTCGTATCTCATTCATACGTCACTCTCTCTGACCTCAAAAGTGTTGCTAACCTTATTTATGTGAGAGAGAAGATGTCACGTTAAGTTTGGAAAGTGCAAAAGAGAGCAAACTCAAACTTACATTGGAAAAGGTACTAAAAATGAAAGTTACGTTAGAATATAAGTCACAACAGTCCGTCGACACATGGCACAACTCGACTAGGGCAGTCGACGACCACATCGTGTCCCGATATCAACGGCACAGCATCGCATGGTTTGGCTGCAGTTTGCGAAGGCCCATCGAAACTGGAGCATGGATGATTGGAAACGCGTCACATGGTCTGACGAATCTCGTTTCACGCTGTATGGCACTGATGGCAGGCAGCGTGTGTTGCGTAAACCACACGAAGCTATGGACCCCGCATGCCAAGTTGGGGTACTACAGACTGATGGAGACGGTGCAACTGTGTGAGCAGCTTTCACGTCGTCCGTCCTGTGTCCCTTGGTACCTCTTGAGTCTTCCGTCACTGGTTCCAGCTATGTGCAGCACCTGCCCGACCATCTCCTTCCTTTCATTACGTGCCTCTGTTCGAACCAAGTTCCGATCTTTCAACAAGACAACGCTCCACCTCATCGGTCTCGGCTAGCGACCGACTGGCTCGAGGAGCATAGCAGTGAGCTTGCAACACTCGCATGGCCCCATCGCTCACCGGATATCAACCCCATACAGAATTTATAGGACATATTGGAACGGACTGTTCGTGATCAACCACCCCCACTTACATCTCTGCATGCTCTGTAAGCACTCTTAGATTGTTTGTCAGCGTTACCTAAGTATGTGTTTCGGAACCTCATTGTGTCCGTACTATGGCGTTTGGATGCTGTCGTGCGTGCAAAAGGAGGTGCCACACGCTATTAGGTGGGTGGAACCTCCTTTTGCACGAAGTAATGCCTCCATATTTATATTCATTGTCATTTAAATGTATATAAATATGTATGGAGGCATTACGTCCTGGACACCCTCTGCGTCTAAAATACGAAAAGAAAAAAGAAAGAAAGGAAGAAATCGCCATCTTCGAATTTCTATGAAAACTGAATGCAAACTAACACACGCTCTACTCTCGAATACAAAACGCATTTTACACCGACCGTTCCATAAAAACTGAAAGTCAAATCACACAAAATATAGAAATATAGGTGAAGCAAAATATGTGTTATCCTTTCTCAAAGTATCTTCCCTAGTACGATATGCAACGGTGCCATCGTTCAGTTTACTTTTCAAAGCATGTGGTGAGGGCATTTTGTGGAAGCTGCTTTAGCGACCCCTGTATAGCTTGAATAACGTCAGCATCTGTGTTGAATGCTGCGCCATGGAACCTCTCCTTCATTATTAGAAACCACCGTCAGGATTGCAGGCAGGCTGTGGTATGATTTCAATACTGCATTTCGTAAGAAACTGTTGAACTCAAGCAGCCACATGTGGGAGGGAGTCATCATGGTGTAGGGTCCACTTGTCCACCAGTTCTGGTCGCTAAATTCGTATGCGTCGTCGCAGACGCTTCAAGACTGAAATGTAATGCTCAGAATTTACATTAATTCGTGGAGTAAACGCATGCTGGTAGACTACACCTTTTATGATCAAAGAAAATTATCATCATCACATTCCCAGCTGATTTGGTTTGATGGAAGCGAGCCTGTGTGTTTCCAGACACTCGTTGCGCACCTCGTGCGGGGTCGAAATAGTGAACCCATGTTTCATCGGCAGTTATTACTTTGTTTAGAAAGTTTGGATCCTTTGCAATCATTTGTTGCCACTCATGACACACCTGAACTCTGGCTAACAATTGTTCTTTCGTCAGGTGATGGTCTCATCGAATGGCTATGTGGTCTCATCGAATGGCTATGCGCTATTCGATGAGACGACATACAGCGCCTCCTAGCGGCAAAGTCAGGTACTCATCTGGAACACACACGGTGCAGCAGTAATTTGTCGCGTAGAGTGCCTACGTTTTTGAAATATTAGTTGACGCCGCTATGTCTTCACTCGTCATTCGTCGATTTCCTGGCAGGATTGCTCAAACGGTGTTAATAGTATACTCCGTAACAACACTTTCAAGTCGACCGGGCCTAAAAACTAGTTCTGCCGATAAACGCCCTTTTTTGAAATCATGGTGCCATCTAAAAATCGTTGACTCACCCAAACATTTATTTTTGTAAGCTTCTTTCATTAAATCAACTGTTTCTGGGGCCGTTTTATCCAAACGATAGCAACATTTTGTCACACAACGCATTTCACCTCTTAACTCTGATTCCCTCATCTCCATAGCTGTATGGCGAAATGTAGACATACCTTAAACAACTGCGCAATAACAAAACCAGAATCGTCTGCCATGGCTAATAACTGTAGCGTTATACAGGGTGCCCAGGAAGGTCCTTTCTCAGCCCCGTAACTTTCGAACGCCGACAGGTATAGCCCTAAAAACGGTGTCTAGGTATAGTAAAATGGCTATGCGCTATTCGATGAGGCCACATACAGTGCCTTCAAGCGGCAAAGTCAGGAGTTTGCGTGCCGATCACGAAAACTATACAAGATACGGGAAAATAATATATTACAAAGTTGTAGAGCAGCATTGATTTAGTACGAAAAGATATCTTGCGCACATGAATGCTAAGAATAGAACGTGTGCAACGCTGGTTTGTTTGTTCGCGATGTCGAACACTGTTACGTCACGAAACGCGTCAGAAAGGAGATAATATCGCCTTCCGCAAAGCACTAGCCCGACTCAACTGCGGAATGTTTGGTTCCAACATGACGACGCCCCTCCGCACCAGCCAGGAAACGTAAAAAGGTATCTGGTCGAGACATTCGAGCAACAAATCATCGGCTATGGTGGTTGCGTAGATTGGCCTGTACGCTCACCGGACCTCACTCCATTGGACTTCTTCCTGTGGGGCTACCTCAAAGAGCAGGTGTATCAGACCCTCCGACAACGTTGCAGGACCTTCCGCGCCGTATAACTGATGCTTGTTCCAGCGTGTCACCTGACATGCTGCAAAATGTGCAGCGTGAGATTCAATCTAGAGTCCAAATGTGTATTGTATCTGACGGAGAGAACATTGAGCACCGACGGTAAATGTGCCTAGTGACAACTAATTGCTCCTTTCTGACGCGTTGCAGCATTCTATTGCAGCGTTCTATTCTTGCACGCGTTCTAAGAATAGAACGAGCGTTGCACGCGTTCTATTCTTAGCTTTCATGTGGGCAAGGTGTCTTTTCGTACTAAATCAATGCTGCTCTTCAACTTTGTAATTGGCTATTTTCCCGTATCTCGTATAGTTTTCGAGATCGGCACGCTAACTCCTGACTTTGCTGCTAGGAGGCGCTGTAAGCGGTTTCCTCGAATAGCGCATAGCCACTTTACTATACCTAGACACCGTTTTTATGGCTATAGCTATCGGCGTTCGAAAGTTACGGGGCTGAGAAAGGACTTTACTGGGCATCCTGTATACTTCTTGAATTCAGTTAGTCGTCTGCGTGGTTATTTTTTCCCTTCGTACTGTCGCCAAATCAAAAAAATTACTCTGATTTTATGAAATGGCTATTGTACAATTTCGATATTAAGCTGCATGCCACAACTTGTTTAGAACACTTTCCAAAATAATGGTGTCAAATAAAGCTACATTTTTGCAACTTTACACAGAACTTTTTTAAGATGCTCTACCACCAAGCAGTTGCAGTGAATATGTCAACATTATTTCCTTTTCAGTTCAAACCGAACGACAGGTTATTCTATGATCAAGCCATGATAACCATCAGATAAAGACACAGACGAAAACGTAACAGAAGAAGAAAAACAAAAAAATAATAAAAAGAAAAAAAAGAGAGAACTCGGAAACTGACAGAATTGCGAAGGATGGAATTTGGAATTCCTCCCATGCGATCAGAACTTGAATGATGGGTATTTGATGACCCAGGCGGTCAACGAAAGGTCATCAGTTTTGATTCTCCCCTCCCCGCGACGACCAAAAACTCCATTGCTTATGAGCGAAATGATTCCACTGAAGAACGAGAGGGAGGAAAGGACATTCACGGGGGGGGGGGGGAACTTGAGTGTTCCCTCCTTCGCTTGTATCCATTGCAAAATTCTTTTTCATCATGCCATCTTTCTTCGATGGTGTAAGGTCTCCATCTAAATCCTTGCTCCAATGCTTCCCTGGACTTTCTTTCTCGGACCCCTGTCTCTGGTCGCCATATCCCATCGATTCTACTCTCGTCGTTTTCTGCCCCATCAAACAGTGGACGACGTTTTTCTTACCACCAGTGGTGAGGCTGCGGTTTCTTTCCCTACTTAATCACGGCCGGATTTTAGCTCACCGGACAGGCATTGGAATTTATCCATGATTTCGAATCATTTCCTCTGATGTCTTCTTTAATAATTTGTTTTCAAGCATTGCGGAAATTCACGCTCAGTAGATTTCGCAGTTCAAAGTACTGAGTTTGGTCTTCTTAAAAATATTATTAAGAGGTACTATTGTCTTTTAGTATTGCTCCAGAAAGGTATATTTTGCATGAATTGTAAAATTACTTGTTGGATATTTCCCTGATCTGCCTTAGACAACAGATAGCAAGTAAAGGCCACATCGAAGAAGAAATTAATAGGTATAAAAGTGGCAGCACAGCATTTGGAAAAAACAGTGCAATTTTCAAGGACAATTTACTATTTTGTCTTAACCCTTTAAGTAGGCGATGTATATACTTGAAACAAATGCGGGTCAAAATATTCTGGGCTTCCCAAAAAGAAATGCTCACGCAGAGGCCGGTTTTACGAAAGCTACTGCAAAACAGTTCCTATCCCCTCTCATATAATCAGTACCAACGATAAATTTGTCACTGGTGATAAGAGATTTAGAAATTAATGTAGAAGGTTTTAGGAAGGGAATGTCAGACCCCAGGTCTTAAAAAATCGTTAAAAGTAGGAATCTAGGAGATTTGGGCTAGAGTGCCTGACCCCAGGTCTTAAACAACCGTTAGAAGTAGGAATCTAGGAGATTTGGGCTAGAGTGTCTGACCCCAGGTCTTAAACAACCGTTAGAAGTAGGAATCTGGGAGATTTAGGCTAGAGTGTCTGACCCCAGGTCTTAAACAACCATTAGAAGTAGGAATCTAGGAGATTTGGGCTAGAGTGCCTGACCCCAGGTCTTAAACAACCGTTAGAAGTAGGAATCTAGGAGATTTGGGCTAGAGTGTCTGACCCCAGGTCTTAAACAACCATTAGAAGTAGGAATCTAGGAGATTTCGGCTAGAGTGTCCGACCCCAGGTCTTAAACAACCGTTAGAAGTAGGAATCTAGGAGATTTGGGCTAGAGTGTCTGACCCCAGGTCTTAAACAACCATTAGAAGTAGGAATCTAGAAGATTTGGGCTAGAGTGTCTGACCCCAGGTCTTAAACAACCGTTAGAAGTAGGAATCTAGGAGATTTGGGCTAGAGTGTCTGACCCCAGGTCTTAAACAACCGTTAGAAGTAGGAATCTAGGAGATTTGGGCCAGAGTGTCTGACCCCAGGTCTTAAACAACCGTTAGAAGTAGGAATCTAGGAGATGCCCAGAGTGTCTGACCCCAGGTCTTAAACAACCATTAGAAGTAGGAATCTAGGAGATTTGGGCTAGAGTGTCTGACAGGAAAGTCACACGGAAGCGAGGGAGAAAGAGGGGGGTGGAGCTCTAAACCGGCGGGAACGAATGAATTCTGGGTTAGCAAAATGGGCGAAAATAATTGGGTTGGTGCGAATGAAATGCCCTGCAAAGGACCAGCACACGTGGACGGTGGGAACGGAAAAGTAGGACAACCTACCTAGGCAAAATAATCCCCGTCTGCATCGACACATAGTTGCCATCTGTCCGGCAGGGCCATGATCCCGGAACAAAAAAGGTCTTGTGGCTGGGACCCGAAGAAATCATCAACTGCAAGTTGAACCTCGTTGTCTATCGTGAACTGTTCCCCGGACAAGAAGCGATCCAGGCGACGAAAGAGACAACAGTCTGTCTCAGACAAGTCCGGGGAATAGGCAAGAGGAGGCAGTGCTTCAGAGCCCAAGGCCCTTAGAGCAGCAGAACACCCTGTCTGTTGACCAAAGCTGGTTGTTTCTGCAGAAATTCCCGGTGCATCTAGTGTAATTCAGCACAATAACGTTTTGCAATAATAGGTGGGAGCTTACTAAGAAACTCCGATGAATTATCCCGGCTGTGGACCAGCAGATAAGGAGCATCATCTTCTTGGTGTATAGGGGTGGCTTAGGATGCCGTCCAGCAGGCTGTGCTTTGCTTAACCATTGTGAAGATCGTTTCCGATTTTAAAGGACCCACTTCCCGTCGAAGATTACGATTTGATGCAGCAGAGGTTCCTGTTTATTCCTGGCAAGCAGCGGACGCGCAGACTTTGTTGGCAGTTGTCAACTCATGCCACATGTCCAGCTTTTTGACCTTTCCCAGCGCAGCCAGACAACTGTCGTGTGGTGAACACCTACCTCTGTCGTTATCTCACAACACGTTTTTCGAAAGGGTCCGCTTCAATCACACGTAACAGAACATCGCCAGAAACAGCAACAGCTCGGTAACCACGTGCTTTGTTTTGCAGGTCCGTATCTACGCTTCGAAACTTCACAAACCATCGCCGAATGGTTCGTTCGTTGGCTGTATTCTCCCAAAATGCTTTTGTTGACGCCTCGATTCCTGCAGAATGACCCAGTTTAAATTCGTACAGGAAGATGACTCTTAAATCCGGGATCTGCATGTTTCCTCTGCAAGCCACGTTACGTCCAAACAAACCACGCCTGAACCTTGTACTTCACACGCGTGCTAGCTATTTGTTGTAATTCTGTGACGTAATACCCGCAACACCTGTGAGTGGTTCCATTTCATTGTGGCGGAGGCCTGTTTTTACTGCTAGTTCTCTCCGGACATTTCATTTGTACCAACCCAATAGGCCAAACGATTATATTCGTTGTCTAAGAAGTAGGCCGAACGCGGATGGAATGAGTGAACTTGCGCTTCAGAAATCGCTGATTTTCCTTTAGGCTTTTCATTCAAAGTGGTCATTTAAGCGGAATGATGTCCATCAATGCTTTCTGTGTAATTACCTTCTTCACTAAAAATGCTATAAAAATGGTGTCTAAGAAAGGAGAGAAAAGATGTTTGAGTAACTTGTTTTTACCTACTGGCATGATGTCTATGTCAGGGGGAAAGGCCGTTCCCAAACATACCTTGGGTCATGAAGCAGAGAATAAAGCACTATACGGGAATCAGACTGTAAATTATAAGACTATGGATTTTAAGGGAGCACCTACCACAAGCGAAAGATTTATAGTCGATACTGCTGAGATGAGAAAGGGAAAGGAATTGTTTTTCCGTAGCTTTCGTAAAACCCGGCCGCTATGTTAACATTTCTCTTTGAGGAACGCAAAAAGTTTTAGTACCTTTTGGTTCAGATAAATCGGGCCGCCGCCCCGGTGGCGCAGTGGTCTAAGGCGCTGGCCTCTGATCATTCGTCCGTAAGGGGTCCGGGTTCGAATCCCGGTCAGGCATGGATGTTGTGTTTGTCTTACGGCACTGGCTCTCTCCCTTCCCTGGAACCAGTGACCCTAAATTAGGGACGGGCGACTGCTTATAGCCCATTGACTTGCTCACGGTGGTCGTTAAACCTCCAATCAAAAAAAAAAAAAAAAAAAAAAAAAAAAAAAAAAAAAAATAAATCGGGCCGCTTAAAGAGTTATAACCGGGTGGCCAACAGAGATGGAAATGGGTCACGAGTCAACGGGTCAATATTTTCTATCGGGTCAAATGTGTCGGGTGAAGGTGTTCCTGACCCGATTTCGACTCGGTTTCATTTACATCATATTTTTAAAAAGCAAAATAAAAAAAAAATGGAAAATGCGCGCTGTGGAATTTTGTGCTCGATACTGGTGCCCGCGGGCTGTAATAAGATTTGTCATGCGATATGAAGGAAGAGTGTCCTCAGAAGGAAAAGTGTCTCTTCCTTCTGACGGCTGATGATAAAAACATCACCCATATTTTGGAAACTTTCAACTTATCATAACCTTGTGAAAAATGGTGTTACTGTGAAGCACATTCTGAAGCTTGATGTGGTATCAAGTAAACAGCAAAAACTGAAATTAAACACACAACAAGTTGCTTAATTAGTAAAAAAACCTTAACGTTACTGCGGTGGGACTTTCTGGTTCTCGCAGATGTGTTTGAAAACATGTGTAAAACAGTTAGGTTATGTCTAGCAAATGAAGGATAACAATCTCAATACTTCCTGCAAGTTAGTGAGCAAATTATACGTTCTTATAATACATTTGTTTGATTTCCATTTAACGTAAGATACACACTGCGGATAGACTTTTTGAACTTTCCCTCTACATACACTATATTGACAAACGTCACCGGACACACCTTCAAAAGCAAATGAGCGGTTCCTCTGCGTTGTTAAGATGCGCGGTACAGTCACAAACGATATAAAAACACACACCTGCAGCTGACCGCGATCATATCGCACTGTGAGGTTGAGAGAAAATTTCGCGGCGGGAGAGAAATGATTATGAGAAAGAAAGATTGTTGGGTGTTATATTGGTGGGCAGTCCATAAGAGAAACTGAGAGGCGTTTAAACATACCCAAGTCAACTGTTTTGGATGTACTGAATAAGTGAAAGGCACATGGCGTGCCTGAAGCAGCAAAACGCACCGGAAAATTAAAAAAAATCAGTGGAAGAGAACGTCGAAGCCTCAGGAGAGTCGTTATAGCTAATTGTCGGTGTACTGCACAAGAGCTCAGTGTACATGTGAGTAAAAATGCTGGAACATCGGTATGTACACGTACCATTCGCAGAGAACTTCATTCCATGGGTTACCGTCGTAGTGCGGCTGCTCATAAGCCTTTCATCTCTACTCGGAATACTACTCGTCGTTTAGCATGGTGTAAAGAACATTTATCGTGGACCGGAGATCAATGGAAATGGGTCCTATGGACTGATGAATCCAGATACACGATCCATCAGTCTGATGGCCGTGTGTGGGTATGGCGGTTATTTACCACAGTTTACTATTCCTACGGTCAAGTTTGGAGCTGGCAGTGTATTTATTCGTGTGGGAGTGTTTTTCGTGGTATGGTACCGGCCCATTGGTTATCGTGGAAAACTTGTGAACCAGCACGTCTACCTCGATATTCTGGACAATTATGCCCTTCCAACTCTGTGGCAATACTATGGAACAGGACTGTTACGGCGCGGTTTGACGATAATTCCGTATCGTGTGTGGACTGGCCAGCACAGAGCTCTGATCTTAATACCATAGATCACTTGTGAGATGAATTAGAGTGCCGCATAAGAAGTTTGGAACCAAGTCCTACTACCAAGCAACAGTTAGCGACAGCATTATGAACTGAATGGAAGCGCATACCTATCGCTGTGTTCCAAAACCTTGTTGAAAGCATGTCTCGAAGGGTCAGTGCATACATTAAGGCCAAAGGTGGACCAACACCGTACTAATGTACGAACGCTGTATTTCTCTTCTAGATGTCCAGCGACTTATCAATATAGTGTACATCATAGTTCAAAGCATATTTGTCCAGGTCGGGTCCAATTATGCGACATCCGGGTCAGGGTCCAAAGTTTTTGACCCGTTTCCATCTCCGGTGGGCCAACACCCGGAGTCCGACGGCTTAAAGTGCCCATCCGACGCATGGATGATATTTAGTGGTTCGAGCGTCCGTACCTGCCTGGGATCGATCGCTCAAACTACTACACTTTGCCTTGGTGGTCACGAACGTTTGCCACTGGTAATAAGCGCACTTTTCTAGTCCTTTACTATCTTTTCCATGACAACGATGGGAATCGTCCCAGTGGGTTGTTGTGACTCAAATATCTCTCCTATCGTAGGATCGTCGCCATTTTCATTGTCCTTTTAAGCAGATAATCAGAAAGAATTAGTGTTAATCATTCCCCTAAGTGATCACTTTAAATTACAAAGCTAAGGGGGAAAGATACGCAGGTTCACTTGTTCAGCCGCGTGCCGCTCACTTCTTAGACAGCGGATAAATTCGTTCGCTCTGATTTCAGCCTATTTTGTTAACCCCGAGTTATTTCGTTCCAGCCGGTTAGATGGTTAAAAGAAAAGTCTTTAATCAATGCATCCTTACAGTTCTTACGAACGGAGCTGAGAGATATGGAGCTTAACTATAAAAGACATACAGAATCTGAAGACAATTGAGGGCCTCGGGTGGCCTAGTGGTCAACTTTCGTGACTGCCACGGAGAAGACTTCTGGTTCGATCCCAGGCAGGTACGAACGTTCGAACCACTGAATATCCACCGTGCGTCGGTCGGGTGGGCACGTTAAGCGGTCGGGTCACGGGTACTGGTCCCCCGGTAATAAATAAGGGCGTCTTCCTCCCCCTTTCTACTTCTCTCTCGTGTCACTTTCCTATCGCGCACTCTAGCCCAAATCTCCTAGTTTGCTATTTCTAAGGGTTGTTTAAAACCTGGGGTCAGACACTCCCTTCCTAAAATCCTCTACATATGATCTGAAGACAATTGAAATAATCATGGAGAGCTGCACGCATGCAACAGAAAACGACAAGAGTAGAAGATGATATCTGGATCCAAGTAAAAAACCTGAAGGAGCTGAACATATTTGTTAGAGCTGAATGATCAGCGTTGAACAACAGAAATATTAGATTGACGGCAGGTACTGAGAGCACCTGCATATCGGGGAAGGGGGGGCTCACGGCTAAGAGGACTCTATCTTCTGTGAAAACATTTTACAGAATCTTTTACGGAAACTTCACACGAATAACAAAATAACCAGCAATTTTTTAAGGCAGCTTTGAAGGAAGATAAAAAAACCCAGCTATTTTTGGTTGCTGTTGACCTCGCGGTTAAACTTTATAAAAAAAACTGGATGACGGGAAAACATTTATTTCAGAGGACTTGAAGCCCCTTTTCATACTAAGAGCAATAATTCCTATACATGCACAAAAGAATGTGAAAGAAATATCAGTTCAATAAGTGACAAATCTTTATCAATGAGGATAGGGTGTTATGTATTACAGTTGTTCGATGTATGTTTTAGAATCATACACTGAGTGCCCACTTTATTATGACCACCCCCTCAGTACTTCGTTGGGCCACCTTTTGCCTTTAATACTGCGTCTATTCTTCGTGGCATGGACTCAACGAGATGTTGATAGGTGGTTTGTGGAATCTGAGACCATGCTTGATGAATAGCACTTTCCAGGAGTGTGAGATCGCAGGGTTGTTGATCCAGCTGTCTGATGGCTCGTTTAACTTCATCCCACAAATTTTCATTGGGGTTGAGATCTGGAGATTGTGGGGGCCACCTAAGAAAAGTAAACTCACATGCAAGTTCCTGAAACCAATCTTGTACAATACGAGCACTATGGCAGGACGCATTTCCTTGTTGAAAGGCATTGGGATAAACCATCCACATGACAGGATGCAATTGATCCGCAACGATGTTTAGATATGATGTGCCAGTCAGACGTTGATCAACACGAATTAAAGGGCCCAAAGCATGCCGGGAAAACATTCCCCAAACCACAACGTTGCCTCCACCAGCTTGAAGGGTTGTAGCAATGCATTTGGGGTCCATGCTTTCGTGCTGTTTCCGTAAAATTCTCACTCGGCCATCGGCATGGTTCAACTGAAAACGTGATTCATCGGACCACATAATTTGTTTCCAATTATCGACTGTCCAATCCTTGTATCCCTGTGCGAACTGGAGACGTTTTCTCTTGCTAACTGCAGACAGCAAAGGTGTTCGAACAGGTCTTTGGCTGCCATATCCCATCCGATGCAGTGTACGGCGAACAGTGCGTGCAGAGATCATTTGAGGAGATCCTTGATTAAGATGATCTGTAATTTGCTGCACTGTTGCCCTTCTGTTGTCTGTTACCAGTTTGGACACTTTCCGTTCCGCCCGAGCAGTCACTAGTCGATGACAACAACATGTTGCACGTAGAGACCCAGATTTTTGGCTGACGGTCCAGTCTTTAAACAATTTAACAGCAGCTGCTCTGGAACATTTCACGAATGCGGCGGTTTCGGCGATACTCGCTCAATGGCTCCGAGCTCCTACAATCATCCCACGTTGAAAGTCCGTCAAATCGCATTTTTTACCCATCTCGTCACCCAAAAATCACAACTTCTACTGTCGCAAGCACTAAGCTTTCCCTTTTTATACTAACCTCGCCCTTTGACGTCAACAGCGCGCAGCCATATCTCATTTGCTTAAAACTGTCAGGTGGTCATAATAAATTGTCCACTCAGTGTATAATGAACTGAAAGGTGTTATTAGCGGGGAAGAAGCAGAAACACCTGTTATTTTTTTTTTCGTAACAGACTCAATAAAAAAATGTGTTCTGTGTGCAGAATCTCGTAGCTTTATGTTAAGTGTGTTTTTATATTCAAGAGAAAATCATTTAAGGAGTTTTTTTTTCCGCCACAATTCCTAATTGTTAGTTATTTATTTGCTTACTTGTGTTCTGTCATCATCATCATCATTGTCAACTTGTGTTATCAATCCACTGCTGGACGAAGGTTTACCCAAGTTTCTTCCACAACGGTCTATCTTGTGCCAGTCTCCTCCATGTTACTCCCGCATACTTTCGAATTTCACCCACTCATTTACCATGTGGTCGTCTTCTGGGTCTTTTCCTGTCCCTTGGAATCCAGTCAAAAATTTCGGCTATCCATCGATGATCTGTCCTTCTGGCAATATGTCGAGCCCATTGCCATTTCAGGGATTTTACTATGATCATGATGTCTTCCACTCTTGTCATTTTTCTGATCCACGAGTTCTTCTTCTTATCTCTCCTGGTTACACAAAGCATGCACCTCTCCATGCTACTTTGAGTTGTCTGCAGTCTTTGTATGTCTCTTTTAGTTAAGGTCCATGTCTCTGCATCATACGTAAGCACTGGAAGGATGCATTGATCAAAAACTTTTCTTTTACGACATAATAGTATATTGCTCTTGAAAATTATACTGTTTCTTCCAAAAGCTCTCCAGGCAAGTTTTATACGCCGATTAATTTCTTCATCAATGTGACCTTCGCTCTGGTGTTTTGTATTTTCGTATAAAACGGAAAATATCATTAGACACTGTCACATGAAAGTTACGTGTTTTGTATGTGTGGTTGAGGCATATCAAAGAGGTTGGATTTAATTCTCTAAAAGAATAAAATTTGCATGATATATTCAACTTTGGCGTGACTGGTTTGCAGTGCTATCTGTTGTTAAAAATTTAGGGTAACTATTTCAGTTACAACGTGCACATTTGTGGTACACGCAGTGAAGTGCAATAATTTTGGTTTTATGAAAAATGCCTGTAGATTCCAAAGTATTTTAATCATTAAAACACCTATAAAACCTAGTTAATAATATGGAATTAAAAATTCAAGTAGTTGAGTTCTAATATATTTTCGTAAAAGGGCCTCGAAGAAATTTTTGCTGGGGGGGGGGGGGGGCGGCAAGATTTTCCGGTACGCCACTGTTAGACTGGATACTAAGGAACGTGAAAAGACCCAACCACGTGGGAAATGGCTGGATGAAATCCGAAAACATGCCTGAGTGACAAAGAAGAGAATTTCTCAAGACAGAAAGTTGTGGAAGAGACTTGAGAAGACCTTCAGCCAGCAGTTGATTCAGAATGGTTGTTTCTGTGGGTGAAGATATTTTTCACGAAGGAGATTTTAAAATTGATATTCAAATTATTGCTAATCAGTTTAAACCACCCAAGGCTGAAAGATTGAAATAGACCAATTTTTTTTACTGTGCCTGGAATGATCCTTAACTTTCGTTGTACAGGGTGATCCATTTAAACCAGTACCATGTTATTTACTTATAACCTTTTTCATAAATAACAACAAAATCATACAGTAAGTTGAGAATTATACATGTGGTAGGAGAATCATTTTATCAAAGCAAATGTTGAAATTGTCCTCCATTTTCTTGTAAACACAGTTGAACACGCCGCACCATATTCAGTGATGTCTCATGTAGAGTACGAGCAGTAACATTAAAATTTCAGTCGTGATTGTTTCACGCAATGCATCCAATGTTTTTGGATGGGTTTTGTAAACTCTATCCTTTAAGTAGCCCCATAAAAAAAGTCAGGGGAAGTTAAGTCCGGAGATCGAGGAGGCCATATGTTTTTTGAAATTAATCTGTCATCAAAGAAGCTGGTTATGAGTTCCATTGAGACTTTCGATGTGCGACACGTAGCGCCATCCTGCTGAAAGTAGCCCTCTGTCAATTCAATGTCATCAAGTTGTTTCACAAATTCATTGAATATGTGGCAATAAACGTTAGTGTTGACAGTCTCAGAGAAAAAAATGGGGCCAATAATTTTCGTAGACGAAACCGCACACCGTACACCAACCTTTTGTGAATGCATCGGTGTTTCACACATAACGTGTGGGTTTTCGGCAGCCCAGTATCTGCTGTTTTGCGAATTGACGTAGCCTGACAAATGAAACCAGGCTTCATCCGTAAACCATGTGATGGAGAGAATATCAGATCGCAAATTAAGAAAATTTTGGAACCATTTGCAGTAACTTACTCTCTTTCGCTTGTCCGGTTCCTGCAGCTGATGGATTACGTGCACTTTAAATGGTCGAATATTCGCTTTTTTTGCTGCCCTTTGACAGGTTCCGTATGAATATCCTGTCTGTTGGCTTAACCTGCGCAACGATTTCGTCGGAGATCGAAGGAAACGTTGCCGAACATCGTCCACACGTGTTTGAGGCATCGGAGGGTGATGTCTACCGCTACCGCTGAGAAGAGAACCGGTTTGCTCCAGTTTTTTTACCATCGACAGAATTGTTGACTTGATTGGCACTTTTCGAACTCCAAACTCTCTTCGAAATGCTCGTTGCGACAGAATTGGATACCCAATATGATTTCAATAAAAAAGACGCTCTGGAATAGAGTACTGCATGTTTCTGAATGCACGCAAGTGAATGAAAACGCAACAACAAACAAATCATGAGCTGAGTTACGGTTAACAATCTTCTTCACGGTGGTGGTTTTCATTCTCCAGGAGTTGCTGCTTTTATTGAAAAAAGAAGAAGTTCCTTGCGCGATCCCTTGCAAAAATGTAAGTTTTTTTCAGGGTACTGGTTTAAATGTATCACCCTGTATTTTAAACATCTTTGGAAAACCTACGTTCCTACTTTTCTTACATATACTATGTATATCATCAAAAGCATTCGGGCACTACCAAACATTCGCATAAATGCAAAGAACGGTTGCGCAGGAACATGCGCTGTGCGTGGGAAGGTACGTATATAAAGCTGAGATGTTCTGTTGTGTTATCAGTAACTTTGAAGCGCATATGCCGCGTCGATGTGACCTTTTCGTGTTCCGGCGTGGGCTGGTCATAGGATGTCTTTTGAGTAACATTTCCGTATGGAGCGTTACAGATAAACTAAACTTACCAAAATCGACTGTAAGTTGTGTCCTGAAGAGATGGAAGCAGGACAGGGCAACTACAGCAAAGAAACGTTCAGGTAGGCCGCACAAACTGACGGAACGTGCCTGAAGTGCCATGACAAGAAATGGTAAGAAATCTCGTTCTTCTTCTGCCGTTTCCTCCGCTGCTGAAGTAGGAAATGCTTGTAATGGCTCGGTTAGTACCATAACTATCCGCAGAGAGTTCCACAGTGTGAGCTATTATGGTAGAACACCAGCACACAAACTACCGTGAATGCAAAGCGCCGGTTGGAGTGTCGTGTCTCCCGTCGTTCCTGGGCTGTGGGCGATTGGAAAGCTATTCTTTAGGGTGATGAGCCACGCTTTTCACTCTTCCAATCTGATGGGCGTGTTTGGATTTGGCGGCAGCAGGCAAACGATTTTCGTTGGACTGTGTTCTAGAGATCTGCACGGGCCGGGTTTTTTTCCAGACACCTACGACCGGGCTGGGCCAAGTCGATCCATTCTTTTTATAGCAATGGTAAAGAAAAAAACAAAGTCGTGTTACCCGATTTCGTGGTCTATTTAAATGTTTTGCTGGCTTTACTTACTTCCATGACATAGCCCAGGACGTAATCACAAAAGCAAGGAGAGGCACTTAAGTGTTTTTACCATCTGTAGGTACTAAGATGGTAAAACCACTTTGGGGCTTGTTGACGACAAAAAGATTCGACATCGAGCGAGTGTGTGTGTTCTGTGGAGTGGAGTGGAAGGCGGGTGGTGTCTGCAGTGATGTAGGTGCCCGTGTGTGTGTTGGTATGAGAGAGTGGGAAGACATCGACTGCTTCTCCTTTCCCTAATCTGTATAGAGATTGATTTTGTAGTGGTGCCACTTGCTAGTTCAGAGAAAAGGAGATTTTGAACCCGCTAAGTCTTCTTTCTTTGTCTCTCTTTAAAGGTTATATTCTTCGATAATTGTTAAAGTTTAGTTAATATTTTTAAGCTAACATTCAACTAAATATTTTCAATTATATAATTTTTACAATTTAATGAAGTACAATAGAAAGGCAAATTAATACCAAATGGCACATCACGGGCCGGGCCGGGCCGGGCCGGATCTAAATAAGAGATGCAATTGACGAGCCCAGGCAGACCGGATCGGGCTGGACCTTAAACGCCCGGTGTTGGGCCGGGAAGGGTTCACCATAAGAACCCAATAAGGCCGGTGCACCCCTCGACTGTGTTCTTCCAACTGTTAAGTTCTGCGGAGGCTCTGTCATGGTATGGAGCTGCTTTTCGTTATTGGGACTCGCCCCGTTGGTTATTAGACCACAAACCATTAACTCTAAAGTGTGCCTTGACGTTGTGGATAATTCTGACCTGGGCCGGGGGTGGCCTAGTGGTCAGCGTTCGTGACTGCCTTGGTGATAACCTCAGGTTCGATCCTGGACAGGTTCGAACGTTCTAACCACTAAATATCCGCCGTACGTCGGATTGGCACGTTAAGCCGTCGAACCACGAGTACTGCCCCACCCAGTAATAAATAAGGGCGATTTCCTCCCCCTTTCTACCTCACTTCCGTGTCACTTTCCTATCGGGCACTCTAGCCCAAATCTCCTAGTTTCTTATGCCTGAGGGTTGTTTATGACCTGGGGTCAGACACTTCTTTCCCAAAATCCTCTACATATGATCTGATCTGATCTAATTCTGACCTATCAACAATGTGGCAATATTATGGAAATCTCCGTTGCCTCTTACAAACACGATCGAGAGCCGCCCCGGTGGCACAGTGGTCTAAGCGATGGCCTCTGATAATTCGTCCGAAAGGGGTCGGGTTCGAATCCTGTGAGGCATGGATGTTGTGTTTGTCTTACGGCACTGGCTTTCTCCCTTCCCTGGAACCAGTGATTCTAAATTACGGATAGGCGACTGCTTATAGCCCATTGAGTTGCTAACGGTGGTCATTAAACCTTAAATAAACACACACAAGCGCGCGCGCGATCGAGACCCCAGCCATACTGCACGGTGTGTGCGGGACTGGTTTCTTGAAAATGAGGTGGAATTGTTAGACTAGTATGCTCAGAGTCCTGATCTTTATTCCATAGATCACCTCTGGGATAAATTGGAGCGACGGATACGAAACGGATTACAAAGACCGTCTACGCTCTCCACTCTGGCATCAACTATGCAGGACGAACGGCGAGCCATTCCTGTCGAGAACTACCGGAAGTTGGTTGATATTATGCCCCGACGAGTTGCTGCTGTCCTATAAGCAAAAGATAGGCCGACTAACTACTAATTGCGATAATAAAGACATTTGTCTCAAAACATTGTGGTGTCCGAATACTTTTGATGATATAGTGTATCACTACCTACCAATGAAGTGTTCGCTGTGATTCAGAAGTTACCACCTTAGAAGCAAGATGATCCGCCATGTCTAAATGATTGATGGCGTTATGTTGTACTTACAGCAAACATTTCCGTTTATAGGGATCTTGTCACACAGCTCAAGCTTCACTGATATTGATCACACACCTCACACAGGTCAAGCTTCACTGATATTGATCACACACCTCACACAGGTCAAGCTTCACTGACATTGATCACACGCCTCACACAGCTCAAGCTTCACTGACACGTTCGTCACACGCCTCACACAGGTCAAGCTTCACTGACATTCGTCACACGCCTCACACAGCTCAAGCTTCACTGACATTCGTCACACGCCTCACACAGCTCAAACTTCACTGACATTCGTCACACGCCTCACACAGCTCAAGCTTCACTGACATTCGTCACACGCCTCACACAGCTCAAGCTTCACTGACATTCGTCACACGCCTCACACAGCTCAAGCTTCACTGACATTCGTCACACGCCTCACACAGCTCAAGCTTCACTGACATTCGTCACACGCCTCACACAGCTCAAGCTTCACTGACATTCGTCACACGCCTCACACAGCTCAAGCTTCGCTGACATTCGTCACACGCCTCACACAGCTCAAGCTTCGCTGACATTCGTCACACGCCTCACACAGCTCAAGCTTCGCTGACATTCGTCACACGCCTCACATAGCTCAAGCTTCACTGACATTCGTCACACGCCTCACACAGCTCAAACTTCACTGACATTCGTCACACGCCTCACACAGCTCAAGCTTCACTGACATGCATCACATCGAATTCATTGAAAACGAAATGCAAGTTTTTCGAAAATTGAAGCTCTACGACAAATCACAGAACGTGAAATCATCGAAAGATGAAATCATTATATTTTTCGATAATTGCGTGCCAAGTAAATGAAATCCTCTCTGAGGAATACTACAGTAATTCAGACGACCATACTGGAGTTTTCAGTTGCTGGTAAAGCTTGTGAATTGAAGAGAGTTTTCATACATAGTTAATCTGTCCCTTATTTTAAGAATACCGAGTTCATAACAAAAGTTGTGCACACTGTCCCTTTTTGAGAAAAGTGTGAAGTAACGGAGAAAACTTACCTTATTGCCGTTCAATGTACTCCTCTTTGCTGCTAATGACAGGTTGCCATCGGTGAGGTTGGATGCCCCGTAGTATTCCATCTTTGTTCAGCTGTCGTATTACTCGGGTCACGTCCAATGACAGTTCGTCCTGTGATTTGAAGCGGATGCCACGGTGCCGATTTCTTAACTTTGGGAAAAGATCAAAGTCGGGTGGACTGAGATCAGGGCTGTGTGGTGGGTGGGATAAAGTTCCCCAGCCATATTTCTACAAAAGTCCCCGTACCGACGTTGCACCGTGACACGATGCATTGTCATGCAGCAAGACCGCTTCCGCTTCCGACAATTCGGGGCAATTTTGACTAATTTTCGGTCTCAACTTTGTCCTCAGAAAGAAATTGTGCTTCGATCATGAGTTCCTTTACCACAAATTTCTTGCAAGGCAGGGTGTGTCGGAGTTTCCCCCGCAGGTACGAGCGCTGGTCTAAAATGTGGATCTGTGTCGGAGTTTTCACGTACCAGCGCTGGTCTAACGCCTTGACTTGACCTGAGGAGCTGCACGCTTCCATTTCCGCGTCCACACAGCAAATGATAGTGCATCGTTCAGACACCACTGCGTTGCTGAGAGCATCACCGTGAAGTGACGCAATCATTTTTCCTACTGCATTATCCGCTTCCGTTTTAAATTAACGTGTGCAGAACTTTTGTTATGCCCCTCGTAATATCCATTCCATTCACAACTCACTGTTAAAAAAATAGTTGCTTGTAGCTCACCTTGACAGTGTTTACGTCTCTACAACTGTGCTTCCACGCTTGTTTACTGCTGTTTCCTATCAACCTTTGTCAAGTATAATACTGATTACTAACTTGTATTGATTAAGTATCAGGAAGCTGTTTTCAATCCTCCGGTTCAGACGCGGACATCGGACAGTCACCTGCTAAATCGTGACGATTTTAAAGCTCTATTTCCGCATCAGAGGTTTTCTGAATCTACAATTCTAGATCCCATCAAGCGCTGGTTCAGATTGAAATTGCGTCTTCTTACGGTTATCCAAACTTACTCTTACGCATTCTAGACACGTGAATCAATGCACATATTTGCTTTACAAACTCGACTGGATGGCTTAGATCCAGATTCTCCGGGACATTACCTTGTTATTAGGCAATTGCATTAACTTCACTCCTCTTCTGCTCAAGAAGCCTTGCATCATTTGAAGTACACCCACATACAGCATTTGCTTTACAAACTCGACTGGATGGCTTAGATCCAGATTCTTCGGAACATTATCTTGTTACTAGGCAATTGCATCAACTTCATTCCTCTTCGACTCAAGAAGCCTTGCATCATTTGAAGTACACCCATATACAGCATTTGCTTTACAAACTTGACTGGATGGCTTAGATCCAGATTCTTCGGAACATTATCTTGTTACTAGGCAAATTGCATCAACTTCATTCCTTTTCGGCTGAATAACCCTTGCATCATTTGAAGTACACCCACATACAGTATTTGCTTTACAAACTCGACTGGATGGCTTAGATCCATATTCTTCGGAACATTACCTTTTTTACTAGGAAATTGCATCAACTTCATTCCTCTTCGACTGAAGAAGCCTTGTATTGTTTGAAGTATACCCACATACAGTATTTGCTTTACAAACTCGACTGGATGGCTTAGATCCATATTCTTCGGAACATTATCTTGTTTACTAGGCAATTGCATCAACTTCATTCCTCTTCGACTCAAGAAGCCTTGCATCATTTGAAGTACACCCATATACAGCATTTGCTTTACAAACTTGACTGGATGGCTTAGATCCAGATTCTTCGGAACATTATCTTGTTACTAGGAAATTGCATCAACTTCATACCTTTTCGGCTGAATAAGCCTTGCATCATGTGAAGTACACCCACATACAGTATTTGCTTTACAAACTCGACTGGATGGCTTAGATCCATATTCTTCGGAACATTACCTTTTTTACTAGGAATTGCATCAACTTCATTCCTCTTCGACTCAAGAAGCCTTGTATTGTTTGAAGTATACCCACATACAGTATTTGCTTTACAAACTCGACTGGATGGCTTAGATCCAGATTCTTCGGAACATTACCTTGTTACTAGGCAATTGCATCAACTTCATTCCTCTTCGGCTCAATAAGCCTTGCATTGTTTGAAGTACACCCACATGCATTATTTGCTTTACAAACTTGACTGTGAATGGCTTAGATCCAGATTCTTCGGAACATTACCTTGTTACTAAACAATTGCATCGACTTCATTCCTCTTCGGTTCAAGAAGCCTTATAACGAAGTAAATTTCTCCGTCATTTTTATCCGCGCCGGGGTTCGAACCCGGGTCCACTCACTCCGGAATAAGTTGCTCTACCAATTAAGCTACGCGGACATGTATTCTGATTCCTATCTGCCTTTATGTCGTGTGCGTCCTTCTGACAGGTACGTCACATCTCCTGGTACGTTACATCATCTCCCCCTTATTATTTTTTTATTTTTTTCGAAGTGCTGCTCTTATTTTTCCTATCTCGCGGTGTGGAAACAACATCACACCATTGCGAGATTGTGAACGGTCGGGTCATCCGGATGACCCGACCGTTCAAAATCTCGCATTGGTGTGATGTCATTTCCACACCGCGAGATAGGAAAAATATGAGCAGCACTTCGAAAGAAAAATAAGGGGGAGATGATGTAACGTACCAGGAGATGTGACGTACCTGCCAGAAGGACGCACACGACATAAAGGCAGACAGCAATTAGAATCAATATCCGCGTAGCTCAATTGGTAGAGCAACTTATTCCGGAATGAGTTGCTCTACCAATTAAGCTACGCGGACATGATTCTGATTCCTATCTGCCTTTATGTCGTGTGCGTCCTTCTGGCAGGTACGTCACATCTCCTGGTATGTTACAGCCTTGCATCATTTGAAGTACACCCACATACAGTATTTGCTTTACAAACTCGACTGGATGGCTTAGATGCAGATTTTTCGGAACATTATCTTGTTACTAGGTAATTGCACCAACTTCATTCCTCTTCGGCTTAAGAAGCCTGGCATCGTTTGAAGTATACCAACTATACTCCTCTGACCGTTGCACAAAATATTTCCTTTCGGTGGGACGTCAGAAACGCTCAGCGCAATCCTTTTCTATTTTCGTCCTCTTCTGGTGACCTCATTAAAAAGCTTCAAGATTGGTGTGCATATGTACACTCATTTTGTTGCCAAATATTCTCGGACACTTTTACAAGCATCGTTCTTTATGGATCTGTTTCAGGATCTACCACACCTTATTTCGACTAAAGCTACACCGTTGGACCTGCCCCATCACTGAAGTTGAGATTGGACATGCAATTGCATCGTTGAATTCTACTGCTGCACCAGGGAAGGATGGCATAACGAGCTCTTTCTACTCTGCTTTTCTACCACTTTCTATCTTAACTGCCTGTTACAACGCAATGATGTCCAGAATGAGCTGCACCAGATTTTCACTGAAGCAGTAATGCATTTAATCCATAAGAAAGGAGGCCTGACATCGATCCAGAATTGAAGACCGCTTTGCTTATTAAACAGAGACTACAATATTTGTACAAAAAAATTAATACTGTCTGCTCCCCTATATATTGATTCACCCGTTACAAACACATGCACTTCCGGACCGTACTATTCAACATAACATCGCTAATATCTGGGAGAAAACCCTCGCTGTTCTAAATTTTGATCAGCGTCAGGCTTTTGATTGTGTGGCACATTAATATTTGTTTGCCACTTAGGCTTGCCACAACGGTTTAGATCTACATTGTCTGCTCTGTACCCCAACTCTAGGTTTTATATTCGAGTCGGCTTCTTGATGACGGCGGCCGTACCCTTTTCCACTGGCATTAGACAACGCTGCCCAACTGTCCGGGCAGTTTTTCTCTATGGCCTTTGAGCGTTTCCTCCGTTACTTACGCAAGACTTTTTACCGCCTTACCGTCTGAGCTCAATCATCATTCGATTATAATATCAGCGTATGCTGATGATCTTTTGATTTTTATCCGTGATGATGATGATGAATTTACGCGTCTTGATTATGCCTGTCAGCTATATGCCTAGAAATAAAATGAAGTGTCATGGGTTATAGTACGGGTCACGGATTGGCAGCCTGGACTTACCATGGACACCTCTCAGGTCATCGGAAAGTCAGTTGTTTTGGGGTGTCCTACTTGGAAGTAATGACGCTATTCACCTTCAAAATTATGTAAGGCTTTTGCAGAAGATATAAACTGTGTTTCGAAAGTGGCGTCGTTTCTGCTCGTTCACCACTCACCTGGGTAGAACAGTAATTAACACACACTGGCAGCGTTGTTGTTGCAGCATACAGAGTTCCTACCTCTCCGTCACTGTTCCTACGTTAAGTCCAATCATTGGTGATTCGATTTATACGGAATTCTACACAATGGGTGGCTGCTACGAATCTCACATTGCCTCTAGATTGTGGAGGTCAGCTTTAGCGTCTGTAGAGCTAAAATCCAGTGCTTTCTCTCTTTCTACCATTATGCATCTGTTGCCAGAACCTGAATCAACTGTCTCCGTACTAATTAACAAAAGGATTGCTCAGTAGAATCCTCAGCTTACTCTCTCCACTTTAGAGATGTATCATTACCAGTTCATGCCATCTTACCTCACTGAATAGTATAAATAGTGATTGGAAATTTGAAGGACACTTTCTCCAACATTTCCTCGCCTAAAACTTATAGTTGGAACCACTGTTATACAACTCTGTCCTCCATCCCTCATATCTCTGCTTCTTCGCGTATCCAGCGTGGTTATTTCGGGGATTTCAGTGATCTCTCAACTTTTCAATACAATCCCCAGCTTAATCTCTCCACGTAAAAGAAGATGGATCATTACCAGCTTATGCCATCTAATCTCTCTGAATACTATAAATAGTGTTTGAAAATTTGAGATACTCTCTACAAGACGTGTGTTTCCCAAAATTATTGTTGGAACCGCTGTTTTACGACACTGTCCTCCATCCCCAAATCTCTGCTTCTTCGCCTATCGTGATGACTTATTGCAGGGATTTCAGTGGTCTCGCAACTTTTCACCGTTGATTTTTGCTGGAAACCTCTGTCCAGTATCTCTGACTCAATTATTGTGTCTGACAGCAACTACAATAAGTGCCAAACAATTAAGATGGCCCTTTGCACTCTCTTTCCGCGGTGGATCACCACGGCTGGACTCACATCAACCCCTTCTGTATACTACCCGATGTGTTATTTTGTGTGACCGTTTTTTTCCAGCCTTGCAGACTGCGTAATGTGACTACGTCCATCTGATACAGAACATTACTTCTGGAGAATCACTCATTACAGATGTTTCCTCAGACTCACTACGGCCTATCTGGCTGGCTGTTTATCGCACTTTTAACATGTGAAAACATGAATTTGTCGGTAACTCAGATCGAAACCGCGTCTCCTCGCTCAGGAGTGAGTTGCTCTAACCGACTAAACTACACCGACAGACTGTATCGCTGTACACTTGTCGTCTTGACACGTGCTTCATCTCTGTAGCACGTCACAGACAGACTCCAGGACTGTGACACTCAGTGGAGTTTCCTTCAGTGATGTTAGCCTGTACCGGAGGTTCTCCACCGGTTCCGTATGCTTTCTTCACCATTATGTCCGTACTGCCCGGATGTCGAAAGTGTTGTCCACGTTTACGCGCTGTGCTCTGTCCTTCAGCATGTGCACCAAGTGATTCTTCGAAGAGTTTGTCAACATGGTCATTTGGTTTTCGATTACTATTTTCTTCAAACGAATCTCTCAACTCATTATATTTGTAATGACCTTTTTACGTTGCTGAAACATGCTATCTATTGTTTTCATCTTACGCATCGCCTTCCGACTGCCCATTCTAGTATTCATTTTGCTCAGCAGGTGCTTAAAGCATAGTAGTGCCCAGCTCACAAATTCCGTTCCACGTTTTTTTGAGATGTGGGCACCCAGTGATGCTTGGTTTGAAGTAAGGGATACAGGTGTTACACTTACTATCTGAACTATGTGACCTCATTTTGTGGTACATGAGTGTTTTTGTATTACAGGATTCTGGTGATGTCTTTTCTTTCATTGTGACAAGTTCTTATTGTACGCTTTTTTTTTTAGACTGAACTCTTTTACATGCAGCGGCGTTACCTTGATTGTATACACTTTTTGGTTTTAGCTATACCGGGTGTCTCAAAGAAAAAAAGATTATAGCTTTGTGGTACTCAAAGCGAATAAAGGAAAAGCTCTCATAGGTACAGGAAATTATCGCTCCCAGACGATAAATTTTTAACAATTTTCATCGCATATATCTCCGCGAGTTTTGAAAACCGAATGACGGGGTTCGTTTGGGTTTTTTTCAACTAACCAGGACATCGCGCAACATTTTTTAATGAACTTTTTTTTCTTAGAAGGCTGTGTAAAAAAATTATGCCCCCCTCCCCCGCCCCACGCACACAGGAGTGCAACTGCCACGTCGTAAGTCTTTACGCAAATTTGAGCATTTTTCCGATTGAGAGCATGTATCTGTGATCAACCATTGAAACGACTGTGTCCACCCTTCTCGGTAAATATGCGATTTGGCCGCCCCGGTGGCGCAGTGGTCTAAGCGATGGCCTCTGATCACTCGTCCGAACGGGGTCCGGGTTCGAATCCCGGTGAGGCATGGATGTTGTGGTTGTCTTACGGCACTGGCTCTCTCCCTTTCCTGGAACCAGTGACACTAAATTAGGGACGGGCGACTGCTTATAGACCATTGAGTTGCTCATGGTGGTCGTTAAACCTCCAATCAAAAAAAAAAAAATATGTGATTACGTCACGAGCTCATCAAAAGAAATAACACTGAATGACGCCACCAAATCATCTGACTTCTTTCTCGTGAAGATGCTAAGTAAACAAACGAGACAGAGCGTTTCAGATATTCTATCGCGTATGACGTTCATTTATCGTTAAATATAGTAATGGAAGATTTTTACTAGAGTATATAGTCGGAATAACATGCAGTTGACTTGCAACACATAAACAACTTACTGGGAAATCAGCATAAAAGTATCTTTCCAGAACATACAGTAACTTCTGATGGTAGCAAAATTACTAATATTCAACACCTAACTGATTATTTAAATAACTATTTTAATTCAGTATCTCAGAATTTAAAATTAAACCAGAGGCATTTTAATAAAACCTATTTACAGCATTTCAATAACTAACAGTTTTCATTTACTGCCAATTTCAAAGTCTGAATTGTTGACGGAATTATATTACATTAAGACAAATTGCACTCCAGATTATGGTGAAATTCATCCATCGGTTTTAAAGGATGTGGCTAATTTAATCAGAGACCCTTTATTAATAATCTTTAACTCTATTTTTTTCCTCAGGTACATATCCCAATTCTTTAGAAATCACAAAATTAACTCCTACTTTTGAATCTGGCTCCCGAAATGATCTTAATAATTACCGACCAATTGCCAAGATTTCAATTTTTGCAAAATTCTTAGAAAGTTTGTTATACAGGAGATTGATTTCATACTTTCTAAAATACAATGATATGAATGGAAATCAGTTTGGGTTCCAACCTAATAAACCTACTGAATCTGCGCTCCTGTATTTGCAAACTGTTATTCAAAAAAATCTATAACTTGGAGAAATAACTTTTGCTATTATTTTGGACTTATCTAAAGCCTTTGATCCTGTCAATCATGATTTCCTGTTAGCTAAATTATATAATTTGGGGATCAGGAATGTTCCCTACACTCTTCTAAAAAATTATCTGGTAGACAAACTTGTATTCACTTCTATTGATCAGTTTACTTCTGCCGTTGTTAAGAGTGACCTGTGATGTTCCACGGGGCTCTATTCTTGGCCCCCTACTATTAAACTTATACACTGAAGTGCCAGAAAAACTGGTACACCAGTCTAATACTTGGTAGATCCCTCACAAGAACGCAGGACTGCAGAAATACGACGGGGCATGGACTCCACTACCTTCCAGAAATATGCTGTAGGCAATGCACACCATACTTCCTGCAGAGCGTTCCACAATTCGGGTGTATTCCGAGCTCAGTGTGTTCGATAGCGCGTTGCATGGCATCCCAAATGTGTTCTATCACGTTCAAATCTGGGGATTTGGGTGGGAATGGCAACACCTCAAACTCAGATGAATGCTCCTCTAACCATAATGTGGCTTCCCGACACTTGTGTGGAGGCGCATTGTCCTGTTGGAACAGGCCCAACCCATCAGCATGAATGCAGGACATGAACGGGTGTACCTCGTCAGAAAGGATGCGCACATAGCGTTGGCCGATCACAGACGTTTGTAGACGTACCGGGGGTCCCAGTGAAGTCCAGCTAAACACATCCCATACCATTACGGACCCCTCCACCAGCCGGTACAGTTTCCGTTTGACAGGCGGGATCCATGGCTTCATGGGGTTTGCGCCACACACGAATACTTCCATCTGCCCGATACAGTTGGAAACGCGACTCGTCAGACCAGGCTACTTGTTTCTAGTCATCAAGTGTCCAGTGGCGGTGTTGTGCCCAAGCGAGGCGCATACCTCTGTGTCATGCTCCTATCAAGGGGACTCGAGTTGGGCGTCGGCTCCCAAAGCCCATATCGTGCAGGGTATGTTGCACAGTCCGGACACTGATGCTTGTTGAGGCTCCAGCATTGAATTCCGATTATACCTGCCAGAGTGTTGCACGCCTATCGCGTTAAACTATTCTTGACAGCCGACGATGGTCACGTTCACCCAATGTTTTTTTACGGCCACACTGGTATCGTAGGTTGGAGGTTTTGCCGGAATTCTTGCAGTCACGATACACCTTTGCAATGGTCGTCCGTGAAAATCCGAACTTCGTTTCTACCTCCGAAATACTATGGCCCATCTCACGAGCACCAGCTATGACACCGCGTTGAAAATCGCTTAAATAATTATTACTTGTCATTCTCATGCCGAAAACAGCTCTGACAGCTGGCAAGGATGTCTATCGCTTTATATACGCACTGGTGGACGCAACCGAGTACGCGCATAGGTGACGTTGCTATGTATTTTGCATAAGCTCGTCTGTACCAGTTTTTCTGGCACTTCAGTGTATGTAAATGATATATTCCGTGTTCAGTCTTGTAATGACGTAATGCTGTATGCTGATGACATAACTTTACTTTTCCGAGGAACAAGTATTAATGATCTCTTCATGCAGGCTAATACACAATTACAAACTTATTCAGAATGTTTAATATATAATGATTTAATAGTTAATCTTAATAATACTAAATATTTAATTTTCACTAGACAAAGAATATCTTTGATGCACCACCATCATTTAACTTTGAATAATCAACTATTGAATGTGTGCAAACATTTAAGTTTTTGGGAATCATTCTAAACTCTACTCTAAAATGTAATAATCATGTAGCATACATTGAAGGTAAAATTGCAAAACATATTGGTATTGTCTCTAGGCTTATAACATGTTCGACAGTTAAAACTCTTAAAATGCTGTATTATTCATTGATTCATTCACATATTAATTATGGCATTGCCTCTTGGAGACAGATTACCCAAACTAATATAAATAGGTTGCAAATTTGACAATACAATTTTTAAGATTATTGGATTTAAAGATCTCTCCCTCTACTCTTAACAACTTACAATTATTCCACTATCATCATAACCATGTTGACCCAAATAGGTATGGAATTCTGTCGATTAAACAACTGTTTTATTTTAACATTAATAAATTAATGTTTGAAAGTAAATACAGACATTTGACGTGGACCAGGAGCATCAAACGTGGAAAGAGCGATGACCTCTGTTTAATGTTTGAAAGGATAAAAAATAATTTGTTTCCTGATGCAATAGACTTAAACTTCATTACTCATAATTATAAAACAAGGAAAAAGGTATTATTGCGATATATTTTACCAAAGACACAGATGCCAAAGCAAGATACACTGCTGGACAATTTCTAAGTACGGATCATAAACGGCTCTATAGCGCATAAAACAGTAAGTGTGGTTGGATGCCAAGTGAAATAAAATAATGTCAGAATGCCAGGACATTACAAGAAAGACAATTTATTGTGCTCTGAAATCCAGAAGGCTTTGGAACGTGTTCAAGGGACAAACAGGCCATTTTGTGCAGAATACGTAAACGTGAAAAACATGCAATTACCGTCCGCAGGCGTTCCGGCGTAAGATGTCAATACGGGATATGGCCACCATGGAGGGCGATGCAAGATTCCACACGTCGTGTCATGCTTTGCACAACATTGTCAAGCAGCTGTTGGGGTAATTTATTCCATTCCTCTGTCAGTGCACGGATGAGGGTGTCCTTGTTTATTGGAGGGCATTGGCGACCAGCAAGACTCCTCCCCAAAGCATCCCACACATTTTCAATGGGATTCAGATCTAGAGAACGTGCTGGCCATACGAGGCGTTGAATATCCTAGCTCTCAAGACACTCCTGGAAAGCGACTGTTCGATTACATGTTGCGTTGTCGTCCATGAAAATGAATCTATCACCGACAGCACCACGGAACATGCGAACATAATACCTCATGTTCGCAGAACATCATTAATGTATCGTTGGCCAGTCATAGTCCCAGTTGGAAGCACATAGAGGGACGTACGGCCATTGATCATGATGCCAGCCCATACCATGACACTACATGTCGGATATCGGTCCCTTTCCTGTATGTTTGCTGGACAATATGCAGTACCACTATCACGCCAGATCAGTTGTCGTCGACAATCAGACGATAGACTGTATCTACTCTCATCTAAGAAGAAGGCAGCAGACCAGTCGTTATCAGTCCAATTGCAATGTTGATGGCACCATTGCAAACGGGCGGTACGGTGACGTCTGGACAATGGGATGCACACAACAGGACGGCGGGCGTATAGTCCTCCTTCATGCAAACGTCTGGCGACAGTTTTTCGGGAGATCCGCTTGCAAGTAGCAGCCATAAACTGATTTGCTACCTCACTAGCTGTGCTGCGCCGGTGTCTTTTTGTTGATAGCACTATGTACCGATCTTCTGCAGGTGTCGTACTGCGAACGCGACCTCCCCCGTGACGTTTGTTCCATCTGTTTGAAATGATTTCCAAAGCCTTGAAACAACACTGTGGCTGACGTCGAACTCCCTGGCAACATCTGTTATTTTTCGCCCTTCTTCAATCTTGCCAATAATACGGACACGCGTAAGATCATCTAGGTGATGTCGGGAAGACATACTGAAAATTACAAGTTCGTCAATTGATTCTTTCCCTTTCAACTTTGCGTTTGAAAAACAACGGTCAATACGCGTCAAATCCCTTATATCTCTTATCAGCGCTATGACGTCACGAACAAGTTCGGCAATCCAAAATTTGCATACGCACAACACGTCTTACTGTATCCCGCACTTATGCTAATTTCCACATTTTCCTGCCTTCGATTTTATGGTTGCTATCGTTGCTATTGTCATCCGTCCTTAGCAATTGTCCGGCAGTGTATTAACTACATTGGTCCTGAGTACTGGAATGGGTTGCCTGTGGAGTTACTTGATATTAATAATTAAAGATTATTTAAAAATATATATACTTACTTAATAACAACAACAAAACCTAACATACGTCTCTCCCTTACTGCGCTGACACGACAAGTGCTTGACTCATTTGTTTTGTTTTGGAGATTCAGGGCACGTCAGGTATACGTGAGGCCTTTCCCCTGTTTTCCCTTGCTGCTATTAATTTTTAATTGCACATAAATATCTGTTTCATGATGTTATAATGTAACAGCATAAACATTGAAAAAAATAAAAAATATATTTATATTAAAGCATATCAGTTATATTCCACTGGGAGTCATCCTAGTGTGATTCGTGTATTTATTGCTCATCATATTTCTTACATCGTATACTTATGAGGCAAACATGCATCATCATAAACAAAGACATCGCTCTTTCCACGTTTTAGCAACACATAGCAACCGAAAAATTGTTACCGCTGGAGATCCGAATCCTAGATCTCTCGATATCTAGCCGAGCGCGTTAGCCTTACGCTACGGTGGCCAACAATTCACGACGGTATGTGTGTGTTGTTTTTTTCGGTCAGCTTCCGACATCGTAAATCCGTAAGAGGGATCTCATCGAATAAATGCCTTGCCGAGTGGTCGCTATTTTGCGGGCTAAAGTGGGCGCTACAGCTTATTAGGTAGGTGGATATAATGTAATGTCTCATTGGTGTAAGCGAATCATTGTATATTTTCATGAACGGATAAGAGTTTCAACGGTCATGCAAAAGTCATCTGAATTTTCTCACATTGCAGAAATTCCGCACATGTAAATATTTAATAAAAACAAATATAACTTAAAAAATGTACATGACAGGAGTAGGCATATTCAAATGATTCTTTCACTGCGTACTTTGTGATAAATTTTAAAACATTTGGTTCACATTTTTCCAAACAATCCTATCTCACAGGAGAAACAATCTAGTTGAATTGCGTCCCACAGAGAGCACTCTACCCGAATATATCCCCAGACGCCGTATCATTTACATTTCGGAGGTAACGTCAGCTGAGAGTAATAAATCACGTGACATAAGTCATTGATCCTGTTTTATCATATCCCCAATAAAAAAGAAGAGGCCCATCTCTTTCTTTCTTGACTCGCGTGCCTCCAGATATATATGTCCGATATCTATTCCTATCCCTTCAATAATACGCTACACGTCTGATGCGGTCAGTTCGACTATTCCAATAGCATCGCTTCTGCAAGACATTGATTTGAAATGTAGAGCTAGATAACACCTCAATACGAGACAGACGAAGCATAAGAGAAGGACTAGTTATAAATAAACAGGGCGGAAAAGTATAGCGCTGATAAAACTCGTCGAAGTGGATTCTAAAAGAATGCCACATGCAAAGTAAAGAATTTCTCCTGCATGGTGACATATATCAGGTTTAGATAAGCGACTCCGGGAAAAGGGACCTGGATTTTGGAGTGAAGAATATATATTTAATAGAACTGCATTGTATACCCCTTGAAATTATGATGCATAAATGTCGTGACGAAAATTTGGTGTTCGTTTAATCTCAGTATGAGAATAAATCAGGAAAGCCTTTACACAAATTCTTCCACTCCCCGTGTAGGTAGATGCATCATTCCAATTGTAAAATGACCAGAGGCATTGCTTCTAACTGATATATGAGATGGGTTCGGGTTCAAGACCCGGGTATGGCTCAGGCTTTGTATTTTGTCCTTTCCCAAAGCATAGTGCCGGCCAATTCAGTTGGGTGCAAAACTGGTAACTCTAGCCGTAGAGTGAATGAAGTCCTTTGAAGTAGCATCCAAGAGATCGGAGACAATGTAATATGTATTAAAAGAAGTCTTTAAAATCACCGGGTTCCACTGGATCCGGACAATCTCAGTCGCGTACAACCTGGTTATTCGCAGTACGGAGAATATTTATAGACTTTGGAATGGCACACGAACGATGCAAGGGAATGAAATAGGTGTTAAAGAAAGTCCTTATGCATAGACACGCTGCGTTCCGTTGGATACCTGGCTCTCCAGTTGCGTGAGAACCTGGTTACTCGTCGTAAGGTGAATGTTCATAAATTCTGGGATGGCATCCGAGAGATAAGAGGATTCTTTTTCTTTTTGGAGTCCCCTCCGAAAAGAAAAAAAATGTGAGCAATACAGTGGGCTATGAGCAGTCGCTCGACCCTAATTAAAAGGCCATTGATTCCAGGAAGGGAGAGATAACCCACGACTAAGACAAACAACATCCATGCCTCACCTGATTCTAACCCGGACCAATCTCGGACGAATGATCACAAGCCAGCGCTAAGACCACTGCGCCGCCAGGCGGCCAGATGAGATGTAATGGATGTTGAAAAAATACCTGAAACCCACTGGGTTCATAAGAATACCGGTCACCCAAGTGGCGTACAAACCTGGTTACTTTCCATAAGGTGAATGTTTATAAATTCTGTGCTGGCATCCGAGAGATACGAGGAATTTCATAGGAGTGAGATTAGCGACCATCGTGATCATCTTAGTGGGCTATAATTAGTTGCCCGTCAATAATTTTTGCCAGTCAATATTTTTTAGGAGTGAGATTAACGACCGCCGTGAGCATCTTAGTGGGCTGTAATTAGTTGCCCGTCAATAATATTTACCCGTCAATATTTTTTAGAAGTGAGATTAACGACCATCGTGAGCATCTTAGTGTGCTATAATTAGTGGCCTGTCAATAATTTTTGCCCGTCAATATTTTAGAAGTGAGGTTAACGACCATCGTGAGCATCTTAGTGGACTATAATTAGTTGCCCGTCAATAATTTTTTTATTAGTTGCCCGTCAATAATTTTTTTATTAGTTGCCCGTCAATATTTTTTTAATTACTTGCACCTTCAATATTTTTAGGAGTGAGATTAACGACCATCGTGAGCATCTTAGTGGGCTATAATTAGTTGCCCGTCAATATTTTTAGGACTGAGATTAACGACCATCGTGAGCATCTTGGTGGGCTATAATTACTTGCCCGTCAACATTTTTTAGGAGTGTGATTAACGACCATCCTGAGCATCTCAGTGGACTATAATTAGTTGCCCGTCAATAATTTTTGCCCGTCAGTATTTTTAGGAGTGAGATTAACGACCCTCGTGAGCATCTTAGTGGACTATAATTAGTTGCCCGTCAATAATTTTTTTATTAGTTGCCCGTCAATAATTTTTTATTAGTTGCCCGTCAATAACTTTTTAATTAGTTGCCCCTTCAATATTTTTAGGAGTGAGATTAACGACCATCGTGAGCATCTTAGTGGACTATAATTAGTTGCCTGTTAATAATTTTTTTATTAGTTGCCCGTCAATAACTTTTTAATTAGTTGCCCCTTCAATATTTTTAGGAGTGAGATTAACGACCATCGTGAGCATCTTAGTGGGCTATAATCAGTTGCCCGTCAATATTTTTAGGAGTGAGATTAACGACCATCGTGAGCATCTTAGTGGGCTATATTTAGTCGTCCGTGAATATTTTTTGCCCCTCAATCATTTTTAGGAGTGAGATTAACGACCATCGTGAGCATCTCAGTGGGCTATAATTAGTCGTCCGTGAATATTTTTTGCCCCTCAATCATTTTTAGGAGTGAGATTAACGACCATCGTGAGCATCTTAGTGGGCTATAATGATTTGCCCGTCAACAGTTTTTAGGAGTGTGATTAACGACCATCGTGAGCATCTTAGTGGACTATAATTAGTTGCCAGTCAATAATTTTTACCCGTCAATATTTTTTAGAAGTGAGATTAACGACCATCGTGAGCATCTTAGTGGGCTATAATTAGTCGTCCGTCAATAATTTTTGCCCGTCAATAATTTTTAGGAGTGAGATTAACGACCATCGTGAGCATCTTAGTGGGCTATAATTAGTTGCCAGTCAATAATTTTTTAATAAGTTGCTCGTCAATATTTTAGGAGTGAGGTTAACGACCATCGTGAGCATCTTAGTGGACTATTATTAGTTGCCCGTCAATAATTTTTTTATTAGTTGCCCGTCAATATTTTTTTTATTAGTTGCCCGTCAATAACTTTTTAATTAGTTGCCCCTTCAATATTTTTAGGAGTGAGATTAACGACCCTCGTGAGCATCTTAGTGGACTATAATTAGTTGCCCGTCAATAATTTTTTTATTAGTTGCCCGTCAATAATTTTTTTATTAGTTGCCCGTCAATAACTTTTTAATTAGTTGCCCCTTCAATATTTTTAGGAGTGAGATTAACGACCATCGTGAGCATCTTAGTGGACTATAATTAGTTGCCTGTTAATAATTTTGTTTATTAGTTGCCCGTCAATAATGTTTTAATTAGTTGCCCCTTCAATATTTTTAGGAGTGAGATTAACGACCATCGTGCCGCCCCGGTGGCGCAGTGGTCTAAGGCGCTGGCCTCTGATCATTCGTCCGTAAGGGGTCCGGGTTCGAATCCCGGTCAGGCATGGATGTTGTGTTTGTCTTACGGCACTGGCTCTCTCCCTTCCCTGGAACCAGTGACCCTAAATTAGGGACGGGCGACTGCTTAGTTGCTCACGGTGGTCGTTAAACCTCCAATCAAAAAAAAAAAAAAAAAAAAAACGACCATCGTGAGCATCTTAGTGGGCTATAATCAGTTGCCCGTCAATATTTTTAGGAGTGAGATTAACGACCATCGTGAGCATCTTAGTGGGCTATAATTAGTCGTCCGTGAATATTTTTTGCCCCTCAATCATTTTGAGGAGTGAGATTAACGACCATCGTGAGCATCTTAGTGGGCTATAATTAGTCGTCCGTGAATATTTTTTGCCCCTCAATCATTTTTAGGAGTGAGATTAACGACCATCGTGAGCATCTTAGTGGGCTATAATTAGTCGCCCGTCAATAATTTTTGCCCGTCAATAATTTTTAGAAGTGAGATTAACGACCATCGTGAGCATCTTAGTGGACTATAATTAGTTGCCCGTCAATAATTTTTTTATTAGTTTCCCGTCAATAATTTTTTTATTAGTTGCCCGTCAATAATTTTTTTATTAGTTGCCCGTCAATAATTTTTTAATTAGATGCCCCTTCAATATTTTTAGGAGTGAGATTAACGACCATCGTGAGCATCTTAGTGGACTATAATTATTTGCCAGTCAATAATTTTTACCCGTCAATATTTTTTAGAAGTGAGATTAGCGACCATCATGAGCATCTCAGTGGGCTATAATTAGTTGCCCGTCAATAATTTTTCCCGTCAATATTTTTAGGAGTGAGATTAACGACCATCGTGAGCATCTTAGTGGACTGTAATTAGTTGCCCGTTAATAATTTTTTTATTAGTGACCCGTCAATAATGTTTTAATTAGTTGCCCCTTCAATATTTTTAGGAGTGAGATTAACGACCATCGTGAGCATCTTAGTGGGCTATAATTAGTCGTCCGTCAATAATTTTTACCCGTCAATAATTTTTAGGAGTGAGATTAACGACCATCGTGAGCATCTTAGTGGGCTATAATTAGTTGCCAGTCAATAATTTTTTAATTAGTTGCTCGTCAATATTTTAGGAGTGAGGTTAACGACCATCGTGAGCACCTTAGTGGGCTATAATTAGTTGCCCGTCAATATTTTTTAGAAGTGAGATTAACGACCATCGTGAGCCTCTTGGTGTTTTGTAATTAGTTTCCTGTCAATAATTTTTAGGAGTGAGATTAACAACCATCGTTAGCATCTTAGTGGGCAGTAATTAGTTGCCGGTCAATATTATTGGAGTGAGATTAACGACTGTCGTCAGCATCTTATTGGGCTATAATTAGTTCCCCGTCAATAATTTTTAGGATTGTGATTAACGACCATCGTGAGCATCTTAGTGGGTTTTAATTATTCGCCCGTCAATAATTTAGGGCCAATGGTTTCAGGTAAGGAAGAGAGCCAGTGCCGTAAGGCAAACACAACATCCATTCTTCACCGGGATTCGGGCTCGGACCTCTCAGGCGAGTGGTTACAAGCCAGCGCTTAGACCACTACGCCACTGGAGCTGCAAAAGCAGATGTGAGAGGTATGGAAAAAATGCCTTAAACCTACGGGATTCAAGAGCACACCGATCACTGAGGTGCTTGAAAACCTGGTTACTCGCTGTGGGGTGTATATTCAGGATGCTTAGGATGGCACACAAAATATCAGAGGAGATGTAATATAGGTATTAAGAAAAGAAAAGTCCTTAAGTCCTATGGGTTCTACAAGATGTCTACCACCATCCCGAATGGTGCAAATTCTTGAGTCGTGAGATATTTGGATGGCTATTCCAGTTTACCTGAAAGGTGCAATACATATCTTGATTCGAAGAAAGGACCTATTTCTGAGAATAGTCAAAATCCGGCATTCTAAACTAGTGAACAACATATTTTATATATTGCATTGTTATGGATATTTTGAAATGAATTGAAGAAATATGAATCTTAATTGTCGTGCGGTCTACAGTGCGGGTTCGTGGCACATCGGGCTTGTGAACTGAATTCCACTCCAGAGTAAAAGAGGAATGTTTTCGACGGTTATAGTTACACCGTTTTCCTAGAAGCAATGGTTGAAAATTAGAATGCCGCCCCGGTGGCGCAGTGGTCTAAGCGATGGCCTCTGATCATTCGTCCGAAAGGGGTCCGGGTTCGAATTCCGGTGAGGCATGGATGTTGTGTTTATCTTACGGCACTGGCTCTCTCCCTTCCCTGGAACCAGTGACCCTAAATTAGGGACGGGCTACTGCTTATAGCCCATTGAGTTGCTCACGGTGGTCGTTAAACCTCCAATAAAAAAAAAAAAAATTAGAAACGGGCCACTTCTCCTGATAATAGGTATCCCATGAGGGTTACTAAACTGAAAAGAAAAATTCTCTAATTTAGTAATTTTTGCTGAACAGGTAAAACATTATGACAAGTGCACTGAACAGTGCACTAGTTGTTATAACATTCTGTAATACAGTCTCTCCTACCTAGCATGTAAATCGAAAATTTAGCATGAGAAGAGATGGAAAGAGAGCGAGAAATTTTTATCATGGTAACAGCGATGGTATACAAAATGAATTTTACAAATCAGACTTTTAAAATTACGTTCACATATCGAAACACACGAAAAAAAGTCGCTATGCCCCATTGTAAAAATATTTTGCCTCTTGAAAATCGCTTGGAATGCGTATTCTATTGATCATAATGGTTAAATTTACCCGAAGTTAGCCCCGATGGCCGAGATCTAGGTCGCAAGCCATACGTCTTATATGGCTTTCGGTGCGAAACCCAGAAGAGGCATGTACGTTGCGCTACCCTGATGGCGCAGGCTGTCTCCCTTCCTTAGAACTAGTGGCTGTAACTTAGGGACTGTCGACTGCTTATAATTCTCAGAGTTGCAATGGTGGTCATTAAACCTCAAAAAAGGAGTGGTCTAAGTGGTCTCAGTGCTGGGTCATGATCATTTGTCTCAGATACGTCCGGGTTCGAATCCCGGTGTGGCATGGATGTTGTGTTTGTCTAATTGCATTGGTTCTCACCCTTCCTTGGAACCAATGACCCTAAATTAGGGACGGCTGACTTCTTGTAGCCCACTGGGTTTGTGACGTATACTCTTATTTAACTTTCTTTCCTAGTTTTTTTCTCTATGTAAATTTGCGTTCACATTACATATATCACGTTAAGCTTTTCAAACTTAAAGTGATAACTTCTCTCTCTGGCAACAGTATGGTTGCCAACACCTTAAGATCAGAGCGTATGACGAGTGGATATGTCATATGAGAACCAAACGATATACACTATATTGACAAAAGTCACCAGGCACCCCTTTAAAAGCAAATCAACGGATTCGCTGCGTTGTTAATATGCGCAGTACAGCTGATGCAAACGGCATGAAAACAAGACTGCAACTGACAGCGATCATATCGCACTGTGAGGTTGAGTGAAAATGTCGCGGCGGGAAAGAACTGACTTTGAGAAAGGAAACGTTGTTGAGTGTTATATAAGTGGGTTGTCCGTAGGAGAAACCGAGAGGCGTTTAAACATACTCAAGTTATCTGCTTTGGATCTACTGAATAAGTGGAAGACACATGGCGTGCCTGATGCATCAAAACGTTCTGGGAAGACAAAGAAAATAAGTGATAAAGGACTTTGAAGCCTCAAGAGAGTCGCTACAGTCAATCGACGGAGTGCTGCACAAAACCTCAGTTCAGTGTACAGGTGAGTAAAGATACTGGAACCTCGGTATGCACACTTAGCATTTTCAGAGAACTTCACTTCATGGGTTGCCGTGGTCGTGCGGCTGCTCATAAGCCTTTCATCTCCACTTGGAATGCTACTCCTCGTTTAGCATGGTGTAAAGAACAATTATCGTAGACCGTAGATCAACGGAAACGAGTCCTATGGACTGATGAATCCAGATACACGATCCATAAGTCTGATGGCCGTGTGTGGGTATGGCGGCAGTCGGGAGAACGCTATTTACCACAGTGTACTGTTCCTACAGTCAAGTTTAGAGCTGGCAGTGTACTCGTGTGGGGGTGTTTTTTCATGGTATGGTCCCGGCCTATTGGTTATCGTGGACAAACCTGTTTACCAGCACGTCTACCTCGATATTCTGGACAATAATGCGCTACCAACTCTGTGGCAATACTATGGAACCGAGCCTTGTTGGTACCAGCAGGATAATGCAACGAGTCATAAAGCAAGGACTGTTACGGCGTGGTTTAATGGTAATTCCGTATCGTGTGTGGACTGGCCAGCACAGAGCCCTAATCTTAATCCCATAGAGCACCTATGAGGTGAATTAGTGCGTTGCATAAGAAGTTTGGAACAAAGGCCTACTACTGAGCAACAGTTAGCGGCAGTATTATGTACTGAATGGAAGCGCATACCTATCGCTGTGTTCCCAAACCTTGTCGAAAGCCTGTCTCTAAGGGTCAGTGCATGCATTAAGGCGAAAGGTGGTTTCAAAATATCTTTATTCAAGGTAGAACAGATTAAAATACAATCTATGATCGTCAAACGCTAAAATCTATATACAAAATGTACAGCATAGTGCACAAATTGAAAAATGGAGAATAGGGAGTAATGCACACTGCTCATGAACAATACATATAGAGAAGCATATCTGGGCTTCTACATACTCAAAAGAACATATTTGAAAAATTTGCACCTGTTACTCAAAAATGCATAACCGTGCTAATACACACTTAATTAAGAACATAAAGTTGGAATCATGAGACAACTCGTCTCTTGCAATACGGTACAATCTATCTGAGAGTTTAAAACGACGTATTTACAAGGATTTGTACTATAATGCGATTATCAAACTGGTAATCAATAAAAAAAAAAACAACTTTAACACAGGAGATGAACAAGTTTGGGTATCCTGATGCAAATGAAACATAATTCTTGTTCAGCAATATTTTAAATCAATGTACCTATCTACAGCACAGTGCAATCTTTTTATTGATCGAAAACAGCAATTTTCAAAACTGCGACACAATTCTATTATCAAGGTTATATATATAAGAAAATTTAGAAAACACTCGATAAATAAAGCTTGCAACTACAATATTTACGCTACTATTATTCAATGATGGGGGAATGGCAACACAAAGCAACTCTGAACACATACGTACAATATAGGAAAATAATTTTCATAACGTATAATACTGATAAGTGTAACACATGCGATTGAAAAACTTGTACAAAAAGATAAAATAAAGTAATAATCATGAGACAACTCGTCTCTTGCAGGATGGTACAAAATATCATTAAATTTCACACAATGTATTTCCAAGGATGTACATCACAATGCAATTCAGACACTGGTATTAAGACAAATCAAAGGAAAGTAGAATCTCAGTAAAAGAATCAACATGGACATCCTGAATCATATAAAATATAATACTTGTTCAGCAGTTATCTAAAATAATGTACAGATATTCAGCACTGTGCAAACACGTTATAAACCGAATTAGAACTAATTTACAAAATTGCGATACTATGTAATTGACAATGTGGAGCACTAATACCAAGAAACAATACGCTTACGATTGATGAATAGAGCCTGCACGTTTTTATTATACTATAGAAAATTTTAACATTATTCGAAGCAAGGGGACTGACAACACATAGCGTCTCCTAACACAAGAAGGAGTACATAGTTACTATTAACAATTCAGATATACATAATGTTCAGTACAATGCATATGAAAAACCGCAATTATTAAAAAATAAAGTGCGGCCTTAAGACGAACGAAGCTTGAACGTCATGAAAAAGAAAATACAATATGGGTGTCACTAAACCAAATAATTGTGTACACTCTTCACGCTAATTATCCAATAAAATAAGTGCGGTTAATTTCAGTGCTGAGCAAATATCTTAGAAACAGATCGTTGAGAAAACAAGAGCACTGCAAAATCTAGAAAATCAAATATCAGATCTACTGACCGTGATGCGCAATGACGCTGGTGGGCCAGTAAACCATGAGTCAGCCGGTGACCAGGTAGCAAGAAACTGGCTTTCCCGACGCTGGGCTACTGCAACGGAATGCTCCGGGCGAAGTTGAGATATCTGACGGTCGCGGAAGTGACTTAATAAAGCTGAAGAAGCTTCATGTACAGTCAGAAGAGTTGGCTTGTCTCGGCAACTTTGGTGAAACACATAAATTACATGCTTCACCAAATAAAAATAAAGGCACAGACTGATGGAAGCTTGACTGGGGGGTGGGAGATCTTCAGGAGAAGAGTCCGATAAGCGTCAAAAGTCAGATCTGCTGTACTGGACCGTTGAGCGACGGTAAATGCCAAGTTCATAGGTATGGAGGCATCAAGTTGATAGGTATGGGAGACATCAGCCTCCTGAGCACAGAAAGAACAAAGCGGGGAATTGAGAAGAGACATTCGGAAAAGGACAGAGGGAACAGGAAGACGGCGGTGGTGGAAAAGCCAGTGAGTGTTAACGTCTAGAGGAGCAGAAAGAGGAGACAGGGCGGCGGACCAAACCGCTCTGGTGGAAGCGGGATGAACGTCGGGAATGGGGAGAGGGGGAGAAGAGTGGGTCACAGAGAGGAACCGAAAGAGAGTTGATACCGAGAGAAAAGAAATTGGAAGAGCTGAGCCAGAAGCAGGCAAGAAAAAAGGAAAGGGAAGAGAAGCAGAGGGAACCAAGGAGAGACCCGAGTGGGAAGCAAGGTCTGGAAACTGAGAACTGATAGTTGAAAGAAGAGTGTTGTAGACATCATGAGAGGAGGAAGAGAGGAGAAGAGAGGGAGGGAGGCTGGCGAAGGGTCGCCAGGAAAGGTCGGGGTTAGTGAGGTTTCTAACTGTTACAACCCCTGCTTGGAGCCAGGAAGGAAGGCGAAAGGTGGGCGGACACCTTACTAATATATGTCAATAAATACTATGTTGTGTTTTCTTTTTACTTGTCCGTGTACTTTTGTAAGTATATTGTAAGCTTATAATATGTGAGCAGCAGCAAAGGTGTGAAAATGGTGAAAGTTATCATACTAATTGTGGAAGAAACGTTTGTTAAACTGAGGTTTGAGTTATTTAAAAGCTGTGTCTTCTACTTTACTGTTGGTGTTGTTCTCTTAACCAAGTATTACTATTACTATTAACTCATGTTCTCGTGATTATACCTTGCGGAAGTGCCAAAGTGTTAGTGGATGAAAAATTGTGTTCATTACACCACAGAGGTGGGGGTACATCTTTCTCTTATCTTTCAATTTTTTCTCTAGTTCGAAGTATATTTTCTTAGTCTGAGATATACCCAAAATTTATATACCCTCTAGAATTTAAGGAGAAATCCATAAATAAGCCATTTTCCCCTTATTTACCCCCACCCTTCAGGAAAAGTCCTTAAATTTAAGTTTCTTTCCTGGAAAAAAATTTTGACTTCTGGAAATTAGTATACTTCGAACTTCTTCCATTGTTCATTTAGAGGGTGGGTGAATTCCGTTTTACCCCCTCTCCTAATAGGGTGAGAAACCTTAGCATGTGTACCGCAATTGCTTGGGGGCCGCACCGGTGGCGCAGTGGTCTAAGGCGTTGGCCTCTGATCATTCGTCCGAAAGGGGTCCGGGTTCGAATCCCGGTGAGGCATGGATGTTGTGTTTGTCTTACGGCACTGGCTCTCTCCCTTCCCTGGAACCAGTGACCCTAAATTAGGGACGGGCGACTGCTTATAGCCCATTGAGTTGCTCACGGTGGTCGTTAAACCTCCAACTCCAATCCAATTGCTTGGGAGAAGACTTAGAAACTCCAAGTGTTATACGTCCCCCACAGTCACTACGGAAATTGTTGGTCCGCTACAGAGTACGAGAAATCGAATACAGTACGAAAATGAAAAATATCAGGGAGGAAAAAATATTCAACATCTGTGCAAATATTTATTTTCACGTCTTCACGTTTCAAATACTTATTAACTACTTTGGGGATTGTATATATTGAACGTTTTTAATATCGTGACAATTTCTTCTATGTTTTTTTTTCGGATATTTTTTGGAATTTCTCATGCCGTTTGCTGGCCGAAAATGCTTGAAACCAACAGTCGGAAATTGTGTTTGCGGGGATGGGAACGGTCGGTAATGGTCATCACCAGCAGGGAACACAGTTGTCATGAATGGGTGAACTTGGGCCGCAACGATTTTTAGATTACTAACAACTGTCAGGGATTGTGCTATTGGGATAATGGGGCCTAAAGTGTCCCAAGGAAACATTGCCCGCAGCATAACACCGCAGCCGCCGGCTCGTTTCCGCCCAACAGTGCGTCCAGGTGTCATAGCCTCCGTTAGAAATCGGCGTATCCGCGCTCCGCCGTCTACTTGACGCACCGTGAATCTTGATTCGTCAGACTAGGACACTTTCTTCCAATCATCAGCGGTCCAATCTGAATGATCCTGTGTCCACTTCATGCGTTGTTGGCGATGACGTGCAGTGAGCACGAGGACCCGGCTGGGTCTTCGCCTACGCAGGCTCATGAGCAGAAAGCTGCGATGAACTGTGTGCTGTGACACATTGCCCTGATCACCACTGTTGTAGCTGAAGATGATTTGTCGCACTTTGGCCCTGCGGTCTATGTAAACAATGCGCGACAGTCTCCGCTCCCCTCCCGCATCAATGAGCTGCGAACGACGCATGGCTGGACGACGGTTCGTCGTTTTAGCCATCTGTGCACCACTTTTGATACGCACGCACTACAGCGGCAGGTGAACAACCCACAAGCCGCGTCGTTTCCGAGATCGCAGTTCCGAGGTGTCGTGTCATCACAATTTTTCCTTTATCAAACTCCGATAAGTTGGCAGCTTTTCCCATTATGACTCCAAATACTCTACTAACAAAAATCCGGTCCTCGGATTGTATATATACCGCTCTGTGAACTTAACATGCGCCACCGTTCGGTCTCCAGGCGCGCTCATTTCTCTAAGCTGTGGGTGGTCATAATGAAATGGTTCATCGGTGTATGTTCAAAAATACTACTGCGTGCTCACTGTGCAGAAAAAAAAATAACTTTACCGAGAAGGAAAGATAGTGACGAAGAGTTTAATTACGATTTTGAACTTTCATTTTTCTCGAAACAAAAGGAAAAATTCTTGTTCTCTTTGTCGGTTGATACAACAAGAAGTGACTAAGCAATTGGTAAACATGCATTTTCAGAGAAATTACACTTTAAAAGTTCTGATGTTGTCGTTGACTCCTAGAAAGTAAGTTTTGTACTCCTGGAAACCCATTCAACAAACTTTCAAAAATTAGTACGAAGTCAAGCTGTTTTCTTTATCCTGCAAGTCTCGTGCACGACTTACATCATTCCGCTTATTCTTTGTAAAATCTCGCCAGCAGAATAATTTATTAATGAAAATGAAGACACAATTTCATCAGTTCAACGGTTAAACCGGGCAAGGAGCAAGTGATTAACTAATCAGAGTAAACATTCTTGTTTTTTAATTAATGAAATTATTTTCATTTATGAATGCGACACTTGCGCGATTAGATAAGTAAATATTAATTTAAACACAAAGAATAAATTTGTGCGTCATTTTGTTACTGGTATAGTTTAAAGTTGCGAAATCGAAATCAATCAATTCTTACGGAAATGCAATAGAATTTCAGTTTTCTTTCGTACTTGGCTGTTTTATTAACCCGATGCAACTCAGTCTTCACGGGAAAAGCGGTGCCGAAACCAAAATTTACAAATTTCAAAATATGTATATCTCGTTAATTTCTTTTTCTTAGTACTGAACTTCGAGAAAAGTGCTAATGAACCTTTTGAAGTGAATCACAAGTGTTTTCCTGTCTTTAGATTCGAAGCACAGACGAAATCTCTGCTTCTCCGTAACGCTTGTTGAGTCTTAATGTTTTATTAAGTAGTGGATGTTTGCTGATTGGTTTTCAATGCTGCGTTTTCTCGGAGGAGATCAGCTTGTCGTGTGCTTCGAGATTGCAAGGTGCGAAAGATCGCCTTTGGGAGAAATAGTTTAAAATCTATGCTGTACAGTAATTCTCGAAACCCTCCTTTCACCTGGGGCAAACGTACGAGGAGAGTAATTCTAATTTCTTGGTAATCTAGAAAATAATTTCTGAGTGATTTTATTTCGTTGTCCCCCTTTTCGTTTAAGGGAAAAAGATTGGTAAAGGCTTCATCAGAATTTCTTGGGTTGACTTCGCGTTCACGGAGGAGGCGACTCTGAACTGATTTTAATGAAATTTGATCGAAAGAGGGTTACCAATTTCATTAAAAGACATTTAGCCGTTCCAGAGATATTTTAAACTTCAAATTTGAGCCAAACTTTCGAAACATTTTTCAGATTAGCTATGCTACAACTTTTATTCCTACCTTCGGATGTCTAGAAGTTGATAAAAAGCTTATCAGAGCAGAGGATTCATTTATAAGGGTGGAATCCAGGGGTTCCAGCCCTCTAAGAAATGTTTTTCTATATGTAGTTTAGCATTACACACTTTCCACAGCATTAGGAACCTTTGCGATATTACAGCCACAGACAATGCTCGTCAATGTATGCCAATGTAACTGTCACGTGGGGTGATGACGCTTCCCTTTGTCCTTTATGAAAACTGTGTACTGTAAAAAAATTCCTGAAATTCAAGAGCCAATTCCAGTGATCACTTTCGTGAATTGACGAAGCACATTTGTGATACAACCTTTTTAGTGAAATGACGGAAAGAGACCCGAATTTCACGGACTTTGATTTTTCGTACGCCAAGGAAATTCTGAATTTTCAGAAACATTTCCACAATTCCTTTTCCATATTGATGGTAAATTACTGCTTTTAACATGTGTTAACGGAAAATTCTGAATTTTCAGAAACTTTTCCCCAATTCCTTTTCCATATTGATGATAAATTACTGCTTTTAAGATGTTTTAACGGAAAATTCTGAATTTTCAGAAATCTTCCCGCAATTTCTTTCTTAAATAAACGGGAAACCTAGGTTCTCATTTGCCTCGTATCCACATGACGAGAACTTTCCGGTAATAGGAGCGGTTCACGGGAATACTACTTGAATTTTGATTAACTTTTAATTCTCAATCGACTGTCGGAGGACCTTGATTTTTAAGTTCTGTAGCAAGGCCCTGATGCCGCACCGGTGGCGCAGTGATCTAAGCGATGGCCTCTGATCATTAGTCTGAAAGGTGCCCGGGTTCGAATCCCGGTGAGGCATGGATGTTGTGTTTGTCTTACGACACTGGCTCTCTCCCTTCCCTGGAACCAGTGACCCAAAATTAGGGACGGGCGACTGTTTTATAGCCCATTGAGTTGCTCACGGTGGTCGTTAAACCTCCAATTAAAAAAAAAAAAGATCCGGATATTGTGGGTAGTATATCGCGCGAAATTTTTGTTACTCTGGCACTGGATATTTCTTTCCCTCTCTCCCATTTTGTACACCAGCTATTGTATGGTGTTATCGTAAGAAACTGGGTACTTAAATTATTGTACAGGTGATGGCACGATGATTATGCAACAGTCTGTGTATCCCTTAAAACAAAAGCTGTTACAATTATCAAGAGTAAATTTTGTATTTAGGAGTTTTATGAAATAATATAAAACAGTACATTTCAACAGTACCTAAATAAATACAGAATTGACGAGGATTAGGAACATCAAATAGAAGTCATCGATCTTTCCACGTATATAAGTGAGTCGCGGAAAAATTCTCATCTGCCGAAGCCGCGGATGGCTTAGTGGTTAGCGAGTCAGACTATCAATGCAAGGTCCTCAGGTTCGAACCTGGGCTGATCTTTCAGAGATAGTGTGATTTACTAACAATCGCTGAATATCCGCCGTGCATCGGACGAGCACGTGTAGTGACGGCCCCCAGGCTGGACCCACTGGTTAAATCGGTAATCGGTATCCTTTCCTATACCCCCCCCCCTTCCTGAAGTTCTCTCACCCCTCTGTGTGCAACATCGTACTTGCACGGTGGCGCCATTTACTTTACTCTAATCTCACTACAAAACTGTTCTGTCAAAGTCGCTAGACTTGCTGTCATTCATTCCGTTTCTGTGTCCTGCCCAAAAGGCGATTCGCTGTAGGTGGCCGGGACCTAAACTCTACTCACTGTGGACGGAAGTCCTACAAGAAAATGACAAATACTGTGGGATTCTCATCGGCCTCCACCGGGAATCGAACCCAGGGTCTTCCAGTTACGCGCCGGACATGCTTCCACTGTACCCTCGAAATTCTCCAGACTCACTTACGACTGCCATAGCAGGTTGCTTCTTTGGAGCCCCGCACAATGCTGGGGATTCACCAAAGATGAACAGTAGCAACTGAACAAATGACTAGAAGACGAATGAATAATAAATACACAGTTGACGAGGATTATGAACATCAAATAGAAATCATCGCTCTTTCTACGTATATAAGTGAGTCACGGAAAAATTCTCATCGGCCAGGTGGTTTGTCCAGGTGGTTTGACACTCGTATGTGAGTGTGGAGAATTTCGAGGCCCCTGTGGTACAGTGGAAGCATGTCCGGCGCGTAACTGGGAGACACTGGGATCGATTCCTGGTGGCGGTCGATGAGAATTTTTCCGTGACTCACTTATAAACGTGGAAAGAGCGATGACTTCTATTTGATGTCAACAGTACATTTCACCTTTTTTTAAAGGTGGTCGAAAGTCATTGTCAGTTTAAAAAGATCTCAAGTTCCAAAGCATTCTGTTGCTTCGAAAAATCACGATGACAAAATACTTAATTTGTGACAAGTCCCCGCGCAGAAAAAATTAAATAATTACACACCTATTCAAAAAAATAATAAGCTCCAACAGAAAATAAAATGACTAAATCACTCGCATTACGACAAGAAAAAAAACCCCATCGCGCAATTAGTTTAACCATGAGCGTGATTCAGATTTCAGATGCTTTCTGGCTCAGTGGTTAAGACGTGCGTTATCTGTTGAACCAAACAAAACACGTCGGCTCGATTCCCACCGCTACCAAAGAATTATCTGGCGTAAGTACTTAAAAATTCAGCTTCTTCGGTTTTGGGAGATTTCTGCATAATTACAGAAAACCTGAAACGGACTTTAGTGAAGTAAATGGAATTACTGACTACGGAAAATCAGTGAAAATACCGGTTAACAAAAACAGAGGAACCTTTAGAAACGTAAATTTTGTTAAAAGAGAAAGAATCCTCACGTTCGAGGTAAAAATTATTTTTGCGCGATAATGATTTTTTTTTTTATCATTAATGAGGGAGGACTCCACAAACCGATACACAGACATTGTACAATCACCTGCACAATAATTTAAGTACCCAGTTTCTTACACTAACACAGCTGGTGCACAAAATCGTGGAGAGGAGAAAAAATATCCGGTGCAACAATAACCAAAATTCATGTGACATATGCTATCCACAATATCTGATCTTGCTACAGAACTTCAGAATCAGATCCCTCGACAGGCAACTGAAATTTAACAGTTAATCAAACCTCAAGTATTCCCGCGAATCGCTCCAATTACCAGAAATGTTCCGTTATATCGACACGGAAAAAGTGAGAACAGAATTTTTCTGTTAATATACGAATGGAATTGCGGAATGATTTCTGAAAATTCTGAATTTTTCTGGCGTACCAAAAAAAAATCTGTCAAATTCAGGCCCATCATTTCACAAAAGTGGTTGTATCAGAAATATGCTTCGTAAATTCACGAAAGAAATCATGGAAAGTAACTCGTGAATTTCAGAATTTTTTTTACAGTGTTCAAAAAGGATTTTCATCGTCTCCCCGGCTTTCATAGTTCCCTGATTTGAATCCGATTTAACAAGCACAGCACATGCTTCAAATTGCTTTTTGGCATCGATGTCATCTTTTATCACTGGCACGACATTTTGCTGCAGGAATGCCTATTTTTTGACCAAAAAAAAAAAAAACTAATTTGCGAAAAAGGTGACCCTACTCGTTGCTAAATAAAGATTCGCATTTTGTTGTTTATCACTATATGTGAATATAGTGATTCATGTTACGAAATTTTCGCACACACACCGGAAACTAAACTAGAAACCCTTTTTGTAGATGTACTTAACAATCGCTTACGCAGCCTAATTCGCTGTCACGTGTGTCATCACGTGATCTAGACAAGTACTTAAGACTGATGTTCGTCAAAAGTGTTGATCACAATAGCAAAAACAAAGGATCTTTCAAAGTTCGATGAAGGGTTTATTGTCGGTACCCGTCTGGATAGAGCGACGCTTTTGAAAACTGCGGAGCTGACGGGCTTCTCAAAAGGGGAGATATCCTAGGTATTTAATCAGTGGGAAAAATTGCTGTCACGTACTACGGAGGTGAAAACATGTGTCAAGACGACAAATCTGCAGCGAGACATTCTGTTCGCGTAGCTCAGTTGGGAGAGCGACTTACTCCGGAGTGAGGGGACGCGGTTTCGATGCTCTTAGCGGACAAGCTTGTGTTTTCACATTGGCGCCCGATTGTGGAAAATGAATCCACTGGCAGTTGGGTTCTTCGAAAAATGAGTGATGTTTGTTCCACACATTGTTGGGAATTAATACAAAATTCCTACTTCGCTTCAAAGAACAAACAAAAAATTAAGATGATGATGATGATGTGACGTACTACAGAGGCGAAAACATGTGTCAAGACGAGAAATCTGCAGCGAGACATTCTGTCTGCTTAGCTCAGTTGGAAGAGAGACTTATTTCGGAGTGAGAAGACACGTTTCGATTTCCGTCGCGGACAAACTTGTGTTTTCACAGCATATAATAATATATGTACATTCCCGCATTTGTCATCACATCCCGATTTTTGTGTCAGAGAAAAGATTGTTATGCGGGACGATAGAGTAACCTGATTAGAAAGCATTGAAGCAAAGTAGAGGAGGATTTAGTTTCAATATACACGGTAACTGTATACACGACTTACTCCTGAGTGAGGGGGACATGGGTTCGATGCCCGTCGCGAGCAAACTTGTGTTTTCACATTACCCACTTTGCTTGTCTAAGAGGCGTACCTGTGGTGCGATGACAGTCTGTCATGAACGAGATTGCCGTCGTCTGAGAGGGCTTATAAGGAAAAAAGGACTTCCTTTGCACAGCAGCAATTAACCGAAGCATTCAACGAAAGCTGTTCCCTCAGCAAACTATGGGCAGGGAATTTAACAGGATCGGTACTGGCAGTCACATGCTTATACGGAAATCAATGATTTCTGGGAAAGAACCGAAAAGTTCGTGCACAGTGTTGTCAGAAACAAGATGACTGAACACTGAAAGACTGGAAAAAAGTCAGGTGTCGCGATACACCTTGTTCTGTACCGACGGTAGGCAGAGAGTTTCGCAGAAACTCCACGGAGCAATGAGCCCAGCTTGCCTGGTAAACACAATTCAAAGTTGTGGAGGTGGTGTCATGATGTGGGGCGTGTTCTGTTTGTGCGGAACGGATTCCCGGATATTGATGGAAGGTCGGATGTCTTCCAACAATATTATTTGAATATTGTTGCCTATCATGTCTATCCTGCAATGTTGAATTTTTATCCAGAAGCTGACGGCTATTTCATAGACGACAATGCTACTTCCCGTCGCACAACATGTGTTCAGCAGTGGTTCAGCAGGAATGGCAGTTCCTTCTGTCATCTTCCTTGGCCATTGCCCGAATCTGAACCCAACTGAGAATGAATGAGGCGTAGGTGAACAGATCCGGGAGCAAAGTCCTCTTCCATTAACCCTTCCTCACAGCACAGAATATTTCGTATGTGTCACAAGCACGTAGCACTGAAACATTGAGACTTTCCAGATACATTGCATAATGTAACAGTAATGTTTCAGAAACCTTACGGTTACATCAAAATGTCCGCAAACGTTACGTAACTTTGAAACATAACCGATACGTTACAGTGAAAGATCTTTGTAACTTCAACATACCAACTTCATGTTACTGTTACGTATTTGAAAGATATTTGTAACTTCGTTGCATTACTATTATGTATTTGAAAGATATTTGCGACATCATTAATAAACTTTGTAAAATCACAATAAAAATATTACATTCGGCACTGTTTCAAAAGCAACAATTACAGTCGTATACGAGTTCTTTGCGTTTTCACAGGTTCAACGCAGTCTGCTGTTCATTGGAAACAGTGGCGGCGTTATATATGGATAACAAAAGAAATAAAAATTGGTCCCAAATGAGGGTGTCGAATTTCTATTATTCATGTGGAATAGACTATATTTCAGCGAAAAAAAAATCAATTCGTCATTTCTCTAAATACCTACCAATAAGAAATTTCTCAGCTTCAAGTAAAAAAAGCATGCTGGTACAGTATACTAATACAACAATACAACCATCTACTTATATTTCATAAAATGCTTTTTAAAATTCAAAACTTATAATAATCAAAACATTACTTACTTTCAGATGATCTTGAATCACCAAAAAAAAAAAAAAAAGGATGAAATATTAAATCAACTAACTAGCTAACTCGAGTACGACAGCATCACCAAAGAATATCCCAGTAGCACGTGGAACTACGACTACGAAAGTGCTTCCGTGAAATGGCATAAATGCGCATGCGCATACACACCGTTGCCAAATCAAAAATCTTAAATATTGCCGGAATGTAAGAAATGTAACATCAAGGTAGCAATTATCTGCAATGGAAACTATAAAACAGTAGTATCGATGAATGCTATTTTTAACGTAACCGTAATGTACAAAGAGTTATGTTCCAAAATAGATGTTGCTGAAACGTAATTGTAAGATATCTCTGAAAGTGTAACGAAAATGACAGATTGTAACGTTGTTGATACATATCTGAAACGTTTTGTGCTGTATGGGATGAGGCAGTTAAAAGACGGTCTGGTGGGTTCCTGGTACGTTGTAGATGTAGATGAACTTGAAAACCTTTTGGAATGCATGCAAAACCGCGCACATGTTGTAATTTGGACTGAAGGAGATCCAATCTGGTATTGAATAGGTGTTTCTAATTCAGTGGGTAGTATAATTTTGTACAATACAATTATACCTTTCTGCATAAGCTTTCCCTATAGATTTATAAAGTTAATAAAGTTAGGGTTTCTTTTATTGAACTTATACGCTGAGTAGCCACTTTATAATGACCACCTAACAGTTTTAAGCACATGAGCTATGGCTGCACGCTGTTGCCGCCAGAGGGCGATGCTAGTATAAAAAGGGAAAGCTTAGTGCTTGCGATAGTAGTAGATGCGATTTTTGGGTGACGAGATGGGTAAAAAATGCCATTTGACGGACTTCCAGCGTGGGATGATTGTAGGAGCTCGGAGCCATGGAGCGAGTATCGCCGAAACCGCAGCATTCGTGAAATGTTCCAGAGCAGCTGCTGTTAAAGTGTTTAAAGACTGGACTGTCAGCCAAAAAACTGGGTCTTTACGTGCAACGTGTGGTCGTCATCGACTAGTGACTGCTCGGGCGGAACGCAGAGTGTCCAGACTGGTACCAGACAACAGAAGGGCAACAGTGCAGCAAATTACAGACCATCTTAATGAAGGATCCCCTCAAATGATCTCTGCACGCACTGTTCACCGTACACTGCATCGGATGGGATATGGCAGCCGAAGGCCTGTTCGAACACCTTTTCTGTCTGCAGTTAACAAGAGAAAACGTCTCCAGTTCGCACAGGAGCACTAGGATTTTACAGTCGATAATTGAAAACAAATTATGTGGTCCGATGAATCACGTTTTCAGTTGCACCATGCCGATGGCCGAGTGAGAATTTGGCGGAAACAGCACGAAAGCATGGACCCCAAATGCATTGCTACAACCCTTCAAACTGGTGGATGCAACCTTATTGTCTAGTGAATGTTTTCCTGGCATGTTTTGGGCCCTTTAATTCGTGTTGATCAACGTTTGACTGGCACATCATATCTAAAAATCGTTGCGGACCAAGTGCATCATGTCATGTGGATGGTTTATCCCAATGGCGATGGCTACCAAGATAATGCGTTCTTCCATAGTGCTCGTATTGCACAGAATTGGTTTCAGGAACATGCCGGTGAGTTTACTTTGCTTAGGTGGCCCCCACAATCTCCAGATCTCAACCCCATTGAGAATTTGTGAGATGAAGTTGAACGAGCCATCAGACAGCTGGATCCCCAACCCTGCAATTTCACACTCCTGGAAAGTGCTATTCATCAAGCATGGTTTCAGATTTCACAAACCACCTATCAACATCTCGTGGAGTCCATGCCATGGAGAATCGACGCAGTATAAACGGCAAAAGGTGGCCCAACAAAGTACTGAGGGGGTGGTCATAATAAAGTGGCCACTAAGTGTATAATCATTTCGTCACGCTTTTAAGTTTTTTCACAGATATTATAATTGCATTTTCTATATATGCATTTCCCCGTTCTCTCTCACTCTCTGCTTCTGTAAGAGAAACTCGATCTCCAAGCGGGCAGTCCATGACTTGCGCAATTTTGCACTGCCTGATTTCTCAGCAGGAGAGCGTCTGGTAAACATCAGAAAGGAATTTGTATCCCTAGGATCCCCTCAAAAGATCTCAAGAGGTTGGGGGTTGTACCCCCAACCCCTTTCTTAACCCATCAGTCTGGGACTAACAGAATCTCGTTTCACGGAAATGCAAATTCCTTTGAGTGAAGTTTTCAAGCTGATCACAGGGAATACGTGATTTTACATTTGATTATCTTACGAGTGCAGTGTACTCAGAAATCAGCTATTTACTGAATTATGTCTGCCCTCTGGTGTTGTTTGATTAAAATTACAAGAAATAGTTATCAAGAAGCGATCGTTGAACGCCATGTGAGAATGTTTGGAGGTTTTGTTGGCCCAAAATTTGTTTTCATTGACTGTAATTTTCTTTCTCATAGGACGATGTTTATTGTTGAATACCTAGACGATGAAGATATACAAAGAATGGGTCGGCCAACCAGGTTCCCAGATCTTAACCCCATTGATCACGCTTGTAATGTTCTAGGACGGAGAGTTCTAAGTCGTCATTCCTCTCCAAGTACAACCTTTCAGCTGAAAACTACTCTCATATAGGAATATTTACACCTCCCTACCAGGGGCGTAACTACCGGGGAGCAGTTGGAGCTGTATGTTCCTGGCGCAAGATTTCAGGGGCGCAAAAATTTTCGTATTAAAAAAAAATCATTAAAATGCGAAATCTTAAAAAAAATTGCCCTTATCAAAGCAAAAAAAATGTTGTATTAAAATAATCATTAAAATGCGAAATCTTAAAAAAATTGCCCTAGCCAAAGCAAAAAAATTTTGTATTAAAATAATCATTAAAATGCGAAATCTTAAAAAAAAATTGCCCTAGCCAAACCAAAAAATTTTTATTAAAAAAATCATTAAAATGCGAAATCTTAAAAAAAATTGTCCTAGCCAAAGCAAAAAAATTTTGTATTAAAAAAATCATTAAAATGCTAATTCTTAAAAAAAATTGTCCTAGCCAAAGCAAAAAAATTTTGTATTAAAAGAATCATTAAATGTTGAAAAAGCAAAGATAAAGAGTAGTTCAAGTCCTCCACAACTCAGCTAACAACAACTATTTGACTGATGTAGAGGTGTTGCACCGAAGTGATAGGCTTGCTGCAACGTATCCGTCAGGTATTTCTGGAAATCCGGATCCACAATTATTCCGTCTGAAAATGTTCTTTGCTAGCCATCTCCAAAAACTGTCAAACCTTCGAAAGCTTACAGAACTGATACTAACACGTAATGAAGCATCCAGCAGCCTTCCATATGTTATAACTGCTGTTAAATTTTTCTGAAATTGCCAGTGACTACTGCAACGGCTGAGATCTTTCTCCAAATTAAAAACAATAAAGAACCAGCCAATAAGCAGTTATGACCAGCATCGCCTCAGTGCTTTAGCAACTATATCAATTGAAAGATCAAGAGCTCGTGCATTGGATTTGAACCATGTGACTGACAACTTTGCAAAACAAAAACAAGGAAGAAGGAATTTTAAATAGCGGTAAAATATCAATGTAAAAAAATTTATGCACTTCAGTTTTTTGTAATTACTTTCTTAAATCATAAAGAAAACAATTAGGTATGATTGGTTTCACTTGATTTTGATTTTTAACTTTCCGTTGATGATGTGGGTTATATATTGTAGACTATTATTACGAATAAATGAGTTTTTCAATTAATTTAAAGAAAAAATCAACATGTGGTGTGATATACCCAACATCATCAACGGAAGGTTAAATAAAGCTTGATACAATATACAAGGTTAAATAAAGCATGATGACAGAGGGAATGGAAAATTTCCCCCAACCTTGCAAAAATTGTTAAGAAGTTTCAGCAACTTGGGGGTTAGTTAAAGCATTTGTACCCTTATGAAGACTAATTTGCATTTTTTGTGTGTACAAAGGAATTAAAATGGACAACCTGGTTTACAACTGAAACTCTCGATGGGGAGGGAGGTGCCAACGCTAGGAATTGCTCCTGGGCACAGATTTCGTAGTTATGCCACTGATCACTACTGGCCGCCCCGGTGGCGCAGTGGTCTAAGCGATGGCCTCTGATCATTCGTCCGAAAGGGGTCCGGGTTCGAATCCCGGTGAGGCATGGATGTTGTGTTTGTCTTATGGCACTGGCTCTCTCCCTTCCCTGGAACCAGTAACCCTAAATTAGGGACGGGCGACTGCTTATAGCCCATTGAGTTGCTCACGGTGGTCGTTAAACCTTCAATAAAAAAAAAAAAAAAAAAAAAAAGTCCCTACTGAGGACCTAAATGGTTAGATCTCCTTCACGAGGAGATCTAACCATATAGATCAGTTTTCATGACATTCCCACTCATGAAAAAGCGCCCCCTACGGCCCAAAAGCACCAGCAGGAGAAAACAAGCCACAGAGAGCCTCTAGATTACATTACATGGTCCAAACCAAACGCACGCCTACTTGGCAAAAGCTGCAAACAAAGTAAAACCATTCGATTTTCCTGAACTGAGCTAACACACTTCAGAATACAAAAAGTCCTATCAAGCTATCTGTGTTTTATTTTTCCCACTTGTATTAAATAACCTAAAGTAAAACTACAGCTACCTATCTGTTCTTCAATTTTTTTTACTTATAATTTATTTAATTTCTTACATGTTTTTTTATTTTTTACAAGCAAATCATTTTTATACATTTCATTCTTTTTTGAAAACACTATTTTATTCATAATTTTTTGTATAAAGAAGCTGTTTCTTTCATAGCACTGCAGGTTTTAAAAGATGGTCAACATTCGTTGACCTAGACTTCCAAAAAGGATGATATGCCGCCCCGGTGGCGCAGTGGTCTAAGGCGCTGGCCTCTAATCATTCGTCCGTAAGGGGTCCGGGTTCGAATCCCGGTCGGGCATGGATGTTGTGTTTGTCTTACGGCACTGGCTCTCTCCCTTCCCTGGAACCAGTGATAATAAATTAGGGACGGGCGACCGCTTATAGCCCATTGAGTTGCTCACGGTGGTCGTTAAACCTCCAAAAAAAAAAAAAAAAAAAAAAAAAAAGGATGAGCATAGGGCAGCTTCATACAACAAACTGTGGAGTTTTAAAACTAAGTCTGCTATCCTAACGCTCCCTTCAAAAAAGGATCACTACTCGCTGTTCTGTTTTGCTGCATACAGAAAGCGGAACTGCCATGTTAAGTGCGCAATAACAACACGAGAACTGACCAATCAACCTTCACCACAGTGACGAGAACGACAGTACGTGTACACATGCGCGCGCAACAGCCGTACATCTAAACGAAAAGAAATTAAAACTACACTGAGATAAGTTTTGACACATTCTCAAATTTTACGTTATGGGGAAAAAGAGAATAAGTGTTAAGAAGGTGCAAAAGACATCGTAGGATACCGTATAGCGAGTACCAATTGCGTTTTGATTAAAGCCAAGAAGGTCACAGTATTCTTGTGTGTAACGAATTCATCTTTTGTTGTTGTTTCAGCGGTTAACGACAAAAGTGAACAATTCTAAACGCTGTAAACAGTCGCTCGTCCCTAATTTAGAGCCACTGGTTCCAAGGAAGGGAAAGAACCATTGCCGTAAGGTAAACACACATCCCCTCCAAGCATCATTCGGAGTTTTTTTTTTTTATTGGATTTTTAACGACCACCGTGAGCAACTTAATGGGCTATAAGCAGTCGCCCGTCCCTAATTTAGGGTCACTGGTTCCAGGGAAGGGAGAGAGCCAGTGCCGTAAGACAAACACAACATCCATGCCTCACCGGGATTCGAACCCGGACCCCGTTCGGACGAATGATCAGAGGCCATCGCTTAGACCACTGCGCCACCGGGGCGGCCCCCCATCATTCGGAGTTCAAACCCCGGTCAACTCGGAAGAATGGTCCGATGCTAACGCTTAAACAATTGCGCCACCGGAATAGCGCACATCTTCTGACAAAAATCTCAAATACATTTTGATGTGCGTATAATCAGGATGAACAACAACAACAAAAAATTGCCATGATCGAGGTTTTTTTTATTACAGTTTCACCAACAGAGCGTAAGTGTATATTTTGGGGTACAGCTAATTTGCAGCGATATCTATTCCCCTAAAAAGGCACTTCAAAAAATGATCTTTCGGACGGATACTGCTCATTAAGGAAAACATTTAATGGGTAGCGTCTGATCGAAATGATACACACTTTTTCTGGCAGGGGGCGCAAATGTTCATTTTCTTTTCCTCTGTAGTTCTTATGAAAGTTTAATTTAAAACTTTCCTTTGCATCCGATACTATGGACAATGAGAATTTTTTTTGCGTATACTTCCGAATTTTTCATAATGAAGAATTCTGCAGCTAATTACATGTATATCATTAGTTTGTATTTCTATTTGCACTTGCATCTCTGCTTCTACAGCAGCAACTGAAGGCATTCGTTTTGCATTTTATGCCATTCACAACGGTAAAGCTGGCGATTATTATGCACTCAAAATAATGCAGAATTTTCCCCGTGGGGGGTTATAAATGTAAACTTTTCTTGTTTTCTTTTTGATATCTGTTCTTCTAAAAGTCGCATTTAAGAACCCATTCCCATTGCATAGCTGTAACTATCAATAATATTTTGCGTTCACATTTTGCTTTTTTGTAGTCCGTTGGAGGGCTTAAGGGTATGTTACTATTTATACGAGTTTCTCGGATTTTCAAAATCTCACTGAAAAAGTTTTTTCTTAGTATATAATACTTTCTACGATGAAGAACATTTTGCGTCCATTTTCTTTCTTCGAATATCATACAGTTATTCCGTACAATTTGGGATGTTTCGTAGCCCCGATTTCTGCAGCTAGTGGGCGTGAGAAGCTATTTCTGCTTTTTTTTTCGGGAGGGGGGGGGGTTAACGACCACCGTGAGTGATTCCAAGGAATATAAGCAGTCGCCCATCCGTAATTTAGGACCACGGGTTTCAGGGAAGCAAAACAGTAAGTAGGTCACACCACCCATCCTCATCTGGACTCGGATCTCCGCTCACTCGGACGAACGATCAGAAGCCAGCGCTTAACCGACTGCGCCACCGGGACGGTTATTTCTACGTGCAAAGGTTTCACGGATTCTATAAATACAATTGAAAGGAATTCTTTCTGGTTACCCAGTCCGTTCATTATGAAGAATACTGCACATAATTGAAAATTTTTATACTACACAGTTTGTTTGTTTTTTGTTTTTTTTTCTTGGGGATCTTTTCTCGTAATTTCTCTGAAAACTTCTTTTTGCGTCGAAAAGGATTCACAAGACGTGCCCATTAAACACGAGAACTCGGCGTCAGCTCTCTTGCTTTTTTCTTGCTGTCTTTCTCTTTTTTTTTTCTTGGTATTTTTATAGTCTAAAGATTGCAAAAAGCATATTCTTTGGTCAGTTTGGTTTCTTTGCTTCTGCACGATGAAAATTTCTTGAGCGAAGACAAAATGATTTTGAGAATCTTTAGAATTACAAGCAGGATCGGTCACAAAATCAATTGAGATCATAAAAAAAAAAAAAAAAAACGTGGGGGAGGAGGGGGAATGAACAATTGGAAAACAAAGAGCACCAGCACTTGAAATGGATTTATCGCCAGCTTCGAAGAATGTAGATATTCCACCAAAACCAAAGCGAACTCCTTTCTCCAAACAATTCACAAGGGTACATTTCTTGAAGAAAGGAGTATGAACCCCTTTAAGAGATAAGTTGACCCTTAACGAGCTAAGCTGAACTTATCCGTGAGCAGCGTTTTAAAGGATGGCCACGTAAGAAATCTGAAATGGAGAATATTTTATGAAGCATGGTGTCAAAAAACGCAATAAATAATTTGCTCTATTGGTATCGATCAATGAGCAAGAAAGGGAAGAACCAAACTGTGGGATAAATAATACAGATTAAGGGCAACATATCGGGAGAGAGAGAGAGAGAGACAAGAAAGGTGATGACACCGAATTCTAGGGGGTCATTTTTCCGAAAAAAAAATTGCAAAGTAGATTTTTTGAAGAAAAAAATTAAGCGAAAAGGAGAAAGCACGTACATCACCTACAGAAAATATGCGCATAATTTAAAATGCGCAATACAAGCAGTGTTCTTCGTAGTGTATTGAACAGATCACAAAAAAAAAAACGATCGAATTTGTACACAATCGTAAAGCATCTACAAAAATTGAAATAGCTACTTTCGACAGCACGCGGCTGAAACGGGTGCTACGAAGAAATTTAAACTGTGATGACACCGTATTCTCATAACGGAAGATATACAGGAGAAAGGTGATTTTTCAGATCGGGTTCTTGAAACGAAGATATAGTTCCAAGTATGGTACAAATAGAACTGACACTTACAAAATATTTCTCATAACGGAAGATATCCAAGGCAAAGAGGTTTTTCAGTTCGGGTCCTTAAAAACGAAGGTACGGTTCCAAGTATGGTACACGATATCTCTGCAACTATCAGTCCGATTTGAAAATTTTTTTGCATTGGGAAGCTTCAAATATGCGAATCATGATCCGTCATTTCGTTTTTTATTTTTACGATGTGCAATTTCGCCGCTAGGGGGAGTAAATGCAGATGATGTCGAATTCAAAAATACGTTTTATTTCACATATTTGCTTCTAAACATCTGATTGAAAAAATTATTTCATCTTTCGATTCCATTTATGTCGAAGAGTATTTTATATATAGTTACTTTTTCAAATTACTCATAGGTTTTCCGCTAGGGGGCGTAAAAGTAAATTACATTTTCCCAGATAACTCTTCTTCTAAAACTCCGATTTGAATTTTTTTTCTTCAGCGGATACACCTCCTGACTGAAAATATTTTGCATATAACTTCGAATTTTTGGTAAAAAATACTTTAGCCACCAGGGGACGTACATCTTAATTTCCGCTTCTGATGTTTTTGCAGCAAAACATGAGCTTCTAAATTCTTGATTGCAAAGAAAAGTCGTTTGTTGACCAATACTACTCATGTCGACAAACCTTTTACGAACATTTTCTTCTTTAAATAATGCATGGTTTCTACGCCAGGGGGCGTAGACATATATCTTATTTTTGTCAATATCTCTACTTCTAGGAGTCCGATTTCAAAAATTCCTTCTTTGTTGGATAGTGTTTCTAGTGTGACATGTTTTTCATATAATTTCGAAATTTTAAAGTAATTCGTAGACTTTCCGCTAGGGGGCGTAAAGGTAAATTGTTTTTTCCCCTATATCTCTGCTTCTAAATCTACGATTCGAAAAATTCTTTCTGCACCGGATACAGCTCCTGATGGGAAATCCTTTGCACGTAATATCTAATTTTTGTAAGAAATGGTTTCGCCACCAGGTGGCGTAAGTCTTAATTTCCGCTTCTGATGTATTTGCAGCAAAATATGAGCTTCTAAAATCTCGAGTGCAAAAAAAGGTCGTTTGTTGACCGATACTACTCATGTCGAAAACCTTTTAGGAACATTTTCTTCTTGAAATAATGCATGGTTTCTACACCAGATGTATATCTTCCTTTTTGTCAATATTTTTACTTCTAGTAGTCCGATTTGAAAAATCCTTCTTTGTTGGATAGTGTTTCCGGCGAGAAATGGTTTTCCTATAAGTTCCAAATTTTCAAGTAAATCATAGACTTTCCGCTAGGTAACACAAAGGTAAATTGCGTTTTCTGCGTTATTTCTGCTTCTAAAACTCCGATTTGAAAAATTCTTCCTGTATCACATACAAGACCTGATGGAAAATATTTTTCACATAATTTCTAATGCTTGGTAAGGAATGGTTTGGCCACCAGGGGGCATAACTGTCAATTTCTCTTTCTGATGTATTTGCAGCAGAATCTGGTCTCCTGAAAACTCAACATTTTTTTTTTTTTCTTGGACCGATAGTGCTCATATGAAAAAACCTTTTGAGAATACTTTCTTCCTAAAATAATGCATGGTTTTCCCACCAGGGGACGTAAAGTAACATCTTATTTTTGTCGATATCTCTGTTTCTAAGAGTCCGATTTGAAAAATTATTTCTGTGTTGGACAGCGTTTCCGGTGCGAAATGTTTCCCATAAAAATTTATGTTTTTCTTAACGAACAAGTCTGCAACCAGAGGTCATAAGCTCACGATTCCGTTTACAGCAATATCTGAGGGATTAAAAACTCGACTGAAAAACTTCTTTCTTCCGTAAGATACTATTGTTTTCCATACCGGTTCCATTGACTTTGAACAGCTTTGATCAATTTAATTTTTGTCAGAACGGATTCAAAAGACATGCTTATTTATTACACCCGAAAATTTGGTGTCATTTTTCTTGTTTTTTTTTCAAACGACATGCTAAAGCTGTAGCCCACTTTAACGCTAAGTTGTCGTAAATTATTTTTTTTTCGCCTTCAGAATACGATGTCCGATCAAGAACTTCCGAGACTAGGCCGATATGCAACAAAGTAGTTACATTTCTTAAGTCTGGCTATGATCTTCCTCAAAGTAGTCTTCTTGGGCAGCAATACATCGCTGCCAGCGTTTTTGCCACTGTTGGAACCCTCGTCGACGGTTTCAAAACGGGGACTCTTGAGCTTCAGCTTCATCATCGGGAACAGAAAGAAGTCGCAGGGGGGCCAAATATGGCCAGTAAAGTGGGTGAGGAAGGGTAGTCATGCTGTTGCGGCTGCAAAACTGCCGTGCCGCTAACGCTCTGTGAGCTGCTGCGTTGTCGTGAGGGAGCAGGAAATCGCCCCTGCGCCACATTTCAGGTCATTTGCGGCTAATGTCCTCCCTAAGACGCTGCAGAATATCGCAGTAAAAACGGGAGGTGACGGTCTGGCCTTGAGGGACGAATTAACGGTGCACAACCACACGAATGTCGAAGAGCACGATGAGTATGCTTTTGGTTTCGCTCCGGACCTGTCGGGCCTTCTTCGGTAGTGGAGATGCTGGGCTTTTCCATTGCGACGACTGTTTTTTGGTCTCCGGGTTGTAACCGTAGACCCAAGTCTCGTCCCCAGTGATGACCCACGACAGGAACGTTGTTTCATTCACCACCTGCTGACAAAGATCTTGACAGAATTCGACACGGAGCACCTTCTGTTCGGGGTTCAGAATCTTTGGCACAAACTTTGCAGCAATGCGGTGCATGTTCAAAACCGACGTCAGAATTTCTTGCAATGTTCCGTATGAGACATTGACGATGGTAGCAATGTCTTAAATGGTTCTCCGACGATCTTCATGCACCAGTTCCCTAATTTTGTCCGCATTTTCAGGGGTTTTGCTCGTGGACTGTCGCCCTGACCTCTCGTCGTTTTCCAGTACCGTTCTGCCGCTCTTGAAAGTGCGAGTGCCACTCAAAACACCTCGCACGACTCATTGCCATAAGCCTGCCGCAACATTTCATGCGTCTCCGTTCCTGATTTCCCGAGTTCGACGCAGAATTTGATGTTCGCTCGCTGCTCTAGTTTGCAGTCCATACCGAAATCGCAGCTGTGTTCTGGACGTGGTCTCCAAATATCATGTAGCACAGCTCCCGACGTTCACAGAACGACGCCAATCGGCACAATGACTCATGACGGTCACTGCCCTCGACCGCTGCTCGTGCATCCCCGTACTGCAATCTTTTGGCGCGCTACGTACCTAGTCTCGGAACTTTTTGATCGCATTATTCAATATTAAATCTATAAAGTAAAACTTTCCAGACACTGAGAATTGCGAATGTCCATGCGTCGAAAATTTCGCGTTTTCAGATATTTAAAGGGGTAAAAAAATTCGGAGCTATTCTTTTTTTTTTTCTTTAAATCCAGAAAAGTACCTTTTTTTCAAGTATTACCTGAAGAACTTTATGCACACACTTAACAACCTCCCTTGTAGTACTGTTGTTAATATTGTCACTCTCTATTTTAACGTTATTGATAACTTTGGTTTTTGTTTTCCTTTTCCTAAAAGCAGCTGGGGATAATCTTTCTACTGATGACTGTGTGTTCTTAAAATTCCATGAAAAAAAATCTTCATAAATTTTGTTGAATATGCTGATAGCAACACGCTCGACTTATAAGAAAGTTGGTTCTTATTCTATGGTCGCCCTAACGTTTAAAACGCAAATACAGCAAGTTAATTTGGAAAAGAATTACCGAATGTTTTCAGGGGAAGGAAAGATTTCTCGATGTCTCATTTTTAGCAGCACAGCACGGAGGCAAGAGAGAGAGAAATAATCATTAAGAGGTTTCCCTCAGTAGAGTTTTTATCTTTTTATAGAAGTACGCAACATATGGAAATGACGACTACCTGTCACTCACAAAGTGGCTTTACAGATTGGCTGAGAATTAAGTTGGGCAACATTTAGACGAGTCCTTTGGTGTTAATAAGAATTTGTCAACGGCAGAGGCACAAAACCGAAGTATAAGATTGTTAAGAAATAAAAAAACGTGACCAAAACAGTTCCAGCGAAGATCACGATGAAGAAACCGATATTGCGGAAGAGAACGTTCCTTTGAAGACGCTATTAAACCGCCATGAAACAAGAAATTATATCAAGAAATATAAACAAAAAGAGAAAAATCAAGAAGAATCGCTGATGTTGAAAACATTCTTGAACACACTTGATAATACACTGGTGTGCAAAAATTAAGGACGAAGAGGGGAAATTAGCATAACAGCGGAACGAGCAGGCAGAACGGACCGAAAGACCACTCAGGAGATAGACTAGGGTCCGCTACGGTAGGGCATGCGCATATATGCAGCATGACGTAGGGGGTGGGAGTGTCGGAAGGGTATAAAGCACACTGGAGGTGTACGCTCAGCAATTCGGTGAAAGCTATGGCACGGTGTGCATCAGTTTGAACGACGTCGACTTCCTGACACCATGTGATATGGCCAACAGGCAATCCAGTAGACGACCTCTGGATGACTTTACCCAAGGTCGCGTCATTGGGAAGTTGGAAGAAGGTCGAAGTGTGACTAGTGTGGCCGAGAAGTTCGGGATCGCTCACAGCATTGTTTCACGAGCTTGGAGAGCATTTCAAACGACAGGAACAGCTGTCCGAGAGTTTAGCAGTGGTCGTCCACGAGCAACCACGGCGGCGGACGACCGGTATATTGTCCTACAGGCAAGAAGAGACAGACGGTAGACAGAGGGAGATATCGGAAGGCACATGCAACAGACAACTGGACGTCCGTTATCGCGTTTTACCGTTGCCAGGAGGCTGCACAAAGGTGGTCTATTTGCACGACGACCAGTACAGTGTGTGCCATTAACGCCTGCTCATCGGAGACGGCGGTTTCTGTGGTGCCAGGAACACAAGAACTGGACACACCAGCAATGGGGTCGAGTTCTCTTTACGGATGAGAGCTGATTTAGTCTGACGAGCGATTCTGGACGTATACACATCTGGAGAGAGCAGGGAACACGCAATCACACCTCCAACATCATCGAAAGGGACCGGTTTGGAGGTGGCGGCGTTCTCCTTTGGGGCGGTATCATGCTTGGTAGCCATACTGACCTCCACATCTTCCAAGGAGGTTCAGTCACTGGTGCTCGCTGTTGTACTAAGGTTCTCCTGCCTCACGTGCGTCTGTTTAGAGGTGTTGTGGGTCCTGAGTTCCTCTTCATGGACGACAACGTTACACCTCATCGTACAGAGTGACTGTCGCAGAGCTGTTAGAGTGAAAATATTCAACGCATGGATTGACCCGCAAGGTCACCGGACCTAAATCTAATCGAACACGTATGGGGCCTTCTCGGGAGACGCTTGGCAGCAAGTCACCAGCCGCCAGCAACGATTCCGCAGCTGCGATTGGCGCTACAAGAGGAATGGGCTGCTATGCCTCAACAACTCCTTGACAACCTCGTCCTCAGCATGGACAGACGTTGTAAATCCTGCAACGCAGTCAGGGTTGATCATATCCCCTACTAAAGACTGGATTTTTCTTGGCAGCCGCCTGTCACATGGACGTTTCTGTCTTCTGTCCAGTTGTGCTCGAAGCTACCTTTTCAATAAAGTGCCTTTGTATCCTTTGGATTCCTTGTTTGGACGGTTTTGCTTACTTGTCCCATATTCTTACATCTTGGGAAACTTATGGTATGATTTGAGTCGATGTGGAGCACTTCTGCACGACGTTACACTCGAAAAACCGTCTCGTCCTTAATTTTTGCACGCCAGTGTACTTTGAATCGTTTCGTTGTCACCATATCTGCAACGGTTTCCATAAATTAAGGAAAAAACAGAAAACCCGCAATATCTCAAAAAAAAAATTAAATTTAAAATTTGGTGTAAATCTGTATTATGTCGAACGTTACATGAAGACTCAAACATTTTGTAAGAAACACTTCTTTTCGACAAACATACAGGACCAGGTTAAGATTATAGTGTGGAAATGAAATAGCCAAATTACTTCGATAGAGAGCGTGGTCACCCCTCACAGAAATGCAGGCCACACAGCGATATTTCATACTACTGACGATGGTTTCTAGAAGTTCAATATGTAGTAACGATCATTGTTCGTGCAAAACTTGTCTAAAGTCCTCTAGGTCCTGCGTAAGATGGCAAATATCCCCACCCCCGAAAACATCCTAGACATGCTCAATCGTATTGGCCAATCCATACGAACAATGATCTCTTCCGGAAGATACTGTTCCACTAGCCTCGTCCGGTGGGGACAAGAGTTATCTTCTTGTAGGAGAAATGTAAATCCTATGGCATCTGTATAAGGGTCAACATAAGGGTCGTGGACTAAATCTCTATAGCATCGAACATTCATGGTTCCTCTTGGAAACACGTAGAGGTCTGTGCATACACTTAACGAGACGCCGCTCCAAACGAGCACGCTACTACCACCAGAAATGCCCGTTTCACTGGACACAGAAAGTTAACAGCGCATCCCTAGTTCTCCCAAAGGAAGAGTACGCTTGGAATCTCTCTGAAAAGAGAGAGAGAGAGAGAGAGAGAGAGAGAGAGAGAGAGAGAGAGGAGCACGCCTTGAATCTCTCTGCTAAGTAAATCCTGACTCATCTTTGAAGAGTACTGACCTCCATTGGTTTATAGTTCAGTTGACTTGGTTTATCCCGATTAACAGAAGGGTAACAGGGTATCTCTGGTTTTCTCCAGATCACAGCACGCCTGGAATTTCTGCAAAGTTAATCAGGACGCATTTTTGAAGAGTACTGACCTCCATTGGTTTATAGTCCAGTTTACGTGGGCTATTCCGATTAACAGAAGGATGACAGCGTGTCACTGGTTCTCCTCAGATCAGAATGCGCCTGGAATCTCTACAAAATAAATCCTGACTCATCTTTGAAGAGTACTGACCTCCATTGGTTTATAGTCTAGTTGGCGTGGTCTATCCCTGTTAACAGAAGGATGACAGAGCGTCCATGGTTCTCCCCAGATCAGAGCACGCCTGGAATCTCTCTGTAAAGTAAATCCTAACTCATCTTTGAAGAGTTCTGACCTCCGTTGGTTTATAGTCCAGTTGACGTGGTCTGCCCCGATTAACTGTAGGGCAACAACGTATCCCTGGTTCTCCCCAAATCAGAGCACTCCTGGAATCTCTCTGCAAAGTAAATCTTGCCTTATATTTGGAGAGTACTGACTTCCATAGGTTTATAGTCCAGACAACGTTGTCTATCTCGATTCACAGAAAAATGACAGCGTGTCCCTGGTTCTACCCAGATCACAGCACGCCTGGAATCTCTCAGCAGGTAAATCCTGTGAAGAGTACTGACCATTGGTTTATATTCTAGTTGACGTGGTCTATCCCGATTCAAACGCGCCTTCCTCGTGATGGGGAGCAAGGGGCCAGCAGTGCGTTTGTCGTCTAGCATAAAGACCTCCTTCGCGTAACTTACTACTCACAGTGGAAGTAGATACCAACGTTCGTGTAGCCGCAGAAAGGGTAGATTGCAGCTGTGTCGGGGTAGCAGTAATGTGACCCTTCCGGTCATCCACGGATGTTGTAGCCCCTAGGCACTTCGCTGTACTTCGAGAAGATGACTACGTGTTTTGAAATTTGTTTCAAAGTCTGGGGACCACAGAAGGTCTCACATGTAGCCATCCCGCAACTGACATTGGCCATCCTTTAGTCTTCCGACCACTCTCCACCGCAATTTATCGGTTAAATGACGTCTCCAAGCAATCACAACAAGTTTGCTATCACAAAATTATTTTTTCAGATTCCACGTATTCCAATGATCCCATCTGAACTTCCATTTCAGATTAAACGCCTACAGTTCTCTGTTGCTCTCAGTTCCGCCATAAGTATCCACAAGCACAGAGCCAATTGTCAAAAGTTGTCTTAAGCTAAAAAACTCATGATTTTCCCATGGCCAGCTCTACTTTGGTTAATCCAGAGTTGGCAAAAGTTAAAACGTCTTAATGTCTCAATGAAGGGAGGATTCTTGACGATTGGAACAATGCTCAACGATCCTGCTACACAAAAAAAGTTACATTGAGGATCTTAGAAACTACTGGCCCATCACCCTCCTATCAGGGTTTTATGAAATCTTCACTAAGGTTCTTTCGTGTCGCTTGAAGGTAACACTGGACATGGCTCGACCGAGAGAACAAGCTGGATTCAAGAGTGGCTACAGCACTATAGATCATATCCATGTACTGAGAGAACTAATTGAAAGAGTGAGGAAATATGAACTCCCATTATGTATCATTTTTATCGATTATAAAAAGGGCTTTGATTCTGTGAAACCATCAGCAGTTACAATGGCTTTGAAATCCTGCGGTATTGAAGAAGCATACATTAGCATTATTAATAACATCTATAAAAATGCAAGCGTAAAGATTCGGGTATCTGAGTATACAGCACAAGCAAAAATGGAAAGGGAGTGAGACAAGGTGACTCCATATCTCCCAAGCTCTTTAATGCCACATTGCAAAATGTTTTTCAATCACTGAACTGGGAAAACAAGGGGATAAAGATTAACGGAAATTATTTAACTCACCTTAGTTTTGCTGATGACGTAGTCATTTTTGCAACTACCCCTTTAGAGCTGCAGAGTATGATCCAAGAACTTGCTGACAAGAGTAAAGATGTGGAATTAAAAATGAACTTTCAGAAGACAAAACTAAGATTTACCGATTGATGAAGAAAAGGTTGAGACAATCGATACCTACATTTATCTTGGGCAGAAGATATCAAGTGAGGGTTACATTGATGAAGAAATTAATCGGCGTATAAAACTTGCCTGGAGAGCTTTTGGAAGAAACAGTACAATTTTCAAGAGCAGTATGCCATTATGTCTTAAAAGGAAATCAATGAATCCTGCCAGTGCTTACGTATGAAGCAGAGACATGGACCTTAACTAAAAAAGATACACAAAGACTGCAGACAACTCTAAGAGCATGGAGAGATACATTGTGTAACCAGGAAAGATAAGAAGAGGAACTCGTGGATAAGTTCCTCTTCTTATTTTTCCTGGTTACACAATGCATCTCTCCATGCTTCTTAGAGTTGTGTGCAGTCTTTGTATACCTTTTTAGTTAAAAAATGACAAGAGTGGACAACAGCATGACCAGAATGTAATCACTGAAATGGCAATGGGCTAGACATGTTGCCAAAAGAAGACTCCATGAGAGATGGATGGATGAAATTCGAAAGAATACCAGAGTGACATGGAGGAGACAGGCTCAAAACAGACAGTTGTGTAAGAAACTTGGGGAGACCTTCATCCAGCAGTGGACTGATAATGGTTGATATATAATTGCTTTCTTTTGATTACTGGAACAGACAAGTATTTCAATTAAATGTTTCTGTGCAATATATCTCATTCATAATTTCAAGAAAACGCAGGACAAGAAGTTGATTGATGTACTTTTTGTAAGCCGGGTCCCTTTGCTAGTAAATAATAAGGTATTCTGTTAACCCTGAAAATTTGGTCTCCTATATTTCCCATGTTTTCACATAAAATTATTAGTAACGATTTTGCGTGTGGGTGCGTGCTAATCTGGGGCTAAGGGGACAGAGCCAGAGCTATTGGACTAGCGCGCCACCCATATACCTCACGCATGAATCCAGCCCATGCCCATTTCGGATGAATGATCCGAAATCCGCGCCTCAGACCACTCGCCACGCCACAGCAAATACGATTTTTCAAAAAAAAAAAAAATGTAAATTCAGTGTTGCACTGCTTTATGCAAAGAACCTAAGCTTTATTTTGTTATGCATTTTCAAAACTCGAACATTGTAATCATTTTGTATGCACACAGGGTGTTGAGTAAGTAAGCCTTTTCATTTTGACCTTTAATGCCACGATAATGCACAGTAATCTCAATAGCCGCGGTTGTAACGACACTTGGATGTAATGCCGAAAACATCGGCGCTCGTTGGATGGCGTTATAACCGAAATCATACTTCTCATTTCTCTTCTGAACACAATGCTTAAATTTTCAACAATATTTTTAGCACGTCTTTTGTAAAAAACGATCGTGCTTATGCGTTATCGGTTTGCCCTTCTGTAGACACGATATCTCTGCAACTATTAGTCCGATTTAAAAAATTATTTTTGCCTTGGGAAGCTTGAAATATGAGAATGGCGATCCTTCATCTCGTTTTTTTGTTGTTGTTTTTTATTTTAGGATGTACAATTTCGCCGCTAAGGAGCGTAAATGCAGATGATGTCGAATTCAAAGATACGTTTTATTCACATATTTGCTTCTAAACATCCGATTGGACAAAATTCTTTTATCTTCCGATTCCATTTATGTCGAAGAGTATTTTAGGTACAGTTACTTTTTCAAATTACGCATAGATTTTCCGCTAGGGGGCGTAAAAGTAAATTTTGTTTTCCCCGATAACTCTTCTTCTAAAACTCCGATTTGAAAATATTTTTCTTCAGCGGATACAGCTCCTGATGGAAAATCTGTTGCATATAATTTCTACTATTTGGTAAAGAACACTTTGGCCACCAGGGGGCGTAAGTGTTAATTTCCGCTTCTGATGAATTTGCAGCAAAATATGAGCTTCTAAAATCTCGATTGAAAAAAAAATTCGTTTGTAGACAGATACTACTCATCTCAACAAACCCTTTAGAAACATTTTCTTTTAAAATAATGCCTGGTTTCTACGCCAGAGGGCGTAGATGTACATCTTATTTTTGTCAATATCTGTACTTCTAGGAGTCCGATTTGAAAAATTCCTTCTTTGCTGGATAGTGTTTCCGAAGCGAAATGTTTTTCATATAAATTCATAATTTTCAAGTAAATCACAGACTTTCCGCTAGGGAAAATTGCGTTTTCTGCGTTTTTTCTGCTTCTAAAACTCCGATTTGAAAAATTCTTCCTGTATCGCATACAACACCTGATGCAAAATATGTTTCATATAATTTCTAATGTTTGGTAAACAATGGTTTGGCCACCAATTGGCATAAGTGTTAATTTGTGTTTCTGATGTATTTGTAAAAAAACCTGGGCTCCTGAAAACTTGACTAAAATTTTTTTAGTCGGATTTTCAGGAGTCCAGATAAATCCGCTGATATTGAAAAACCTTTTGAAAATACTTTCTCCCTAAAATAATGCATGGTTTTCCCACCAGGGGGCGTAAAGTCACATCGTATTTTTGTCGATATCTCTGTTTCTAAGAGTCCGATTTGAAAAATTCTTTCTGTGTTGGAGAGTGTTTCCGGTGCGAAATGTTTCTCACATAAATTCCTATTTTTCTTAACGCACAAGTCTGCAACAAGAAGGCGTAAGCTCACGATTCCGTTGACAGCAATATCTGAGGGATTAAAAACCCGATTCAAAAATTTCTTTCTTCCGTCAGATACTATTGTTTTCCATACCGGTTCCATTGACTTTGAATAGCTTTGATAAATTTAATTTGCTCAGAACGGATTCAAAAGACGTGCTTATTACACCCGAAAATTCGGCGTCATCTTTCTTGTTTGTTTTTTTATTGTCATTATCTAGTCAAAGGGATTCATATATCATAAAAGCCTTTTTCCGCCGTTTGTATCACTCATGGGTGGGACGTTGTAAACAGGTGTTCAAGTAACATTTTTGTAGGACAAAGAAAATGAATGCGAGAAAGGTTTTGAATTGCTGGAAGACAAGAGTAGGCGTACCTTGGAATAGTTCTACATGTTGCGCGAACTTCGAGATGGCTAAGTGATGTTAATCATAGCTACTCTAAAGAGAAAGTGTTTCACACTCGCAACGAAAAAAATTAAATTGGTGTTTGACGGAGTTTTGAAAAACTGCGACACCTCAACATAATTAGAAAATCCAGCAACCTTTGTAAACAGAATGAAAGAATAAAAGCAGTTAGCTTTGATTTTTTCCTCAAATCTTTGTAGTCCCGAAAGAGGAAAAATATAACGTGGCGCAATATGTGACCTCTTTTAGAAACTGACGGTGTTCAAAAAAAAAAATGCTTTCCAAAGTTGTTACTGGTTTTCCCCATATAGGTTCGAGAAGAAAAGTAGGGGGAAAGAAAATCCTTTTTGGCGAAATAAAGCTTGAGGGGAAGAAAATTCTTTTCGGCGAAAGGGTGCCCTTTAGAGATAAAGTTAAAGCTGATATTCTTGTTTTAGCTAAACGACAGGCAACAGATGAGGATATTGCGGTTTTATACCACAAAAATGTGACAGTTTATGGAGAGAAATTTAAAGGAAAAGAAAGGTTTTGTTGGCAGAGGTATCGGTGTTCTAGTAAAACAGAAAACCATTTTTTTTTTATTTCGGGTTTTACGACCCACCTTTTCATTAGCATCTAAAACTAGGAAGAATCATCTGTCCCTAATTTCAGGCCGCTGGTTGCGGACCCAACTAGTGTCGTAGAATAAACACATGCCTCATTCGGAACTGGGGGTTAAATCGAACGGTTGGCCAGAAGCCAGAGCTCCTGACCTTTCGGCCACAGATTGACTCGAAAACTACAGTAGAGAACTTTCAAACTTTAATAAATGAAACAAGATTTGATGTTGAAACGCCAAAGTCGAAATGTTGTTTTTTACATGCATTGTGTAAGAGAGATGTCACAGTTGGGAGATAAGCCATTGACCCAACGTATGCCTTTACACTTGAACCATCACGTTTCTGTGACACTTCTCTTACACAACGCATGTAAAAAACAGCATTTGGACTTTGACGTTTTAACATCAAATCTTGTTTCATTTATTTGAAAGGACCGAGACAGAGTAGACGAATTACAAACATGCGGAGTATATTGCGTTGCCATGAAGTGTAATGATCCAGCAGCTGAGGACAAAATGTACATTGGATCCACCTTACGTAGCTTAGGTGTCAGATTGTCTGAACATCAATACAACACCAGACAACAGTCCTCTGTTACCGCGCTATCCCGGCGCGCAAATGGAGGTACCCACACACCTATCTGAAAGGACGCATATATCCTACTTTGTAAGAAAACTAAAAGACTTACTTTATTTGCAGAAAGTTTACTGATTCACTAATACAGTAAACAATGTTGTAATAATGAACCACCTTCATACGTGCCGTTGCCTTGGAGACGCCTTATACAACAGGATGAGTCCAGGTGCCATCAATAACTCTTACCCCCTGTCATTGGTGAGTAAAGACTTTCTCAATTCTTCTTGTGGAAGTGCGTCACTTATTCATGAGACTGCGCTTTAGTTACTTCACTGTATCAGGAACTTATATATTGGATTACTGGCCTGAGTTCACCATTTAGTTCGTACTTGATGATGTGTAGGTAGCGTACACGAAAGATCTAGTACAGTTTTTTTTAACTTGTATTTTTATCATATTAAAGAGTTTGTACTCTAACATGTATAATATCGTTCAAATTTGTAATTAATTATTTTACTCCAGAAACCAAACTAGCCCCGTATGAATGGCGCCACAGAAGTTCACCCACAGTTGAAGGAATTCAAGGCAATTGTGGTATGAGGGAAAGCTGATGGAAACTCTGTTCTGAATGCACAAACGGGGGAACTCATATAATGGATTTTCTTTCACGGGAAGCTACAATGAATATTACGATACCATCGTAATACAGAAACGTCGGCCAGCTAAACGAGGCAAAGAAAATTGTCAAAACAGGTCCTCGTGTTGCATGACAGTACTAGGCCATCTAGAAGTCTGCACTGACCAGACCAAGCCGGGCTTTTTTCCAGACACTTACGGCCGAGCCAAGTCGACCTATTCTATTTATCGCAGTGGTAAAAAAAAATCGTGTTTCCCGATTTCCTAGTCTGTTTAACTGTTTCGTTGGCTGTACTTGCTTCCATAACATAGCCCAGGGCGTAACCACAGAGGCGAGGAGAGGCACTCACAGTTTTTACCATCTGTAAGTATTAAGACAGTAAAAAAATTAGGAGCTTGTTGACAACAAAAAGATTAGACCCCGAGCGAATGTGTGAGTGTCGTGCGGAGTGGGGGACGGCAGGTGTCTGCAGTGTGTGTGTAAGATTCGGACGACATAGATTTTTTTATCTTATCCCGAATCCGTATAGGGATTGACTTTTGTGGTGTCAGCGCTTGCTAGTTCAGAGAAAGCGAGATTTTAAACACGCTTAGTCTTTTCTCTCTCTCTCTCTCTCTCTCTCTCTCTCTCTCTGTCTCATATTTTTATATTCTTTAGTAATAGCCAGAGTTTAGTTAATATTTTTAGGCTTACATTCAGCTAAATATTTTCAACATCTCAGTTTATTATTTAATCTTCACAATTTAATAAAATACAATAGAAAGACAAAATAATACAAAATGCCACATCACCGGCCGGGCCTAAATAATAGCTGCAATTGACGGGCCGGGCTTACCAAACAAGGCCCGTGCAGACTTCTAAGGCCACACACGGCTCACGTGACAAAGACAGTTATAGTAGGTTTGGAAATACTAACCCATCCCTTTCCAGTCATGACTTAACTGCAAATGATTTCTACTGGTTAGGCCGATTTAAGGAACACTCAGAAAGGAACAAATAAATGCACAACAGATCAATAACTACAAGAGGGTGCCCTACACGATAGCAACCCAAATTCTTGTACATGACTGGAATACAGAGCCTATTAAAGAGGGGGCTAGGGGTGGCTGCAGCCCAGGGCTTCGCATTTTCAAGGGGCCCCAGAATTATGCAAGAATTGACAGAGTTCTACAGTTTTTTTTTGTTTTTTTGCAGATAGCAGAGCGGAAACTATAAGAAACTGCCTTGTTAATTTTTTTTTTCTATTTCATTACATTTTTTTAGGAAAAGTCCACAAAAAAAAGTATAGTCACGCCCCCAGTCCGTCCTCAAATCTTTCGAAAGCATTATAGAAGTTTTTTTCGTACACATCAGTAATTGGGCAAAATTTTCATGCATGATGAATCATAAAAATCATTTAATTAAAGCATAAATGAACAATGATGCATCATTTAATTTCATTTTATTAGAATCATGCATCATTTAATTTCATTTAGTTTCATTTTATTTGAATCATGCATCATTTAATTTCATTTAGTTTCATTTTATTTGAATCATGCATTCTTTAATTTCATTTAGTTTCATTTTATTTGAATCATGCATTTTAATTCCGTTTTATTAGATCATGCATCATTTAATTCCATTTTATTGAAATCATGTATCATTTAATTTCATTTTTTAATCATGCATAATTTAATTTTATTTTATTAGAATCCTGCATCATTTAATTCCATTTTATTCGAATCATGCATCTTTTAATTCCATTTTATTCGAATCATCTCATTTAATTTCATTTTATTAGAATCATGCACCATTTAAATCCATTTTATTCGAATCCTGCATCATTTAATTCCATTTTATTAGAATCATGCTGCATGATTCATGCATCATTTAATTTCATTTAATTCCATTTTATTAGAATCATGCATCATTAAATTTCATTTTATTTCATTTTATTTGAATCATCATCATTTAATTTCATTTTATTTGAGTCATGCATCATTTAATTTCACTTTATTAGAATCATGCATCATTTAATTAACCCTCCAAGTGGTCAGCACGCATGTATACGTTCGAAGGTTTCTGTGTCCAAAGCGGCAACGACGCAATAACACGTTCATCGAAAATCTATTCAAATGCCTCTAGAACGCAATATTGCGTCAAAACTTTTCAAAATAATAGTGGCGGGAACGCATTTTTGCGCATCTTAGCGACGATGAATACTACAGAAAGGAGAGTCTTATGTTATGCATGTGAAAAAAAATTCGCATTTCCTCTTCCAAAGCTCCTTCCACCTGGAGGGTTAAAACATAATTAAAAGGGTGTCCATTTTCAACTATGCATATTCACATTTCCTTACTATTACCGATTCTTCCATGGGATACACACACTTCAATATGGCGGGTATAATTTTATGTCTCCCTCTTCATTTTTTGGGAATGTTTTCTCCAGGGGATTTTTATTCGGCCACGCATAATCAAGTCCTAGATGTGCCACTAATACTGGGGCCCCAACATACTGCCTATCCCAGGGCCCCCTGTCTTTTTAAATTGGCTTTGTTCCACAGAGATGGGACAAGTATGTTAATGTTAAGAAAGTGTACCTACAGGATATCGCATAGTTTGGTAAGTCTACTCCTATTCCTTTCTTTCGTACAAAAAAAGAAAAAAAGAAAAAAGAAAAAGAAAAGCCCAGGTAAATCTTGAATTGCCTACACTGTGAAAAATAATTGGTGTGAATTCACGGAAAATTTCTGAACATAACGTGCAGCAAAGTTGCCGGTAGGTGTCCATGGTTTTCAGAAATTTCCGCTTTTTTCGAATTTCAGTATTTTGACAGAATTTCCGTGAACAGTAATTCCGTTTATTTCACAAACATCCGTTTTGTGTTTTTCCGTATTTAAACTCAAAAATTCGCAAAATCTTCCGTTCTGACTTTTCCAACGGAATCATTAACAGGTTCCCTGAAACTTCAGATGATCCCGATATCTCTTATAACCGGGAAATTTTTTTTCAGTGAAATTATATGTTGTAGTCATGATGTAGTTTAATGGAAAACTCAATTTCAGTCAGTGAAAGAAGTATTAGAGTTCTTACATCTAATACAATTTTACTATTGAAACACAAAATAAGTCATTAGTTTATTTTTTTACCAATGAATTTAGGATTAAATATCTATATACGTACATATTGAGTTGCGCCATCTATATCTTCATTCTATAAGGGTTTTTTTTACTGTGAGTCCTATTTTGAGAGAACGTAAAGATATGGTTGAGGTATCAAACTAAAGGTCTTACCATGTAGATGTGCCAGTCGAAGTGAAAAATGAAAATGGGGCAACGGTTCGGGCGTTGTGGGGCGGCAGAGTTCCCATGTAAAGTCTATGGGAGAAGCGTGCGGTTGACATTCGATCGCCTGCGGTTGACTCACGCGCTATTGGGAAGCATGGAGGGACTGAGATAGTCCAAAGTCCGAAGTATTCTCTTTTCTGAGCGAACCGTTGCGCAAAGCAACAGTAGCAGGTATTTGTATCAAAGTTCTTCTCATCGAAGCAGCGAATACCCTCGAAGACCTACTTGCGTTATGCAGTTGGACTGTGCGATGTATATATACAATTTAATATCCATTCGATCCAGTTTACTCACGTAGGTAAGAAGTTTCCCCTTATGTCAAGATGTAAATAAGCATTCCGTTGACCATTGTTAGTGAAAATATTTAGAATGTACATATTGAGTTGCGCCATCTATATATTCATTCTATAAGTTTTTTACTGTGATACCTATTTCGAGAGAACGGCTGAACGCAAAAATATGGTTCAGGTATCAAAATAAAGGTCTTACCATGTAGATTTGCTAGTCGAATAGAAAACTTGGGGCAACGGTTCGGGCGTGGGGGAGTGGCAAAGTTTTTTTGTTTTTTTTATTGGAGGTTTAACGACCACCGTGAGCAACTCAATGGGCTATAAGCAGTCGCCCGTCCCTAATTTAGGGTCACTGGTTCCAGGGAAGGGAGAGAGCCAGTGCCGTAAGACAAACACAACATCCATGCCTCACCGGGATCCGAACCCGGACCCCTTTCGGACGAATGATCAGAGGCCATCGCTTAGACCACTGCGCCACCGGGGCGGCCGGCAAAGTTCCCATACAAAGTCTATAGGAGAAGCGTGCGGCCCTTGTCTGCATCAGGCGCTCAGTTCAGTGTCAGACTTGGTGTGCCCATGGTGTTCTATGATCAGTCCTAAAGTAAGTAAATACTTTATTGCATACCTACCCTTAACAGAACGTCTCTCCCGCAGAAAGAAAAAAAGAAAACATAAGAGCCTTACTGGAAGGCGTGAGCGATCAATGGGTCGCAACTATCTGTCTCAGACAAAAGAGAATGAAGTTCGTCCGAAAGGGGTCCGGGTTCGAATCCCGGCGAGACATGGATGTTGTGTTTGTCTTACGGCACTGGCTCTCTCCCTTCCCTGGAACCAGTGACCCTAAATTAGGGACGGGCGACTGCTTATAGCCCATTGAGTTGCTCACGGTGGTCGTTAAAACTCCAAAAAAAAAAAAAAAAAAAAAAAAAAAGAATGAAGAGTATTCGCAACGCGAATCGCATTCCAACAACATTTACAAACACAGTTGTGACTGAAGATGAGAATGAAAGAGTGCGCTATCCAGTTGAATTTTTGCACACGATCGACAGGAGTGGACTTCCACCTCACATTTTACGACTGAAAAAGGGTGCCGTCGTGATGCTCATCACGAACCTGGCCGTCCCGGTGGTCTAAGCGCTGGCTTATTATGATTCGTTCGTAAAGGGTTCGGGTTCGAATTCCGTTGAGGCATGGATGTTCTGTTTGTCCTACGGCACCGGCTCTCCCTCTCCCCTGGAACCAGTTCTTTTTTTTTTTTTTTTTTTGGTTGTAGGTTGAACGACCACCGTGAGCAACTCAATGGGCTATAAGCAGTCAAGCAGTCGCCCGTCCCTAATTTAGGGTCACTGGTTTCAGTGAAGGGAGAGAGCCAGTGCCGTAAGACAAACACAACATCCATGCCTCACCGGGATTCGAACCCAGACCCCTTTTGGACGAATGATCAGTAGCCATCGCTTAGACCAGTGCAGTGACCCTATATTATGAACGGGTGACTGCTTATAGCCCATTGAGTTCCTCATGGTGGTCGTTAAACCTTCAGTCAAAAAAAAATCACTGTCTTTACTGAAGTGGTTGAATGAACTTGTCAATCAAATAAAGTTTACATTTGTTGTTTCATATGAGTTTATTCCATTCAAAAAAAAAATAAATAAATAAATAACCTAACCGTCGATTCCGATGGGCTTCGTCTAGTAGGAGTTTATAATAGAACGAAGTTCAAAGCTACGTGCCCATCTGGAATTTTTAAAGACGGAAAACTTCATGACATGCAAGTATTTTCACTCGTTACAGTCTTCTTCTACCTTACACTAATTATGTTACAAATTATTTTGTTTACCACAGAAAAAGAAACAGAATTATAAACTTCACGTTCATAAAGAAGTTTTACAGATGTGTATCTGTTATATTGATAGTGACAGTTTACTAGACGTGCCGAAAATCCTTTAAAAAAAAAAAGAAAGAATAAATAGTGGAATGTTAAAGCTTTTTGCAAAAACAGATAAACTTTTGATTTCACCTTTACTATGTTTTCGTTTCTTTGGAAATGTTAATTTAAGAAAATAAAAAAAAAAATTCCATTTCAGAGCTCGAACGCACACATTTTTTCTTGGACATTATCTATCCTGGTTTCTGCCGGAGGGCAATACAACAATTCTTTTTACACATCACGTTCGCAATTTCAAGCAAACTTTCGTTATCTCACAATCAAATGTGCACATTTTTTTTTACTGTGCCTTGTAATCCGCAACTTAAGAAAAATTTACATTACCTCGGGCCTTTTTTTCGTTTGATGATTTCTAAAACACGTATGTAACCACGCTCCATCGATGCGCTGTTCTATGAATCGTTATTATAATATAAGCATTTCAAAGTATACAAAAATTTTTAAAACATACTATCCCCATTTAGAATAAAAATATGATAGATACTCAACATATTGGGTTTTTACTTTTAAACAAATTGCGGACTTCCAAAAATATGAAAGCTTGTTTTAAGCGATTTCGCAAATTCGTCATAACACTTTTATTATGAAAATTATGTATTGATAAAAATAAGCAAATTTTTGCCAAATAAATATTTACTGAATTTTTGTTTTAATTAAATCACGAAAATTCAAAAAAAAAAAAAAGGAAAAAAAAAAAAGTAGGCTCAGTTCTGATTGAGCAGTCAATTTGAAACGCAGGAGTACGACTTGCAGATCCAAAAGTTGAAATGAGGTAGTCGAGCATGGTTTCAAAGCGCTTATTTAATTTTTTTATAGCCAACACAGGTCTATGATATGAAAACTGGCTTACATAATTCATGAAAGAAATACGGGATTACACCACATAATAAAAATTTTGAAGATAACAATCCGATTTTTGGTGTAAATGTCACAAGGATGGAAAATCAGATAATATCCAAAACTTGAAAATTTCATCGTCGTGGAGCGGGAGTCGAACCCGCGTCTCCCAGAAAGCGCTTGGGTATGCTAACCACTACACCACCCACAATGACCAAGTCTCAAGTTTCCGATTAATTTGAATATAACCACCACAGGATTTGCTAGTCGAAGCAACCGGCATTCATGTTTAGCGAATCTGGAGGTTAAGAATCCTATCCCGTGATTGCCCGGAGGAGCAGATAATTCATGGAAGAAATACGGGATAACACCATATAATACAAATTTTGAAGATGACAATCCGATTTTTGGTGTAAATGTGACAAGGGTGGAAAGTCAGATAATATCCGAAAACTTGAAAATTTCATCGTCCAGCAGCGTGACCCGAAACCGCGTCTCCCAGATAGAAATCGGATTGTCATCTTCAAAATTTGTACTAGCTTACATAATTTTTACAAATAATGCTGGATACATTGTGAACACAAAACAGAGTTTGTGATGGGCCGGATACGGCTTCGATCAGTGTGTTGGATTTTTGTTTGGCGGCGGCTCCTTTCAGGCGTTCCCGATATTCTCTAGTTCGTTGGACTGCAATCTTCTTGGGCTTCTCACATTCCTCATCACTTGCTCTTGCTTCTCCTTTTGATTTTCTCCACTCTTGCTTGCGTTCATTCTGCGAATTCCGCGGTATTGCCGAAAATGTTAACCTGTTCGTACAAAAACAGTTTTTAAACATTTTAGTTTAGACCACTGCGGTATGTTCTTTATATATTTGAATAGATCTCGTCGAGAGCTTTAAAACGATACCACGCACAGTCGTTTTGCACTCATGGTTGTCCAGATAAACTGCGATATTGTCAAAAGTGTTCACTGGTTCACAAGAAAACAATTTTAAAAATGTTGAGTTCACATCACTGCGAAATGTTCTTCATATATTTGAATAGATCTCGTCGAGAGCTTTAAAATTATACCACGCACGATTGTGTTGCGTTCACGGTTGCCGACATAGACTGAGTCAAACGCGGCGGAACACCCAGAAATATTGCATCACCTCCACCGTGCACAGGTAGCGAGAGGAGCGCCGCGCGCACGATGTATTGCTAATACACGAATTGGACTCCATGCTGTTTACGAATATAAAAACACGATTAATGTGTGTCACGTATTTCTAACGCTATTGATTTCAATTGGGGCCTATTTTTGCCACAGGCGGTCGACCGTAAGTCGCCCCATACTATCCACGGAGTTAGACGTAGTCCGGCATCAATATGAAAACCGTAATACTCTAAATTTTTGTTACAAACGACTTTAAAAATTCGTCGTAACATACTATTGTCATGAAAACTTATGTGCTGATGTACACGAGCAACTTTTCGCCACACACACGCAAAAAAATAAATTCAAAACCAAATATTTATCTGTTTGTCAGTTATACCAATACTTATTGTTTGTGGTGACGACGTTGGTTCACAAGCAAGTAAATTAACTAGGAGCAACAAAACATAATCTTCGAAGGGCAAAGGGAAAATTACTTCACGCTATAGCACTCTCAGAAGGAAAAGAAATAAGTAGAATATGCAGTGTTCACTTTTTTAGCACGTCTTTTGTAAAAAAAAGATCGTGCTTATGTTACCGGTTTGTCCGTCCGTCTGTACCCACGATATCTCTGCAGCTATTAGTCCGATTTGAAAAATTAATTTTGCGTTGCAAAGCTTGAAATATGCGAATGATGATCCTTCATTTCGTTTTTTTTTTTTTTTTACGATATACAATTTCGCCGCTAGAGGGCGTAAATGCTGATGATTTCGAATTCTAAAATATGTACGTTTTATTCCACATATTTGCTTCTAAACATATGATTGATAAAATTATTTTATCTGTCGATTTCATTTACGTCGAAGAACAGTTTAGTTATAGTTACTTTTTCAAATTGCGCATAGATTTTCCGCTATGGGGCGTAAAAGTAAATTACCTTTTTCCCGATAACTCTTCTTCTAAAACTCCGATTTGAAATTTTTTTTTCTTCAGCGGATACACCTCCTGATGGAAAATCTGTTGCATATAATTTCACATTTTTTGGTAGAGAATACTTTAGCCACCAGGGGGCGTAAGTGTTAATTTTTGCTTCTGATGTATTTGCCATAAAATCTGAGCTTCTAAAATATCGATTGAAAAAATTATTTCTTTACAAACGGAATTAGGGAAAATGGCTCAGAAATCCTCCCCCCCCCCCCCCCCGTAATTTTACACAAAAAGTAAAATGGGGAATATGCTTCGCTAATTCTTCATAAACTGAATCACGTAAAATGGCTCAGGAATTTTTTCCCCGTCATTTCACAGAAAAGGTTGAATCGGAAATATGCTTCGCTAATTCACAAAGTGAATTGCGGAAAATGATAAATATACTCAGTTGACGTGGACCAGGAACATCAAATAGAAGTCATCACTCTTTCCACGTTTATAAGTGAGTCACGGAAAGATTTTCAACAACCGCCACCGGGAATCGAACCCAGGGTCTTCCAGTTACGTGCCGGATATGCTTCCACTGCACCATAGCGGCGTCGAAATTCTCCGGACTCACAAACGACAAACTGCCGAACCACATGGCAGGGTTGCTTCTTTGGAGCCCCGCACAATGCTGTGGATTCACCACAGATGAACAGCAACAACTGAACAAATAACTAGAAGGCGAATGAATGATAAATACTCAGTTGACGTGAACCATGAACAGCAAATAGAAGTCATCGCTCTTTCCACGTTTATAAGTGAGTCGCGGAAAAATTCTCTTGTGCGGGGCTCCAAAGAAGCAACCCTGCCATGTGATTTGGCAATTTGTCGTTTGTGAGTCCGGAGAATTTCGACGCCGCTATGGTGTCGAAATTCTCCGGACTCGGTGACTCACTTATAAACGTGGAAAGAGCGATGACTTCTATTTGATATTACGGAAAATGGCCCAGGAATTTCCCACCCCGTCATTTTACAGGAAAAGTTCAATCGGGAATATGCCCCGCTAATTCACAAACTGAATCACGGAAAATGGCTCAGGAATTTTTTCCCGTCATTTCATAGAAAAGATTGAATCGGAAATATGCATCGCTAATTCCCAAACTGAATTACGGGAAATGGCTCAGGAATTTCTTTTCCGGTCATTTCACAGAAAAGATTGAATCGGGAATATGCTTTGTTAATTCACAAGCATACTAACGGGAAATGGCTCAGGAATTTTTTCACAGTGCGGCAAAGGATTCCTCTCTGTATATGAGTAACTAAGTTGCAAATTATTCTCATTTACATAAATAAGATGAGCCCAGAGGAATCGTATCATCTACTAAATCTTAACTTTTACCCAGATAACATCACAAGCACATTAATTGTAGAATCCAAAACGTGTGATTGTTTATTGAGTTGATGTATTTTCTCCTATTGAAAGAAAACAATTACTCTCGAGAAAAACACCAGCTCAAGAAATTAATTCACAAAAGAATGCAGAAGAATTGGTTTATTTCGCTGTGTATAAACATTAACGTTGCGCCAAGTTGTTTAGAAACTTAACAGCAACAAATTATGCTGACAAACCTTCTTTTTCGTGTCATACAGGGATTAAGAATTATTTACGATGCATAAGAGCAGAAGACGGATTAAACGCTTGCGCAGTTTCTACTGTGGCAGTCCCAAATAAAGCCATTAATCTCCTACAAAGAAATCAGAAGTTTGTTTACTTAAAAGGAAGGTGAGACGAATTTGTTTTTGTAAATTTTTAATTTGGTTTGCTTGTTTTTAACTTAGGATTAATGATTTAGCATGTTTATTTTTGTAGTAAATAAAAAAATAATATAAAAATTATAAAATCCCTGAAGCGGAAACAGCCAATTTCTGACAAGCGGGTAGATATCCAAAAATTTCTTTTTCCGAGATACCAACCAATAAGTAAATGATATTTCAAAGGAAAATAACACATGTACTCAGAATGACGTCATACAAGAACAATAATTTGGGAAAGCCAAAAGCATCGGGCACTAGAAATTCAACTTCCTAGCGGCAGCAAACCAAAACGCCGTACACTGCAAAGAAACAACCAGAAGCTTTACATCTTATGATAAAAAATACGTGTTAGTGAACTCACGGAACATTTCTGAAAATAACGTGCAGCGAAGTTGTCAGTAAGTGTCCATATTTTAAAGGAATTTCGTTTTTAACGGTTCCTGTATATATATATATATATATATTATTATTATTTTTTTAACTACCGTGTTTGTACAGATTTTCATAGTCAGTAGTTCCGTTTATTTCAGAAAAGTCCGTTTCAAGTTTTTCCGTATTTAGACTGAAATTTCGCTAAATCCAACACGATGAATATTTCAGCTTTTACGCGAGAGAATCCTTTGCGCCGGTGGTGGGGATCGAATTCAGGTCGTTTGGGTGGAATCCGCAGTCTTAACCACTGAGCCAAAAAGTCACAGGAATCAGACTCACGTTTAAGGGGAAGCTAATTGGTCGATGATGATTTTTTTTTTTTTTTTAATGTGACTGATTTAATCATTTTGTTATCTATTGGATCTTATTATTTCCTTGAATACGTTTGTAATAACTTTATATTTTCGAAGCAACAGAATGATTTGGAGTTTGAGATCTTTTTCAACTGACGATAAATTTCAATTCTCTTTAACAGCAGGTACAATGTATTTTTTTATAATATTATTAGCCAAGATATCTAAATATAAAATTTATTCTTGATAGCTATATAGCGTTTGTCTTAAGGACTCCACAGATTGATACAAAGACATCGTACAATCACCTGTACAATAAATTAAGTACCCGGATTCTTACGGTAGCACAATACACTATATTGACAAAGGTTACTGGACACCCCTTCAAAAGCAAATGAACGGATCCGCTGCGTTGTTAAGATGCGCGGAACAGCTGAAAACGGTATAAAAACTATCCTGCAGCTGACCGCGATCATATCGCACTGTGAGGTTGAGTGAAAATGTCGCGGCAGGAGAGAACTGACTTTGAGAAAGGAAATATTGTTGGGTGTTATATTAGTGTGTTGTCCATAAGAGAAATCGAGAGGCAGTTAAACATACCCAAGTCAACTGCTTTGGATGTACTGAATAAGTCGAAGACACACGGTGTGCCTGAAGCAGCAAAACGTACCGGCAGACCAAAGAAAATCAATGGCAGAGGGCGTCGAAGCCTCGGGAGAGTCGTTACAGCTAATCGACGGAGTACTGTACAAGACCTCAGTGTGCAGGTGAGGAAAAATGCTGGTACCTTGGTATATGCACGTACCATTCATATAGAACTTCATTCCATGGGTTACCGTGGTCGTGCGGCTACTCATAAGCCTTTCATCTCCACTCAAAATGCTAGACGTCGTTTAGCATGGTGTAAAGAACATTTATCGTGGACCGTAGATCAATGGAAACGAGTCCTATGAACTGATGAATTCAGATACACGATCCATCAGTCTGATGGCCATGTGTGGGTATTGCGGCAGCCGGGGGGAACGCTATTTACAACAGTGTACTGTTCCTAGAGTCAATTTTGGAGCTAGCAGTGTACTCGTGTGCGGGTGTTTTTCCTGGTACGGTCTCGGCCCATTTGGCTATCGTGTACGAACATGTAGACCAGCGTGTCTATCTCGATATTCTGGACAATTATGCCCCACCAACTCTGTGGCAATACTATGAAACCGAGCCTTGTTGGTACCAGCAAGATAATCCACCGAGCCATAAAGCAAGAACTTGTTACGACGTGGTTTGACGATAATTCCGTATCGTGTGTGGACTGGCCAGCACAGAGCCCTAATCTTAATCCCACAGAACTCCTATGGGATGAATTAGAGCGCCGCATAAAAAGTTAGCAACCAAGGCTTACTACTAAGCAACAGTTAGCGGCAGCATTAGATACTAAGTAGAAGAGCATATCTATCGCTGTGTTCCAAAACCTTGTCGAAAGCATGTCTCGAAGGATCCGTGCATGCATTAAGGCCAAAGGTGGACCGACACCGTACTAATGTATGTCAATAAATGCTATGTTGTGTTTCTCTTCTAGGTGTCCGGTGACTTTTGTCAATATAGTGTACATAATTATAGCTGGTGCACAAAATGCAAAATGAGGAAGAGGAGAAGAAATATCCTGTGCCTCGGTAACCAAAATTCATGCGATATACTATCCACAATATCCGACCTCCCTACAGAATTTCTAAGCCAAATATTTCGACAGACTATTGAAATTTAACAGTTAATCAAACCCCCAAGTATTCCCATGAATCTCTCCTATTATCAGAAATTTTATGAACACGGAAAAAACTGAGAACGGAGTTTCTCCGTTAATATGAGAAAGGAATTGCGGAAACGTTTCCGAAAATTCGGAATTTTTCTGAAGTACGAAAAATCAGTGAAATTCAGAGTTTTTTCTCTCATTTAACAGAAAAAGTAGTTTTAGAAATACGTTTCGTTAATTCACGAAAGAAATCACGCAAAGTGGCTCGTGAATTTCAGAATTTTTTTTTTTTTACAGTGCAGCACAGGCTAAATAAAGATGTTTACTTACTCTTGTTTCCCAAAGAATATCAAAATTCAAAACTTATCACACTGTTAAGTGACAAGAAGAAAAATTCATGTGTGTTCAGACGTAACGTTCAGTATAGAAAGCAAAGAGGAGCAACCAAAATTTATACACTGAGTGGTCACTTTATTATAACCACCTGACAGTTTTAAGCAAATGAGCTATGGCTGCACGTTGTTGCCGCCAGAGGGCGAGGCTAGTATGAAAAGGGAAAGCTTAGTGCTTGCGACAGTAGTAGAAGTGATTGTTGGGTGACGAGATGGGTAAAAAAATGCGATTTGACGGACTTTCAACGTGGGATAATTGCAGGAGCTCGGAGCCATGGAGCGAGTATCGCCGAAACCGCCGCATTCGTGAAATGTTCCAAAGCAGCTGTTGCTAAAGTTTTTAAAGACTGGACTGTCAGCCAAAAAACTAGGTCTCTACGTGCAACGTGTGGTCATCATCGACTAGTGACTGCTCGGGCGGAACGGAGAGTGTTCAGACTGGTAACAGACAACAGAAGGGCAACAGTGCAGCAAATTACAGACCATCTTAATCAAGGATCCCCTCAAATGATCTCTGCACGCACTGTTTGCCGTACACTGCATCGGATGGGATATGGCAGCCGAAGGCCTGTTCGAATACCTTTGATGTCTGCAGTTAACAGGAGAAAACGTCTCTAGTTCGCACAGGAACACAAAGATTGGACAGTCGGTTATTGGAAACAAATTATGTGGTCCCATGAATTACGTTTTCAGTTGCACCATGCCGATGGTCGAGTGAGAATTTGGCGGAAACAGCACGAAAGCATGGACCCCAAATGAATTGCTACAACTCTTCAAGCTGGTGGAGGCAAAGTTATGGTTTGGAGAATGTTTTCCTGGCATGCTTTGGTCCCTTTAATTCGTGTTGATCAACGTCTGACTGGCAGATCATGTCTAAACATCGTTGCGGACCAAGTGCATCCTGTCATGCGGATGGTTTATCCCAATGGCGATGGCTACTTTCAACAAGATAATGCGTCCTGCCATAGTGCTCGTATTGTACAGGATTGGTTTCAGGAACATGCCGATGAGTTTGCTTTGCTTAAGTGGCCCCTACAATCTCCAGATCTCAACTCCATTGAAAATTTGTGGGATGAAGTTGAACGAACCGTCAGACAGCTGGATCCACAACCCTGCAATCTCACACTCGTGGAAAGTGCTATTAATCAAGCATGGTCTCAGATTCCACAAACCACCTATCAACATCTCATGGAGTCCATGCCACGAAGAAATGACGCAGTATTAAAGGCAAAAGTTTGCCCAACGAAGTACTGAGGGGGTGGTCATAATAACGTGGCCACTCATTGTATAAGTCAACAAAAAAAATTAGGAAAATACTAGTATAAGTCGCATCAAGGAGTCCAAAAAAGATTTACCATCGTAATGCAATTAATTTTGGTTGTTTAATCCCGCAGTTTGTTTATGTTACAATAAAAGTAATGTGTATGTAAATGGGGTTAAAACTGGGTTTGATATATATTAACGGTATACATCGTTCATTTATTGATTACCATACAGATTTTTGTTCAGTCCCGTTCAGCTGACATGAAAGTTTACACTAACAGAAAGCAAAATTAAAAATTTAGTAACTTTTTTAGTGTGTGGAGTTTTTTTTTTTTTCCAGGGGAAGAGGGGGTGGGGGTATGACCAGTATGAGCAACTCGATGGGCTTACAGTCGGAACTTAATTTAGGGACTGATTCCAGGGAAGGGAGAGAGCCAGTGCCGTATAAGACAAACACCATGCCTCACTAGGATTCGAACCCAGACCTACCTCGGTTTGTGGAGCTATCTCAACTTAACAACATTTTATGACCATATACATAACGTGTCAAAAGTAATATCTCTTGATGACTTTTCTTTTCAACAAAATGGAAGTTAAATCACATTACGTGAAGCGTAATGTGCTTTAACATCATTATTGTGAAGCGTAATGGGATTTAACTTCCATTTTTCAACAAATGGAAGTTAAATCACATTACGCTTCACTTGAAAGTAAGATCTCTTTCAAGTGAAGCGTTCTCAAGTACGCATTTCAATCTACTGATTAAATATTTTTTTTTACTTCTAGTGTTGGTTTTCATTTTGCAGTGAACATTGTGACGTACCTGCCAGCAGGACGCACACGACATAAAGGCAGATAGCAGTCAGAACGAACGTCCGCGTAACTCAATTGGTAGAGTGACTAGAGAAATTTATTTCGTTATAATGGCGCCCGAACTTCCGGAGACGGAGAAATTTACTTCGTTGTAATGGCGCCCGAACTTCCCGGATGACCCGGCCGTTCAAGATCTCGCAATGGTGTGATGTTCTTTCCACACCGCGAGATACGAAAAATAAGAGAAAAATAAGAGAATCCCAGCGCTTCGAAAAATAAAAAAATGTGTGACGTTGCATTCCACACACCAGATTGACTGGGAGTTCTCAAGTGCACGTTCTACAGCGGATGGCTGCCTGCGACGATTCATGATCACGGCTGACCAGTGGGCCATGCCCCCGGCCCTCTTTCAGGGGGGAAATGTGACGTACCTGCCAGCAGGACGCACGCGACATAAAGGCAGATAGCAGTCAGAACGAACGTCTGCGTAGCTCAAATGGTAGAGTGGCTTATTTCGGAATGAGCCCCGGCGTGGACAAAAATGACGGAGAAATTTACTTCGTTTTAACATATACAGTCGTATCAGAATAATATGACCACCTACCTAATGATGGGACTAACCACCCTTGACCCGGATGACAGTGGTGAGACAGCGTGGCACGGACGCAATGACGCACCGGAAGGTTGCCCGGGGCACAAGTGCCCGTTCGGACTGCAGCAGAGCACGGAGGTCCCGGAGATGACATACTTATGGGTCGGCACGTCGAACTTGTCTATCCAAATAGCCCCACAACTGCTCTATGGGATTGAGGTCAGGCGATTTCCCCGGCTAAAAGAGAACATAGACATCGCTGTCGTGTACCAGGAAACAGTCACGCACCCTCTTAGTGACGTGGCACGGCTCATTGTCCTGTTGGTAGAGACAATCACCACCAGGGTAAACGTTCGACATGAATGGGTGCATGTGGTCATGTGGTCAGCGAGGATGAACAGGTAGCCATTGGCGTTCAGGGACCCATCCAGTGGTACCAGATATCCCAGGTCATACCCGGAAAACATCGCGCACCCTGCCACCGCCGGTCTGTACTTGACCAATAAATGTGTCAGGGTGTTGGTTCTCGTGTGTCTGACGTCATATCCGCCACCGTCCGTCACTTCTGCGGAGTAGAAACGTCGATTCGTCGGAGAAGGTGACCTTTTCCCCACTCTTCCACTGTCCAATGACGGTAGTCCCATGAGAACTGCAGGCGTCGTTATCGATAAACCTGGGTTAACATGGGCGCCTTAACGCAGCGTCAACTCCGGAGACCCATACGTAACAGGGCTCACTCTACTGTTATTGGGGACACGTACCTGGGTGCAACAGTGCTCGTTTGCGTGGTCAATTGCTGCACTTTTGCACGTCGATTGCCCTTTACCAGTCAATGGAGGCGACGTTCTCCTCTGGTGTCGATAGCCTTTGGGACTCCACAGTTATGACGTCGGGAGGTACTCGGTGTGCCAACTGTCCATTCTTGGTACACCCTTACTACAGCACCTCGCGAACAGCCCACGAAGTCTGCTGTTTCTGAGATACTTCCAACCTTGGCGCGGTAGCCAATGATCATTCCGTTTTTGAACGTCCGTCAAGTCCCTACCTCTACCCATTGTGCTCACGTTACGTACTATGGCGCATCTGTCCTGGCTGGTTGCTTATATCTCCGCGCGGTCGACCTTGTCACGTGGACTCTGTAACGCACCTGGGCGGGTACACTTTGATTTCGGGGGTGATCATATTATTCTGATACGACCGTGTATAATATACAGATTTTTGTTTCAGGATGATAACAAAATGTTGAAATATTTTTAAGTGCTGTTAAAAACTAAATCCCAATTATTCGACACTAGTATCTTTTTAAGCGGCGTTAATTCAAATCCCAATTATTCGAGAGTAGTTTTAAATGCTGTAAAGTTACTGACTTTGAAAGGACTCAACAAAATTCTCATAGCGGACGTGAATTTTAAGGACTGTAAAAGCTGTTATTCGAGAATGTTCTTTGGAATGTTTAAATGTAAAAAGAACAGCAGAACAGGACGAAGAAACGAAATAATTATTTGGAAATCTTTCCAATACATAAAAATATAAATATAAATAAAGATACTAACAAAGATGCGATTTTCACAGATGTACACCAATATCATAAAAAACAATTAGATGTTGTAATCAGGATCAGCTTCCTCAAAAGTCTTGCACCTGTTACAAGAGAGAGATTGTAAGAAGCATGACTCAGAAAAAAGCCCTCATAACATCCGGAAATACTGCCGTTTACAAGTTTAGCACGGAAATTATTGCCCGACCACTTCCTCGAAAACTGCTCGCTGAAAAGGGTAATGACCTTTCTATCTATGTAAACACTTCTAATTTGGCATTAACATGTCCGAGAATCGCTTTGGAAGTAAAGCTTTCATTTTTTTTTATGATTATTAACACGATTGCAACAACATTGAAACTGGATGGAAGAGTTATACATTAATCAGAAGCTTACGCCAATTTATTCATACAATCTTCATAAGGTCCAATATACAGTTGAGCTCGCTTATAACGAGGAGCTCGAGACAGAAGGAAACCCGCGTTAAAGCCGCGAGTTCGCTAGATCACTTTACGGGTGAAAACATGCATACGTGATAATAAGCACATACGTTTAAATTGTATATACATGACAACTGGATATACCTGAAAAACTTAATTCACTACTATAGGGTGTTTCACTCGCTTTCGGTCCTTAATTTTCCCTTATAATTAGCAAACTAATGGACCTAATATAGTAAGATTTGACACGGACATACCTTGGTGTACAAGAAGCATGTTCAGCGAACTGCCGAGAACAGCGAACTGCCGAGAACAGCGAACCCGCAATCGGCCTTCATTGTGCGCAGGCGCAACACGTGGGCTAGAGAGTAGCAGGTCTACATGGAAATCTTCCATGAATTTGTGAATCAGTTGGGCAACGTGGAACTCCGTACTGGCTATTTTCAGCAGTATGGTGCCACCTACCACACCTTCAATGTCAGCATGGCTGAAATTGTTTCCTTTTAGAAGTGCGTGTCCTTTTTAAGGGACTTTGCCCACAAAGAGTGCCTGATCTTACCCCACCAGATTTCTTCCTATAGGGCATGCTGAAAGAGAAAGTGTATCGCAACAAGCCACGGACTCTCGCATGGAACTGCAGAAAAACATTCGGAGGGAAATTGAGGCTGTGACTCCCGAGCTATTGGTGAATGTATAAAGAAATGAAGAAATTTACTCGTGCACCAAAAGCTATTAAATCGAAAACAAATGCCGTCTCCTGCACGATACACTTTAATGATAAAAAAAACTATGTACAATTAAAATAAATATGTTTAAGAACTTTCAACGCCACAACGGCGTCATCCTCAGAAACAGTGCAGCAGTGAGCACAGAAGTGAGTAGCCTATATACTTTACAAGACACATAGCAGTTAATGCGCATGTGCAAATGCCTTCCGTAACATAGAGAGACGTGTGCATGCATTCCTTGGGGCTAATTACGACCACTTTCAACATTTGCTCTAAAATCAGCATGCTTCTCATACACCAAGGTGGATCCGTATCAAATTTCACTGAATTACGTCCATTAGTTTGCAAGTTATAAGGGAAATTCAGGGACAAAGAGAGAGTGAAACACCCTGTACATTAGTACGATAGTTAATTAATGAAATCTTTCAAGCATATTCAACTTGACAGCCACGTGAGACTGACCGCAGTTTAACTACACAACACATATGATGCAAAAACAACAATGATCCTCCAACGCAACGCTCACTTGGAGGCTGAAATGGGAAATGGACACAATTCCAGGAATTATTTTATCTCCTGTTTCTTCTCCAACGGCATCGTCATTCCATTACTCTCCTGTCTCTCTCTGCAAATGTACCCTAGAAATCCTCCTTAATGTGCGTGAGTCCCACCCATCCTTTTTTGCCTGTTTAGGTGGCCTGTTTTCAACTCTGTTGCCGTGATACACCCAAGCTACAGTCCCCCACCATTTTTTTTTTTTTTTTGTATTGAAGGTTTAACGACCACCGTGAGCAACTAAATGGTCTATATAAGCATGCGCGTTCCTAAATTAATGCTACTGGTTCCAGGGCACGGATAGAGCCAGTGTCGTAAGACAAATACAACATCCATGCCACGGCGGGATTCGAACCGGGACCCTTCTCGAACGAATGGTCATAAGCCAGCGCTTAGACTACTGCGCCACCGGGACTGCCCCCTTGGAGTAGGTGGCAGGGAAAGTCTCTTTCACAACTCGCTTGTTTAAGCATTTGAAGAACTCCATCCCCATTCCTTTTCTACAAACATTCTTCCGCTAGCACAGCTGGATTCCCCTGCGCTTTTGCGATTTCGTACATCATTTCTATTTCTCCATTCGGGTCTGGTACGATTCGTCCAACAACGACTAGTCCAATGCCGATTCGTCCAAAGGTTCAATTCGTTCAATGGTACGATTCTTCCGATGGTAAGATTGGTTCAATGTCAATTGGTCCAATGGTACGATTAGTCCAATTCCGTCTGATCTGTCCGAAGCGCGCTATTCGTGCGAAACAAATCTCATCCGTTCTGTCTTCGATGTTGCATGAAAGTAGCAGTTGTCCAAACAATGTAAAATAATGATACATTTCATGCGTAATATTGTGGTTATAGCTTTTTTTTTTTTTCTTTCGGAATCGCTTTTTCTTGTCATGCTGTCCCCGCGGCCGTATGAAGTTACTGATGTACGAGCCGTTCAATCAACTTCGATGTTTCTCTCTTGCATTAAATAATAGAAATGACTAGCTAGCCGTTTCTGTTTGCAGCATGCAGTGGAGTTCGGCTAACTGGCAACTAGAAAACTGAACGGGGTGTTCTGACCTACGTCTTTTTTAACAGTTTTTATTCTACGTATGTTGCATTCTTAACGTTTACATATTTAATCAAGTTAATAATATTTCGCCTTTACTTAGGCACAAAATGTTAATTCATAAGTCCCAGATCTTTTTAAGAATTTTTATTCTACCGATGTCATGTTCACAACGTCAAAGTTGTAACTTAAAATCTGCTAAAAAGGCCCGCGGCCTACGTGTTTGGCAAAGAAGGGAGGAATGACCAGTTGAGGGCCTTTTTTTAGGTTTTATAAAATGTTTACGAATACCAAATGTCTAAGCTTTTACTTAAAATCTTTTAAAAAGGGATGCGGCCTAGGTGCCTTGTAAAGAGCTGAGAAATGATCCGTTGAGTGCCTTTTTTTTTAGGTTTTTTAAAATGTTTACAAATACCAAATATCTAGGTTGTAACTTAATTTATTCTAAAAACGCCAGGGGGCTAGGTGCTTTGTAAACAGCTAAAAATGTTCCATTGAATGCCTTTTACCAGGTTTATTTACAAAATGTTTATAAATGCCAAATATACGGAAATTATCTTTCAGAAGTATGTAAAGAGGAGAATAACTTAAATTATTATTCCTTTCTGAGAAATAAAATAAAAGTAAGTTTACCATTGGTAGGATGATACCTTTGGACGAATCGGCGTTGGACCAATCGTACCATTTGACTAATCGTACGCAGGGCCGGATTAAGCCCTTAGTGGGCCCCTAGACAAAGGAATGTGAGTGGGCCCTAAGGCTAAGATATCTGAATGCCCCCCCAAATAACTTATGATGGAGGACTATTATGAAGTACATTAAAACACAAAACTGTAACTACTAAATTGTCTGCAGAGTTTTCATAATAAGTCACTGTATTTTTCGTTGTTCTCAGAAGAACACGAGTTAAAAGCTTAAGATTCCTAGATTTTATTTTATCTTGGGGTTTCTACTGGTTTACCACTGTATACCTTTCTTATTTAGTCTTTTTTCTTAAATACAATATGAAGCCAAGAGGGACTTCGACAACTAACGGTTCCAAGTACCAATTGGGAGGTGTGGGTATATGGTAGGGAAAAAGCTGAAACTGTCTCGCCGACTCCCCTGTACACAGCAACATGAAACCTTTACTTTTGGTGAGTCACTGTCTTGAAATCTGTTCGTCTTCTAGCCTCTGTTTCTTACAAAGCGAAATCATACGAGACAAAAGTAAATCTATTTTATAAACTTCTCTCTTTCACTCTCTTTCTATTACTTGCCCGGGAATGCTTCCTGAGCCCTTGGTCATCATTATATCATCATATGTAGAGGATTTTAGGAAGGGAGTGTCTGACCCCAGGTCTTAAACAACCCTTAGAAATAGGAAACTAGGAGATTTGGGCTAGAGCGCCCGATAGGAAAGTGAAACGGAAGCGAAGTAGAAAGACGCCCTTATTTATTACCGGGGGGCCAGTACCCGGGGTCAGACGGCTTAACGTGCCCATCCGACACACGACGGGTATTTAGTGGATCGAGCGTTCGTACCTGCCTGGGATCGAGCCTGAGGCCCTTCCCGTGGCAGTCACGAACGTTGTCCACTCGGCCACCCGCGGCGCCCTTGGTCATGGTGGGACCCAAGGCTGTATCCCCAATAGACCCCCTCCCTAATCCGGCCCTGATCGTACATTGGACAAAGAGTCCATTGGACCAAACGGCATTGGACCAATTGTCCCTTTCGACGAATCGGCATTGAACCAATTATCCGGGACCGCTGCATTCTAGGGCAGTGCGCAGCAGATTTGCTCTGCGTCGTTAAATATGGAATGTCATTAAACTTTGTTACTTTTCTTGTTAAAAGTGATCGACTTAGCGTTTCTCTCTCTCTTGTTAAATCCGGGAACTTTATTGAATTTTGTTCGTTAAAAACGACCACATTAGCTAGATTTAACATTATACCAAACAGAAGTTCACTGTTTTGTTCGTAAAATCCAAGATCTCGCTGAATACGGGCTCGTTATAGCGGGTTCTACTTTATTTTTGTGAATTTTTAAGAAGAAGCTGTATCCTACTGCTGTAAACAGGAGCGAAATTTATTCCACAGCCATTATCCTCATAACTTGGGTAATAACTTGAGTAATGATTTCTAGTATGTTGGAAAGCGTATCATATTCAATGCTTTGCATGATTTTTTTAATTCTTAAGACTGCTGAAAATGATCTTTCAGCAGAACAATTCGTGGCTGGTAAGGTTAAAAACATTCTCAAAGCTACATATTTCTAAGTTTAGAAATGTACTCTGAAGATTGTTATCAGTGATGAAAGTGTACACTGATATATGACTGGAAATGTAGACATTCGCTGCTGAGAAAATTTTCTATGTCTCCTCGGTACCTATGAACAAGTTTATTTGATCTAGACTCTACGTCACGAGCACTGGTCTCTTTCAGATCCCTGAAAAGTTTAAACCTTTCCAGAACAACTTCGTATGATTTCTTCCTGTTTGCCAGATTACTGATTAAAGAATCTATAATCTTAAAATACGTGTATGCTCTAAAAACACGAACGCTCCCTTTTTTTCGAGTTTCTCTTTAATGCTATCTGTTCACGCATATGGAGTAACGACTACAAATAATATGAAGTAAAAATATCAACGTTTACCACAATCAATGATTTATTATATATCGACAATAGTTTCGCAGAGCTTCTGGCTCGGCTTCATCAGGACGAATTTTGCCATTCGTCCTGATGAAGCCGAGCCAGAAGCTCTGCGAAACTATTGTCGATATATAATAAATCATTGATTGTGGTAAACGTTGATATTTTTACTTTATTCAACACCACAAGTTTGTAGTCATAAATTATATACAAATAATATATTTTAGAAATTAATAAATTTGTAAAAAATTTTAAGTAAAAATTTTCTTGGGCGGCGGTGCTAAAATGTCCCTGAAAGGTTCAACCCTTTCCAGAACAACTTCGTATGATTTCTTCCTGTTTGCCAAATTACTGATAAAAGAATCCATATTCTTAAAAAAACTGTGCTTACTCTGAAAAAAAAACCGAATGCTTTCTTTTTTTCGTGTTTCTGAAAATGAATGCTTTCTTTTCTTTCGTGTTTCTTCACGCATGTGGAGTAACGACTACAAATAATACGTTTTAGAAATTATTCAATTTTGTAAAAATTTTTAAGTAAAAATTTCCTTCGGCGGCGGTGCTAAAATATTCATAAATAAAAACCTCTTCCAGCTGGGCGCCCCCTAAATCTGACGCCCTGGGCCCGGTGGTTAAATCAGCCCTGGGCGTAGTTGTCTAAGGCGTCTGACCATTCGTCCGTGATGGGTCAGGGTTCGTATTCCGGCGTGGCATGAATATCGTGTTTGCCTTACGGCACTGGCTCTCTTATCTGAAGAGAATTGCTCTAAAATAGAGACGGGTGACTGCTTATAGCCCTCACGGTGGTCGTTAAGGGGACCCCCCTCCCCAAAGAAAGAGAAAAAAAAAGCTCGGCTACACCTTTTTGGAAATACCCTCTGCAGAAATTAAAGCCTCCATTTCGGAGCGAACTCTGTTTACAACATATCCTTGAGGATCGTGAAAGGGAGTCTAACCAAGCCACACATATATATAGCCATAGATAGTTGTTTCCCTTCGTTTTAAAATCTGTCGCTGTGCCTCTCGTGTGATCATTATCGGCATGTAACGAATAGAGTGATCATCGAGTAACAGGAGTCCTTTGTTTCCTTTTGTTGGCATTTATGCTCGCATGACGTAGACCGTCCTGTGTGATTAATCATTAGTACAAACATTTGGTTTCACCACCCCTGATCAATGACATTGATAGATCTTGTCACAAATTATTAATGATTGGAATTCGAATAACAACGAGTGTACCGTCGCGCAGCGATCCACCTCATTCTCTCGTTTTACAACAGGGGCGCGATGCGTAATTGCGCTCCGCACAAAGCTCCGATAATTGTCAGCCATCTTGTGCTTGACGGCTCTGAACACCAAACTGTTTCGATTAATTAGCTCTGTTCATTACAGTAGATTCGAATTGTGTCTGCTAAAGTGTTTTGGGTGCGTTTATAGGTATCCGGGAAGGGAGCTGGCTTTGTCGGAGCTGGTGTGTTTGACATTATTTCAGTTAATCCAAATGCCTGGCTACTTTTCTTCAAGTTGAGTTGTAAAGCAGCGTTCAGAAATAATTATCGCGACTCTCGATTAGTTCCTAAAACTTACATTACACATAGTGTACGTAATTTTATTTTTATATTACGTTAGGACCCTCTTCCTATATATAATTTTTTTTTTTATCCAAGAAATGTAGAAGCCGCTAGGGAATCATTTCATTTAGTAAACTTGAAATTTCAAATGAACTATCTAAAGCAAAACCTTAATAAAAGCTATTATAACAAGTTAGTAAAATCATGCAATGCATTGATTATGATACTCATTCCAACATACCAGAAATCATTACTCAAGTTATGAAGCTGGTGGCTGTGGAATAAATCTTGCTCCTGTGCCCTGAACTTTGACCTCATTTCGATGATATTCAACAGAACCTGTAAAATATACTTCCGGAACAACATGATAAAGTTTTGTCTCAATTGAAGCATTTGTGCGTGAGTTATGACGCATAAGGGCAATGAAATGCATCCCGCTCCTATGTCCTGGCCTATGACCCCACTTTACCCATTTTCAGTAGGGTTCGTTCTCAGATGATCCCCTACAACATACTAAAATTGAATCGAAATCGAACCATATTTACGCTAGTTATGATTCAAAAAGGCAAGGGAATGCATTACGCTCCTATGTCGTGACCCATTTCGCCCACTTTCGATCCCATTTCGCCCTTTTTTGATCCCATTTCGCCCATTTTCAATAGGGTTCGCCCGCAGGTGGTCCTCTACCACATACTAAAATTTCATTGAAATCGAACCATATTTACGCAAGTTATGACGCATAAGGGCAATGGAATCGATCTTGCTCCTATGTCGTGACCTTTGACCCCATTTCGTCCATTTTCAATAGTGTTCGACCCCAGTGGTCCCCTACTACATGCTAAAATTTCATCGAAATCGAATCATTTTTACGCGAGTTATGTACTGACAAACGGACAGACGGACAAATCTGGAGTATATACTTCAATCTTCGGTTGGAAAGCGTAAAAAAGTGAATCACAAAGGTATTATTGACCTTAAGCCTTCAAACCGATATTCCTATCGCATTCAAGTCTTGTTATTCTACAGTGCACTGAAAGGGCTTAATGCTGTAGAAATATCAGTTTCAAGGCTTAAGGTCATTTCATTTACGCTTTCCAACCGTAGGCGGAAAAAGCGTATGTATGCTCCAGTTTGTCCCTCTGTCTGTCTGTACGCCCGTCCGCACGATAACTGGCGTAAAAATCATTCGATTTCGATGAAATTTTAGAATGTGATAGGGAACCACCTGGGGAAGAACCCTATTAAAAACGGGCGAAATGGGATCAAAGGTCCAGGACATAGGAGAGCGATCCATTCCATTGCCCTTACGCATCATAACTTATGTAAAAATGCTTCGCTTGCGACAAAACTTTAATATGTTGTTCCGGAGGTATACTGAACCGGTTCCGTTGAGTGTCATCGAAATGAGGTCGAAGGTCAGGACACAGGAGTGAGATTTATTCCAGAGCCATTATCCTCATAACTTGAGTAAAAATACTTCTATTGCGACAAAACTTTAGTATGTTGTTCAGGAGGTATATTGAACCAATTCTGTTTAATATCATCGAAATGGGGTCAAAAGTCAAGACACAGGAAGGAGATTTATTCCACAGCCATTATCCTCATAACTTGAGTAATAACTTTAGTAATGATTTCTGGTATGTTTGAAAGCGTATCATAATCAACGCATTGCATGATTTTACTAACTTGTTTAGTAAACTTGGAAGTTTCAAATAAACTGTCTAAAGCAAAACCTCAATAAAAGCTATTAAAAAAATGAATCGCACGGGTATTATTGGCCTTAAGCCTTCAAACCGATATTCCTATAGCATTAAAGCCAATACAGTGCACTATTAGGGTTTAATGCTGTAGAAATATCGGTTTCAAGGCTGAAAGCCACTTGATGACTGATCTCTATAGAAATATCGGTTTCAAGGCTGAAAGCCACTTGATGACTGATCTCTATAGAAATATCGGTTTCAAGGCTGAAAGCCACTTGATGACTGATCTCTATAGAAATATCGGTTTCAAGGCTGAAAGCCACTTGATGACTGATCTCTATAGAAATATCGGTTTCAAGGCTGAAAGCCACTTGATGACTGATCTCTATAGAAATATCGGTTTCAAGGCTGAAAGCCACTTGATGACTGATCTCTATAGAAATATCGGTTTCAAGGCTGAAAGACACTTGATGACTGATCTCTATAGAAATATCGGTTTCAAGGCTGAAAGCCACTTGATGACTGATCTCTATAGAAATATCGGTTTCAAGGCTGAAAGACACTTGATGACTGATCTCTATAGAAATATCGGTTTCAAGGCTGAAAGCCACTTGATGACTGATCTCTATAGAAATATCGGTTTCAAGGCTGAAAGCCACTTGATGACTGATCTCTATAGAAATATCGGTTTCAAGGCTGAAAGCCACTTGATGACTGATCTCTATAGAAATATCGGTTTCAAGGCTGAAAGCCACTTGATGACTGATCTCTACAGAAATATCGGTTTCAAGGCTGAAAGCCACTTGATGACTGATCTCTGTAGAAATGTCGGTTTCAAGGCTGAAAGCCACTTGATGACTGATCTCTATAGAAATATCGGTTTCAAGGCTGAAAGCCACTTGATGACTGATCTCTATAGAAATATCGGTTTCAAGGCTGAAAGCCACTTGATGACTGATCTCTATAGAAATATCGGTTTCAAGGCTGAAAGCCACTTGATGACTGATCTCTATAGAAATATCGGTTTCAAGGCTGAAAGCCACTTGATGACTGATCTCTATAGAAATATCGGTTTCAAGGCTGAAAGCCACTTGATGACTGATCTCTACAGAAATATCGGTTTCAAGGCTGAAAGCCACTTGATGTCTGATCTCTGTAGAAATGTCGGTTTCAAGGCTGAAAGCCACTTGATGACAGATCTCTATAAAAATATCGGTTTCAAGGCTGAAAGCCACTTGATGACTAATCTCTATTTGTTTAATCCTCGTATTTTATTTGTATCATTGCTAGCAACTGTAAACTTAAATATTCAAAACATCTCTAATTAGATGTTTTAACATAGAAGCTCGGGTAAATAATCGGGGGGGGGGGGGGTCAGTACTTACCAATATACAAAGTCCACTTTATTTCGTCAGACGAACACTTGATGTCATTCATTATTGCATAACTCCAGCAGCTTAAATATATTTAAGCTGCTGGAGTTATGCAACTTGCTATATTTTAACAAGACACAAATATGTAATTCCCTCTGTACACCGAGTGATTACTGAATTATGACCAGCCCTATAAAAAGTGGATGCTCTCCGTTGACCACGTGATTTTCGAGAGGGCGCGATTAGTCGACCGACTTAGCGTATATAAGGTGTGAGTGGAGCAGTATAAGTAGTAAAATTCGGAGCGTGGTGGATAAAGGAAGGGTGACGGAAAAGCAGCTATTCCAGAGCATTTGGGGCCCCTTTTCACAAACATAGTAATAATTACATATATGCATGTAGAGTATATTAACAAGAGAATGTGAATAAATATTAGAATATATGAAATTTTTACACTTCTGGCCACCCAAAATGCAACACCCAGAAGGACACGAGATAGCAAAGCCACATTTATTGGACACATAACAACAGATGCAAAGATGAAACGATTGAGCTTACAGGCCCGTGCGACTTGCGGAACACGCTGACATCAATAGTTCGTGTGGCTCCCATGGCTGGCAATAACGGCCGCTACACGCCGCGGCATCGAACGAAAGAGGCTTTGGATGTAGGCTTGGGGTATGTCGGTCCAGGCTGCTTCCACAGTTCATCAGGCGTAGCCGCGGGTGGTGCTTGCCGGGCCACTCGGTTGACGATCAGCGACCAGACGTGTTCGATGGGCGACATATCGGGAGAACAGGGGGCCATGGCAGCAGTGGCACCTGGTGGGCCGTGAAGAATTGTTGCACGATGCGTGTCACGTGTGGGCGCGCATTGTCATGTTGAAACGCGGCCACTGGCTGGTCCTGCAGGTAAGGGAGGACTACAGGCTGCAAAATGTCGGAGATGTAGCGGTGGCTGTTGAGTGTACCGGCGATGCGTACCAGAGGGGTGCGGGTGTCATATCCATTTGCGCCGCAAACCATAACGCCAGGCAACAGACCGGTATGACGATGTATAATGCAGGCGTCATACAGTCTCTCGCCGCGGTGCCGCGACACGCGAAACCGACCATCGTGATGTTGCAGGCAGAAGCGCGGTTCGTCGGATAAGACAATGTCGTGCCATTCCGTAGTCCAGGTGCGGCGTTCAACATCGCACTGCCGCTGCACTCGCTGGTGGTGTAACGTCAATGGTAATCGGAGCAACGGGCGCAGTGCAACAAGTCCCCGCTCCTTCAGACGACGTCGAACGGTACGTGCTGACACAGGTTGTTGCGTAGCACACCCTAATTCCTGCGCTAACGTCCGTGATGTAGCGGTGCAAGCCGTCAATGCCCGCGGCACAACATGCCGGTCCTCTCGTTCGGTGGTGTGCCGCGGCTGCGGCAATCGCTCACGTCGGTCCGTCCGCCTCTCCTGCACCCACCGAATCCATACTCGCCTCACTGTGGCTTGATGTCTTCCCACACGGGCGCCGATGTCTCGGTACGATAAACCGCTGTCGCGATAAGCCACTATTCGTCCTCTGTCAAACTCCGAAACGTGCTGGAATGACTGCCGTATTCTGCGACGAGGCACCAGGAAGCTTCCCACGCACAGGTCCGGCAGCACAACAACTTCTACTACTTACACCCCGCCTTCTGTGCACCTTTCTTATAGTGCTTCTCGGTGGCGTGCCGGGCGCACATGATTTGCATATGCCCTGCAATGCTAATAGTTTGCATGTCCTCTCGCGGGCGACGCATGCTGCGAATTTCAGGCCAGTCGGATGCTTCCTTCTTGGTCTTGCATTTTGGGTGGCCAGCAGTGTATATCAATGAGGTTAGGCGTGTCATATATTACATTTGGTTAGGCATAACTACGTATCCTTCTTAAAATAGCGAGCTGAAAAGTGTTCTATCGCGGGAACGAGAAAACAGAGACCAGTGTCATTTTTTATAACAGAATTGAAAAATTAAAAGATCTTTACTATGCGCAAAACATTGTGACATTAAGTGAATTTTTTATATTCACTAGTAAATAATTTTACTCTTTTTGTGCCACAATTCTTAGTTGTTTTCTTTCTTTTTTTGCTTACTTATGTTCTGTATTTTCCTGTAAATTGGAAGGTCATTAGAGAGAGAGAGGGGGGGGGTACTATAACACGGCCGTTACGTGTTTTGTGTTTAGAATTTCAATGAGTTTGGCCTTCATTCCTTTAAAGAATAGAATTTGCATAATGTGATTAACTTTGGCATAAGTGTTTTGTAGTAGGAGTACTTTGTATTTGGTATAGTAAGGCAATTATTTACGCTTTCCAACCGTAGGTTGAAGAAGCGTATATGTTCCAGCTTTGTCCGTCTGTCTGTCCACACGATAACTCGCGTAAAAATGCTTCGATTTCGATGAAATTTTAGTATGTGGTAGGAGATCACGTGGGGACGAACCTTATTGAAAACGGAAGAAATAGGGTCAAAGGTCAGGACATGGAAGCCGGATCCATTCCATTGCCCTTATGCGTCATAACTTGCGTAAAAATGCTTCGATTGCGACAAAACTTTATCATGTTGTTCCGAAAGTATATTTAACCGGTTCTGTTGAATGTCATCGAAATGGGATCAAAAGTCAGGGCATATGAGCGAGCTTTATTCCACAGCCATTATCCTCATAACTTGAGTAATGATTCCTGGTATGTTGGAAAGCGTATCATAATCAATGCATTGCATGATTTTACTAACTTGTTTTAATTACAACGTGCACATTTGTGTTACACGCACTAAAGTGTAAAGACTTTCATTTTACAAAAAATACCTATGGGTTCCGAAGAATTTGAATGATTTAAAACGCCCGTTCAACCTATAGTTAATAATATGGAACTTAAACATTTCTGTAATTGAAAGCAAATGTAGTAGATTTTCGCAAAAGGGTCCCGAAGATTTTTTTGCGGGAGAGCCGCAAGGTTTTCAGGTACGCCGCTGTACCCAAGCAACGGCATCAGTCACGGTCTTTTGTTGAACCGGGTACTTCAGCGACATCTTTGCCCCGTGTCGTGTTGCACGAACGTAAAACCTTACTGGTCGTTGGCATGGATGTTCGCGCCGTCGGTTTTTGAAAGACGTATGATGAGAACATCATCATGACCTAGGAACGGAATACGTTACTTCAAGAGGAGTATATCCCGGAATGGGCACTGCGACACCATTTACAATAGTGGCCTGTCCTCGTACGCGAGAACACACCACCGCATAAGGCCTGGATTGTTCGGCTGCTCATTCAACAGAATGGTTGAATGGAGCTGTCCCTCACACCGTATTCACCAGAGAGGAACCCCTGTGATTTCAACTGTTTTCGCCAGTGCCGTAAGAGAAACACAACATCCTTGCCTCAACGGGATTCGAACCCGGACCCAACTCGGACGAATGCAGCAGCTAGCGTACCACGGTCCCACTGGGACGGCTTCACCCATTTCCTTGGACCGCATATCCCTAGTAAAATTTCATGTAAGAACAAAAATTTTCGCTGTTGAGAAGCAACAGACAAGGCTCGTCCCTGTGGTGTTCGTTTAAGCATAGCAGACTGAACACTACATAGTTCAGCTCTAAAACACTTTAGCTACAGTGAAAATAGGAGTCACCCAAGAAACTTTAGAAAAGGTTACTTACTATCAGTCTTTATTCAGCCCAAAATTCCTTTGGCACAACTTATTCTTCAACAATATTAGTGAAGTAATCCAACTAATATGAGTTACTAATATATTTATTTGTAACAGCACTTGGTTAAGAAAACAACGCCAACACTAAAGTACAACAAGCAGCCCAACTCAAACTCCAATAAAACAACGACTATTCCACAATTAGCATTATAACTTCCACCATCTGCCTCCACACTTTCGAAGCTCCTCAAACATTATACAATGATCAGTTCTCATCTGACACACACACGTTTTCATACGTACGGACCTCAAGGTGTTGCCAACCATACTCTTGCGAGAAAGAAGACATCACGTTAAGTTTGAAAAACGCTAAGGAGAATGAACTCAAATTTACATAGAAAAAGTAACTAAAAAGGAAAGTTAAATTACACTCATCGTCAAAGAGATAGTTGCCCTAAGGACGTGTCGAATGCTATTCTGGAGGAAGATAAAAATTACCAGGAACAATAAATAATTAAACATTAGGACTGATATAGGCAATATTTATTGAGCTACACGCCAATAAGTACTGTCTCTCAGTATGGCTTCGGGCCGCCATGTTTGCTCACACAACGTGCCAGACGTCTTGGCATGGAGTTACACAGACTCTTAATGGTTCCCTGCGATAAGCCACCCCATGCAGCTTCTCACGCAGGTCCTGCAGATTGTGCGGTAGCTGTGGAGTGTGCATAGCGCGTCCAATAGCATGCCACACATTTTCAAACAGCGATAGGTCTGGCGATGCGACTGGCCATGGCAGGGTGTCAGTGCCTTGAAGGCAAGCTCTCGAGACAGCAGCAGTATGCGGACGTGCGTTGTCCTGTTGAAAAATTGCACAGAAGTGAGCGTTCAGAAAAGGTATGGCCACTGGTTGCAGGACCTCATCAATGTAACGCTGGGCTGTCAAAGTGCCTGTAAAGAACACCAAAGGTGATCTGGCATCATACGCAGTATTGTAAGTTCTTTATTCTTGTAGTTCTGTTTCCTTCTTTTCCATATTTCCCATCCTCTTCTTCAGATTTTGGTTTGGTTACTTTATGACATTTCCACTATTTTTCAATGCATAAACATCAACCTGGTTTTGCTTAATTACTTCGACAAAAGCATAAATATTTAGGCTAGGTGCACTGAAATCAGAATTGAATTTTGCATGAAATGATTCACAGGCATTAGTTTTTCTCTCTCCTTCTATTCCATCCGAAGCCCATATTATGGGTGGGAATTTGGCTTCTTCAGCTACATATGTATCTGTCACATATACAGTAATCAACGTATTTTTGCATCCTTTTATCCTGTGAGATATCGGACATCAAATCGTCTACGAAATAGTCTGCAACTTCCTCATGGGGGGGGGGTCCGGTGCAATTCACCCTTGAATTTGATTGACAGGTTCTGTGAGGGGTGCTACTGACCCTCGTCCGCTGGCACTAATCGCACGATTCATGGAGAACACCACTGCTCGCTGAATATCCGCAATCGCGGCTGTTGGGACACTCCGCGCATGTAGGACTATAACGAAGTAAATTTCTCCGTCATTTCTGTCCACGCCAGGATTCGAACCCGGATCCCCTCATTCCGGAATACGTCACTCTACCAATTGAGCTACGCGGACGTTTATTCTGATTCCTATCTGCCTTTATCCTTCTGGCAGGTACGTCACATCTCCTGGTACGTTACAGGACAACCCGTCGGTCCTCTCTCTCTCCGTGGTTCGTCTAGGTCGCCCAGACCCTTTTTTGTCGTTGTTGCGTGCCTTGTTTTATCCACTGCCGCCAACAGCGTGCTATGATGATATCCGCACGACCGGTATGGCGCGCAGTACGGTTATAAGACCAGTGAAGAAATATATAGTTTCTGTATGGCGCGCAGTACGGTTATAAGACCAGTAAAGAAATATTTAGTTTCTGTATGGCGCGCAGTACGGTTATAAGACCAGTGAAGAAAGATTTAGTTTATGTATGGCGTGCAGTACGGTTATAAGACCAGTGAAGAAAGATTTAGTTTATGTATGGCGTGCAGTACGGTTATAAGACCAGTGAAGAAAGATTTAGTTACTGTATGGCGCGCAGTACGGTTATAAGACCAGTGAAGAAATATTTAGTTTATGTATGGCGCGCAGTACGGTTATAAGATTTAGTTTCAGATTTAGTTTCTCTATGGCGCGCAGTACGGTTATAAGACCAGTGAAGAAATATTTAGTTTCTGTATGGCGCGCAGTACGGTTATAAGACCAGTGAAAAAAGATATAGTTACTGTATGGCGCGCAGTACGGTTATAAGACCAGTGGAGAAATATTTAGTTTATGTATGGCGCGCAGTACGGTTATAAGACCAGTGAAGAAAGATTTAGTTTATGTATGGCGCGCAGTACGGTTATAAGACCAGTAAAGAAATATTTAGTTTCTGTATGGCGCGCAGTACGGTTATAAGGCCAGTGAAAAAAGATTTAGTTTCTGTATGGCGCGCAGTACGGTTATAAGACCAGTGAAGAACGATTTAGTTTATGTATGGCGCGCAGTACGGTTATAAGACCAGTAAAGAAAGATTTAGTTTCTGTATGGCGCGCAGTACGGTTATAAGACCAGTGAAGAAAGATTTAGTTTCTGTATTCCAAAATAACAATTCATGCTTTTCCACCTTTTTCTTCCTATATTTTCCCTTATTCTGGCGAACCAAGTTAGCTGCCAAACGCTTTTTACAGCGATATTTATTCACAGTAACTCTACCTTGCAACACTCCCAAATATGCTTCCTTCTTTCTCTTAACTTCTTCTGTAATTTCACTGTTCCAGGAAGCATCGCTTCTAATGTTACTCACCATTGCAGTACCACAGATTTCTTCAGCTGCAGTGACAACAGAGTTTTAAAAACAGACGAACAAAAACGAAGAACCCACAAGAAAATCATCCAATTGAAGTGAAAATCCAGATGTGTCATGCCAGATGGTCTTCAAATTGTGGGCCAGTTCACCGACATTCCAGGATGGGCGTAAGTAGCGTCACACGATGTCTCAAACATGTTCGATCGATGAGAATTGGGGCTGGCCATAGAAAGATGTCCACATTGCGAAAGCAGGCTTAGGATAGCAGTGCCGTGTGTGGTGGGGCATTATCTTGTTGAAAATTGCTCGTTGATACTGTAACAGTAATGGCAACACAACAGGTCGCAGAATGTCGTCGACGTACCGTTGAACCGTGAGGTTGGTACGGAGGACTATCAAAGGTGTCAAGCTATCGTATGAAATGGCTCCCTAGACAGTCACTCCCAGTGTACGAGCCATGTGCCAACGGTTAAGGCCAGGGACGAGACAACAGGGGGAGAGACTACCCCCCCCCAATCTAAGTGCAGGGGCAGACTGTATGTTTTGCCCCTCTAGTTTTAGCACCCAAAATATAAGTTCATTTAATTTAACAGAAAAAAAAGCTTTCGAATTGTTTAAAAAACAAACGAAATGCTGGTGATTTTTATAGCGTTTTAGTAGTTTTTAATTAGCATTTTTACCTTTATGGTAAAGGAAAGAAAAAGAAAACAAAATAGCACTGGGAAAAGAACCTCCCCTGTGCTGCTGATTTTTTCTGCTCTCTTTTACGACTGGTTAATGGGTGGGGGTGGGAAGAGTGAGGGAGAATGATCCTACACAAATACAACAACAAATAGTTGTGTGAATGTGTGTAGAGGGGTAAGGGACAGTCCACTCCATTTTTCCTTTTGCATTCAAGTGATTTTGAAATCAGTTCTATGCGCATATTCCCAATGGGGTAGGGGGGGTCGTGTTTATCTAGTTCTTGAACAATTAGTGTTGTATTATCGCCTATCAAACATCCCGCTTTTCTTAGCTCAATCCACCAATCGGCAAGACCAGACGGCAAGTGCGTTTCTGCCGAAAGCAATAGTCTGAAGTGTGGCATCACTGGACACACATTCTGGGACTCTGGGTGGGGCCTTGAGCTGTTTTTTCCCTTTCATCACTGCCGCGCCCGCTTCCTACCCTATCTGGGTTTCCTATCCTCTGGGCTGGGAATCATGAAGGAAACAATCTTCATTGTAGTTTGTGGGTGGCCGGGGGAGGGGAAATGCTTTACCCCAATCTTCACTTCCATATCCATCGTCGTATTCGCACTGTGACTGTGTAGCCGGTGTTCAGATACTTCACCAGTTTTACTTCCGTGCTTTATACGTGCTTACAAAAGTGCACTTTCTTTGGAGTGTTTTCGAGATCGTTTTCGTGATCAGAGAAGAATTTTGATCTTTGAAGGCTGAATGGAGAAACTTACAAACAAAAGGAAATGTGAGACGGGTGCAGAATCAATAAATGTAAGTCCATTTTAAAAATCCTTTTTAACAGATATTTGATATTTTGAGGGGGAATGCGCCAGTGGCTTGTTTCACATAAAAGTATTTTGAATTCAGTTGTAAGATCATGGTGAATTGGTGATATTGATTGTGGGTTATGTGAGGAATTGGCACTGATATGGTGCAAATATGCGCGAGCGCGACGTTCAGATATGTTTTAGAGTTTTATTTAGTAAACATGAAAATACCACCCCCACCCCCATTTCTGAAACGTTGGCACGTCACTGGTTAAGACTGGATCCATGCGCTCGGTGACTCGTCTCCAGACACGATCCAAATGCAAACAACACGACGCCTCTGGACACTATCCCACATTGATCAGGCCCGACATCACTGTAATCGGTGCCGGTAATGCTCGCTGGTTAGTGGTCAGCGACGGTGTGGCCTCGGAGAATGTAGTACCCATGCCACAAGTCGTTTGGTAACGGGCCCGGACGGCCACTTCCGTACTTGTAGACAACGCAACATGGCGACGAATGGTAGAGAGCGACGAATTCGGTTCTGTTCTTGCGGTTTTCACAATCGCGGGCAGTGGACTGTTCTTACCTCGCGCTCTGTTGTTGCCCTCGGCCGTCCACTGCTCGCGTGCCACTGGGCCGTGCCCTCCTCTACCCATTGACACCAACTTCATCCGATTGCCTGGCGATATACGGCGAATTAAGCCTAATTATACGCCTCTCTCAAACTTGCTCAACTGCTCGTGGTGTGCACGAACTAGACGTCGGGGCATTCTCACAGTCGTGGAAGTTAATGCAACCGCAATCCGCTGTTTTAATTGTCCACGCATGTGAACTTTGCTCTTGATATACACTCCTCGATGCGCGGTTTCATTGAGATGTGGAGGACCACTATTTCGTCATTGGCTGTTATTTTTTAATCGCTTGCATATTCGTCTCTGGGGTGTAGGAGAAGTGACCACCAAAGAAGTGGCCACCGGAGAAGTGGCCACCAGAGAACTGACCACCCGGAGAACTGGTCACAAAAATTTTAAGGGGTCGTATAAAAATTGCGTTTTTGACCGCTTCATGCCCACGACCCCCAGAGGTTGGTTATCTGAGTCATATAAAATTTCCGTAATTTCGTCTTTTCTCAATTGCGATAATTAATGTAATTTTTTAGGAAAAATGTTTATGACGTACATTTCAACAGAAGATTTCAGGGTTTTCAAACTACAAGTCTGCAAATTATCTGAGCCCATGTGCTGACTCAGGAAACTTGGGGGAGGGGAAGAGGGTACCAAAAGTGTAAAATATAAAGCATTTCTGGTCCGATCGGGAGGTTTTCATCATTTACAAACTACAACTCGACACATTATCTTAGCGCATGTGACTACTCTGGAAACCGGTCGGGGAGGGGGGGTACCAATACTGTAAAATATGAAACATTTCTCGTCCGATCGGGAGATTTTTAGGATTTACAAACTATGTACAACTCGACACATTTTCTGAGAGCATGTGCCTACTATGCAAACCGGGGGGGGGGGGGTAATACCAAAAGTGTAACATATGAAACATTTCTCGCGATCGGGAGATTTTCAGCATTTACAAGTTACAACTCAACATGTTACATATTATCTGAGCGTATGTGCCTACTCTCTCTAGAAGCCTGTCGCGGGGGGGGGGGGGGTTAATACCAAAACTGTAAAATATGAAGAATATCTCGTCCGATCCGAAGATTTTCAGCATTTACAAGCTACAACCCCCGCCCCCGACAGGTTTCCTGAGTAGGCACATGCCTTCAAATAATGTGTCGAGTTGTAACTCCTAAATGCTGAGATTCTCCCGATCGGACGAAATTGTTCATATTTTAAACTTTTGGTATTACACCCCCCCCCCGTTAGGTTTACTGAATAGGCACATGCTTTCAGATAATGTGTCGAGTTGTAGCTGCTATATGCTGAAAATCTCCCGATCGGACGACAAATTCATCATATTTTACACTTTTGGTATGCCCCCACCCCACACACACACACACAGGTTTGCTGAGTAGGCCCATACCCTCAAATAATCTGTCTAGTTGCAAATGCCAAAAATCTGCCGATCGGACGAGAAATTCTTCACATTTTACACATTTGAAATTACCCCCCCCCCCGGACGGGTTTGCTGCGTAGGCACATGCTCTCAGAACAGAAAATTTGTCGAGTTGCAGCTTGTAAAAAATACTGAAAATCTCCCGATCGGACGGGAAATTCTTCATATTGTATACTTTTGGTATCCCCCCTCCCCCTCACATACACAGGTTTGCTGAGTAGGCACATGCCTTCAAACAATGTGTCGAGTTGTAGCTTGTAAATGCCACAAACTCCCGATCGGACGAGGAATTTTTCATATTTTACACTTTTGGTATTAACCCCCCCCCTCCCCCTCGCCGACAGGTTTCCAGAGAGTGCACAGGCGCTGAAAAAATTTGTCGAGTTGCAGCTTGTAAATGCTGAAGATCTCCCGATCGGAAGAGAAATGAGAAATTCTTGATATGTTACGCTTTTGGTATTGCCCCCCCCCCCGACTAGTTTCCTGAGGCAGCAGATGCCCTCAGACAAGTCGACGAGACTTGTAGCTTGTAATGGCTGAAAATCTCCCGATCGGACCAGAAATTCTTTATATTTCATATTTTTGGTTTTAAGCCCCACCCACCCACCCTCCCCCGCCAAGTTCCCTGGGTTTGCTTATACTCGCAGAGAATTTGTTTAGTTATAGTTTATAGAAAAATATCGCAAATAAGAAAATACGAAATTACGGACATTTTATGTGTGTCAGATAACCAATCTTGTGTTCTGGGGCCACGGAGCAGCCCAGAACGCAATTTTTATACGGCCCCTTAAAATTTTTGTGACCAGTTCTCCGGGTGGCCAGTTCTCCGGTGGCTACTTCTCCGGTGGCTTCGGTGGCCAGTTCTCCGCTTAGTCTTAGCTCCGAAAATCATGCAAATGTCTAAATTTCTTACCGAAAATGAAATATTAAAAAATATATATATAAACAATAGTTTCTGAAGTAGTGAGGAATACAGCCACACAAAATTTGTTTATGCAGAACAATTTTTTGGCACTGAAATTGCAATGTGTCCAGTTCTTTGGTGGCCAGTTCTCCGTACCCGTCGTCTCTGAGGTATACTTGCATGAGGAGTTTCATCAGGATCGAACAACTTTCTCGGTGTGCTTCGGGTTTTTTTTTTTTTTTTTACAAAGTTGTATAAAATGTATAAATTTAGTGTTATATTATTCTGGGAGATGGGGAACGTCATTTCCCAGAAAAGTATAAAGTATAACAAAGCGAAAAAGAATGAATGTCTAAGAGAGCAGTAGCAAATACCATTTTCGTAATTATTAGTTAAAGGGAGAGAGAGAGAGAGAGAGATGCCTTGTAAAGTTACAAACTCAAGTTCTTAAGCAGCCTTATGACAGAAAAAAATGACGTAAGTAAGCTAAATTTGTAAAATATTAACATGCTAAATGCCGTGTTGGTTCGTATCCATGGTTCCCAGTACTACATACATTAAATAAATACTACGTACAGTATATACCTTGAAACATCTTTTGTTATTACTGGGGATAACATCATCAGAGTCGAATAAAATCTGCAAGAAGGGGTTGTTTTGTTTTTTGCCAAAAGTTCTGCCAAGCACTTTAATATTTGAGCCCCCTCGTACGATACTTAGCCCCCCCCCCCAGTTTTGAGCTTCTGGCGTCGCCACTGTTTGAAAGATAGGACTACGAAATGAGCGAATGGTGGACAATAGTTATTTTTATGGCTTGTTTATTTAATAAAGAGGAGGACTGGGTAATGGAAAATTCCGGGGAGCAGGAAGACTCTATTTGTCTTCCAGCAACGATTTTAAAACTGATAATAACTAAGTCAGTTTTCATCTGGGGACAAACGTGATTGTCATATTAGAACATTCTTAATTTACAGTCAAGAGGTTATATTTTGTTTTGTTTCTTTTTACCCACGTTAACCTCTGAGAACATTTTATTTCAGTTCCAACACAATTAAATCATGTTCCCTAACATAGATGGCAGGCAAGTAGTAAAAACGTAAAAAGACCGTGTGTAATGTAGCAAAAACAACCTGCGTTTCGCGAGGACCTAACACCCCGTTCCTTGCTGCCGGTAAAAATTTACCGCACGTAGAACATCAGTAAGGATCTCTACCATTGGCTCATCTGTCAGTGACGCAAACTTGTGCCATTGGTCTTTAATTGGTGACGTTGATCGGCGCGCGCCAAGGCGGAAGCGCAACAGGAAGTGACGACGGAGGGTAATGTCCTCTGCGTGAACTAGTTCAGCCTTGTGGGTCAACAAAGAGAGGCTCTGTGGTGTGTGTTGCATAATACTACCGCTACGAAATGCCTCAATTGAGCAATGCAGAGAGAAAGAGAGCCAGACAGGTAGCTTTTGGGTGGAAGGCAACAGCATATTTGCATTCAGTGGTGAAATTCACCGGCGGTCGGCGTTTTTTCGCCCTCAGACGCGAAGCAAATGCTTACGGAGAACGCTAAGTGGGGTACTTGGCGGAGGTCATTTTTTTTGGCTATTTTTTTTTTTTTTTTTTTTTTTGCCCATCCCCAGATTTCAAGTCCCTAGGTCACCACAACGAGAGAACAGATGCTCTTTTAAATCAAATTCAGAAACGCACCGGTTAAAATGCGCTTATTTATATATATGAGACGTTTTATTTTGCTTGGCTTCTTTTTTTCAGTTTGTTAAAATTTTCGTCTTACATTGTATATCGTTTTGTACTGTTAGTGATTCCAGCATTTTTGTTAAAGCTGTATATATATTATATATATATGAGATTGGTAGGAATAAACCCGACAAAAAAAAGCACCAAAAGAACAAAAAGCATCGCTAATCTAAGCGAGCATATATATTTATATATATATATACCCAAGAGCAGAGTTTAAGACAAAATTTACAACCAAAATTTAAAACCAAATTTGGTTAACATACAATCTGAAGATCATGACGAGCAACGCAGCAGTTTAATATACACTTAAAGCACTCCTGGAATATTTTGTAAATATTGCAACTATTTTTTAACTTCGTGTATTTTTTCCAAAGCATTATTTTATTTATTTTGTTCTTATGACTTCCGTTTTTGTGGAAGCTGTTTGTACAAACGTACCTATTTACATTCATGTCTCTGTTGTAATTTTTATTCTTTTTTATATTTTCGGAAATGCTTTTTTACCATTTTACCACAAGGAATGACAATATTCAGTGCTTTTAGTACTTTGTTTCATATTTGGAACCTCTCTTGGGAGGTTTGGTTGCTCAACCACGTGTTTTAGCTGAATTTTTCTGTTGATTTGTTAATGCATTCTCACAACTTGTGAATTTTTTGAAAACGTTTTTCTCTTTTTTGTGACAGATGACGAGTATGGGTTGGGCCAGAAAAGTTATAGATGGATGCAAAGACATTTACTAAATTATTCTTCCCGCACCATTGAGGGTGGTTATGTTAATTAAAAATTATTGTGCGATTTATACTTGCATCTATGGCTTTGCAGAAACCCATTTCCAACTAGATTTTTGTGGAAATGAGAAAATGCATAGTTTTGCTGGTCCTTGATAAAGCCAAGGCTCGGCATTCTCGACACTTTCTGCATTTTTGTTTTGCTATTATTTTATTTTTTACTCATGCCTGTTGGGTTTTGAGGTTTTCTTTATAGTTTTTGCCCTTGTTAAATAATAATTTTTTGTTTCAGTCTCTACTTTGTTGTTTATATATTTTCACTCGATGCCTTAATGAAGGGAAGATTCCTGAGGATTGGAACAATGCTACAATGATCCTGCTACATAAAAAAGGTGACATTGAGGATCTCAGGAACTACAGACCTATCAGCCTCCTATCAGTGGTTTATAAAATCTTCACCAAAGTTCTTTCACACCGCTTGAAGGTAACATTGGACATGGCTCAACCGAGAGAACAAGCTGGATTCAGGAGTGGCTACAGCACAATAGATCATATCCACGTACTGAGAGAACTAATTGAAAGAGAGAGGGAATATGAACTTCCATTGTGCATGGCTTTTATCGATTATGAAAAAGCCTTTGATTCGGTGAAACCATCAGCAGTTACCACGGCTCTGAAATCCTGCGGTATTGAAGATGCATACATTAATATTATTAATAACATCTATGAAAATGCAAGTGCAAAGATTCGGCTGTTTCAACATACAACACACATAAAAATTGGAAAGGGCGTGAGACAAGGTGACACCATATCTCCGAAGCTCTTTAATGCCACATTGGAAAATGTCTTTCAATCACTGAACTGGGAAAACAAAGGGATAAAGATTAATGGAGATTATCTAACCCACCTTCGTTTTGCTGATGACGTAGTCATTTTTGCAACTACCCCATCAGAGCTGCAGAGTATGATCCAGGAACTTGCTGACAAGAGTAAAGAAGTGGGATTAAAAATGAACTTTCAGAAGACAAAAGTGATGTTCAATGCTTTTACAAGAAATGAAGATTTATCGATTGATGGAGAAAAACTGGAGATAACAGATACGTATGTTTATCTTGGACAGCAGATATCAAGTGAGGGTCACATTGATGAAGAAATTAATCGGCGTACAAAACTTGCCTGGAGAGCTTTTGGAAGAAACAGCATAATTTTCAAGAGCAATATGCCATTATGTCTTAAAAGAAAAGTGTTTGATCAATGCATCCTTCCAGTGCTTACGTATGGTGCAGAGACGTGGACCTTAACTAAAAGAGACATACAAAGGCTGCAGACAACTCAAAGCAGCATGGAGAGATGCATGCTTGGTATAACCAGGAGAGATAAGAAGAGGAACTCGTGGATCCGAAAAATGACGAGAGTGGAAGACATCATGATCAGAGTTAAATCCCTGAAATGGCAATGGGCTGGACATACTGCCAGAAGGACAGACCATCGATGGACAGCCGAAATTTCAGATTGGATTCCAAGGGACAGGAAAAGACCCAGAAAAAGACGGGTCGGGCCAGGAAGGTTAATGGATGCAAGCGAAATTGTTAACTAGTGCTAGGTCATGCAACTCTACGGAGGACATGACATATATATATATTTTAAACTATTTTAGGTGGGAATGTTACTTGCATCTATGGCCTTGCAGAAACCCATTTCCAACTAGGTCTTTGTGGAAGTGAGAAAATGCAGAGTTTTTGCTGGTCCTTGATAAGGCCAAGGCTCAGTATTCTCGACACCTTCTACATTCAGTAGTTTTATTTTATTTTTTTATCTTTTCTCCTTTTACTCACACAGGTAGATACATAACCTTTTCTATGTTGTACTAGGTGTGAGTCAAAATTATATATGTATTTTTTTGCTTAGGTATCTTCTTTATAGAATGTGAATTCTGAATTTTCAAAACTGCTGCGTTGCGCGTTTTGATCTTCAGGTTATTTTGCAACCTTCGTTTTAAATTCTAAAGTTTTTCCTTAGTCTTCAGTTTTGCTCTTAAGTATATATATATCATCATCATCATCATTGTCAACCATTATCAATCCACTGCTGGACGAAGGTCTCTCCAAGTTTCCTCCACAACGGTCTGTCTTGTGCCAGTCTCCTCCATGTCACCCCTGCATACTTTCGAATTTCATCCACCCATCTCCCATGTGGTCTTCTTCTGGGTCTTTTTCCTGTCCCTTGGAATCCAATCTAAAATTTTAGCTGTCCATCGATGATCTGTCCTTCTGGCAGTATGTCCAGCCCATTGCCATTTCAGGGATTTAACTCTGATCATGATGTCTTCCACTCTTGTCATTTTTCGGATCCACGAGTTCCTCTTCTTATCTCTCCTGGTTACACCAAGCATGCACCTCTCCATGCTGCTTTGAGTTGTCTGCAGCCTTTGTATGTCTCTTTTAGTTAAGGTCCACGTCTCTGCACCATACGTAAGCACTGGAAGGATGCATTGATCAAACACTTTTCTTTTAAGACATAATGGCATATTGCTCTTGAAAATTATGCTGTTTCTTCCAAAAGCTCTCCAGGCAAGTTTTGTACGCCGATTAATTTCTTCATCAATGTGACCCTCACTTGATATCTGCTGTCCAAGATAAATGTACGTGTCTGTTATCTCCAGCTTTTCTCCATCAATCGATAAATCTTCATTTCTTGTAAAAGCATTGAACATCACTTTTGTCTTCTGAAAGTTCATTTTTAATCCCACTTCTTTACTCTTGTCAGCAAGTTCCTGGATCATACTCTGCAGCTCTGATGGGGTAGTTGCAAAAATGACTACGTCATCAGCAAAACGAAGGTGGGTTAGATAATCTCCATTAATCTTTATCCCTTTGTTTTCCCAGCTCAGCGACTGAAAAACACCCTCCAATGTGGCTTTAAAGAGCTTCGGAGATATGGTGTCACATTGTCTCACTCCCTTTCCAATTTTTATGTGTGTTGTGTTTTCAAACAGCCGAATCTTTGCACTTGCATTTTCATAGATGTTATTAATAATATTAATGAATGCATCTTCAATACCGCAGGTTTTCAGAGCCATTGTAACTGCTGATGGTTTCACCGAATCAAAGGCTTTTTCATAATCGATAAAAGCCATGCACAATGGAAGTTCATATTCCCTCGCTCTTTCAATTAGTTCTCTCAGTACGTGGATATGATCTATTGTGCTGTAGCCACTCCTGAATCCAGCTTGTTCTCTCGGTTGAGCCATGTCCAGTGTTACCTTCAAGCGGTGTGAAAGAACTTTAGTGAAGATTTTATAAACTACTGATAGGAGGCTGACAGGTCTGTAGTTTCCGAGATCCTCAATGTCACCTTTCTTATGTAGCAGGATCATTGTAGCGGTGTTCCAATCCTCAGGAATCTTTCCTTCATTAAGGCATCGAGTGAAAATTTGGGCGAGTACTGTTTCGATTTCTCCACTTGCTTCTTGTATGATGTCTACAGTAATTCCTTCTTCTCCTGGAGCTTTTCCCCGCTTCATGTTCTTGATTGCATGTGCAACTTCTGCTGGAAGGACTGGAGGAACTCTGGTACTGGTATCTTTCATGATGTCTGGAGTGCATGTATCATCCCTTTCATATAATTTGGAGTAGAAATCTTTCACCCTTGTCAAAATTTCGCCTCTATTTCTTGTTACAGAACCATCTTCTTTTCTCAGTGCCATAATCTGTTTTCTTCCCTTATATATATATATCATCAGACCGTTATGGAGGAAACTTGGGGAGACCTTCGTCCAGCAGTGGATTAATAATGGTTGATAATGATGATGATGATGATATATATATATATATATATATACAGCAAGTTCTTGGATGATGTTGATGATATATATATATATATATATCATCATCATCATTGTCAACCATTATCAATCCACTGCTGGACGAAGGTCTCCCCAAGTTTCCTCCACAACGGTCTGTCTTGTGCCAGTCTCCACCATATCACTCCTGCATACTTTCAAATTTCATCCACCCATCTCCCATGTGGTCTTCTTCTGGGTCTTTTCCTGTCCCTTGGAATCCAATCTAAAATTTCGGCTGTCCATGAATGGTCTGTCCTTCTGGCAGTATTCCCAGCCCATTGCCATTTCAGGGATTTAACTCTGATCATGATGTCTTCCACTCTTGTCATTTTTCGGATCCACGAGTTCCTCTTCTTATCTCTCCTGGTTACACCAAGCATGCATCTCTCCATGCTTCTTTGAGTTGTCTGCAGCCTTTGTATGTCTCTTTTAGTTAAGGTCCACGTCTCTGCACCATACCTAAGCACTGGAAGGATGCATTGATCAAACACTTTTCTTTTAAGACATAATGGCATATTGCTCTTGAAAATTATGCTGTTTCTTCCAAAAGCTCTCCAGGCAAGTTTTGTACGCCGATTAATTTCTTCATCAATGTGACCCTCAATTAATATCTGCTGTCCAAGATAAAGGTACGTGTCTGTTATCTACAGCTTTTCTCCATCAATCGATAAATCTTCATTTCGTGTAAAAGCATTGAACAACACTTTTGTCTTCTGAAAGTTCATTTTTAATCCCACTTCTTTACTCTTGTCAGCAAGTTCTTGGATCATACTCTGCAGCTTTGATGGGGTAGTTGCAAAAATGACTACGTCATCAGCAAAACGAAGGTGTGTTAGATAATCTCCATTAATCTTTATCCCTTTGTTTTCCCAGTTCAGTGATTGAAAGACATTTTCCAATGTGGCGTTAAAGAGCTTCGGAGATATGGTGTCACCTTGTCTCACTCCCTTTCCAATATTTATGTGTGTTGTATTTTCAAACAGCCGAGTCTTTGCACTCGCATTTTCATAGGTGTTATTAATAATATTAATGTATGCATCTTCAATACCGCAGGATTTCAGAGCCATTGTAACTGCTGATGGTTTCACCGAATCAAAGGCTTTTTCATAATCGATAAAAGCCATGCACAATGGAAGTTCATACTCCCTCGCTCTTTCAATTAGTTCTCTCAGTACGTGGATATGATCTATTGTGCTGTAGCCACTCCTGAATCCAGCTTGTTCTCTCGGTTGAGCCATGTCCAGTGTTACCTTCAAGCGGTGTGAAAGAACTTTAGTGAAGATTTTATAAACCACTGATAGGAGGCTGATAGGTCTATAGTTCCTGAGATCCTCAATGTCACCTTTTTTATGTAGCAGGATCATTATAGCGTTGTTCCAATCCTCAGGAATTTTCCCTTCATTAAGGCATCGAGTGAAAATTTGGGCGAGTACTGTTTCGATTTCTCCACTTGCTTCTTGTATGATGTCTACAGTAATTCCATCTTCTCTTGGAGCTTTTCCCCGCTTCATGTTCTTGATTGCATGTGAAACTTCTGCTGGGAGGACTGGAAGAATTCTGGTACTGGTACCTTCCATGATGTCTGAAGTACATGCATCATCCCTTTGATATAACTTGGAGTAGAAATCTTTCACTCTTGTCAAAATTTCGCCTCTATTTTTTGTTACAGAACCATCTTCTTTTCTCAGTGCCATAATCTGTTTTCTTCCCTTACTGGCATGTCCTTTTGCTGTCTTTAGGCTTTGGTTGTTTTCAATTGCTTTCCTCACTAGTTCACAGTTGAATTTCCTTACGTCTTCAGTGATACTTTTTCGTACTGTCTTGTATAGCTCTATGTATTCCACTTTGGAAGTCACATCTTCTTTAGTTGTCCTCATCTCTCTTCTTTTTTGCATCAACATTTTGGTTTTTCCTGATAATTTGTTCACGTGCAATTTGTTCTTAGACCCAGCTAATTTTGTTGCTGTTTGCATAAGAGCTTTGGGTACTTTTCTGTTAACTTCAGAAATATCCACTTCATCCGATGTTAGGCCTTCTAAAGCAGAGAATGTGTTTTTCAGTTCCAACTTGAAGGTATTATGGTGTTTTTTAAGGTTGGTTATGTCAATACATTTTCTTTGTCTTATGAGCTTGCCACGTTCGAGTTTAGTGTTGAGGTGCATCTTACGTCTCACCAGTCTATGGTCACTACCTGTGTTGAACTTGTTTAGTACACTGCAGTCTTCTATGACGAATTTTTTGTTACACATAATAAAATCAATTTCACTTGTCGTCCCATTTGGATGTCTCCATGTCCATTTCCTGTGTGGCTTTTTCTTGAAAAAAAGAGTTCAAGATGAAAAACCCTTCTGCCTCTGCAAATTCAACGAGAGTATTTCCACGCTGGTTTCTGTTGCCATGACCGAATTTACCTACTGAAGTTTCATTCTGTTGTCGTTGCCCTATTTTTGCATTCAAATCTCCCATAATTATCTTCAAGTGCTGCTTTCCTTTATTATTTAGATGACGAATTTCCTCATAAAATTCTTCAATTTCTTCTTCAGGATGACTTGTGGTGGGTGCATAAGTTTGAATAATCTGAGCCTGGTATCTTCTCGAGAGTTGGATAACGAGTCGTGCAGCTCTGTCAGAGGAACTTTCAACTTCTACAACTTTATCTTTCAGTTTCTTGTTTTAAATCCAACACCACTAGTTCTGCCAGTATCTGTCCCACGATAGTAAAAGAGATGTCCACTTTTCAGTTCAATGAGATCTTCTCCTTTTCTCCTTACCTCACTTAGCCCAACGATGTCCCACTTGATCCTTTGTAGTTCCTCTTACAATTCAAGAAGCCTTGAATCAGAAGATAGGGAGCGTCCATTATACGTAGCCAAGGTCAGCATCAGATGGCAGCCTAGTCCGGTCCTCAGGGGTTCTTAGCACCCTCTGCCTTCATGTCGCACTGGCCGCTGCCTTGGCCAGGTACATTCCAGCTGCCGGAGACTGAGGGCCAAGATTTAAGTTGTGAAGTCATTTTGGAGGGGTTTGGCCATAACTCACCACGCTGGCCAAGCGGGTTGGTGAATGTGGGATAGCATTTCCTCTAATCCCGATGGTATAGTTATACCGCTATTGGCGGTCGTCAGAGCCCCTTTAGTGGGAACAGGATGCACCACGAGAAGGCGGGGTTGACATTTGTCAAGGAGAGGCTGTGATGTTACGCATCACCTGACCTTACATCCCTATATATATATATATTCGCACTGTCTTGTATAGCTCTATATATTCCACTTTGGAAGTTACGTCTTTATTTGTCCTCATCTCCCATCTCTTTTGCAACAACATTTTTGTTTTTCCTGAAATTTTCTTCATATGCAACTTGTTCTTAGTACCACCTATTTTTGTTGCTGTTTCCATAAGAGCCTCGGTGAGTTCTCCGTTAACTTCAGAAATATCCACTTCTTCCGATGTTAGGCCTTCTAAAGCAGAGAATCTGTTCCTCGGTTCCAACTTGAAAGTATTAAAAAGTATGCTGGAGTGACATGGAGGAGACAGGCGCAAGACAGACAATTGTGGAAGAAACTTGGGGAGACCTTCATCCAACAGTGTATTCATTATGGTTGATGATATATATATATAGTGGGGGATATGAATTTGGGGGACGCAAGCGTGGAGTAATAATAGCCAGCTCCTTTGGGATTTTTTTTAAGTTTTCTTTTTCAAAATGTGCTGAGGACGGCAAATCTTCTAAGTGTATTGAATAAATGCATATCTGAATGCATTGTAATAATTCTAATGCATTGCAATATCAGAAATGTGGAGGGCACACAGAAATATTGGAGGGGACATATCCCCCCGTCCCCCGCCAGCGACGCCCATGTATGTATATACTGTATAAACCAGTGCGTTTGAACAACACCGACTTCAAATCATGATTATTATTTTTTACAAATGTTCAGCCGAAACTCCGTTATCACTTCTACAGCTACTGTAAGAAAACAGAAATTGAAATCAGGGGCGTCTATAGAATTCTTTTCGGGGCGGGGGTGGTGACGAAAAAATGGAAGTTTTTGAAATCCACCAGAACAAAATAAAATTAAATGAAAAATATAAAAAAAAAATTCTAATACATATAAAGTTGCTGCTTTTTAATAAAATAAAAGCATTTTTTTTCTAATTCAAGTCGCATATTAACCAAAAGCATAAGACAATTGAACACTTTTGGAGGGGCTAAGGCCCCTTGCTCCCCATCTAAGTACGCCCCTTATTGGTATAGTATTTGGGAGATCATCTGAGGCGCTGCATTCTGACAATACGTTCGAGACGGGTCTGGGTTTGAGTCCACGATCAGACATATAATGCTGGATCTTCCCTTCCGTGGAACCTGAGGCCCTAAATTAGGAACGGACAACTATTTATAGCCCAACGCGTCGGTCATGGTGGTTGTTAATCCTCACCCCACCCCGCAAAAAAGCTGAAGACACAGATTCTCTTATAATTTCTTACATTACATAATTTATCATAATTAAAGCAAACAGCTACTCGGCATTATTAAGAATTTACTTCAGAAATGTACCTTAATTCATTTACTCATTATTACCAACTGAAAAAAAATTAGAAATCATGCGTCAAACATAAATTTTGTGATGTCGTTTATTTATTTCATCAGAGGGAGAGGGGGGCAATCATTTTCGATCCAGTGCTACGAGAAAGTCTTTTCAAGCCTTTTCCCACTCTGCTTGCTTAAAAATTATTTTCAGTGTGGTAGCACTATACTTTCTGATTTCTATTAACCTTGCGTATTGTAACTACTTTCCAGTCTGCTAACACAATGCACTCGAGATGATAAATGTAACTTTTCATTTACGGCAGTCCTTTTCCTGTGTTTTTCTGATTAACCGAACCACGTATTTTTCTTACATCCTACCCAGCAAAAACATAAGTGTCGGGAAACTGCTGGCTGAAATCTGCCGCTCACGGCCCGGTAGCGGTCCGTTGGTGGCAGCGCCATCAGTTGGCGAGCCATTGATGGCCCTGCAGCATCGCCGTGAATTGCGGGTCTGCAAGCAAGTACCACTAGTGGCCTGCAGCTGGCAACCGATACAACCCCAACACCAGGTGGAAGCAACGGAACTGCGCAATCGCAGAAGCAACGTGTGCTGTGTCTATCGTGGTACCAGTTAGTTGAAGACGACGCACCGGCCCCCCACCACGGAATTTTTTAATTTTTCAGACATCATTCGTTTGTACCACGTATGAACCGGAATGAACTCGGTTTTTTTCGTTTGAACCGCAAAAGTTTTGGAGATATTTAAAAAACAAAGTGGGGGGGCTGGTGAAACGATAGCCCCCCACCATGGAATTTTTAAATTTTTTTTGCACCATTCGTTTGTACCACGTATGAACCGGAATGAACTCAATTTTTTTCGTTTGAACCGCAATAGTTTTTGAGTTATTTAAAAAACAAAGTGGGGGGGCTGGTGAAATGGTACCCCCAAAAAATAGATATTTCAAATTTCAGCATAGCCATTCGTTAATAAATCGTATGAACCGGAATGAACTCCATTTTCATCGTTTGAACCACAATAGTTTTTGAGATATTTAACAAATAATATTGAGAATTTGCATATAATTATAGGAGGCCGACCATTTCACCAGCCCCCACCATGGAAATTCAAAATTTCGAAATAGCCATTCGTTAGTAAATCGTATGAACCGGAATGAACTCCATTTCTATCGTTTGAACCGCAATAGTTTTTGAGATATTTAACAAATAATATTCAGAATTTGCATATATACAGAAAGACCGACCATTTCACCAGCCCCCCACCATGGAAATTCAAAATTTCAAAATAGCCATTCGTTAGCAAATCGTGTGAACTGAAAAGAACTCCATTTTCATCGTTTGAACCGCAATAGTTTTGGAGATATTTAAAAAATAATGTTACAGGCCTATCATTTCACCCCCCTCATCATGGAAATTCAAAATTCCGAAATAGCCATTCGTTAGTAAATCGTATGAACAGCAACGAACTCCATTTTTATCGTTTGAACCGCAATAGTTTTTGAAATATTTAATAAATAATAGAATTTACATATACGCACAGAGACCGACCATTTCACCAGCCCCCACCCCCATGGAAATTCAAAATTTCAAAATAGCCATTCGTTAGCAAATCGTGTGAACCGAAAAGAACTCCATTTTCATCGTTTGAACCGCAATAGTTTTTGAGATATTTAAAAAATAATGTTACAGGCCATTTCATCCCCCTCCCCCCTCATCATAAAAATTTGAAATTCCGAAATAGCCATTCGTTAGTAAATCGTATGAACAGAAATGAACTCCATTTTTATCGTTTGAACCACAATAGTTTTTGAGATATTTAAAATATAATATTACGAATTTGCATATATACAGAAAGACCGACCATTTCACCAGCCCCCCACCCCCATGGAAATTCAAAATTTCAAAATAGCCATTCGTTAGCAAATCGTGTGAACCGAAAAGAACTCTATTTTCATCGTTTGAACCGCAATAGTTTTTGAGATATTTAAAAAAGAATGTCACAGGCCTACACCATTTACACCCCCCCCTTCATCATGGAAATTAAAAATTCCGAAATAGCCATTCGTTAGTAAATCGTATGAACAGGAATGAACTCCATTTTTATCGTTTGAACCGCAATAGTTTTTGAGATATTTAAAAAATAACATTATTTACATATACGCACAGAGACCGACCATTTCACCAGCCCCCACCCCCATGGAAATTGAAAATTTCAAAATAGCCATTCGTTAGCAAATCGTATGAACCGAAAAGAACTCGAGATATTTAAAAAAGAATGTCACAGGCCTACGCCATTTACCCCCCCCCCCCCCCCTTTCATCATGGAAATTCAAAATTCCGAAATAGCCATTCGTTAGTAAATCGTATGAACAGGAATGAACTCCATTTTTATCGTTTGAACCGCAATAGTTTTTGAGATATTTAACAAATAATGTTACAGGCCTACCATTTCACCCCCCCCCTCATCATGGAAATTCAAAAATTCCGAAATAGCCATTCGTTAGTAAATCGTATGAACAGGAATGAACTCCATTTTTATCGTTTGAACCGCAATAGTTTTTGAGATATTTAAAAAATAATATTGAGTTTTTGCATATATACAGAGAGACCGACCATTTCACCAGCCCCCCACCATGGAAATTCAAAATTTCAAAATAGCCATTCGTTAGCAAATCGTATGAACCGAAAAGAACTCCATATTCATCGTTTGAACCGCAATAGTTTTTGAAATATTTAAAAAAGAACGTCACAGGCCTACACCATTTACCCCCCCCCCTTCATCATGGAAATTCAAAATTCCGAAATAGCCATTCGTTAGTAAATCGTATGAACTGAAAAGAACTCCATTTTCATCGTTTAAACCGCAATAATTTTTGAGATATTTAAAAAAGAATGTTACAGGCCATTCCATCCCCCTCCCCCCTCATCATGGAAATTCAAAATTCCGAAATAGCCATTCGTTAGCAAATCGTGTGAACTGAAAAGAACTCCATTTTCATCGTTTGAACCGCAATAATTTTTGAGATATTTAAAAAAGAATGTTACAGGCCATTTCATCCCCCCTCCCCCCTCATCATGGAAATTTGAAATTCCGAAATAGCCATTCGTTAGTAAATCGTATGAACAAGAATGAACTCCATTTTTATCGTTTGAACCGCAATAGTTTTTGAGATATTTAAAAAATAATATTGAGAATTTGCATATATACAGAGAGACCGACCATTTCACCAGCCCCCCCCCCCACCATGGAAACTCAAAATTTCAAAAAAGCCATTCGTTAGCAAATCGTATGAACCGAAAAGAACTCCATGTTCATCGTTTTAACCGCAATAGTTATTGAGATATTTAACAAATAATGTTACAGGCCTACCATTTCACCCCCCCACCCTCATCATGGAAATTCAAAATTCCGAAATAGCCATTCGTTAGTAAATCGTATGAACAGGAATGAACTCCATTTTTATCGTTTGAACCGCAATAGTTTTTGAGATATTTAAAAAATAATATTGAGTTTTTGCATATATACAGAGAGACCGACCATTTCACCAGCCCCCCACCATGGAAATTCAAAATTTCAAAATAGCCATTCGTTAGCAAATCGTATGAACCGAAAAGAACTCCATTTTCATCGTTTGAACCGCAATAGTTTTTGAGATATTTAAAAAAGTATGTCACAGGCCTACACCATTTACCCCCCCCCCCCCTTCATCATGGAAATTCAAAATTTCAAAATAGCCATTCGTTAGCAAACCGTATGAACCGAAAAGAACTCTATTTTCATCGTTTGAACCGCAATAATTTTTGAGATATTTAAAAAAGAGTGTTACAGGCCATTTCATCCCGCCTCCCCCCCCCTCATCATGGAAATTTAAAATTCCGAAATAGCCATTCGTTAGTAAATCGTATGAACTGAAAAGAACTCCATTTTCATCGTTTAAACCGCAATAATTTTTGAGATATTTAAAAAAGAGTGTTACAGGCCATTTCATCCCCCCTCTCCCCCTCATCATGGAAATTAAAAATTCCGAAATAGCCATTCGTTAGCAAATCGTATGAACTGAAAAGAACTCCATTTTCATCGTTTGAACCGCAATAATTTTTGAGATATTAAAAAAGAATGTTATAGGCCATTTCATCCCCCTCCCCCCTCATCATGGAAATTTAAAATTCCGAAATAGCCATTCGTTAGCAAAGCAAATCGTATGAACTGAAAAGAACTCCATTTTCATCGCTTGAACCGCAATAATTTTTGAGATATTTAACAAATAATGTTACAGGCCTACCATTTCACCCCCCCCCCTCTCATCATGGAAATTCAAAATTCCGAAATAACCATTCGTTAGTAAATCGTATGAACAGGAATGGACTCCATTTTTATCGTTTGAACCGCAATAGTTTTTGAAATATTTAATAAATAATATTGAGAATTTGCATATATACAGAGCCCGACCATTTCACCCCCCCCCCCCCATGGAAATTCAAAATTTCAAAATAGCCATTCGTTAGCAAATCGTGTGAACCGAAAAGAACTCCATTTTCTTCGTTTAAACCGCAATAGTTTTTGAGGTATTGAAAAAAGGATGTTACAAGCCTACACCATTAACCCCCCCCCCCTCACCATGGAATTCGAAATTTCATAGCCATTCGTTAGTAAATCGTATGGCCGCCCCGGTGGCTCAGTGGTCTAAGTCGTTGGCCTCTGATCATTCGTCCGTAAGGGGTCCGGGTTCGAATCCCGGTCAGGCATGGATGTTGTGTTTGTCTTACGGCACTGTCTCTCTCCCTTCCCTGGAACCAGTGACCCTAAATTAGGGACGGGCGACTGCTTATAGCCCATTGAGTTGCTCACGGTGGTCGTTAAACCTCCAATCAAAAAAAAAATCGTATGAACCGAAAAGAACTCCATTATTATCGTTTGAACCGCAATAGAGTTTGACATACCTACAAAAAAAAAGGATTCAGAAAATATGGAGCCGACAATTCCCCCCCCCCCCCCCCATGGAATTTCAAAATTTCAAAATGACCATTCGTTAGTAAATCGTATGAACCGGGAAAACTCTGTAAGAGCGAACGTGTCGTCACGTGACTTAGCGCCGCCTCCTACTTAAGCATCCGAGGAGCACGCGCAGCGGGCTCACAACAAGCAGAGAGTTCGTTTACTCTTCCCGGAAGTACACACTCTCTCTCTCTCACTCTGTTCGAGCGAACAAACGAAACCTCCCCCACTTTACTATATATATATCTGTGAATCGGGGAGGCAGAGCGACAACAGCTGGTTATACCGAAGTTTATCCACTTTCAGACATAATTTGAAAAGAACGCTTGGTTAACACATATACGAAACACTTATTCTTCATCAACTAGAATTTTGATGGCGGCGGATTACTCGCTCTTGAAAGTGACCTCGTTATGACTGGACCTGGCAAAGATCGTGGAACGCGCAAGATAAGGTGATCGAATTCTGTAGAAATCTCACCCTGCGTTGGCGTCCTAACTTAGGGTCTCCTTGACACTAGATATACCTCTATCTTATCGATGCTTCAGGACTAGTCTTCTAGCTATCCTTCTCTAATCGATGCTTCAGTGGACTGTACTAAGTCCGTAATTCAGTAGTATATCATCAGCTACTCTACCGGTATCCCTGACTCGGGTAGATTCCTTCTGTAGCGGCGACCTACTTCATCTAGGTCGGTGCCCGCTCTTTCCCCGTGGACTCCGAGAGCCCACCACACCATCCACGCAAACGCGTTCCTTTCTATCGGAGGACTATCACCTTCGCTCTCCGAAGACAGACTGCTCCAACAGGTCCACTCGGAGCGACCTCTTCGCCCCCCCCCCCCTTCACGCTGCTCCTTCTTCAAGGGCGACGGCGCTGACCTTCAACATGCTGCTCTCCTCTCGCGCCACGTGTCACCTCTCGCGCCCTTAACCTGCCCCATCCCTAGTCGTTTTCCGGGAATCGGGCTCCTAGACCTTTAAATCTACCTTGCGCATTCCTCGCTTATCCTCAGGCTATACATTATTGAGTGCCTCCTTCCGAGAAAGCAATCCTATCGTCGTAGTACATCCGTAGCAATACAATACACATTGTTATAACTATACAAAAGAGTATGTCTGCATTTCAGACTTGTATGCGCCTAGTGAAAATGAACAATGTATCTGTGAAAGTCACAGCGTCCTTGGCGATACTTTCAGTTCGTAGAACAAGTCCTCGCCCTTTCTAAGGCGTGAGAACCTGAAGTCTTTTGTCATACATCTCGCCTTCCCCCCCCCCCAAAAGGATTAAACATATTTACGAATTCTCTGTCGCCATTTTGGGAACTTGCGATGTTTTCTTTGGTCAAAAAAACCCACATAATGTTTATCATTGAAATGAATTAACATCGTTAATGTGTCCGTTCTTACAAACTCCATGTTTATTTTTTCAACCCCGATAGTTTTTGAGATGTTTAAAAATGTTCCACGATTTCAGCTGCCCCCACCCCCACCCCGGACATTTCCTGTTTCAGAATAGCTATTCGTTAGCATCGTGTGAACCGGAAGGAGCTACATCTTTATCATTCGAATCTGGATAGTTTCTGAGATATTTGTATAAAGGCTAATGGAGGATGATGAAGAAGTAATTTATTTTCAAAAAGTCTTGTATTCGTTCCTGTCATTATCTTAAAGATCTCTCCGTTTCTAGCTTTGAACCGCAGCAGTTGAAAAGACATTCCAAAAAGAACGTGACGGTTTCAACATTTCTTCAATGTGTCTCAAGGACCAGAACACAAGAGAACCGGAAAATGCATGGCATAGTAAAACAGCCAAAATCTCGGAGCTGAAACAAACGACGCAATCCAGTCTGTAGTAAACATACAGTACAAGGCATCACAGAAAGAAACGGAGCATGGCAGAGGCACAAAGCAGTCCGTTACATTACAATCGTGCGCTGTAGTCGGTGGCAGATACAACACGAGGCAAAGCACGCAGGGAACAGTCACTGAGCAGAGGAACGGCTGAGCCAGCAAATAGAGAAAGCACCATACCTGGAACCAGGGAGCAACATGATGAGTAGAAAACCCAGGAACTATTCCTTCTTCCTTTTAAGGAAAACGAAATTATTGGTGCGAAATTATTGCTGTCCATCTGGTTATTGGGCGCCATCCTCCGACAAAAAGAGAAATAATGGTACTAATGCCACATTGAAAAAGAAAAACATTAAGGAAAAACTATTACTTTCTTTAAAATTGGCATTTTCTGTCTAACAGTGGCATAGCAGTTAGACATACTATACAAAACATAGCAGGGTAGGAAGCAACACATGGCACTCCGGGAAAATCGGGCAGGGGGCATGCTTGAACCACAGAAAAACAGAAGCAGAACGAACGGTGCGAGGCAGTTGGTGATGGTCATGTAAAGCGGATGCAGGCAGGACATCGTAAGACAAAACACACAGAAAAAGGTCACAAAGCAGAATGATGAGGGGAAAAAACGAGGCACGAGGGAAAACACTTCACAAAGAGGAGAACGAAACAACAAGGGCTCAAAGAGACAGGGAGAAACATAGCTAAGAAAACACAACAGAAATCAATCATCAAACAAAACCACACAGGAGCTAATCAGGTGGACACCGAAGAAGGAGACGATGTTGAGCATGACAAATGAAGTGGTCAAGACAACCATAGTAACATTCAACTTCCGGGTAAGAGCCCGAAAGGTGAAAAAATGCAAAGTAAAAAAGAGCTAAGATTGTCAACCAGAGATGAGTAAACTGCCGGATCGTTGGAAGCAATAAAGTGATTAAGTGTAGCATCGTGAGAAGAGTCAAAGAACAATGGGAAAGCGGCATCTAGAGAAAGAGTCTGCGTAAACTCGGGAACAACTTGAAGGCGAGCAACAAGATCAGGCACAACAGAGGGACTGTCAAGAACGCGAGCAAAAGTGACGGCAGCAGGATCAGGAGCGGTGCCTTGCGAAGAACGACGAGGAGGAGACATAATCACAGCGGCACGCTTAGCGCGAATCTTGCGATTAGACCGATGACGACGCTTCTTATTAGGACAATACCAGTAGGGAAATGTTGACGAAGAGGACGAGACGACGTAGAAGGAACAACAGGGGGCGTCTCGGGATTCTGGCGAGGTGAATAGGGTACAAAGTCGGATGACACATGTAAGGTGGTAGCTGCAGGAACAACAGAAGCCGGGGAGGGTGGGGTTTCAAACGAGACTAGAAGAGGAGCTGTGCGAAAGAGCGGGGACAGACCATGGCGACCAGAAGGTGAAACAAAGACAACGGCACTAGAAGCATCAGAAGAGCCCCGAGAAGGTGAAAAGGGCGGAGAGCACACCGGAGTACTGGAACCAGTGGAGGAAAGATGAGCATCTGAGGGTGGCGTAGCCGACGTACGCAGCGGCGATGGTGGAGCAGAAAATCCCGGGATCGAGATAGACGAGGTGACTTGCGAAAACAAAGAAGGCAGCACCTGAACAGGCGGAGAAGGTGCAGCAACAGGATGTGACAAAGCGCAAACATCAGACGATGAAAAAGAAAGAAATACAGACGAAGGCACCGAAACAGGAGCAGTAGATCCAGATGTACCCACAACAGACGATGCTGGCGAGGAAGGAAAAAGACCAACGGAGGCAGATGATGGAGATGGAGACTAAGAAGGTGTGAACTGATCAGGCGAAAGCGTGGTAACTGGAAGCGAAGAAAGAGGTTCTGTGACGGGAACTTGAGCAGCCGTTGAAGAAGACTAGGAAGAAATGAGGGGGCATTGCGAGAAATGGTGACCAGGCTGTTTACATGAGATGCAATGATAGGCAGTGAATACGTTGAATGCGACGTTGTGATGACAACAAATCACCAGAAAAGTTGTGGGGCAGTAAGAAACAGTCTGTGTCAGGGAAAAAAACTAAGTCTTGGCGGCGGAAGCCAAAATAAGGACGATCACCTTGATCAACATGGGCGGCGGGTATCTTGCGGATATCACCAAGAACGCGGCCACACCGAGAAGGAAAAGCATGTAAAAACTCATCGGAAACGTCCGGAGGTACAGGTTACAAATTAAGAAAAACGGGAGAATGTGCAAGGAGGATAGGGACCAAGCTATGATCTCCAACGGAAAGGCTAGTCGATAGGACTTGAGGAACAAACTCAGGTGAAAAAATATATACAAGAATGGACTTAGGCTTGCTGGCGAAATGTGTAATTGCACCGGAAGGGAGAAACGACAATGCAGACATACACTGTATAGACGTGCAACTTGACATTGGGTAAGGGGTCGAACTTGACACTTAAACTAAGAGTTGAAAGCATTGTACGTGTGCAATAAGCGTGGAACCTTGACATGAAATATAGGAGTCCAAGGCTGTCGCGAGGAAAGTCGGAGACGTTGAACACGGATCTGTAGCAGGATGAGGAGAAGAGCAGTCCTGGGACGCATCCAACACACTTGGAGGACAAGTCATCGAAGCAGCACATAGTGACGTGAGAGGGAAATAGAATTTAGAAGCAGAAGCACAGGCCATGGACAATGTGTAGAAATGCACGGCGAAGGACACACAGATCCACTATAACAAGGTGGGGCACCAGGAAGGCGATCAGCATACCGAAGAAGGCAGCGCAGAGAACCACTGTCAATGGGTGGAACACAAGGAAGGTAATCCACACACCGGTGAAGGCAGCGCAGAGAACCATTAACGATGATTGGAGCGCAAACACGGAAGGCAAACGTAGACACAGCAGCAGGAAGGCTACTACATGCAGCAGACAGTTTTAGAGCAAAAAGTCAAGGCGAGTCACGATGGGCAGATTGTAAACAGGCCCAACGAGATGAATTGTAAACAGGCCCAGCGAAATGAATTGTAAACAGGCCCAACGAGATGAATTGTAAACAGGCCCAGCGAAATGAATTGTAAACAGGCCCAACGAGATGAATTGTAAACAGGCCCAGCGAAATGAATTGTAAACAGGCCCAACGAGATGAATTATAAAGGAATATCGGCAAAATATGCATGTACCAACTCGAAAGAATGACTAGGAAGAGAGCGCAGACATTCATGCACGAGAGAAACACAAATTAATTCGGCGGTGGGCGCTAGATACAGGCGGAGCACAAAATGCAGAGCTCGAAAGGGCGTGGCCAGCAGAGCAACGTGACGGGATGCTGTGTGAGTCAAATATCGTACAAAGACAATTGTTTGCATGGGACCATTTCAAGAATGTTTGTTTTAAATTTAAGGGTGCATCTGCTTTGCACTTCCTTTCGACCGAAGCGTGTTAAAGTGGAAAAGTTTCCTGCACGTTCTTTGAAAACTAAAGGATGTACTTATACCTTCACTATATACATGTATCTGTCTGTATACGTTTATCTGTGTACCTCTAAGTCTGATTTAATATCAGCCTCCTTTTGCTTTGGGAAGCTAGAACAGTGAGAACGATGATCCTGGCATTTTAATCTTTATCTGATCCATAATTTCGCCGCCAAGAGCGAAATGCAAATTCCACCGATTTCAAAATATATTTTGCTTCATATCGTTGCTCAAAAATCAGATTGAAACACTTTCGACGCCTATTGAATGTACCATTTTTACGTACAGCTTATTGTATCTTAATATTACCGAATTTTTCTGTTACGACGAGCAAATGCGTACATTACTGTTTGTGAAAATTGCAACGCCAAAAAGGAATCGCACTATTCAAAAGAAATTTATATCACAGATTCCTCATGTTGCAGGAGATAACTGATTTTATGTTTAGATCTATAGAAGATTTTGTCAATTCAAATCTCAGTACTATTTGTTCAGTTGCTGCCTACCAAAGATGTTAGGCAGCAACTGAACAAATAACTAGTATACGAATGAATAATTAATACACACAATTGACGTAGATTTGGGACATCAAACAGATGGCATGGCTCTTTCCACGGTTTTAAGTGAGTCACGGGAAAAGTATCATCGGCCGCCAACGGAAATCGAACCAAGGGTCTTCCAGTTACTCGCTGGACATGCTACCACTGCACCAATTGCTTCTTACCATCTTTGAGGAATCCCCACCATTGTGCGGGTCTCCAAGAAGCAACCAGCCATGTGGTTTGGCAATTAATCACATGTGAGTCTGGAGAATTCGAGGCCGCTGCGGTGCAGTGGTAGCATGTCCAGCGCGTAACTGGAAGACCCTGAATTCAATTCCCGGTGGCGGCCGATGATAGTTTTTCCGTGACTCACTTAAAAACGTGGAAAGAGAAATGACTTCTGTTTGATGTTCCTAATCCACGTCGATTGTGTGTATTAATGCAGGACAATTACAGAGGCATCTGTGGCACGTAGTCCGGTCATCTTCAATAGCGCGTCGCACCGCTTCGTGCGGTGATACATGTTGCAATATGGTCCAGCATAGAGGCGAACAGACGCCTGATGTCCTGCTGAAGAGGGCCCACACTTGTTGGACGGTGTGCTCCAAATCCCGGATAGTGCGGCACAGAGTCAACCGGCGTTTCAACTGGTCCCACGCATGCTCGATAGAGGACATGTTCGGTGAGCGGGCATGCCATGGAACTGTATGGACATGACGTAGGCAGTCCTAAAAAACCCGAGCAGTGTGCGGGATGGCACTATCCTGCTGGTAAAGCGCACCTAGAATTCCGCCCAGGAGTGGGAGCACATGGGGCCATATGATCTCATCCACATACCGCTGGCCCGACAATGATCCACGTACCACTACTATAGCTGATCGGCTATCGTAGGCAATAAACCATAAAGGCTCCCTAGACCGTAATGCCTGCAGTGGGGTAGGTGGGACGCTCGATAGCAAGGTTGGAATTGTGCCGTTGACCCCGGGACCTCCACACCCGGACACGATGATCATCTGTCCCCAAAACGAACCGACACCAATCTCTGAACACCACACGTCGCCAGTCTGTGGCGTTCCACGTTGCTCTCGCCTGGCACCATTGCAAACAGAGCCGGCGATGATCCGGTGTTAATGGCAGAACACGTAAGAGGCGCTGGGATCGCAGATTCGCTTCCGCGAGACTTCAGAAAATGGCTCGTTGGCACACAAGAGCCGCTACATTTGCCTGGGGAGAGGACAGGGTTCTCGTGGGATCCATTCGTGCCTGCCGTACGAACTGTCGATCCTCTCTACGGATGGTCCTCCTGGTTCGTTCGGAGACACCCGCCGTGCGGCAGTGCCGTCACGTGTCCACTGCTCCCAACACAGTCGGACGGTATGGTCAGAACGATCCACGTGGTGGGTTATACGGCGCGCCGACCGACCTGCTGTTTTCAGCCCGATGATCAGGCCTCTCTCAAAGCCCGTAAGTTGCGTACATCGACGTCTCTGGTGTCTACCCGGCATTCTTGTCACTCTATACTCTTGCTTGCGCCGGCCGGTGCTTTTCTCTTTCATGGGGCATCGACTACACGCCGGTTTATAAGGCTGCTGGTTCGTGCTAGCAGCGCCGCCACAAGGTGTGCGGTTATGCGCACTCGCACCAAACGCACCCTAGCTATTTGCAAAGTTTCGCGGTTGTAGCATGTTTTCTTCTAGGTGTGCAAATTTTTTGTCCACGAGTGTACAAGAAGCAAGTGGAAGAATTGAAACTTCACTCGCCCAAGTTTTCACCAGCTGTCTCACCGAAGGTAAGATTCCTGAGTATTGGGATAATGGTACAATGATCCTGCTACATAAAAAAGGTGACGTTGAGGATCTCAGGACCTACAGGCTCATCAGCCTCCTATCAGTTATTTATAAAATTTTCAATTAGGTTCTTTTACATCGCATGAAGGTAAAACTGGACATGGCTCAAGCAAGAGAAGAAGCTGAATTCAGGAGTGGCTACAGCACTGAAGATCATGTCCATGTACTTAGAGAACTAACTGAAAGAACAAGATAGTATGAACTCCCATTATGCAAGGCTTCTATTGATTATAAAAAGGCCTTCGATTCCGTAAAACCATCAGCAGTTACAACTGCTTTGAAAACCTGCGGTATTGCAGATGCATACATTAGCATTATTAATAGTATCTCTGAAAATGCATTTGCAAAAGTTTGGATATTTGAGGATGCAGCACTAATAAAAATTGGAAAGCTAGTGTGACAAAGTAAAATCATATCTCCCAAACTCTTTAATCCCACATAGCAAAATATTTTTTAATTACTGAACTGGGACAAAGAAAAAAATATTTATGCAGATAATTCAAATCACGTTCGTTTTGCTGATGACGTTGTCATTTTTGCAACTACGATTTCTGAACCGCAGAATACGATCCAGGAACTTGGTGACAAGAGTAAAGAAGTGGAATTAAAAATGAACTTTCAGAAGGCAAAAGTGATGTATATTGCTTTTACAAGAAACGAAGATTTATTTATTGATGGTGAAAAGCTTGAGACAACCGATACCTACATTTATCTTGGGCAGCAGATATGAAGTAAGGATCACATTGATGAAGAAATTAATCGGCGTGTAAAACTTGGATGGATAGTTTTTGGAAGAAGTAAAATTTTTACGAAAAGTATGCCATTGTGTCTTAAAAGATAAGGGTTTAATCAGTTCATCCTGCCAGTGCTTACGTATGGAGCAGAGACATGGACCTTTACTAAACAAGTTAGTAAAATAATGCAATGCATTGAATATGATACGCTTTCCAACATACCAGAAATAATTACTCAAGATATGAGAATAATGGCTGTGGAATAAATCTCGGTCCTGTGCCCTGACCTTTGATCCCATTTCGATGATATTCAACAGAACCGGTTCGGTATACCTCCGAAATAACATGATAACGTTTTGTCGCAATCGAAGCATTTTTACGTAAGTTATGATGCATAAGGACTATGGAATAGATCCCGCTCCTGTGTCCTAACCTTTGACCCTATTTTGTCCATTTTCTATAGGGTTTGTCCCCAGGGGGTTCCCTACCACATACTAAAATTTCACCGAAATCGAACCATTTTTACGTGAGTTATCATGCCGACAGACGGACGGACAGACGGACGGAAAACGCTGAAGCATATACGCTTCTTCAACCTACGGTTGGAAAGCGTAAAAAAGACAAACAAAGACTGCAGACAACGCAAAAAGCCCTGGAGAGAATCATGCTTGGTGTAAACAGGAAAGATAAGCAGACGGACTCATGGATAAGGAAAACGACAAGAGTTGACGACATCATGACCACAATGAAGTCACTGAAATGGTGAGGGCATGACATGTTGCTAGAAGAACGACCACCGACGGAAAACCGAAATTTTAGAATGAATTTCGAGGGACAGGAAAAGACCCAGAAGAAGACCCTATGATAGAATGATGCATGAAATTCGAAAGCATAGAGGTGTGTCATCGAGGAGACACGCTCAAGACAGACAATTGTGGGAGAAACTTGGGGAGACCTTCATCCAGTAGTGGATTCAAAGATGATGATATATATATATATATCATTGTAAACCATTATCAATCCACTGCTGGACGAAAGTCTCCCCAAATTTTCTCCACAACGGTCTGTCTTGTGCCAGTCTCCTCCATGTCACTCCCGCATACTTTCGAATTTCATCCACCCATCTCCATGTGGTCTTCTTCTGGGTCTTTTCCTGTCCCTTGGAATCCAATATAAAACTTCGGCTGTCCATCGATGGTCTGTCCTGGCAGTATGTCCAGCCCATTGTCATTTCAGGGATTTTCTCTGATCATGGTGTCTTCCACTCTCGTCATTTTTCGGATTCACGAGTTCCTCTTCTTATCTCTCCTGGTTACACCAAGCATGCACCTGTCCATGCTGCTTTGAGTTGTCTGCAGCCTTTGTATGTCTCTTTTAGTTAAGGTCCACGTCTCTGCACCATATGTAAGCACTGGAAGGATGCATTGATCAAACACTTTTCTTTTAAGACATAATGGCATATTGCTCTTGAAAATTATGCTGTTTCTTCCAAAAGCTCTCCAGGCAAGTTTTGTACGCCGATTAATTTCTTCATCAATGTGACCCTCACTTGATATCTGCTGTCCAAGATAAACGTACGTGTCTGTTATCTCCGGCTTATCTCCATCAATCGATAAATCTTCATTTCTTGTAAAAGCATTGAACATCACTTTTCTCTTCTGGAAGTTCATTTTTAATCCCACTTCTTTACTCTTGTCAGCAAGTTCCTGGATCATACTCTGCAGCACTGATGGGGTAGTTGCAAAAATGACTACGTTATCAGCAAAACGAAGGTGGGTTAGATAATCTCCATTAATCTTTATCCCTTTGTTTTCCCAGTTCAGTATTGAAAGACCTTTTCCAATGTGGCAATAAAGAGCTTCGGAGATATGGTGTCACCTTGTCTGACTCCTTTCCAATTTTTATGTGTGTTGTATTTTCAAACAGCCGAAAATTTGCACTTGCATTTTCATAGATGTTATTAATAATATTAATGTATGCATCTTCAATACCGCAGGATTTCAGAGCCATTGTAACTGCTGATGGTTTCACCGAATCAAAGGCTTTTTCATAATCGATAAAAGCCATGCACAATGGAAGTTCATATTCTTTCGCTCTTTCAATTAGTTCTCTCAGTACGTGCATATGATCTATTGTGCTGTAGCCACTCCTGAATCCAGCTTGTTCTCTCGGTTGAGCCATGTTCAGTGTTACCTTTAAGCGGTGTGAAAGAACTTTAGTGAAGATTTTATAAACCACTGATAGGAGGCTGATAGGTCTGTAGTTCCTGAGATCCTCAATGTCACCTTTTTTATGTAGCAGGATCATTGTAGCGTTGTTCCAATCCTCAGGAATCTTCCCTTCATTAAGGCATCGAGTGAAAATTTGGGCGAGTACTGTTTCGATTTCTCCACTTGCTTCTTGTATGGTGTCTACAGTAATTCCATCTTCTCCTGGAGCTTTCCCCCGCTTCATGTTCTTGATTGCATGCGCATCTTCTGCTGGGAGGACTGGAAGAACTCTGGTACTGGTACCTTTCATGATGTCTGGAGAACATGTATCATCTCTTTTATATAATTTGGAGTAGAAATCTTTCACTCTTGTCAAAATTTTGCCTCTATTTCTTGTTACAGAACCATCTTTTCTCAGTGCCATAATCTGTTTTCTTCCCTTACTGAGGGGTCGCTTTGCTATCTTTAGGCTTTGGTTGTTTTCAATTGCTTTCCTCACTAGTTCGCAGTTGAATTTCCTTACGTCTTTAGTGATACTTTTTTGTACTGTCTTGCATAGCTCTATATATTCCACTTTGGAAGTCACATCTTCTTTAGTTGTCCTCATCTCTCTTCTTTTTTGCATCAACATTTTGGTTTTTCCTGATAATTTGTTCACATGCAACTTGTTCTTAGACCCAGCTCATTTTGTTGGTGTTTCCATAAGAGTTTTGGTTACTTTTCTGTTAACTTCAGAAATATCCACTTCTTCCGATGTTAGGCGTTCTAAAGCAGAGAATCTGTTCTTCAGTTCCAACTTAAAGGTATTATGGTGCTTTTTAAGGTTGGTTATGTCAATACATTATGTTTGTCTTATGAGCTTGCCACGTTCGAGTTTAGTGTTGAGGTGGATCTTACATCTCACCAATCTATGGTCACTACCTGTGTTGAACTTGTTCAGCACACTGCAGTCTTCGTTGACGAATTTTTTGTTACACATAATAAAATCAATTTCACTTGTTATCCCATTTGGATGTCTCCATGTCCATTTCCCGTGTGGCTTTTTCTTGAAAAAGGAGTTCAAGATGAGAAACCCTTCTGCCTCTGCAAACTCAACGAGAGTATTTTTCACGCTGGTTTCTGTTGCCGTGAGCGAATTTACCTCCTGAAGTTTCATTCTGTTGCCATTGCCCTATTTTTGCATTGAAATCTCCCATAATTATCTTCAAGTGGTGCTTACCTTTATTATTTAGATGACAAATTTCCTCATAAAATTCTTCAATTTCTTCTTCAGGATGACTTGTGGTGGGTGCATAAGTTTGAATAATCTGAGCCTTGTATCTTCTCAAGAGTTGGATAACGAGTCGCGCAGTTCTGTCAGAGGCACTTTCAACTTCTACAACTTTATCCTTCAGTTTCTTGTTTATTATAAATCCAACACCACTAGTTCTGCCAGTATGTGTCCAACGATAGTAGAGGAGATGTCCATTTTTCCGTTCAATGAGATCTTCTCCTTTTCTCCTTACCTCACTTAGCCCGACGATGTCCCACTTGATCCTTTGTAGTTCCTCTTCCAATTCAAGAAGCCTTGAATCAGGAGATAGGGAGCATCCATTGTAAGTAGCCAAGGTCAGCATCAGATGGCAGCCTAGTCCGGTCCTCCAAGGATTCTTAGCACCCTCTGCCTTCATGTCGCACTGGCCGCAGCCTTGGCCAGGTACATTCGAGCTGCCGGAGACTGAGGGCCAAGATTTAAGTTGTAGAGTCATTTTGGAGGGGTTTGGCCATAACTCACCACGCTGGCCAAGCGGGTTGGTGAGTGTGGGATAGCATTTCCTCTAATCCCGATGGTATAGTTATACCGCTATTGGCGGTCGTCAGAGCCCCTTTAGTGGGAACAGGATGCACCACGAGAAGGCGGGGTTGACATTTGTCAAGGAGAGGCTGTGATGTTACACATCACCGGACCTTACATTCCACATATATATATATATATATATATATATATATATATATATATATATATATATATATATATATATATATATATAAACGAACGAAGAGTTACATCCGCAGGTGTGGCAGAATTAACACGCATCCCATTGCTTGGAAAGACGACGCATCCCATCGCTGGGAAAGACGACGCATACCGTCTGGAAAAAGGAACTTTAGTTTCTCCTTGAATCATTTGGATATGTCAACATGAAAGTCACATGTTGACAGATCCGGGCTATAGGCTGGGTGGTGCAGAACCTCTCACCCTTTCCGTGCTAACGCATCCTGCATAATGTGTGCAACAGAATCACACCACGCGAAAGCATGCCAGGTCACCCATTCTTGATTGCTTTATGCAGCTTGTCCACTGTGTCGATGTAGTGGTTGGCATTGCTGTTCACGTGAGGCTCTTTAAAGTCCACCAACAAAAGCCCTTCAGCATAACCTCCCCGACGGAGTCCTGTGACTTGAATTTTATGTGTTTTGGTGATCCGGGATGTTTCCATTGCATGCTCGCTGGTTTGCTGGATGGCTCAAAGTGGTGGCACCGCGATTCGTCACCTGCCACTATGCGCGATATAAATGCATCACCCTCTGCTTTGTAACGCAGCAAGTGGTTCAAACTCCAACCCATACATTCTTTCTTATGGTGGTCAGTCAGCATCCGCGGGATTAATTGTAAACATACTTTCCGATATTGCAGTATCTTCGTAACCACAGTTTGAACTGTAACAAATGTCATAGCAAAGTCCTCCGTTTGCGAACGTCAGCCCCGACGACGGTTTTACATGCATTTCTTTCTCGGTGTGGGCGCATTGTTTGTGTTATTCGCACGCTCCCCGCCGATCAAGGTGATCGTCCTTATTTAGGCTTCCGACGCCAAGCCTTAGTTCTCTTCCCTGATATGGACTCCATTACTTCCTGCCCCACTGTTTTCCAGGTGCTTTGTGTTCATCACAACGTCGTTATAAACGTGTTCACTGCGTAGCATTGCTTCTCATGTAAAACACCTGGTCATCATCGCTTGCAGTGTCCGCTCACCTCTTCTTGTTCTTCCTCAACGGCTGCTCAAGTGCCCATCACAGAACCCCCTTCTTCACTTCCGGTCACCACGCCTGCGCTTGTTTCGCTTCCACCTTCTTAGTCTCCATCTCGATTGTCGTTGCCTTCCTCTGCAGGTCTTTTTCCTTCTCCACTAGCGTTGCCTCTTGTGGATACATCTGGATCTACTCCTCCTGCTTCGGTGCCTTCGTCTGTCTTGCTTTCTTCTTCGTCGTCTGTTGTCTGTGCTTTGTCACATCCCGTTGCCAACCTTTCTCCGCCTGTTCAGGTGCTGCCTTCTTTGTTTTCGCACGTCACCTCGTCAATCCCAACCCCGGGATTCTCTGCTCCATCATCTTCGCTGTGTACGTCAGCTTCGCCACCCTCAGACGCTCATCCTTTCTTCAGCCGTTCCAGTACTCCGGTGTGCTCTCCGCCCGTTTCACCTTCTCCGAGCTCTTCTGATGCCTCTAGTATTGTTGCCTTCCTTTCGATTTCTGGTCCCGTGATCGGTCCCCGCTTTCCAGCACAGCTACTCTTCTGGATTTGTGTGAAGCATTACCTTCACCAGCTCCTGTTGCCCCATCAGTTGCCTCTTTGCTTGCGTTATGCGCACATGATCCAGATCTTCCTTGTCAGACTTCTCACTTGCTGTCGGTTACTCCTTCTTCACCACGTCCCTGTTGGTATTGCTTCTAATAAGAAGTGCCGTCGTCGCTTTAATCGAGAGACTCGTACTAAGCGAACCGCGGTCGCTCAGCCTTCTCTTCATCGTTCTTCAGGTTCCGCTCCTAATTCTACTGTTGCTGCTTACGCCGACCTTATTGGTACTCCCTCCGTTTCCACTGCAATTGTCGCTCGCCTCCAAGCTGTCCCTGGGTATTCGAAGATTCTCTTCCCAGATGCTGCCAACCCTTGTTCTTTGCCTCTTCTTGTGACGCTGGTTTGGATCCTCTTCTTGACTCCCATGATCCAGCTGATTACTCGAATATGATCGAGGATATTCGCTGCTTCCTCCAAGTTTTCGTTGACCTCACGAGATCTTACCCCTGAGATATTTCGTTATTAAAGTTTTCTTAATTGCTACCTTGGTGATACTCAAAATCGCCTCATTGATCTGGTTCTGACCGATTAGTTTCTGTCTGCACTTGCATGATGTTTCGCTTCCTGCCGTCTTTGCCTTGCTGCTGTTCCGTCTTACTCCTTTGCATGTTTCTGGTATGCGTTGTACCCAACCTTTTTCTTTCCGTTGTATCCTATGTACCGCCATGTTTTCTCCACATCTCGGTTCTTTCAAACATCCGCCCGGTGCCTACTTCCGTGAACCCGTCACATCGTTTTGTTCACAGAGCTTCTTCCTGTGTGCATTGTTATGCGCGATTCTTCTCTTATACCTTTCGTCACTGTCCTGGATTGCCCTATGTTGCTGTTCGCACCCAGTTAGTTTTTTCAGGTGTTTTTCCTGTCTCGTCGAGTATTTGTCTTATGTCATGCCATGTGCCTCAGCATACCTTCTACTGTTGTGCTACGTTGCTTGCTCATCCAGTGTGACTCATCTCGTCAGATACTTACCGTTATTGCTTTGCCTCATGCTAATTGATTGTCCCATACTGTAACCTACACAATGCCATCTTTGCAAGTGTTATCTGTTGCACCTCGTTTTCTGCTTTTCATGCTGCGCCCCGGAGCATGAAAAGCAGCCTCCAGTTCGATGTATTCTCCATCTCCATGTCCGTCGTTCCTTCTGCTCAGTGACTGTTCCAGTGTGCTTCGCCTATCACAGATTGCCTTGTGCTGCTCGTTCAGCTTCGTTTATCTTTGTATGTCCTGATTGGCTTTTACAGACTGCTTTATGCTGCTCGTCCAGTACCGTTATTCTTATTGTTTTATCATGCCATTTATTTTCCGTTCTCCTGTGTACTAGTCCTCGATACCTAATAAAGCAACGTCACGTTGTTTTTGGAATGTCTTTTCAACTGCTGGGGTTCAAAGCTAGAAACGGGAGTTCTTTCAGCTAATGTCAGGAACGAATGAAAGACTTTGTGCAAAACAAATTACTTCTTCATTATTCTCCATTACCCTTATTACAAATATCTCAAAAACTATCAAGATTCGAACGATGAAGAAGGAGGTCTTTCTGATTCACACCATGCTAACGAATAGCTATCCTGTAATGGGAAATGTCCAGGTTGGGGTGGGCGGGGGGAAGAGGCAGGTGAAATCGTGGGCTACTAACATTCTTTTTTAAACATCTCCAAAACTATTGCTATTCAAACTATGAAAATGGCGTTTATTCCGGTTCACACCATTTACTAACGAATGACTATCTTGAAATTTTTAATGAATTTACATGGTGAGAGGAAGGGGGGGGGTGATGGTCGGTCTCGAATATATATATACATAAGTTCTCAATATTGTTATTTTTTTCTAAAAACTGTTGTGGTTCAAACGATGAAAATGGATTTCCCTCGGTTCATACGATTTGCTAACGAATGGCTATTTTGAAATTTTGAATTTCCATGGGGGGGGGGGGGCTGGTAAAATGGTCGGTCTCTCTGTATATATGCAAATTCTCAATATTATTTTTTAAATATTTCAAAAACTATTGCGGTTCAAACGATAAAAATGGAGTTCATTCCTGTTCATACGAATTACTAACGAATGGCTATTTCGGAATTTTGAATTTCCATGATGAAGGGGGGGGTTAATGGTGTAGGCCTGTGACATTCTTTTTTAAATATCTCAAAAACTATTGCGGTTCAAACGATGAAAATGGAGTTCTTTTCGGTTCATACGATTTGCTAACGAATGGCTATTTTGAAATTTTGAATTTTTCCATGGGGGTGTGTGCAATGGTCGTCCCCCAATTTTCTCAAACTTTTTTTTTTTTTTTTTTTTAATCTATCAAAAACTGTTGGCCGCTCCGGTGACGCAGTGGTCTAAGCGACGGACTCTGATCATTCGTTCGAACAGGGTCCGGGTTCGAATCCCGGTGAGGCATGAATGTTGTGTTTGTTTAACGGCACTGGCTCTCTCCCTTCCCTGGAACCAGTGACCCTGAATTAGGGACGGGCGACTGGTTATAGCCCATTGAGTTGCTCACGGTGGTCGTTAAATCTCCAATAAAAAAAACTGTTGCGGTTCAAACGATAAAAATTGAGTTCATTCCTGTTCATACGATTTACTAACAAATGGCCATTTCGGAATTTTGAATTTCCATGATGAGGGGGGGGGGGTGAAATGGTAGGCCTGTAACATTATTTGTTAAATATCTCAAAAACTATTGCGGTTCAAACGATGAAAATTGAGTTCTTTTCGGTTTATACGATTAGCTAACGAATGGCTATTTTGAAATTTTGAATTTCCATGGTGGGGGGCTGGTGAAATGGTCGGTCTCTCTGTATGTATGCAAAATCTCAATATTATTTTCTAAATATCTCAAAAACTATTGCGGTTCAAACGATAAAAATGGAGCTCATTCCTGTTCATACGATTTACTAACGAATGGCTATTTCGGAATTTTAAATTTCCATGATGAGGTGGGGGGAGGGGGGATAAAATGATCTGTAACATTCTTTTTTAAATATCTCAAAAATTATTGCGGTTCAAACGATGAAAATGGAGTTCTTTTCAGATCATACGATTTGCTAACGATAGGCTATTTCGGAATTTTGAATTTCCATGATGAGGGGGGAGTAGGGAATGAAATGGCCTGTAACATTCTTTTTTAAATATCTCAAAAATTATTGCGGTTCTTTTTTTTATTTATTTTGATTGGAGGTTTAACGACCACCGTGAGCAACTCAAATGGGCTATAAGCAGTCGCCCGTCCCTAATTTAGGGTCACTGGTTCCAGGGAAGGGAGAGAGCCAGTGCCATAAGACAAACACAACATCCATGCCTGACCGGGATTTGAACCCGGACCCCTTACGGACGAATGATCAGAGGCCAACGCCTTAGACCACTGCGCCACCGGGGCGGCTTTTTGCGGTTCAAACGATGAAAATGGAGTTCTTTTCGGTTCATACGATTTGCTAACGAATGGCTATTTTGAAATTTTGAATTTCCATGGTGGGGGGGGGGGCTGGTGAAATGGTCGGTCTCTCTGTATATATGCAAATTCGCAATATTATTTTTTAAATATCTCAAAAACTATTGCGGTTCAAACGATAAAAATGAAGTTCATTCCTGTTCATACGATTTACTAACGAATGGCTATTTCGGAATTTCAAATTTCCATGATGAGGGGGGAGGGGGATGAAATGGCCTGTAACATTCTTTTTTAAATATCTCAAAAATTATTGCGGTTCAAACGATGAAAATGGAGTTCTTTTCGGTTCATACGATTTGCTAACGAATGGCTATTTTGAAATTTTGAATTTCCATGGTGGGGGGCTGGTGAAATGGTCGGCATCTCTGTATATATGCAAATTCGCAATATTATTTTTTAAATATCTCAAAAACTATTGCGGTTCAAACGATAAAAATGGAGTTCATTCCTGTTCATACGATTTACTAACGAATGACTATTTCGGAATTTCAAATTTCCATGATGAGGGGGGAGGGGGGATGAAATGGCCTGTAACATTCTTTTTTAAATATCTCAAAAATTATTGCGGTTCAAACGATGAAAATGGAGTTCTTTTCAGTTCATACGATTTACTAACGAATGTCTATTTCGGAATTTTAAATTTCCATGATGAGGGGGGGGAGGGGGATGAAATGGCCTGTAACATTCTTTTTTAAATATCTCAAAAATTATTGCGGTTCAAACGATGAAAATGGAGTTCTTTTCGGTTCATACGATTTGCTAACGAATGGCTATTTTGAAATTTTGAATTTCCATGGTGGGGGCTGGTGAAATGGTCGGTCTCTCTGTATATATGCAAATTCGTAATATTATATTTTAAATATCTCAAAAACTATTGTGGTTCAAACGATAAAAATGGAGTTCATTTCTGTTCATACGATTTACTAACGAATGGCTATTTCGGAATTTCAAATTTTTATGATGAGGGGAGGGGGATGAAATGGCCTGTAACATTCTTTTTTAAATATCTCAAAAATTATTGCGGTTCAAACGATGAAAATGGAGTTCTTTTCGGTTCATACGATTTGCTAACGAATGGCTATTTTGAAATTTTGAATTTCCATGGTGGGGGCTGGTGAAATGGTCGGTCTCTGTGCGTATATGTAAATTCTATTATTTATTAAATATTTCAAAAACTATTGCGGTTCAAACGATAAAAATGGAGTTCGTTCCTGTTCATACGATTTACTAACGAATGGCTATTTCGGAATTTTAAATTTCCATGATGAGGGGGGAGGGGGATGAAATGGCCTGTAACATTCTTTTTAAATATCTCAAAAATTATTGCGGTTCAAACGATGAAAATGGAGTTCTTTTCGGTTCACACGATTTGCTAACGAATGGCTATTTTGAAATTTTGAATTTCCATGGGGGTGGGGGCTGGTGAAATGGTCGGTCTCTGTGCGTATATGTAAATTCTATTATTTATTAAATATTTCAAAAACTATTGCGGTTCAAACGATAAAAATGGAGTTCGTTCCTGTTTATACGATTTACTAACGAATGGCTATTTCGGAATTTTGAATTTCCATGATGAAGGGGGGGGGTTAATGGTGTAGGCCTGTGACATTCTTTTTTAAATATCTCAAAAACTATTGCGGTTCAAACGATGAAAATGGAGTTCTTTTCGGTTCATACGATTTGCTAACGAATGGCTATTTTGAAATTTTGAATTTTTCCATGGGGGTGTGTGCAATGGTCGTCCCCCAATTTTCTCAAACTTTTTTTTTTTTTTTTTTAAATCTATCAAAAACTGTTGGCCGCTCCGGTGACGCAGTGGTCTAAGCGACGGACTCTGATCATTCGTTCGAACAGGGTCCGGGTTCGAATCCCGGTGAGGCATGAATGTTGTGTTTGTTTAACGGCACTGGCTCTCTCCTTCCCTGGAACCAGTGACCCTGAATTAGGGACGGGCGACTGGTTATAGCCCATTGAGTTGCTCACGGTGGTCGTTAAATCTCCAATAAAAAAAACTGTTGCGGTTCAAACGATAAAAATTGAGTTCATTCCTGTTCATACGATTTACTAACAAATGGCCATTTCGGAATTTTGAATTTCCATGATGAGGGGGGGGGGTGAAATGGTAGGCCTGTAACATTATTTGTTAAATATCTCAAAAACTATTGCGGTTCAAACGATGAAAATTGAGTTCTTTTCGGTTTATACGATTAGCTAACGAATGGCTATTTTGAAATTTTGAATTTCCATGGTGGGGGGCTGGTGAAATGGTCGGTCTCTCTGTATGTATGCAAAATCTCAATATTATTTTCTAAATATCTCAAAAACTATTGCGGTTCAAACGATAAAAATGGAGCTCATTCCTGTTCATACGATTTACTAACGAATGGCTATTTCGGAATTTTAAATTTCCATGATGAGGTGGGGGGAGGGGGGATAAAATGATCTGTAACATTCTTTTTTAAATATCTCAAAAATTATTGCGGTTCAAACGATGAAAATGGAGTTCTTTTCAGATCATACGATTTGCTAACGATAGGCTATTTCGGAATTTTGAATTTCCATGATGAGGGGGGAGTAGGGAATGAAATGGCCTGTAACATTCGTTTTTAAATATCTCAAAAATTATTGCGGTTCTTTTTTTTTTTTTATTTTGATTGGAGGTTTAACGACCACCGTGAGCAACTCAAATGGGCTATAAGCAGTCGCCCGTCCCTAATTTAGGGTCACTGGTTCCAGGGAAGGGAGAGAGCCAGTGCCATAAGACAAACACAACCTCCATGCCTGACCGGGATTCGAACCCGGACCCCTTACGGACGAATGATCAGAGGCCAACGCCTTAGACCACTGCGCCACCGGGGCGGCTTTTTGCGGTTCAAACGATGAAAATGGAGTTCTTTTCGGTTCATACGATTTGCTAACGAATGGCTATTTTGAAATTTTGAATTTCCATGGTGGGGGGGGGGGGCTGGTGAAATGGTCGGTCTCTCTGTATATATGCAAATTCGCAATATTATTTTTTAAATATCTCAAAAACTATTGCGGTTCAAACGATAAAAATGGAGTTCATTCCTGTTCATACGATTTACTAACGAATGACTATTTCGGAATTTCAAATTTCCATGATGAGGGGGGAGGGGGGATGAAATGGCCTGTAACATTCTTTTTTAAATATCTCAAAAATTATTGCGGTTCAAACGATGAAAATGGAGTTCTTTTCGGTTCATACGATTTGCTAACGAATGGCTATTTTGAAATTTTGAATTTCCATGGTGGGGGGGCTGGTGAAATGGTCGGTCTCTCTGTATATATGCAAATTCGTAATATTATATTTTAAATATCTCAAAAACTATTGTGGTTCAAACGATAAAAATGGAGTTCATTTCTGTTCATACGATTTACTAACGAATGGCTATTTCGGAATTTCAAATTTTTATGATGAGGGGGGAGGGGGATGAAATGGCCTGTAACATTCTTTTTTAAATATCTCAAAAATTATTGCGGTTCAAACGATGAAAATGGAGTTCTCTTCGGTTCATACGATTTGCTAACGAATGGCTATTTTGAAATTTTGAATTTCCATGGTGGGGGGGCTGGTGAAATGGTCGGTCTCTCTGTATATATGCAAATTCGTAATATTATATTTTAAATATCTCAAAAACTATTGTGGTTCAAACGATAAAAATGGAGTTCATTTCTGTTCATACGATTTACTAACGAATGGCTATTTCGGAATTTCAAATTTTTATGATGAGGGAGGAGGGGGATGAAATGGCCTGTAACATTCTTTTTTAAATATCTCAAAAATTATTGCGGTTCAAACGATGAAAATGGAGTTCTTTTCAGTTCATACGATTTACTAACGAATGGCTATTTCGGAATTTTAAATTTCCATGATGAGGGGGGAGGGGGATGAAATGGCCTGTAACATTATTTTTTAAATATCTCAAAAACTATTGCGGTTCAAACGATGAAAATGGAGTTCTTTTCGGTTCACACGATTTACTAACGAATGGCTATTTTGAAATTTTGAATTTCCATGGGGGTGGGGGGCTGGTGAAATGGTCGGTCTCTGTGCGTATATGTAAATTCTATTATTTATTAAATATTTCAAAAACTATTGCGGTTCAAACGATAAAAATGGAGTTCGTTCCTGTTCATACGATTTACTAACGAATGGCTATTTCGGAATTTTGAATTTCCATGATGAGGGGGGGGGGTGAAATGATAGGCCTGTAACATTATTTTTTAAATATCTCCAAAACTATTGCGGTTCAAACGATGAAAATGGAGTTCTTTTCAGTTCACACGATTTGCTAACGAATGCCTATTTTGAAATTTTGAATTTCCATGGTGGGGGGCTGGTGAAATGGTCGGTCTTTCTGTATATATGCAAATTCTGAATATTATTTGTTAAATATCTCAAAAACTATTGCGGTTCAAACGATAGAAATGGAGTTCATTCCGGTTCATACGATTTACTAACGAATGGCTATTTCGAAATTTTGAATTTCCATGGTGGGGGCTGGTGAAATGGTCGGCCTCCTATAATTATATGCAAATTCTCAATATTATTTGTTAAATATCTCAAAAACTATTGTGGTTCAAACGATGAAAATGGAGTTCATTCCGGTTCATACGATTTATTAACGAATGGCTATGCTGAAATTTGAAATATCTATTTTTTGGGGGTACCATTTCACCAGCCCCCCCCCCCCCCACTTTGTTTTTTAAATAACTCAAAAACTATTGCGGTTCAAACGAAAAAAATTGAGTTCATTCCGGTTCATACGTGGTACAAACGAATGGTGCAAAAAAAATTTAAAAATTCCATGGTGGGGGGGCTATCGTTTCACCAGCCCCCCCACTTTGTTTTTTAAATATCTCCAAAACTTTTGCGGTTCAAACGAAAAAAACCGAGTTCATTCCGGTTCATACGTGGTACAAACGAATGGTGTCTGAAAAATTAAAAAAATTCCGTGGTGGGGGCTGGTGAAATGCACCTGACGCTATCGCCATCGTGTTATTTTAGTGGATGTTTAGAAAAAAAAATCCATACGTAGAGATGCGAGTTAATTTCCTAATGAAATGCCACGTCGACGAAAATATCAGAGTAAGCCGTGAAATACACCCACTCCATTCCCATGAAAAACAAGAAATAATTTGAAACCGCTTGAAACAACAGTCCTGGAAAAACATTAAAAAAAAACATTTGTTGGAAAAAAAAAAAGAATTATACGCAAGAAAATTCTGTTCAAGGTTAAACTTTCAGAGAAAAATTCTTTTCAAGGCTAAACGTTCAGAGAAAAATTATGTTCAAGGTAAAACGTTCGGAGGAGCTTTCTACGACAGAGCACAAATGACTAATTAGTGTCCTTCCCTACGGCGTTTTCAGAAAGGTGGCGGAGGTCAGGCATATGCGTGTTTTGTTTTGTATGCCACCATCCACTGTTTCGGACAATTCCTTTCATGCTTATGAGGTGAACCTCTTAAGCATGAACCCTCATAGACATAAAAGGAATTGTCCGAACCTCTTAAGCATGAAAAGAAAATTTCTTCCACAGTGCAGGTTACCCTGTATCCTGTTAGCAGCGCGGAATACCTTATGCGGATCACTAAAAAGTTAAAAAAAAATACTGAAGTGTATAACTTTCTTTTTCAGGTACAATTTATTCACAAGTTGTACATTTCTACTTTTAGGCACCTCAGAGCATGAATTTATGCCCCTCGTATGACCTCTAGAAGGGCAGTTGCCCTCCCAGCTCTTCGGGTAGCTGCGGCTCTGAGCTAAAAGTAAAGTTATGTGAACGCCGACAACACAATATCCTGAAGAAATGCGGAATAAAAAACGAACCAGCACAGAACGAATGGATATCATATAGAGAACATAACAATAGGAAGATGCTTTGGCGCAGAGTTTGGAAAAATCCTGTTTAATGTTGAATATTCAGAGAGACTTTCTACGATTGAGCACAAAGGTCACAGAGGATAGAAATAATCGGCTTACAGTTTTATAATTCTGAGATGGAAACGGGTCACTGTCAACGAGTCAGTGGGCCAACGGGACGACAACTTCTAGGGGGCCAAACGGGTGGGGCCAAAATGTTCCTGACCTAATTTCGACCTGGTTTTATTTCCGTTTTGTTTTTGAAAAGCAAAGAAAAAAAAATTTTCGAAGAAAAATGCGCAGTGTGGAATTTTGTGCTCGATACTGGTTGCCAGAGGACGGAAAAATGATTTGTCATACAATATGAAAGAAAAGTGTCCCTTCCTTCTGAGGAGCAATGATGAAACCAACATCCACATTTTGGAAACTTTCAACGCATCATAAACTTGTGAAAATTGGTGTTGCTGTGAAATATATTCTGAAGCTTGATATGGTATCAAGGAAACAGCAAAAACTGAAATTAAACATACAAGTTGCTTAATTCAAGAAATTTTACTGCAGCGCCATCAAAATTAGAGGGAACAAACAGCCTTTACTGAGAAGGGACTTTTTAACTCTCGCAGATGTGTCTGAAAATATGTGTAAAACGGTTAGGTTATGTATTGAAAATGAAGGACGAGTTTTAATACTTCCTGTAAGTGAGTGAGTGAATTATACGTTCTTATAATACCTTTGTTTGATTTCCATATAACCTAAGATACCCACTGGGGATAGACTTTTTTAAAGTCTTATATATATATACATTATACACTGAAGAGCAATTGAATTAGAGACAGCTGGCGTTATACAAATGTGGCGCTGTGGGTGGCCCTGCAAACGGAAACGACATGACGTATGCAGCGATCCGACAATATAAGGAGTGATGCGACGGAAATCAGTACGAGTCGGACGCAGTATGGGTAAGACGAAGGATCTAAGCGCATTTGATCATGGGCAAATTGTGGGGGCCTGACGAATGGGTCACTCCATCTCGGAAGTCGTGCAGGCACTGGGATTTTCACGAGCCACTGTGTCACGGGTGCACCGTGAGTGCATCGAATCCGGTAAAACCATCCCTGCAAGAGCCAACTGCTGTGGACAAGAGCGTGCGGATGAGCGGGGTCATCGACGGCTAGCTCGCACTGTAACAGTGGATGGACTGGCCACAGTGCAAGAAATCACTCGGCAATTTCACGCTGGTGCACAAAAACGTGTAAGCAGCCACACTATCCAGAACCATCTCCTCGCTATGGGGTACAGAAGCCATCGTCCCAAGAGGGTACCGCTGCTGACCGCACATCACAGGGTGTAAAGATTAGCATGAGCGCGGGAACATCGACACTGGACCCTAGACATGTGGGAAAATGTTGCCTGGACTGATGAGTCGAGATTCAAGTTGGTACATGCGGATGGCAGGATACGAGTACGGTGCAAACCACGTGAAGCGATGGATCCTTCTTGCCAGCAGGGTACTCTTCAAGCTGGTGAGGGTGGCATTCTCGTCTGGGGACTGTTTACGTGGACTGAAATGGGGCCCCCTGGTACGTGTGACATCGTCCGTCACAGGTCAACGTTACCGGGATATCCTGGACGACCATTTGCTCCCATTTGTGCGTCTTCAACATTCCACTGGAGACCTCATCCTGCAACAAGACAATGCACAGTGCCATCGCTCCCGAATTGTATCCGAATGGTTGGATGAACACTCCACCGACGTGACCTCGCTTCATTGGCCAGCTAGGTCACCTGACATAGCGTCGGTAGAGTGTCCCATCGAGCACATCTGGGATGCCATCCAGAGAGAGATGTTCGAGGCTCTGACCCCCCCCCCCCCCATCAAATCTTCGTGAACTGTGGGAGCTTGTTCAGGGGTCGTGCATCCGTAAGGCTTCCCAACGCTTCCGGTGTCTTGTCGAGTCCATGCCGAGACGAATCGCCGCCGTCATCAGGGCGAAAGGTGGTGCTTCACGTTACTAGACAGGTATCTCTAATTCAATTGCTCTTCAGTGTAGTTCAAATCAGATTTGTCTGGGTCCGATCGAGTTATGGGACGTCCAACTCTGGTCTACACCTAACATGACTAGGTTACTCTGTACCCTGGTCAGCTGCCCTGGTGCTAACTATAGCGTATAATTAGCTGCCCTATTCAGCTAACTATAGTCTTTAACAAGAAAGATAGCTCCACAAATCTTCCGTTGTAATAAGCAGGTCTTCTAAATCCTTTCCGATGCGAATAAAAATTTTCAAATTTATTCAAAGTCAATGAACCCGATTAGAAAACAAAATCACCAGAATTGCTACCATCGATAAAAGATCCAGAAACAGAAACATGTACTTACTCCTATTAGCGGCTGAAAAGTATGTTAAGAAAATCAACAAATGGCGGACAAAAAAAAAATTTCTCATAGCAAAAGGAAGATATCAGAGACAAATAGATTTTCAAATCGAACAGTTACAAGAAGAAATATACAGGGGTTGAGCAGAATAACGTAAACTCCACGCTCAGAGACGTGACTTTTAAGGCAGCTGCGTACGTCGCAATAGGCAGAGGTCTCCAAAACTTTTTGGTTGTAATAGCTTTGTTTAGAACCTCAAGGTCCTGTTTAAGCGCATTTAAAGTGTCTTATTGCGAAATTTCTTTCAGAGTGACGACGAAATGAGCGACCTAACTGACTTCGAAAGAGGGTTAATTGTTGGTGGCCGGCTAGTTGGTTGCCTCCGTGACAACAGTCCCCAGGGTAGTGGGGGTATCGAGAGCTACTGTGTCTAGCGTCATGACAGCATACCGTGATCGTGGCAAAATGTCGTCTGCGAAACACAAGATTGGCAGGAAAACGACCCTGACTGATGAGAGAATTAAAGAGGATTGTTACCCGTAATAAGAAGACCACGGCTTCGAAAATTAATGCCAAGCTCAATCTACATCTCCAGACTCCAGTATCAACGAAGTCAGTGGCCAGAGAATTGCATAAACAAGATATTTATTGCAGAGCTGCTATTGCAAAACCTCTGGAGACCAGGATGAATGCACAACGGTGACGGCAGTGGTACCAGGAGCATACAACGTGGACTGCCCATGCATGGAAGCGTGTAATGTGGTCGGATGAATCCACATTCACACTATTCCCCACCACAGGACGTGTTTACTTGTGGATAACACCGTCAGAAGCGCACAACGCAGACTGTCTGCTCCCATCAGTGCAGCATGGTGGTGGTTTTGTCATGCTCAGGGAGGTCATATTGTAGTTTTCAGCAGGTCCCCTGATCACCTTGAAAGGACGAATGATTGGCAGGGCGTACGAAACCATTTTGGCCAACCAAGTGCATCCAATGGCTCAGGCATTGTTTCCTGCAGATGATGCCATCTATCAGGATGATAATGCCCCAATTCACAGAGCTCGGAATGTCCAATCATGGTTTGAGGAACATGAGGACAAACTTTCACACCTTCCTTGGCCTCCCCAGTCAGCAGACTTAAATATGGTGGAGCCACTGGTATGTGTTGAAAAACAGAGTAAGATCTCGTTACCCTCCTCCTGCATCTCTCAAGGACCTGGAAGCAGTTTCTGCACGAACAATGCTGTAATATTTTTTTGTTATTATTATTGGAGGTTTAACGACCACCGTGAGCAGCTCAATGGGCTATAAGCAGTCGCCCGTTCCTAATTTAGGGTCACGGGTTCCAGAGAAAGTAGAGAGCCAGTGCCGTAAGTCAAACACAACATCCATGCCTCGCCGGGATTCGAACCCGGACCCTTTTTGGATGAATGATCAGAGGCCATCGCTTAGACCACTGCGCCACCAGGGCGGCCTGTAATATTCCACCAACCACCATCCAGGATATGTATACGTCCGTTCCAAGGATGATTCAGGCGGTTTTGAATGCCAAAAGGTGGGCCCACACCCTCTTAGGTACGTAAAATATTTTATTCCTAGGTGTTCACATTATTCTGTCCAACCCTATAAAAGGAAACTTATGAATTTTTGTACAATGAAAAGTTGAACATATGCGAAAATCATTCTTCGTAGCAAAAGTTATGCTAAAGAAACTGAATTTTTCAAATATGTCTCCCGGAAGCAGAGATAACAAGAAAAAAGTTGATTGGTTGGTTGGTTGGTAAGTAGATTTTAATGGCGCAAGGGCCAGGGTTGGCCAAAGAGCACCAAACATAAGACATCAAAAGAGAACAAAATCAATAAAACACGTACACAAGGTTAAAAACAGGATGAGGCGGTAAAAATGAAAGATGGAAATGAATACGGTAAAAACTAGATTAGGTTAAAAAATTCAATGTCCTTAAAAAAGGAGAACACTGCGGACAGATCGCAGTCCTCACCAATGAGAGTCTGCAGCGTAGCTGCTCCTGCGTCCAACAAATGAGAATGAAAATAACGAAAACGATGATCACAAAAACGAACACAAGTACACAAAACATGAAGGACGGTGAGACGACAGTGGCACGCCTCACACATCGGGGCACTGTCGCCACACAGCAAAAAGCGGTGAGTAAAACGACAGTGCCCAATGCGGAGACGCGCAAGAACAACTTCCTCACGACGGTTCTTCCGCAAACTAGACTTCCATAATCCGATCTGTGGTTTGATGGCATAAATTTTATTGCTGCCCTGTTGAGACCACAGGGACTGCCACTCATCCATAACAATTTTCAGGATCAAAGAGCGAAAATCTCGGAAAGACAGTGGCAGCCGAGCTGGCGACATAGAGGAAACAGACCTAGCAGAGAGATCTGCCAGCTCGTTACCCCGGATCCCAACATGCCCAGGAATCCAACAGAATCGGACCAGGAAGCCATCACCCTCCAAAGTTCCAAGAAGACGACGGACATCACGGATGACAGGTGAGTCCGTGTCCTCTGGAGAAGATAAAACTTGGACGACGGACTGGGAATCGGAGCAAATCAAAGCGCGACGATGAGATCTAGACTGTATGTGACACAAAGCGAGGTGTACCGCACGCATCTCTGCCGAAAAGACGGTGGATTCAGGCGGAAGCCTCTCAGCATGGGAGGCATCGCCACACACGAATGCGGATCCAACAACCTCACCGGATTTCGACCCGTCAGTAAATACAGGCACGAAATCCGGGAAGAGAGACTGCATCTCGGCAAAGAGCTGCTGGTACACCAGAGCAGGAGTGGAAGACTTTGGCCACACACAAAGGGAAAGGTCAGCCGTTGCTTGAACCGGCTGCCAAGGCGGTTCATTGTAGAACCGGGTCAAACCAATCCTTGACAAGTCTAGACCAGCATCGCGCACCAAGTTCGACAACCGAATCCGAAACGTCGGAACACAGGAAGGCCGGTGTGAGAATAGGCGGACACATTGTGGTTGGAAAATGGAACCATGCAGTGGATGATCAGGAAGAGACCTCAACTTGGTGAAGAAATGAAGAGACAGCTGCTTACGACGGATGCACAATGACGGTTCATGGGCCTCGACATACAGGCTATGCACGGGAGAGGTACGGAAAGCCCCAGTGCATAGCCGCAGAGCCTGGTGATGGACAGGATCCAGAAGGACGTGCCGAACCGTACGTTATGCAACCGAAGTCTAACTTTGACCGAATCAGAGAATGGTAAATGCGAAGCATTGAGCACCTGTCAGCCCCCAAGATGTTCGAGGGATGACCTTCAGGATACTCAATGACTTCGTGCACTTCACCTTCAAAGACTGGATGTGAGGTCGGAAGGTGAGTGCTCGGTCAAAAGTTAGCCCAAGGAACTTGACTTCTGACACCACAGGGATGGTAGAACACCCCAGACGGAGGTTAGGGTCTGGGTGAAGACCCCGTTTGCGGCAAAAATGCACGCAAACGGTCTTCTGGGTCGAGAAGCCAAATCCATTGTGGGTGGCCCAGGTAGAGATCTTATTAATGGCCGACTGCAGCTGCCGCTCAATAGTGCGCATGTTGACAGATGCGCAAGAGATCTGCAGATCATCCACGTACATGGAGCCACGAACCGACGGAGGAAGTAGAGTGAAAATATGATTTACACGAAGGATGAACAATGTCACAGAAAGAATGGAGCCTTGAGGGACACCCTGCTCTTGTGGGTATAATGCAGAGAGGGTCGATCCGACGCGCACACGGAACATCCGGTTCTGGAGAAATCCGGCAATGAAGGTTGGCAAATTTCCCCGCAATCCGCAGTCACGCAGATCACGGAGAATGCCGTATCTCCAGGTTCGATCGTAAGCTTTTTCCATGTCGAAGAACACGGAGACCATGTGCTGACGCCGGACAAACGCCTCCCGGACAGATGTCTCAAGGCGAAGATGATGATCGGAGGTGGAACGGAATTTCCGAAATCCACTCTGATGAGGTGAAAGAAGGTGACGTGATTCCAAATAAAAAACCAAACGAAAATTGATGATGCGCTCTAGTACTTTGCAAAGGCAGCTCGTCATAGCAATTGGTCGGTAGTTCAACGGGTTAGCGGGATCTTTACCAGGTTTGAGAACAGGAACGACAATGGCAGTGCGCCAAGATTCGGGAAAGTCACGCTCGTGCCAGATCCTGTTAAACAGGACCAGCAGACATTCAAGAGAGGACGGAGAAAGGTGCTTCAGCATTTCATAATGGATGTTATCCGGTCCGACAGATGTTCGGCCGGACCGATTCAGGGCAATCTTCAGTTCGACGGCAGTCAGCGGGCTGTTATAATCGGCAGCGGAAAACGGTCCAAAGGAAACCTTGGACCGTTCATGCCGCGGCTGCACCTGCCGGAACGAAGCAGCGTAATTGCGGCTGCTGGACACCGAAGAAAATGCGGCGCCCAGACAGCCAGCAATACCATGAGCGTCAGCAACCGTTCCTCCACCACTCTCAAGAATGGAGGTTTCCCCAGAAGGATACTTACCCCGAATCTTGCGGATCCTGTCCCAAACGATCTTAGAGCTGGTAGTGGTGTTAATCCCGGATACGTAACGTATCCAAGATTCCCGTTGGCTACGACGACGTACCCAACGCGCGTAAGATTTGGCTCTCTTGAAAGCAAGTAGGTTCGCGTCGGTGGGGTACCGACGAAACCTACCCCAAGCCCGATGTTGGGCCTGACGAGCCGCCTTGCAAGTGGAATTCCACCAAGGTCGCGGGCAACGTGGAAGTTTAGGAGACGTCTTGGGGATGGTAGGTTCTGCCGCTTGCACAATACAATCCGTAACCGCCGCCATAGCTTCATCGATCGTACCCGAGGTCACCACGTCTGGAGTAATGGTCGCTGAAGCCGTGAATGAGTCCCACTTGGCTCGATCGATAGCCCATCTAGCAGGGCGAGTAGGATGACGGTACCCGTCACCTGCCAGACGGAGAAAGATGGGAAAGTGATCACTGCCAAGGGGATCATCAGACACGCTCCAGGACCAGTCAGGATAGAAGGATAGCGAACTCAAGGACAGATCAATGGCTGAGTACGAGCGGGTGGGTTCATGAAAGTAAGTGACTGCCCCGGTGTTGTGGAGACAGAGGGACGTGTTGGAGAAAAGGGACTCAACAACACGGCCCCTGGAGTCACGAGTGGCAGAACCCCACAACGGATTGTGTGCATTGAAATCTCCTAAGATGAAGAAAGGAGGCGGCAGCTGGTCAACTAAATCTTCCAGATCCGAAAGGCTTACAGTTTCAGTTGGTGGTATGTAGATGGAACACACCGTGAGCAGAGTGTTCACAGTTAGTCGCACTGCCACTGCCTGCAAAGTCGTCCGAAGGGCAACCGCAGTGACAGGGACGCCATGAGGGACAACGACGGCCACTCCTCCGCAGGCAATTACACCGTCCTGGTGATCTTTGCGGAAAAAAGAATGTCTCCGCAGCGGAGGAGTGTCCGTTGTGCGAAGCTTTGTCTCCTGGAGACACACGCACACGGGTGTGTGCGAAGACAGTAAGCCTTTTAAATCGCCAATGCGTGAACGCAGACCTCGGCAATTCCACTGAATGAGCGTAGCCAGAATGAAAAATAAAAGGAAAGGATGAAAAAACGAAAATGACAGACGACTAGAATGTCTCCGAGTCGTCCATCAGCTCCTGACCATCTGCAATGTCCGGAGGCAACACAGGGCTGTGCTTACTCACACAGGGCTGTGCTTACTCACACAGGGCTGCGCTATCGGGGGGTTTTGTGGTTTTACCCTGCTCTGTTTCGAGGGGGAGGATCCTGGTTTCACCTTTTCCGGCTTCTTCTTAGTTGCGCCCTGGGACTGGGTCCCAGTGCTGGCAGAGGATGTTTTCTGCACAGAGGATGTTTTAGGCGTCGATGTTGATGGCGCCTTGGATTCAATGTGGCGTGACTTCAGCGCCTCCAATCCGGCAGCAACGATGTCCTCAAAATCATAAGGACACCGCGCTGGGATGGTCACTTCAGTCTGCACCGCAACAGTAGCCATCTGGACCACAACCGATGCATAGGAGCGCCGGCCTGTTGGTAGAGGAGCTGTCCGCCGTCTGGCTTCAGGATAAGACAGATGTTCTGTCGTCTTCAGGCGTTGGATAGCCTGCTCTTCGATCCACTTTGGGCACTGCTTAGAAGAAGCCGGGTGAGATCCCTCGCAGTTGACACAGTGATCCGCCTGAGCGGAGCAGTCCGCCAAAGAGTGTTCTGGCGACCCACAGCGTCCACACTTCGCTACATTACGGCAAGACTGCTGGGAGTGACCGTAATGCTGGCACTTGAAACATCTCAAGGGGTTCGGAATGTATGGTCGAACATCGAGCCGCAAGTACCCCGCCTTGATGGAAGTTGGCAGGGTAGGGGAGTCAAATGTCAACACGATGTTCCGGGAGGGAATAGACTTCCCATCCCGCCGGAAAAGAATGCGGCGAACCCCAGTGACATGTTGTTCCCCAAGATCTTCCAGCAATTCCTCATCGCTACATTCCAACAAGAAAAAGAGCCGCCCCAGTGGCGCAGTGTGTAACGTACCAGGAGATGTTACGTACCTGCCACAGAAGGACGCACACGACATAAAGGCAGATAGGAATCAGAATAAAACGTCCGCGTAGCTCAATTGGTAGAGCAACTTATTCCGGAATGAGGGGACCCGGGTTCGAATCCTGGCGCGGATAAAAATGACGGAGAAATTTACTTCGTTATAATGGCGCCAGAACTATCCGGATGACCCGACCGTTCAAAATCTCGTAATGGTGTGATGTTATTTCCACACCGCGAGATAGGAAAAATCAGAGAATCCCTTCTCCAGCACTTCAAAAAAAAAAAAAAATAATAAAAATAAGGGGGAGATGATGTAACGTACCAGGAGATGTGACGTACCTGCCCGAAGGACGCACACGACATAAAGGCAGATAGGAATCAGAATAAAACGTCCGCGTAGCTCAATTGGTAGAGTGACTTATTCCGGAATGAGGGGATCCGGGTTCGAATCTGGCGTGGACAGAAATGACGGAGAAATTCACTTCGTTATAAGTGGTCTAAGCGATGGCCTCTGATCATTCGTCCGAAAGGGGTCCGGGTTCTAATCCCGGTGAGGCATGGATGTTGTGTTTGTCTTACGGCACTGGCTCTCTCCCTTCCTTGGAACCAGTGACCCTAAATTAGGGACGGGCGACTGCTTATAGCTCATTGAGTTGCTCATGGTGATCGTTAAACCTCCAATAAAAAAAACAAGAAAAAGATTTTGATCTTTACGCCCCTTTGCGGGGAAAGCTGGGCATTTTTTTTTTAAAGAGGATAATGTCTCTCATCTTTATTGTAGCGAATGGCATTCGTTCAAACAAATAAATTTTTCAGTAGGGTTTTTAGGAGCGCAGATACAGCTGTAAACAAAAGTACATAACCATTACCTAGCGACAGAACTTCGAACTACAAAAAACTCCACAAGTACAAACCTAAAGTGTTCAACAGCGTAAATGGTATCCGGTGTTAAAAGAATTTTTTTAAATTGGATATTTAGAAGTAAAAATGTCGGGAAAAACGGGTTAGATATTTGCGCCCCCTGGTGGGGAAATTTTTAATTATTAAGGGGAGAAAATACATACAAAATGCTTTCATGGTTAGTAGTATTTGACCGAAAAAGAATTTTTTCAAAAGTTTTTTTTTAGTCCCACAGGCATTGCTGCAAACATGATGTAAACGGTAAAAACTCACGCCCTCGAGTGGCACATTTGTGCATTAAAAAAAATTGAAACTATGTGTGGAACATTTTGCTTCGAAACACTCTCCGTTAAAGAAAGAATTTTTCAAACCGCACTCTTAGAAGCAGAAATATTGACAAAAAGGACGATTATATATCTACGCCCACTGGCGGAAAAACGGCACTATTTTAAGCGGAAGGTATTCCCAAAATGGGTTTCGAAGTGAGCGGTATAGGTCCAAGAAAGATTGTTTTCATTCGAGTTTTCAGATATATTTTGATGCATTTTGGCTGCAAATAAATACATCAAAAACTGATTTTCCTGCAAATACATCATAATTGTTTGCTATTAAAAAAATTAGAAATTATATGTAGAACATTTTCTACCGGAAACTATCATCCCACGAATTTTTGAAATTCGTGGGATGATAGTTTCGGACTTTTAGAAGCACAGATATCGGGAAAATTCAAATTTATCTTTACGTCTCCAAGCGAAAAAATATATATACGTATAAAAAAAAGGGGGCTCTGACGACCACCAATAGCGGTATAACTATACCATCGGGATTAGAGGAAATTCTATCCCACACTCACCAACCCGCTTGGCCAGCGTAGTGAGTTATGGCCAAACCCCTCCAAAATGATTCCACAACTTAAATCTTGGCCCTCAGTCTCCGGCAGCTGGAATGTACCTGGCCAAGGCAGCCGCCAGTGCGACATGAAGGCAGAGGGTGCTAAGAATCCCCGGAGGACCGGACTAGGCTGCCATCTGATGCTGACCTTGGCTACGTATAATGGACGCTCCCTATCTTCTGATTCAAGGCTTCTTGAATTGGAAGAGGAACTACAAAGGATCAAGTATGACATCGTGGGGCTAAGTGAGGTAAGGAGAAAAAGGAGAAGATCTCATTGAACTGAAAAGTGGACATCTCTTCTACTATCGTGGGACAGATACTGGCAGAACTAGTGGTGTTGGATTTATAATAAACAAGAAACTGAAGGATAAAGTTGTAGAAGTTGAAAGTTCCTCTGACAGAGCTGCACGACTTGTTATCCAACTCTCGAAAAGATACCAAGCTCAGATTATTCAAACTTATGCACCCACCACAAGTCATCCTGAAGAAGAAATTGAAGAATTTTATGAGGAAATTTGTCATCTAAATAATAAAGGTAAGCAGCACTTGAAAATAATTATGGGAGATTTCAATGCAAAAATAGGGCAACGGCAACAGAATGAAACTTCAGTAGGTAAATTCGGTCACGGCAACAGAATGAAACTTCAGTAGGTAAATTCGGTCACGGCAACAGAAACCAGCGTGGAAATACTCTCGTTGAGTTTGCAGAGACAGAAGGGTTTTTCATCTTGAACTCCTTCTTCAAGAAAAAGCCACACAGGAAATGGACATGGAGACATCCAAATGGGACCACAAGTGAAATTGATTTTATTATGTGTAACAAAAAATTCGTCATAGAAGACTGCAGTGTGCTAAACAAGTTCAACACAGGTAGTGACCATAGATTGGTGAGATGTAAGATGCACCTCAACACTAAACTTGAACGTGGCAAGCTCATAAGACAAACAAAATCTATTGACATAACCAACCTTAAAAAACACCATAATACCTTCAAGTTGGAACTGAAGAACAGGTTCTCTGCTTTAGAAGGCCTAACATCGGAAGAAGTGGACATCTCTGAAGTTAACAGAAAAGTAACCAAAGCTCTTATGGAAACAGCAACAAAATTAGCTGGGTCTAAGAACAAGTTGCATGTGAACAAATTATCAGGAAAAACGAAAATGTTGATGCAAAAAAGAAGAGAGATGAGGACAACTAAAAAAGATGTGTCTTCCAAAGTGGAATATATAGAGCTATGCAAGACAGTAAGAAAAAGTATCACTGAAGACGTAAGAAAATTCAACTGTGAACTAGTGAAGAAAGCAGTTGAAAACAACCAAAGCCTAAAGATAGCAAAGGGACATCTCAGTAAGGGAAGAAAACAGATTATGGCACTGAGAAAAGAAGATGGTTCTGTAACAAGAAATAGAGGCAAAATTTTGACAAGAGTGAAAGATTTCTACTCCAAATTATATGAAAGGGATGATACATGCACTCCAGACATCATGAAAGATACCAGTACCAGAGTTCCTCCAGTCCTTCCAGCAGAAGTTGCACATGCAATCAAGAACATGAAGCGGGGAAAAGCTCCAGGAGAAGATGGAATTACTGTAGACATCATACAAGATCAAGTGGAGAAATCGAAACAGTACTCGCCCAAATTTTCACTCGATGCCTTAATGAAGGAAAGATTCCTGAGGATTGGAACACCGCTACAATGATCCTGCTACATAAGAAAGGTGACATTGAGGATCTCGGAAACTACAGACCTATCAGCCTCCTATCAGTAGTTTATAAAATCTTCACTAAAGTTCTTTCACACCGCTTGAAGGTAACACTGGACATGGCTCAACCGAGAGAACAAGCTGGATTCAGGAGTGGCTACAGCACAATAGATCATATCCACGTACTGAGAGAACTAATTGAAAGAGCGAGGGAATATGAACTTCCATTGTGCATGGCTTTTATCGATTATGAAAAAGCCTTTGATTCGGTGAAACCATCAGCAGTTACAATGGCTCTGAAAACCTGCGGTATTGAAGATGCATACATTAATATTATTAATAACATTTATGAAAATGCAAGTGCAAAGATTCGGCTGTTTGAAAATACAACACACATAAAAATTGGAAAGGGAGTGAGACAAGGTGACACCATATCTCCGAAGCTCTTTAATGCCACATTGGAGGGTGTTTTTCAGTCGCTGAGCTGGGAAAACAAAGGGATAAAGATTGATGGAGATTATCTAACCCACCTTCGTTTTGCTGATGACGTAGTCATTTTTGCAACTACCCCATCAGAGCTGCAGAGTATGATCCAGGAACTTGCTGACAAGAGTAAAGAAGTGGGATTAAAAATGAACTTTCAGAAGACAAAAGTGATGTTCAATGCTTTTACAAGAAATGAAGATTTATCGATTGATGGAGAAAAGCTGGAGATAACAGACACGTACGTTTATCTTGGACAGCAGATATCAAGTGAGGGTCACATTGATGAAGAAATCAATCGGCGTACAAAACTTGCCTGGAGAGCTTTTGTAAGAAACTACATAATTTTCAAGAGCAATATGCCATTATGTCTTAAAAGAAAAGTGTTTGATCAATGCATCCTTCCAGTGCTTACGTACGGTGCAGAGACGTGGACCTTAACTAAAAGAGACATACAAAGGCTGCAGACAACTCAAAGCAGCATGGAGAGGTGCATACTTTGTGTAACCAGGAGAGATAAGAAGAGGAACTCGTGGATCCGAAAAATGACAAGAGTGGAAGACATCATGATCAGAGGTAAATCCCTGAAATGGCAATGGGCTGGACATACTGCCAGAAGGACAGATCATCGATGGACAGCCGGAATTTTAGATTGGATTCCAAGGGACAGGAAAAGACCCAGAAGAAGACCACATGGGAGATGGGTGGATGAAATTCGAAAGTATGCAGGGGTGACATGGAGGAGACTGGCACAAGACAGACCGTTGTGGAGGAAACTTGGGGAGACCTTCGTCCAGCAGTGGATTGATAATGGTTGACAATGATGATGATGATGATATGCATTACATGGAAATGAAACTGTATTTGAAATAGTCTTCATTATATAAATGGCTTCGAAAACCAGAAAGAATATTTGAAATCGGATATTTAGAAGCAAATACATGGAATGAAATATATTTTCAATTCTGTATCATCTGCTCTTACGCGCTCTAGCGGCGAAGTTATGCATCAGGGCGAAAAAATTGGGGGAGGGATCATCGTTCTCATATTTCATGCTTTCCAATACAAAATTATTTTTTCAAATCAGAGTAGTGGCGGCAGAGATATGGCGTCCACGGACGGACGACATAGCGATAACATAAGTCATGCAATGTGAAGGAAAAGTTTCCCTTCCTTCTGAGGGGGCAATGATGGAAATAACATCCACATTTTGGAAACCTTCAACTCATCATAAACTTGTGAAAATTGGTGTTGCTGTGAAACATATTCTGAAGCTTGGTATGTTATCAAGAAAACACCATAAACTGAAATTAAACATACGAGTTGCTTAATTCAAAAATTTGGACTGTAACGCCATCAAAATTAGTTGGAGCAGCATTACTGTGGAGGGACTTTTGACTTTCATAGATGTGTTTCAAAATATGTGTAAAACAGGTAGGTTATGTCTTGCAAATGGAAAACGACGGTTTCAAAACTACCTTTAAGTGAGTAAATTATGAGTTTCTATAACACATTTGTTTGATTTCCATATAACCCACAATACCCACCCACTGCGGAGAGACTTTTTGTATACATATTATATAGTTCAAAGCAGATTTGTCCGGGTCGGGACCGTTATTCATCAGGGTCGGGTATAATTATGAGACGTTTGGGTCGGGTCCAGAGATTTAAACGGGTCACCGGTCAGCGGGTCAATAATTTCTTTCGGGTCAAAAGGGGTTGGGTCAAGGTGTTCCTAACCTGGTTTCATTTACGTTTTATTTTTGAAAAGAAAACACATATTTTTAAGAACCCTTCAGAAATCTTTGAAATAATACTTCAGAGCTGCAGAGTATGATCCAGGAACTTGCTGAGAAGGGTAAAGAAATGGGATTAAAAATTAACTTTCAGAAGACAAAACTGAAGTACAATGCTTTTACAGGGAATGAAGGTTTATCAATTGATGGGTGAAAACTGGAGATAACCGATACTTACATTAACCTTGGACAAGCAGATATCAAGCAAAGGTCACATTGATGTTGAATACTATTTCTCTTTCGCGCATGCGCATGGATTTCCCTTTACCACCATTTTCCAACGCTTGGAGGGGTAGAATTTGTTAAAATACCCCACTACAGCACTTCTTTGTAGGCAACGAACTACCTGGAAGCTTTCAGCATTTTAGCATTTCATAGTCATTTACCAAATGACGGACAGGAAAAGCACTTTTGCCCAACTACGTGTCCGCCTCCGTCACTCTTTCGATATTTTTTTCTTGCGATATTTCTTAACCCTTTAAGCGGCCGATGTACCTGAACCAAATAGTGCCCAAAATTTACTAAGCTTCCCAAACAGAAATGTCCGATAGCGATCGGGTTTAACAAAAGCTACGACAAAACAGTTCCTTTACTATTCTCATTTTAGTAGTACCGACCATATACGTATCACTGGCGCTCGTATATACATGTAATATACCCTTAGAGTCCTCTTTTCTAGCGCTCTGTTCTAGTCTGCTCTATGACCTAAGAAATGAAGGGAAAGAGCTGGCTACTTTCCATTATCATGGTGTCAGTGTCTGGTCACCCTGACATGGGCATCATGCCACTAGGCAGAGAAACAAGTTACTGAAATATCTTCTTTTTCCTTTTTTTGGTTCGTTGAGCTTTTAGTAAGTAATCAGTCGGAAAGGATTAGTCTCATTTATCCCCATGAATGATTACTTTGAATAATAAAGCTAAGCAGAAAGCAACACTTTCTAATTTTCAGGTTCACTCCTTCTAGTTGCGTTCTGTCAACTTCGACAGCAAAAATATTCTTTAGACCTGATTTCAGCTGATTATTTTAACCCCGAGTTAATTCGTTCCAGCCGGTTAAAGATTTAAAATTGTTAACGAGGAACAGTACACCAATTTGGTAGTAAATAGTAACAGTATACTAGTGATCCGACTTATTGGCGTACGAAATAAACACATAAGCGTTTCCAAGCTTTCGCACATCAACCAGATGGATTTTTCAAGGAAGTTAGACAGAAACTGTCTAACTTCGCCTAAATTCGAAGGAAGTTGGACAGAAACTGCCTAACTTCGTTGAAAAAGCCATCTGGTTGATGTGCGAAAGCTTGGAAACGCTTATGTGTTTATTTCCTACGCCAATAAATCGGATCACTAGTATACTGTTACTATTTGTTTCTTAAATGTTTCCTTAGAAAATGGTAAAAAAAAATAAAAAAAAAAAGACCGGCATTTCTCTCTTCCCTATCCCAAAACAAGCCCCGTCACCTTTAATAGACAATCGTTGGCGCAGCTACTTCTACTGATTCGCCTTTAAAAGTAATTTCTCTGTAGCTGTTTATCGTTTGTGCTGTGCCACTTCAATTTTTCTTGTTTTGAAAAAAATGTAGTGCACGTCAAAATAAAGGAAAGCACTTCTGCTTATAGTGAAATACAAAAGTCAGTTTCGTAGACCAACGAAAATAAAAATAATTTACAACAGCGTGTATTTTCCAAGGAGACGAGTACCATGCTTGCCTCGCAAGGAAGGGGGGATGAGCCCTTTCTAACCCCCTGCTAACCACGGCTCTGCCTGAAGGTAAATTTTGCTGTTTTATACATTAACCAAAATCACCGCGATTTGTCGTTTGATTAAACACATCTCTGCAAGTTCGGCACTTGGACCACCCTGTGCTGGTAACACGTGATGTCCCTTCTCTCTCAGGCCCGATCACTGAATTCAAGTAGCGAACTGGAACGGTTTATGTGAAAGGAAATTCCACTTAATAATGACTTCTACTGACAGAACATTACAGAGTGAAAATTTTCGCTTCCTCAAACACGAAAATTGCGACAAACGACCAATCTGCTGCGCTCTATGGTATTTTTCTTTCTTTACCGATTTGCGTGTGTGTGTGTGTGTGTGTGCTTCATCAGCAAACAGCAGATCGTTTTAAAACATCTTTTGTCGTCGTCTGTGATGGGAAACATTTTGGGGAGGAGGGGGGGTGGATACGTTCGCTGGGCCCGCGGAAGCGTTTCTTTAACGCGACGATGCGGCGAATTCGTGGCGCGCTTGGCCGTTGAAACTTATGAGCCATAACACGACGTTCAGGAAACACTATACTTGTGCGTAAAACGTGCCCTCAAATACCCCGTTGTAAAGTATGCACATTACAAGTGTCGTCAGCAGGAAGAGGAAGTTTGACCTTGGAACAAGTGAAATGTGCACTCGATTACCGCGCGAAATCTATTTTCTCGCTTTTAAATAAATATCAGTAGTTTCTGAAGTTTCATGCATTATGCTTAGACACTGCCCCACACACACACACACACATAATGAAAAGAAAAAAAGTAACAGTTTAAAAAATCTGCCAGTAAAAGTTCCAATTTTTTTTAATCGAAAGGCTGATTTAGGCATCTAAAGACCGTTTTAAATCATAGAGGAAAAAAAACTGAAGGGCTTTAAAAATAAATAAAAATTTATATATATATATCTACGTCATTAAAAATTCTTCAACCACTGATGGATGAAAGTCTCTCCCAAGCCTCTTGCACACAAGGGTCTTGATGACTTTTTGGAATGGGAGGATATTTTCATTAAAAAAAGGACATTTCGAGGAAAAGGAGGATATAATAAATTTGTAAAAAATTAATATGAATGCTCATACTCTGTAATTAAATTTTTCAGTTTGAGTGTTTATACATGTAAAACTTTAAACAAGAAAGAAGGAGTTTAGTCTACTGAACATTTTTACCTATACACTGCCTGACATATAGAAAATGCTACACCACGAAGGAATGCTCGAAAACAGACCAAACTGCACACACAGATAGCCAAACACGTCCTGAACAAAGGATTTAATTGTCACATGCAGACTAGGTTCCAGTGGCCGAATATACAGGATGATCAATAAGGAGTGTGGCCCCCATGTTGGGCGATACAGCGTTGAATCTGACGTGTTATCGAGGCAATGAGAGTCGGAATAGAGTCCTGGGGTATGGTGGACCATGTGGTGTTGATGCGAGTCCACAGTTCACCTTTATTTTGCGGAGTTGGGAGGGTGCTCAAGCGACGTCCAATCGTGTACCACAGATGCACGATGGGCGAGAGGTCGGGAGGATCGTCCTGGCGACGAAAGTATCCACACACCGTGTAAAGCATTCAGGTTGATCCAAGCGGTATGCGGCGCAGCTCTGGAGGGACATCACGCCAAGCGGTGACGACGATGGCTCGCTGTTAAGGGTAGCCTTCACAACGGACGGCTGAACAGCAAACCAGACGCAGCCAATCGGCGCAACACTGTCCGCGTCGATATTGGAGTGTCCAAGCCTCCCGGGCACTCCGCAAAATGTCGCCCGTTGTGGCCTGTGGGTCCGCCACGGCATGGCGTCGGATGCGACGATCGGTACGCTCGGACGTCCGTCTCCGTGCTCCGGTCCCTCTACGACGTTGCACAGATCCTTCCTGGGAAAACTGTCTCCAAATGCAACCAACGGTTGTGGCATCACGTTGCGTTAAACAAACAAACAAACAAAAACCATAAATCTAACTTTTCCTCTGATGGGACGCTAAGATGCGAAAGGCAGCCCATTGAAGCAGCTGCTTCGAAATGGGAAAAAAGGCACTAATGAGAGGGAACATGATTCCAATTCACTATCCTTAAAATGGTTACCTAAGTTCTCTCCTGACAGACATTGATACCGAGGTTACAGCTATTAGTACATTTTGTTCTCACCTCACGGAAACCACACTTCATGCTCCATTATTATACATCTGCTGTTCCTCCTGTTTTCAGAGACTAAGTTAATTTGCGTTTAGGTGCTGCTGCTATTTACGGTGTCATTATACTTTTTCCAATCCGTCCTTAAGTTTTGCCCACCAGTGCGCTTGGCTGAATACCAAGGAAAAGAAAATACCCAGAAGAAGGCAATGTGGAAGAAAGGGTGGATGAAATTCTAAAGCATGCCTGAATGACATGAAGAGAACAAAAACAGAGTTATGTAAGAGTCTTTACGAAAATTTCATTGAGATGTATTAGTGGTGTGACCTTTTTACGCTTTCCAACCTTTTTCACGCTTTCCAACCGCGCGTCGAAGCTTATATGCTCCAGCTTTGTCCGTCCGTCTGTCTGTCTGTCCGCCCAATAACTTGCGTAAAAAATGGATCGATTTCGATGAAATTTTAGTATGTGGTAGGAGACCACCTGGGGACAAACCCTGTTAAAAATGGGCGATATGGGGTCAAAGGTCAGGACATAGAAGCAGAATCCATTCCATCACCCTTTTACGTAAAAATGCGTCGAGTGCGACAAAACTTTATCATGTTGTTCAGGAAGTATAATGAACCAGTTCTGTTGAATATCATTGAAGTGGGGTCAAAGGTCATGGCAGAGGAGCGAGATTTATTCCACAGCCATTATACTCATAACTTGGCTAAAAATATTTCTATTGGGACAAAACTTTAGTATGTTGCTCCGAAGGTATACTGAACTGCTTTTGTTGGATGTCATCGAAATGAGGTCAAAGGTCAGGGCACAGGAGCGAGATTTATTCCACAGCCATTATCCTCATAACTTGAGTAATGATTTCTGATATGTTGGAAAGCGTATCATAATCAATGCATTGCATAATTTTATTAATTTGTTGATACTGTTACCGTAATGTTACAGTGGGAAGTATATGAAGTAACGCATAACAACAAAATTCTGTAATTAATGACAATTGGTGATAAGAAATCTCCACACTTTTATTTTCAAAAACTTTGTGTCTAGAACATTATAGGACACAACCACGTATTTTTAACACCAGAACTGCAGGGATCATTTTCTACTCAAAGAGTCTGAAAATGGGTCAAGAAATTAAAATGAAAGTAGAGAGTGAGAGAGATTACATTGTTCTTTTATTTCACATAGGTACGGCGGTGCACCTTATAACGAAGTAAATTTCTCCGTCATTTTTGGTCTACGCCGGGATTCGAACCCGAGGACGCTTATTCCGGAACAAGCAGCTCTACCAACTGAGCTACGCAGACATGTATTCTGATTCCTATCTGCCTTTATGTCATATGCGTCCTGCTGGCAGGTACGTCACAACCTGTGCAACAAAATTCTTCAAAACGGTATCATTTTCTTCAAGCAAATTTTTTCCATATAGAAATAAGAGGTAGCGCCGAGTTGTGTAACTGTTGCAACTGCGTGTTATTAGAAACGCATTTACTTCTGTTTCCAGAATTCTCATCTTCACAGTGATCTCTGAGTAATAATTCTTGCTTGCCTGGACAGAAGACTTCATCGGTTTAGGTGCTGACAAAATTCTAGTTATTTTTTTACTGCGTTGTTTGTGTTTCTTAATGTTTTGCTGAAACGCTGAGCTCAAAAAAAATTTATTCGATTTCTTCCAATTTGAATCAAATCAGCAACGGAGTTAACATGCCAGAGAGATGCCTGTCTCACGGCTCAGTTTTGAGACTTTGAAGCTGTGTAAACTGGTTGCACCATTTGTTGTACAAGCGTGTGTTTCAGGAATAATACATGTAGAAATTAAGGAAAACAAGTCCGTTTTTTTCCCGCAACCAAATAGCCATGAAATACTAAGGATCATGAAAAGTGGCTGACTATGTTTTCAGATTTTTCTGAATTTTTCTAGAGAAAGAGTGGGTCTACCTTTTTCAATTATTTCCTTTTCTTTATCGATATTTCTTGCGGAAAACTGAAAATTCATCGAATCTGTAACCACACTCAATCTTGACATTCGAAGGGTTCGACACCGATCTACTGTTCATTCTGATTGTTTGAAACACAGCTTGGAGGTAAAATTAAGTAAAGATAACCTCCGAAGTAATAATACATTTTTCCACATGCAGTAGATAGCTCGTAAAACAAACTCAAGAAAAGCGCTTAAGCGAGAGGAAAAACAGCTATACACATCCTGAGAAATGCTATGTCACCAAACTACAGACTGGTGACTTCGATATAATACAGTGTGTTCTGCAGCCGCTCGTCTTGCCGGTTTCCCCTTCTGATTTGTGCGCAGGTGTAGTTCACAGACCTGCCAGTGTTTTGTCACCAGTGCAAGAATTGGTAACGTGTACTTTGCCGACGGAATGTGCTCTTTAACGAGGCAGGATGGAGCGTAATGCACTATAAAAAGATTTCTGAAACTCAGGGGCTACATTCCATGATTCCTTTCGTGAATTAACGGAGCACCTTGTTCGCAGCTGAGAAACCCGAATTTCACATATATGTACATCCGAAAATTTCTAAATTTTCAGAAACTTTTCCCTCAATTTTTTTTTATATTGATGGCAAATTGCCGGTTTTAAAAGGTGTTAACAGAAAATTCAAAATTTTCAGAAACCTTTCCGCAGTTCCTTTCGTAAATTAACGGAAAAAAATCTGTTCTCACTCTTTCCATATCCATATGACGGAAAATTTCCGGTAATAGGAACGATTCGCTGGAATACTTGAGATTTTCCTATTAAATTTCAATCATCTGTCAAAGGGTCTGATTTTAAAGTTCTGTAGCGAGATGGGATATTACGGATCATATCCTATGAAATTTTGGTTATTGTGGCACCGGATATTCCTTCCCCTGTTTCCGCTTTGTGCCCTGTGACGCATACTTTAATTTAACTTTCCTTTTTAGTTTCTTTTTCTATGTACATTTGTGTTCGTTCTCTTTAGCAATTTTCAAACTTAACGTGATGTCTTCTCTCTCGCAAGAGTATGGTTGGGAACATCCTGAGGTCAGAACGAATGACGTGTATGTCTGAGATAAGCTGAACGATACAATATATACACAATATTGACAAAAGTCACCGGACACCTAGAAGAGAAACACAACATAGCATTTATTGACATACATTAGTACGGTGTCGGTCCACCTTTGGCCTTAATAATGCATGCACTGGCCCTTCGAGACATGCTTTCGGCAAGGTTTTGGAACACTGCGATAGGTATGCGCTTCCAGTCAGTGCATAATGCTGCCGCTAACTGTTGATAGTAGGTCTTCCAAACTTCTTATGCTGCCCTCTAATTTATCTCATAGGTGCTCTATATGGGATTAAGATCAGGGCTCTGTGCTGGCCAGTCGACATACACTATACGGAATTATCGTCAAAACATGCCGTAACAGTCCTTGCTTTATGGGACGTAAGTCGTGTCTGTTTTGAGCTCCGTGTTTCGCCGTCTACTGAGTGTGTTTTGTGTGCTCTGTCGTTTAACTTTTGTGCGTGCCTTCAAGACGAAGGTTGTATCTTTCATTTAAGACATCTCCCGAGTCGGTGAGTACTATTTTCAATTAGCTATCAGCACTTTATTTTCTCGACCAGTTGGTCGTTTTTACTAAGTTAGGCCTCGCCATCGGCGATGGCGACTGCTGATAAGAGCAGAATTCCCGCTCTCGTCACAGCTTCTCCTACTACGTCGATCCTTATCTCTGACGGAGCAAACCAATCAGCGTCCGTCCTTGATGATAGGGAATATCGTCCTCCTCCTGATGCCTATTGCTCTTCTTCTTCTACGCTTCAACTCTCTGACTCCACCACCCCTCCTGGTGGTGAGGCTATGACGTTCGTTCCTGATGCTACCGATGACGTAATGGATATCTCTGAGGGCGTTGCTTCTCTGCCCTCGGTAGCCTTGCCCAGCGTTGTGTCAGCTCCTTCATCCAGCGCTGCACCTCTGCCTTCCAATGGAGGATTGCCTTCCCGCTCTTATTCTAGCGTTACCTCAGGTGCGTCCCTACCGACGCAATCGACTCGCCTTCCCCTTGCAGATGCCCATGTCCAGATACATGGTGACTCACTTCAATTGGACGTTCCGCACTTCTCACCCGCTGCGCAGGAACTTCACTCCACCCGCGAGTTGGGAGTGTGCCTAGATGCTCTTCCGAATACACCGCTGAAAGTCTATTGTGATACGCTCCTTGCTTTTCTTCCAGCCGGAGCCATTACTCACCTCACCCGCCGGCCGCGGACGGTGATTGTTTATTTCACATCCAAAGAGCATGCAGACACGCTTCTAAACTTTGGTCTTGACCTGGGAGACCACCACCTGGAAGCTGAACCGATTTCCAGGCGCCCTGTTCAGGTCTCCTTGCATCCGGTGCCCCCGAAATCTCGGATGCGATGATATGTACTGCACTTAGTAAGTGTGGTAAGATTGTTGGTCCTGTTATCACACATTCAGCTGCGCCCAAGGATCCTGCAAATAAGAATGTTCGTAGTTTTCGCCGGAGTGTTCGACTCATCTTTCCATCAGAGGAGCATCTCCGTAAGTTCCCACGGATTCTAAACGTCCGATGTGGGCAGCTCTCCTACAGAATTGACATGCTAACATCAGAACACTGTGCTAATTGCAAAGAACTTGGGCATCAGCGTGCTCGATGCCCCAACAACCAGTATCCAGCTCCCACGGCTTCTACAGTGCCTACCGCCTCTAAGCAGCATCCTGCTACATCTCGCTCTCGACCTGCACCGTCTTCAAATGTGCCAACTGCCCCAGGGCCGAGTTACACAAAAAGTATATCTACAGCCTCTCGTCCACGAGCGTCTTTTGATGCTGATCTCACCTCCCACCTTCAATTTCCAGTGCTCACCTCACCTATTACTCCTCATCCCGTGGCAACATCGGGAGACTTCGCCGCTGGTTTCCCACCAGTCTTCACTGTTGGTGTCTCCGAGTGTGACGGAGGTGCCGATAACTCCTCTGACTCTGCGTCAGCTTCCCGAGCATCGTCGCTCCCTGGAAAACGAATTTCTGGCACTCGTACAGGTACCCGACGTAAGAGGAAGAAGAAGAAATCTTCCTCTGCGGATGGGCAACCGTTCCGTACTACCAAATCTTCAGGAGATATCTCTCCCTCTCCTGCGCCAACAGAAATTGAAAGGGACACTGATGATGATGGGTCTCCACCTTCGTTTGAGGTCTTTTCAAGTGTTCTCTCCAAATGTGGTGCTCCTTCAGAACCTCTCAATCTTGGAGATTACTATCAGTTTTGCACCCACACCACGAACCTGGAGTCGACGTATGACTACCTCCGAGAGCGCGAAGACATTCTTCCCGCGCTGCTCCTGCAAGCCGGATGCATTGCTAAGTACCTTCGTGGGTTTGTTCATGACCCCATGCACCACTCATGGACCCTTGGCTGCGTAAACCGATTACAACAACTCCTGAAAGTTGCTCCGCGACTCCTCCAACCAACGACTGACCAGTCCATTCAAGGTCACGACCCTTAATTGCAGAGGGTTCGCTAGCCCCTAGCGAATGCTCTTGTTATGGAAGACCTCTCGCCCCTCGGGGCCGATCTGTTACTACTACAAGAAACAAACTGCCATTCCTCCACTCTGTTTACTCGCTGGCGTGCTAGCGATTATGTGTTCCATCATGCTTTCCGCTACTCATCTCATGGTGGACTTGCTATCGGAATACATCAACATTTCCGATCCACCCTCACTGCACTCTCAGTGCAGAACTTATGCCGAGATTTACTCCAGCAAGTCTCCTTCACAGTTGGCGGAGCTCGATTTCACATCTTTAATGTGTATATTCCATGCACCTCTATTCATTTATCCATCTTGTTCACCAAACTCCGTAAAGCTCTCTCGAAAGTCTCACCTTCGGATCGTGTGCTCTTGGGTGGAGACTTCAATTGCACCCTTGACCCGGCTCTGGATCGCTCTCCTTCGTCACGAGAGCGTCGGACGGATCTCGTCGCACTACTCCATGACCTTGTTGCTGATTTCTCCTTCACCGATGCTTATAGGCGCCTTCATCCACAAGAGACCTCACACACGTGGCGCTCGTCTGGGAGTCAGCTTCCATCAACTGCACGCTTGGATCGGGTTTACGTTTCCACACCGCTTCTTGCGTCTATTACCGAGTTGCAACATCAACCTACTGCTTCCTCAGACCACTGCACGGTCACCCTCACAGTGTTTGTTGCGGCGTCACTCCCTCGGACTGTTCGTCCGTGGACATTTGACTCCAATCTCCTCACTGATCCTGAATTTTGTGCCTCTGTCCGTTCTTTTCTCGCTGCTCGTCGCGCAGGGTTGCATTCCGCACCCTGTACCTTGACGTATTGGCTTCGTGTCAAGCATCAGCTCCTCTTACATATCAAGCAACTTTCCTTCACCATGAAGACTTCTAGTCAGATGCGCCTCGATCACGCCAGGCAGATGCTCACACTGATTGGGTTATCAGATCCGCTTTTTCCAGCATATCAGGCGGAGCTCCAGGCTTTGCTGAAACCTCTTGCGCAGCAAGCACTTTTACGTCTGCGCATTAAACATCTCAATCCGGAGGAATGCACCTATGATTTTCTAACATCAATGGAATCTGCACGTAAGTCTTCTACCTCGCTTCGTCATCTTCGCCTCCCCTCTGGCGAAATCACATCCGATTCGGCAGCGATTTGCTCTCACGTTCGTCAGTTCTATACCACCAAGTTCAGTGAAACTCCTCCCCCTTCTCCCTCTGCTCTCCCCCATCTTCTCAATAACCTACCACAAGTTCCGTCTCATCTTGCTCACACCCTGTCTCTTGCACCCACATCCACGGAGGTGTCAGACACCTTCTCTTCCCTTAACCCCCATGCCGCTCCGGGTCCGGACGGCCTCTCTTTCCTTTTTACCGTGCGTTCTTGCCTCTTTTGTTGCCTTTTCTCCTCTCCGCTTTTTCTGCTGCATTTAACTGCTCCCTCCTCCCGAGGAGTTTCACGGACGCACATGTGGTCCTATTTCCCAAGAAGGGTGACCCTCTTGACTTGGGAAATTGGCGCCCCATTTCTCTTCTCAATCAAGATTATAAACTCTATACTAAGCTTCTTTCCCGTCGACTAAACTCTATCCTCCCTCACATCCTTGCTGACTCTCAAACCTATACTGTTCCTGGCCGTTCTCTTTCCTCCAATGTTCAACTTCTTCGCGATCTCATTCATCTTGCCAAGACTCATTCTGAACCTCTTGCTCTCCTTTCCTTAGACCTCCGTTCCGCTTTCGATAATATCTCACACGCCTATTTAACACAAACCCTGCTACACTTTGGCTTTCCTCCACAATTTGTCTCCGTTCTTCTCTCCCTCTACCGGGACGCCGTTTTCCATGTCAAGACGGCATCTTTTCTCACAGCACATGTTCCCTTCAAGCGGGGAGTTCGTCAGGGCTGCCCGCTTTCTGGTCAACTGTTTGCGATTGCCGTCGAGCCTTTTCTACGCTCTCTGCAAACATCTCTTCTAGCACAACTTCCACCACCAGTTGCCAGCTCACGGCATCACTCAGTAATTTACTCTGCTTATGCAGATGACATCACCGTCTGCATTCGTAGCGACTCACAGTTCCAACTGCTTCGTCGTTTGTTCTCCGCATATGCTTCATGTTCTGCAGCTGAACTGAATACTTCTAAGAGCACTGGATTGTGGTGCGGGTCGTGGTCCAATCGCTTGGATGCTCCATGGGGGGCCACATGGTCATCCACTACCCAACGCTTCCTGGGTGTGCACTTAGGCGCACCACAAGCTACATCCAGTGCAACTCGCTCGGAACTCCATCCTCGCCTCCGCCGCACAGCTGCATTCTGGTGTCGTGCGCAGTTCTGTACGTCCTACTACCAGCGTGCAAATCTCACCAGGACATACCTTCTGTCCATCTGCAAGCATTCTTGGATTGCATCTACGACCCCGCTTTTCTGTCTCCAGGAGGTTACACGCTGCCTTACTCGAGTAATGTGGGCGGGTCATCACTGGATTAACGTCCACAAGCTCTGTGCTCCTCCCTCCTATGGTGGTGCTGGCCTACCTGATGTCCCGCTGTGCTACAAAGCAAGCCGAGTGATCAACTTCATTCACCTTTTCACGGCTCCAGTGGCTTCCGCAGTTCAGGTACGTGACGTTCTTGCCTCCTTGCGTAACCCACATTTTTCTTTTCTTTCTTTAGTTCTCATGGATTGCTGTCCTTTCCCCCCTCCAAACTCCCACCTGCATATTCTGAAGCCCTCACTCACCTTCGCTCTCTCCCCCTCATTCGCTCCCCTCCCTCTTCAACTCTAGAGCTTCTTTCTGAACCCCTCTTCTTCAACTCCCTTGTTCATCCCCCCCCATCTCCCCTGTTTTTCATTCCCCTCTTGGCTCCGAGCAGGTGTAGTAACTGTACAAGACCTCACTAACTCGGATCTATCCTGGCGCCCTCTCTCTGGCCTCCCCCTGCTATTCTCTCGTCCCCATCCGCCCATTTGGTCTATGACTCTCTGCTAACTGCACTTCTTTCGCTTTTCCCTGATCTTGTCTCCCCCACCGGTCTCGTCTCTGTCTTTTCTGCCCCTCTTCCGCTGCCGTTTTTCCTCCGACTCACAAACTCGGTTCTTCCTCTCTCCTCTCTCTCCTCTAAATCTCTTTATCGTTTTCTAGTGCACCTTGCCACCCCTTCACCGCTTTCTATTCTGGAGGTTCCCCCTGCTTCTCTTCCTCTTGTCTGGGCCGCTGCCCGCTCACCCTTATCTGCCCCTCTTGAAATTAATACCCACTGGCTCTTTTTGCATAATCGCCTCCCTGTTCCGTATTTTCTCTTTCGCATGTCTCTTCTCTCCTCCCCTCTCTGCTCCTTCTGCGCACAGGAGGCAGACGTTTCTCACGTCTACCTTTACTGTCCCATCCTGATGCCTCTCCTCCACCAGGCTTTCCGGATTGCCAGTCGCTCTTGTTCTCAAGATCTTCCGTTCACTGCCTACAGACATCTTCTTCTGCGGGCTCATCCACCTACAACTCTTCCTTCAGTATGTGCCTATCTTTTCGTGCTGGTTAAACACGTTATTTACGTATACCTTCAACAACTCCGCAGCATTTCCTCGCCGGTCTCTTTACACCAGGCCAGCGCAGCACTTTTGTGCCATTTTCAAGATCGATTGCTTTCTCGACTCCGCCTGGAGTACCAGTCGGCTTCTTCCAGTCGTCGAGAAGCCACCTTCTATGCTACCTGGGCGCCGGCCGCTCCATGGTTTGCGATTGATTCTGGACTGCTACACCTATCAGAACCCTAGGACATTCTACACCTCCTTTGCTGAGTTCCGTGGCACCCTGGTGGCCCTCCTCCACTCTACGACTCGTGCAATCCACACTACCGTTGAATTGTGAATGCTAATGCCATCTCAGTGTATTTTCATGCTTACTCGTGTACATTACTTACTTTCACCCCGCCTGTATTATGTTGCTTTGGTGCCCTCGTTAAATAACTTGCACAATTGTGCACGCTGTGTTTTTATCTCATGTATGTAATGTTTTACCTTCACGGCGGTGTTTGTGCTGTTCTTTTTCTAATTGTGTACTATTGTTTCGCCTGTGTTATCCTGTAAATCATGCCCAGCCAATGTCATGTGACACGATGTGTTTCTCTTTGTCACTTCTGCAATTTTTTTATTCAATAAGCTTTGCTTGCAGCATTTTGTTATTCATCCCCATTGTCATTGCAATGTATATACCATCATGTTTTTAACAGTTTTGTATTATTTCCCAGTGAGATGCCCAATACTGTACGTCTCCCTCTTATGTTTTCTTATGATAAATTAGAATAAAGCGATTTTGAAACCTTGCTTTATGGCTCGTTGCATTATCCTGCTGGTACCAACAAGGCTCGGTGCATTATCCTGCTGGTACCAACAAGGCTCCGTGCATTATCCTGCTGGTACCAACAAGGCTCGGTGCATTATCCTGCTGGTACCAACAAGGCTCGGTGCATTATCCTGCTGGTACCAACAAGGCTCGGTGCATTATCCTGCTGGTACCAACAAGGCTCGGTGCATTATCCTGCTGGTACCAACAAGACTCGGTTCCATAGTATTGCCACAGAGTTAGTAAGGCATAATTGTTCAGAATATCAAGGTAGACGTGCTGGTTGACAGGTTTCTTCACGATAACCAATGGGCCGGGACCATACCACGAAAAACACCCCCACATGAGTACACTGTCAGATCCAAACTTGACCGTAGGAACAGTACACTGTGGTAAATAGCGCTTCCCCGGCTACCGCTGTAGCCACACACGGCCATCAGACTGATGGATCGTGTATGTGGATTCATCAGTCCATAGGACCAGTTTCCATTGATCTATGGTTCACGATAAATGTTCTTTACACCATGCTAAACGACGAGTAGCATTCCGAGTGGAGATGAAAGGCTCACGAGCAGTCGCACGACCACGGTAACCCATGGAATGAAGTTCTCTGCGAATGTTACGTGTACATACAGAGGTTCCAGCATTTTTACTCACCCGTACACTGAGGTTTTGTGCAGTGCTCCGTCGATTAGCTGTAACGACCTTCCCTCTATCACTGATTTTCTTTTGTCTGCCGGTACGTTTTGCAGCTTCAAGCACGCCATGTGTCTTTCACTTATTCAGTACATCCAAAACAATTGACTTAAGTATGTTTAAATGCCTCCCGGTTTCTCTTATGGACAACCCACAAATATAACACCTAGCAATCTTTCTTTTCTCAAAGTCAGTTCTCTCCCGCCGCTACATTTTCAGTCAACCTCACAGTGCGATATGATCGCGGTCAGCTGCAGGCTTGTTTTTATACCGTTTGCAGCTGTACCGCGTATATTAACAAGGCAGCGGATCCGTTCATTTGCTTTTGGAGGGGTGTTCGGTAACTTGTCAAAATAGTGTATAAACACCCAGATCTATCTGTCTGTTTCTCTGGGACGCTTGATGTCACAGCAACCTCTGCATTGTTGTGCCATAATTTGTTGAACAATTTGTGTGTGCTCTCGCGATGCCCAAATGATTGCCTGCTATATAATAGCACGCGATCACTTTCAGATGTCAAGGTGATCGCGTGCTAATTTAAAAACACTCAACCATTAATGACTTTAGTTCTATTTATTCGATCTACAAAATTCGAATTGAATTCTGAATATCACAGCAAGCTGAATTTGCAAGAGATCACATTGAGATGTCAAGGTGATCGCGTGCTAATTCAAAAACGCTGGATTATCAATTATTCGAGTTCTATTTATCCAATCTACAAAATTCGAATTAAAATCTTAATAACATGGCAAATCGCGTTTGCATATTTATTTAATTTAGCACAATTCGAATATTAATTTGTACGCTTTAATTATTTTTTACTTTTTTAATTTAACTAACTTTCAGAGCTTAGTGCTAATTATATTATACATTTTGCAAAATGTCGATCCATCTAAACGCTCTAACTTACGATAAAAACTGAAATCTTGAGATGTCAAAGTGAGCAAGATTGCATCTAAAAGTAGATGTGGCCTTTAATAGCACATTGTCCAGAATTTAGATAGCAATATCAGATGTCGCATTATTTAAGCGTTCCAACCGTAGGTTAAAGAAGCGTATATGCTCCAGCTTTGTCCGTCTGTCCGCACGATAACTTTCGTAAAAATGGTTCGATTTCGATGACATTTTAGTATGTGGTAGGGGACCACCTGGGGACGAACCCTGTTGAAAATGGGACAAATGGGATCAAGGGTCACTACGTAGGAGCGGGATCCATTCCATTGCCCTTATGCGTTATAACTTGCGTAAATATCGTTCGATTTCAACGAAATTTTACTATGTAGTAGGGACCGTCTGGGGACGAACCCTATTTAAAATGTGTAAAGTGGGCACAAAGGTCAGGACATAAATGCGGGATGCATTTCATTGCCCCTATGCGTCATACCGTGCGTAAAAATGGTTCGATTTCGATGAAATTTTAGTATGTGGTAGGGGACCACCTGGGGACGAACCCTATTGAAAATGGGCGAAATGTCAGGATATAGGATTGGGATCTATTCCATCGCCCTTATCCCATATTATTAAGGTGGACGTCAAGCAATTTTGCTTCCTATACTTCCAATGAAAAAACTTTTGTACACATTTTCCTTCACAATTAATGTGTTCCCATAGATGAAAATTTGAACATCGATTAAAATTACTTCACATTGTAACTTGGAATACTTAATATTTTCTAAAACATAACTATAATTATATTAAAAATCAATAACTTTTCCTTTGGTGGTGTTGAAACCAGAAAAAGGATGGCGCGACCTGTACTTTGAAGACGTCAGTAGACAAACAAAGGTTGGATTGCATAATTATGGTTATGTTTTACAAAATATTAAGTATTCCAAGTTATGAAATGAAGCTATTTTAATCGATGTTCAAATTTTCATCCTTGTGAACGCATTAATTGTCCAGAAAAAGATGGCGCGACCTGTATTTTTATGACGTCAGTAGACAAACAAATGTTGGATTGCATCATTATGGTTATGTTTTAGAAAATATTAAGTATTGCAGTTTATAAAATTAAAATATTTTAATTGATGTTAAAATTTTTATCCTTGGGAATGCATTAATTGGGAAGAAAATGTGTACAGAAACTTTTCCATTCGAAGTACGGGAAGCAAAATTACTTGACGTTCACCTTAAAGGAGCAATTATTGTATGTATGTAAATTTTATTTTGAAAACGGATCTAAGGATTTTGATGAAAGTCTTTAACCTACCGTTTACTGGTACTAGAAATCGATTTAGCTTGATCTCTACTTTAGGAATATTGGTTTAGTAGGTTAAATAACCACTCCGAAATAACAAGTTTTTAGTGTCATGGCGTCGTCCCATTAATGTTATCCATGCTTACAAATCTTATGACGTCATACTCTCACAAATCAGATGTTGGCACGAGGTCACTCCATCTGTTTCATTACGTCACGCGTTGTATGTGGATCCTATTAAAGTTTTATGACGTCACACTCTTGCGAGCAGTATGGTCGCGATTCCGATCTGCCGCATTACGTCACTCGTTGTGTGCGTATGTTCGTCCGCACGATAACTCGCGTAAAAATCGTTCGATTTTGATGAAAGTGAACGAAATGGGGTCAAAGGTCAGGATATAGGAACGGGATCCGTTCCACTGCTCTTATGCGTCATAACTAAGGTAAAAAAGGTTCGATTTCGGTTAAAGTTTAGTATGTGGTAGGGGACCACCTGGGGACAACCCCTATTAAAAATGGGCGGAATGGGGTCAAAGGTCAGGACATAGGAGCGGAATCACTTCAATCGCCATTATGCGTCATAACTTACGTAAAAATGTTTCGATTTGGATGAAATGTTGTAGGGACCTACCTGAGGACGAATCCTTTTGAAAATGGGCGAAATGGGGTCAAAGGTTAGGACACAGGAGCGAGATCTATTCCATAGCCCTTATGCATCATAACTTACGTAAAATTGCTTCGATTGCGATAAAACTTTATCATGTTATTTCGGAGGTATACTGAACCAGTTCTGTTGAATATCATCGAAATGGGATCAAAGGTCAGGGCACAGGAGCGAGATTTATTCCACAGCCATTATCCTCATAACTTGAGTCATGATTTCTGGTATGTTGGAAAGCGTATCATAAATCAATGCATTGCAAGATTTCACTAACTTGTTTTGTAGAAAAAGCTTTGGTATGAAGTTTCAAACTAACAGTCGAACAGGGCAGTCTAAAACAAGCCGTGAAGGGAATAACAAGTGTGCCGGAGAAAAAGTAATTTAAAATGAAAAAATCAAAGTAAAAGTAATTATGGTAAGTTTACACGAAAACGACTTTCCGAGTTTAGTGCCGATTATATTACACATTTTGCAAAATATCGATCTATCTAAACGGTCTAATCTACAATTGTTAACCAAAAATTATTTTACACAGAATGTTATTTATGGCGAAGTCTTTTAAAAGACGGAAATAAATAGCATATAATTTTTAGTTCTAACTTAAATGAGTTCTTAGTGTGTAACTTTTTATCTATGCTTCCTTACAGAAATACAGCGTCTATTTTATTTTTTTTTAAATCTGCTTCAACTAAAAATTTCACTCCTTCACAGAACGGGCAACATCCCCAATATATTAATATTTATTTAACGCTTAAAAACAACCGCCCTAGGACAGGCTATAGATTAGTATATAATGTTTTGAAAAGCAGCAGTGTTGTGTTGTTGGTGGAAGCTAATGTTATTTGTCAAAGAGACGTTGTTTAGTTAAAGTTGTGTCTATTGAAAGGCTGTGTGTTTTTTTTTTTTTTTTTTTTTTTTTTGATTGGAGGTTTAACGACTACCGTGAGCAACTCAATGGGCTATAAGCAGTCGCCCGTCCCTAATTTAGGGTCACTGGTTCCAGGGAAGGGAGAGAGCCAGTGCCGTAAGACAAACACAACATCCATGCCTCACCGGGATTCGAACCCGGACCCCTTTCGGACGAATGATCAGAGGCCAACGCCTTAGACCACTGCGCCACCGGGGCGGCGGCTGTGTGTTGTGCTGATATTTATATTTAAGAGTGCAACTTAATTCTCGGCCACAGACACGACACGTCGACATCAAATTATAGCAAATCGAATACGTACCTCATCAGGGAAATAATCCCCGTCGTGCTGGATACAGTTGAGCCATCGGTCAGGGAGCTGCTGAATGCCACTGCGGAAAAAAGAGGAATGTTTCGAGTTGATAAAGTCATCAATACTTGTGTGGACCTCCTCGATCGAATTGAAGTGCGTATCACTCAGGTGATGTTGCAGGGAGCGAAAGAGGTGATAATCCGACGGGGCGAAGTCTGGAGAATACGCCGGGTGGGACAAAATCTCCCATCCCAGGTCGGTAATCGTGTGTAAAGTCGTTTTCGCGGTGTGAGGACGTGCGTTATCCCGAACCAACAGGACCGACCTACTGCGCTTGTTGGTGTATAGCCTTTTCACCTCAATTGCGTCACTCACACGAATGAGTTGCTGACAATAACGCTCAGCATTGACCGTTTCACCAGGTTTGAGCAACTCACAGTGTACGACACCACGCTGATCCCACCATATGCACAGCAACAACTTCCTGGCATGGATATTCAGTTTGGCGGTAGTAGTGGTAGGCTGACCTGAGTAAACCCACGACTTGCGCTGCTTAGGATTATCGTAGAGGATCCACCTCTCATCACAGGCCAAACTCTTGTGGAGGAAATCCTTCTTCTTGAATCTGGAGAGCAATGACACAGCAACATCGTGGCGCCTAGTTCGCAGCTGTGAGTTGGTAGGGCACCCAAAGCTCTCCTTGTCAATCCGTCCAAGCTTGTGCAGGCGCTTTGCAATGACTTGCCGTGTTACTCGGAGTTCCTGGGCGAGCTCTGACCGTGTGCGACAGGGATCCGCGTCCAAGAGTTGTTCCAGTTCCTCATCGTCAACTTTTTGTGGCTGTCTCGGACGTTCTGCATCACGGAGATCGAAATTTCTCTGCTTAAACCACTGGAACCACTTCTTACACGTACTGTAGGACACTGCAGCCTCACCTAAAGCAGCACAGATTATTTGCTGGGCTTCCGCGGCACGTTTCTTCAGCTGAAATGCGAACAGGAGGCAGTGCCTCAAATGTTGCTTCTCGAACGACATTGCGCTCACCGTCAACCTTCGTCCCTTCTGTCACTACAGCTGTGAGCGGTTGCGGTTGCCTGGGAAGCTGTTGGATGGCGCTGCAATCAGCCATTATCGAACACAGCTATTTGCATTTGCCGACGTTCTATGATCGTTTGCGGTTAGGGGCCGGGAATTAAGTTGCACACCTTATAGTTATTGTTAAGACTTAACTAACGTTTTCTAGTAACCGGAAAAAGTTTAACGTTCGACAATTAAGTTTTCTGTTCTATATTGATTTGTTACTGTTCAAGGATCAGTTGCCAGAGAATAAATGAATCAGTCTGTAAGTAACCTTTTCTGAAGTTATTTAAGTGACTCCTGATTCGCTTAAAAGTGAAGTTATTAAGGACTGATTTGTGTAGTATTCAGACAGTTGTATTCCACGAACATTACTCTTTCATTTAGGAATTCCCCGAAATAATACACGGTCGAGTCATGCTTAGAGGTCAGCACGGGCCAAATTTAGTGAGCCCGGCCGGGCCCAAACCCGTGCGTTTAAGGCCCGGCCCTGTTCGTTTCAAATATCAGACACTCAGCCCGGCCCGGGCCCATCAATGGAAGCTCTTATTTAGGCCCAGCCCGTGATGTGTCATTTAGTATTATTGTCTTTCTATTGTACCTTATTTAAATGTGAAAATTAAATAATGAAATCCTATTGAAAATATTTAGTTGAATGTAAGCCTAAAAATATTAACTAAACTTTGACAATTATCGAAAAATATAACTTTTAAAAAGAGAGAAAAGGGAAGACTAAGTGCGTTCAGAATCTCCCTTTCTCTGAACTAGTAAGAGATAACAATACAAAAGTCAATCCCAATACAGATCAGAGATAGGAAAAAAAAAATCATGTCGTCCCATTCTCTCGTACAAAAACAGACACACTCTCACCCCACTGCTGACAGCCTCCGTCTCCCACGCTACAGAACACACACACACACATACTCGTTCGAGGTTAAATCTTTTGGCTGTCAACAACCCCCTAAATAATTTTACCATCTGAATACCTACAGATTGGTAAAAACACTGAGCGCTGCTTCTTGCTTTTCTGATTACGTCCTGGGCTATGTCATGGAAGTAGTAAATCCAGCAAAACAGTTAAACAGACCAGGAAATCGGGGAACACGACTTTTTCTTTCTATCCAATTGCGATAAAAAGAATGGGTCGACTTGGCCAGGCAAGGCCCGGCCCGTTGCTTTGTTCTCTTAAACTAAAAAAAAATGGCCCGACCCAGCCCGTACAGACCTCTATACTCGGGGCAAAGCTATCCTGGCAATGAGGCCGAAGCTACGGTGACCTTTTCACTCCCAGTATTACTCCGCACTAATGGTGTGTAATTAACCTTTACTCGGAAAACTTCTCCCACAAGCCATCAGGGCTGGCTGGCTGTCACCGCGATCGGATACCGAACCCCTCTATTTTAACACCACGTCCCCAGTAGTCCCCCCCCCCTCGCACACGTTGCAGACCGGTAGACAGGCAATTTATTTCTCTCTCCCTATTTACCTTTTCTTTTCTTTTTTTGAAATGTTACAGAACGTGTAAATTTTCTTTCTTTTAAAATGAAATTATCTTTGCTAAACACGGGAAGAATTCTTAAGTGGCCTAATTTTGTTTCACCTATTTTCCTTTATATATATATATATATATTCTATAAAGATACCTAAGCAAAAAAATACAAATATAATTTTGACTCACACCTAGTACAACATAGAAAAGGTTATGTATCTACCTGTGTGAGTAAAAGGAGAAAAGAAAAAAATAAAATAAAACAACTGAATGTAGAAGGTGTCGAGAATACTGAGCCTTGGCTTTATCAAGGACCAGCAAAAACTCTGCATTTTCTCACTTCCACAAAGACCTAGTTGGAAATGGGTTTCTGCAAGGCCATAGATGCAAGTAACATTCCCACCTAAAATAGTTTAAAAAATATATATGTCATGTCCTCCGTAGAGTTGCATGACCTAGCACTAGTTAACAATTTCGCTTGCATCCATTAACCTTCCTGGCCCGAGACAAGGTGTTCAATGTAAGTTATTTTCTCGCAGTTTCCATTCTTCATGTTCTGTTGAGTGATAGACTGTACCTGTGGGTACGCTCTTCCCCCAGAAATTTGGTGAAGTCTGTAAAAGATATACGAGGTGTTTGGGTTGGGAGGCTCTACCCCCAACTTCCGTAATTTTATATTCTGAACAGCTAGAGTCGGTCAGCGTATCCGGGATGTTCACCCTTAAGCGCTCTTAGAAACATGGAGGGGGGGTGAATTCACCCCACCCTCCTGAAAATTCGTGGCCGTGTACAAAATCATTATATAAAGCATGGTACCAATGTTTACAGCTCTACGTCCATTTTTACATCTTGAGGGGAAGCCCGCCCGAAGCTCGCGGACACTTCAAGGAGAACATACTGGATACACTGACCGACTCTAGCGGTCCAGAATATAAAATTACGGAAGTTGGGGGGTAGAGTCCCCCCAACCAAAGCACATCGTATCCATCAGCCAATTCTTGCTTGGCTTACATAGAACGTTTTCTAATTGAAATATGTTTGGAGTTCCCAATTCAGTTCTCAATATAGGCCAAGAAACGGCAATCTTTATAGCCCTGCTCACGCTTGAACTTTTATGGCCAGTTGCCCTAAACTTGTATGAACCGGCATAAAATTTCCGACAAACAAAAAAGAGCTCTTTCCCGTTGTTAGGCACCTTGGAAAACTGCCACGCATTCAATGTGTTCCTTGGAGGAACATAAATTTGTGCCCGGCCCCTTAATGAAAAACATATGACAATTTTCCGAGTTGCTGAATTTTGTGTGGCAGTGTTTCTGTGTGGCAATTTACCGGCAACCATATTTTAGCTATTGTTTAGGTTTAAATCATTTTTGTGAATAAATGAAATCCACTGTACGAATATTATTTAAGTACATATAAAGTATAGTCTGAGTATTTTTTTTAAAACTATTCGTTGTGTTGCTGGTAATTAAAGTTTGAAAAATGAGCAAAATATTAAAAAGACTTACATTTTCATGTACATGTTTCCTCTTCTTGATATTGAATTCTTGAAGCATAATTCACTCACGCTAATCGTACTCACACCTTCCCCGCCGGTTTCTCGGAAGATGGCAAAGGTTCAATCCCATCGACGTAATTATGTGAAGAAACTGTAATGTCGGATTCTCCAACAGTTAATTCAAGGCGTTCAACACGGATGTCTACCATATCGTCTAAAGTCCATATCTTATCCTCCTCTTTGATTACGTGATTGATATAATTACTCCAATTTAAAGCCGTCACTCGATTAAAGCCTTCATAAGTCAGTTTTTCAACTTCTGCAGCTTTGAATGTGCGACTTTCAGTTGCCACAAATCCTTTGACCTGACATCATACATGCTCGATTAAATTCAACTCGCAGTGATATGGAGGCCAGCGAAAATTTTTATGTCCGTGTATTTGAGCAATGCTGTCGATGCGATATCCTTCGTAGCGACTGCGGACATTCGAAACAAGCTTCATGAGCTCAGCCATGTCCGAATCCCACGGAATCTGTTTTGCAGTCAACCTCTCCTGGATGTCGGATTTCTTCGTTGATTTTGTCGGTATATTTTCAACGTGGACGCTGTGATAAGGGGCATTATCCAAAACAATAATGCTCTTTGGTTCGATATTTGGTAATAATTTGTTGATGAACCAGTTTTCATAATGTTCGCCATTCATTTCACCGTGGTAGTCTCCTGTGGTTCTTTTAGCAAGGAAAATTTCACATGCATTGCCCACAAATCCTTTTTCATTACCAACATGAATAATTAATAGCCTGTGGCCTTTTCTAGAAGGAGCTTTTAAGCCAGGTGAAAGGCAGCGGAGAAATGCCTCTTCGCTGGATTTAACAGTTGTATCTTGCCAAACTGTGTTTTTCGTGTGCCCAAAATTTACCCATGTTTCATCGGTGTAGTATATGGACCTACCCTGAGAACGATGATACCGAATTTCTCTTATATATCTCCGACGCCATTCCTGGATATCGTCACGCTCGGTCAACATTGATATCCGTTCCCGCCTGCTGTACTTGAATCCCAAGTCTTTCATAATGTTCCTCACTGTTCTAACACAAACTGTAGGCAGCTCATCATCTTCATTAACAGCCGACATAACTTTGATTGCTGTTGGAATTTCATTCCGGAAGAAGAAACTGTGTACTTCCTGACGAACTGCGGTTAAAGTAAATTCGTCGTACCGTTCCAGCCGTGTTTGGATTTTAGCCCTTAACGGACGTATTTTCTCGGGAGTAAAAAACGCACCGTTGCGTCTAAATTCAACCTTCATTCTCGCAATGGTGCGACTTGAAACACCAGTGAGTTCTACCGATAAGAACTGTTATTTCATTTTCCGATTTATTCGGCGAACGGTTTTCCATCAATTTAGTGAAAACATTCATAACGATCACCTTAGCAGAGCTTCGTAATGGTTTCCCAACTGTATGCGGCTGAAATACACTCGAGTGACTGGCAGATGCCATTAGAAAAAACCGAAAAGACAGAAGATGTTTTAAAACAACAATCAAGAAGGAGAAACCAGGGGGAGAAACGGAAACACTTTTCTCCCCTTCATCCTTCCGCTAATGACGCCCCACCCCCACAGCAATAAATATCCGCTGGGTTGACAGCTTAACTCTGTGAGCCGCGTATGGCTTAGTGGTTAGCAGTTCAGACTATCGATGCAACGTCCTCAGGTTCGAACCTGGCCTGATCCTTCAGAGATGGTGTGATTTGCTAACAATCGCTGAATATCCGCCGTGCATCGGACGAGCACGTTAAGTGACGGCCCCCAGGCTGGACCCACTGGTTAAATGGGTATCCTTTCCTATGCCCTCCCTGAAACTCTCTCACCCCTCTATGTGCAATATCGTACTTGTACGGTGGCGCCATCTACTATAATCTCACTGCAAACTGTTCTGTCAAAGTCGCTAGACTTGCTCTCATTCCTTCCGTTTCTGTGTCCTGCCCAAAAGGCGAACTCGCTGTAAGTGGCTGGGACCTAAACTGTACTCACTGTGGACGGAAGTCCTACAAGAAAATGACAAATACTGTAGCTTAACTCTGACCCAAACAAGAATGCTGTGACAGAGAACCATCAGTGACGTCACCAAAACACGAATATCTGTATTTTTTTAGAAATGCCGCTGAAACTTAGATCTGAATTTTTTAAATGCACACACACACAACGTAAGCATCTGTGTCCTTTTTTAGTGCCAGTTGGAATACGAGCTTTTAGACCGGAACTATTTTATGCAGGGGAAGTATACACTCTGTTGCCTTCCTTCCAATGCCAGGTTAAGTTTGCCCCGAGTACTATAGTCATGCTGACTGCAGTGCATCTGACAGCTGCTGGAGGGTGCGTGGTGTGGAGGATCCATAAAGCGAACAACACGATCGAAGTAGTCCCAATTTCGGACAGGGGGAAAACAGTTCCAATTGCGAACAGATCCAGTTCTGTCCGCAACTTGAAAAAAAGAAAGAGTTTTAGTGAGGAATTAGGAAACACCCCATCCTAATCCCTCCCTAGAAGAGTTTAGCGAGGATATAAAAGTTACTATTTTCTCAAACTCTTCATTTGCAGTTTAGATTGAAGAAATTAAGTTACGAATTTTTTCGATTGTTATATGTAATAAAAGCTGTTATCTTGTAATAAAAATATATTTATATTGTAATAAAAACTGTTCGTTTCTTCCAATGGAAGAATTTGAAATATTTGAGAGCAAAAAAGGAAAGCTATTAGCTGCATGTAATGGGCACAGGTATAGGATTCATCGCACAAGTCAGCAAAACGTTACAACTTGGGCATGTGTAAATGAGAAAACGGCAAAATATAAAGGTCGTGTGACAACGAAAGGAAATAATTTATTATGGTCCTTCTGTCATGTATGCAAACCTGATACACGTTAATAGAAGTGAAAAAGCACGTATCCATAGATCAAGCTCTATCAACCATTTATCGCAGAGTTTGGACCGTTGTTCCACCGAAGATATGATATTGTAACCGAAATTCCACAATTTTCGTCAATAAAAAGCAGCTTATATCAATCAATAGCTTTGAAATCCTGCGGTATTGAAGATGCATACATTAATATTGTTAATAACATCTATGAAAATGCAAGTGCAAAGATTCGGCTATTTGAGAATACAGCACCCATAAAAATTGGAAAGGGAGTGAGACAAGGTGACATTATATCTCCCAAACTCTTTTATGCCACATTGGAAAATGCCTTTCAATCACTAAACTGGGAAAACATAGAGATAAATATTAATGGAGATTATATAACTCACCTTCGGTTTGCTGATGACGTAGTCATTTTTGCAACTACCCCATCAGAGTATGATGCAGGAACTTGCTGACAAGAGTAAAGAAGTGGGATTAAAAATGAACTCTCAGAAGACAAATGTGATGTACAATGCTTTTTCAAGAAATGAAGATTTATCGATTGATGGGGAAAAGCTGCAGATAACCAATACCTACATTTATCTTGGACAGCAGATATCAAATGAGGGTCACATTGATGAAGAAATTAATCGGCGTCTAAAACTTGCATGGGGAGCGTTTGGAAGAAACAGTATAATTTTCAAGAGCAATATGCCATTGTGTCTTAAAAGAAAAGTGTTTGATCAATGCATTCTTCTAGTGCTTACATATGGTGCAGAGACGTGGACCTTAACTAAAAGAGACATACAAAGACTGCAGACAACTCAAAGAGCATGGAGAGGTGCATGCTTGGTGTAACCAGGAGAGATAAGAAGAGGAACTTGTGGATCAGAAAAATGACAAGAGCATCATGACCAGAGTAAAATCCCTGAAATGGCAATGGGCTGGACATATTGCCAGAAGGACAGACCATCGATGGACAGCTGAAATTTTAGACTGGATTCCGAGGGACAGGAAAAGACCCAGAAGAAGACCACATGGGAGATGGGCGGGTGAAATTCGAAAGTATGCAGGAGTAACATGGAGGAGTCTGGCACAAGACAGACCGTTGTGGAAGAAACTTGGGGAGACCTTCGTCCAGCAGTGGATTGATAATGGTTGACAATGATGATGATAATGATATCGATCAAGACACCAAAATCGAACACAGTCGTTGCCAGAGCCAAGAAATGCGCAATACATCGAGTTGGGCGACGATATTCTATTTATGGAAGACAAGTTTAATTTTTTCGTATTCGATGACGAGGTAAAAGAAAAAATCATAGCATGTGCAAGCTAAAAAGGAAGAGAAGGGAAATTATAGAAAACCCCAAAATGTTTTTCATGGACGGAACTTTTAAGAGTTGTGGTACACAGTTTGCTGAAATCTACACAGTTCAAACAGATATCGGAAGCTCAACGGAAGAAACAAACATTCTAGTAATCTTCGCTTTGTTGCCAAACAAGAGAAAAGTTACTTATATGAAAGTTTTCACACTGTTGAAACATAGATTCTAGAACTGAAATCTAGAAGTAGTTGTGATGGATTTTTAAACAGCTGCAATCATACCTCTGACAAAATTATTCCCCTCTATACAAATAAGCAAATGTAATTTCCATTTCAACCAGAGCCTTTGGCGAAAAATTCAAGAACTGGGATTAGTGAATGAATATAACAATAACGAGGAGATAAAGCAACACCTGCGAATGTATGTTTCACTGGCCTATCTTTCTGTGGAAAATGTAGACTATCGCTGCATATGCATTCAAAAATCCAGTCCCATTAATGAAAACCTTCAGAAATTTTCTGATTATTTCGTAAATAACCAGCTGGAAAATCCTGCAATCGTTGTAGAAATGTGGAATTGCAGCAACAAACGACTCAGAACAAATTATGTTGTCGAATCCTGGGACCATCGGTTAAATGCAGCTATCAAAAATCCTCGTCCTAAAGTCGCGAAGTTAATAACGTGCTTGAAAGATGAAGCGAGGCACAACGGTTTCCGGTATGACAGAAAGTGCCTGAATCTCGAGAGCAAGAAAAGAAAAAAAGCAACAATCGAATTGGACTGGTGGATCAGCAAAATTACGGCAGAGTTTTACACAACCGCGAATATCCGACGTTATTTGAAGAATCTATCGGAAGTTGGAATAATGAAGAAGAAATCAACAGCTACCTTCAATTTCGTAATTTTATTATGAAACTAGATATACAGTATATTTATGTTTTTATGAGGATATTTATGTAATCTATTTTAGTTTTGGTTTCGAATTAAGAAGGCCAAATAAAATAAATATAACAGATCAATAACTTTTTCAGAAATAGGGGTTGAAAAACGTTATAGCTACACTGGGACTTCATTCTCATAGATGGACTGTCACCGTTATAGTGGCGTATAAATTCATGCTTCTGCACTGTACGGTTTTCTGTAATCACCCACAGTAGCGTACAAAAAAAACAACATACTTTTTGAATTGGCTGATGAAATGGTATTTAAATAGAATGAAATAAATCGCCCATTAGTCAGTATACCACTTTTCCAATATTTGAAAGACTTCGAATAAAATTCAGCCCTTCTGGTGAGGGATTAGGAATGGGGTGTGTTTTCCTCTTTCATTAATCCCTCACTAAGTCCTTTCCCCTTTTCCCAGTTGCAGACAGAATGGGAATCTATCCGCAATTGGCACTGTTTTCCCCCCAGTTCGCAACTGGGACGTCGGCAATTGGAAAGACACCGTCCACATTGTGTACGTTAAGTAGTTGCCATTTTCTTGTAGGACTTCCGTCCACAGTGAGTAGAGTCATCACCTCCTAATAGCTTAGCTATTAGGGGGTGATGGTAGAGTTTAGGTCCCAGCCAACTACAGCGAGTTCGCCTTTTGGGCAGGACACAGAAACGGAAGGAATGAGAGCAAGTCTAGCGACTTTGACATAACAGTTTGTAGTGAGATTAGATTACAGTAGATGGCGCCACCGTACAAGTACAATGTTGTACATAGAGGGGTGAGAGAATTTCAGGGGGGGCATAGGAAAGGATACCCATTTAACCAGTGGGTTCAGCCTGGAGGCCGTCACTTAACGTGCTCGTCCGATGCACGGCGGATATTCAGCGATTGTTAGTAAATCACACCATCTCTGAAAGATCAACACAGGATCGAACCTGAGGCTCTTGCAATGATAGTCTGACTCGCTGACCACTAAGCCATCCGTGGCTCAACACCGTCCTACAGAATCTCAATTGGGTTTAAATCTAGGGAATTAGGGGGCCAGGGAAGTACTTTGAAGTCTTCATCGTGTTCTTCCAACCACTCTTGGACATTTCTAGCTGCGCGACACCTCGTATTGTCGTGCTGGAAGATCCCATCCGCCACAGGGAAGGCGATCAGCATGTATGCTTGTACGTGGTCTGCAAGGATGGATTCGTAACGAATTTGGTCCATAGTGCCTTCACAGGTATGAGTGGACCAAGGGAATCCCACGGAAACATTCCCCAATCCATAACGCTGCCCCCACCAGCTTGTGTTATTCCAGCAAAGGTTGAAGAGTGTTTGTTCTCCGATGTTTTTCGCCTTGTACACCAACGTCCATCCGTTCGATGAAGCAGAAAACGTGACTCATGGGAGAAAGCAATCCTTTGCCAATCAGCGTAGGTCCAATTCAATATTGCCGTGCAAATGTAAGCCTTTTCTGCCGATGCACCTTCGTTAGCATAGGTGCGGTGACGATCCGTCTGCATCGAAGCCCCATACGCATCAGGATTCGCTGAATTGTCGTTTTAGACATACTTCTTGTAGCCCCCAGGTTCATTCGTCAAGTGAGTTGCTCTACTGTAGCGCGTCGATCAGCCCTCACGCACCTTCAGAGCCGACGTTCACCTCTCACATCAATGGCACGTGGTGCTCCGCAGTTTCCACGTCGTTTATTCGCAATGGTGTCATTTTTCTAATCACGATACACTTTAACCACAGTAGCATGCGAACATTTCACAAACTGCGATGTTTCATAAATACTGCCACCCTTGGCCCGAAAGCTGATAATCATCCCTTTTTGCAAATCTGATAAATCGCTCTTTTTATCCATGATAGCAACGAGTGATATGTTTTCAGAATGCCTACAGTACACCTTATATACCCTCCAAGCCAGCTCACGACACGTGCCTTCTTTCATTGGCTACGAAATGTTGACGTCAAAAATAGAAGGTGGTCACAATAATGTGACTCGGCTGTGTACTATATAACAGTACATTTCAACTTTTCATAAACGTAATTGAAAGTAATTGTCAGTTAATCTCAAGTTCCAGAGCATTCTGTTTCTTCGAAAAAATCATGTTGGAAAAATACTTAATATGTGATAAATCCTCCTACAGGAAAACTAAAATCATTGTAAACCTATTACAAAAAAATAAGAAGCAGCTCTAACAGAGAATAAATTTACTCTTTCCAAACTGATAAACGCTGTAAAGGTTTAAAAACTCAAGCAGACATCTTACAGAACACGCGAACTCAATATCAAAATAAAAAGGACGATAAGCCTACCTAATGAATCGCGTTGTCTCGTCTTTAAACATTTCCGGCACGTGCACTTCTTTAAGCAATATCCTGATGTCGAGACGTCACAGCAATAATTAACTAATTTAATTCTATGCTAGTACACTCCAATAATTTATTCCAACACATATAAAGGCAATACTTAGAAAGGAAAAATAACGTAACCCTCCTCCCGAACCTATCCCACGAACAATAAGTTAGTTAGATATAACTAGTTTACAAATACCAAGCATTTAAAATATTAAATGAATAACTATATACACGTGTTAAGAACTAACTAACTAAAAACCAATTAAAAACTGTAACGTTGTTAAAAGTTTTCTTGCGTGGTACGGACGTTACGGTTTTTTTAATTGGTTTTTAATTAATTAGTTCTTAAAACGTGTATATATTTTTTAATTAGATAATTTACCTGCTTGGAATTCGTAAATTAGTTATAGCTAACTAACGCATTGTTCGTGGTATAGGCTTGGGAGAAGAGGTTACGTTATTCTTTTTTGCTAAGTATTGCTTCAATGCGTGTTGTAATAAATTATGGGAGTGTACTAGCATAGAATTAAATTGGTTAGCTATTGTTGTGACCTACCTCTCTGTAGTTAAATAGTTATCTCTCGACATCAGGATATTGCTTAACGAAGTGGACGTGCCGCAAACGTTTAAAGATGAGCAACGCAAGTCAATAGGAAGGCTTATTTTCATTTTTATTTCGATATAATGATTAATTCACTCGCATTAAAGACAAAAAATTACAAAAAAACATTTTATCTTCCCGAAGTTACAGTTCTACATTGAACGTGACTGAAACTTCTGAGCCTTCCTGGCTCAGTGGTTAAGACGCACGGTTCCTGTTGAGCCAACCCAAATGACTCCAGATTAAATCCCACCAGGTAAAAACGGAAAGGTTTCTTTAACGTAAGGGCTGATAAATTAAGGATTTCGATTTTGTGAAATTTCTGTATAAATACGGAAAAACCCGAAACGGACTTTTCTGAAATTAACGAAATACGGAAAATATGTGAAAATACGGAAGTTAAAAAAACGGAAATTTCGTTGAGAGACGAACACTTGTAGGCAACTTGCAAGTTATTTTCAGGAATTTTTCCTGAATTCACACCGCTTATTTTTTACAGTGTGTATCTTTCGGAAGCTAATATGGAATGAACAACTTTATACACCGATGAACCATTACATTATGACCACCCCCAGCCTAGAGAAATGAGTACGCCTAGAGACCAAAAGGTGGCGCAGGTGAAGTTCACAGAGCAGTATATATTCTACCCGAGGACCGGCTTTCGGTTAGTAGAGTATTCGGAGTCAGAATGGGAAAAGCTGCCGATTTATCGGAGTTTGATCAAGGACAAATTGGGATGTCACGGCTCCTCGGAACTACGATCTCGGAAACGGCGCGGCTTGTGGGTTGTTCACGTGCCGCTGTAGTGAGTACGTATCAAAAGTGGCGCACAGATGGCCAAACGACGAACCGTCGTCCAGCCGTGTATCGTCCGCAGCTCATTGATGCCAGAGGGGAGCGGAGATTGTCGCGTATTGTTCACAGCGGCCGCAACGTCACAGTGCGACAAATCACCCACAGCTACAACAGCGGTGATCAAGACAATGCGTCACAGTTCATCGCACCCTTCTGCGCATGGACCTGCATAGCCGAAAACCCAGCCGGGTCTCCATGGTCACTGCACGTCATCGCCAACAACGCATGAAATGGGCCCAAGATCATCGAGATTTGACGGTGGATGATCGGAAGAAAGTGGCCTTGTCTGACGAATCAAGATTCCTTGTGCATCGCGTAGACCGCCGAGTGCGGATACGCCGATTACCAACGGAGGCTATGGCACCTAGATGCACTGTTGGGCGGAAACAGGCCGGCGGCGGCGGTGCTATGCTGTGGGCGATGTTTTCTTGGGACACTTTAGGCCCCATTATCCCAATAGCACAATCCCTGACAGCTGTCAGGTATCTGAAGATCGTTGCGGACCAAGTTCACCTATTCATGGCAAGTGCGTTCCCTGCTGGTGATGGTCATTACCAACAGTATAATACGCCATGCCACACTGTCAGAATCGTCAAGGAGTGGTTCGAGGAACATGCTGGTGACTTTCTGTTTAATGCCCTGGCCTCCAAATTCACCTGACATGAACCCAATCGAACATTTGTGGTTCAACTTGGAAAATCGGGTTCGTGCTAAATCACCACCATCTCGAAATGTACGGGAACTGGAGGACTTTGTTGGCATTATGGTACCAGATATCCCAGGATACCTATCGCCACCTCATCGAATCGATGCCTCGCCGAGTGGCCGTTGTTTTGTGGGCTAAGGGGGGGTCCTACAGCTTATTTGGTAGGTGGTCATAACGTAATGGCTCATCGACGTATTTGTCTTTCTTTATGTACTGTTTCGAAGATGTCGCACAATAGCTAAGTATTTTGATTCCACTAGGAATTAAAAATAATCTTTGAATTCCATTCCTTCCAGTAATATAAGATTTGTGAAAGAGGGTGTATTTCAAGATAAGTTCCACTACTCTGAAGTTTTTGCTTATGAATTTCTATATATTGCTGTGGCATAATCCAACGCTTTTCAACTTCGTTCTAGGTTTCTGGAGTTCGCTTTTATGTGTACATGGATACATTCTTTCTTTATCCCATTCCCTTTCTCAATTTGAATACCAGTGTGATTCTTCTATATGCGTTTGATATAAAAAAAAAAATAATAACTTGAAGCTTCTACGCAGTGTGCACCTAATTCAATGAAACTTCCGGCGAAATGATATCCATTAAAGAAAAGAGAAAAAAAAACGCGATGTCAAACACTTGACCCATTCAGAACGCGGAAAGCAAAATGCAAGTGCGCTACAGCGACCCTTTTCAGCCGTCTTGTCAAAGCTAGGTATGCAGTCTGCCTTTTCCCAACTTTTCCTCTCTCCTTTTTTTTTTTTTTTTTTTTTTTTTATCTTTAAAATTCTACTTGAGTTTCTTTCCAGATGTCATCCCACTCGGTGTCTGAAAGTGTCCATCCTGCCATGCAGGCAAAATAAAAATTGGAAGGCGGCAGAAATATATATTCTTCGAGTCCGTTGTAAGTATCTTTAAAAACTGAGGTTGTTACCAGAGCAGCAGCAGCAGCAGCCGGCTGTCGTAAGTCAAGAGGGTTTATTCAAGTAATGGGGAACTGAAGATGCACGCACACTGAATGAGAATAAAAGACGGAATCCTGTCTTCTCTTTTGCATTAAAATAGACTAGCCTAAACGATGTAATACACCCACTGCGCAATTTACAAGAGCATTAGTTTCAGTACCTTAGCTTTTAAAGAAAGAGATGCAGCTTAAGGGAATGATTGGTATTCTCGGAACTTTGAAAGATCGCCACAGTGAAAGTGTACTTGGAATCAAAGAAAATACAAAATGTAGCAATTTCACTTGACAGGTTTGTTAGATCCAATCAGGCACTCGTGCGAAAACGGTAAAACAACAAAGGAAGATAGCGGAGATTTCGAGCATGCGTATTAACAAAATAAAAAAAAATAAACTTTAGATCGTCCATCAGTATTCCGAGGAAATGGAAATGCTTGAACAATATACCACTCAATATCTCGCAGTTCAACAAATTATATATTACTAGATGCCGTGCACGGGTGAAGATAGATGCCGTGCACGGGTGAAGATAGATGAGCCGCTCCGGTGGCTCAGATGACTAAGCGATGGCCTCTGTTCATTCGTCCGAACGGGGTCCGGGTTCGAATCCCGGTGAGGCATGGATGTTGTGTTTGTCTTACGGCACTGGCTCTCTCCCTTCCCTGGAACCAGTGACCCTAAATTAGGGACGGGCGACTGCTTATAGCCCATTGAGTTGCGCACGGTGGTCGTTAAACCTCCAATCAAAAAAAAAAAAAGAAAAGAAGATAGATGCCATGCGCGGATGAAAAAGCTATGACTGAAATTTTTATAACACGAATCGAATATTGAAAAATTGGTTTGCACGCCATCGCCGTTGTCGTTTTCTATTTAAGCGATGTTTTCTTTCAGCTTTATATTCTTCCATCTTGTACTACAAAGAAAAAATTCCACGGAACCAACCATTTTCTTTAATTTCTATCACAGTGAATCAAAACTAAGTCTGCAGTTACTTTTTTATAATTTTACTTGTTCCTTTTTTTATGAAATAAAATAACGCTTGTTCGTTTTTATGAAATTAGTCTGCAATGCGAAGAAAACGAAATAAAACATGACATAACACCATCGCAAAAGAACAAACGTCGCACACAGCTGATCGAGCACGTGCGTGTTGCCACATATGAAGTCCTTTGTCTTACTAACTTTATTTTATTTTCCTGTATTTCTCCTTGATTTTACGTATGGTGCCATAACGGTGAGCTTAGTTCCGATTTCGGCCACCGGATAAAAGCAGATGGCGCTGCGAGTACTGAATGACGTCAGAGCGTTAGGGACAGACGTAGCCTATTATATAGGTTTCATTTTTTCCCATAGACTACAGGGAAAAATGCGCGATTAAGAAGACCAAAGATTGTGATCATTATTAAAATAACTCTGATAAGAAACCGATTTTTCCAACAGATGTTCGAAAAACAGAAATCGTGTGAAATAAAAATTCATTGAGCGGCTACTGTATTCCGAAGTATACTGTCATGTTATATCTACGGAAACGAACACTGGCCAAACTATTTTTTACAAAAAAATTATAAATTACAATCAAAACATTTCCCACCAAGAGCTGTATTCAGTGCAGGAATAATTTTTCAAATCGGAGCTTTAAAAGCAAATATACATGGGAAAGCGCAATTTACCTATACTCCCCCTAGCGGAAAGTCAATAAATTACTTGAAAACTTTGAAAATATATGAAAAACGTGTTGCACTGGAAGCTCTATCCAACAAAAAGAATTTTTTCAAATCGAGCCATTAGAAGCAGAGATACATGGGAAAGCGCAATTTACCTATACTCCCCCTAGCGGAAAGTCAATAAATTACTTGAAAACTTTAAAATTATATGAAAAACATGTTGCACTGGAAGCTCTATCCAACAAAGAAGAAATATTTCAAATCAAGCCATTAGAAGCAGAGATATTGGCAGAAATAAGACATACTTGTACGCCACCTGGTGGAGAAATCATGCATTATTTTTTTAAAAAATATTCCGAAAAGGTTTGCAGACGTGAGTAATATAGGTCCACGGAAGGATTTTTTCAATCGATATTTTAGAAACTCAGATTTTCCTGCAAATACATCAGAAACAGAAATCACCACTTACGCCCCCTGGTGGCCAAACTGTTTTATAGCAAAAATTCGAATTTATATGGAAATTATTTCCCATCAGGAGTTGTATCCGCTGCAGGAACGTGTTTTATAATCGGAGCTTTAGAAGCAGAGATATCAGGGGAAACGCAATTTACTTTTACGTCCCCTATCGGAGAATCTATGCTTAACATGAAAAAGGGACTATATCAAAAATAGTCTTCAACATGAATGGAATCGAAAGGTAAAATATTTTTTTGAATTGGATGTTTAAAGCAAATACATGGAATAAAATGTGTTTTTGAATTCGATATCATCTGCATTTACTCCCTCTAGCGGCGAAATTCTACGTCGTAAAAAAAAAACGAAATAAAGGATCGCCATTTGTGCATTTCAAGCTTCCTAATGCAAAAAGAATTTTTCAAATCGGATAAAAATTGCAGAGATATCGTGTCTACAAGCGGACGAACGGACAGACCGATAACATAAGCACGATATTTTTTTTACAAAAGACGTGCTAAAAAACGGGAAACAAAGAAGACAGAAACTTCTACCAAAGCAACTGATTAATTACAAATATTTAATCAATTTAGGAATTGATGGCGAAAGTCAAAAGTAAGAAATTTTTGTCAACGGTAGACAAAATTTTGTAATTAATTGTTGTAAGAAAAATTCTTGTTTATAGTTTTACCACATTTAAGTTTCAAATTATTACACTGGCGTTCAAAAATTAAGGACGAGACGGTTTTTCGAATGTAACGTCGTGCAGAAGTGCATCACATCGACTCAAATCATACCATAAGATCCGCAAGATGTAAGAATATGGTACAAGTGAGCAAAACCGTCCAAACAAGGAATCCAAAGGATACAATGGCACTGTATTGAAAACGTAGCTTCGAGCACAACTGGACAGAAGACAGAAACGTCCATGTGACAGGCGGCTGCCAAGAAAAATCCAGTCTTTAGTAGGGGATATGATCACCCTTGATTGCGTTGCAAGATTTACAACGTTTGTCCATGCTGAGGACGAAGTTGTCAAGAAGCTGTTGAGGCATCACGGCCCACTCCTCTTGTAGCGCCAATCGCAGCTGCGGAATCGTTGCTGGCGGCTGGTGACGTGCTGCCAAGCGTTTCCCGAGAAGGTCCCACACGTGTTCGATTAGATTTAGGTCCGGGGACCTTGCGGGCCAATCCATGCGTTGACTATTTTCACTCTCCAACAGCTCTGCGACAGTCACTCTGTACGATGAGGTGTAACGTTGTCGTCCATGAAGAGGAACTCAGGACCCACAGCACCTCTAAACAGACGCACGTGAGGCAGAACCTCGGTACAATAGCGGACACCAGTGACTGAACCTCCTTGGAAGATGTGGAGGTCAGTACGGCTACCAAGCATGATACCGCCCCAAACGAGAACTCCGTCACCTCCAAACCGGTCCCTTTCGATGATGTTAGAGGTGTGATTGCGTGTTCCCTGCTCTCTCCAGATGGGTATACGTCCAGAATCGCTCGTCAGACTAAATCGGCTCTCATCTGTAAAGAGAACTCGACCCCATTGCTGATGTGTCCAGTTCTTGTGTTCCTGGCACCACAGAAACCGCCGTCTCCGAAGAGCAGGCGTTAATGGCACACACCGTACTGGTCGTCGTGCAAATAGACCAAATTTGTGCAGCCTCCCAATGACGCGACCTCGGGTAAAGTCATCCAAATGTCGTCTTCTGGATTGCCTGTTGGCCATATCACACGGTGGAAGCGACTCGACGTCGTTCAAACCGATTTACACCGTGTAATAGCTTTAACCGAATTGCTGAGCATACACCGCCCGTGTGTTTTATACCCTTCCGACCCCCACCCCCCTACGTCATGCTGCATATATGCGCATGCCCTACCGTACCGGACCCTAGTCTATCTCCTGAGTGGTCTTTCGGTCCGTTCTGCCTGCTCGTTCCGCTGTTATGCTAATTTCTCCTCTTCGTCCTTAATTTTTGCCCACCAGTTTATTTTTATTTGTACTTAGCTTTGTATAGGCTACATTTTTCTTCCACCTCCCCAAAACATCTCGTTTTGCTCTTGGATCGGATCTGCGTGAGTTGCATGAAATTGCAGCCATCAAACTTTTTAATTTAAGGGGGAGTAGAGGCGTCAAATTTGTTTAGGCCTAGGGGCGGCAAATCCATAAATCCGTCTCTGGGTACACCCAAGTGTTATGTCTATGGAAAGGAACACTAATGGCCAATGTAATATGTATTTTGAATAAAAGTTTCCCAGGAGGAATTCTGATGTATATTGAGTGGCCACTTCGGATCGTTCCATGCCAAATCAACAAAGCTCGCAACCTGGCATCCTTTTATTTCCTTGAAATTTAGTGTAATTGATAGGAATATGGACTTATGCATAAATCCCAAAAAACATTTCTGTCCACTCACATGGTTTTAAGTTACACGACCTTGAATATTAGAAAATGTGACCTTCGGACAATCTTCGAGTAGTACTCGTTACCTAATTTGGCTGGAAGATTGAAATTTGCGAGTTCTTATAGCATTCTGTATAAGGTTTTATATCATGTGCTGAAAATGAAAAATATTTCTTCAAAAATTGTTATTAAAAATTATGTTGTTCAAAAAAATTGTTATTAAGGGTCACAGAAATAACTCTAACTTTCAAGGTCATGTAATTTGAAATCCCATGAGTGACAGAGCTAAAATTTGGGATTTATGCATAATGTACATGCCTAACAGTCACACCAAATTTCAATGAAATCAAAAGAGATCAGGTTGAAAATGGCTATTTCTTTGGTTGATTTGAAGCGGAATGACCCCTTAATTAGATACACTCTCATGTTACGTGTATGATAAGAACACTCATGTGTAACATTTTGAGCAAGTATTTCTCTGGAATGAACGCACTGAAAAGATGGAGAGATTCATATATCAATAGCTCCTCTGAAGCACAAGCATTTGGCATGAGTAATTTGCTGAACCGCCTTGTGACATCCATATAGCTCCCCTGAAGCACAAGCATTTGGCATGATCCATTTGCTGAACTGCATTATGAGGTTAGTTACGAGATTCATATAGCTCCTTTGAAGTACAAGCATTTGGTATGAGCCATTTTCTGAACTGCATTATGGGATTTGTAATTATGAAATTCATACAGATCCTCTGAAGCACAAGCATTTGGCATAAGCCATTTTCTGAACTGCGGGTGATTAGTTATTATGAGATTCATATAGCTCCTCTGAAGCACAAGCATTTGGCATGAGCCATTTGCTGAACAACATTATGAGATTAGTTTCATAGGTAGGGATTTTTTTTTTCAGGTTTTAAATAAATCTTTGAACAGCATTAGTTCACTCCATTTTCACATACACTGAGATGATGCAGTCAGTTTTTTTTTTTTATATATAAATGTTTTATGTGCACCAGTGGAATTTAGAAGCAGAATAGGAAAGACTAAGAACTGATTAAGTACATTTAAGTTAGCATATATCTTACAGATAACTTGTGCTTAATTTGGTTACACAGATTTTTTTTTATCATATGTAGAGGATATTAGGAAGAGAGTGTCTGACCCCAGGTCTTAAACAACCCTTAGAAATAGGAAGCTAGGAGATTTGGGCTAGAATGTCCGATAGGAAAGTGAAGTAGAAAGGGGGAGGAAGACGCCCTTATTTATTACCGGGGGCCAGTGCCCGGAGACCGACGGCTTAACGTGCCCATCCGACGCTCGGCGGATATTTAGTGGATCGAGCGTTCGTACCTGCCTGGGATCGAACCTGAGGTCCTTTCTTGGCAGTCACGAACGTTGCCCACTAGGCCACCCGCGACCCAGGGTACACAGATTATATGGTAAACCATTCTTAAATACTGCGATGTTAGGGGGCCCAAAGAGGATTAAGAAAATGAAATTTTAAACTCAAGTCCACCAAGAAAAAAGAAAGATAAGCAATGCGGGGTGGAAGAAAAATACCTGCAAACAGCAAATTAGAACTATATAGTTCGCTCGTGTGCTATGAGCGTCAATAGTGTAGCAAACGTCGTTGGCATGATGCCAAACATGGAATTACAGATTTCAGAGAGCTGAACCCGCATTCAGGGTAAATGTATTTTACAGAATTTCAGACGTATGTATAACACAGATTAGATACATATTTGCCGGTATCTGGGCACAGGGCCTCAGAATTTGGAGGGGCCTCAAACTACCTTAATAGTAGTATAAATTTTCAGAACCAATATATATTTTCCGTTATAGCACGAAATTATTATACGGTTCGGTTTCAAAATTTAGGATGAGGTTTTGGAAACCAAATTATTATTATTTCGCATAATAAAGCTCAAGTGTTGCGCTGAGCTGTGATAGGCCAGTGTAACATCTTAATCTCACTCTTATTTGTAACAATCAAAATACAATGGGAACATCGTATATTTGGAGCAATACAGTATATTATACATGAAAAGCATTTCAGCAAGCATGTAGAATTTGCTAAAAAATATTTTTATTATTAATATTAGTCTTGTGAGGACAAAAATTATGAATCAATATTCATAATTATGTAGGGTTTATTTTTACATAAATAAAAAACAAAAAGTTCAATTAACACTACTTTCTTTAAAGACTGTTGTAATAATTTAAATGGAGTGTTGGAATAATTTATCCCACGATGTGTGTGATAAATTATGGTAAACTAGGTGTTTTAAATTATAGATACTGTTATGATAAACTAGGTGTTTTAAATTATAGATAATGTTATGATAAACTAGGTGTTTTAAATTATAGGTACTGTTATGGTAAACTAGGTGTTTTAAATTATAGATACTGTTATGGTAAACTAGGTGTTTTAAATTATAGATACTGTTATGGTAAACTAGGTGTTTTAAATTATAGATAATGTTATGATAAACTAGGTGTTTTAAATTATAGACAATGTTATGATAAACTAGGTGTTTTAAATTATAGACACTGTTATGGTAAACTAGGTGTTTTAAATTATAGATACTGTTATGGTAAACTAGGTGTTTTAAATTATAGATAATGTTATGATAAACTAGGTGTTTTAAATTATAGATAATGTTATGATAAACTAGGTGTTTTAAATTATAGATACTGTTATGGTAAACTAGGTGTTTTAAATTATAGATAATGTTATGGTGAACTAGGTGTTTTAAAATATAGATAATGTTATGATAAACTAGGTGTTTTAAATTATAGATACTGTTATGGTAAACTAGGTGTTTTAAATTATAGATAATGTTATGATAAACTAGGTGTTTTAAATTATAGATAATGTTATGATAAACTAGGTGTTTTAAATTATAGATACTGTTATGATAAACTAGGTGTTTTAAATTATAGATAATGTTATGATAAACTAGGTGTTTTAAATTATAGATAATGTTATGATAAACTAGGTGTTTTAAAATATAGATACTGTTATGGTAAACTAGGTGTTTTAAATTATAGATAATGTTATGGTAAACTAGGTGTTTTAAATTATAGATAATGTTATGGTAAACTAGGTGTTTTAAATTATATCTGGGAGGACAGTATTTTTGTTTCCGTAAATAATATTATAAAAAAAAAAAGAAATCCAGAGTAATTAATGTTACAGCTGTAAGCTCTGCGGATGCGGGGAAGTATAAGTGGTGTGAATGCTCGTCTATTACAATCCACATTGTCTATGAAGTTGAATAGCATGAGGGATGTGTTTTAATGTTTTTACAGCTAGAAAAACTGCTTGCAAAAAAATATTTACTAGTAAATATTTTTTAGACTGTTTGACTGAAAATTTTAATCGAGGGGGCCCCAGACGCAAGATGGGCACAGGGCCTCGACTGGCCAAAGTCGGGCCCTGGCCGGTATGAAAAAAACTGTCAATAATTTTGCATTTCTTTGGAGCCTCAGCACATCTTTACACAAACCGAAAGATATATTTTAAACTACGCAAACAATTAGCGTAGAATACATAATAAATCTCTAAGTAATTTTTTTTTAATTCAACCTTTGCTTATAGTTTCAAACAGCTTTACAAAAAAAGAAATTAAATCAATTAATTCAAAGAACTTGCAAAATTTTTAAGAATAAAGTTTAACAATTTTTGTCATGCAATTTTCCGGACGGGTTTTTTTATTTTTTTTTTTATTTGTTGAAATTTAACGACCACCGTGAGCAACTCCTCGATGGGTTACCGCCCGTCCACAATTTAGAGCCACTGGTTCCAGGGAAAGAAGAGTGCCAGTGCCGTAAAACAAACACAGCATCCACGCCTCACGAGATTCGAACCCAGACCCATCTCTGAAAATGGTCATAAGCCAGCCCTTAGACCACTGCGCCAACAGTTATTTCGTACATAACACTTCCTGTTATCAGTGGAATTTAGAAGCAGAGTTATTTTGTACGGCTTTACAGGGAAGCCAACGAAGCGCAAGTGCGGGGCCCCATGATTCTGGCGGGCCCCCAAAATAATGATTACTTTTTTTTTTCATTCTGCTTCTCAAGAAACAAACAGCAACAACAACGAAAAATGCACAGCATGGAGTGAGCTATAAATACGCTATTCTAGATTTAGTGAACATGATTCCATCCGAACAAGTTAAGCCCTGCACGGACCGGGCCCGCTCAGCAGTTTAAAACTTACAAGCAGGGCATACAATTTCGTAGGCGGGCTTGGACGGGCTTGCGCTTGCATGTGTACCGATTAGTCAGGTTGTTGAAAAATTTAGATTATTCGGTTTTTGGAGTCTTTTTCTTTTCCTTCCCGTGATCATATTTCTTGTTTCTCGCAACCATTCTTCTCTCCCGCTTTATGCTATTAGACGTCGGCCCAACAGAACGAAATCAGATTCTGCGTACGAGAGCTTGTTGTATTAAATATTCAGCATGTTAGTGTGTATGTAACTGAGCATCAGTTAATATTATGTTCTGGGCAAAAGTGTCAAAGAAGACAGTACTTGACTTGTGTAAACAGTGATCTGGCCCTACGAAGGGTTCGATTATGAAATGACGATAATTTACTTAAGTTAACTGAATACTATTTATTGCATTTGCCATATTTCTGGTTACTGCTGAGTTAATTAACTTGCTTATACTCTCTTTTTACACGAATTTTGAGTTATTCCAAAAAAGTTACAGTACAAATACGTTCTATGTTAAAGCAAATGACAGTTACGCAAATGAAACCTATGAAGGGCCGGGATGTGCCGGGACCTGAATAAAAAACCCCGGGTTGGGCCTGACATTAACTGGGTGGGAACGGGCCGGGCCGAATTGGGCCTGGCATTAACTAAGTGGGCCCGGGCTTAAAAATATTGCCTCCGCATTGCTCTATCCACAATTATTAATTGACCAGCTTAAATGCATACTTACGAAAAATCTGTTTTCAAGAGTAATATTACTACAGAGTACTGCACTACAACTGATCTCAGAGTTCGTGTGCTATTTCTGGCAGATTTGCTTAGAATTTAATGAACATTTTGCTTCTTAATTCGGTGTTTAGTAAGACGGGCCGGGCCGCCCATCTTTTCCTTAAAATTTCGTTTTCTTCATCCCGTCCAATTTCAGAGGCAATCACAAGACCGTTAGCATATGAGCAAAATGGCGATTACAAACGATTTACAAACAGGTTTTACAAAACAAGCTAATCAATTTCATACATGCCCGAGCTGTTTCGGGAAACTCTCCGTGGGGTGAAATTGGATGATAAACTGTTAAAAAAATGTGTGATAGGTTGAACCAAAAAGTGGTGCTCTGCTGCAGCACTTTCTCTGAGAAAAGATGCACCATTGTGTGCAACAACGCGGTACAATTTTGCACCATGCACATGGGCGTACTGATAGACCCCGCAATTCCCGCGGTGCGCGGGGGGGGTCTTCACAGCTAAGAGGGCTTCTAGCCTCAATAGGTGGATTTTACAAAAAAAAAATTGTGACAGGTTGGACCAAAAAGTAGTGCTACACCAGCTGCAACACTTTCTGAGAAAAGATGCACCATTGTGTAGTTCAAATAAAACCCAACAACGCGGTGCAAGTTTGCACCATGCACATGGGCGTACTGATAGGCCCACCAATTTCCGCGGTGCGCGGGGGTTCCTCACAGCTAAGAAGGCTTCTAGCCTCAATAGGTGGATTTTACAAAAAAATTTATAACACTTCAAATAAAACTCGTTAATAAAATAGCCAGGAATTTTTAACGGCAGCTTTGAGTGAAATATTAAACAGAAAAGCAATTTCAGATTTCTGTTTTTTTTCCGTAAATAAGTATAATCATCAAGAAAAAATTTTCTCCTTAGTTTATAAAAACTGGGTAACGGGGGAAAGGAGCTATTCCAGAAGACATGAGGCTACCTTTTCACAGCCATAGCAATAGTTCCTATACATGTATATTAACAAAAGGATATGGTTAAAATATCTGTTGTAACTAAATGATTTTTTTATGTCAGTGAGGATAAGTATTACACTTGTTTTCATGTCAGTGAGGATAAGTATTACACTTGTTTTCATGTCAGTGATTATGTATTACACTTGTTTGCACATAAATGCTTCAGAATACGAGTATAATGAGTTAAAACGTGAATAAACAAAGAATCGCTCTTTCAACGTTTATCAACACATAGCAACCGAAAAATTGTTATCCGGCCACTGCTGAGATCGTACCCCAGATGTCTCGGTATCTAGCCGAGTGCGTTTGCCTTACGTTACAATGGCCACCAATCAATGGCGCTATGTGCGTTTATCTGCCAGCTTCTGACATTTCTGACAAGAACAAGTAAAAACGTGTTCTTCGCGGGAAACAGAGCCCTCTGCCATTTTTTTATAACATAGTAAGAAGAAAAGAATGTTACTATGTGCAAGCACAGCATTGTGACATTATGTTAAGTGTGTTTTTTTCTATAATAAAGAATAAAGAATTGTTCTCTTTTCGTCCCACAATTCTTAACTGTTGCTTTTTAATTTGCTTACTTATATTTTGTATTTTCGTATAAACCGGGGAAGGTCATTAGACACTGTCACACGGCAGTTAGGTGTCTGATCGTAAGGCACTTCAAAGAGCCTGGCCTTAGTTCTTTTAAAGAATAAAATTTGCATGATATGATTAACTTCGGCGTACGTGTTTTGTAACGCTTTGAACTGGTATAAAAGTAGGGCAGCCGCCCCGGTGGCGCAATGGTCTAAGCGATGGCCTCTGATCACTCGTCCGTTAGGGGTCCGGGTTCGAATCCCGGTGAGGCATGGATGTTGTGTTTGTCTTACGGCACTGGCTCTTTCCCTTCCCTGGAACCAGTGGCCCTAAATTAGGGACGGGCGACTGCTTATAGCCCATTGAGTTGCTCACGGTGGTCGTTAAACCTCCAATAAAAAAAAAAAAAAAGTAGGGCAATCGTTTTAAATGTACGTTTGTGTTATAAGTAATAAAGTGTAAAAATTTTAATTTTATTTAAAACTAGCAGGGGTACCCTGTATTTCCCGGGTAAATATTCGTGGAATCCCCAAGTTCAGCGGGTGAAATTTTATGAATGAAAAATATATTCCTGTAATTTTCCAGTACATTTTTTTTAATGCGTTTAGGTTATTGCTTTTTGGTAAACAATATTTTTGTTTTTTTTTCATTGGTAGCAGAAAAGTAGATATTTTTTTAGGATTGCCAAACCTTGAGCAGGCGACATAGAGCTGTCCGTGAGAAAAGCAGGGTTCCTCCAAATTAATGACAGCCACTGCCGATGACTGGCTTTGCGCTTTAAGATGGACATGGCAAAGGCGAGACGAATCGGCAATTGCAGACGCTTGAAGTCAAACGGCATATCTGTGGGAATCAGTGGAATCCTCGGAATGAAGACATCTTCCCCTTTTGCACAGCCAGTCAGAATAGCTGAGTCGATGATGTGCGTGAACAAATTCTTGATGCAAAGCCTGGTTCCATTGCAAAGTCTTGGTGGGTCTAAGTTCCTCAGCAGCATGATTGGCGCCCCCTTTTTGAGAAGCAAATTGTGGGGAGGCAAATCTGGTGGCTCCAGTGAGTTGAGGAACTTTGTCGGGTAGAGAACTACCTGTGCTGCTTCTGTGACAGTGTCAATTGATTTGTAGGATGTGGTGGCTCCAGGAAGTAAATTTTGAATGTGAGCATTGATATTGTTGACGCTGTCATTTTTTGGAGCTAGAATTGCTCTTTCACACAGCCACTCATGATTCAGGTAATGGAGTTTAATGTTTGAAAATACATTTCTTCGCAAGTATATTTAAAACATTGCAAAATCTATTTGGGAATGCAATCAGTACAGTTTCTGGCTCAGCTGGAATTTTACCGTTACCAAGTTGAAGCAGCTGGAGTTAAAACTCTCCTAGTGAAGCGTATTTGCAGATGAACTCGCATGTTGGTGGTCAATGACATTTTTTTGACATTCCTCCAAAGATTAGATGTTTCAGGCATGCATTGCGTTCGTCAGCTGGAGTTGACCTCGGAATAACTGGCAGAGTCTGGCAAAAGCCTCCAGCCAACACAACCTGAATTATTAAAACGCCCCGTAAAACGTAGTTAATAATATGGAATTTGAAAATTTCAGTAATTGAAAGCTGAAAGCAAATGAATTTTTGCGAAAGTGCCGCGAAGATGCCTTTTGCTGGAGGGGGAGGGGTGAGTTTTTAGGTAGGCCACTGACCATGCACTTTTCTCAGAAAGTGGTGCAGCTGGCGAAGCACTTATTTTTGGTGCAACCTAACAAAAATTTTTTAACAGTGTATGTGACAACAGATCCCATACCATATCAGTGCAATAAACTGTTGAATGCTAGTGTTGTGCTTCAGTAACCATTCTTATAAAAGTTTCAACTTTCCTTCCTGAACTAAGGCTTTCCCATATGTTACCTCCACTACTTCTTCCCCATCGGGGTGTCACAAATCCCCTAAATATTAAATTTCATCATGATAGCTACATCAGTTTTGGAGTTATGGCGTCAACAAACCTCACGGACGGACGAACGGACACCCCCACACCAGAGCTGAGTTTGGGCTCAGTTTTAAGAGCCCGATCCTGTCCGAGTCCGAAGTATGTCAGCCTGAGCCCGCCCGAGCCCGAATTTTATATTGCAAGATAGAGCCCGGGCCTAACCTGTTTAGGCATTTAAAAAAAAAAGTCTTCTCTCCCAGACTTCCAGTCTTTCCTACCCGTGCAATCACCCGATGTCTTTCTCACCTGCGGAGTGGGAAAGGGTTGTCTATCTATTTCTATAGTTTCTTCTTTAACCATTCATTTCTTCCTGAAATGTTTCGGTGGGGAAGGGGGGGGTCACGAAATCAGGAAAAATCGGGAGGCATAACAATCTACGTCGTACGTTGCTCAATAGAATTAGCAGGGAGCTGCCCCTTTGAGATAGGGAGCAAAATTTCGTCAACTTGCTATTTATTGTCTACAATTCTTATAGAAACATTTCCTTCGCAGAAATCCTGTAATTCATGGCGAACGGAATTTTGTTACCCAAGCCCGGAATGAATAGCCCTGCTCTATTCCTACTCCCCATCTAGACCCAGTTGCCGCCCCGGTGGCGCAGTGGTCTAAGCGATGGCCTCTGATCATTCGTCCGAACGGGGTCCGGGTTCGATTCCCGGTGAGGCATGGATGTTGTGTTTGTCTTACGGCACTGGCTCTCTCCCTTCCCTGGAACCAGTGACCCTAAATTAGGGACGGGCGACTGCTTATAGCCCATTGAGTTGCTCACGGTGATCGTTAAACCTCCAATCAAAAAAAAAAAAAAAAAAAAAAAAAAAAAAAGACCCAGTTGCCGAAGAATTCTCTTTAACTAGAAAGTGTGCAAGTCTCGCTTGATAAATCATGTAAAATCACATTAAAAGAAAAAGGAAGAAAAGTCTCTCCCTCTCTCAGAGCGCGGACTCTAGTAACTATTACGCAGCCCGAGCCCGGTTCGGGCTCGGGCCGTCTCAGCTCTGCCCCACAGACGTCAAATCACATTCTGCGGAAACCCAAAAATTTTATTTTTGTTGAAATCTCGAAGTCAAAATTTTTCCCGATTACAATAGTATAAGAAAGTAACAGTGGGGTATGCGGCAAAAAAAAAAAAAAAGCGCTATTTTTCGCGGGTGGTGGGCAAAGTGACGGGGACCCAAAACCAGGCTGGGTGCGCAGGGCCCCGGGTAACTCCAAATCCCCCCAATGCAGTAGATACCTCTTAAAGATCATTCAACAAATTGAAAATGGCCCCAAAATTGTTTATGAAATAAAATGCGTCATAAACGACTGAAATATCATTCACCAATTTCCACAGAAGCCTAAGAGGCAGAAAATTAAATACCAAAGATGCAATTAGACTTTGCCAATGGAAAAAGTAGGAAAGTAGAACATTTTTTTTTTTTTTTTTTTTTTGTCATTTCAATATCTGTAATCTACCTATGTATAAAAATATAAGAATTTCGTTAATGAAATGCACAGTGTGTCCATTAAGTAATGAGATTGTCACTTTCATTCAAAGAGCTGTCCCATAAAAAAATCAAACGTATTTATAGTTTTGACCGCTAGAGTGCACCGTAATCGCAGAAGCAACTTTCGGGTCGGGTGACGTAGCAGTTTTCGTGTGGCCACCATTGAAGTAAGACTGTGTGAGTGGAGCGTGTCAGAAGTTGCTTTTTTTTTTTTTTTTTTTTTTTTTGATTGGAGGTTTAACGACCACCGTGAGCAACTCAATGGGCTATAAGCAGTCGCCCGTCCCTAATTTAGGGTCACTGGTTCCAGGGAAGGGAGAGAGCCAGTGCCGTAAGACAAACACAACATCCATGCCTGACCGGGATTCGAACCCGGACCCCTTAGGGGGACGAATGATCAGAGGCCAGTGCCTTAGACCACTGCGCCACTGGGGCGGCGTCAGAAGTTGCGTAACGGAGCAAAAAGCTATTATAAAATTTTACTGTAAATTAGGGAAAACTGCTACGGAAGTTACCAAGACCTAAACAAAGTTTACGGTGATAATTGGTTGAGCCATGTGCAGGTGTTCCGTTGGTTTTTAACGTTTGAAGATGAAAGGGAGTCCCTCAGGGATGAACCGCACACAGGACGTCCAGTTTCTACCCGGACAAATGTAAATGTGGTGAAGGCTAGCGAAATTGTTGCCCATGACAGGTGAATAACCACTAGGCTACTCACTAAACAGCTTGGTGTCGGGAAGTAAGCGGCCAGGGTAATCTTTTAAAAATATCTGCACAAGAAGAAAATTTGTTCGAGGTTTGCACCGTACACTTTCACGCGCCCGCACATTGTGCGCTGCTTGTGAAGTATTAGTTTCTGGCTTCGAAGTAGATTCGTGTGATTGAACATCCATCTTTCTCGCCAGATTTGACTCCCGTACACTTTTTCCTCGTCCCAAAGATGAAGTGTGCCTTGAAAGGAGAGCGCTTCAGCGACATTGGGGACATTCAATGAGGTGTAACCAACAGAATGAAGGAGATTCCGGTTTAAGACTTCCACCGTGCCTTCGAATACCTGTACGAAAGATCTCACAATTGTGTGGAGTTGGAGGGAGAATTTTTCGAATCTGTGCAGTAGAGGACAATTCAAAATATAGCTTGTTGTTTCGATGTAATATTTTTTGTTTCATTACTTAACTGGCATATGCGTAAATAAATGTCTATAGAAGTTAAAAAATATATATATATAGGGTGATTCATAAAGAAGTATACAGTTTCCAGATGCTGTAAAACAGTAACAGTTGAAGGCACGGACCGCAACTGCGAACCGTTAGGTAGATGTACTCAAAGTTTGTGTCCCGCTACTGAAAAAGGGGACATAGGCGATAGCGCGCGTGTCACGTGACTAGACAGTCGATAACCACCTTCCTCACCGATTTATTGAACGCGCCGCGGACTACAGCATGCCACTGACCCAATGGCCAACCAGAAGTCCTAACTTTAACACCTTGTGACCTTTTCCTGTGTGGGTACGTAAAGGACAAGGTATCCCACTCCCCCACTTCCTGTTGATCTAGCGGAGCTGAAACAGCGTATCACAGCCACTATCACTGCACTTGATTCAGATATCTTCCCTCGCATTTGGGCGGAAATGGATTACCGGTTCGATGTGCGTCGTGTGATAAAGGGTGCACACATAAAATATACGCGACTGCCTCTAAAAAACCTTGAAACATTCCTTTACAATTCTGTTGCAGGTAACATACAATATCTTACATTGTTCTTGTTTTATAGTGCGTTGAAACTGTATACTTCTTTATGAAACACCCTGTATATATCATCATCATCATTGTCAACCATTATCAATCCACTGCTGGACGAAGGTCTCCCCAAGTTTCCTCCACAACGGTCTGTCTTGTGCCAGTCTCCTCCATGTTTCTCCCGCATACTTTCGAATTTCATCCACCCATCTCCCATGTGGTTTTCTTCTGGGTCTTTTCCTGTCCCTTGGAATCCATTCTAAAATTTCAGCTGTCCATCGATGGTCTGTCTTTCTACCAATATGTCCAGCCCATTGCCATTTCAGGGATTTTACTCTGATCATGATGTCTTCCACTCTTGTCATTTTTCTGATCCACGAGTTCCTCTTCTTATCTGTCCTGGTTACACCAAGCATGCATCTCTTCATGCTATTTTGAGTTTTCTGCGGTTTTTGTATGTCTCTTTTAGTTTAGGTCCACGTCTCTGCACCATATGTAAGCACTGAAGGATGCACTGATCAAACACTTTTCTTTTAAGACATAATGGCATGTTGCTCTTGAAAATTATGCTGTGTCTTCCAAACGCTCTCCAGGCAAGTTTTATACGCCGATTAATTTCTTCATCAATGTGACCTTCATTTAATATCTGCTGTCCAAGATAAATGTAGGTATTGGTTATCTCCAGCTTTTCCCCATCAATTGATAAATCTTCATTTCTTGTAAAAGCATTGTACATCACTTTTATCTTCTGAAAGTTCATTTTTAATCCCACTTCTTTACTCTTGTCAGCAAGTTCCTGGATCATACTCTGCAGCTCTGATGGGGTAGTTGCAAATATGACTACGTCATCAGCAAAGCGAAGGCGAGTTAGATAATCTCTATTAATCTTTTTCCCTTTGTTTTCCCAGTTCACTGATTGAAAGACATTTTCCAATGTGGCATTAAAGAGTTTGGGAGATATAGTGTCATCTTGTCTCACTCCCTTTCCAATTTTTATGGGTGCTGTATTCTCAAATAGCCGAAACCTTGCACTTGCATTTCCATAGATGTTATTAATAATATTAATGTATGCATTTTCAATACCGCAGGATTTCAAAGCCATTTTAACTGCTGATGGTATCACCGAGTCAAAGGCCTTTTCATAATTGATAAAAGCCATGCATAATGGAAGTTCATATTCCCTCGCTCTTTCAATTAGTTCTCTCAGTACCTAGATGCCATCTATAGTGCTGTAGTCACTCCTGAATCCAGCTTGTTCTCTCGGTTGAGCCATGTCCAGTGTCACCTTCAAGCGGTGTGAAAGAACTTTAGTGAAGATTTTATAAACCACTGATAGGAGGCTGATAGGTCTGTAGTTCCTGAGATCCTCAATGTCACTTTTTTATGTAGCAGGATTATTGTAACATTGTTCCAATCCTCAGGAATCTTCCCTCCATTAAGGCATAGAGTGAAAACTTGGGCGAGTACTGTTTCAATTTCTCCACTTGCTTCTTTGTATGATATCTGCGGTAATTCCATTTTCTCCTGGAGCTTTCCCCGTTTCACGTTCTTGATTGCATGCGCAACTTCTGCCGGGAGGACTGGAAGAACTCTGGTACTTTTCGTAATGTCTGGAGTACATGTATAATCTTTTTCATACAGTTTTGAGTAGAAATATTTCACTCTTGTCAAAATTTCACCTATATTTCTTGTTACAGAACTATCTCCCTTTCTCAGAGCCATGATCTATTTTCTTCCCTTATTCAGATGTTCCTTTGCATTCTTCAGGCTTTGGTTGTTTTCAATTATTTTCTTCACTAGTTCACACTTGAATTTCCTTAGGTCTTCAGTGATACTTTTTCTTACCGTCTTACATAGCTCTATACATTCCACTATGAAAGTCACATCTCCTTTGGTTATCCTTTCTCTTCTTTTTTTGCATCAGAATTTATATATATATATCAATTGCTGCATAAAAAATAACCATATCTTATATAATAATACTCTCTATAAGCAAGTGAACGGTATTCCCATGGGAACATCAACGTCCACGAATATCGCTAATCTATTCCTGTTCTTTAAGGAATATAAATTCATTAAATATCACCCCACCTGCTCAGATAACTACCTTTACACTTTTAGATATATTGATGATCTGCTGTGTATCAATAATTCAGAAGTTATAGAGAGTGATTTTGATAATATCTATCGTAGCTCTCTTAACTTATGTAAAACCAACCACAGTAATCAGGAACTTGAGTTCCTAGACTTAAGCATTAAGCTCAACAGAGGTAACCCATCTATTAGCCTCTTTGATAAAAGAGTTAATTTTCCTTTCAAAGTAATTAAATATCTACACTGGAATAATAACATTTCAACCAAAGTAATTGAGAATGTACTAATTTCTCAGGTCCTAAGAATTTCAAGAATTTGCAGCAACAATTTGGACTTCAATTACCACATTAATATACTATTAGATAGTTTTCTAAAGAACGAAATTCCTTCTTCTTTCATCAAAAGAACTTTAAGAAAAATTATTCTGAATAATAGAGTAAGGTTGGCAGATCTGCTTTAATTTTCTACACAGTTAATAATATGATTCTGACCAATCAAAGCCGTAAGGAAGTTGGCTAGAGGATGCCTATTAACTACCTAAAGAAACCTTAGTGCTATGGATATGAAGGTCCTATTAAAACAAAAAATTAAATAATATAAACAAAATCACAAAAAAAAGCTTAAAAATCTGTTTATAAAAGAAAATAAAAACAAATAAAAAGAAAACTAGTTATTCATCACTAGGATAGCTATACTAAAAATAGTAAAACCAACATTAAAATTAATAAGATTCTGATTAATCTATAGAAGCTCACTAAGGTGATTTAATACATGCAAAGATTATTAAATACACTACTCGTGTATTTTATAATATTTCTCATGTATTCTGGAGAGTTAATTCTGCTCTTTCTGATCATACAGATCCACAGTCTTAAGTTTATATATTTTTTTCTCTGGTTAAAATCTCCGCGAGTTGGTTTCTTTCTGTATGAGGAGGCCATCAGCCCCACCCTCACTGCCCCCCAGCGACTAGGGAATGGCGGAAGAGGTCAGCCATGTTTTACTCTTGTGAGGAGAAAGTTTAGTCACACAAGAGGTAAGCTCTCTTCCTTGTATTTGGGTTTTAGGTTTTATAAGTTCAATGTTTGTACTTCATGTACTTTTTCTCTGTTGATTTTTAGCTTTTCAGTTTTTAGGCACTGGCTTGTCTGTTAACATTTTTGCGGGTTTTAACTCTTTCTTTTCTTTGTAACTTTGAGCGTCTTTTGGGGTACCTAGGAACAGAAGATGGCTAAGCTTGTTCCTTTTCTATGCGCTGTATTTTCAAAGTAGTTAAGTTCTTAATAACTAATTAATTATGCACTTAAAGCACTGCTGAAATAGGTACATATTGCAACTAACTGTTTAAGTCATATAACTTTCACAAAGTTTTCTTCAGTTAATTATTGACTTTAACTTATTCTCGTTTTCGTGCTGTCATAAGTTGTAGAGTAGGGGGTTTTAGACTCAAGTTTTCTTTCAAAAATTTGTTTTTTAAAAATTAATGCTTCCTTTTTTAATTGCAATGTAAAAATTTGGATTTCTTTTGCATTGATTTTCAGGTTTAAATTCGCTCTCAAACGAACTTGGCATTTCGTTATAGCTGAAAATTATTTCTAATTATTATGTCACTCTCACAGCTTGAGTTCTCTTTAATCTTCTTCTCTCTGTTTAATAGTAACAGATGAAGAGCATGGGTCGGGCCAGGAAGGTTAATGGATGCAAGCGAAATTGTTAACTAGTGCTAGGTCATACAACTCTGCGGAGGACATGACATATATATATTTTTTAAAACAATTTTAGGTGGGAATGTTACTTGCATCTATGGCCTTGCAGAAACCCATTTCCAACTAGGTCTTTGTGGAAGTGAGAAAATGCAGAGTTTTTGCTGGTCCTTGATAAAGCCAAGGCTCAGTATTCTCGACACCTTCTACATTCAGTTGTTTTATTTTATTTTTTTATCTTTTCTCCTTTTACTCACACAGGTAGATACATAACCTTTTCTATGTTGTACTTGGTGTGAGTCAAAATTATATATGTTTTTTTTGCTTAGGAATCTTCTTAATAGAATGTGAATTCTGAATTTTCAAAACTGTTGCGTTGCGCGTTTTGATTTTCAGGTTATTTTGCAACCTTCGTTTTAAATTCTAAAGTTTTTCCTTAGTCTTCAGTTTTGCTCTTAAGTATATATATATATATATATATATATATATATATATATATATATATATATATATACAGTATATATTTCAACAGGCATCCGGGAGTGTTCTTTCGATGAATACCATCCGTAAGGAAGCCCATCTGCTCGGTTATCATGGACGTGCTGCCGCCCACAAGCCTTTGATAACCAAGTCCAATAGCGCTGCTCGGCTAACGTGGTGCAAAGAACGTCGACAGTGGACCGTTGAACAGTGGAAACAGGTTCTCTGGAGCGACGAATCAAGATTCACTCTCTACCGTTCGGATGGCAGGGTCTGGGTTTGGCGTCTGCCTGGAGATCGCCTCCTGCCGGAATGTAATGTGCCAACTGTGAAGTTCGGCGGCGGTGGAATTATGCTATGGGGGTGTTTCTCCTGGTATGGCACGGAACCCTTGGTCGCAATTCCTGGTAGACTCAACGCCAAGACCTACTGCACTATTTTGGATGAACATGCGCTTCCTACGTGGTGGCAGTTTTACGGGGTGGACCCATGTTACTTTCAGGATGACAATGCCACCTGTCATGCTGCGAGGTCCACCATGGCTTGGTATGGTGACAATGGGGTTAATCGAATGGACTGGCCTGCGCAGAGCCCGGACATTAACCCTATCGAGCACCTCTGGGACGAGTTGGTGCGTCGACTTAAGGGGTGTCTCCACCGTCCGAAATCGGTGAAGGAACTGACCTGTCTTCTCCAAGCCGAGTGGAAGAGAATACCGCTAGCCGTCATACAACGCCTGGTTGAGAGTATGTCCCGGAGGGTCGCAGCTGTAATCGCCGCTCGTGGAGGCTCCACCAACTAATAAAGCTGAATAAACTTCGTTTTCCTTTGCTATCACAGGTGTCCAATTACTTGTTCTTAGATAGTGTATATTTCTTTTTTTTTACTGGAGGTTTAACGGCCACCGTGAGCAACTCAGTGGGCTATAAGCAGTCACCCGTCACTAATTTAGGGCCACTGATTCCAGGGAAGAGAGAGAGAGCCAGGGCCGTAAGACAAACAACATCCATTCCTCACTGGGATTCGAACCTGGACCCCATCTCGGGAGAATGATCAGAATCCATCGCTTAGACCACTGCGCCATCGGGGCGGCAAAATATATTTTTGTGCTCAAAAGACGTAGTTGCGTCTAAAATTTCCTTACGTCTCATGGGACTCTTATGCTGCTGATTAGAACGAAGTTTCATTAGATTGAACCTGGAGGTACGACAGAGGGGTACAGTGGTCAAATAACCAGGAATGCCGCCCAAAAGGTGCGATTCCTCAAATTTGAAAGTGCTGAATTATAACGTCGCAACGAACGCTTCCAGGGAGAGGGAGCAAAAGTTGGAAGGAACAGCTGACCTTCTTTGTAACCAGGGCCGACGGTTAAATGAGCACATCAGACGCACGAGTATTCAATGGTTCATAGCAACTCAGCTAGAATCGATCCCGCGACCACCTGGTCGGTGTGCGCTTGCTCTAACCACTAAGCTACTTGCGGCCCAGTTAATATGTATATATATTTTTTTCATTTTCTTTGTTAAAGTTACGCAAATAGAGAAGACACGAGGAGAGTCTCTTTTAACAAAATTTACTTAATAACCGAAAATTTGTGGTATGTCACTGCACGGGCGGGCACGACTGACAGACCAAATAGTAATAATATACACTCATCGTCAAAAAAATAGTTGCACCCAGAAAAAAGCAACCGACAGGAATTAAACTTGGTGGGTAGGTTTGACATCGTGAGACATGCAAATGATTCAAGTATCACGCTCGGCTGCGCATGTGACGACAGCAAGAGGGGCGTGCGCTTGCCATTCTGCCTCGCGCTGTTGTGTTGGTTGCATCTTTTGGAAGTGAGGTATGCCTCGAAGAAAAGTTCGGAAGCAATTCGAGCAGTTGGAGGAGTTCGAGACGAGCCGCATCATGGGGCTGCGGGAGGTGGGATGGTCTTACCGCCGTACTGCGCGTCATATCGGTCGTGCGGATATCACCATAGCACGCTGTTGGCGGCAGTGGATAGAACAAGGCATTCAGCAGCGACTGGAAGGGTCTGGGAGACCTAAACGAACCACCGAGAGAGAGGACCGACGGTTGTCTGACATGCACGGAGTGACGCAACAGCCACGACTGCAGATATTCAACGAGCAGTGGTGCCCTCCATGCATCGTCCGACTAGTGCCAGGACCATTAGCAGACGGATGTCCGACGTAGGAGTGCACGCACGTAGAGCGTTACGACGACTGCCCTTAAGAGCATTGCGGCATCGCCAAGGACTGCAATGGTGTCGTGCCAGAGTGTCAAGGAGCCACTACGAATGGCAGCGGGTGATCTTCAGTGACGAGTCCCGCTTTTGTCTTGGAGGACACGACCAACGAATTCATGTGTGGAGGCACCGTGATCAGCGCCAAGATGAACGGTTCGCTGTCAAGCGTCAGACGTCTAGAAGGCCAGGTGTCATGATGTGGGGTGCAATTGCCTACGATGCCAGATCACCGTTGGTGTTCATTATAGGCACTTTGACAGCCCAGGGTTACGTTAATGAGGTCTTGAAACCAGTGGCCTTACCTTTTCTGAACGCTCACTCCGGTGCGATTTTCCAACAGGACAGCACTCGTCCGCATACTGCTGCTGTCTCGAGAGCTTGCCTTCAAGGCAATGACACTCTGCCTATCGCCGACTGAAAATGTGTGGGATGCTATTGGTCCCGCTATCCACACTCCACCCCTATCGCACAATCTGTAGGGACTGCGTGAAAAGAGTAAAATTCTGTGGAATGGCTTATCGCAGGACACCATTAGGAACCCTTACTACTCCATGCCGAGACGTCTGGCATGCTGTGTGAGAAAACATGGCGGCCCGACGCCATACTGAGAAACGCTACTTATTAGCTCAATAAATATTGCCCACATCAGTCTCAATGCTTAGTCATTTATTGTTTCTGGTAATTTTTACCTTCCTCCCAAATAGCATTGCAATCCGGCACGTCCTTCGGGGTGCGACATTTTTTTTTTTTTTTTTTGACGATGAGTGTAAAATAAGCACCTACGCTTTTTTTTTTCGAAAAGCGTGCTAGAAAGTAAAAATTAATACCATAAGCATAGTGTAACCACAGAAGGGGTTGAGGGTCATTACATCTACCCGGAATTCGGGCAAGCAGATTCCATTGACCTATCGGGTGACCTCTGTAAACTACACGCTCTCATTAAGCATGTCCGGTTATTGCAGTTGATTTCAAAATGAATTAACGTATATGAATAAGTGGAAACATAAAGTAACATGCTAATTCAGTTTTGTGAATGTTGACAAAAACAGTCACGCAGTGTCATTGCTGCGGTGTGTAACACTCTCAAGCTTTTTTTGAGCTCTCTCTCTCTCTCTCTCTCTCTCTCTCTCGAATAGGGTCAAAATTACGTTAGGAAAATTTCTCGAGTAGGAAGAACATTTCCTAGTATCACAATGAACAGGGACCCGCATTGTACAGCAAACAATACAAATTGGACTGCTTCTGAAAATCGAAATAGAGGTCATTTCCTATACCTCCATTGCCTGAGCATTAATTAAATAAAAGTGCTTGATTCTCATTTCCATCATAACCGCATCGATTTCCGTGTTTCGGGATTTTTCCTTATCCTCACTTCAGGATCTTCTTCCTTTCGTGGTCTTGCGAAACCCGAAATGCATCTTACTAACAGCTGCTTCTTCGAAAACAATGCAACCGATAACAATAAAAACTGCGCAGATTGTCTCTTTTGGTGTTTAGAGGGAAGTACAAAAAAGCAAAGTTTAAAATACACAACATCGCCTTAACCAATACTGTAAGTTCTAAAATAGAGCTTGCAAGAAATAAATGTTATTGTCTTCTTGATTTCAAAGACCGACAGTAATCCAGGAAATAACTTATCCTATGATAAATATAATTGAAATATCTGAGACTAAGGAGCTGTCTTTGCTACAGCAGAGGCCCTTTAGAATTCTTCTCAGGTTGCGAAGAATTCTACATGCAAGGCATCCTAGCCACTTGCATAAAGAGGCAGATTTTTTTTTTTTACAATTACTAAAAAATACACAGTCCTTCATAAAAACATGCAGCAAAAAATCAGTTTTACTGTAAGTTTTATCTGTTTTTAGATGTTTTCATTATAACATGTCTGAAAAAAATGGAAATGGAAATATTACAACACTAACAGAAAACAAAAAACCCAAAGGTTCACGTGGTCGAACAGGATATTGTTTGTTTAAGAGTTCAACGACAACCATAAGCAACTCTGAATGCTATAAGCAGTCGCCCGTCCCTAATTTAGGAAGAGTGGCTCCAGGGAAGGGAGAAAGAACTAGCGCCGTGAGACAAACACACCAACGTGACTCGAACCCGGAGTCTGAGAGAATATTGTTTGTTTGTCGGAGTTTAACGACAGTGAGCAACTGTATGGGCTAGAAGCAGTCAGCCGTCTCTAATTTGGGGTTACTGATTGCAGTGCGCACCCTTTAACCTGCTGGAATGAATTAACTCGGGGTTAGCAAAATGGGCTCGAATGAATATACACTATATTGACAAAAGTCGCCGGACACCTAGAACAGAAACACAACATAGCATTTATTGACATACATTAGTACGGTGTCGGTCCAACTTTGGCTTAATACATGCACTGACCCTTCAAGACATGCTCTCGACAAGGTTTTCCAACACAATGATAGGTATGTGCTTCCATTCAGTACATAATGCTGCCGCTAACTGTTGCTTAATAGTAGGTCCTGGTTTGGCCAGCCCACACACGATTCGGAATTATCTTCAAACCACGCCTTAACAGTCCTTGTTTTATGACTCGGTGCATTATCCTACTGGTACCAACAAGGCTCGGTTCCTGGTACCAACAAGGCTCAGTATTCCTACAGAGTTGGTAGTACATAATTGTCCAGAATATCAAGCAAGACGTGCTGGTTAACAGGTTTGTCCATGATAACCAATGGGCCAGGACCATACCACGAAAAACAGCCCCACACGAGTACACTGCCAGCTCCAAACTTGACCATAGGAGCAGTATACTGTGGTAAATAGCATTCCCTCGCCTGCCGCCATACCCACACTTGGCCATCAGACTGATGGATCGCATATCTGGATTCATCAGTCCATAGGATCCGTTTCCATTGATCTACGGTCCACGATAAATGTTCTTTACACCATGCTAAACGACGAGTAGCATTCCGAGTGAAGATGAAAGGCTTATGAGCAGCCGCACGACCACGGTAACCCATGGAATGAAATTATCTGCGAACGGTACGTGTACATACCGATGTTCCAGCATTTTTACTCACCTATGCACTGAGGTTTTGTGCAGTGCTCCGTCAATTTGCTGTAACGACTCTCCTGAGGCTTCGACGTCCTCTATCACTGATTTTCTTTGATCTGCCGGTACGTTTCGCTGCTTCAGGCACGCAATGTGCCTTCCACTTATTCAGTACATCTAAAACAGTTAACTTGGGTATGTTTAAACGCCTCTCGGTTTCTCTTATGATAACCCACTAATATAACACCCAACAATCTTTCCTTTCTCAAAGTCAGTTCTCTCCCGCCGCGGCATTTCTCAACGTCACAGTGCGATATGATCACGGTGTTTCTATACCGTTTGCAGCTGTACCACATATCTTAACATCGCAGCGGATCCGTTCATTTTCTTTTGAAGGGGGTGTCCGGTGACTTTTGTCAATATAGTGTATACTGTAATGGCGGAATCATCCTGCTCTATGCTTTCCACCTATTAGCAGGTTACGTGTGTCCGGAGTATAGCGTCATACCCCTCGCTGATAGATTAAAAAAATGGATTGTAAACAGAAAAAACTCACAGCAGCTGCTCACAACCCACGAAACAAGCAATATGAGCTCGCTGTTTACACGACTGTACTGCACGGCACCGTCCACGTCAGATGGAATGACAGACAGACTAACGCGCACTGGCAAGTTTTCCCTGCTCTATTGACTCACACGTGACTCATTGCTGCAGGATTGCAGAATAAACTGACCGAAGGGATGAGGGAGGGCGCTGGCGAGAGTCCAAAAATGAATTAATACATTTTAGCGGTGGCTCGATAGGATATATGATTAAAATAGAAGAACTTGATCAAACTGTATTTGAATTATTCCTTATTGAAAGCCGGACATTTGGGCTAAAGCCTGGAGGACATGGTAAGAAAAGGAGGACATGTCTTCCATAAGCCGGACGTCTGGTCACCCTGCCTCTGTAGTACGTCACATATCCCCATCCCCTTGAGAAAGGGTTGGGACAGAATCGTTAGTCTCCTGGTTAGCCGGCAAACCATACTTAAAGTACCACACTGCAAAAGAAAAATTCTGATTAATTGTAGACGATGTTTACGATCACACATTTTTCGAAGCTAAGAAGGAATTCCCATTAATTCCAGACGATGTGTTAAAGAAACATCATACATTTTTCGGAGAACCATTCAGTAGATCCATTTTCACAATCGTAGCCAATGCAGCGAAATACAGATTTGCTGGTGATGGAATCGAACTCGCAATACTTCTGCTCCGGAGTCGAATGCTTTCCCAATTAAGCTACACCAACGGAATTTAACGCTGCAGCTTTATCGTCTGGACATGTGCTTCTCCTCTGTAGTACGTCACATATCCACCCCCTTGAGAAAGGGCTGGGATGGAATAATTAGTTTCCGGGTTAGCTCCGGCAAACCATGCTTAAAGTAGAACATTGTAGGAGAAGGAATTCTGATTAATTCCAGACGATGTGTGGAACGAACATCACATATTTTTCAAAGAATCCAACGGCCAGTAGATTTATTTCCACAATCGGGCGCCAATGTATCGAAACACAAATTTGCTGGTGGTGGGATCGAGCCAGTATACTTCTGCTCCGTAGCCGAATGCTTCCCCAATTAAACTACACCGACGGAATATTATTATTATTTTTTTTTTTTTTCTGATTGTGAGTTTAACGACCACCGTGAGTAATTCAGTGGGCTATAATCAGTCGCCCGTTTCTAGTTTAGGGCCACTGACTCCAGGAAAGGGGAAGAACCAATGCCGTAAGACAAACACAACATCTCGGACGAATGATCATCCGTCCGAGATGGGTCTGGGTTCGCTTAGACCATGTGTCCGGGTTCGCTTATGGGTCCATCATATAGACCACTGCGCGCCACCGGGGTGGTCACTTCAGTCTACAATGAGAAATGTCGGAAAAAATTAAACCCGTGATGCCCCAGAACAAAACCAAAACGATTTTATTATTTACACGGGATTGGGAATAAATAAATAATACTGGTGTGCATTTAGAAACAGAAAAAAAGCTATGTCGGTGTAATGCTATCATAAAACTGAAACGAATAACCTGAGTTACGCCGTTTAAAAAAATCGATTGAGGTAATTAAATAATAATAAAACCTTGATTTTGAACAAAACCTTCCACGACGATTTCATTAACACCAGTAAGGACATACTCGTCCCAAGTTCTATTATTAAATATATAATAACATTAAAAAAATGTCACTAGGACCCACCCTGGAGTCCCGTTCACGGAGGAGTCCATTTTGTGGTCCCGCGGGACTGTGGATGGGCTGGCTCCCTATCTCCGCGGAGTCCGGAGCTGCAGAATGCTCTCTTATCGGGAGAGGTCCACTGGGCGATGATTAATCATCTATTGATTCCCCATTTGTGGCACCATTAGCCCTCTGTGTGCAGACACTATCTTCATTATTGAACCAGCGTCGTCTTTTATTATTCGGCCGGCGTTAACTCCTTTGTCAATAGAGACCGGCGATTAGGCGGTTAAGGCGATCCTTTGTACACGCGGAATTCAATGAACGGTGTGCGCGACAAAATGATTTCTGCGCAGAGATCCGCTTCGCTAAACTATCCCATTATGACAGACTATTTCTCTAACATCCCCTGCTCCTAACGTGGGAAAAAGGACTACATCTACAAAAACCACGAACTCTCTGCCGACGGAGAAGAAGAAAATGCATTAAGTCGACCGCACGATATGAATTAGGTGGAAGTGCTAAACGACGAATTCATTAGTTTCGGAAGTAGAAATGAGATTACTATCAACCGCGTGAAGTCCCCGAAAAGGAAAAAAAAAAAAAACCCTTGAAAATTGAATCAGCACTGAGCGGTTATCAAACCTTAATCTCCAAATATCTGTACACCGACCGAGTGGGGAGTGGTCACAGGCGCGGACTTCTCGCTAATCGTCGAAGCTGCCCGATACCGAAGAAGCCTGTATCGTGCGTTTGTTCCTACACTGGGCTAATTAATTTCGTCTGAAGCTAGCATTAATACCATGAAACTAAAGTACCTATCCGTTTATCGGCGAAAGGAATTAAACACATTGGGTTGATGCATAAGTTCATACCGTTTTATTTCACGAGTGTTTCCCAGGTCAGTAGTGACAGTGCAGATGGCCAGTTGTGCACAGTGCGTCAAAGAATTTTTAAGACTGGGTCTGTAAAAAGGAAAAAGAAACAAGAAATTATAATTTGTTTTGGTTTGTTATTCAAAATAAGTCCCTCCGGCTTCAATACACTTGTTACAGCGATTCAATAATAATTCGACTTTGCGAAATTGCCTCCAAATCACGCGTCGAAGCTTTTTGTATGGTCGAAATATCATCAAAATAACACCCTTTTAACGTCATTTTAAGTTTTGGGAACAAAGAAAAGTCGCAGGGTGCTAAATCAGGCGAATACGGTGGATGATTCAACACACAGACGTTATTTTTCGCCAAAAATCTACGAACAAGAAGTGAGGTGTGACTGGGTGCATTATCGTGCAACAAACACCAACTGTTTTCATCTCTATAATCTGGACGAATGCGACGAATTCTGCCCATCAAACGCCTCAAAACATTTAAATAAAACTCAGCAGTAATTGTTTGTCCACTTGGAACAAATTCTTTGTGGATAATAATACCCTTACTATCGAAGAATGTAATGAGCATTGTTTTGATTTTCGTTGGAACTTTTCTTGTTTTTTTGGCTTGTGGCAAGTTTTTTGACTTCCATTCCGCACTTTGTCGCTTTGTTTTAGGATCATATTGAAAACACCATGTTTCATCACCAGTAACAATTGATTTTAAGAAGTTTGGATCATTTTCAGCGGCTGAAATGATGTCTCTGCAATATGCACTTCTCCTTGATTTTTGTTCATTGGTTAACGTGTGTGGAACAAATTTAGCACAGACTTTTTTGTTTTGCCCAAATCTTCATGCAGGATGGTTCGAATCGTTTCTTTGTTGATATTTAAAGACTCTTCCATCATTCTTAGTGACGCACATCGATTGTTTGCCACGAAATCACGCACTTTTTCAATAACCTCAGGTGTCGTAGATGAACTTGGTCTTCCATTATGCTTATCATCTTCTAGCGTCTCTCTTCCGTCCAAAAAACGTTTTTGCCACAGGAAAACATTTGATCTACTTAAACAAAACCCACCGTAAACTTGTTTCATCATTTGCTACGTTTCCTAGGTACTTTTACCAAGCTTTCCGTTAAATTTAATAACAGCCCTTTGTTCCATCTTAATAATTCAACATGAAAAAAATTTTACTTCTCTAATGAACGCCCGTTTCGTTTGAGTTACTTTAACAACTGCGCAGTACTTTTGGCAGAAAGCAAGCAGATGGTCACGGTGTAACGTATACTCTATATTCACTTTCCTTTTGATTTTACTATCTCTGGTTATTTTATTTTACTATGTAAATTATCTTCTTACTGAACGAAATATTATTTCACCCGCTGAATGAGATCTGGCAATGAGTGTAAGTCATGACGTGGTGATAGCTAGTATATAGGCGCGTTCATCGAGACTTAGGGGGAGCTTTTGTTGTTGTTATGAGAGAGCGTTGTTGTTTACGGAGAGCATTTATAATACGAGGAGAGATTCTTCATTATTGTAAAACAAGTTGTGTGTGTGCTTTAGTTGACCAAGAGTCTTATAATAAAGAAGTTACAGTAAGTTAGTCTTTCTCAATTCATAGTTTTTGTCAGACCTCTGTCTGGCTGTTAGGTTTATAACTTTTATTCATTACCATAAATAACCAGCGTTAAGACTTTGTTTACGTTCGTAATTAACTAGTAACAACCTTTTGAATTCACTATTTTGAAGCTTAGTACAAGTATATCATTAGCTAGCTGGTAGGAAGAGAATCATTCATATGAATTAGCTTAGCGGAAAGAAAATAAAGCTAATTCATTATAACGGTTTATAACGCATTCGCGATTACACTGGTGGCGCCACCGTAGGCTGAAACCTAGCGCCAGTCTTAAAAATTCTTTGACGCACTGTGTATATCAAAATGTAGCGAATAATATCGTGTATCTAAATCATATTGCTTTGTGTGATTGTGGCTAATGGTTTTTTGGTTTTCAGGTCTGGAAGTATGGAGTGTCAAGTAGAGGAGAATAAGCATTTCCGATATCTGCTCCTCTGCGAGTTTAACAAGGGAACCCCCGAGGCTGCACGACAAACTTGCGTTGTGTATGGGGAGGATGCAATTGCTCCGAGGACAGCTCGCAAATGGTTTCAGCGGTTCCTAGGTGACAATTTTGACCTCAACGACTTTCCACGCTCAGGTCTTCCATCTCATTATAATGAGGATCGTTTGAACCATCTCATCCAGTTGGATCCGCGTCAAACCACAAGCAAATTGGCCACTGAGATGGACTGTGATCAGGCCACAGAGGTACGACACCTGGAAGGTATAGGAAAGGTCCAGAAATTGGGGGATGCCTCGCACTCTCACCGAGGACAACAAGAATCAGCGTGTTGTCATGTGTGGTTCCTTGCTCGCCCGTTATCGTGAATGTTCTCAGCAACACAACCCCTTTCTGTACGTATTGTTACTGGAGATGAAAATTGGTGCCTGTTCGTGAATTTCAGGAGGGAATGGTTAAGCCCAACAAGACGCTCACACCACGTCCTAAACATGACCTTCATCCTGCGAAGATCATATGTGTCTGGTCGTCGGACATGGAAGGCATTATTCACTGGGAAATGTTGCCGAGGAATCGGACTATCAACGTTGCATTCTATTGTGAGCCACTCCGCCGTGTGGAGGAAGCAATTCAGCAGAAACGGCCATATCGGCTCCATGGCGTCCTTTTCCAACAGGATAACGCACGCCCTCACAGTGCAAACATAACCAAAATGGCCACTCAGGATATGAAATGAAAGATCCACATCCGGCCTATTCCCCAGATGTCGCCCCTTCAGACTATCTCACCTGTTCCGATCTCTGTCGAATTCACTTCGTGGCAGAACGTTTAACAATGACGTTGATCTCCAGAATTTCCTTGATTTCTCAGTAGCAAAACCGGCACGTTTTTTTCAAGAATAGCATTGTAGACCTATCCAGACGTTGGGACACCATCGTACAATGGGGGATGGGGGGGGATACGTATTGTAGTTTATAACGTAACCGTTTTTCGTGTGCGAGATTGGTGTTACGTTATGTCTAAAACTATGACTAAGAAAATGTTGAACTAAATAAGAATACGGTGCAATAGTTGCACGGATTTGCTCTACTTAAGGTTTTACGGCCAGACGAAACGTATACAGAAGTCAAACTTACGATCACCTTTTATTGGTCCGACAATATTTGACGAAATCCAAAATATAGCACTGCGAGTTTTACACTTCACGTATGATGCCTTTATTGTCTGTCGCATAATCTAACTTAACAACGATCGAACATCTCCACACACGCACACACACACATACTAAGCAACCGCTGTATCGTCCTTTTTATCTAACGTTCTTATTACAATCATACGTCACTCTCTCTGACCTCAAAAGTGTTGCCAACCTCATTCATGTGAGAGAGAAGGTATCACGTTAAGTTTGGAAAGTGCAAAAAAGAACAAACTCAAGTTTACATAGGAAAAGGAACTAAAAATTAAAGTTAAATTACAATATACGTCACAAGTTTGATTGATTCCGTTTTCCCTTCTGATGCAACACATTCCTGTAGTACGGTGAAAAGAACGGCGTGAACTTATACATCAACCCAATATCTTTTGCCAAGCTGTCACTCATCGAAGGATGGCATTTACGCTGTTAGCGTTGAAAAAGCCATCCATCGATGAGCGAAAGCTTAGCAGAATGTATGTTTAATTCTTACCCGAATAAGTGGATAGTTACTTTAGTTTTGTATACTTGGTGTATCAGCAGTTCTGTTACTTATTATAACACCGATTTTATAATCATAAGTTAAAACCATTTCCTGTTTTCTTCAGTTCTTGGGGAAACTTTAAGACGGTGCCTTTCCTAGTTTTCAGCCAGGGGCTAATGTGTTATTCCTTGGTACGCTTCCGATTTTCGAATATGGAACATTTCCGCCACGTCTTCACTTTAGCGGTGTTCAAATATTCAACAACGCCCGCGGTTTTCGTGATGTTGTCTCCGTTTTCTGACAAGTGTTTCTCTTTCCCCATTGCACGGGCTTCGTACTGAAAAACTGACACACCCTGCCCGTGTTGTCTACCAAAACTCCACATTGGTCAGTGACGTCAGTACTAAGTACTGTGGAACGCCTCCACTCTTTGAGACAGGAGCGATCGTAATGATCTAGCCCATTAGTGTTTGATTTTTTTTTTTTTTTTTTTATTGGAGGTTTAACCGACTACCGTGAGCAACTCAATGGGCTTTATGCAGTCGCCCGCCTCTAATTTAGGGCCACTGGTTCCAGGGAAGGAATAGAGCCAAGACCATAAGACAAACACAACATCCATGCCTCACTAGGATTCGAGCCCGGACCCCTTCCGGACGAATGAGCAGAAGCAATCGCTTAGACCACTGCGCCACAGGGGGCGGCTATTCAATTTTCTCAATACTTTCTTTTTTTCACATATTCTAACTGATTATTAACTATTGAGGTTCTATCATTTATAAAATAAATAAACCAAAAAGTTAATAATTGACTTTGTACGTAGATTTAAATATCGAGCAATGTTATACTCTGTGCACAGTGCAGAGTATAATATTACTCGGTCATTACGATGAGCCAAATAAGCAATGAGACTGAATTAAACAAGTTAGTATAAAATCATGCAATGCATTGAGTATGATACGCTTTCCAACATACCAGAAATCAAGTTGTTACTCAAGTTATAAGGATAATGGCTGTGGAATAGCTATTACTCAAGTTATGAGGATAATGTTATTCAAGTTGTGAGGATAATGGCTGTGGCATAAATCTGGCTCCTGTGCCCTGACCTTTGACCCCATTCTGATGATTTTCAACAGAACCGGTTCAGTATACCTCCGGAACAAAATACTCAAGTTTTGTCGCAATAGAGGCACTTTTAGTCAAGTTATGAGGATAATGGCTCTTGAATAAATTTCACTCCTGTGCCCTGACCTTTGACTTCATTTCGATTATATTCAACAGAACCGATTCAGTATACTTTCGGAACAACATGATGAAGTTTTGTCGCAATCGAAGCATTTTTACGTACGTTATGATGCATGAGGGCAATGGAATGGATCCCACTCCTATGTCATGACCTTTGACCTCCATTTCGTTCATTTTCAATATGGCAATAGGGTTCATGGCCAGGTGGTCCCCTACCACATACTGAAATTTTACGGAAATCAAACCATTTTTACGTAAGTTATGACGCATAAGGGCAGCCGAATGGATCCCGCTCCTATGCCTTTATCTTTAACCCCATTTTGTTCATCTTCAATAGGGTTCATCCCCAGGTGGTCCCCTACTACATACTAAAATTTCATCGAAATCGAACCATTTTTACGCGAGTTATCGTGCAGATAGTCGGACGGACGGACAGACAAAGCTGAAGCATATACACTGCTGGACAATTGCTTAGGACGGATCATAAACGGCTATATAAAAGCGCATAAAAAAGTAAGTGTTGTTGGATGCCAAGTGAAATAAAATAATGTCAGAATGCCAGGACATTACAAGAAAGACAATTTAATCTGCTTTGAAATCCAGAAGGCTTTGGAACGTGTTCAAGGGACAAAGGCCATTCTGTGCAGAATACGTAAACGTGAAAAAAATGCAATTACCGTCTGCAGGCGTTCCGGTGTAAGATGTCAATACGGGATATGGCCACCATGGAGGGCGATGCAAGATTCCACACGTCGTGTCATGCTTTGCACAACATTATCAAGCAGCTGTTGGGGTAATTTATCCCATTCCTCTGTCAGTGCACGGACGAGGGTGTCCTTGTTTATTGGAGGGCATTGGCGACCAGCAAAACTCCTCCCCAAAGCATCCCACACATTTTCAATGGGATTCAGATCTGGAGAACGTGCTGGCCATACGAGGCGTTGAATATCCTCGCTCTCAAGACACTCCTGGACAGCGACTGTTCGATGACATGTTGCGTTGTCGTCCATGAAAATGAATCTATCACCTACAGCACTACTTAACATGCGAACAGGAGGTAGCAGAACATCATTAATGTATCGTTGGCCAGTCATAGTCCCAGTTGGAAGCACATAGAGGGACGTACGGCCATTGATCATGATGCCAGCCCATACCATGACACTACATGTCGGATATCGGTCCCTTTCCTGTATGTTTGCTGGACAATATGCAGTATCACTATCACGCCAGATCAGTTGTCGTCGACAATCAGACGATAGAATGTATCTACTCTCATCTGAGAAGAGGACAGCAGGCCACTCGTTATCAGTCCAATTGCGATGTTGATGGCACCATTGCAAACGGGCGGTACGGTGACGTCTGGACAATGGGATGCACACAACAGGACGGCGGGCGTATAGTCCTCCTTAATGCAAACGTCTGGAGACAGTTTTTCGGGAGATCCGCTTGCCAGTAGCAGCCATAAACTGATTTGCTACCTCACTAGCTGTGTTGCGCCGGTGTCTTTTTGTTGATAGCACTATGTACCGATCTTTTGCAGGTGTCGTACTGCGAACACGACCTCCCCCGTGACGTTTGCTACACTCTCCATTTGTTTGAAATGATTTTCAAAGCCTTAAAACAACACTGTGGCTGACGTCGAACTCCCTGGCAACATCTGTTATTTTTCGCCCTTCTTCAATCTTGCCAATAATACGGCCACGAGTGAAATCATCTAGGTGATGTCGGGAAGACATACTGAAAATTGCAAGTTCGTCAATTGATTCTTTCCCTTTCAACTTTGCGTTTGAACAACAACGGTCAATACGCGTCAAATCCTTTATATCTCTTATCAGCGCTATGACGTCACGAACAAGTTCGGCAATCCAAAATTTGCATACGCACAACACGTCTTACTGTATCCCGCACTTATGCTAATTTCCACATTTTCCTGCCTTCCATTTTATGGTTGCTATCGTTGTTATTGTCATCCGTCCTTAGCAATTGTCCGGCAGTGTACGTTTCTTCAACCTACGGTTGGAAAGCGTAAAAAAAACGGGAAAAGCTGGAAAACTTACGTGAATGTATTTTATTTGAAGTACTTTCCCCGTGCGTTAATACAAGAAGGAGCACGATCAGCCAACGAAAGAAAGGACATGCAGAGGTCATCTTTTGGTATGGAGTGAAGAGCATGACGTCACAGTTCTTTATACGTCTCCGATGTCTTGAAAAATTGTTCCTTTTAAAGGTAGCTTTAACTCAGGGAATTGAAAGTATTCATACAGTGAAAAATCTGGAGAATATGGCGGGATGGTTGAGTACACACACTTGTTTTCTTGCCAGAAATTGCTGTACATTGACTGCTCTGTGTACGGGGGCGTTATCGTGAAGAGGAACCATTGCCTGTTTTTGTACTCAGGCCTAACACGAACAATCCTCTTCCACTGTCGTTTCAAAATGGATATGTAAGCATTGCCAGTGACAGTTGTACCTTCAGGAATGAACTCATGATGCAGAATTCCCTTGCTGTCGTAAAAGCACACAAGTATTTTTTTGATTTTGGAATTCTGCAAAATCATCTTTTTTTACGCTTTCCAACCGTAGGTTGAAGAATCGTATATGCTCCAGATTTGTCCGTTCGTCTTTCTGTCTGTCCGTCCGTCCGTCAGCACGATAACTCGCGTAAAAATGGTTCGACTTCGATGAAATTTTATTATGTGGTAGGGGACAACTTGGAAAGGAACCCTATTGAAAATGTACGAAATGGCGTCAAAGGTTAGGGCATAGGAGCGTGATCCATTCCATCGCCCTTGTGCGTCATAATTTACGTAAAAATGCTTCGATTGCGATAAAACTTTATGTTGTTCCGGACATATACTCAACCGGTTCTGTTTAATATCATCGAAATGGGGTCAAAGGTCAGCGCACAGGAGCGAGCTTTATTCCACAGCAATTATCCTCATAACTTGACTAAAAATTCTTCAATTGCGACAAAACTTTAGTATATTGTTTCGGATGTATACTGAACCAATTCTGTTTTATATCATCGAAATGGGGTCAAAGTTCAGCGCACACGAGCGATATTTATTCCACAGCTATTATCCCCATAACTTGACTGAAAATGCTTCTATTGGGACAAAACTTTAGTATGTTTTTTCCGGAGGTATACTGAACCAATACTATTCAATATGATAGAAATGGGATCAAAGGTCTGCTCACGAGAGCGAGATTTATTCTACAGCCATTATCCTCGTAACTTCACTAAAAAAGACTTCGAATGCGACAAAACTTTAGTTTGTTTTTCCGGAGGTATACTGAAGCGGCTCTGTTGAATATCAGAGAAGTGAGATCAAAGGTAAGAGCACAAGAGCGAGATTTATTCCACAGCCAATATGCTCATAACTTGAGTAATGATATCTGGTATGTTGGAAAGCGTATCGTAATACTCAATGCACTGCATGATTTTACCAACTAGTTTTCTTTGTATGGCTGTACCGACTTCCACTGAGCAGTCTGAAGCTTCGTTTCAAGATAGTAACGAAAACACCATGTCTCGTCACCTTCCACAATGCTTTTCAGAAAATTTTGCATTGTTTTTGCAGTCTCAAGGATGTTGAGACTGCAAAAATATGTCGTCTGACAAAGCATGCGTTTCAGAACAAGCACAAACTCTGCCACCCCCAAATCTTCCACCAAAATTTGCCGAATCGTTTTGTTATTACCACCTGGCTCACATTCCAGCATCCTCAAGGTACCACAACGATCATTTTTTTAACCTTTTGCGAACTTTCTCCGTGAGATCAGACGTGCGCATTGAAATCGTGCGTCCGGGCCTTTCGTCATTTTCCAAATCTTCCCGCCCATCCTTAAAACGTGTGTACCATCGGAATATTTGTGCACGAGATAGGCAATCCGCTCCATACGCATCATGCAACAATTCAACTGTCTAAGATGCAGTTTACGGGTGTCCTGACAAAAGTTCTGCACACTGTCCATTTTCGAGAAAAGTGTGAAGTAACTGAGAAAACTTACCTTATTGCCGTTCAATGTACTCCCCTCCGCTGCCAGCTTGCCAGCGGTGAGGAAGATCTTGGACGCCCCGTAATACGCCATATTTGTTCAGCTGTCGTACCACTCAGGCCACGTCCAATGACAGTTCGTCCAGCGATTCATAGCCGATGCCGCGGAGACGATTTTTAAATTTGGAAAAGATCAAAGTCGGGTGGACTGAGAGCAGGGCTGTATGGTGGGTATTATAAAGTTTCTCAACCATATTTCGACAAAAGTCGCCGTACCGACGCTGCACCATGACAGGATGCGTTGTCATACACCACGATCGCTCCCACTTCCAACAAGTTGGGACGCGATTTTGACGAATTTTCGGTCTCAACTTTGTCCTCAGAAAGTCACGATAATATTGTGCGTTGATATATTTTGCCATATCGACACTCAATCATAGACCACAACACCCTGGGCACCGTACGCAAAAATCATCATTTGCTTCACTTTGGATTTTTGTCGACGACACTTTGAGGGACGTGGAGAACTTGGATGCCTCCATTTCGCTGATTGTGACTTCAGTTCCATCTCAAACTCACATGTCGAAGTCTCATCAATAGCAACAATTCTGCTCACGAAGGTGGCGCCCTCCCTTTTGAACCTGTGAAGGTGATCCTGTGCGACGCTCACTCTGGCTACCTTCTGCTCGGGGATGAGTTGATTAGACACCCAGCGCGCGGCAATATTTTTTCCCAAGTGAGTCGGTCAAGATCCGGTGAACGGACATGGTAGACAAATTTGCCTGATAAGCAATCTCCTCGATTTTCAAACGACGATTCTCTTCCAGAAGCGTTGCAACAATGGTAACAGATGTTTTGTCTGTCGCCGTTTGAGGTCGGCCTGAGCGGTGATCATCTTCGATGCTGCTTCGGCCCCCCTCCGGAAAGCGCGATGCCCAACGAGAAATTGTGCTTCGATCAAGAGTTCCTTCTCCACAAACTTCTTTCAAGGCAGTTTGGATCTGTGTCGGAGTTTTTCCCCCGCAGAGTTTCTTTTTTAACGTACAAGCGCTGCTCTAACGTACTGACTCGACCTGAGGAGCTGCACGCTTCAATTTCCAAACCCTTCCACGTCCACACAGCAAATAATAGCGCGTCGTTTTGACGCCACTGCGTTGCTGGAAGTCTGACTTTGACATGAAGCAATCATTTTCCCGATTGTATCATCCGCTTCCGTTTTAGATTAACGTGTGCAGAACTTTTTATGACTCTCGTATTGATTTTAACCTGATATCCGCTCTCTGCTCCATGACAGAGTGTGACAATTTTCTTTTGCCGCCCCGGCGGCGCAGTGGTCTAAGCGATGGCCTCTGATCATTCGTCCGAATGGGGTCCGGGTTCGAATCCCGGTGAGGCATGGATGGTGTGTTTGTCTTACGGCACTGGTTCTCTCCCTTTCCTGGAACCAGTGACCCTAAATTAGGGACGGGCGACTGCTTATAGCCCATTGAGTTGCTCATGGTGGTCGTTAAACCTCCAATAAAAAAAAATAAAAAAAATTCTTCCACTGAATGACGTCATGCACAGCGCAAATAATCATCTGCGCAATTCTCACGCAAACGCTGTTGCCATTGCATAGCTGATAAATGACTTATCAAAAATTCATGCCTTTCCGACATGTGTGTTTTATGGGGAATTTTTTAAAGAATAAATCTCATTATTTTTTTTTTTTTTTTTTTTGATTGGAGGTTTAACGACCACCGTGAGCAACTCAATGGGCTATAAGCAGTCGCCCGTCCCTAATTTAGGGTCACTGGTTCCAGGGAAGGGAGAGAGCCAGTGCCGTAAGACAAACACAACATCCATGCCTCACCGAGATTCGAACCCGGACCCCTTTCGGACGAATGATCAGAGGCCATCGCTTAGACCACTGCGCCACCGGGGGGGGCGGCTCTCATTACTTAACTCTGCACTGCGTGGTAATCTTTCTGACGAGAAGTAGTTGTTAAATAGAACGAACAAATAGACGAAACGTTCTCTTGAATATAAAGTTGTGAGTGTGTGTGTGTGTGTGTGTGCTCGGATTTCCTCGTTTGTACATTGGTATCTCATTATGTAACACTACATCGGAATTCAGGTTTGATACATCACCGTACGTTGAGGTAAGCTATCCATGAAGACAGCAGATGCTGATCATTTGAACTAAAGCACTTCTTTTAAGGATTTCCGTGACTTTAAAAAAAAAAGGAAAAGAGAAGAAAACAAAAAACGGGGTGCGGGGAGTCAAGAAAGAAGAAGAAGAAAAAAACAGCAATCGAGGGGATTTACACTGTGCAATTGATTTGCGTGGCAAAATGAGCTCAAGAACGAAAAAAAAAAAAAAAAGATCTATTACTGTGTGTGATAAGTGATGAATTACTTTGTTTCGTCTTCGCTACGCAACATCCGCATTCGAAATTTGATGACGCCTTGTCGCACGGCATTAAAGCCTCAGGCACCTCATTAAAGGTTCGTTGTTCGTTCAAGTCAAGTCAGCAGGTTTCTGATCTCTAAGCTAAAACAAGACAATACAGAAAGACGACATTTTACTTTTATTGCCTCATTACCAACCGGATTTAATTCTGCGGTGTTTGCTTCAACTTCGATTAATGGCGACTGGATGTTTTTGGATACACACTGTTGTCACGTCCCCGTGTCGTCAGAAGATTATGCAGAAGCAAAACTGACCACTACAGTGCGACTAATAACAAAGGGCGAGTAAAAAATGGAGTTTTTAATTTATGATGAGATTATTACCATACTTTTATGAGTCGCCGATTTTATCAAGCAGATAATTTCTTTTAAAGTTCGTCAGGAAGCACAATTTTTTTGTACTGTACTTTATCGCTAACAATTCACGAGACAAAGAGTGGAAATACTATTTGCTTCTTTTTTTATTTTGTTTTGAGGTTTAACGAACACCGTGAGTAATTCCAGGAGCTATATATAGGGATGAGCCATTACATTATGACCACGTCCGGACTTGAGAAATGAGCACGTCTGGAGACCGAACGGTGGCGCAGGTGCAGTTCACAGAACAGTATATACATACAACCCGAGGACCTGTTTTCGGTTGGTGGAGTGTTCGCAGTCAAAATGGGAAAATCTGCGGACTTATCGGAGTTTGATAAAAGATAAAACAGTGATGGCACGGCGTCTCGGAACTACGATCTCGGAAACGGCGCGGCTTGTGGGTTGTTCACGAGCCGCTGTGGCGAGTACGTATCAAAAGTGGTGCACAAATGGCCAAACGACGAAATGTCGCCCAGCTGTGTGTCCTCCGCAACTCAGTAATGTCAGAAGGGAGCGGAGATTGTCGCGCATTGTTCACTGCGACCGCAGGGCCACAGTGTGACAAATCACCCGCAGCTACAACAATGGTGATCAGGGCAATGTGTCCCAGCACACAATTCATCGCACCCTTCTGCGCATGGGCCTGCGTAGCAGAAAACCCAGTCGGGTCCCCATGCTCAATGAACGTCATCGCCAACAACGAATGAAATGTTCCCAAGATAATCGAGATTGTGACCGTGGATGATTGGAAGAAAGTTACCTGGTCTGACGAATCAAGATTCCCGGTGCATCACGTAGACCACCGAGCGCGGATATGCCGATTACCAACGGAGGTTATGGCACAGGGATGCACTGTTCAGTGGAAGCAAGCCGGCGGCAATATGCTGTGTGCGATGTTTTCTTGGGAACTTTAGGACCCATTACCCCAATAGCACAGTACCGGACAGCTGTCAGGTATCTGAACATCGTTGCGGGCCAAGTCCCCATGCAGGGCAGCTGTGTTCCCTGCTGGTGATGGCCATTACCAACAAGATAATGCGCCGTGCAACAATGCCAGAATCGTCAAGGAGTAGTTCGAGAAACATGCTGGTGACTTTCTGTTAATGCCTTGGCTTCCAAATTCACCTGACATGAACCCAATCGAACATTTGTGGTTTGACTTGGAAAAGTGGGTTCGCGCTAAATCACCACCACCGCGAAGAACACGGGAACTAGAGGAGTTCAACAAATTTATTCAGAAAAATGATGATACAAGCGCACCTCGGGCGATGAAAACATAAAAAAGAACAATAAATGACAATATCTACAGATGAATGCATATAACAAGATAAAACCACTGATGCAGATATAGAACAGAAAATGACATACGTACAAAAATTTGCCGGAGACAAATACGGAATAAATAACATACAATGACATACTATAAAGTCCGATAAGGAAGGAAAGGAAAGTCCAGAAAAGCTATAAAAACACACGACTAGGCCAGGAGCAAGTAATAAATCAGAAAAAGTCCTACTCATCAGCAGGGGAATGATGAAGAAATGAAGCAGAAAGTTGAGCGGTGTCCTCCATTTCACAGAGCCGTCGATAACAAGAAAGGACCGTACAGTCAGTCTTGCAAAGAGCCTCAAGGTCAGCTCTTATACACGTCAGCCGACGAGAAACATCATCCGGAGGAAAAGTGGAGTGAGAAAGGTAAGAGGCCATATCAAACGATGGATCCCGGAAGAGAGAAAATAGGCGAAACAGTTGTCTATGGGTAAAGGGTCGAGTGAGCACAACGGTATCTTGATAAAACCGTTCAAATTGCGCTTGGAGCGCAACCTCTGCGAGTTTCTCTAGATTTTCCGTAAGGCTACACCCCTGGGGGACGCTGGAGGTGAACGAGTGCTAGATTATGAGCGAGAGTGATACACTCGTGGACGTCCACGTTTAGCTGGAGCGCTAGGAGCTTTGAAGACGGTGCGTTTTGCGTATCGGCCACTGGAAGCAACAACAGTCTCATCAGGAATGGCCAAGTCATCCACACTGGTGGGATCTGCAGTAGGAGTAATAGGAAGATGAAACAGTCCAGAAGTGTCCGGAGCAGTTGTTAAAGCATTGCGGTAATCATCAAGATCAATTTCCGATGAATCAGTGGTAACCATGGCCACCTCCTTAGAGGGAGCCTCACCAGGAGAAGTAGAAAGCACCACCTGAGCAGCAGCGACCTGCTCATAAATCAAGCAAGGAGGTGAAAACGGTGCAGGTGAAGTTGAAGAACCAAGGAGAGGAGGAAAGAGAGCTTCAGTAAAATCAGGAGCACGCATGTCAGTCTCTGCACGAGAACCAGACGGAGGCGTATCAAAAGGCACTGATGCAGACAACAATCCAGAAGAGGATCCAGAAGAGGAGATAGGTCCAGGACACTCTTTATAAAAATGCCCTAGGACTTTACACTTACTGCAGTGGAACTCAGTTAAGAGATCGATGTGTCTCCGTTGACCGTGACAATGGACATTAAGTTGTGTAGGTAAAGTTGCAATATCGTTCTGAGAAAAAATGACAGGCACCATGCGACGAGCACCAGAAATATGACGATCCTCAAAGTCGTTGGGCGCTGCCGAGTAGGTTACGACGTCACCGGCAACGCGACCAAGAGATGAGATAACTGAAAGGAGCATGACATTTGTGACTTCAGGTGGCACCGGGTAAAACGAAACGTTACCGGGCGCTGTATCACAGGTTTGGGCATCAAGAGGTTATTATTAATAGTTATACCTTTCTGCAAAAGGGAGGTCAGATAGTCAGATTGAGAAAGATAAACAGCAATAGTCCGAGCCCGACGATAGAGATGAGTAATAGCAGACGGAGATAAAAGCTTCTTAACTGCCGTAGCATAAACTTTCAACTTGGTACCGGGAAGGGCTTTAAAAAAAAACTCCTAAAGCCATGTGCGAAGAGAACTTTTGAGCTGGAACAGATGACGCCGGAATATGAAGATGAATAGAGTTGTCGGTGCGACGAACATGAGGTTTCAAAGCATCGACTTGCTGTAACACAATCGAGGATCGGCGATCAGATGCAGAGGTCGCTGCAGCAGAATAAGACGATGGCAATCGAGCTGCTGTGGAAGGTGGAGGAGTGACGTCATCGTGAGTATGCAGTGCATCAGTAAAAGTCACAGTAGAAGCTGAATCAGAGGAGCTGTCTGACTGGGCAGCAGCAGGAGAAGAGGTGCCAAATGACGCACCGGAAGAGGGCAGTTGAACAGCGCCATGAGGAGAAATCAGCGTAGCGGCGCCAGCAGCAGCGTCGCCGGTTACAGCAAGAATGGTAGTAGGGCTGCCGAACATGACATCTCCACCGGAAGTCGTCATTACTAATGGCGGCGCCCAGCATTTGTTCTGGCCAGCTCGACCAGAAGGTAAATAAAGCGTGGAATGAAGAAAATATTGTACTTACGAATCGGAAAGTAGAACAAAACGATGCACTAGACCTTTAGATACACGAAAAACACAAAATTAGAACTGGGAGGGCACTATAAACGGAACTTTAGACTCGAAAATATCGGAGCTGATGCCGAGCACGGGAGGACCTGCTGTTGACATAATTGTACCAAATACCCCAGGATACCAATCGCCACCTCATCGAATTGATGCTTCGCCGAGTGGCCGCGTTTTGCGGGCTAAAGGGGGTCCTACAGCTTATTAGGTAGGTGGTCGTAATGTTAAGGCTCATCGGTGTAAGTAGTCGCCAGCCCCTAAATTAAGGCCATTGTCTTCAGGGAAAGGAGAAAATCATCCCCATCAGACAAGCGCACCATTCATGCTTCGCCTGGGACCATCTCGGACAAATGTCCAGAAGCCAGCACCTAAGACCACTCAGCCAACGAGGCAGCCAGTGAGTTTTCGTCATTCTGGCTTTCTGTCTCCTCAGAAGTTTTTCAGTATTCAAATGATACATTTTTGAAACGGCACTTTCAAAACACCGTGAGTTTTCGTCTCTCTTTTGGGGTTTGAGGACCACTATGAGCAACTCTTATGGTTATACGCAGTTGCCAGTTCCCAATTTGGAGCCACTGGTTCTAGGGAGGAGAGATAGCTAGTCCCATAAAAGAGGCGCGCCACCCATGCCTCGCCCAGTACTCAAACTCAGAGCCTATATCGGACGAATGGTCAGAAGCCAGCACCTCAGACCACTCTGCCATCTGGTCGACCAATGAGCTCTTAAGTGACGCTTCCAGAAAAAAATTGTTGATCTTGTGGTTTTCTCAGACTTTCACCCTTAAGATTAATAATACATGTATTTATCTCGTGGCTAATTAATACTCCCCCTGTAACTGAAAGCCTAAACTATTTCTGCCCTCATCTAAAGTGGGGCAAATTTTCGTTTCCTGTGTTCGTCTGTCGAGAGTATACAGAGCTTAAAGCGAATAGTATACAGAGCTTGTGTTTCAACAAAGAGAGAGATAGAGATAAAGCGGACATTTACACGTAGTCGTTGTTTATCGTAGCCAGCGAAGCAAAACTATCGGCAATAATAATAAAACAATAACTGACTGGATTAGTTACATAGGCTGCCCTGGTGGCGCGGTTGTCTAAGCGCTGGTTTCTGACCATTCGTACGAGATGGGTCCGGGTTCGAATCCTGTGAGGCATGGATTTTGTGTTTGTCTTACACCGCTTGTTCCCTCCCTTCTTAGAAAGCAGCGGGACTAAATTAGGGGCGACCGACTGCTTACAGCCCACTCAGTTGCTCATGGTGGTCGTTAAATCCCCCGAACAAAACAAAATGCATTAGTGATATAGCACAGTAATAGGTGGATCTGAGTTATATCATTAAGAAAACAAGTTAGTAAAATCATGCAATGCATTGATTATGATACGCTTTCCAACATACTAGAAATCATTACTCAAGTGATGAGGGAAATGGCTGTGGAATAAATCTCACTCCTGTGCCCTGACCTTTGATCCCAGTTTGATGATATTCAACAGAACTGGTTCAGTATACCTCCGAAATAACATGATAAACTTTTGTCGCAATCGAAGCAATTTTACGAAAGTTATGATGCATAAGGGCTATGGAATTGACCCTGCTTCTGTGTCCTAACCTTTGACCCATTTCGACCATTTTCCATACAATTCGTCCCCAGTCAGGTCCCTACATCATACTAACATTTCATCCAAATCGAAACATTTTTACGCAAGTTATGAAGCATAATGGCGATGGAAGTGATTCCGCTCTATGTCCTTACCTTTGACCCGCATTTTGCCAATTTTCAATAGGGTTTATCCCCAGGTGATCCCCTACCACATACTAAAATTTCATCGAAATCGAACCTTTTTTACGTTAGTTATGACGCATAAGAGCAGTGGAATGGATCCCACTCCTATGTCTTGACCTTTGACCCCATTTCGTTCACTTTCAATAGGGTTTCTTCCCAGGTGTTCCCCTACCACATACTAAAATTTCATCGAAATCGAACGATTTTTACGCGAGTTAGCGTGCGAACGAACATACGCACACAACGCGTGACGTAATGAGGCAGATGGGAATCGCGACCATCTGCTCGTAAGAGTGTGACGTCATAAAACTTTAATAGGATCCGCACATTTGTTTGTCTACTGACGTCATGAAAATACAGGCCGCGCTATCTTTTTTCTGGACAATTAATGCGTTCACAAGGATGAAAATTTGAACATCGATTAAAATAGCTACATTTTATAACTTGGAATACCTAATATTTTCTAAAACACAGCCATAATTATGCAATCCAACATTTGTTTGTCTACTGACGTCATCAAAGTACAGGTCGCGCCATCCTTTTTCTGGTTTCAACACCACCAAAGGAAAAGTTATTGATTTTTAATATAATTATGGTTATGTTTTAGGAAATATTAAGTATTCCAAGTTATCATAAAAAGTTATTTTAATCGATGTTCAAATTTTCTTCCTTGGGAAGACATTAATTGTGAAGGAAATGTGTACAAAAGTTTTTCCATTGTAAGTCATCATCATCATCATTGTCAACCATTATCAATCCACTGCTGGACGAAGGTCTCCCCAAGTTTCCTCCACAACGGTCTGTCTTGTGCCAGTCTCCTCCATGTCACTCCCGCATATTTACGAATTTCATCCACCCATCTCCCATGTGGTCTTTTTTGGGGTCTTTTCCTGTCCCTTGGAATCCAATCTAAAATTTCGGCTGTCCATCTATGGTCTGTCCTTCTGGCAGTATGTCCAGCCCATTGCCATTTCAGGGATTTAACTCTGATCATGATGTCTTCCACTCTCGTCATTTTTCGGATCCACGAGTTCCTCTTCTTATCTCTCCTGGTTATACCAAGCATGCACCTCTCCATGCCGCTTTGAGTTGTCTGCAGCCTTTGTATGTCTCTTTTAGTTAAGGTCCACGTCTCTGCACCATACGTAAGCACTGGAAGGATGCATTGATCAAACACTTTTCTTTTAAGACATAATAGCATATTGCTCTTGAAAATTATGCTGTTTCTTCCAAAAGCTCTCCAGGCAAGTTTTGTACGCCGATTAATTTCTTCATCAATGTGACCCTCACTTGATATCTGCTGTCCAAGATAAACATACGTATCTGTTATCTCCAGTTTTTCTCCATCAATCGAAGTAAGTATAGGAAGCAAAATTACTTGACGTCCACCTTAATAATATGGGATAAGGGAGATGGAATGGATCGCAATCCTACGTCCTGACCTTTGACCCCATCTCGTCCATTTTCAGTAGGGTTCGTCCCCAGGTGGTCGCTACTACATACTGAAATTTAATCGAAATCGAACCATTTTTACGCACAGTATGACGCAAAAGGCAATGGAATGCATCCCGCTCTTATGTTCTGACCTTTGACCCCAATTTACTCATTTGGAATAGGGTTCGTCTCCAGGCGGTCCCCTACCACATGGTAAAATTTCATTGAAATCGGACCATATTTACGCAAGTTATGACGTATAAGTGCAATGGAATTGATCCCGCTCCTATGTCGTGAACTTTGACCCCATTTGTCCCATTTTCAATAGGGTTCGTCCTCAGGTGGTCCCCTACCACATACTGAAATTTCATTGAAATCGACAGATTTGTACGCCAGTTATCGTGCGGACAGGCGGACGGACAAACCTGGAGCATATACGCTTCTTCAACCTACGGCTGGAAAGCGTAAAAAGTAAGCAAAAAAACAGCACTACAGAGCATCATTGCCAGAACATTTCTGAATGGCGAAATTCTGTTTATTGTGAACCAGCTGGACTGTTCCCGGAGCTGAACGAGTCCAACTTTTTTAAATGCAATATGTACATTTGTATTAGGCGTACAAATAAGTTTTAAAGCGTGACAACGCAACATGCAATTTGCGAGAAAACAACAATACCTTTACGAATCAAAATATGCGCCGTCATTATCTATCACCTTCCGCCATCGGTCGGGCAGGTGACGGATTCCAGCCATGAAGAAATACTTTGTCGTGTGACGCGATGAAGTCTTCAACCCATTTTTGCACTTCGTCACATGTCCGGAACCGTACAGCAGACAAATCATGTTGCATCGATCGGAACAAATGATAGGGACTATAACGGGACTATACGTCGGATGCTCCAAAATTCCCAGCCAAGCGTCAATAACGTTTCCTTGACAGATTTCGCGACATGCGGCCTAGCGTTTTTATTCAGCAATTTCACGGGATTGCCTGTGAATGGACGTTTCCGAGAGATTTCCCAGTTCAGTTGCAGCAATTGTTGCTTGCAGCGATCAGCACTAACAGTTTGACCCTGTTCCAATAGTTCATAATAGAGCACACCTTTCATATCTCACCAGATGCACAGCAGAACTTTCTTGGAGTGAATATTGCGTTTTCGACATCGAAACGCAATATTCACTCAAACACTGGGTAGACCCCGGTGTTGCCTCACCGGGGTCTACCCAGTGTTTCTTGCTTTTGGAATTGTCGTACCATATCCACTTTTCATCACCCGTAACGATTTACCACAGGAAAGACTTTCTGTGTTGTTTATTCAACAGATGCAAACACTTCATGACACACACATCCTTGTTCCTCTAGCTGAGGTCATGTGGCACCCATTTTCCTTCCTTCTGAATCTTTCCTATTGCGCGTAAACGATTGGAAATGATTTGTTGAGTTACCCCCAGTTGTTCAGCTAGTTCGTTTTGCGTTTGAGACGAATCTTCATCCAGCAATGCTTGCAGTTCCTCATGTGAAACCTTCTGTGGGGCGCCGCTACGTTCTCGATCGCTAATGTCAAAATTACCTAATTTAAGCCGTTTAAACCAAAACTCACACGTGCTTTTCAATACAATATTCTCCCCCAGAACAGAACAGATCGATGCACATGCTTTTGCAGCACTTTTTCCTTGATGAAATTCGTAACGAATGCCGCGTCGAATAAATGCAGTATCGCTTGCCATCTTTCACCTACCGATGTGCAAGTGCGTTTAACAGTTGGGCAAACTTCTGTGTCACATTTTATACTCTGGACCAGTTATGGTCACAAGACAACAACGCGGGGGAATGTCGGATATGTAAATTAGCGGTATACGTCACGCAAAAAACGCTTTAAAACTTATTCGTACACCTAATATATTAGGAATTTTAGTGCACTAAATGATTGTGTTCCTTGAACTTATATTAATAAACGCAATTTAAACGGTATTTGTATATATAACAAAAAAAAAAAAAAAATTAGTTAACAGACACACCCTGCATAATAGCTTATAAACTTTGTGTGAAAAACAGTAGCATAGCGCTGATCGGGAGAGTGAGTTGGATCTGTCGCTATCAAAGACTGCGAAAACCACTGGAATAACCATGCCCAAATAAGGGAAGTTGTATTGCTTCCCCTGATGTTCACGTAGAAAGAAAATTTTATTGCCGGATCCAGTAGTCGTTTTCAAGGTCACATGAATGTTCTTCGGTGTCTTATTCGTAACTTCCTGGTTATACTATAGAAATTGCATGGTAAATATTTTTGCTTATAACTATCTGCCTTTTGCAGTTTCGGCTACTCTGACAATAATTAAAAATAATCTGCCAAATTTTGAAGCGCATTTCCCAAATGAATTTTGTCGGGCGGGCACTCACGCACGCACGCGCACACACAGATATGTTCTCTCTTCGATTTTGATGCGCGTCCTGTCCTGTCCTTTTTTTTTTTTTTTTTTAGTTCTTTTCGGAAGTTTTGTTGTCTTTTTTTATAAAAACAGTTTGCCAAAGGCAGCGTTTCGATTTCTTAAGAACTTTGAGACGATGAAAATTTTCAAGTTTTCGCATATTATCTGACTTTCCATCCTTGTCACATTTACGCAAAAAATCGGAATGTCATCTTCAAAATTTGTATTATATGGCGTAATTCCGTATTTCTTTCATGATTACCTCCAGATTCGCTAAACATGAATGCCGGTTGCTTCGACTAGCGAATCCTGTGATGGTTATATTCAAATTGATCGGAAACTTGAAACTTGTTCGTTCTGGGTGGTGTAGTGGTTAGCATACCCGAGTGTTTTCTGGGAGACGCGGGTTCGTGTCCCGCTCCAGGACGATGAAAATTTTCAAGTTTCGGATATTATCTGACTTACCATCCTTGTCACATTTACGCCAAAAATCGGATTGTCATCTTCAAAATTTGTATTATATGGCGTAATTCCGTATTTCTTTCATCATTTATCTGCTTCTCCGGGCAAACACGGGATAAGATTCTTAACCTCCAGATTCGCTAAACATGAATGTCGGTTGCTTCGACTAGCGAATCCTGTGATGGTTATATTCAAATTGATCGGAAACTTGAAACTTGGTCGTTCTGGGTGGTGTAGTGGTTAGCATACTCGGGCGTTTTCTGGGAGATGGGGTACCGCTCCAGGACGATGAAAATTTTCAAGTTTTCGAATATTATCTGACTTACCATCCTTGTCACATTTACGCCAAAAATCGGATTGTCATCTTCAAAATTTGTACCTGCATAATGGTTTGCAAATTGCGATTTCGTAGATTACACAACTGCCTTCACTTTTTCTTCCTGCACAAAAAAAAAGGAAAGGTTTCATTCCTGTTTAGAGCACAGAGACAAATTTCGACACTTTATAAGTATAAGTTATTACTTGCATTTGGTAGCTATTTTAAATTGTACTCACACACACACACATTTTATTCTTCATCTAGAACACATTCTACTCATACTCTACAACAGTGTATTATTCCCTATTTACCAAGAAAGCATATTTGCTAGTGAAAATGTTTAGCATATACACTGGTCCCCAAAACTTAGGGATACATCATGAAATGAAGGACGCATGTATCGAATTTAAGTAGCATGCATTTTTTTAATAGGAGGTTTAACTGCCACCGTGAGCAACTTAGTGAGCAGTCGCCTGTCCCTAATTTAAGGTCACTGGTTTCAGGGAAGGGAGAGAGCCACTGCCGTAAGACAAACACAACATCCATGCCTCACCGTTATTTGAATCCGGACCCATCTTGGACGAATGATCAGAAGCCATCGCTTAGACCACTGCGCCACCGGGGCGGCCAGGAATTTCTTTACTGGGTCACCTAAAATATTGAAGATGCAAATGAAAACACCCCGGAGTAAACATCTGCCAAAATATTGAAGATGCAAATGAAAACACCCCGGAGTAAACACTGCCGTAAGACAAACACAACATCCATGCCTCACCGTTATTTAAATATTGAAGATGCAAATGAAAACACCCCGGAGTAAACATCTGCCAAAATATTGAAGATGCAAATGAAAACACCGCGGAGTAAACACTGCCAGGAATTTCTTTACTGGGTCACCACAAATATTGAAGATGCAAATGAAAAAAAACACCCCGGAGTAAACATCTGCCAAAATATTGAAGATGCAAATGAAAACACCCCGGAGTAAACATCTCCCGAAATATTGAGAAGCGATAATAATATCTCCACCATATTAAAGTGCGTTTTCAATTCAGGGTTCCCACCCTTTTTCTCCCACAAAAACTAAGGACTTTTTAAGCACCTCTCGCCAATTTTTTTAAAGACTTTACCAACTGCAAACACAACAAAGACATAAGCACAAATAATTTTACACATGACTTAACTATACAAATTGAAGTATGCAGATTGGGTTTGCAATATTTTTCTATACAATTTAAGTTACAGGATGTAATAAAGTTGAATTTATGCAATTTAACAGTTCTGCTCGTCAAATCAGTTTTCCTATGTGAGAGAATAATCACATATGCAGTAAAGAATATGTAACTTATAAAACTGTGGTTAAAGTTGAGTTCAAGATTTGAGTTTTGCGCATAATCATCTCATAGTTTAAATTGCAAAACCACCGTCAAATTTATGAGTTGAAGGTTTCCATTTTACACTTAATCTTCTCTCAGTATAACTGAATAATCATTACTTTCATATACTGTACAAAAAGGGGAAATACAAAGTAAGTTGTCAGTTCCAAGGGATGGTGATGGGACTTGAACAAACAACAATATCCATAATCTGCTGGATAAGTTATTTACAGAGCCCATGGTCCTTCAGTTTTTTAACCGAATTACTTATCTTTTTTTTTTGGATAAGAGGTTTAACGACCACCGTGAGCAACTCAGTGAGCTATAAGCAGTCGCCCGTCCATAATTTGAGGTCACCGATTCCAGGGAAGGGGGAGAGACTGTGCCGTAAGACAAACACAATATCCATGCTTCCCCGGGATTCGAACCCGGACCCCATTCGTACGAATGATCAGAGGTCATCGCTTTGACCATTGCGCCACCGGGGTGGCTAGCACGCACTGAAATAGCATCAGTTAGGCTGCGTAACATAAAGAGTGCGGTTACAAAAGCAATTTATAGTGCAACTTCTGCACACAGCAAAGTAACACTGAAATATACAGGGTGTTTCAAAATTATCTTCACAACTTTGACCCACAATAAAACCTAAACGCAATAAAATAGCGAAGTTCTGTCGTTTGTACATGTAACAGCAACGCATAAAGTTTTATTGGTACGCAAAAGGTTTTACTTTACTTTCAGGTACGACGTTGAACTTACGATGGCTGCTCCACACGAAAAGGCACAGCGTGTGGCATGTGTGCTTCATACAGGAGAAGTCAGATACATGAGTCCAAAGGAATTTCCATACCAAACTCCGACGTAAACCGCCATTTAGATCCTCAATACGCGAGTAGCACAAAAAATTCATCGAGACTGGTAAGTGTGCTTCATAAAAAGAACACTGGTCGGCCAAGCACAAGTAAAGAGGATACGGAACGTGTTCGACAGAGTTTCCTACGAAGTCCATTCATACGGCCTCCAGGCAGTTGGGGACACCACCTACAACGATACACAGGGTGCTTGCACCTGACTGCCTACAAAGTGTATTTGACACAGGTACTGCACCCAGGGGATAAACCGAAACGTTTCTATTTTGCTGTTGATATGATACACAGGATTGATACTGAAGTCCTACGAAGTCCATTCATACGGCCTCCAGGCAGTTGGGGTCACCACCTACAACGATACACAGCTTGCTTGCACCTGACTGCCTACAAAGTGTATTTGACACAGGTACTGCACCCAGGGGATAAACCGAAACGTTTCGATTTTGCTGTTGATATGATACACAGGATTGATACTGAAGTCCTACGAAGTCCATTCATACGGCCTCCAGGCAGTTGGGGACACCACCTACAACGATACACAGGGTGCTTGCACCTGACTGCCTACAAAGTGTATTTGACACAGGTACTGCACCCAGGGAATAAACCGAAACGTTTCGATTTTGCTGTTGATATGATGCACAGGATTGATACTGAAGTCCTACGAAGTCCATTCATACGGCCTCCAGGCAGTTGGGGTCACCACCTACAACGATACACCGGGTGCTTGAACAAGCGCTTGCACCTGACTGCGTACAAAGTGTATTTGATACAGGTACTGCACCCAGGGGATAAACCGAAACGTTTCGATTTTGCTGTTGATATGATACACAGGATTGATACTGAAGTCCTACGAAGTCCATTCATACGGCCTCCAGGCATTTGGGTTCACCACCTACACCGATACACATGGTGCTGCACAAGCGCTTGCACTTGACTGCCTACAAAGTGTATTTGATACAGGTACTGCACCCAGGGGATAAACCGAAACGTTTCGATTTTGCTGTTGATATGATACACAGGATTGATACTGAGAAAGGCTTCCTGAAAAGTGTTTTATTCAGCGATGAGGCAACGTTTCATGTCTGTGGTGTTATCAACAGACATAACTGCAGAATTTGGGAGTCTGAAAACCCACGTGCTGTCCGTGAAATTGAACGTGACAGCCCTAACGTCTTGTACGGTCTCCCACACAACCGCATCATCGGTCCATTCTTTTTCGCCGAAAACATAGTCACATCCAATGCTTATTTGGACATTCTGAGTGAGTTTGTAGCCCATCCGAATGGAGGGCCTGTAATCGGCTATCATCTCCCAGCAGGACGGTGCACCATCGCACTGGACACTTCGTGTTCGTGAGTTTCTTCATGAAACCTTTCCGGAGCGATGGATTGGACGGGATGGTTCAATTCCTTAGCCTCCACGCTCACCGGATCTTATCCCACATTTTTCTGTGTTGAAAGGTATTGTGTTCCGCACGAAGCATCAGGATGCGGATGAGCTCACTCACAGGATTGCCGCTGACATCACAACTATTCCTGCGGACATACTCGGGAGAACATGGCAGGAGGTCCAATTCCGTCTCGGCGTTATTCGTGCATCCTACGGTGCGCATGTGCAGCTCTACTAGCATCTCCACAAACTTTGGAACGTGCTATTCAATATGCAGTGAACCGGTTTTTGTTCTCTTTTTCCGTTTCTGTTTTATTGAGGGTCAAAGTTGTAAAGCTAATTTTGGAACACTCTGTAAATAAAATGGTAAATTCGGTTAATGTCCATTACCTCTAGATTTCAGTACCCCGTAACACAACCTCAGTCTCGGAGTACGTCTTGCTACCTACAAGGCATACTTGCAATGACATTATTGATAAGTGCCTGGAGTAGCTCCTCCCATATTACAGGCAACACTTGTTATATGGACAATATTACGTTCTTAAGAAACAATTCCGAATGTGTACGAAATGTAATACATGTAATACATTGAGAATTTGTTTAAATGCGGCTAAAATGTATATTTTCGTTCGACTGCGACATTAAAGTCTCCGTGACGTTTTTACAGTGGCAGCTGTCGTAAGTTAATTGCATCCCTATTGTGAACGCTCTAAGCCCCCGTAGGTAGCATTCACCTCTTGTTTTGCCAGACCGCCTCAAATACAATGGGTGCATCTCATTTAGCTCGTAATGATCAAACCTCTGAAATACGTCGTTGCAACTCAATTGGTGAGCTGGTGACAATTGTGTCGACAGCCGGCGGCGCATGCACTTTAATAATAGCAATGACATCTGCTAGCGAAGGCAATCTTTTTTTTTTTTTCGCTTTGCCAACCTCCCAGTTGCGTCTCTCAGCTGAATTATAATCAACTATTGCTTCCATCTTTTTTTTTTTTTTTTTTTTTTTCAGTTGAAATGAAAAGCTCTTTTGGTTTCTGATTTTAGTTGAACCCTTTGAGAGAGCAGCGAACTATAACTCATTCTTCAAGCATCACTCTGATTTGGTACATTTGTATGACCTTGTTTTTTTTTTTTTTTTTTTTTTTTTTACCTTTACGCGGTGGCTTTCCCAACTGTTCGGCCGGAGGGCAGGAATGCGGGTAGCATCAGTTCGTGAGAAAACAATGAAGTTACCAAATTCAACTTTCTTTCCGAAAAAAAGAGCGCGAAAGTTGGATTTTCTCCTTTTAATATACTACCTCCTCCTTTTATTATTTACTGAAACGTTAAAAATATAGTTACAGAATTACGGAACACTAACTGTATTTGTTCTGTTTTCGTCTTATACTCAGGATCGACTTATAATTATTTTTGTGAAGGTAAATAAATTGAGAGATTTAACCCATTCGACTTATACTCCGTATCGACTTAGAAGTAGAAAAATACGGTTTATAATTCTGTATTTTTCTGCTTCTGAGTCATTCATCATATGTCTTATTAGGAGGGTCATAACAAAAATTCTGCACGCGTTAATCTAAAACGCAAGCAGATGATGCAATCGGGAAAATGATTGCGTCATATCTACGTCAGACTCTCAGCAACGCAGTGCTGTCAGAACGACGTGCTATCATTTGCTGTGTGTACATGGGAAGGTTTGGAAATGGTAGCGTGTAGCTCCTCAGGTCGAGTCACAGCGTTAGACCAGCGCTCATACGTGAAAATACAGTGATGTGCAATTTAATTAGGACAAAGTTCAACATTTATTGCATACCTTCCATAAATGAATGGGTTGTATGCGTTCTAGTATTTAATGTCACCACCTTTGGCTGTAATAAATTGTTTAACACGTGTTGGCATTGAATGTATTAGTTTTTGACAAAAAAAGAAATTTCAGTTCCGGGTCATGATACCACACATGAATAATGTTCGAAATGAGGTATTTCACTGTTGAACAACTAGTCGTTTTGAGCCTAGATTTCACAATGGCCAACATATTCTCAATGGGACTGAGATCAGGTGATTTTCCAGGCCACTCTAGAATGTTAATCTTCTTTTCTTCCATCACTGCCTGCACGTTTTTGGAAGTGTGGCATGGAGCAAGTTCATGCTGAAAAATGCCATGCGCACCATTAAAGCATTTCTCCATCTCTGGAACAACCGTCCGTTGTATTATTTCGCAACATTTATCGAAATTCATCATTCTCTCAATAGGGCGAAGACTTAACACCCCCAAAACGTCTTTTTAACTGGGTGTTTCACCTCCTGTTGCAAATGTGCTTCCCGGACAGGTTCACCTTTACTCCTTCGTACAACAGATTTTCTCTGTCCTTGGACAAAAAAATGGACCTCATCATTAAACATCACTCTTTTCCAATCATCAGAAGTCCAATGATTATATTTTTCAGCCCATCGCACGCGTGTCTTCTTCTTGAAGCTGTTTTTTACAAGTCTCCTCGTAGTAGGCCGTCCAGCTTCAAATAGTTTGCAGCACACTGTGGATAAGTGTGTATTTACACCTTCGACTGCTAACGCTTTCTGCAAGTCCTGACTTGCTATTGATGGACATATTATAATTTTCCTTATCATCAGTTTATCAGTTCGTGGTGATGTCTTAGGTTTTCGTCCACAGATTCCTTTTCGTTTTGGTGCCATCGATCCACTATCTTTGTAATCTTTCAGTAGTCTTGAAACACTGGATTTACTGACATCTGTGGCCGCAGAAATCTCACAAATAATCGTCGAAGTATTTTCCTTTAGCGCTTAAACTTTAGCGCGTTTCCTTGGCGAAATATCCCTTACTGCACTTTAAACAGCCAACTCACTTGTGTATGCTGTTATTAAATGCCGTCTCAGAACTGAAAGTAATCTGCCATTAGACAGATGAACCTAGCGAAAACCGATTCTGGACGGTTACGTACGCATTCCTGCGCAGTTTGGGTACGCCCACTTCCGTCAATAACGAGCAAAGTCCACATAAACTCAAGAAAACTAACTTTCTTCACTTTGTCCTAATCAATTTGCACACCACTGTAGAAACTCTGGGGGGGGGGGGGACTCCGACGCAATTCCGCACTGCCCTGCAAGAAGTTTGTGGCGAAGGAACTCTTGATCGAAGCACAACATCTCCATGGCCATCGCGCTTTCGGGAGGACCGAAGCAGCATCAAAGATAATCACCGCTCAGGCCGAAATCTTTTTTTTTTTTTTTTTTTTGATTGGAGGTTTAACGACCACCGTGAGCAACTCAATGGGCTATAAGCAGTCGCCCGTCCCTAATTTAGGGTCACTGGTTCCAGGGAAGGGAGAGAGCCAGTGCCGTAAGACAAACACAACATCCATGCCTGACCGGGATTCGAACCCGGACCCCTTACGGACGAATGATCAGAGGCCAACGCCTTAGACCACTGCGCCACCGGGGCGGCAGAGGCCGAAATCAAAGGCGACAGGCAAGACATCTGTCACCATTGTTTCAGCGCTTCTCGAAGAGAAGCGCTATTTGACAGTCGAGGAGATTGCTCATCAGGAAAATTTGTTCACCATGTCTGTTCACCGGATTTTGACCGACTCACAGGGAAAAAAGAAAAGTCGCAGCGCGCTGCGTGCCCCATCAACTCATCCCCGAGCAAAAGTCAACCAGGGTGAGCATCACATATCAGGATCACCTCCACAGGTTCGAAAGGGAGAGCGAAACCTTCCAGAACAGAATTGTCGCAATTGGTGAAACTTGGACCCGTGATTTTGGGCCGGAACTGAAGTCACAATCAGCGAAATGGAGACATCCAAGTTCCCCACGCCCCTCAAAGCGTCGTCGGCAACAGTCCAAAGCGAAGCAAACGGTGATTCTTGCGTACCATGCCCAGGGTGTTGTGGTCTCTGATCGAGTGCCAGTAGGGCAAAATGTCAAAGCACAATATTATCGTGACTTTCTGAGGACAAAGTTGAGACCGAAAATTCGTCAAAATCGCCACAACTTGTTGAAAGTGAGAGCGACCTTGCTGCAAACGCATCGTATCGAAATATGGGTGGGAAACTTTATCCTACCCACCATACAGCCCTGCTCCCAGTCAACTAGACTTTGATCTTTTCCCGAAGTTAAAAAAACAGCTCAGTGGCATCAGCTACGAATTGCTGGACGAACTGTCATTGGACGTGACCCGAGTAATACGACAGCTGAACAAAGATCGCGGACTACGGGGCATCCAGGACCTACCTCGGCGCTGGCAAGCTGTCATTAGCAGCTGATGGCGAGTACGTTGAACGGCAATAAGGTGAGTTTTCTCCGTTACTTCACACTTTTCTCAAAAATGGACAGTGTGCAGAACTTTTGTCAGGACTCCCATATAACTTGCTTTTCTACCTTTAAGAGCTTTCTTAAAGGAAAGGTGTCATTTGCTACACTTTTGACTGGCATAAGTCCGAACTGCTAATCTGCTGTCTTCACCCTCCCGCTAAGATAGCTAACATTACAAACACTCCCAGCCTTTTTATTTCTCGAATAGGATTTGAGAATCCTATTCTACGCATTTTTCTAACTACTGCTCGAAATATATTTTCTTTCCTTGATAATTACTAGCTCCCGCGTCTGACTTCAATTAAACATCTCGGGAATGTATTTTAAAAACATGTACTGACAAAAGGCGCACTTGCTTGTAAACAAACTATTGTTACAGAGCTTAATTCTAACTACTGTACTAGAGTTTCCCGTAAAATTTCTCTCAGCTTCCTTCATTGCATTTGTTTCATCCCCTATGGTATCTTATATTCTATATGTGTCAGGAAATGGAATCGGTATCTGAAGATTCAAATAAATTAGCATAGCCCACATATATAATAAAAACTTCAATTAAGCAGAGTGGTAACACGATTAAAATATTCTGTTTCTCGTCAAATCCCTGCATATCTAAAGAATTGTAATAAGTACCCCAGAAAGCCATTATAGAAAATATAATTCTTGCGTGCTCGAACAATGATCTCTGTAAATTAGAAAGCATAAGTTTTTACGCTGCTGTTCTTTTCATGAACAATTGCGCAAAGCTTAATGAAAACTCTGTTCAGTCTACCAGCGATTCTTTCTCTATACAACGGAAATAAATATGTATGATGGGTTTACAAAAGCACTTGGCATTAAGGTTTTGTACTAATATCTGCTGTCTAAGGAATTTAGCACCTTTACCTAGCTCAACATTGCGTTTATTTTAGTTAAAGACTTATTTGCCTAAGCAAGTTGGATTAAAAAATATTTAAAAATCTGCAAGATTAAATTAAAGCCCGTCTGATTTTACTTTTCACTTTGGGGGAACAAACATTAAATATCAGGTATCTCTCTCTCTCTCTCTCTCTCTCTAGCCAGAGAAAATTACAGAAAAGAAATTTTAAAGTCTGTCTAAATCCCTTTGATTACACACACACAAATCTTTATATACCGTAAAGATTTTTAAAAATTCGGGCAAACACGAAAGTTAGTGTTAATTGTAGGATATTAGTAGGTAACGTGCCAGTTAGGGCTGCTTACAATCGTAGCCCTACTTTAAATTTATTCTTTCCATTCAGAAAAGATTTACGAAATTTTTAATAAGAGTTTTTAACTTGCGCTTATACACTGGTCACAAAAAGATAGGAGTGTTACATGAAACGAAGGATGTGTAAACATGAAATCAAAGAATGTAACACGCTGCGTAACACATGTAACGTATCTGACTTAAGTAGCATGCTACGTAACACAAATGACAAAGCGTGCGTTTACAAAAACAATTTATTGTGCAATTTCTGCACGCAATGAAGTATCACTGGAATATAGACAAAATCGTAAATTCGGATAATGTCAATACCTCTAGATTTCAGTACCCGGTAACACTACCTCTGTGTCGAAGAACTAGACACCCATGAATAAATTGGGATAATGTCAATACCTCTAGATTTCAGTACCCGGTAACACTACCTCTGTGTCGAAGAACTAGACACCCATGAGTAAATTCGGATAATGTCAATACCTCTAGATTTCAGTACCCGGTAACACTACCTCTGTGTCGAAGAACTAGACACCCATGAGTAAATTCAGATAATGTCAATACCTCTAGATTTCAGTACCGGGTAACACTATACCTCTGTGTCGAAGAACTAGACACCCATGAGTAAATTCGGATAATGTCAATACCTCTAGATTTCAGTACCCGGTAACACTACCTCTGTGTCGAAGAACTAGACACCCATGAGTAAATTCAGATAATGTCAATACCTCTAGATTTCAGTACCGGGTAACACTATACCTCTGTGTCGAAGAACTAGACACCCATGAGTAAATTCGGATAATGTCAATACCTCTAGATTTCAGTACCCGGTAACACTACCTCTGTGTCGAAGAACTAGACACCCATGAGTAAATTCGGATAATGTCAATACCTCTAGATTTCAGTACCCGGTAACACTACCTCTGTGTCGAAGAACTAGACACCCATGAGTAAATTCGGATAATGTCAATACCTCTAGATTTCAGAGCCCGGTAACACTACCTCTGTGTCGAAGAACTAGACACCCATGAGTAAATTCGGATAATGTCAATACCTCTAGATTTCAGTACCCGGTAACACTACCTCTGTGTCGAAGAACTAGACACCCATGAGTAAATTCGGATAATGTCAATACCTCTAGATTTCAGTACCCGGTAACACTACCTCTGTGTCGAAGAACTAGACACCCATGAGTAAATTCGGATAATGTCAATACCTCTAGATTTCAGTACCCGGTAACACTACCTCTGTGTCGAAGAACTAGACACCCATGAGTAAATTCGGATAATGTCAATACCTCTAGATTTCAGAACCCGGTAACACTGCCTCTAGATTTCAGAACCCGGTAACACTACCTCTAGATTTCAGAACCCGGTAACACTACCTCTGTGTCGAAGAACTAGACACCCATGAGGCATATTTGCAAGGAAAGTATTGATGAGTGTATGGGGCAGCTCGTTCCATATTTCTTTTTATTATTATTATTATTACTATTGGAGGTTTAACGATCACCGTGAGCAACTCAATGGGCTATAAGCAGTCGCCCGTCCCTAATTTAGGGTCACTGGTTCCAGAGAAGGGAGAAAGCCAGTGCCTTAAGACAAACACAACATCCATGCCTCACCGGGATTCCCGCCCGGACCCTTTTCCGGACGAATGATCAGAAGCCATCGCTTAGACCCCTGCGCCACCGGGGCGGCCGTTTCATATTGCAGGCAACACGTTACGGAGCTTTACCAATGTACTGGGGTATGGTACATGGTTATGCAGAAGTCCCTGTACTGTGTGCCAATTATTTTTAATAAGATTAAGGAGGTCAAGAGACCTTGGAAGCAGCTGTAACGATTCGATTCCATGATTTTCCAGCTCCTGAAGCACGCGCCTGGCACGGTGGCTGGTTGTATTGCCATCGAGAAAACGGAATATATTTCCAATAGCACAGTGAAACAGTGTCACAATGATCTCGTTTCAGTACACGGGGGCATTCATGTTGCCTTGACAAACATACAGGAAGTACGGCCATTAAAACACACTTCTTCCCAGACCAGAACTGACTGCTGCTGGTAAGGATGGACGGATTGCACATAGTGTGGTTGCATTCGTGTGCCAAATCTCTTCTACCCGTGTCCCCGTCAAGAGTCAGGATAAAGAGCGAAACGGGATTCGTCTGCGAAAAGTACATAATGCCACTCTTTATTCCATGGTATGTGCTGTTGGACCCAGGTACATCTATTCCTGACAACGGCCACCGCATTCGTGAGGACGGCTTTGTACCGTTGAACTACATACTGTGACACCAGAAGCAGCTCGAAGTGATTCCCGGATTCGGCTACTGGTGAAACTGGAACTTCTCAGAGCACTTACTGTCAGGTAACTAACTATCTTGCCTCCCGGTGGTTATCCTAGGGTGACCATTCCTGGGTCGATCTACTTCATCTGGGAGCCGTGGAAATCTTGTGTGTAGTTGACTTACTACGGTTTGCGAAACTCCTAAAGCAGCAGCCACATCGATCTGCCGTACACCAGCCTGTAGACAGCTGTATTTCTTATGCCGACAGCTGTATTTCTTATGCCGACAGCTGTATTTCTTATGTCTTCTTATGTCGTCGACAGCTGTATTTCTTATGCCGACAGCTGTATTTCTTATGTCGTTGACAGGCTGTATTTCTTATGCCGACAGCTGTATTTCTTATGTCGCTGACAGGCTGTATTTCTTATGTCGCTGACAGGCTGTATTTCTTATGTCTCCTTATGTCGTCAACAGCTGTATTTCTTATTTCGTAGACAGCTGTATTTCTTATGCCGACAGCTGTATTTCTTATGTCTTCTTATGTCGCCGACAGCTGTATTTCTTATGCCGACAGCTGTATTTCTTATGCCGACAGCTGTATTTCTTATGTCGTAGACAGCTGTATTTCTTATGCCGACAGCTGTATTTCTTATGTCGTTGACAGCTGTATTTCTTATGTCGTAGACAGCTGTATTTCTTATGCCGACAGCTGTATTTCTTATGTCGTTGACAGCTGTATTTCTTATGTTGTCGACAGCTGTATTTCTTATGCCGACAGCTGTATTTCTTATGTCGTCTGGGCATCATTTCAGGTTAATCTCACATTGAAGGCAATTCATTCAGCAAACTTCTAGACCAAGCGATGAAACGACCAGTTTTCCACTTCTCGCAGGATGAACTTTTATCGGAGCTCGCACGACACGTGCAGTGTTGTCATGATGCTAATTTACATATATGACGTAGCTACCCACGCTGATAACCGATATCCAGTAGTCGTTAAATTTGCATATCACCACCTTTCCGCTTCAAAACCGCAATATCCCTAACTTTTTGTGACCAGTGTATAAATGTTCTAGGGGGCGCATTAGTAATTATCGCATTAGGCAACAACAAGCTCGCAGTGGTAAGCATCTAATCAGGAAGTTTTCTAACAATTTCAACTTAAAGAAAGGGACGTGACAGCTAGATATAGAGAATACATATAACCCGTCTAATGAAAGTAAATTCTTAGCAACTTTTGCAGATGAAGTGAACTTTTTTTTTTTTAATGGAGATTTTTTTGTGGAGATTTTTTTTTTTTTTTTTTTGATTGGAGGTTTAACGACCACCGTGAGCAACTCAATGGGCTACAAGCAGTCTCCCGTCCCTAATTTAGGGTCACTGGTTCCAGGGAAGGGAGAGAGCCAGTGCCGTAAGACAAACAGAGCATCCATGCCTCACCGGGATTCGAACCCGAAACCCTTCGGACGAATGATCAGAGGCCAACGCCTTAGACCACTGCGCCACCGGGGCTGCTTGTGGAGATTTAACGACCACCGTGAGCAACTCAATAGGCTATAAGGAGTCGCCCGTCCCTAATCTAGGGTCACTGGTTCCAGAGGAGGGAGAGAGACAAACACAACATCCATGCCTCACCGGAATTCGAACCCAGACCCCTTTCGGACGAATGATTAGAGGCCGTCGCTTAGACCACTGCGCCACCGGCCACTGGTTCCAGGGAAGGCAGAGAGAGCCAGTGCCGTAAGACAAACACAAAATCCATGCCTCACGGGATTCGAACCCGGACCCCTTTCGGACGAATGATTAAAGGCCGTCGATTAGACCACTGCGCCACCGGTTCCAGAGAAGGGAGAGAGCCAGTGCCGTAAGACAAACAGAACATCCATGCCTCACGGGATTCGAACCCGAACCCCTTTCGGACGAATGATTAAAGGCCGTCGCTTAGACCACTGCGTCACCGAGGCGGCAAGTGAACTTTGCAAGCCATTGGGGTATCTTCTAGCGAATGTGAAAAGGGGTTTTCTCAGATGAATTTGTTTATCACCACAGCTGGTCGTCTATTTCCATCACAGCAATAATCTTATTATTATTCATAAAAATTCTTAAACCTCCTCTAATCCAGTTTGTTCCTACAAAATTCTTGCTATCGTGGCTCCTTCGAGGACAACATCCGACAGTCGACAAGGAACAGACGAAAACGGTAGAAATATCTCAAGAGTTGAACGCAATGTGAACTGTATTTCACGATCAAAACGCAGTTCCCATCTATTCCTCCGTGTAATGTAATCTTTATTGTAAATTTAACTGTCATTTGCGGCAAGCTTGGCAGAGAATTTAATTTCATTATCTTCCTTGTATTAAAAAACTGTTATTAAATGTTGATTTCTTGATATGATAATTTAATACAATATGAGCATGTTAATTATGTCTTCACATTTTGTGTCATACAAAAGTAGTAAGGATTAAAGAAATGCCAAAAAAATTGTGCAGCTTTTTATTAGGTCAACTCTTTTTACTTACGCCTTAGAACAACTTATGTTTTTTGAGATCTCCGACACCTTTTTCTTCAGAAAAAAAAAACACACACACACACAAAGAAAGATAACACCAAATTTTCGGTTGTAATGAGCACGTCATTTTAATCCTTTCCGACACGAATAAAATATTGCAAAGTTATTCATAGTCAGTGGAACCCATTACAGAAAATTCAAAAAATCAACAGCATTTCTACAATCCATAAAATGCCTAGAAACAAAAATAGTTACTTTCCCTCATTAGCGGTTGGAAAGTTTCGAAAATTAAATTATGCTCAAAATTTTTCTCTTAGTTGAAGGAACATATCAGAGATTAATCGATTTTTATATCACACAGTTAGAAGAACAAATATAAAGAAAGCGTGACGTAACTTTACGCCTCCTAGTGGAAGAAGTTGGAATAATGAAAAAGTAGAAAATATGTGAAAGGCATTCATTCTTCACAGCAATAGCTTTAAGAAAAAATTATTTTTCAAATACGTCTCTTGGAAGCAGAGACAGAGAGAAAAAGGTTTTGACTTTGAAAAAATAATATTTCTCATCTTTACTGTAACAAACGGCATACAGTCAAAAAAGAAATATTTCAAAGGGATTATTTACTAGAAGGGGCGAGATGCAGCATCAAACACAAGTGCGCACTAATACCACCTAGACCTAGAGCCAGAATTGTGAACTACAAAACCTCACGATTAGAGGCAAAGTGTTCCATTAAGTAAATAGTACATGTCGTTCAAGGAAATTTTTAATCAGTCTCTTAAAAGTAGAGACATTAACAAAAACCAATAAGACATTTGCGCTCCTGGCAAGGAAATTGTGCACTATTTTGGCAATAAATGTACACAAAATGTTTTGGCAGTTAGTCTGACCGAAAGAGGAATTTTTCAATCGTGTTTCTAGATGCGCAGATGTTGCTGCTAATATGCTGCAAACGGAAACGTGAACTTCCGCACGCTTAATGGCATATGTTCGCGTTAAAAAAAGAGCTTGAAATTATATCCAAAATATTTCACACCCAAAACGCTCTCCGACAAAGAAAATATGTTATAAATCGGACTGTTAGTAGCAGGGATTTCGGCAAAACTAAGACATATCTACGCCTCCTGACGGAAAAATTATGCGCTATTTTCAAAAAGGTTGTCGTGGTGAGTGGTAACTGAGCGCGAAAGTATTTTTAAATCTACCTTAAGCGCAGATATTGCTGCAAATAATATCTGAAACAAAAATATAAATTTACCCCCCCTCTCATCCAGTGGCCAAACCATTCTTTACAGATATTTGAAATTATATGCAGAACATTTCGTACCAGAAGTTCTATTCGATGCAAAAAGAAGTTTTCAAATCGGACTTTTAGAAACAGAGCTTTCGGGGAAATCGCAATTTAACGTTTTACTCCCTAGCAGAAAAAAAAACTATGCATTTCTTGAAAAAGAAACTGTACCCACAACAGGCTTCGTTATAAATGGTATCGAGTGGAAGAAAGAATGTTTTTAATGAGATGTTCAGAATAAAATGTATGTTCAAATCGATAGTATCCGCATTTACGCCTTCTGTTGGCGAAGTTGTGCATCTTAGAAAATTTGGAAAGCAAGGATCATTGTTCTCACATTTCAAGCTTCCAGATGCAAAAAGAATTTTTCAAATCGAACTAATAGTTGCAGAGATATGAACGGACAAAGTTATAACATAAGCACAATACATATATATATATATATATATATACAGTATATACACTGCTGGCCACCCAAAATGCAACACCAAGAAGGACACGAGATAGCAAAGACAGATTTACTGGACACATAACAACAGATACAAAGATGAAACGATCGAGCTTATAGGCCCGTTCGACTTGCGGAATACGCAGACATCAATAGTTCGTGTGGCCCTCATGGCTGGCAATAACGGCCGCTACACGCCGCGGCATCGAACGAAAGAGGTTTTTCGTTTGCGAACCGGCGTCCTATGAAAGTTTTCTTCAGTGGCCCGAAGATGTAGTCGCGGGGTGACAGATCGGGACAATAGGGGGTCGAGGACCTCCCAGCGGAAGCTCCGCAGCAAATCTTGGCTCACTGTCACCACATGCGGACGTGCGTTGTCGTGCAGCAGAATAACCCCATTTGAGAACATACCGAGTCGGTTACTCTTGATGACCGTTTTGAGATTGCGTGACGTATTGCAGTATGTGGTTGCCTTGACCGTACTTTCTGCGTCCAGCCAATCCAACAGCAATAGACCATTCTCATCGAAGGAAATCGTGACCATCACTCCCAGCACTTAAGGAGGACTGAGCTTTTGGGGGCCGTGGAGAGTTAGGATCCCGCCATTCCATACTCATCAGTTTTGTGGCCGGATCGAAGTAATGGCACCAAGTTTCATCTGCGGCCACAATCTTGGAAAGAAAGTATCCCCCTCTGCGTGGTAACGATGTAGATGCTTCAGGTGAGCACCCAATTCGCCGAGTCTTCTGCTCCTCCTGGAGATGCTTAGGGACCCATTGTGCGCAAACCTTGCCGTATCCCAATCGGCGATGGAGAATGGTGTTAACGGTTCCCTTTCTCACGGATAATGTTGCCGCAAGCTCGCTGGTGGTGATTCTCCTTCACAAGGTTGTCCACGGCAGCAGTCGATTCCACGGTGATGGCCACGTGTGCTTGCCCAGGTCCCAGCATGTCCTCCTGCTCACACGTCCTTTACGAAATTCATTACACCACCGGAACACTGTGCACCGTGACTGACGCTCATTCCCATACGCATCCGACATACGACGAAAGCTTTCGGTTCCACTAACACGTCAAAAATTGGATAACTGTCAGCTGCGCCTGTTTGGACGAATCCATGGGCCGCGGGTAGCCTAGTGGGCAACGTTCGTGACTACCACGGGAAGGACCTCAGGTTCGATCCCAGGCAGGTACGAACGTTCGATCCACTAAATATCCGCCGTGCGTCGGATGGGCACGTTAAGCCGTCGGAACCCGGGTACTGGCCCCCGGTAATAAATAAGGGCGTCTTCCTCCCCCTTTCTATTTCGCTTCCATGTCACTTTCCTATCGGGCACTCTAGCCCAAATCCCCTAGCTTCCTATCTCTAAGGGTTGTTCAGGACCTGGGGTCAGACACTCCCTTCCTAAAATCCTCTACATATGATCATTTGGACGAATCCATGTCACCACCCTACATAGTTAACTTGAGTGCACACGTGCACACTGACACGTGCCGCCGACAACAGCGTGCTTCCTGACATGACACGCCATCTACCGGCACAAATGCGCGGCTCTGTGTAGTTACACAACGACGCTATTACACAAGCCTCACTTTCATTCGGTCGACTCTTATAGATTGTCTACTCTGGTACACAACACTCAAATTCTGTATAGCTCAGTAATCATCGCATATAGCGATCTGCTGTCTCGAATATGACATCAAAAATTTGGAATTCAGTACCCCATTTAAATTTTAACGACTAAATTTTTCTAATTGTCTGAAACGAAAAAAATTATAATCGCTCCTCTTTATAACGAAATCCAAGGGACCTGTGAAAACTTTGTTATAAAAACACTATTGATTAAAAATTATTGATTTAAATATCGTTAGAAAAAAATCCCTGATTCAAGGCAGTAGTAGTAGTATGTATCTAATATTACAGGAGGCTTTCTTATTACCGTTCAATTATAGGGTTCGATAACTAATTATCTTTTTTGGTTTGTCCCGGAATTATTTTACTACTGAATTAATTATGGCTAACTTTCCACTTATCAACTGGACGTTTTACCTAATTTCTCCTTTGTATCATTTTCTTATTCCTCACACTTTCCAGCTCTTGGAATCCATCTCTCTCCTAACATCTTTTATAGTCTCCAAAAAAAAAAACCGTGTTTTAGACATTCCTGTGTGTCCTACTCCTTTCCTGGCGTTCCCCTCTTCTTCTCCTCTATCTCGACCCCTAGCTTGAAACAAAGCTTCCTCACCTCCAAGAGAAAAACTCATTTAGCCACGACGATGCGCTTTTGGATCACAATGTAGAAGGGTTGGACCGAAAGTAACGTAAAAGTGGGCATAACTTTTTTACTAACTGACAGAGGTCATTCAAATTGCACATGTTGGTAGAGTAACTCTTTCTCTATACAAAGGTACTACTCAGCATAGTCTTCATCACAAGCGATACATTTGTGCCATCGTTGAACCCAACTGTCGAATCCTCTTTGGAAAAATTCAGGTGTGAACTGTTGTACCCACTTCTTCATAGTCACTTTCACTTCGTTTGTGTCATCAAATCGTTGTCCTCGGAGACTGTCCTTCATTGGACCAAACAGGTGGAAGTCGGAGGGTGCCAGATCTGGGATGTAAGGAGGATGGGAAGGACCACCGGCCAGCCTAATTTTCTGATTGCTTGATTTGTTGCAAAAGATGAGTGTGGTCTCGCATTGTCATAGTGAAAGTGTATAGTTTTCAGATTCTTTTTCGGTCTCTTCCTCCTTATGGCTTCTCTAAGCTTCTTGAGTGTCTCAATGTATCGCTCGCTGGTCACGGTACGGCCACGTTCCAGAAAATCAAGGAGAATGACACTCCTGTCATCCCAAAAAACAGTCACCTTGACTTTTTGTGCTGATAGCTGGCTCTTGAATTTCTTAAGGCCTTGGTAAAGAGGTAAAAGAGGTGTGACGCCATTCCATGGATTGATTATTCGTTTCCGGATCGTAAAGATACGCCCACGCTTCATCCCCTGTCTCCAGATCGAAAAAAGACGTGTCTTCATTGGTTTCGAACGATTCCAGCGTATCAGAGCAGACTTTCACCCTTCTCTCTTTCAAATCGGGTGTCAACTGCCGAGATACACACTTTGCACACACTTTCCGATACCTTAAGTCTTCCACCATCTTTTGTATCGCATTGTGACCACAGCCCAGTTGTTCAACAAGCTGACTTGTCTCTACGCGCGAATCAATTCATCCACTTGCTGACGATGCTTGTCAGTGGTCGCAGATTATGGTCACCCACTGCGTGGTTTGTCTTCAATGCTGGTTTCCCCTTCTTTAAATTTCTTCATCCATCTGTGCACATTGCTTTTGTCAATGGTGTCATCTATGTAAACATTCTGTAGCCTTCTGCTGATGTCGGACAGCCTGCACCCTTCGTTCGTCAAGAACTCAATGACGGCACGTTGCTTCTGCTTGGATTCCATTATTTACCTGCAATGAAGAAGAAGGGTTACTATAGAGGAAGAGTTACTCTACCAACATGTGCAATTTGAACAACCTCTGTCAGTTAATAAAAAAGTTATGCCCAATTTTGCATTAGTTTAGGTACAACCCTTGTACTAATTACTGCGTAGTCCAATAAAAAAAGCACTTTGTCCGCGCCCTAACACCTACTAATTCTTAATGCTGTCCTGGTAGATTACATCTTATACACGCTGTTTCCCATGCTGAATGAAAAAGGAGATCTGCTGCTGAATATTCCCTACTATTCCTGGAAAACGAATTAATTGTAAAATCTAAAACCCTAGTAAAACTAACCATTCATACTATTTATATGTGTGTATGCAGCTCATATAGACAACTGCTCACTTTAGATTCCTACTTTTTAATATCCACGAATCTAAAGAACTTTGCTTCCTCTTTGCAATACAGAACATAAATTTTCTATAGAATCGTTTTTCTTCTGCACTAGAAGTATACGTATTGTGTGACATCAAAAATCTTGCTACGATATTCAATGAAGATGCAGCCGATAATGTCGGTTCTGTAGATGCACCCTCTTCCTCCATATCAGAGCCCTAAATGCCAGTCTTCTGTTGGATGTGATACAAGATCTCAGCAACTTCTAGAAGTTTACTTACAACAACGTCATTGACAGTGCAAAAGCCTTGGAACGTTGTTTCTTCGTTTAGTTCGTTCTGCACAATTTTGTCCCACATTTGAACGAGTCCAGGATAGTCTTCCTCAATAGCTATATGCGCATGCTCTGCTCTATGTGTTCCTTCAATTGTCTTGGCTATCCCTTAACTGCTTCATTCTCACCAAAGTCCAGCAAAAACACCCCTTCTGTAAAAAGCAATTACAGATGTTATAAATCTGCTTTTCTTTGCTTTAGTTTTCAGACATTCCACAGTTCTTTTCCCTTCGGAGCAACATGGCAAAGGTTTTTTAACACTTCGTAATTCCCTCAACAGAGAAATTTGACTTTTTTTTTTTTTTTTTTTACAGTGTATAAAATGAAAAGTGATGTGAATTCATGGAAAATTCCTGAAAATAACGTGCAGCAAAGTGCCTGGTAACTGTTCCTCTTTTAACGGAATTTCCGTTTTTAAAAGTTGCCGTTTTTTTTTTAACTTCCGTATTTTAACAGATTTTCCGTGCGCTGTTAAAAATGCGTGGTATGTTGCACCAAAAAGAAAGTGGGTGCTACACCAGCTGCACCACATTTTGGAGCAACGTTAAAACCATCGTTTGGTGCATGAAATACTCAAAAACATGACGCAATTTTGTAATACGTTATGGTATCCCATCTGATAGATGTCAAGCTGCACCCATTGCACCATGTATTCTAGCGTTTCGTGCACCACAAACCAAAACTTGAACTGCAAAATGTGGTGCAGCTGGTGTAGCACCATTTTATGGTGCAACCTAGCACACAATTTTTAAGTGTAGTCAGTAATTCTTTTTTAATTCAGAAAAGTCCGTTTCAAGTTTTTCTGCATTTAGACTGAAATTTCACAAAATCCAACACGCTTAATATATTTCAGCCCTTACGCGAGAGAATCGAGCCCGGGTCGTTTATGTTGAAGCCGGCGTCTTAACCACTGAGCCCGAATGCCACAGGAACGCGCGTTCAAGGTAAAACTTAATTGAGCGATGGTGATTTTTTCTTTCATTAATGCAAATGATTTAGTCATTTTATTTTCTATTAGAGCTTGTTATTTTTTGAATACGTTTCTAATATTTTTTTATTTGTTTTTCCTGTACGAGGTCTTTTTCCAAAAAAACATATTTTTCTCATCGTGATTTTTCGAAGCAAGGGAATGGGTTAGAGCTTGAGATCTCTTTTTCAATTGACAATAACTTTCAGTTATCTTTAGGAGAAGGTGCAATGTAATGTTTTATGATATTATTCAAAAACTTCTAAATATAAAGTTTATTCTAAATAGTTATACAGCTTTTGTCTTAAGGATTCTACAAACTGATATATAGACATCGTACAATCACCCATAGGCGTAACCACTGGGGTGGTCAGGACTCTCCCAGATTTTTAGAGTCGGGGATTCCAAATGAAACGTCCCCCCTCCTCAAATTTTTCGGGAATATGATGATATAATGCACACTTTATGATGCGAACCAACTAAATTTAATAATATAAGATTGCAATTTTTCGTAGAATGCAAACACGTGTATAATGTGTACTTAATAAAACAGCGATATCGATACCCAATAAGCAAAGTCAGTTCTACAACTTTGTAATTTACATTTCTGCCCTATCTATCATAGTTTTACAGATCAGATCATATGTAGAGGATTTTAGGAAGGGAGTGTCTGACCACAGGTCTTAAACAACCCTTAGAAATAGGAAGCTAGGAGATTTGGGCTAGAGTGTCCGATAGGGAAGTCACACGAAAGCGAGGTAGAAAGGGGAAGACGCAGGGGGGCAGTACCCGGGGTCCGATGGCTTAACGTGCCCATCCGACGCACGGCGGATATTTAGTGGATTGAGCTTTCATACCTGCCAGGGATCGAACCCAAGGTTTTCTACGTGGCAGATACGAACGCTGACCACTAGGCCACCCGCAGCTCGTGGACTTAAATTAAAGATTAACGACTCCTCATGGGTGGTCGTTTCAGCCCCCCCCCCCCGCCCAAAGCGTGACAAGTGTTTAATGGCTGAGAAGAGCATTTCAATTAAACTTGCCACAGACTGTAAAAAAATTAATCTCTGACCTTTAATGAGTGTCGCAAAAGGGCGCTTCGGGATCCGAGTAGTCAGAGGCACTTGCTGCTGGTCAGTCGCTCCTGATTGGCTTGAGTTCCGGGCGATACATGAGAGGTGCGCCCACCCATACCAATGGCTTCAAATCAGGGATCAGCGACTTAGGCCCTAGATCAGAGGTGGGGAACCTTTTCATGTTGGGAGGGCGCATTAAGTTTGTTGTAATCTAACAAGGCCGCATTCAAGAAACTTCAATTAGATATACACTAAATTGACAGAAGTCATCGGACACCCCTTCAAAAGCAAATGAATGGATCCGCTGCATTGTTTAGATGCGCGGTACAGTTTTAAACGGTATGAAAACAAGCCTGCAGCTGACCGCGATCATATCACACTGTGAGGTTGAGTGAAAATGTTGCGGCGGGAGAAAACTGACTTTGAGAATGGAAAGATTGTTGGGTGTTATATTAGTGGGTTGTCCATAAGAGAAACCGAGAGGCATTTAAACATACCCAAGTCAACTGTTTTGGATGTACTGAATAAGTGGAAGACACACGGCGTGCCTGAAGCAACAAAACGTACCGGCAGACCAAAGAAAATTGGCGATGGAAGACGTCAAAGCCTCAGGAGAGTCGTTACAGCTAATCGACGGAGTACTTGCACAAGACCTCAGTGTGCAGATGAGTAAAATGCTGGAACCTTGGTATGTGCACGTACCATTCGCAGAGAACTTCATTCCATGCGTTACCGTGGTCGTGCGGCGGCTCATAAGCCTTTTGTCTCCACTCGGAATGCTACTCGTGGTTTAGCATGTTGTGGACCGTAGATCAATGGAAACGGGTCCTATGGACTGATGAATCCAGATACACGATCCATCAGTCTGATGGCCGTGTGTGGGTATGGTGACACCCGGGAGAACACTATATACCACAGTGTACTGTTCCTACGGTCAAGTTTGGAGCAGGCATTGTAATCGTGTGGGGGTGTTTTTCGTGGTATGGTCCAGGCCCAATTGTTATCGTGGGCAAATTTTTGAGCCAGCATATCTACCTCGATATTCTGGAAAATTATGCCCTACCAACTCTGTGGCAATACTATGGGACCGAGTCTTGTTGGTACCAGCAGGATATTAGCACCGAGCCATAAAGCAAGGACTGATGTTACGGCGTGGTTTGATGATATTTCCGTATCGTGTGTGGACTGGCCAGCACAGAGCCCTGATCTTAATCCCATAGAGCGCCTATGGGATGAATTAGAGCGCTGCATAAGAAGTTTGGAATCAAAGCCTACTACTAAGCAACAGTTAGCGGCAGCATTATGTACTGGATTGAAGCGCATACCTATCGCTGTGTTCCAAAACCTTGTCGAAATTGGCTCGAAGGGTCAATGCATGCATTAAGGCCAAAGGTGGACCGACACCGTACTAATGTATAACAATAAATGCTATGTTGTGCTTCTCTTCTAGGCTTCCGGTGACTTTTGTCAATATAGTGTATATTATTTTGTAAAAATCTTAGTTTCTACTTACTACAAAAAATGAAAAAAAAAGATATTAATTATGAAGTTCGCTAACCTTTTAATGACTTTGTTGTGACTGCTTTTTGTTGGAAAGTATTTGAATATTTGGTTGCAACATGGAGGTTCGCACTTTTAGCTGTTCCTCTAGATAGGTATCAGTCATTTGTGGCCTTTAAGGGCGTCATGATTCGGGTTAGGTAGGGGAATGTAGATTCGCAGCAGTAAGTGCTTGACAAGGAAGAAATCATTTTTTTTTTTTTTTTTTTGATTGGAGGTTCAACGACCACCGTGAGCAACTCAATGGGCTATAAGCAGTCGCCCGTCCCTAATTTAGGATCACTGGTTCCAGGGAAGGGAGAGAGCCAGTGCCGTAAGACAAACACGACATCCATGCCTGACCGGGATTCGAACCCGGACCCCTTACGGACGAATGATCAGAGGCCAGCGCCTTAGACCACTGCGCCACCGGGGCGGCAAAATCATTTTTCGTGCATGTTGCCGAAGGCGTGGGTATTCTATTACATTTTTCCGTATTTCAACTGGATCTTTAACTTCAAATAAGGACTTTAAAATAATATCTTCTGCGAGCTCAATCAATTCCGTCTGTAGTTCATTAGGAACCGTAAAATGAAATTATGAGCACAACAGGTGTCAAAATAGCCCGTATGATTTTTAATTGAGGCTGTCAGTCGGGAGCACTATTTTGTTGGATCTTCTTTTACTCTTGTTACTTTAAATACGGTAATTTTAAGATAAAAGTAAAAATAAAGAAATAAAAAAAAAAACAAAAAAAAAAACCGTTAATAAAAATAAAAGGATTTGTTCTGCAATATTTGGATTCACTCAGAAGGCATCAGGTTCCCCACCCCTACCCTAGATATCGCGGTGGCCATTATACCCGGAAAGAAAGAAAAAAACAACGCCAAACATATCCGCCACTCCCACCCCATAATCTTTACAAGAGCGGCGTATAACTTACATGCATTCAGTGTGACTGTCGCATATTATTCACACTGAATATTTGGAAGAGTATCTATAGGGAAACTTAACTTTTTTTGCGTCTGACTTCCATATAACTTTTATCTTTTAAATGGCCCCAATTAAGCGGTTTTGATAAATGTTGATAAAATAATTAGTAATAAAAGTTGTAAAAAATGAAGGAGAAAAACAAAAAATCAAATTTTAAATTACAGTTTAGAATTTTAGGAGTTTTTTTTTTTTTTTTTGTGGGTTTGTTTCACTTAACACATGCACAGCTGAGGTACTTTTTTTTTGCTTAAAAAAAAATGCAGTTTTTCTACCTAAAGCAAGGGAAATGGCAGTTCCTCCGCTGTAACCGTAAATTCGCTGTAAACGACTTCGTTACAAACGGGCGCGACTGTATTTTGCAAACCTTCCACGCATTACAAAAAAAAAAAAAATATATATATATATATATTTTTAGATTGGATTCCAAGGGACAGGAAAAGACCCAGAAAAAGACCACATGGGAGATGGGTGGATGAAATTCGTAAATATGCGGGAGTGACATGGAGGAGACTGGCACAAGACAGACCGTTGTGGAGGAAACTTGGGGAGACCTTCGTCCAGCAGTGGATTGATAATGGTTGACAATGATGATGATGATATATATAAGGAAAATGAAGGAAAGATTCCTGAGGATTGGAACACCGCTACAATGATCCTGCTACACAAGAAAGGTGACATTGAGGATCTCGGAAACTACAGACCTATCAGCCTCCTATCAGTAGTTTATAAAATCTTCACTAAAGTTCTTTCACACCGCTTGAAGGTAACACTGGACATGGCTCAACCGAGAGAACAAGCTGGATTCAGGAGTGGCTACAGCACAATAGATCATATCCATCTGCTGAGAGAACTAATTGAAAGAGCGAGGGAATATGAACTTCCATTGTGCATGGCTTTTATCGATTATGAAAAAGCCTTTGATTCGGTGAAACCATCAGCAGTTACAATGGCTCTGAAAACCTGCGGTATTGAAGATGCATACATTAATATTATTAATAACATCTATGAAAATGCAAGTGCAAAGATTAGGCTGTTTGAAAATACAACACACATAAAAATTGGAAAGGGAGTGAGACAAGGTGACACCATATCTCCGAAGCTCTTTAATGCCACATTGGAGGGTGTTTTTCAGTCACTGAGCTGGGAAAACAAGGGGATAAAGATTAATGGAGATTATCTAACCCACCTTCGTTTTGCTGATGACGTAGTCATTTTTGCAACTACCCCATCAGAGCTGCAGAGTATGATCCAGGAACTTGCTGACAAGAGTAAAGAAGTGGGATTAAAAATGAACTTTCAGAAGACAAAAGTGATGTTCAATGCTTTTACAAGAAATGAAGATTTATCGATTGATGGAGAAAAGCTGGAGATAACAGACACGTATGTTTATCTTGGACAGCAGATATCAAGTGAGGGTCACATTGATGAAGAAATTAATCGGCGTACAAAACTTGCCTGGAGAGCTTTTGGAAGAAACAGCATAATTTTCAAGAGCAATATGCCATTATGTCTTAAAAGAAAAGTGTTTGATCAATGCATCCTTCCAGTGCTTACGTATGGTGCAGAGACGTGGACCTTAACTAAAAGAGACATACAAAGGCTGCAGACAACTCAAAGCAGCATGGAGAGGTGCATACTTGGTGTAACCAGGAGAGATAAGAAGAGGAACTCGTGGATCCGAAAAATGACAAGAGTGGAAGACATCATGATCAGAGTTAAATCCCTGAAATGGCAATGGGCTGGACATACTGCCAGAAGGACAGATCATCGATGGACAGCCGAAATTTTAGATTGGATTCCAAGGGACAGGAAAAGACCCAGAAGAAGACCACGTGGGAGATGGGTGGATGAAATTCGAAAGTATGCAGGGGTGACATGGAGGAGACTGGCACAAGACAGACCGTTGTGGAGAAACTTGGGGAGACCTTCGTGCAGCAGTGGATTGATAATGGTTGACAATGATGATGATGATGATGATGATAAGAAAAATAAATGATTATGTTCAGTACAGCTTTGCTGAGAGGTTTCATCATTTTTTTTTAAATGTGATATATGAAAAATGCTGTTAGGGCACGCGTTCTCAATCTAGGCCAAATATGTTTCGTTTTAATTAATATTTTCTTTCCGAGAAAAATGGGGTTTTGAAATGTTACGGGCAATACATCTTTCTACATTACATTAAACGAACTAAGGTAACCCGTTTAACTGTGAGTGTTTTCCCCGCATGTATTAATCACCGCCAAGTTTCATGAACCGCTGTGTCATGATGCAGGGTTTTGCGCATCAGCTGCCGCTATGTGTATCAGGTGGAAGTGAATAGGTAAAAAAAAAAAAAAAAAGCAAATAAAAAGGCCTACGCTGGGTGGATCATTGGTTGACAATCTGTTGCTACCATGGCAACCAGAGGCGCGCACGCCTGTTAGCTCACGTTGCCAGGTGACAACACAGTTAGGCGGAAGAAACAACGCGTCATAAAGTGACGTCACACTACTCGTGGCAAAATAAGAGGAAAAATAAAAAAGAGATGTTTGAATGGGGTCAGCAGGTTGACGATCTCGGAAAATTCCGAACGGTGCTCACGTTGAAGCGATTTTCTCACGAATTCAAACTGACATTTATTGCTCGCAGATATTGCTGAAGGTAGACGAACCCAATAGGAAAAATCAAGTTACGTATTTTTAGAAGCAAATCTTTTTTTTTCTTTTTATTTCGGCGTATATCCCCCCACCTTTATTTTATTAGGTCATTCATTGTCCACAATTTTTATCTTCCCGCTGTATACGCTTCGAATGTACCACCTGTACACGTTTTTATTTCTACTGTAAAAATAAATTCAAGACTTTTTAAGTACACACCGCTGTTGTGGATTTCCATTTATGAAGAATTTTGTTTTTCTTATCAACAAATATTATAACTACAGAGTTCGTCGTAATATTTGAATAAATAAGTTGTAACAAAGAACCAAATGCAATGAAATCTCGATTATACGTTTTCCAACGGGATGGCCTTAAAAACGTATAAATGTAAAAACGTATATATGAAATTTCCAAGTGTTAATTACTATTGCAAAATTTATACTTTAAAGAAGGTGTAAGATGTTCCTTAATAACGATTTATATTTACAGTCGAATTGGCAGAGAAAGAAAAAAAGAGTGAGAAATTATAATACAATCTGTCGCATTGCAAATATAATAAAGTCTATTAGAATCAAACTTCTGTTTTGACGGCTATTTTGTCTATAAAAATCCTGATTCTGGATTAAATGAAATCATCACAACTGTGACAGCGCTTCGACTCGAGCGCTTCACATTTAGTAGAGAACCCATTCCCTAGTTCATTTATTTATTTAATTATTATTTTATTTATTCATTTATTTATTCATTTATTTATTTATTTATTCATTTTTATTAATTCGTGTATTTTTTGAAGAAAGAGTACGTTTTATTTTGCCGTATACTTTCGGGTGAATCTTTTTTTTTTTCTCTCTCTCCGTCCCCCCTCTCCCAGCAAGGCGTAAGGCTAGCTAGACAGCGTTGGCGGCACAGGACAGACCGACATTGTAAGAAAACGCTGGCGACAGCCATCGGCGAGCTGGCTTTGTAGTATATTTTATTGGGGCAATAGAAGTGTCCACCGTCTATAGCATCAACAATGCGTGTTGGGCAGACTGGAGACTTGTTGGAATCAGAGCTAGCAGTTTAATTGGGGTAAGGATTTATGGCCGGGAGTAGTATCACGCGGCAAACGTAACGAGGGGTTCTCAGAATTTTCACTGGAGCTGGTAGGAATCTTGACCCCCCTAACGAATGGAAGATCAAAATGTTAATTTTCCGACCAGTAAGATCTACACTGGGGAATTTAATTCAGGGAGGCTTGCGTTTGCCAGCTAGTGATTGGATGATGGGATATTTTGAGGTAGTGTGGGTCTTCTTGGAGGTCGTCGAAATTTTTACCAGGGAAGAGAAGAACTTCGTCACTTCACTTTTACTCTGTCGTTCAATATGGAACGGAGTATTTGACTTCGTCACTTCACGTTTACAGTTTTTGCACGAAACTTTACCTTGGCTGGTTTCGCGGCGTGCATCGTGTGCACTGTCCTCCATGACTGTCACCTAGGAAGCGGCAGGACTGACGCTACCTTAAGCTGCAGATGGGAGATCCCAAACCGAGGTTTCCGGATGAACGGACCCCCACTAAGGACCATTAGGGCCCTTACGACGGTCGCAGCTGCTAATGGAAGCTATAGTAATACCCACCGGACGAGAATTCTCCCGGATCCGGAGTGGTCAGCAGCGCGATATCTAGGCCGGATTTGGATGTTGAGGTAGGAAATCCATCCTATTCTTTCTTTGGTGTCCCCTCACAAAATCTTTATCGGAGCAGTCCACACATAGAGTTTATATTTTAATAAGCAAATAGTCAATTGAGTACAGGTTCCTGTCAGAGAGTCGTAAATCATTTTTTTGCTAGTATCATGAGCGTATATTTATTATTATGCCAAATCATAACCAATAAATTGTTTTTGTTGTTAATTTTGTCTCAGTTCCATGATCAGTGTGTCGTTAACTACAATATGTGTGCTCAACCCCAGATTATTTGGAGAATATATATATCATTTGGAACCGGAACTTAGAAAATCACTTCACTTATGCTTTTTATTTTAAATCTAGACGTTCACAAAAATATTGCGGCACACAGCGGACCCTTTGACTCCCAAAGGAAAATCTGCTGTGTGAAACACAACGCCCCGTCAGTGAAATCAGGGAATCGCAGAATCACAATCCACTCGACACCCCCTTGGCTCCCAATATTACGCAGGGTGAACCCAATTAGGAACCCGAGCGATAATACAACTAAGAATCCGAGACCAGTACTTCAGTATTGAACTCATGAATTAACAACTTTTATTTTTCCTGTAGATGCTGAGTGCAGGGACGTCGTCCAGGGAGTGCGCCTCAAATTTGTCTTGCTAAAATGTGCCATTTTTCATTATACAGGGTGATTCATAAAGAAGTATACAGTTTCAACACACTGTAAAACAAGAACAATGTTAGATATTTTATGTTACCTATACAAGAATTGTAGCGGAATGTTTCAAGTTTTTTTAGAGACAGTCACATGGATGTTCTATGTGTGCACTCTTAGTCACACGACACACTACGAGCCGGTAATCCATTTCTGCCCAAACACGAGATATCTGAATCAAGTGCAGTGATAGTGGCTGTGATACGCTGTTTCAGCTCCGCTAGATCAACAGGAAGGGAAGGTGCGAATACCTTGTCCTTTACGTATCCCCACAGGGAAAAGTCACAAGGTGTTAAGTCGGGACTTGTGGGTGGCCATTGTGTCAGTGGCCTGTTGTAGTCCGCGGCTCGTCCAATTCATCGGTGAGGAAGATGTTCATCGAGATAATCTCGCACGTCGCCTGACCAGTGCGGTGGTGCACCATCCAATTGGAGAATAAAGTTCTCACTGTCGTCCTGCAACTGTAGCATTAACCAAAGACTTTACATATCCAGAAAAGAGCCTCCCGTGACAGTTTTCTCGTGAAAAAAGAAGGGGCTGTACACTTTCTTTTTGGACACTGATCCAATGGTCACCCAGAAGTCTTGACTTAACACCTTGTGACTTTTTCCTGTGGGGGAAAGTAAAGGACAAGGTATTCGCCCCTCCCCTTCCTGTTGATCTAGCAGAGCTGAAACAGCGTATCACAGCCACTATCACTGAACTTGATTCAGATATCTCGTGTTTGGGCAGAAATGGATTACCAGCTAGATGTGTGTCGTGTGACTAAGGGTGCACACATAGAACATCTGTGACTTTCTCTAAAAAAACTTGAAATATTCCGCTACAATTCTTGTATAGGTAACATAAAATATCTTACATTGTTCTTGTTTTATAGTGCGTTGAAACTGCGTACTTCTTTATGAATCGCCCTGTACTTGACCTTAAAATATAATCTAGACTTGCCAAGTAATGATAAGTCTTGTGTTTTACTTCATGTAGCTCCACGTATAGGATATGCGTTGTTTACGTCTTCGTAGATAGGTTATCAAAATAGCATACCTAGGGCCATGAAAATTCAATTGTTCTCCACTCTTCCAATTCCTTAGTTTAAACCTCTTTTTCATGTTTGTATGGGCAGGGGGTGAATAAAGAGGGTGGATAGGAATTCACTGACGATGGCAATTACTAATCGCTCTGCTGTTTGTTTTCTTTACAAAACTGGGGATTTTAACACGGAAAGTGGATTCTAAAGCTTGCCCCGGGACTGTGAAAGAGCAGAAAGTGCCTGACGACTGCTTTGTAGGGGAGGAGTGCAAGGCAAAGTCGCTGGCTGGAAGGGAGGAAGTTAAGGATGGGGGAGGTATTGTGCCTGCGTGTTAAAATTTGATTTAGGTAAACAAACACGACATTTTTTTTTAAATAAATTCTTCTAGTACAGTACAATATTTTCGTAAGCAAAAATGGAACAAGCAAAAAGCTGAAGGCGACATTCTACCAACGCTTTTATCTTACACCAGTCGCGTAACTATAGTCAGGTCCACGTATGTATGTGTGTTCCGGTGGAAGGGGTCGGAATTTCACGAATTCTTTTGTACCCGGTTGTGAAAAGCAATGAAGCCGACCCGGTGACGTAGTGGTCTAATCGCTGGCTTATGACCATTCGTCAGAAAAGAGTCCGGGTTCGAATCCCGTTAGGCATGAATGTTGTGTTTGTCTTCCGGCACGGGCTCTCTCCGTTCCCTGGAACCAGTGGTCCTAAATTAGGGACGGGCGACTGCTAATAGCTCATTGAGTTGCTCACGATGGCCTTTTAACCTTTAATTAAAAAAAAACAAGTTAGTATGATCATGCAATGCATTGATTACGATACGCTTTCCAACATACCAGAAATTATTACTCAAGTTATGAGGATAATGGCTGTGGAATAAATCTCACTACTGTGCCCTGACCTTTGACCCCATTTCGATGATATTAAACAGAATTGGTTCAGTATACCTCCGGAACAACATACTAAAGTTTTGTCACAACAGAAGCACTTTTATTCAAGTTATGAGAATAACGGCTGTGGAATAAATCTCGCTCCTGTGCACTGACCTTTGGCCCAATTTCGATGATATTCAGCAGAACCGGTTCAGTATATCTCCGGAATAACATGATAAAGTTTTGTCGCAATCGAAGCATTTTTACGTACGTTATGACGCATAAAGGTGATGGAAGGGATCCCGCTCCTGTGTCCTGACCTTTGACCATATTTCGCCCATTTTCAATAGGGTTCATCCCCCGGTTGTTCCCTACCACATACTAAAGTTTCATCGAAATCGAACCATTTTTACGCGAGTTATCGTGCGCACAGACAGACGGACAAAGCTGGAGCATATACTCTTGTACACTCTACGGTTGAAAAGCGAACAGAAGAAAAAAAAAAAAAACCTTAAAAATTCGTCCTTTCAATGTTTCGTAAAAAAAAAAAAGTTGCTTTCAAGCTTGCCTAACTAAACATAATGCTCGCCTACCCGTTGACCATCCGGATTTCGAAGTCTAGTGACGTCCCTGCCTAAGTGTATTCATTTGAAACCAGAATGTTGAATATTGAGAACACATTTAGGATTCAATTAATTTAGGATCCAAATCTACGTTTCATTAATCTTTAAATTGCGCATACGTTTATGAGAAACTAGTTTTTGTCATCCAAACCGAAAGTAAACAACATATTCTTCTCTGATTGGATCAATGTTCAACTTTGGCTGCAATGTTCAACGTTGTCTCAGTTTTCTCAAAGTTGTAACATAGCTTGGTTACTTATGTATAAAAGAATAAGGAATCACGTATTTTTGATAATCTATTTTTAACAAATTTTAAAGTGTAATTGCAAAAAGCGCACAAATGAATTTGTGACGTACAACAGAGCTGAAGCACATGTCAAGACGTCACAGTTGCAGCGATAAATTCCGTGGATGTAACTTAATTGGGAAAGCATCCGGCTCCGTAGAAGAAGGATGCGGATTCAAACCTCTCCACCGACAAATTTGTGTTTTCACATTGGCGCCTGATTGTGGAAATGAATCTATGGCCGTTTGGTTCTTCGAAAAATGTCTGACGTTCAGTCCACACATCTTCTGGAATTAATTAGAATTCTTTCTTCTACAGTGAAGTACCTCAAAGCATGATGTGCCTGCTGACCCGGAAATTAATGATTCCGTCGCAACCCTTTCTCAAAGGGATGATATACACCATATTGACAAAAGTCGCAGAACACCTAGAAGAGAATCACAACATAGCCTTTATTGACATACATTAGTACGGTGTCGGTCCATCTTTGGCCTTAATACATTCACTAACCCTTCGAGACATGCTATCGACAAGGTTTTTGTATGCGCTTCCATTCAGTACATAATGCTGCCGCTAACTGTTGCTTAGTAGTAGGCCTTGGTTCCAAACTTCTTATGCAGCGCTCTAATTCATCCCATAGGTGCTCTATGGGATTAAGATAAGGACTTTGTGCTGGCCAGTCCACACATGATACGGAATTATCGTCAAACCATGCCGTAACAGTCATTGCTTTATGGCTCGGTGCATTATCCTGCTGATACCAACAAGACTTGGCTCCATAGTATTGCTACAGAGTTGGTGGGGCATAATTTTCCAGAATATCGAGGTAGACGTGCTGGTTAAGAGGTTTGTCCACGATAACCAATGGGCCGGGACCATACCACAAAAACACCCCCACACGAGTACACTGCCAGCTCCAACTTGACCTCAGGAACAGTACACTGTGGTAAATAGCGATCCCCCGGCTGCCGCCATACCCACACACGATCATCAGACTGATGGATCGTGTATCTGGTTTCGTTAGTCCATACGACCCGTTTCCATTGTTCTACGGCCCACGACACGTGTTCTTTACACCATGCTAAACGACGAGTAGCATTCTGAGTGGAGATGCACGACCACGATAACCCATGGAATGAAGTTCTCTGCAAATGATACGTGTATATACCGAGGTTCCAGCATTTTTACTCACCTGTACACAGAGGTCTTGTGCAGTACTCCGTCGATTAGCTGTAACGACACTCCTGAGGCTTTGACGTCCTCTATCACCGATTTTCTTTGGTCTGCCGGTACGTTTTGCTGCTTCAGGCACGCCATGTGTCTTCCACTTATTCAGTACATCCAAAACAGTTGACTTGGGTATGTTTAAATGCCTCTCGGTTTATCTTATGGACAATCCACTAATATAACATCCAACAATCTTTCCTTTCTCACAGTCAGTTCTCTCCCGCCGCATCTTATCAACGCAACGGATCCGTTCATTTGCTTTTGAAGAGGTGTCAGGTGACTTTTTCAATATATTGTATGTGACGTACTGCAGGGTGGAAGCACATATCAAGGGGGCAGAGTTTGAGCGATAAATTATGTCGGTGTACCTTGAATTGGAAAACATTCGGCTCCGGAGCAGAAACTAAAGGCAAATTTGTGTTTTCACAAATACGTATGACAGAGTTAAAAAAATATAATTATATATATAAACTACAGTAAAATATCGGGGCAAACGCGGAATAATGTATAAAAGTGAAAAACGTATAACTGAGAAACGTATAACCGAGGTAGCACTGTGTATGATTTGAAAGGGAGAAATTGGACGAACATTCTCTCTCTCATATACACAAATTTCCCAGTTGCAGGCATACTCATAACTTCGACTCACCCGTGAGAACTCCTGTGAAGCTAATAGTTCGTTTATTTCGTAATAATAAATCACAGAATTGAACTAAGTAGCCGTCCCTGTGGTGCAGTGGTCTAATCGCTGGCTTATGACCATTGGTTCGTGTTCGAATCCCGGCGAGGCATGAATGTTGTTTGTCTTACTGTCAAATACCTTAAAGTACATGAAATCGATTAAAATCGAAAAATCGTTTGCATAGTAATCGGCTTTTAATCAATGCATTCAATACATAGATGGCCGCCCCGGTGGCGCAGTGGTCTAAGCGATGGCCTTGTAAAGGTTGTGTTGACCTGTGCTCCGTGTTTGACCTGCGTTTATTGGTGTTCTTTTGTGTGTGTGCCGTCATTTTGTGTATCTCCTGTGTTGTGAACGTCTCCTGTGTCGATTGAGTCCGACTTTGACGTCCTGTAAGTAAAACTTTACTTGTACTAACTCTTTTTCCGTCCTGGCTTTGCCCAGGGTCGGGTTTAGCAAGCCAGCCATTGCAAATGGCGGCGACCGCATCTGATAGGCCAGGTCTGAAGCTTGATAGCAAAGCTCCGCCCCCACCTGGCCACGTTCGGTCATCGTCACTACCACACGCAGCTGGTTTCCAAGCCGCGTTATCTGATGTTACCACTTCTTCTTCCAACTTTATGGATGTTGATTTCCCGACATTTTCCACCACCGTGACGTCATTAACTTCTTCAGTATCCGTTGCCTCTGGTACTTCATCTGCTCCTGCGAGCACTGCGTCTCGACCTTCCCCATCTCCGCCCATTCCTACGGCAACCCTACCTTATGCTTCCGTTGTGAAGGGTACCAGCTCATCTTCCTCTACAGCGAAGAATCCATGTACAACGCCTCTTGATATGATTGTCACTAGAGACAACAAGAAATTACGCATCGAAATTCCGGAAACTTCAGCTGCTGGGTAGGAGGTTTTACGCACACAGAAACTTGGCATATGTTTTGATGCCCTCCCGGACACCAGCCTTAAGAAATACTCCTTAGCCGTCCGCCAAATCCTCCCTAAGGGAGCGATCACCCATATGGCGAGGAAGCCTAGGACTGTTCTCATCTACTTTGCGAAGCCAGAGTTTGTGGAGCGCGTCTTATCTGACGGACTGCATGTTGGGGATCATACCTTACTGGGAGTCCCGCTCACGCAGCGCCCCGTACTTGTTACGTGCTACCCCGTACCACCAGAAATCAAGGACCATTACTTAATGGCGGCCCTTTCCCGTTGTAGAAAAGTAGTTGGATCCATTTCCACTCTGTCTTCCGCACCAACAGACCCAGATGACAGGAACATCTTAGGTCTGCGTCGCCAAGCAAGGATCCTGTTTCCTACTGAAGATGCCATTGCTGATTGCCCTACTGACCTCACTGTGGTTGTAGGGAAGCAGATTTTCCGGATCGATATCGTTACTGCCTTGCATTGTTTTAAATGCAAGGCATATGGCCACATCCAATCACGTTGTCCACATGTATCTGCCAAGCCCCCTATTTCCATACTACCCAAAGTCAACACCCCAGCCTCAACACCAGTTTCTCTGGCCACACCAAGTTCGGCTCCAACACCAGTTTCTCTGGCCACACCAAGTTCGGCTCCACAGACGTCCTTGCTCCCTTCTACTGTTGTTCCAGATGATTCTCCCCCAGCAAGTGATGATTCATCATCAGTCTCCAAGTCTTCGATATCTACTACAGGTACTTTGGCCACCTCTCCATCGTTGGACCCACTTGCTGCTGTGGTACCTCTACGTTCTTCGGAGGGTATTCTCTCAGAAAAGGAATGGCAACCCCTCCGTCGTGTTGCTTCATCTTCTTCCCTTGGATCCCCTAGTGTGGAGTCAGATCTAACTGTCCTACACCCACCAGCTTCTCCCGGCGTTCCCACGTTGAAACGTACCAGACAGAGTTCCATCTCGCCAGTGACGTCTTCTCCACGCTGCTCTCGTTCCCGTTCGCCAATTCGACAGTCTTTCTCTCCAACAGCAGTTCCTACATCTCTTAAGTCCCCAGCTGTTCCAAAATTGTTGGATCAAAAAGGAATATCTGGAAACTTTCCCTGCATTAGACGGGCCGCTGGCGCCCTCTGATCTTGCTCTCATTATACTCAATCAACCGTCACGTCCTCTCAAGCAGCTAGACTGCGTTCAATCACGTAATGCTCAGCTTCCCACTATTATCACCCAACTTCAGAATCTACGTGCTCTTTTGCCGAAAATTAACACAGTCACTAATGCGCAGACATCTAACTTAAAGAAACGTGTAACCAGTCTTCACAAAAGTGCTGATAGTAATATTCAACCACTACAACCTCTTTCAAGTTAAAATTACTTTCTTTCAACTGTAAGGGATGCTCCGTCCCTCCTACCAATGCGTTAGTGTTTGAAGACATTACACCGCATGATGCGGATATATTATTGCTACAGGAGACTAACTGCCATCCCAACACCCCATACCACCGGTGGCGAACCTGGCCATTTCAATTCTACCATGCCCATCTACTTAGTCTTCACGCAGGACTTGCGGTGGCCATCAATTTTCGTCTTCGATCCTTCATTACTGATATCACGGTCAAACCGATTTATCGTGACCTCCTGCAGCTTCTGTCTTTCCGACTTCACAACTTCCGATACCATATCTTCAACATCTATGTTTCCGGCAATCAACAGTATGCAGACTGTTTTTTTGAGCATTTTGTTTCCTGTGTTCAAGGTCTTCCGGCCACTGATATTGTCATCTTAGGTGGTGATTTTAACTGCACCCTTGACCCATCCCTCGACAGATCAGACGGTTCCACGGATACCAGGTATTTTCTTACCAGAGCACTTTCTACAGCCATCAACCAGCTACAACTCCAAGATGCTTTTCGACACCTGCACCCATTTCTTCGTTCGTACACCTGGCGCTCCTACTCCACTTCCTCCCCTACAACTGCCCGACTTGACCGGTTTTATGTTTCTTCAATTCTTCTTCCTTCAGTTATCTCCCTTTCTCATACACCGACAGTTTCTTCCGACCACAGCTGTGTCGTAATGTGTCTTCACACCGGTCCATCTCCTCGGCAATACTACCGTACTTGGACCCTTGATGATGATCTTTTACTTGATTCAACTTACGTAAATTCCATCCAATCGCAGCTCCAACAAGCCTTATATACGCTCCCTTTTGCTTCTTGTCCCTTGCAACACTGGTTAAATGTCAAATCCCAAATTCTTCTTTATACCAAGCAATATTCCCAGGAAAAACGTACCACCGCCTCTATGAAGATTGATGCTGCACGCTCGATTTTTTCCACCCTAGATCTTGATTCTCCGCTGTTTTCTCATTACCAAGCTGAACTTCGTGCCTTGCTACTTCCTGTCTCCCAACAAGCTCTTCACCGCCTCAAGCTCCTTTATCTCCAGCCAAATGACTATCTATGTGAACAGGTTCAACAACTGGAATTCCACAAACGTTCTGCTCATTACCTCCGTAATCTGAAGTTACCCGATGGAACTGTTACTAATGACATCACTCTCATTTGCTCCGGTGTTAGAACATATTTCCAGTCACGTTTTGCTCAGTTCCAGTCAAGTTCTCCGCATGCTGATTCGATTCTTCGTGCCTTACCACATATTCCATCGCATCTTGTTACATCTCTTTCTATGCCTATCACCCCAGCAGAAGTAGTACAGTCACTTGCCTTACTTAACTGTCACTCGTCACCTGGTCCTGACGGGTTGACAGTTAATTTCTTTCGTACGTTTTCCTCTTTCTTACACCTTCTCCTATTGCCTTGCTTTACAGCTGCTTTTTCCTTATCTGTTCTTCCCCCCGCTTTTACTCTAGCTCACATCATTCTTCTTCCAAAGAAGGGGTGTCTGCTGGAGTTGGATAACTGGCGTCCTATATCCATCCATAATGTTGACTACAAGATTTATACTAAAATACTCTCTCTTCGATTGAACCCTGTCCTTCCCACCGTCATACATCCCGACCAAACGTACACCATCCCTGGCCGAAGCATTCATACTAATATTAATCTCCTCCGTGACTCATATTGCCTTGGCCCACCTTTCCTCCGAACCTTTAGCCTTCCTCAATCTTGATCAGAGGCAGGCCTTTGATAACGTGAGTCATCAGTGGCTTGCCTCTGTGCTCTCTGCCTTCGGTTTCCCATCTGTCTTCATCACAGCCCTCCTTGCCCTGTACCAGGACTCAGTTGTCCATATCCGGACGGCCTCCTTCCTTACAGCCCCATTCCGTTTCGTACAACTTTTCTCTCTAGTCTTTGAGCCGTTTCTTTGCTCTATCCGTTCTCTTCTACAACCTCCCCCTCCACCATTCGGCATAGCACCAGGCACCATTCTATCGTTCTTACTGCCTACGCCGATGATATCACAGTTCTCATCCGAGAAGATAGGCAATTCACAATTGCTGTTGCATGGTTTCAAGTGTATGCTGCGGCTTCCGGCGCTTCGTTAAACCTTTCAAAGTGTACAGGCTTGTGGTGTGGCTCCTGGAGACATCGCCCCGATACACCGTGGGGCGCTCATTGGACGTCCACCAGTCAAAAGATACTTCGGGTGCACATTGGCAGCCGGGTCTCAGCAGCGGCTGCCACCTGGAGACCCCTCGTCAGGAAACTACGTCACACCGCTGCTTACTGGTCCACGCTCAAGTGCTGTTTGACCTACCACAGTCGTGCACGGCTTTCTGGCACCCACATCCTCTCGTTAGTTTATCATTCCTGGATTGCACAACCGCCACCAGCCTACGTTCAAACTGCAACAACATCAGCAATGCTCAGCATTGTTTGGTCATCTACTCATTGGTTATCTTCCTCAGTATTGTCTCTACCTTCGACTTGTGGTGGCCTCAATATGCCAGAGATTACCGTACGTTATAAAGCTGTAAGAATTTTCAATTTCCTCCGTTTGACAGTTCAACCAGACTCTTCCGCTTCCATTCTTCTGCTTAATGTTCTGACTTCCCCCTTAATCCCTGCCTCACCGTCCATCTTCTTCGCAAGATGGATATTCACACTGTCATCCCCCCCGTTTTCCTCTAGTCTACCATGAAGCTGTTCAGTTCCTTCGTTCTTTACCGCTCATTCGTCAACCCCCCTCTTCCACTCTTGATCTTCTTTCCGAGCCTCTTTTTTTCTCCTCCGTCCTCCACCCCCTACTGCCAACTTTTTCTTTTTCCCCGCATGGCTACACGCTGGTGTAGTCTCCGTTTCCCAACTGGTCCTCCCCGATTTTTCATGGAAACCCGTTTCCGAACTTTTTCCCACCCTACCACCCTCGCCCGAACTCTCTGATAACTTCCTCCAACTTAAACATGCTCTTCAATCACTTTTTCCTTCCCTATTCGATTCCTCAGGCCTCCTTTCCGTTTCCTCTGCCTCTCTCCCTTTTCCGTTCTTCCTTCCCTTTTCCGGTGATCTCCTCCCTCTCCACAGTCTTTCCACCCGCACCCTGTACCGTTTTCTCCGTTCTTCTTCTGCGGTACCTAACCCTATTCCCTCTGTTCCTTCTTTTGCACTAACCTCAGTCTGGTCTACTGCCCAACATTCACCGGCCCTGTCCTCAGAACTTAATGTGCATTGGAGGTTTTTGCACAATCGACTGCCTGTCCCTTCGACTTTGTTCCGGAGAAATATAGTATCATCAGATCTCTGTCCTTTTTGTAACGTCGTTGGAGACGTCTTACACATGTTTGTTTACTGTCCGACGCTGCTCCCACTATTTCACAGTATGTTCCAACTTGCACATTTTTCTTGTACCAGTGATCTCACCCTAGAAGATTATCGTTTCCTCGGCCACAGTTCTACAAGTTTCTGCTCTATTTTACCAGTTTGTTCGTATTTATTTATTCTAGCTAAATATATTATTTTCTCTCACCTGCTACAGTTACAAGATCCAAATCCTATTACATTCTCTACCTCCTTGGTTGCACACTACCGCAACAGGGTTAAAGCCAGACTCACCCTGGAATATTCCTTGGCGAAAGATACGGCACGGTTACCTGCCTTCTTCACAACATGGTCGCCGTGTCGTCCCTGGTTTCAGTTTTCTAGTGCCCAGACTGTTCATCTGCTGTTTTAATAAACCTACGTCGGAACTTTCAATTTTTACTGTTCCCTCACCATGTTTTCTCCTGGAACTGGATTGTGTTTGCTTCCTGCTGATGTCACCTTTTGTACACAGTTCTCTTCATCCGCACAGTGACTCTCTGCCACCAGTGATTTCCATGTCACTAGAACTGCACAGTTTTTTTTTCTGTAAATTTTTTCGCTCCAGTGATGTTCCAAGACTTCGATGAACATTTCTCCCAGAGCTACTGCTGTTTACAGCAAATAATGCAATGCCTGTCATTGCTCATCTGTACAATTATCATTTCATTGTAAATATCTACATTTTGTTTTATTTCTCCCCTTTTCTCACACTGCGTGTGAGGTTGGGGATGTTCTGTTGTAATTCTTTTATGTGAATAAAAGCGAATATTGAAACTAAGCGATGGCCTCTGATCATTCGTACGAACGGGGTCCGGGTTCGAATCCCGGTAAGGCATGGATGTTGTGTTTGTCTTACGGCACTGGCTCTCTCCCTTCCCTGGAACCAGTGACCCTAAATTAGGGACGGGCGACTGTTTATAGCCCATTGAGTTGCTCACGGTGGTCGTTAAACCTCCAATAAAACATTACATCGATTAAACATATTAAGATGTATAGATTACATTTTAATTGCTATAAGAGTGAATTATATTACCAAGTAATTTAATCACAACATATGGAATCGAATAAAATTGACAATCACTTGCATAATAAATCAGCTATTAAGTGATATGTTCGATGTACTTCATCAATACGGTCGATACACCAGTTAATCGAAAATATCGACCAATGTCCTCAGAATGTTTCACGGATTTCAGTTTTTGAAAGTTGGCAGGTCTGCAAGAGGTTTATGTAGTTTGTTTTGATATCAAAAATTGAGAGAGACCAGGCAGAGAAACTTACTACTAGTTGAAGGTTAAAATTAATATCATATTGAGTATTGAAACATTGATCAGGAAAAAAGATGGGAAAATAATAATTTGCTTCAAATAATTGTTCTTTCTGATACTTCTTTCAGTATCCTGCAAAATATCGATTTTAGGCGCAATTTAGGTACCTGTCATTGAAGTTCGCTTTTGCCATTATTTCGATACTTTCGTGATGGTAGAATATTTCCTTTACCTCCCTCTCGACGTTTCAGGTTTTTAATTACTGAAAAATTGTTTTATTCTGTACTTTTACTTTCTCGTTAATTACGCGCTGAAGGCGATATGTACAGTTAATGAGACGATAAAATTACTGATTAATTTATCTTAATTGGTGATCCATAAAAGCAAGGTTTAGTTGAGATTCTTCTCATGGCATACATCTTGTTGCATCTTTTTTTCCCCATAGTAAATTTTTTTTTTTTTTTTTTGTATTTTTGATTGGAGGTTTAACGCCCACCGTGAGCAACTCAATGGGCTATAAGCAGTCGCCCGTCCCTAATTTAGGATCACTGGTTCCAGGGAAGGGAGAGAGCCAGTGCCGTAAGACAAACACAACATCCATGCCTCACCGGGATTCGAACCCGGACACCGTTCGGACGAATGATCAGAGGCCATCGCTTAGACCACTGCGCCACCGGGCGGCGGATGTTGTGTTTGTCTCACGGCGCTTCCCTAGAACCTCTTTCTCTTCCCTAGAACCAGTGGCCCTAAATTAGGAACGGCGACTGTTTATAGCCAATTGAGTTGTTCACAACAACTATTAAACCTAAAATAAAGAAAAAACTGTCCGATTATATTCTTCCTCTACATATTCAGGGTTCTCATTCTATGGTATTTCCCAATACGCCTGTATCCCGATGTAGGTAAACAAATTAAATTTTATTCCTACTGGAGAAGGGAAAAACATAAGTAACTCTGCAAAAGGATAGAACTTACATTCACCGAGGGATCACTCAATTATGACCACCCCTATCAAAAGTAGATGCGACTCGTTGACCACGTGATTTCCGAGAGGGTCGACCGACGTAGCATATACACAGCCGAGTCACGTTATTGTAACCACCTCCTACTTTTGACATCAACAACGCGTAGCCAATGAAAGAAGGCACGTGTCGTGAGCTGGCTTGAAAAGTATGTAAGGTGTGCTGTAGGCATTCTAAAAACACATCACTCGTTGCTGTCGTGGATAAAAGGAGCGATTTATCAGATTTGCAACAAGGGGTGATTTTCGGCATTCGGGCCAAGGGTGGCAGTATTTCTGAAACAGCCCAGTTTGTGAACTGTTCGCGTGCTTCTGTGGTTAAAGTGTATCGTGATTGGAGAAATGGCACCATTGCGAATGAGCGACGCAGAAACTGCGGAGCACCGCATGCCACTGATGTGAGAGGTGAGCGTCGGCTTCGAAGGTGCGTGAGGGCAGATCGACACGCTAAAGTGAAGCAACTCACTGGCCTAATGAACCAGGGTGCTACCGGAAGTGTGTCTAAAATGACAGTTCAGCGAAGCCCGCTGCGTATTGGACTCCGATGTAGACGGGTGGTCACTGCGCCTATGCTAACGAAGGTGCATCGGCAGAAAAGGCTTACATTTGCACGGCAGTATCGGAATTAGGCATCCGCTGATTGGCAAAGGATTGCCTTCTCCGATGAGTCAGGTTTTCTGCTTCGTCGAACAAATGGACGTTGGCGTATAAGGCAAGAAACGTCGGAGAGCAAAACACTTTTCAACCACTGCTGGAAAAACACAAGCTGGTGAGTGAGGGCAGCGTCATGGTCTGTGGAATGTTTTTGTGGCATTCTTTGGGTCCACTCATACCTGTGGAAGGCAGTGTGGAGTGAATTCGTTATTAATCCATCCTTGCAGACCACGTATACCCATAGATGCTGATTGTCTTCCCTGGGATCTTCAGCACGACAATGGATCTTCCAAGCAAGACAATGCGACGTGTCACACAGCTACACTGTTAAATATTTTGTGGTAGGTTGCACAAAAAAGTGGTGCTACAGCAGCTGCGCCACTTTGTGAAAAAAGATACACTATCATGTTTTGCAAACAAAACCCAACAACGTTATTCAATTTTTCACTACGTTACGGTACAAGGTTGCACCATGTTGTTAGGTTTATTTTGCACCACAGAAGGGTGTATCTTTTCTAAGAAAGTGATGCAGCTGGTGTAGCACCATTTTTTGGTGCAACTTACCACAAAATTTTTAACAGTGTAGAAATGTCCGAGAATGGTTGGAAGAGCGCAATGAAGACTTCAAATACTTCCCTGGCTCCGTATTTTCTCAGACCTAAATCCGATTGAGCATCTGTGGGACCACCTCGATCCTGTTGTTCGCTCTATGGATTCTCCACCATTCACCCTCTAGCAGCTGTCATATGCACTGCAGTCAGCATGGCACCACATATCTGTGTACTCCTTCGAGCACCTGATTGAGTCACTCCCAACATGTCTAGCTGCTGTCCGCGCTGCACACGGTTGTTACTCTGGTTACTAGCTGGTGGTCACAATAATGCGGCTTGACTGTGTATAAGGAGTGAATGGAACAGTAGGTAGTAAAATTCAGGCATGATGGATAAACGGAACGATTTATTGGACTTCGAGAAAGGACAGATTGTGGAAGCTCGAAGAGAGGGTGCCTCGATTTCTCAAACGGCTGAGCTGGACAACCCGGAGGGGAAAAACTGCACAGGACAGCAAAAGGTTGATGTAAGAGGTGAGTGCCGGGTCCGAAGACTCGTACAGACCAACAGACGCAGTACTGTTCAACATTTGACTACCCAATACAAAAGAGGTCAACCTAGAACGGTACCTGTCATGACTATGTGGCGCAAACTCGCACGCATGGACTGTAACAGTACACAACGACGACATCAACTCCCATCCACAGTTCATCGACACAAAAGACTCGCCTGGTGTAAAGTTCATACACGTTGGACGTCGGATGACAGGAAAAAAGTGTTTTAGTCTGACGAGTAGCGTTTTTTACTCCACTCCGTGTATGGCGGTGTACGTATTTGGCGCAAACAACAGAGGCCCTCCATCCATTCTGTATCGTCCCCACAGTGCTAGCCGGTTGTATGGTGTAGTTACTTAGCAGGAACTTTGACCCCTGATGCTTGTGGAACAACGCATGACTTGTGCCCACTATCGTTAGTTGCTTTCCGACTCTGTACACATAGCAACGTTTCAGTTTTTCCCGAACGCCGACGATGTCTTTCAAGATGACAATACTCCGAACCACAGGTCCAATGCTGTCTAGCAAAGATTTGAGGAACACAGTTCAGACTTCCAAGTATATCGACTGGCATCCGAACTCCCCCGATATCAATGCCATAGAGCACTTGTGGAACACTATGAAACGGCATGTCAGGCGTCTGGATACACTAATCACCTCCATGCATTGAAGGACGCCCCCACATATAGCTTTGTTGGCCATACCTCCCTACTGCTTTCTACATTTTATTGGATCGATGTCACGTCGTATAGCTGATGTACTGAGGGCGAAAAGAGGACCTGCGAAGTATTAGGTAAATGGTGATACTTCAATATTCACTGTGTATAGCGCTTTAGCGACAACATTTGTACGACTACATTGTTTTATATTAATAGAAATAGGGTTTTTTTTTTTTTTTTGAGGTGGGGACGTTAATGACCACAATGAGAAATTCTAAGGGCTGTAATCAGTCGCCCATCGCGAATTCAGGGCTACTGGGGTCAGTGGGGTAAGACAAACACACCACTCATGTCTAATCGGGAGTCGAACCTGCGCCATCTAGACGAAAGATCAGAAACCAGCCCTAAGACCAGTGGTTAGCAGTTCAAGAATTCGTTTGTTCACTTATAAATTTGGGTAAGACAGATACATAAGTTGAGTAACAAAAGAAACTGATGAAAATAAAAATTACGCGATTTTAGCCAAACAAAACTGTTTTCAAATTTTCACGGCAATCTTCCTTATTTCATTCATTGCTTTCCCACAATTAATTTTAGTTTTAAATTTCGCAACCGTGTCTGTTTACAATACGTCTGCTTTTTTTATTTTTATTTTTGTATTCTGTTTTCTGCATCCAAAGTGTTTCACGGTCATAGCATTTCAAGGGAATGTCTTTCATTGATAACTGCTAATAATTGATTTCTGAAGGTATTCTAACAGGAAAACTGTGTGCGATACAGAAAACTCCGCCGCCAATGCTATTCTAATCATCAATGAAAGAGGCGAAATGGAGTCTGCTCAGCTTTAATGGAGAAAAAGGCCTTGACATAGAAATGTAAGCGACGGCGCTGTAGTTTTCAGTTCCTTGATGTCATACGCAACTCTCTCTGGCCTTGGCAAGGCCGTTCATTTACCGATAGTTGCATAAGAAATGCCGTGAAAGAATTCTGCCTCTCGCGCTCACGTGTCTTGTTCTAGTATTTGTTTACCAAAAGCAGCACAGTTTCTCCTGTCGACTAATGCATCCCAGACAAAAAAGGAATAATATGCAAACGACTAACACTTCCTTTCAACAACTTACTACATAGACGGAGATGTCATTAAACAGTTAAAGTTCATTTTTAGTTCACTAAGCAACAACAAATTATAATTTTTAGCTCACTAAGCAACAACAAATTATAATTTTTAGCTCACTAAGCAACAACAAATTATCATTTTTATACCCTAAGTAGCAACAAATTGTTCTTTTTAGCTTACTAAGCAACAACAAATTATCATTTTTAGTTCACTAAGCAGCAACAAATTATTTTTAGTTCACTAAGAAACAACAAATTATAATTTTAGTTCACTAAGCAACAACAAATTATCATTTTTATACCCTAAGTAGCAACAAATTGTTCTTTTTAGCTTATTAAGCAACAACAAATTATCATTTTTAGTTCACTAAGCAGCAACAAATAATTTTTAGTTCACTAAGAAACAACAAATTATAATTATTAGTTCACTAAGCAACAACAGATTAACATTTTTATACCCTAAGTAGCAACAAATTGTTCTTTTTAGCTTACTAAGCAACAACAAATTATCATTTTTAGTTCACTAAGCAGCAACAAATTATTTTTAGTTCACTAAGCAACAACAATTATAATATTTAGTTCACTAAGCAACAACAAATTATTTTTAGTTCACTAAGCAGCAACAAATTATAATTTTTAGTTCACTAAGCAACAACAAATTATCATTTTTATACCCTAAGTAGCAACAAATTGTTCTTTATAGCTTACTGAGCAACAACATATTATCATTTTTAGTTCACTAAGCAGCAACAAATTATTTTTAGTTTACTAAGCAACAACAAATTATAATTTTTAGTTCACTAAGCAACAACAGATTATCATTTTTATACCCTAAGTAGCAACAAATTGTTCTTTTTAGCTTACTAAGCAACAACAAATTATCATTTTTAGTTCACTAAGCAGCAACAAATTATTTTTAGTTCACTAAGCAGCAACAAATTATAATTTTTAGTTCACTAAGCAACAACAAATTATCATTTTTATACCCTAAGTAGCAACAAATTGTTCTTTTTAGCTTACTAAGCAACAACATATTATCATTTTTATACCCTAAGTAGCAACAAATTGTTCTTTTTAGCTTACTACTAAGCAACAACAAATTATCATTTTTAGTTCACTAAGCAACAACAAATTATCATTTTTGTACAATAAGCAGCGACAAATTATTTTTAGTTTACTAAACAGCAACAAATTATCATTTTTAGTTCACTAAGCAAAAACAAATTATCATGTTTAGTTCACAAAGTAACAACAAATTATCATTTTTATTTCACTAAGCAACATGTTTTATGAGCAAGAATAAGTTTTCATACATCTTTCGAAAAAAAAAATAGGGAGGGTCATTATTGATTTTCTGCCCTCAATCTATCTATGGGCACGATATCTTCATTTCTGTAAGTCAGACTGAAAACATTATTCTCATATGGGAAAGGAAAAAGAATGCCCCCCCAAAAAAATGCTGCAACTTTGTATATCCGTCGGCTCATTTTTTATTTATTTTTTCTGGAGTCTGTATATTTCTCTCTAGAAATCAATTCGTAACAAAATTTTGAGCTTGACTTCGGATCATCAACGCTCCCAGTAGTTTCGTGCGTCGTTACGCTTCGTTCACATGACAACAGCGTATGGGGCAAAGAAACTATAGTGTCGCCAGTACATTTCATTTGAAGTATTTTTTTTATTGGAGTAATTTCTACGTCAACAAGCAACAATTTTGTAAAAAAATAAGATTTCTTTTATAGAAAACCATTGAATGATAAATCATATGAGAAATGCTGGTTTTTTGTTTTGTTTTCTGCTTCTTATGACGAGCATTCTAAGTTAATTTTCCCTGGCTTGCTGTAAATTAATGTCCTTAAGTGCATAACACTTCAAGAAATTATTCAGTAAACAAAAGTAGCTTTCAAATATATTATTTTACGTAAAACCGTACTCCGATTCATTTTTGTTTCCTTATTTTTCTACTCAGGCTGCGCTGATTTCTTTGCCACATGCCACGTGATGATGGATGTCCGCTGATAAACAAAACAGAGTCATGCAAACAAAGCGGAGTAACATATGGAACTACTTTAAGCGTTGATAATCGGAAGGTTAGCCAAATTTTGTCACGAGGACCTAACTTTTAACAATGAATACCATGAACACTGACGGGTACAGGAAAGACGGACTGCCCATTTACGAAACTTTTCTTTTAAACGATAAATACCATAAACACAGACTGATCCAGTAAAGGTGACCGCCCCCTTACGAAACTTTTCTTTTTTTATATTTTAAAAGTTTTACAATTGAAAACTGGGAACTTCTCGATTGAATATAAATCTGTCAAAAGGTAGAATGTTACAAAAATTTATGTCAGGCTGGCGGCAGTCACAAACTCAGGCTGTTTACAACTAACGAAATAAATGCCAGATATGCCAGTGACCATAAGTTAAAATGCAGTTACTTTTACCTTAACTTTACTTGACTCTTTAAGGGCACATTGTCTTACTTACTGATTTATCTAGTAACACTAATACATTAACCACACATTTTTATTTTTTTTTATTTTGGAGGTTTAACGACCACCGTGAGCAACTCAGTGGACTATAAGCAGTCGGCCGTCCCTAATTTAGAGCCACTGGTTCCAGGGAAGGGAAAGAGCCAGGGCCGTAAGACAAACACAACATCCATGCCTTACCGAGATTCGAACCCGGACTCCTTTCGGACGAATGATCGAAGCCATTCCTTAGATCACTGTGCCACTGGGACGGCACCCATAATTTCAGGTGTTCCTGTTGTATAAAAGCAAAAGGAAAAAAAAATTTTTTTAAAGGAGTTGGGTGGTGATTTAGACCCTAATCACCAGTCCTTAATTTAGCTTTGCATTGCCCTGGTGGCAGAGGCTTCTGACCAGCCGTCTGAGACGTGTCCGGGTTCGAATCCCGGCGAAGCCAGTGGCTCTCTCATTTTCCTGGAACCACTGGCCCTAAATTAGGGACGGGCGACTGCTTGTAGCCCAACAAGTTGCTAACGATGGTCGTTAACCCCCCCCCCCCCCCCTAATTCAATTATAGCACTTTCACTCAAGCACAAACATAATCAACGGCCTAGTGCCTTATATTTAATACTTGGGCCCGAGTAAACGCCCCAACATTATAAACTTGACTTGTTATATAAATATTATCAGTGTGAGTACGGTGGATTGAAAATCGTCAGAAAGCCTCAGGACTAGGGTCTGTGATTAACGTTTGGTGCCTGAGTGAAAGCGCAACATCATTAACATCACTTGTCACGTAAACCTTATGAACATCAGCACGGTGGATTGGAAATTGCTAAAAAAGTCAAAGCCTAGTGCATTATAAATAATGTTACAGGTCAGAAGACTGACGCGAAGTGATGAAACGTACATTTTTTTTTTTTTTTTTTTTTTTTTTTTGATCCCAGAGACGTTTTGGAGATAGTCTACCTAGTAGCCAGTTTCCCTGTGATAACTTTTTCTATGGCAATGTTCGTTATGACAAGTTGTTCGCCATGTCTTTTTACCAGAAAATCATAAACGTGTCTTTATTTCTTAATGCTCATTGGATATTAACGAAATATTTTTGTGTCGATAGTTACCCAAGTAGGGGGAAATAAATAAATAAATATATAGTTGCAAAAAAAACTAGACCAAATTTTCGCATATAAACTATATTGACAAAAGTCACCGGACATCCATTCAAAAGCAAATGAACGGATCCACTGCGTTATTAAGATGCGAGGTGCAGCTGCAAACGGCATAAAAACAAGCTTGCAGCTGACCGAGATCATATCGCACTACTGTGAGGTTGATTGAAAATGTCGCGGCGGAAGAGAACTCACTTTGAGAAAGGAAAGATTGTTGTGTGTTATATTAGTGGCTTGTCCATGAGATAAACCGAGAGACGTTTAAACATACCCAAGTTAACTGTTTTAGATGTACTGAATAAGTGGATGTTTCGCTGCTTCAGGCACATGGCGTGCCTGAAGCAGCGAAACGTACCTGCAGATCAAAGAAAATCAGTGATAGAGGACGTCGAAGTCTCAGGAGAGTCGTTAGAGCTAATCGACGGTGTACTGCACAAGACCTCAGATACATGTGACTAAAAATGCTGGAACCTCGGTATGTACACGTACCATTCGCAGAGAACTTCATTCCATGAGTCACCGTGGTCGTCCGGCTGCTCATAAGCGTTTCATTTCTACTCGGAATGCTACTCGTCGGTTATCATGGCGTAAAGAACATTTATCGTAGACCGTAGATTAATGGAAACGGATCCTATGGAGTGACGAATCCAGATACACGATCCATAAGTCTGATGACTTTGTGTGGGTATGGCGACAGCCCCGGGAACGCTATTTACCACAGAGTACTGTTCCTACGGTCAAGTATTGAGCTGGCAGTGTACTCGTCTGGGGGTGTTTTTCGTAGTATGGTCCCGGCTCATTGGCTATCGTGGACAAACCTGTTAACCAGCACATCTACCTCAATATTCTGAACAATTATGCCCTATCAACTCTGTGGCAATACTATGGAATCGAGCCTTGTTGGTGCCAGCAGGACAATGCACCAAGCCATAAAGCAAGGACTGTTACGCCGTGGTTTGACGATAATTTCGTATCGTGTGTGGACTGGCTAGCACAGAGCCCTGATCTTAATCCCATAGAGCACCTATGGGATGAATTAGAGCGCCACATAAGAAGTTTGGAACCAAGGCCTTTCTACTAAGCAACAGTTAGCAGCAGCATTATGTACTGAATGAAAGCGCATACCTATTGCTGTGTTACAAAACCTTGTGGAAAGCATGTCTCGAAGGGTCAGTGCATGCATTAAGGCCAAAGGTGGGCCGACACCGTACTAATGTATGTCGATAAATGCTATGTTGTGTTTCTCTTCTAGGTGTTCGGTGACTTTTGCCAATATAGTGTATATATACAGTATATAAACAATGCTATATTTATTTATGCAGAGCAACTTTATGGCTGTCAAATTGGATGTGTTACGTGTGGCCAGTTTTCCGTATGTCTGCACTACACTTCAACGTATTCAAGCTTTTCGATAAAGTGACCCTTCGGTGAAACGATCTCGGATAACACAATCCAAACTTTTCAATAAATTGACCCTTCGGAACAATTATGTTTCGATTAGATGAAGTTTTAGATAAGCGAAGATATTCGCTCTTTCCACGTTTATAAGTGAGTCACGGAAAAATTCTCATTGGCCGCCACCGGGAGTCGAACCCAGGGTCTTCCAGTTACGCGCCGGATATGCTTCAACACAATTTTTCAGTTGCTATGCGTTTTTTTTTTTTTTTTTTATAAAATAACGTGGACAGAGCGATGACATCGTCCATTTTAATACAAGTTGTGTATTGAGATCCTTTTTATTAAAACTGTTACGATTATTTGAAATCGGTTACAACTTTTTAGGACACCCGGCACATTTATCCAGCGTTTAAACAAATAGTTCGAAGTCTATAATGAAATAAGCGCTTCTATATATAAAAAAATGTTCGTGAGCATTGTGTGATAACTAATGGACTATCACAGGGTATATATTATAGTTCCCTTCCTCATAAACAGAGTAATGAGACAAATAAAAGAAAGGATGGAAGAGAAAAGCGACGTAAGTTAGCTCAACTTCGAGGTGTTTGCAACAATTCCCTTGCAACAGGTTGTCACCGGGAAAAGCTATCTTACATCCCTCGCTTCCGATAATTTGGGCACTCTGTTGTTCAGTTGCTTTCACTCCATCAAAGACGTAACAGATGCAAACACCACTTCTGAGGGGAAGAGGGGGGGGATTCAGTCTTGGCTGCCACTATCTCTCTCTCTCTCTCTCTCTCTCCAGGATGCTTCCTCCGTATTCCCACAATCTCGCATATCCTTTAGGGAAATCCCTTCAGCTCATCTGTCGATACTTCCCTCCTCCGCAGTCATCTCCCCTCCCCCCTAAGACTCCCTGTAAATTTATCTTTTGTCGGAAATAAGGTTTGGTACTATGTGTATCCCCCACGCTTTTTCTTTTTTCTTATTTAATCACTGATGCCCCCGAGATTAATTTTCTAGGTGTTGTTACTTCTGAATGGATTGTCTAGGAAAACTATTTCCGGCAACAAAGCGAAAAATAGGCGATGACAAATGCGCGCTGTACGTTTTCAGAACGAGAAAGTGCGGAATCTTCTTTTCTCATGACGGCTGCTCTTAGAAGTACGCATGCGCGTATGCACTTCCTTCCGGTAATAGGAGAATTTTCTAAATTGCTACTCCGGTAAGATTTAATAATTTGTATTCCGCAGATGTGTTTCCTGTTCTAAAAGCTTATAATAGAAAAGGTGGACATGGAGACGTAAGTATAAACAAAAATGATATGAAATAAATAACTTCTGTTTCTTCGTCTGAAAAAATTCTGAAATCGTTTTAGGGGAAAACACATGTTTTCCGTTGCACTCAGAACTGCTAAAAATCGATTCTAGGTTGTTGTTGTTTTTAATCTGTGGAACTCTTAAGATTTCAAAACTGTCAGGTATAATTGCGTGCACACACACACACACACACACACACACACACACACACACACACAGACAGAGGAAGTAAAGGAATTATTTTCACAGTTTCACTTTCTCCGATACGCTTCAACCGATGTTTTGTGGTGGATATTCTGGAATTGCTACGAAGAACATAATACAATATAGTAATATTCTTTATCAAGGGCCCATCTTAGCTAGTATGTTGCCCGGAGCTTCCATATCTAAAATTTTGAAATATATTTGTGAAGAATTTTTATTCATTTTTCATGGATACATGATATATATCAAAATATATATTATATAATTTTAAACAGTTCTTAAAAACAGATTTTGTCTTCCTTGTTTTCAATGTGTGTGAAATTGTCCATTCTTAAAAGTCATTTTGCTTTCTATTCGATTATGTTTGTTATGTTGTACAAATTTTTATTTTGCACAAATTTTTATTTTGCTAAACCACACGCACCTTCACACAATGAATTTATTTTGAAGAGAGGGGCTTTCCTTTTCGGTGAAATGAAAGACAAAGATAAGAAGGGGTATAAGAAATTATGTTTGAGATAAACATTGCGTAGTTCTCTAATTCATCTTCACAGTGCAAGTGAAGTGCTATGAAGCTCTGTCTCTCTCTCACACACAATATGTATTGTTGTACATGTTAAGAAGCTTTCTTCGAGTTTTACTTTCTGAAAAACTATCTATAATGTAATCAAACTTCCGTTGTATCACTGTTTAACAAACGCAAATATAACTGACAGTTTTTTATGTTTAAGATACGATCTAAAAGATTATTTTGGCCTTTCAATAATTGAAGAGATTGAGTACGATTGGATATGGGAATTGTTAAAAATATTCCCAATGCGGTTTCTGCATTAGCAAATGCTGACGAAAAATACAGATCCTTTGGTGTTTTTAACATTTCTGAAATTCTTTGGTTTTTCTCCACTATAGAACTAAACTGATGTAGTTCACCAGAAAAATATTCTAAACCAGATGGACAACATTCAAGTATATTTTCTTGCATCATTATGTAATGAAATAAGGCAACTTTCGATTTCGTTGTAAGAAGTGACCGAGATAAGAAGAAAATTAAATTTCAACATGGCATATATTGTGTACCTTTGAAAGCAGTTTCTTCTACTAATGCGGATTGTTATTACATCGGGTCCACATTAAGGACAGTTCAAACACGTTTATCTGAACATATATACGATCTGAAAACCTCAGCTACCATTACCGCTCTTGCTCGCTGTGTGCACAGAGGTTGACACATTCTTCAGTGGAATGCGGTTCGGATCCTGGCTTCACGAAACTCTAAGACTTCGACGCTTCTTGTAGGAAGTTTATGTACCTATTTAAATCGAAAGGAATGTTGTAATGATGAGTTACCTTCAGATATTCCCACTTCTTGGTTAAATTTATTGAATGATTTACTCCCATATCTTAATCGTGTTACAAAACAACTTTCGATCACCCCCCCCCCCCCGCCCGCCTTCCTTGAACTTTTTCGAACTTTGTAAACTATGTCATTTTGTTGATCTGCGCAGGTATCAATCTACGTCATCTGACATGCATTTAATGTCAGCCCAGTGTTCTTGTGGAGGTTGTTGGTCTGAAGATGACCTTTAGTAAGGTCGAAAGTTCTTGCCATTATAAATACCATAACTTTAGCTAGTCATGAGTTTTTAACCAGTCATTAAATGAAGTAACTTAAATAATCATGAGCTAATTGTTGATGTGTGTGTTTTTTTACGCTTTCCAATCGTAGGTTGAAGAAGCTTATAAGCACCAGCTTTGTCTGTCTGCCTGTCCGCGCGATAACTAGCGTAAAAATGGTTCGATTTCGAAGAAATTTTAGTATGTGGTAGGGGACAACTGGGGACGAACTCTATTGGAAATGGGGTCAAAGGTCGGGACATAGGCGCGAGATCCATTCCATCGCCCTTATGCGTCATAACTCACGTAAAAATGCTTCGATTGTGACAAAACTTTATGTTGTTGCCGAGGTATACTGAACCGGTTCATATCATCGAAATGGGGTCAAAGATCAGGGCACAGGAGCGAGATTTTTTCCTCGGCCATTATTCTCATAACTTGACTAAAAATGATTCTATTGTGACAAAACTTTAGTATGTTGTTCCAAAGGTATGAACCAATTCTGTTTAATATCATCGAAATGGGGTCAAAGGTCAATGCACAGGAGCGAGATTTATTCCACAGCCATTATCCTCATAACTTGAGTAATTATTTCTGGTACGTTGGAAAGCGTATCATAACCAATGCATTGCATGGTTTTACTAACTTGTTAGATCGTGTTTTTATTTTCGTTATCGAATATTTTTAGAGTATTGTAGTTTCATTTGCGGATTCCTTGAGGGGCAACCCGGAATAGCTGGCATGTACGTTCCTGTGATAATCACACGTTGCCTTTATCCCCGTCTTACAGTTAGATAAAAAGGAAGACTGCTTCATGACAAACAGTGGTGTAAGAAACTTGGGGAGACCTTCATGGAGCAGTTGATTATGGTTTACACTATTATAATAATAATTTATTACACGCACACACACACGCACACACACAAGCGCGCGTACCAAAAACCTTGGTACAGATTTGTTGGTAATCAGTGTTATTAATACGTTCGTTCAGGACTGTGGAGGCTAAGCCTCCCCTGGCGGCCCGCAAGCTGAGTTTACAACGTTTACTGCGTCGCTAGCTGTTTCCCTCAGAGAAGGTGAAACGCAGGAGAAAGGTCCCAAGAAAAAGTTAGTAAAATCATGCAATCGATTGATTATGATACGCTTTCCAACATACCAGAAATCATTACTCAAGTTATGAGGATAATGGCTGTGGAATAAATCTCGCTCCTGTGCTCTGACCTTTGACCCCATTTCGATGATATTAAACAGAATTGGTTCAGTGTACCTCCGGAACAACATATTAAGTTTTGTCGCAATAGAAGCATTTTTACGTTAGTTATGACGCATAAGGATGATGGAATAGATCCCGCTCCTATGTCCTGACATTTGACCCCATTTCGCCCATTTTCAATAGGGTTCGTCTCCAGGTTGTCCCCTACCACATACTAAAATTTCATTGAAATCGAACCATTTTTACGCGAGTCATCGTGCGGACAGACAGACGGACGAAGCTGGATTGTATACGCTTCTTCAACCTATGGTTGGAAAGCGCAATAAAAACGGTCGAGACATAAGGTTACCAGAGGAAGTAGCGCGAGAAGCATGTTTTTAATGCTCCCGCAGGTTGAAGGCGTGCGGAATTGGAAACAAGTAGTGAAATAAGTAAAAGGGTAACTATATGACTTAGACGACTTCAGGGTAAACCATAACTAGCATAATAATCATAAGCCTTAGCTGAAAATAAACGTAGCTGAAAAATACTATTAATCCAATTACTTCTTCGTGCCATATTCTGTCGTCGATTTAAGAGTTGCAAACAAATCGAACTCGGAGCGATACTCCGTTAACAATACACTCGTGAATAACGAGCAAAAACATACCTTTTTTTTTTTTTTTTTTTTATTGAATGAAGGTTTAACGACCACCGTGAGCAACTCAATGGGCTATAAGCAGTCGCCCGTCCCTAATTTAGGGTCACTGGTTCCAGGGAAAGGAGAGAGCCAGTGCCGTAAGACAAACACAACATCCATGCCTCACTGGGATTCGAACCCGGACCCCGTTCGGACGAATGATCAGAGGACATCGCTTAGACCACTGCGCCACCGGGTCGGCAAAAACATACCTTTGTATGGCATGAACACCAAGTCGTTAGAAGGTTAATAGTGTTATACTAGTTTACTAGTTATTACATTCAGTCCCTAACTTGAATTCGGTCTGAAGCATTTTTAAGACGGAGTTGGTTATTGACTGAAACGGCTGGTCTTCCAATTTAATTACCATGGAAAATCAAGAGTTCGTCCAATTGAGTTACGCATAATGTTGAGCCTTCATTCCTGTGCGAAACAAGCGCCAGAGTTGGCTGGGTACCGAGATGACGTGCATTTAGCGGCATGGAGCCACACAGCGTTCAGTGGCGTAACTACCACCCACGCAGCTGCGGCGGAGCCCAGATGATAACCAAGGGGCGTACCACAGCTTCCAGTTATAGATTTTTGAAAAAATTCGAACACGCACAAAGACAGACAGACAAACAAATAATTAACCCAGAGGTTCATATTTTCTTTTAAGGTACATTTAGCTTTGCCTAAATAAATGTCAAGTTTCACTTTTAAAGCACTGGATGTTCTACAGATTGAAGCTATTCAGCTCCGGGTTGTCATACGATCGCTCTCCAATCGCCCTCTCTCCTCTGCGCTGCTGAGGAAAAGCGCAAGGCCTCATGGGGATTCCCCATGGAGGAGGGGAGGGGAGAAGTCAGTCTGTCACCGAGGATTACGTACACGACAGGCGCCAACGTTTATTAACAGCAGCCGCAGATCTGCTATGTACAAGAGGGTGATTTCTTCAAGTGATTTATTTTAGTTTTGTACAAAACAATTACGCGTATTGTTAAATCTATTACTTAAAAAGTTAAAACGACAGAGCTCTGAGTACCAGCATTACTTTTCCAGACACTCTCCTTGACTTCCTGACCCCCCCCCCCCAAATGCATCCTCCCTCGTGCTTGAAATCCTGGTAAAATTACTGCGCTTAGGGGCGCTGAAGTAAATCTTGCAGCAGGCGCACGTTGTACTAGTTACGCCACTGACAGCATTATCAAGTGAGCAAAGGATGGAGGTCGGTAAACGTGCTTTTCGGGTGCTCGTACGCCATTACAGGGGGAAAAGGAGTTTGCGAAAATGATTCCGACGTTTCAATGCTGGGGGCGCTAATCTCGAAGACAAGCGGTCAGGACGTCCAACGACCACCAACACTCAGCTGTGACAGCGAATCCCGATACCAGTACACGACAATTGGCACGTGAGATGGGGTCTTCCCAATCCTCCATCGCCCTTCACTTGTACAAGCATTGTTCCTCCTCCAGGCGCCATTGGATGGTTACGCATGAATTGACACCCTGGTAGGCGGAACAATGTCTCTTTCTCTTACTCGTAGACTGCTGTCAAACCCACAAGATGGTAGGTTTTGGCGTCGTATCGCAACAGGTGAAGAAAGGAAAATATTCCTACGCTGTTCTACAACTGCGAACCAGTGGCTGAGGGAAAACCAGAAGGCACAACCAGTTGTGCAAAGAGGGTGGTTTGAGAGGAAAGTCCTATGGTGCATTTGGTGGAATTGTGAGCTTCCTGCACACTGGGCACTCGTGCCAGATGGTCAGGCTGTGGACGAAAAACTCCATGCAGAACAACTGCAGCCGGTCCATAATGCTCTGAGGCTATACGCTTCTCAGCGCTCATCAATGGGAAACAGTCGTTACTGCACAAGTGGATAAGGCCCCAAGTCACACCTCCAGGTTGTTCCGCCGAAAACTGCAGAAATTGGAAGGGATTCAGATCCTACCCCATACTCCGTACAGTCCGGATCGTACCCCATTTGACTCTGTTTCACTACATGGGCCATTTCCTACGAGGCGGCAGTCACGCTTCTAGGGTCGTCCGCCGAAAACTGCAGAAATTGGAAGGGATTCATATCCTACCCGCATCCTCCATACACTCCGGAACGTGTCCCATCTGACTGTTTCACTCCATGGGCCATTATCTACAAGGCAGGAGTCACACCTCCAGGGTCGTCCGCCAAAAGCTACAGAAATTGGAAGGGATTGAGATCCTATTTCGTCCTCCATACAATCCGAATCTTACCCCCATCTGAATACCCATTTCCTACAAGGCGGGGTCGTCCGCCGAAAACTACAGAAATTGGAAGGGATTCAGATCCTTTCCGCATCCTCCATACACTCCGGACCTTGTCTCATCTGACTGTTTCATTCCATGGGCCATTATCTACAAGACGGCAGCAGTCACACCTCCAGGGTCGTCCGTCGAAAACTACAGAAATTGGAAGGGATTCAGATCCTATTTCGTCCTTCATACAATCCGAATCTTACCTCCATCTGAATATTTCACTCCATGACCCATTTTCTAACAGGCGGCAATCCCACCTCCAGGGTCGTCCTCCGAAAACTTTTTTTTTTTTTTTTTTTTTTTTGTTTGGAGGTTTAACGACCACCGTGAGCAACTCAATGGGCTATAAGCAGTCGCCCGTCCCTAATTTAGGGTCACTGGTTCCAGGGAAGGGAGAGAGCCAGTGCCGTAAGACAAACACAACATCCATGCCTCACCGGGATTCGAACCCGGACCCCGTTCGGACGAATGATCAGAGGCCATCGCTTAGACCACTGCGCCACCGGGGCGGCCCTCCGAAAACTACAGAAATTGGAAGGGATTCAGATCCTACCCGCATCCTCCATACACTCCGGACCTTGTCCCATCTGAGTGTTTCACTCCATGGGCCATTATCTGCAAGGCATCCGTCACACCTCCTGGGTCGTCCGCCGGAAACTACAGAAATTTAAAGGGACTGAGATCCACCATACAGTCCAGACCTCACCCCATCTGACTGTTTCACTCCATGGGCCATTTCCTACAAGGAAACGCACTTCGCTTCAGTGGTGGTGGATGTTGAATCGAGTATTAGAGCGTTTCTATATTCGAAACCTACCAAGTGTTACTGCCGCCGGATCGAGGCCGATGTGAAACGTTGGCACAAAAGACTATCGAAAACAACTGCCTGTACTTTGCAGATCGAGGTGAGTGTGCGAGGTGGCTTTCTTTCATCATTAAACGTTTTAGCTGGAAATGGAATGTAATTTTGATTCGCCGTGGTGTATCGTTTATGGTGTTTAAAGCGGTTGTGAAGGAAGTTGCTTATGTTACACTAAAACACGAGCATAACATCAAAGTAAACACTCTCCTTATTGGAACTTCCGAAAAGTTTAAGTTGGGCTCCGGGTAGCTTAAAAGATTTACGAAACACAGCACTTATTAGTAAATTCCGTTAACAGTCCAATCCTTTATTTTAAAAGGCGTGTTATCAGACACGCACCTTATAGAGCACACAAACTGCCAGGTAGCTTGTTTTCTGATAACTGAAATAACATTGCCTCTCGAAGACTGAACGTGTGAGTTCTCATCTCTGGCTTTCGATTACATAATTGCACTTTGACCTGTGAGAGGGTTGCCAAACACAAATTCATCCAGAGCCGTTAGAAGTGCCGTACAGATTCAAAAACATTTAACGAGAATAAATCAAATTTACATAAGAACACAAGAACACACACACACACACAAAAAAGGAAGGTTAAATTCGAACATGCGTGACAAATTAAGGGGGTGGGGGGAGGTCTTGTCTGGTAGAAAGTCAAGCTCCGAGCTCGGAGGTGAACTTAAACTGTCGGTGGACAGGGTGGAATGAACGTGACAGACATAGGATTTTTGGATGGTCCGCAAATTTATGTGCGTACACAGAAACAGATTTAGACGATGTTATCTGTAAAATTAAAGGCATGAAAATTAAAGTTAATTTAATTTATAGATATTTGTTTTCGTAATGTACACTGAAAATAGTAGCAAATTTTTTTTCTTATTAAAGACTAACTGTATTGTTTATGAGAGAAAAAGTGATTATAATATTGTTACTGTACTGTATTGTTTGTGAGAGAAAAGTGGTTATAATATTCGGTAGAAGAATTTTACATGGTTAAATGTTTGGCATTTTAAAATACTTGCATTTTAAATCCATATTTTCTTTTTAAAATAGGCGCGTTTTTCATGCACACAAGTGCTCCAGTTCCTAGTGCAGTGATAGCATGTCCGGCGCGTAACTGGAAGATCCTAGCTATTGCTCTGAGTTTACCAATTCTAGCAGCAAAATTGCGCACTAAAAAAAAAAAATCAGGGAATTTAATCGTTCATACACTGACGGAAAAAAATTCCCAACACCACGAAAAAATAGTTGTAGAGGAATGAAATGGCGGCAATACATTTATATAGGTAACATATTTAATCGATTAAGGTTTCAAGATCACAGCTTAATGTAAGCGCGAGAAGAGCCATTTTAAATGTGAAATGCTGGTACATTAATAACCGTGTGTAACCGCCAGAATGTTGAATGCAAGCACGCAAACGTTCATGCATTGTGTCGTACAGGTGCTGGATGTCAGTTTGTGGGATGAAGTTCTATGCCTGTTGCACTTGGTCGGTCAATACAGGAACGGTTAATGCTGGTTGGGGGTGACCGCTGGAGTTGTCGTCTAATGATGTCAAATACGTGCTCGATTGGTGAAAGATCTGGTGATCTAGCAGGCCACGGCAACATGTCGGCACTCTGTAGAGCATGTTGGGTTACAACAGCGGTATGCGGGCGAGCGTTATCCTGTTGGAAAACACCGCCTGGAATGCTGTTCATGAATGGCAGCACAACAGGTTGAATCACCAGACCGACGTACAACTGTGCCGTCAGGGCGCGTGGGATAACCACGAGAGTGCTCCTGCTGTCATAGGAAATTGCTCCCCAGACCATAACTCCAGGTGTGGGTCCAGTGTGTCTCGGCCGCAGACAGGTTGGTTGCAGGCGCTCACCTGTCCTCCTTCTAACCAACACACGGCCATCACTGGCACCCAGGCAGAACCGGCTTTCATCAGAAACACAACAGATCTCCACTCCGTCTTCCAATGAGCTCTAGCTCAACACCACTGACGTCGCAAACGGCAGTGGTTTGGAGTAAGTGGAATGCACGCTACAGAGCGTCTGACTCGAAGCTGTCCTTCAAGTACCCGATTTATAACAGTTCGTTGTGTCCCTGTGGTGGCAACTGCAGCTCGAATTGCTGCCGCAGACGCGGTACGATGCGCCACGGCCATACGCCGTACACGGCGGTCTTCCCTCTCAGTAGTACCACGTGGCCGGCCGGAACCCGGTCTTCTTGAGGCAGTACCTTCACTTGACCACCGCTGCCAACAATCATGCACAGTGGCTATATTCCTGCCAAGTCGTTCTGCAATATTGCGGGAAAGAAAATCCACCTTCTCGTAGCCCTATTACACGACCTCGTTCAAACTCCGTGAGCTGTTGATAATGGCTTCTTCGTCTTCTTAAAGGCATCCTTGACCAACATCAACACACTACGTCGAATCTCAACGATAACTAACGCTCACGAACGTTACAGTGCGAGTATTTACAGCAAGCCTGCTTTGCATGTTCCGATGGTCGCTACTAGCGCCACACGTATGCGCCGAGCGCGAAATTTGCATAGACGTCATCTTAGAGATGTACTCTCACCGCCTACCAACTGTCGTTTATCTAACACAACCCCTTCTTGGTGGTGGGATTTTTTTTCCGTCAGTGTATTTCAAATGAAAGTACAGAAGATTCACACAATTTTTGAACGATTTTCCAGCAATATAATTAATGTTTAAAACAAAACTATTCCTTTCATTAAATGTTCCATCTGATCGCTCTTTCTCTGTCTGGACTATGAACCTACATCTGGATTTCCAAAATAACGGGGCATTTCTTAAAATTGGTAGTAGTATTTTATTCCACTCCTCTTCCGCTTCTTTCCATTATCCAATCATTATTTTAAGTCTGCGTTTAGAAAGCGCTTTCTAATAGCCCAAAAGCACAATAAGTCCATTGGTGACACATCAGGGGACTTTAAAGGAATATGAACGAAAGGATACCAGTCTCTTTTTTCATGTTTTCAAGAAATAGAGTGGAAGATTTCGATGCATGGCTGGTGTATCCTTATCCTGATGGAGTTTCACTCTTTGAGGGCTCTGTGGATAAAGGAACAAGTTAGCAAAATCGTGCAACGCATTGATTATGATACGCTTCCCAACATACCAGATATCATTACTTAAGTTATGAGGATAATTAATGGCTGTGGAATAAATATCGCTCCTATGTCATGACCTTTGACCCCATTCCGATGATATTCAATAGAACCGGTTCAGCATACCTCCGGAAAACATACTAAAGTTTGTCGCAATAGAAGCATTTTTAGTCAAGTTATGAAGATAATAGCTGTGGAATAAATCTGGCTCCTGTGTCCTGATCTTTGACCCCATTTCGACGATATTCAACAGAACCGGTTCACTGTACCACTGGAACAACACGATAAAGATTTGTCAGAATCGAAGCATTTTTACGTAAGTTATGATGCATAAGGGCAATGGAATGGATCCCGCTCCTATGTCCTCACCTTTGACCCCATTTCGTCCATTTTTAATAGAATTCATTCCAAGGTAATCCCCTACCACATACTAAAATTTCATCAAAATCGAACCATTTTTACACAAGTTATGACGCATAAGGGCAATGGAATGGACCCCGCTCCTATGTCCTGATCTTCGACCCCATTTTGCCCATTATTAATAGAATTCATTCCAAAGTATCCCACTACCACATACTAAAATTTCATCGAAATCGAACCATTTTTACGCAAGTTATGGACTATGAGGGCAATGAAATGCATCCCGCTCCTATGTCGTGACCTTTGACCCCATTTTCAATAGGATTCGTCCCCAAGTGGTCCCATATCACATACTAAAATGTCATCGAAATCGAACCATTTTTAGGCGACTTATCGTGTGAAGACAGACAGACAGATGGACAAAGCTGGAGCATATACGCTTCTTCGACCTACGGTTGGAAAGCGTAAATGATATTTCCTTTTTAAACATAGGAGTTAAAACATTATTCTGGTAATATGTAGAATTTATTTTAGTATTCTTTTCAGTTTTTCCTAACTTTGATTTCCCATTGTACGAAAAACCAGCAAGTCCTTTTCTGCTCTTTTGTGATAGCAAATCGACCTTCATTTATTACAGCCATTTAAGTAGATCCATGCTTCGTCAATAATCACAATAGATTTCCATTTGTTTCCGGCTAAATGATTTTTTATAAGGAAGTTATTCCGTGTTGTACGCTCAGCTACGTGCCTAGGCAAAAGGAGGTGAATATTTGTTTGTTTGTTTGTTTGTTTGTTTGTTTCTCAGATTCAAATCTTTATTACCTTGTTTACAGTTGATACAGAGATTTTTAACGACTTAGCGATTGCTCTTTGGGTCGGTGTATTTTCATTTAAGACCAGAGACCTTACTTTTGAAGTAGTCGTAAAAGTACGTACCTTCTTTCAATATTAGTTTGGTGTTCTTTTTCCAGTTAAAAGCAATGCTTGAGGATTTCTCCCTGTATTATTAATGATATTGCTTGTTATACATTTAGAAATGCTAATTATATAATTTTCATGGCGTCTTTTTAATAACAAAATATGAATACTTGTCTGCGTAAAGAGCAAACAAGTTAGTAAAATCATGCAATGCATTGATTGGGATACGCTTTCCAACATACCAGAATCATTACTCAAGTTATGAGGATAATTGCTGTAGAATAAATCTCGCTCCTCTAACCCGAACTTTGTCTAGATAACTACAGAATGGGGTTAAAAATGTGTTTTATTTTGCCACTTTGGTTTTAAAGGGTTTTTTTGTTTTGTTTTGTTTTGTATCATTATACACCGAGTGGCCACTTTATTATGAACACCCCCTCAGTACTTCGTTGGGCCACCTTATGCTTTTAATACTGCGTCGATTCTTCGTAGCATGGACTCCACGAGATGTTGATAGGTGGTTTGTGGAATCTGAGACCATACTTGATGTATAGCACTTTCCAGGAGTGTGCTATTGCAGAGTTGTGGATCCAGCTGTCTGATGGCTCGTTCAACTTCATCCCACAAATTCTCAATGGGGTTGAGATCTGGAGATTGTGAGGGCCACCTAAGCAAAGTAAACTCACCGGCATGTTCCTGAAACCAATCCTGTACAATACGAGCACTATGGCAGGACGCATTATCTTGTTGAAAGTAGCCATCGCCATTTGGGATAAACCATGCACATGACAGGATGCACTTGGTCCGCAACGATGTTTAGATATGATGTGCCAGTCAGACGTTGGTCAACACGAATTAAACAGCCCAAAGCATGTCAGGAAAACATTCCCCAAACCATAACGTTGACTCCACCAGCTTGAAGGGTTGTAGCAATGCATTTGGGGTCCATGCTTTCGTGCTGTTTCCACCGAATTCTCACTCGGCCATCGGCATGGTGCAACTGAAAACGTGATTCATCGGACCACATAATTTGTTTCCAATTATCGACTGTCCAATCCTTGTGCTCCTGTGCGAACTGGAGACGTTTTCTCTTGTTAACTGCAGACAGCAAAGGTGTTTGAACAGGCCTTCGGCTGCCATATTCCATCCGATGCAGTATACGGCGAACAGTGCGTGCAGAGATCATTTGAGGGGATCCTTGATTAAGATGGTCTGTGATTTGCTGCACTGTTGACTTTCTGTTGTCTGTTACCAGTGTGGACACTCTCCGTTCCGTCCGAGCAGTCTCTAGTCGATGACGACCACACGTAGCACGTAAAGACCCAGGTTTTTGGCTGACAGTCCAGTCTTTAAACACTTTAACAACAACTGCTCTGGGGCATTTCACGAATGCGGCGGTTTCTGTGATACTCGCTCCATGGCTCCGAGCTCCTACAATCATCCCACGTTAAAAGTCCGTCAAATCGCATTTTTTACCCATCTCGTCACCCAAAAATCACTTCTACTGCTGTCAGAAGCAGTAAGCTTTCCCTTTTTATACTAGCCTCGCCCTCTGGCGGCAACAGTGTGCAGACATAGCTCATTTGCTTAAAACTGTCAGGTGGTCATAATAAAGTGACCACTCAGTGTATAATCTATACTAATACATAAAGAAAGAAACTTTAGTGAATGAAATACGGGATTACACCATTGTACAATACAAATTTGGAAGACGTGAATCCGTTTATTGGTGTAAATATGACACGGATGTTAAGTCGGATAATATCCGAAAACTTAAAAATTTCTTCGTCCTGGAGCATACTCAGGCGCTCTCCGGGAGTCGCGGATTCGATTCCCACTCCTGGACGACGAAAATGTGAAGTTTTCTTATATTATCTGACTTAACATCCATGTAATATTTACACCAATAAACGGATTCTCATCTTCCAAATTTGTATTGAGAGAAACTTTACTTGTGTGTTGGAGGTAATCTCGAAAACTGCTGAACCGATTTGGATAATTCTTTCACCGTTGGGAAGCTTATTTCTTTCCGGTGAGCATAAGTTATTTCGTTCATTTTTTATTATTTTTTATTATTTTTGGCTGTACTACCGAATCAGATCACTTTCAAGTAGTTCCTGATTTCCTGTGGATCGTTCCGCTTTTTTTAGTAGTTCCCGATTTCCCGTGTAACGTTCCGCTTTGATTGCACGCAATGTGAAAGAAAGTAGTTCATGATAATATACGGATTTTTTTCTTTTACTAATCTCGAAAACTACTGAACCGATTCGGATAATTACAACTACGTAGTTGAAAGCAGATTGCTTAGTTCCAAGTCTGATTACAGCAGAAAGGCAGATGGCGCTGCAAGTACTGAAGCGAGAACAAACGCCAGAATAACGAACGGCGGACTGTACAAAGAAAATGCCATGGTAACATTAAAAAAATTACTTATGACAAAAATTAGCAATGACAAATCTGAGGATCAGTAGCTTTCACTTTAAAAAAAATATTAAGAAAATCGCTCTAGTGGGTGGCGCTGACGGATTGTAGGAACAACCTTGTGTTTTAAATATATAGATTTATTTCTCCTGGTTTGGGTAAGGGATGGCCCCTTTTAACCAAGCATAAATGCGAAATACAATATGTGCCTACATCTGGGTAGAGAACGAACAGGAAAGGCCACATAGGAAAGCGAAGAGTTAAAAACGAAAATCTGGATTCCCCGTTACTTCCTGTATTCTTCTCAAGAACTTCCTGTTGACAGCGAGTCCAGTCTCAGCGTCCTCTCAGAAGAAGAAAAAAATGCAAGTTCGTTTCAAGTCAGTCGCACGTCGAAAAGGATGTTTTTGTTCACCTGAACGCAGTTGCCAGTCTTACCTTTTCTTTCTAACACAAAACAGGATTCGAAAGAAAAGTGCGCCCACCCTCACTGACTTACCTACCCACTTCCTTGAAAGGCTGACATCTGTCTTCTCTTTTTTTTTTTTTTTTCTTCCTCTTTCATTCTCCCCCTTCGGAACTCTCTAGCAGCTTTCCCTTCACTCCCTTCCTCAACCCCTTACATCTGACCTCAATGAACGGCCTTCCCCTTGGAGAAAAAAAAAGGGTTGACTTTTTAATAAAAATAACACTTGAATAAATCCCACCTAAGCAGCAGACGGAAATCATTTTGCACAAAATTTAAAAGCGACAAACGCAGCTGGTAATTTTAACCTGTTGGAATAAACAGGCTAATTAGAACAAGCGTAATAAATCAGTTGTCATGCGTTTTATTAAGCAACAAATCATCGGCGGGTCAGGTTACACAGAACAGGTTGCTGGGCGAAAAGCACTGTACTTTTCTTTTTACATTTTACCTAACCTGATATGAATTATATTCTTCAAGAGTACATGAAAAATTAAACGTTCCGAGGATTAACATTTTTCTGTGAGCGAGTTGCTACCGTGTTATCGGAAGGAAGACTGCAAAATGGCGTGCAACAGTGCTGATGTTTTTGAATGATGCTGTTTTCAAATTTATTTTCTGAATTTGGGCATAAAAGACGGAATAGAACTTTCGTAAACATTTCGCTTTTCATCTGTATATGCCACAATAAACTGTTACCACCAGAGGGGGAGCAGATGGCGGGGATGCCCCTGGCGCAACTCAAGAGAGGGCGCAAAACTCACTGCGTACAATCTGATTAAAATTGGAACTTTTGCACCCGTTTCTGGTGCACCTTTCACCGCCATACTTCGTCCTTTGTCCATTTACAGAATTTGCTTATAATATCTTTTGCCAGTTTGGGTAGCTTTGCAGCCTAAAATTCGAATTGCTTCCTCAAAATGCGCAGGAGATGCAATTTGTACACATTCAGAAATGGAGCGCGGTTATTCGTACGTTGCAAGATAAGGATGTCGTTCACATTGCTGAAGATTCTCTGGGGGCAATTCGATCATTACTGTTCTACAGCAAGCTGCAGTTGGCTCATTTAATGTGATGCCAAAGGTCCAAACTCCACAGCAGTTGAAAATCTCATCGCTTTTTTCACATTTTTTTACGCTTTCCAACCGTAGGTTGAAGAAGCGCATATGCTCCAGCTTTGTCTCTCTGCCCATCCGTCCGACGGTCAGCACGATAACTAGCATAGAAATGGTTCTATTTCGATGAAATTTTACCATGTGGTAGGGGACAACATGGGGACGAACCCTATTGAAAATGGACGAAATAAGGTCAAAAGTCAGGACATAAGAGCGGGATCCATTTCATTGCCCTTATGCGTCATAACTTACATAAAAATGCTTCGATTGCGACAAAACTTTAGTATGTTCCGGAGATATACTGAACCGGTTCTGTCGAATATCATGGAAATGGGGTCAAAGGTCAGGGCATAGGAGCGAGATTTATTTCACAACCATTATCCTTTTAACTTGATTAAAAATATTTCTAATTTATTCCACAGCCATTATCCCTACAACTTGATTAAAAATATTTCTATTGCTACAAAACTTTAGTATGTTGTTCCGGAGGTATACTGAACCAATTCTGTTTAATATCATCGAAATGGGGTGAAAGGTCATGACACAGGATCGAGATTTATTCCACAGCCATTATCCTCATAACTTGAGTAATGATTTGTGGTATGTTGGAAAGCGTATCGTAATCAATGCATTGCATGATTTTACTAACCTGCGTATTATGCAGCCCATTTAGGGCTGTAAAATACAAAAAGGTGCTATAAGTTAGGGAAAGGTAATGTACGAAACCCTTCCGCTGAGTTCCGCCATCCATTTCCTATATTTAAGAGGGTAAAATGCCGTTCCCGTCTGGGATAACAAATGACCGATAATACCCTATTTACTGTATCAAACCCACCAAAAAATATTTAAGCGTTAGTTTGTTGAACTACAATGAAAATGGGGGTGAGAGCTGTGGTAACTTCGCAAAATTCTTCCTCTGGTCCGCCGAAAAACTATCCTATTCTTAAAATCTACTGTACAACTGTTAATGATTATTAGTTACCAAATACACGCAAAAGAATGTGATAAAAAAAAAAAAAAAAAAGATAACAAATTTCAGTATGAAGCGAAACGCCGGAAACTACTCCCTGTAGTCAGTGTCAGTTATTTTGAAAAATTGTAATCTGACATGCGTGTGGATACTAAAAAATGAAAATTTGTGCGTAAACAACACACAAGACCAGTGCTATTGTCTTTATAAACTCATCCAACAAGCATGGTTATAATATTTCAAGCACAAAGCGCTAAAGCTTTTTCGTCTTAACGACTTCGGTGGTGAGAGGCGACTTTTATTTATTTATTTTTTTAATTTTGATTGGAGGTTTAACGACCAACGTGAGCAACTCAGTGGGCGATAAGCAGTCGCACGTCCCTAATTTAGAGCCACTGGCTCCAGGTAAGCGAGAGAACCAGTGCTGTAAGACAAACACAACATCCATGCCTCACCGGGATTCGAACCCGAACCCATCTCGTACAAATGGTCATAAGCCAGCGCTTAGACCACTGCGCCACCGGGGCGGCGGCGCAATATTTGTAGTTTTTTTTTTTTTTTTTTTTTTTTTGATTGTAGGTTTAACGACCACCGTGAGCAACTCAATGGGCTATAAGCAGTCGCCCGTCCCTAATTTAGGGTCACTGGTTCCAGGGAAGGGAGAGAGCCAGTGCCGTAAGACAAACACAACATCCATGCCTGACCGGGATTCGAACCCGGACCCCTTCTGGACGAATGATCAGAGGCCAACGCCTTAGACCACTGCGCCACCGGGGCGGCCAGATATATATTTGTAGTTTGCCACGGGCGCAGAAAAAATGTCTATAGTTACGCCTCTGGTTACCGCGAAGCGAATCCGTTAGAGAACTTCAAACTTGTGTGATCGTGCGGTGAGAACACCTATTTACAATCTATGGACAGCGTGTTTCCTTGGCCACCCCGGTGGCGCAGTGGTCTAAGCGATGGCCTCTGATCATTCGTCCGAAAGGGATCCGGGACGCCCCGGTGGCGCAGTGGTCTAAGGCGCTGGCCTCTGATCATTCGTCCGTAAGGGGTCCGGGTTCGAATCCCGGTCAGGCATGGATGTTGTGTTTGTCTTACGGCACTGGCTCTCTCCCTTCCCTGGAACCAGTGACCCTAAATTAGGGACAGGCGACTGCTTATAGCCAATTGAGTTGCTCACGGTGGTCGTTAAACCTCCAATCAAAAAAGAAAAACAAAAGAAGCAACAATGCAGACGTTGGTGTGACGTCAAGCGTTTCAGAGAGACGAATCTGGGTGTTTATATCATTAATTTAGCAGCAAATTTATAGAATAAATCGAAACAGAAAGCAGCTCCCGCTTAAATGGAATATTAAGTACCAAAACTCATAACAAAATTGTGTTTCTTGAGGGAGTGTCACTTCAATTACAATCGTATCTGATTGTTAAAACTCAAACCGAGAAAACACCCCGGTGGTTGAAAGGCCTGAAGTGTTGGTTAAAGATCATCGGTCGGATTTGGGCTCGTGTTCGAGTCCCTGATGAAGTATGGGTGCTGTGCTTGCCTGCTGCTGATCTGTACCTTCGGTGTTTTGTTTGAGGGCTTAACGACCACCTTTTGTTTGAGGGCAACTCGATGGGCAATAAACAGTGACCCGCCCCTAATTTAGGGACGCCGGTTCCATCGAAAGGAGAGGGCCGTAAGACAAACATAATACCTATGCCTCACCGGGATTCGAACCCGGAGTCATCTCGGAAGAGTGGTCCGAATCTGGCGCTTCTTCGCAGCAGCGGCTACCTTCCCTGGGACCACTGGCCTCATATTAAGGATGGGCGACAACTCATAGCCCGTAGAGTTAGTTGTTCATGGTTGTCATAAACTACGCCAAACCAAACCAAAAGAAAGGACACTGTTAAACATTTTGTGGGAGATTGCATCAAAGTGGTGGTACAACAGCTGTACCGCATTCTGAGAAAAGATACGCCATCGTGTTTTGCAAAGAAAACCCGACAACGTGGTTCAACTTTTCACTAAGTAAACATGAGTTCGATTTTCGTGCTGATAGTAATTAATAAATTCGAAATATGCCGTATTTGGGAGATCTATGCACAAGATGACGACACTAAGTGATCTTAGGTGAGATGTTTATTTCGGGTATCGTTCACTTGATCGAAAGATCACTTGACCGAAAATCACTTGCTCGAAAGGTACGTTTCACCGAAGGGTCACTTGACCGAAAAGTTCATTTCACCAAAAGGTCACTTCACGTAAAAGTTCATTTCATCGAAAGGACATTTGATCGAAAAGTTTATTTTACCGAAGGATTACTTTACCTAAAAGTTCATTATATCGAAAGATCATTTCGCCGAATGGTCAGTTTATCGAAAACTTAAAATTTTGTTGTTGGAGTGTGATGCGGGTTTTTGAAAAACTGACCACCTAAACATTATCGGATTGTATAAAAAATACACTTTTAATTTCTATGAAACACATCCCCATGAGTAGGTTTTTCGAAATTTAACATTAATTACAAGGCCTAGATCTGTGCCTTTTTATCAATTTCTAATCCTCCGAACTCATATTCATAAGGGTTACATAGAAAGTCAAGTTACATTAATGTTGCATATTTTTTTAGGCAAATTGAATGAAATTGAGGTCCCTTAGGCTACTCGGCTTAGGTTTTTTTTTAGAAAAATTTAATAGTGCGTGCTCATGTTCATAAAGTTTACATAAAAAGTCAAGTTAATAATGTTGCACATTTATTCATGCAAAAATAATCAATTTTATGATTATTTTTGCATGAATAAAATTGATGTCCCTGGGCCTCTAAAAAAAGGCTTAGGCCTTTTTTAGAAATTTTCTAAAAAGGCTTAGAAAATTTTAATCCTGCGAGCTCATGTTCATAAGGTTTACATAAAAAGTCAAGTTACTAATGTTGCATATTTATTCAGGCAAAAAGAATCAATTTTAGGGCCCTAGGCCTCGGCTTAAGCCTTTTTAGAAAATTTTAATCGTGCGTGCTCATGTTCATAAGGTTTACATAAAAAGTCAAGTTAATAATGGTGCACATTTTTATGTAAACCTTATAAATATGAGCTCGCTCGATTAAAATTTGTTAAAAAGGCCTAAGCCGAGGTCTAGGGACCTAAAATAGATTCTTTTTGCCTGAAAAAATATGCCACATTAGTAACTTGACTTCTTATGCAAACCTTATGAATATGAGCTCGCACGATTAAAATTTTCCAAATAAGCCTAAGCCGAGGCCTACGGACCTAAAATTGATTCAGTTTGCCTGAAAAAATATGCAACATTAGTAATTTTACTTTTTATGTTAACCTTATGAATATGAGCTCGCTCGATTGAAATTTGCTAAACAGGCCTAAGCCGATTCCTAAGGCCCTGAAATTGATTCATTTTGCCTGAATAAATGTGCAACATTATTAACTTAACTTTTTATGTAAACGTTATGAACATGAGCACTGAACATGACTTTTACGTAAACCTTATGAGCATGATTAAAATTTGTTAAAAAGACCTAAGCCGAGGCCTAGGGACTTAAAATTAATTATTTATGTCTTAAAACTAAATATTTTCGTTTTTTGTGACACTGAGAAATCAAAAGTGCAATTTGAGTGTGATCCCCCAACGTTTCGGTGGTCTGTCTGCCGAAATCACACCAGCTTCAACAGATCCTGTAATGAAATCGAAAGTTTTCGATAAACTGACCCTTCGGTGAAATGACCTTTCAATGAAATGAACTTTTAGGTAAAGAGACCTTTCGGTGAAATGTACCTTTCGATCAAGTGACCCTTCGGTGAAATGAACGTTTCGATGAAGTGATCTTTCGGTGAAACAATCTATTTGGTGAAGTGATTTTCGGTCAAGTGACCCTTAGGTGAAGTAAACGTCGGGCAAATCATCCAGACCCGTTTATTTCGTAAAAATGATAGGTTAAAAACATATTCACAGTTAAAACCATGAGATCTTTCAACCGGTAAACGGTAAAAAATACCCCCGGAGAAAATACCCCGAAAACTGAAAAGCGGAAAAAATGCCCCCGGAAAAAATACCCCCGAAAACTGAAAAGCGGGAAAAATGCCCCCGGAAGAAATACCCCCAGAACAAGCGGTTCACTGTAATAGGAACACTGATGTGTGGCAGTGTTCCGGTGTGGCAATTTACCGGCAACCCTGCCACATATCTTTCAGCAACTTGGCCACAAAAGTTCAAAGAGGGGGGTGGGGTATAAAGATTGCCGTTTCTGGGCCTATATTGAGAACTGAATTGGGAACTCCAAACGAATTTCCCGAAAACGTTCCATGTAAGCCAAGCGAGAATTGTACTTTAATTTGAAGAAATAAATTGCCGAGGATCCGAGATACACTTGGAGGGGGGGCTCAACCCCCAACTTCCGTAATATTAGATTCTGGGCCGTTGAAGCCTGTCAGTGTATCCAGGCTGTTCCCCTTGAAGCACCCGCGAGGTCCGTGAGCTTTGTGTGGGGGGGGGGGGGATTCCTCCAAAATGTTAAAATGGACGTAGAGCTGTAAACATTAGAACCATGCTTTACATAATGATTCTGTACACGACCACGAATTTTCAGGAGGGTGGGGTGAATTCACCCTCCCCAAGTTTCTAAGAGCGCAGGCAAGTGTTCAAGGTAAAGGATTTGCTCCCGATTTCTATGCTTCATGTTGTGTTTAATGGCAAACTATGTATGCCCTTCCTCCCTCCCCCAGAAATTTGGTGAAGCCTGTGAAAGGGATACGAGGTGCTTGGTTTGGAGGGCTCTAGCCCCAACTTCCGTAATTTTATATTCTGGACCTCGAGAGTCGGTCAGTGTATCCTCGATGTTACACCTGAATAGCTCTTAGAAACGGGGGAGGTTACACCACAGTCCTAACAATTCGTGGTCGTGTACAGAATCATTATATAAAGCATGATACTAATGTTTACAGCTCTACGTCCATTTTAACATTTTGGGGGAACCCCATCCAAGCTCATGGACCTCGCGGAGGCTTCAAGGTGAACTTCCTGGATACACTGGCAGACTCCAGCAGCCCAGAATATCATATTACGGAATTTCAGGGTAGAGCCCCCCCCCCCCAACCAAGTGTACCTCGGATTCTCTGCAATTTATTTCTTCAAATTAAAGTACAATTCTCGCTTGGCTTACATGGAACATTTTCTCGAAATTCGTTTGGAGTTCCCAATTCAGTTCTCAATATAGGCCCAGAAACGGTTATCTTTATAACCCCCTTCCCCCTTGAACTTTTGTAGCCAAGTTGCTGAAGATGTGGGGCAGGGTTGCCGGTAAATTGCCACATCGGAACACTGCCACACATCTGTGTTCCTGTGTGGCAGTTTACAGTGAACCGTTTGTTCTGGGAGTATTTCTTCCGGGGGTATTTTTTCCGGGGGCATTTTTTCCGCTTTTCAGTTTTCGGGCGTATTTTCTCCGGGGTATTTTTCCCGGGGGTATTTTTAACTACATCCCTTTCAACCTTACGTTAAGGTCATCTTCAGATGGAGGTACCATTAAAAGATATTTACAAAGAACTTCGTTATATATACTGTCAAGATAAGAGTTTATGTGCGTAAATACAAGTGTGAGGCGTAGATATAGTTCTGCGCAGAACACATGTGCGTGAGTAAAACCAGGACTATCTTACCCCCCCCCCTCTCCAAGAAACTCCCTACAAAATATAATCCTAAACAATAGAAACAACCCAATTATTGTATCTTCCTCTCCCTACACCCCTTACCCTCCTCCCTCCCTTAAAATATCGTAAGACAGAGAGCAAAAACAACATAGAATTACAACATTAAAACAGTTAATATGAAAGTAACAACTGAGTGAGGTACAAGAGCATTACTATTATCAAAAAAATAATAAAAGCTGTACTTAAAAGTGCATGTTCACAGAATATGTTGCGAAGGCAGCGAGATTTGACAAGAGGTGCCTTCGTTGCAAGCTTTGTCCTTGAAAGTGTGAATGTAAAGGCTCTCAGCAAAAAGCGTCTGGAAGTTATTATATGGTGTGGTCAAAAGTTTAGACTCATTCCTGTCTGGATAGTGAGTGCCTTTTCTAGATTTTCGAGATAATGCGGTCGACTGGGAGCCAGTCTTAAGGTTATATCGATGTTCTGTGAATCTAGTCCTAAGGGTCCTCATAGTAGATCCGACAAACTTTTTCTGTTGTAGTGGGGTTTATCGGTTTTAGTGGAATGAGATATACTCCATAATCGTCTTCTTTCTTGATTCGATCCCTATCATTCTTAACTCTGGATAAAATAGTAGTAGCGCGTACGCCGAAATCAAGGTGTTCCTTTTGACAGCTGTTCTTTAGGACATTGACGATTTCTGGAATAAATGTAGTTGATCCCACATAACGTTTACTTATATTTTCAGGTTGAAAGGTAGTGCAGAGTTGCCTTCTAATTTTATTAACTATTCTTGAAATAATACAGTTAGGATATCCGTTTTGTGACGCTAAGTCAAAAATCCTAGAGATTTCCAACCTGCGTGGAGACGAAGTGGACGAGTGTGTGAAGGCACGTCGAAGTAAAAAGTGAAATGCAGATAATTTATGATTCAGTGGGTGGGAGGAATTCATTAGGATAACAGATGTAAAATAAGTTGGTTTTCTATAGACAGTATATGATATTTGATTTGTCAGAGGGTGTCTATGGAGGGTGAAATCCAAGAACGGGAAAGAGCAGTTATTTTCAAGTTCTATAGTAAATTTAATCGTTGGGTATTGTGATGATAGTCGGTTCTTAAACTGTTCTAGTTCTTCCATTGTAGATTGCCAAAAAATAAGGACGTCGTCCACGTAGCGCAAGAACAGAAATGGTTGAATATAACTTTGGTTAACCACTGTTTCTTCTAAGGTTTGTAGTAGGAGTTCTGCCAAAATTGGGGATAAGGGGGAACCCTACGTTGCTCCCTCTGTCTGTTGATATGTAATATCATTAAATTTAAAATAGCTCCGTGCCGCCCCGGTGGCGCAGTGGTCTAAGCGATGGCCTCTGATCATTCGTCCGAACGGGGTCCGGGTTCGAATCCCGGTGAGGCATAGATGGTGTGTTTGTCTTACCGCACTGGCTCTCTCCCTTCCCTGGAACCAGTGGCTCTAAATTAGGGACGGGCGACTGCTTATATAGCCCATTGAGTTGCTCACGGTGGTCGTTAAACCTCCAATCAAAAAAAAAAAAAAAAAAAAAAAAGCAGCTCCGCCTTTGAGTTACTCTTAATGCATTGAGAACAGCTTAGATTTCCGAAGGAGTTAACAAGTTCTGTGAGATCAGTTTGTCTACTATGATATTGTGCACAGTATTTAATGGAACGTTACGAAAGAGCGCAGTCACATCCAATGATGCCATAAAAAATAGCAGACCTTGATTATCAAATGTCTTGATTCGATCGAGTGCTTGGGTTGTACTCAATATGGAGTAACCTGACACTGTAGTTAAAGGTTTTAAAAAGTTTGAAAGAGCTTTTTCCAATGGTCTGGTGGGGTTATGTTGTCCTGGGATGTAGGTAAAAATACCCCTGAAAACTGGAAAGCGGAAAAAATACCCCCAGAACAAACGGTTCACTGTAAATGAACTGCCACACAGGAACACTGATGTGTGGCAGTGTTCCGGTGTGGCTATTTATCGGCCCTGCCACACATCTTGGCCACAAAAGTTCAAAGCGGGGGAGAGTCTATAAAGATTGCCGTTTCTGGGCCTATATTGAGAACTGAATTGGGAGAAAACGTTCCACTGAATGCAAATGTTCAACTAAATTTCGAGTAAACGATATTGAGAACTGAATTTCGAGAAAGCGTTCCACGTAAGCCAAGCGAGAATTGTACTTTTATTTGAAGAAATAAATTACCGAGGATCTGAGGTACACTTGATTTGGGGGAGCTCTACCCCCAACTTCCGTAATATTATATTCTGGGCTGGTGGAGTTTGTCGGTGTATCCAGGAAGTTCCTCTTGAAGTGCCCGCGAGGTCCGTGAGCTTTGGGGGGGGGGCTTTCACCCAAAATGTTAAAATGAACGTAGAGCTATAAACATTGGTACCATGCTTTATACAATGATTCTGTACACGACCATGAATTTTCAGGACGGTGGGGAAAATCCCCCCCCGTTTCTAAGAGCTATTCAGGGGTAACATCGAGGATACACTGACCGACTCTAGAGGTCCAGAATATAAAATTACGGAAGTTGGGTGTAGAGCCCTTTAAACCAAGCACCTCGTATCTCTTTTACAGAATTCACCAAATTTCTGGGGGAGGGTGAAGGGCATACATAGTTTGCCATTAAACACAACATGAAGCATAGAAATTGGGAGCAAATTCTTTACCTTGAACACTTGTCTGCGGTCTTAGAAACTTGGGGGAGGGTGAATTCACTCCACCCTCCTGAAAATTCGTGGTCGTGTACAGGGTCATTATACAAAGCAAGGTTCAAGCTTTACGTCCATTTTAACATTTTGGGAAAAAGTTCCTCCCAGAGCTCAGGGACTTCGCGGACACTTTAAGCGGAACTTCCTGGATACACTGACATGACTCCAGCAGCCCAGAATAATATTACGGAAGTTCGGGGCAGAGCCCCCCCCCCTCCCACCAAGTGTACCTGGGATCCTCGGCAATTTATTTCTTCAAATTAAAGTACAATTTCCGCTTGGCTTACATGGGACGTTTTCGCGAAATTGGTATGGAGTTCCCAATTCAGTTCTCAATATAGGCCCAGAAACGGCGGCGATCTTTGCAGTACCCCCCCTCCCATTGAACTTTTGTAGCCAAGTTGCTGAAAGATATGTGGCAGGGTTGCCGGTAAATTGCCACACCGGAAAACTGCCACACATCAGTGTTCCTGTGTGGCAGTTTACAGTTAACCGTTTGTTCTGGGGGTATTTCCTCCGGGTGTAATTTTTCCGGGGGTATTTTTACCGCTTTTCAGTTTTCAGCGGTATTTTCTCCGGGGGTATTTTTTCCTGGGGTTATTTTTACCGTTTACCTTCCAAGAGCAGAAATGGCGTGATTAGATTTCCAGAGGAGGGCAAGTGACCCGTGACTTGTCGCCCCCCTCCCATATAGGTGCCCTGCTTGCAATGTAACTTTTCGATCAATCTGCATATGCTATAAAAATAACTTTAGAGACGCTTGGAAAGATGTCCTTGTCTGTGAGTGAAAAATCACTAAAAGTGCGCCTAGCAGCATATTCAAGACGCAGAGGTTTCCCAACGGACGATGTAAATAAAGCACTGCGAAGCATATGCATTACATGTTTCCATCATCACCTGGGCCATGCATGAGGAATTTTTTGGGGAATTTCTCTCGCTTCTTTATTACATTGTCTCCCGTGGCATTCAACGCAGAAACTCCCTCGCCCAACAGCCACTCCCGATCCGAGTCTTAAGAGCCGATCGGACTTTTATGGGAGTCAGTGTTCTTTCTCAATGGGCTTCGTACGATGAATTGGGGGTGTGCTCGGCAAGCGATGCTCGTAAACCCAAGCCGGAAGCGATTAAGGAAGAAAAGGAGGATTGAGGGCCGCACTGGCGAAATAGCTTTCATAAGAGGAAGATTTGCTGATCCCTCCGAAAAGAAAAGCACTAAACAGATGAAGAGAGGGGGTACAGTTGATGTCGTTTATGATAGCATGAAAAGGACGTTGCTCAAGAAATATGTACATACAGAGACACTTGTATTCTCTGCGGCAGGTTCTGTGGGAAGGTAGGTGCTGTCTTTACACTTCGCTGGGAGACGGAGAACTATTTATTGTAACATAAATTTGAATTTCTGAGAAAACCTCCCGAATTCAAAAAATCTTTTATTTTGTTCTGCTTACGCAGCAAGAATTTTAGGATCTAATTCACCAAGCAAATGAATGCTATCATGAGAAAAACGACAAGATGTTTTTTATTATTTTATTATTGTACACTCAAATGCATTTTAAAAGCAAAAATCACGCTTTTTATCAATCTCATAATACAACGCGAAAGACGACACTGAATTCTCAAGGGGAATGAGCCCGTCTTTTAAATCCTTCCCGAAACGGAAAAAAAGTACATTAAAGCATCAATTATACGTTTTTCCAGGAACCAAACTGAAAAACGCATTAGAGAAAATTCAAATTTTAACGATATTGGTATACACCGATGTGCCATTGCATCATGACCTAGCGAAATGAGCACACCTGGAGGGGTTGGGACGGGGTTCGGACATTTGGGCACCGGACTTTTGGGCACCGGACATTTGGGCACATTCATTTTTAAAGCAATGAAATTGCGCTGCGTTGAAAATTATAGTGTTCCTATATTTCTCCCTACTTGAGCAAGTGGTGTGCACAAAATTTTTTTCACTTATATCTCATAATCATTAAGAAATTGAGACATATTTATGATTTTCTGTCTAAAAGACGGGGCGGACATTTGGGCACCGGACATTTTGGCACCCGGACTTTTGGGCACAAATGTTTAAGGGGCCGTATAACAATTGCCGTTTCTTGGCCCAATAGTAAGAGTTTGACCCAGAAAATGTTCGCCGTAAGTTACTTAGGCACTAAATATTTACATAACATATCAAGTTATTAATATTTGTCTTTTACTCAATTAGGCACTAAATTACTATGCCTCATTCGTAGGCCCTTTTGACAGTCTTTTTTCTACCGATGTCATATTCATAACGTTTACGTATCAAATCAAGTTAATAGCATTGCGCTTTTACTTAAGCACTAAATATATGCCAAAAAAGGCTAATTCATAGGCCTTAGGCCTTTTTAACAGTTTTTGTTCTACAAATTTATCGTCCAATCGGGAGATTTTCAACATTTACAAGCTACAACTCGACAGATTATTTGAAGGCACGTGCCTACTCAGCAAACCTGTCGGGGAGGGGGGGGATATATCAAAACTGTAAAATATGAAGCATTTCTCGTCCGATCGGGAGATTTTCAGCATTTACAAACTACAACTGGAGACATTATCTCAGGGCATGAACCTACTGAGCAAACCTGTCCGGGGGGGGGGGAATACTAAAAGTGTAAAAAGAATGAAAAATTTCTCGTCCGATCGGGAGATTTTTAGCATTTACAAGCTACAACTCGACAGATTATTTGAGGGCACGTGCCTACTCAGAAAACCTGTCGGGGGGGGGGGGGGGCTAAGAAAAATCCTTACCTCCTTCAAGGCTGTCAAACATTTAAAAAAAGGTTTCGTCCATTTCGTGTTTTAAATTTATCAAAAATTTGGCTATATTTTGACGGCGGGGGTCCTCCCCCCATGGGCGCCCTTGGTGCTATGTAATCATGAATATGATGTAACCCATATTCATGATTGTGAGGTATGTAATCCCGATCCAGGACGACGAAATTGTCAAGTTTTCGGATATTATGGTTGTCATATTTACACCCAAAAAAAAACGTATTGTCATCTTCAAAATTTGTGCATCGTAATATTTTTTTAAATTCAATTATATTTGTCGTTTGTCTTACTGGAAACGTTTTCTCCATTCAATTCCCCTCACAGCACCAAGAAACGACAATTTTTTTTTTGTACGTCCCCTAAAGATTTCTGCCAAAATGTCCGGATGCTCAAATGTCCGGTGCCCAAATGTCCTAAACTCCACCTGGAGACCGAACGGTGGCGCAGGTGAAGTTTACAGGGCAGTATATATAAAATCCGACGACCGGCTTTCAGTTAGTAGAGTGTTCGGAGTCAGAATGGGAAAAGTTGCCGATTTATCGGAGTTTGATGAAAGACAAATTGTGATGGCACGGTGCCTCTGAAATACAATCTCGGAAGCGGCGCGGCTTGTTCACGTGCCGCTGTAGTGAGTACGTATCAAAAGTGGTGCAGAGATGGACAAACGATGAACCGTCATCCGCAGCTTATTGATGCCAGAGGGAAGCGGAGACTCACGCTCACTGTTCACAGCAACCGCAGGGCCACAGTGCGACAAATCACTAGCAGCTACAATAGTGGAGATCAGGGCAACGTGTCACAGCCACAGTTGATCGCACCCTTCTGCGCATGGGCCTGCGTAACCGAAGACCCAGCCTGGTCCCCATGCTTACTACACGTCATCGCCAACAACGCGTGAAATAGGCCCAAGATCATCAAGATTTGACCGTGGAGGATTGGAAGAAAGTAGCCTGGTTCGACGAATCAAGATTTCTGATGCATCACGTCGACGGCCGAGCGCGAATACGCCGATTACCAACGAAGACTATGGCACCTGAATGCACTGTTGGGTGGAAACAAGCCGGCGGCGGGGGTGTTATGTCGTGGGCGATGTTTTCTCGGGACACTTCTTTAGGTCCCATCATCCTAATAGCACAATCCCTGACAGCTGTCAGGTAACTGGACATCGTTGCGGACTAAGTTCACTCATTCATGGCAACTGTGTTCCCTGCTGTTGTGGATAATACGCCATGCCACACTGCCAGAATCGTCAAGGAGTGGTTCGAGGAACATGCTGGGGACTTTCTGTTAATGTCCTGGCCTCCAAATTCACCTGACAGGAACCCAATCGAACATTTGTGGTTCGACTTGGAAAAACGGGTTCGCGCTAAATCACCACCACCCCAAAATGTACGGGAACTGGAGGACCTGCTGTTGACATTATGGTACCAGATATCCCAGGATACCTATCGCTACTTCATCGAATTCGATGCCTCGCCGAATGGCCGCTGTGTTGCGGGCTAAAGGGGGTCGTAAGTAGTGTATAAAAGGGCGGTTCTGGGCCAGTGGAGGGTCAATGTTAACCTATGGGACCCTCCACTTTAGTAGGTGGAGGGTCATGGAGTGGTGGAGGGTCGTATTTTACGCCATCTTGGGTGACTGATAACATTAAGGGGTGCGGAATGGGGTTGTGAGATAAGACTGCGCCATCTTAACATGACATCATAGGGGTGAGGAGTTGGCGTTGTGGTTAAATTAGTATTTCGCAATGCTATCTCGGTACGGAGGGTGGATGACGTTACAAATGTTTCAATTTTTTATCTGACACGTGTTTGTGGAAACTTTTCTTTCAATCTCCTATCTTGTGAATTTTCTTTCTATTTCCTTCGGGTGACTTTTATATTTTGAATGTTTCTTTTCAAATAATTTGTTTTTCTTTATGGATTTTTTAAGATTCTTTACAATTCTTCGATAAATAGTTTTATGTACGTTTCTGCATTGCTGTTCTGGTAGATTAAAGTTTCCCCGATCAGCGTCATTTTTCCCCTTCAGGGAATTTTACTGTGTGTGCGTGTGTGTTTGCAAATTCTTCTTGTTTTATTATAAACCTTTTCGTAGATGCTTATTTATTTTTCCACTAAAAATAATTTTTATTTAACAACGTTCGGAGATTTCGGTTTAAAATCCATATTAGCGAGCGAATATTCGAAGCTAAGTGATTCGTAATTCGATCGAGTATTATTTCTAAGCCTATGATTTATTTTTGAATGTAATTTTTTTCGCTACTTGGGAATTTTATCATTTTATTTTTCCGAAATAGTTCTTTTTTTTTTTATATTTCGTAAGTTACTTTTTTCACTTGGCAAATTTTCCATATCAGCATTTCTTTAAAAATATCGCTTTCAAGAAATATTTTTATTTCTTTTTTTGTTTCTTCCGCTTAAACAATTTTTCTTACTTGATTTTAATGTATTCCTATATAACTTAAACCATTTTTTGGTCTTACGTTTCGTGTAAGTGTACGTGATTTATACAGATCTTTAGTGGTTATACATAAAATTCGATTGTGACAGCATTTTTTTTATTCTTACTTTTTCTTCCATTTCTTTCCAACAAAAGTTTCTCCACTATTACTTTTTTTCCCCCATTTAACTTAAACTATTTTTCAAAATGCTGTTCTATACTAGTATATTCATTAAACTTTACGATGTATAAGCATTACTTTTTCAAAATTCTCGATGTATCGGCATTATTCTACTTTTATGAAGACTTTATTTTTCCATTTCTTTCAAACAACCAAATGTTCCTTCATTATTATTTCTTTTCTATGTAACCTAAATTAACTTTCAGAAATTTTATTCCATGTTTGCGTGTCATTAAACTTCTCAGTGTATCCATTTTATTTTATTTTTTTCAAACTTTGGAAATTTTTGACCAATTTTATTCTAACTTTATATTTCGATTTCCTTCCAACAAACGTTTCTTAACAACATGATGTTGCAAGATGTACCAAAACTTCAAATTTCTCTTTCCCTACATAGCTTGCTCTATTTTCAGGCTCCATGTATGTAAAATATGAAAATATTTTTTTTATTCTTTCCTAGTTTGCTATGCTTTTCATTTGCTGTCCCAACAGAAAAGCATTCATTGTCATGATATGCATTCTAAAAGTTCATACTGACACTAAAATTTGTATTCTTTGCGATATATTTTCTGTATATTTTTCTAACGCGACAGAAAAAACATTCATTCTGAAGACTAAGTCCGTACTTCCGCTAAACATCGTATCCTTACCGATATTTTTTTCTCTGTGGAGCATTTTGCTAACTCATCAGAAGTATAGTTATTCCCAAGACGTAGCTAAAAGACAGTATTTCCCTAAACAAAAGTAATCTTTTAAGAAAGACTTACTTCTTTTCCCTGAATAACAACTTAATCTATTTTTCGAAATTCTATAATGTTTAACTTTGCTTTGCAACTGCTTTTTACTGTACTTCTATTTTTTTGTTTCTTCATAGTATTTTTTCCCTGTTTCATTCCAACAAACGTTTTTCTTCTCGACTTGATCGCTTTCACTCTTCCACACAAATTTTCCTAACATTAGAAATGTAACAAAAACTTCAGATATGTTTTAGTCTCTCCAACATTTATATTCATGTCGTATCAACTAAAATATCATACTTTCATCAAAAATCATATTCTTAACGAGTTATTTTTACTTTTTTTCATGTATTACCAAATATTTATCGCTAACTCACCTCCCCAAAATCAGTATGAACGCACCTAACCATATTTCGTTTCCTCATTTATTTCGTTTTACATCGAGATGCGTCAAAACTTCGTGTATATTTCATTCACTCAATGATCAGTTCTAACGTGTCAGACATTACACTACATGCGAAACATCTGGATTTGTTGAATTTCACTTAAGGCGCTAAATTTCGTTTCCCCTTGCTTTCGTTTTAAATAGGATTTCTCTATCGTATCTGTTTTTTTCTGATCACACATCATTTATTTATTTGCTTCAAGAACATGAAAGTCTTAAACAAAGAGAACAGTCAATCGTATTCTATGTTTTCTCATGATTCTTAAAAGAAACAGACTGAAAGAAGTCTTCCACACTGAAACAAACATAATCAATTCATCGCTTTCTTGTCTTTTTTCACACCAAATTCTATAGTTCCACTTTAATGACATTCTTAGCGCTTCACCTTGTACACGGACATTTTTTCTCTATTCTTGAAGCTTTTCCCCAAAACAATAACTAAACCGCATACATCAACTCAGTGAACAATGTACATCACTTCATGCAGTCTAAACAAAATGCGTTTATGCATAGAAATGTTATTTTCGCTCCCATTCGCTTCGAAGTTGTGAGAACAAGCTAACAGAACAGAATTCTTTCAGAAAGCATTTACGAAGTTATTTGACTTTTTTCCTTAATAAAACTCAATAATTGAAACGTTCATTTTTCACAAAGTTCGATTTTGAATCGTATAAACTTTAACAAGTCAAAAATGGATTTGCTGTTTTCGCTAAGAGGGCGATTTTTTAAAGTTTCGTTTCCTTAAAATCGAAAAAATCCCATAGAATAACATAGGAAATGCTTTTCAACTAAAGTCAATATCTGAATCGCTCATTTTTCATAAGGTCAATATTGGAAAAGTTCATTTTTCATAAAGTTCGTTTTGAATCGTATAAATTTTTACAAGCCTAAAATTGGTTTTGTTGTTTTGACTAAGAGGGCGATTTTTTAAATTTTCGTTTTCTTAAAATTCTAATAATCCGTAGAATAATATGGGAAATACCTTCCTACTAAACGTCAATATTTGAATCGATCATTTTTTCTATAAGTCAATATTTGAATCGCTCATTTTTCTAAATGACAATATTTGAAACGTCCATTTTCCCTAAAGCTCAATTGGATCACATGACTAAATCGATCTCTCATATCTCAAAAAAGTAGACATCAAGCGTTTTTTATTCTTCCTTTGCCAATGTATGTTATCTCAAAACTTTGTAAAAGGAGCGGTTTTACTTCCATTGTTACTCCCTCAGATTTCATTTTTTCCTGTGCGAACAGAAAGAACCAAGTCAGCTTAATGGGATAATCTTTTCAGCTTTAACGTTCCTTCAGTTCATGGAAAAAGTCCATTGGACTCATACACAACATCACAGTTTCTTATATTTCAATTTCAAGTGCGATCGGTTCATTTTTTCATGAAATCACTTCATTGTTATTTTTTCCAACCTCCTCTGGTAGAGTCTAACATTTTCCTCGCTTGACCGCAGCCTATGCTTACTAAAATTGAATTTTTCTATCCAAACTACTGGATCACATGACAATCAATTTCTCTCATCTAAAAAATAAAATAATAAATAGACGTCAAACTTTCTTATTCTTGCATTGTCAGCCGCTGCAGAAGCAGGAAGATCCTGGAACATGGCCCGAAGGACACTACTAGCAGTTGAGCTCCTTCGGGCCATGTTCCAGGATCTTCCTGCTTCTGCAGCGGCTGACAATGCAAGAATAAGAAAGTTTGACGTCTATTTATTATTTTATTTTTTAGATGAGAGAAATTGATTGTCATGTGATCCAGTAGTTTGGATAGAAAATTCAATTTTAGTAAGCATAGGCTGCGGTCAAGCGAGGAAAATGTTAGACTCTACCAGAGGAGGTTGGAAAAAATAACAATGAAGTGATTTCATGAAAAATGAACCGATCGCACTTGAAATTGAAATATAAGAAACTGTGATGTTGTGTATGAGTCCAATGGACTTTTTCCATGAACTGAAGGAACGTTAAAGCTGAAAAGATTATCCCATTAAGCTGACTTGGTTCTTTCTGTTCGCACAGGAAAAAATGAAATCTGAGGGAGTAACAATGGAAGTAAAACCGCTCCTTTTACAAAGTTTTGAGATAACATACATTGGCAAAGGAAGAATAAAAACGCTTGATGTCTACTTTTTTGAGATATGAGAGATCGATTTAGTCATGTGATCCAATTGAGCTTTAGGGAAAATGGACGTTTCAAATATTGTCATTTAGAAAAATGAGCGATTCAAATATTGACTTATAGAAAAAATGATCGATTCAAATATTGACGTTTAGTAGGAAGGCATTTCCCATATTATTCTACGGGATTATTAGAATTTTAAGAAAACGAAAATTTAAAAAATCGCCCTCTTAGTCAAAACAACAAAACCAATTTTAGGCTTGTAAAAATTTATACGATTCAAAAACGAACTTTATGAAAAATGAACTTTTCCAATATTGACCTTATGAAAAATGAGCGATTCAGATATTGACTTTTAGTTGAAAAGCATTTCCCATGTTATTCTATGGGATTTTTTCGATTTTAAGGAAACGAAACTTTAAAAAATCGCCCTCTTAGCGAAAACAGCAAATCCATTTTTGACTTGTTAAAGTTTATACGATTCAAAATCGAACTTTGTGAAAAATGAACGTTTCAATTATTGAGTTTTATTAAGGAAAAAAGTCAAATAACTTCGTAAATGCTTTCTGAAAGAATTCTGTTCTGTTAGCTTGTTCTCACAACTTCGAAGCGAATGGGAGCGAAAATAACATTTCTATGCATAAACGCATTTTGTTTAGACTGCATGAAGTGATGTACATTGTTCACTGAGTTGATGTATGCGGTTTAGTTATTGTTTTGGGGAAAAAGCTTCTAAGAATAGAGAAAAAATGTCCGTGTACAAGGTGAAGCGCTAAGAATGTCATTAAAGTGGAACTATAGAATTTGGTGTGAAAAAAGACAAGAAAGCGATGAATTGATTATGTTTGTTTCAGTGTGGAAGACTTCTTTCAGTCTGTTTCTTTTTAAGAATCATGAGAAAACATAGAATACGATTGACTGTTCTCTTTGTTTAAGACTTTCATGTTCTTGAAGCAAATAAATAAATGATGTGTGATCAGAAAAAAACAGATACGATAGAGAAATCCTATTTAAAACGAAAGCAAGGGGAAACGAAATTTAGCGCCTTAAGTGAAATTCAACAAATCCAGATGTTTCGCATGTAGTGTAATGTCTGACACGTTAGAACTGATCATTGAGTGAATGAAATATACACGAAGTTTTGACGCATCTCGATGTAAAACGAAATAAATGAGGAAACGAAATATGGTTAGGTGCGTTCATACTGATTTTGGGGAGGTGAGTTAGCGATAAATATTTGGTAATACATGAAAAAAAAAGTAAAAATAACTCGTTAAGAATATGATTTTTGATGAAAGTATGATATTTTAGTTGATACGACATGAATATAAATGTTGGAGAGACTAAAACATATCTGAAGTTTTTGTTACATTTCTAATGTTAGGAAAATTTGTGTGGAAGAGTGAAAGCGATCAAGTCGAGAAGAAAAACGTTTGTTGGAATGAAACAGGGAAAAAAATACTATGAAGAAACAAAAAAAAAATAGAAGTACAGTAAAAAGCAGTTGCAAAGCAAAGTTAAACATTATAGAATTTCGAAAAATAGATTAAGTTGTTATTCAGGGAAAAGAAGTAAGTCTTTCTTAAAAGATTACTTTTGTTTAGGGAAATACTGTCTTTTAGCTACGTCTTGGGAATAACTATACTTCTGATGAGTTAGCAAAATGCTCCACAGAGAAAAAAATATCGGTAAGGATACGATGTTTAGCGGAAGTACGGACTTAGTCTTCAGAATGAATGTTTTTTCTGTCGCGTTAGAAAAATATACAGAAAATATATCGCAAAGAATACAAATTTTAGTGTCAGTATGAACTTTTTAGAATGCATATCATGACAATGAATGCTTTTCTGTTGGGACAGCAAATGAAAAGCATAGCAAACTAGGAAAGAATAAAAAAAATATTTTCATATTTTACATACATGGAGCCTGAAAAATAGAGCAAGCTATGTAGGGAAAGAGAAATTTGAAGTTTTGGTACATCTTGCAACATCATGTTGTTAAGAAACGTTTGTTGGAAGGAAATCGAAATATAAAGTTAGAATAAAATTGGTCAAAAATTTCCAAAGTTTGAAAAAAATAAAATAAAATGGATACACCGAGAAGTTTAATGACACGCAAACATGGAATAAAATTTCTGAAAGTTAATTTAGGTTACATAGAAAAGAAATAATAATGAAGGAACATTTGGTTGTTTGAAAGAAATGGAAAAATAAAGTCTTCATAAAAGTAGAATAATGCCGATACATCGAGAATTTTGAAAAAAGTAATGCTTATACATCGTAAAGTTTAATGAATATACTAGTATAGAACAGCATTTTGAAAAATAGTTTAAGTTAAATGGGGGAAAAAAAGTAATAGTGGAGAAACTTTTGTTGGAAAGAAATGGAAGAAAAAGTAAGAATAAAAAAAAATGCTGTCACAATCGAATTTTATGTATAACCACTAAAGATCTGTATAAATCACGTACACTTACACGAAACGTAAGACCAAAAAATGGTTTAAGTTATATAGGAATACATTAAAATCAAGTAAGAAAAATTGTTTAAGCGGAAGAAACAAAAAGAAATAAAAATATTTCTTGAAAGCGATATTTTTAAAGAAATGCTGATATGGAAAATTTTGCCAAGTGAAAAAAGTAACTTACGAAATATAAAAAAAAAAGAACTATTTCGGAAAAATAAAATGATAAAATTCCCAAGTAGCGAAAATTACATTCAAAAATAAATCATAGGCTTAGAAATAATACTCGATCGAATTACGAATCACTTAGCTTCGAATATTCGCTCGCTAATATGGATTTTAAACCGAAATCTCCGAACGTTGTTAAATAAAAATTATTTTAGTGGAAAAATAAATAAGCATCTACGAAAAGGTTTATAATAAAACAAGAAGAATTTGCAAACACACACGCACACACAGTAAAATTCCCTGAAGGGGAAAATGACGCTGATCGGGGAAACTTTTAATCTACCAGAACAGCAATGCAGAACGTACATAAAACTATTTATCGAAGAATTGTAAAGAATCTTAAAAAATCCATAAAGAAAAACAAATTATTTGAAAAGAAACATTCAAAATATAAAAAGTCACCCGAAGGAAATAGAAAGAAAAATTCACAAGATAGGAGATTGAAAGAAAAGTTTCCACAAACACGTGTCAGATAAAAAAAATTGAAACATTTGTAACGTCATCCACCCTCCGTACCGAGATAGCATTGCGAAATACTAATTTAACCACAACGCCAACTCCTCACCCCTATGATGTCATGTTAAGATGGCGCAGTCTTATCTCACAACCCCATTCCGCACCCCCTTAATGTTATCAGTCACCCAAGATGGCGTAAAATACGACCCTCCACCACTCCATGACCCTCCACCTACTAAAGTGGAGGGTCCCATAGGTTAACATTGACCCTCCACTGGCCCAGAACCGCCCTTTTATACACTACTGTCGTACGTTGGTGGTGATATTGTAATGGCTGATAGGTGTAGAAAATACAAACCCCTACATTTTAAAAATAATGTAGAAATCAAATGTTCGATGCAGTTACCACTAATGCAGCATTATTCCTTAATTTAACCGACTTTTATTTTCAAAGAAATATTTTCTGAAATAGGTATGTGCTGTACCGTATTTGTGTCTGTACGTAATCGGACAAAGATTAAAAGGAGGTCCTTGGCAGGAGCGTAGCGATAACTACCGTATCGCCGGGGGGCATGGGGGGGGGGCTCACACGGCTGCGAGGGCTTTCTAGCCTCGGCAAAACTAGTTTCCAAAATCTTATGCGGAAATTTCATATGAAAGTAGTTAAAGAGATAGCCAGGAATTTTTGACTGTAGCTTTGGAATGAAGTATTTTAAAGCAATTTTTCGTTGTCTTTTCTCTGCTGTTTGAGTGTAAAAAACCGCATGAGGGGAAAACACCTAGGACTTGAGCCCTTTATCACAGTCATAGTTTCTATACACAGTGACGTACCGGAAAAGCTAGCCCCTGCCCCCTGCAAAAATTATCTTGGAGACCCTTTTACGAAAATCCATTAACTTACAATTATTGAAAATTTTAAGTTCCATATTATTATTAACTGAGTTTTTTTAGCAATTTAGTAATCAAAATTCTTTGGAACTTAGATGCTTTTCGTAAAATCAAAGTTATTGCATTTTATTGCGTAAACCACAAATGTGCACGTTGCAATTAAAATGATTGCCATAGTTTGATACTAATTATAAAGTATTACAAAACACCTAAGTAAAAGGGTAATCATATGCAAATTTTATTTAGAGAATTAAGGCCAGTCTGTTTGAAATGCCTCACGATCACACCAAGGCCGTCTAGAAACCACACAAGGCCATGACATTAGAGATGAGTTCCCTCCTTTTGTGAAGTCACTCTTATGTTACACAGTATATGATACGTTGGTTGACGTCGCACACGGCAGCGTTGGAAACCAATCGGGAGTCTTGGTTTTCGCGTGCCGTTAAAGAAATAATTGCCCTCTCTTAATAATATCATTGCTGTTTTCTAGCTGGCCTTCGACACACACACGCAAAACATGTAACTGCCGCGTAACGGTGTCTTCGGTCATCCCGACATTGAGCCATCTGCGCCATTTCGGCAACTATTTGTATTTTGAAGTATTTTGTGTTGTTTGCGGCTCTGTGCCAATGCCGGATGGAACTTTTGCGGGCCCCGTGCTGAAATTCCATAACAGAGCCCGGGCCGAAATTTCATAGCAGGCTCTAGAAAAAAATCTCATAGCTTAAATAAAATCGTTACGTGAGAAATGAAAAAACTACGAAAATTATTATAAAGAAACTAATTATCTCAAATTACTTTGAGCTTCAAAAAAAGACCATAATATGGATTGAAAGTTCAGAGGGAGAGAAACAGAAAGAGACAGAGAGAGTAAAAAGCCCTAAAATCGACGATTTTCTTTCTGGGGAAAAGAGGTTTAGGTTTCATTGATTTTTATAAATAATGTCTCACAAAATGATAAAAAAGATAACTAAATAATCTCCATAGCGAATATTTTCCATAGCAAAAATTTTTGCGTAGCGAATAATAAAGATCCCTTTTCAATAAATTCGTTTATATATATACACTATATTGACAAAAGTCACCAAGCACCCCTTCAAAAGCGAATGAACGGATAGCTGCGTTGTTAAAATCCGCGGTACAGCTGCAAACGGTATAAAAGCAAGCCTATACAGCTAACCGCGATCACATCGCACTGTGATGTTGAGTGAAAATGTCGTTGCGGGAGAGAACTGACTTTGAGAAAGGAAAGATTATTGGGTGTTATATTAGTGGGTTGTCCATAAGAGAAACCAAGAGGCATTTAAACATATCCAAGTCAACTGTTTTGGATGTACTGAATAAATGTAAGATACATGGCGTGCCTGAAGCAGCAAAACGTACGGGCAGACCAAAGAAAATCACTGATAGAGAACGTCGAAACCTCAGAAGAGTCGTTGCAGCTAATCAACAGAGTACTGCAAAAGACTTCAGTGTACAGGTGAGTAAAAATGCTGGAATCTCGATATGTACACGCAGAGAACTTCATTCCATGGGTTACCGTGGTCGTGCGGCTGCTCATAAGCCTTTCATCTCACTCGGAATGCTACTCATCTTTTAGCATGGTGTAAAGAACATTTATCGTGAACCGTAGATCAATGGAAACAGGCCCTATTTACTGATGAAATCAGATACACGATCGATCAGTCTGATGGCCGTGTGTGGGTATGGCGGCAGCCGGGGAACCCTATTTAACACAGTGTACTGTTCTTACGGTCAACTTTAGAGCTGGCAGTGTACTCATGTGAGGGCCTTTTTCGTGTTATGGTCCAGGCCCATTGGTTATCGTGAACAAGCCTGTTAACCAGAACGTCTACCTCGACATTCTGGACAATTATGCTCTACCAACTCTGTGACAATACTATGGCACCGAGCCATAAAAACCAAGGACTGTTGTGGCGTAGTTTGACGATAATTCCGTATCGTGTGTGGACTGGCTAGCACAGAGCCCTGATCTTAATCCCATAGAGCACCTATGGGATGAATTAGAGCGCCGCATAAAAAGTTTGGAACCAAGGCCTACTACTAAGCATCAGTTAACGGCATCATTATGTACTGAATGGAAGCGCATACCTATTGCTGTGTTCCAAAACCATGCCGAAAGCATGTCTGGAAGGGTCAGTGCATGCATTAAGGCCAAAGGGGGGCCGACACCGTACTAATGTATGTCAATAAATGCTGTATTGTTTTTCTCTTTTAGGTGTCCGGTGTGTTGTCAATATAGTGTGTGTATATATATTTTCCTGGTACATGTTTTAGCGATTAATTTCTTATGCAAAGTGAAACTGACAAATTAGTGACTTTTTGTACCTTTTACACGCGCTCATGTATGAAAATTGCTTTTCTTTCAATTTTCAGTACTGTTTTTAAAGTGACTGAACAACTGATCTCCATATATAACCCAAAAACAACTTTGATATTATTCTTTTAGTTTTTCTGAAATTTAAGTATCTGGTTTACACACAAATTGTTGAGCAATAGTAGGGAGTCACAAAATATGATGAAATTTAATTTGCTTTTTCATGAAAGTCGGAAAGTTTAAAGTTTAAAAATGTGAGAGGGAGGAGATATTATAAACTAAAAAAAAAAAAAACATTATGAAAATATATTTTGGGCCTCGCGCCCTAAAACTTGAAAAAAAAAATAGCAATAAATATAGAGAATTCTAGCAAAAATGATTTTGTTCTCATTTGCTAAACTGCGGGGCCCGCTTAAGGCGTGGGGTCCTGGGCGTGCGCTGCGTTTGCCCCGTGGTCCAGCCGGCCCTAGTCTGTGGTGTAAGCAAAGTCTTCTGAACGTTCTTCAGAGTGAGCCCGGGTTCGAGTCTCAGATGATTGTATGTACGATGTGCTTGTCTTGAGGCACTAGTTTTCTCTCTTCTTCTTTCTGAATCAGTGTCCTCAAACTCGGGACAGGCGACTGCTCATATCCCTTGCTTACGGTTATCTAGACTCCCGTCTTCCCCAAAAAAAGAATTTAAAACAACGCTACTGAAATTATCTGCATTACACCAGTACCAATCATTGCGACAGTATCATACTAATAACGCTCTTTTTCGATTTATGTACGAAAATACAGAAAGTAGATGAGTAAAAATTATGCGCTGTGGCCCCAGAAAAACTAAAACTACTTAAACTGTTATAAAAACACTTGTATATAACATAATGCCATAGTGTTTTGCAGATGGCAAAATTATTTCCTCTTCACTTTTATAAAAAGGGACAGGGACTCAGGTGCCCGTTACTTCATATATGCGAAAAACACCATTTGGTTCATTATATTTTTAAGAATGCGAAGTTACCTGAGTTGTAAATGCCAACGTAGAGAGTTGCCACAGTTGTTTGAGTAAGAGAGCATATCAGCCGGGAAGAAAGGCACCCTTAGTTAGGGCTGAGCTACCTAGCCGTCCATTTGAGAAGATCGCAATGGATGTATTAGGGCCTTTGGTAACCACAAGGCCAGGAAACAAATTTATCCTTGTCATTAACGATTTTTTCACCCGCTGGCCAGAAGCTTATGGTCTGCCTGACACTAAAAGTGAAACGATTGCACGAGTACTGGTGGAGGAAATTTTGATGCAGTGTCACGATTCAGAAACTGTGGCACACCCAGGCTTTAAAACAACCTTGGAAAGGATTAGTTCGAAGTTTTACCCCCACAACACCTGCAAACAATTGCAATACATAACACTTACATCCTCATTGTACACTGAAGTGCCAAAAGTCATAGGATATGTACCTAGTATGGTTTAGAACCTCCTCTAGCCCGGCGAAGTGTAGCAACTCGACGTGGCATCGTTTCCACAAGTGGCCGGAAGACTTCTATAGAGATGTTGAGCCATGCCATCTGAGCAGCCACCCACAATTTTCTGGTATTTGTAGGTGCAGTATCTTGGGTGGGAATTGACCTTTCCACCACGGCCCATAAGTGCTCTGTGGGATACATATCGGGCGAACGTGGTGGCCCCACCATTCGTCGGAACTGTACAGAATGCTCCTCGAACTGATTTTGGACAACCGATGACATGATGCCTTGTCCGCCTGGAAAATCCCATCGTTGTTGGGGTTCATGAAGGGCTGCAAATGGTCACCCAGCAGAGCAACAAAGCGATTGCAGGTTAATGGCGTGTTTACGAGGACCAGAGGACCCAAATCGTGCCAAGTAAACACACCACACGTATGTATGCAACCATCACCAGCTTGCGTCCATGGCCTCATGGGGTCTGCGCCACACCCGAACCCAACCATCAGCTTGTAACAACTGGTAGTGTGACTCATCGGACCACGCCACATGTTGCCAGTCTTCCAGGGTCCAATTACCGTGTTCACGAGCTCAGGTGAGGAGCTGTGTCCGATGTCGTGGTGTTAACAAAGGCACTCTGGTGGGTCTTCTGCTTCCGTACACCATGGACGCTAAATTACGCTGCACTGACCTAATGGATATGTCTCTGGTACCTCCTGCATTGAATGTTATTTGGTCCAGTGTCGCTTGTCTGTTAGCATGGACAATCCTGGTCAGACGCCGCTGGTCACGGTCATTCAACACCTACGGTCGGCCACTGTGGTGTCAACAGTGGGTGGTAATGCCTTCCATGAGGTATTCCCGGTGAGCACGTGACACCGTGGATCGAGGCATGTTAAATGTTCGCACAACTTCTGACGACAACTTTTCCTTTGCAACCCCCCCTCGTCAAGGCCGGATGGAGCTTTTTGCGGGCCCCTGGGCGAAATTTGATTTCATGGCCCAGGAGCAAAAGTTCATTGTGGGCACTAAAAAATAAATCTCATATTCTAATCAAGTCTTTACCTGAGAATTATCGTCCGTAAGGAAAATACACGAAAAAACAAAATGATTATCTCAAAGAAGTATTTGCTTTAAAAACAACAACCATAATACGAATTGGAAGTTCAGAGAGAGAGAGAGAGAGAGAGAGAGATAAAGAAAGAGGGAGAGAAAGAGAAAAAAAGAGAGGGAGTGAGAGAAAGAAAGAAAGAGAGAGAGAGAGAGAGATAAAGAAAGAGGGAGAGAAAGAGAAAAAAAGAGAGGGAGTGAGAGAAAGAAAGAAAGAAAGAGAGAGAGGGGGGATGGGGATAGAAAGAGATAGAAAAAGAGAGGGAGTGAGAGAAAGAAAGAAAGAAAGAGAGGGGGGATGGGGATAGAAAGAGATAGAAAAAGAGATAGAGGAAAAGATACAGAGCAAAAAGTGCTAAAATCTAGGATTTTATTTCCCGGGAGAATGGGTTTAGGTTGTACTGTGAATCCTATAACAACTTATTAAGAAAAACGATAAAAATATACCTGCTTAGCGAATATTTTTGTGTAGGAAATATAACAAGTATCCGTCTAAAAAAATAAATTGGTTATAAACAGCATTTTCCCCCCTGATACATGTTTAGTGATTGATTTTTAATGCACAGTGGAGTAACTGACAAATTAGAGACATTCTAAACTTTTATATGAGCTCATATATAAAAGTTGCTTTTTTTCAATTTCTTGTAATGTTTTCAAAGCCAATGAAAATTTGACCTCCATATCTAGTCCGAAACTAACTTGGATATTGTTCTTTTTATATGCTTCAATTTAGGTACTTGGTTTACACACCAAATTGTTGAATATATAAAAGTAGGGGACCACAAAATGATGAAATTTAATTTTCTCTTTCGTGAATTCGTAAAAGATTAAGGTGGTTGCAATAATCATTTGGAATCTGCAAACCTCAGTGTCCGTACGATGAACGGGGATGACATTTTCAAAAATGGGGGATTGGAAACGTACAAAAAAGTAGTTAAATTTTCTTTACAGAAAATGATTTTTTCTAAACAGCGGGCCCCCTCCCTGAAGAGGCGGAACCTGGGTCGACCGCCCCGGTTGCCCCTATGGTCCAGCCGGCCCTACTCCCCGTTATTCAGTCCTTTGACTTGGTTGGTTCACCCACAAGAAGGATAGAAAATGGCGTATATTAAACTATAGCGGAATAATCATTTTTAAGCTAGTTCATGCATGTGCGATTTTTAACTTTTTGATTTGATAGCGTCAACATTAGATGGAAACTTTTTTATTTAACTTACAGCATGATTACAGATCTGGCTGTTCGATAGCTATTCCTGAGAAATAAATTCTGGAGTAGTCAATTATTGTTTCCTGAATTTGGTGCAGAAACATATAATTCCACTTTTCGTGTCTTGAACCTTATGAACCTCACTCATGTTTGGCAGCAGTAGTGAGTATTATTCGAAGCCACCCAATCACGAGGTTACCCATTTCGTGAGGGGAACGTCTAAAGTTCAATTGCAAAGGTTGACCATCCTCCACCTCTTTCAACATCAAGTACGTTCCACGAAACAAAGCCGACTTCCAGTATAACGCCATTCTATTTTTCCAAAGCACTTTACTGACAGTTGCCAATTTAGCACTGCCGAGTTTCTAGTATTTATCGGTTCACGTCATTTTTAGTTTCTACTAGCCTTTTTTTCCTTCCAGCAGTTCTTATAGCGTGACTTTTGATGCATACCCGTCAGAGCCCCTTGTCACGTATTCTGAATAAGACCCTTTTTTTTTTTTCTTTCCAGACCTTTAAGTTGCAATTTCCGCGATAATTTTCTTCTCTGCATGTAATTATCTCTGTGTTTTCAACTCTTCGTGGGGCCCTCAAAAATCATCCCCGAATCGTTTCAGCACATGTAAGATAAAAAAGCAAGTGTGTAATGTAAAAACGCGTTCATTAAATTGGCATCATTTTATGGGGTATAAATTTAATCTAATAAACAAATAAGGGTGGGGGCCATCGGATGCATTTTCAAATGGGAGTTTTAGAAGTTCACATATGGAATGAGATGACATAACGAAGACGCTCGTTTCAAGAGAACAACTACTTCAGAAAAATGTAAAGCTTGTGGAAAAATAATCTTTACCAGTTACTGCTACACGGTAGAGGTCTGTACGGGCCGGCCTGGCTCAACAAGCCCGCGTGCCGGGTCGGACTTTTATTTTAGAGAACTGAGTAACCGGCCGGGCCGGGCTTTTCCTCAAACACTTAAGACCGGGACCGGACGGGCCAAGTCAACCCATTCCTTTTATCGCAATCGTAAAGAAAGAAAAAAGTCGTGTTCCCCGATTTTCTGGTCTGTTTAACTGTTTTGCTGGATTTGCTTACTTCCATGACATAGCCCAGGGCGTAATCACAAAAGCAAGGAGACGCACTCACAGTGCTTTTACCATCTGTAAGTATTGAGATGGTAAAACCCCTTTGGGGTTTGTTGACAACAAAAAAGATTCGACCCGGAGCGAGTGTGTGTGTGTTACGTGAAGTGGAAGACAGGGGATGTCTGCAGTAGAGTGGGGTGTGTATGTGTGTGTTTGTATGAGAGAGTGGGACGACATCTATTATTTATCCTATCCCTAATCTGTATAGGGATTGACTTTTGTAGTGTTACCGCTTACTAGTTCACAGAAAGGGAGATTTTGAATGCGCTTAGTCTTCTTTTTTCTCTCTCTTCGAAAGTTATATTCTTCGATAATTGACGAAGTTTAGCAACTATTTTTAGGCTTACATTCAACTAAATATTTTCAATAATATCTCATTTTGTTATTTAATTTTCACAATTTAATAAAATACAATGGAAAGACAAAATAATACCAAATAACACATCACGGGCCGGGCCTAGCTGGGCCTTAAACGCATGGGCTTGGGCCGGGCCGGGCCGGGCTCACCAAATAAGGCCCGTGCAGACCTCTACTGCACTGTGCAAAATTGACTGTAGATGTAGAAATAGGGTGCCTAGAGACGGCCGAACAGACAGATGAATAGAGTTATGCTACTCCCAGACTCCCCCGAAAAATGTACTTATATAAAATATAGGTAATGTGCTGACAAATATTGGTAAAAATCATCAAAACACCACAATGTTCTCTACTGACCAGGTTGTGAAACAATTCCCGGTTGACGCGGAGGTATCAAGTACCTGCTATTATCGCGTCATAGTCGTGCATACGCGTGGAATATAATATTTGCATGTGTGGAAGGGGAGCAAGTGCTGTTGCAGTAGTGCTCGTTGTGCACCCTCTGTGCGGAACAAAACGCCACTAGTAGTGGATGAAATCGATAAAAGATTTGGAAGATGTGAATCCGTTTATTGGTGTAAATATGACATGAATGTTAAGTCTGATAATATCCGAATACTTCAACATTTGGTGGTCCCGAGCGGGAACCAAATTCGCGTCTCCCAGATAAGCGCACAAGTGTGCTAACTACACCACCACCACCCAGAAAGACCAAGTTTCAAAGTTTCCGATTAATTTGAATATACCCGTCACAGGATTCTCTAGTCGAAGCAACCGGCATTCAAATATAACGAATCTGGAGGTTTTGAATTCATTCCCGTGATTGCCCCGAGGCGCAGAATATCAATGTATAAAATACGGGATTACACCAATGTATAATACAAATTTGGAAGCTGTGAATCCGTTTATTGGTGTAAATGTGATATGGATGACCAATTTGTGAATGAATACAACACTCCGATGTTTCAGATTGTATCCAAAAACATGATATATTGTTCTATATATTGTTATTTTTATAAAGTTTAAATTTTCGGATACTATCTGAGAAACATCGGAGAACAATATACACTGGTATATAAAAATTAAGGACGAAGAGGAGAAATTAGCATAACAGCGGAACGAGCTGGCAGAACGGACCAAAAGACCACTCAGGAGATAGACTAGGGTCCGGTATGGTAGGGCATGCGCATATATATGCAGCATGACGTAGGGGGGCTGTCGGAAAAGTATAAAGCACACGGGCGATGTACGCTCAGCAATTCGGTGAAAGCTATTGCACGGTGTACATCGGTATGAACGACGTCGAGTTGCTGCCACCGTGTGATATGGCCAACAGGCAATCCACTAGACGACATCTGGATGACTTTATCCGAGGTCGCGTCATTAGGAAGTTGGAAGAAGGTCGAAGTGTAACTAGTGTCACCGAGGAGTTCGGGATTGCTCATAGCATCGTTTCACGAGCTTGGAGAGCATTTCAAACGACAGGAACAGCTGTCCGAGAGTTTAGCAGTGGTCGTCCACGAGCAACAACGGCGGCGGACGACCGGTATATTTTCCTACAGGCGAGAAGAGACAGACGGCAGACAGCGGGTGAAATCGCAAAGCACATGCAACAGACAACTGGACGTCCATTATCGCGTTTTACCGTGGCCAGGAGGCTGCACAAAGGTGGTCTATTTGCACGACGACCAGTACGGTGTGTGCCATTAACGCCTGCTCATCGGAGACGGTGGTTTCTGTGGTGCCAGGAACACAAGAACTGGACACATCAGCAATGGGTCGAGTTCTCTTTACGGATGAGAGCTGATTTAGTCTGACAAGCGATTCTGGACGTATGCACATCTGGTAAGAGCAGGGAACACGCAATCACACCTCCAACATCATCGAAAGGGACAGGTTTGCAGGTGGCGGATTTCTCGTTTGGGGCGGCATCATGCTTGGTAGCCGTACTGACCTCCATATCTTCCAAGGAGGTTCAGTTACTGGTGTCCGCTGTTGTACCGAGGTTCTCCTAATAAATAAATACATCGCTCTTTCCACGTTCCAGAAACACACAGCAACCGAAAAATTGTTTTTCAGCCGCCGCTGTGGAATCGAACCAACAGAACTCTCGGTTTCTGGAACGTGGAAAGAGCGATGTATTTATTTATTAACTGTCGCCACGTATTTGGAATATTTTCACCGAGGTTCTCCTGCCTAACGTGCGTCTGCTTAGAGGTGCTGTGGGTCCTGAGTTCCTCTTCATGGACGACAACGCTACACCTCATCGTACAGTGGCTGTCGCAGAGCTGTTGGAGAGTGAAGATATTCAACACATGGATTGGCCCGCAAGGTTCCTGGACCTAAATCCAATCGAACACGTGTGGCACCTTCTCGGGAGACGCTTGGCAGCACGTCACCAGCTGCCAGCAACGATTCAGCAGCTGCGATTGGCGCTACAAGAGGAATGAGCCGCGATACCTCAACAGCTCCTTGACAACCTCGTCCTCAGCATGGACAAAGGTTGTAAATCCTGCAACGCAGTCAGGGGTGAACATATTTTCTTGGCAGCCGCCTGCCACATGGACGTTTCTGTCTTCTGTCCAGTTGTGCTCGAAGCTACCTTTTCAATAAAGTGCCTTTGTATCCTTTGGATTCCTTGTTTGGACGGCTTTGCTCATTTGTCCCATATTCTTACATCTTGAGAATCTTATGGTATGATTTGAGTCGACGTGGAGCACTTCTGCACGACGTTACATTCGGATATCCGTCTAGTCCTTAATTTTTGCACGCCAGTGTATATTATTCTCCGATGTTTCTCAGATAGTATCCGAAAACTTGAAAATTTCATCGTCCTGGAGCGGGAAATCATTGATAATAGATGTTCCTGTCATGTTATGCTATCCCAGCAAAAACAGTCTTACTGGGCCATTGCTGGCAGCCAGCACTGCCAGAAATGGCCCAGCACCAGGTTGCCGCTGCCGAACCGTCAATAAAATGTCCGGGCGGCCAACAGAAGGGCCAGCAGTTCAGGCCAACAGCTGCTGTCATATGCCACAACAGGGCCATCAGTGGTCCATCCGTTGTCATATGCCACAACAGGGCCATCAGTGGTCCATCACAGGCAGTAGCTGCCACAAGTGGCCCTTCAGTGGCCCTGCAAGCACGTGCCAGAAATGATGGCTAGCCTAATGTGCCGTTAGTGGCAGCCGGCAACCACGTAACGTAACTGGTGGCTTGCCGAATCTTGTCCGCCAATTTCCCAGTAAGTAGCCATAATAATAAAAAAAAATAAAAAGCAAAGATAACCGCAGTTTCCAAAGCTACAATTTTTTTTTTCTACCCTTACGAAGCTTGTGAATTAACACACTGCGCTGGGGAAATTTTCTCCACAGATCGGAAATCCACCCGTTTGTATCTGAGTAGATTTGAACCAGGGCCGTTGGCGTGGTAGCTGAGCTCTCTACCGACCGGACTAATTTACCACGCTACAGCGTATGCTTGAAGCTGTCTGTTTCGTACACAATGTGTAATCGAATGCTTCCCTCTTTCATCTTACAATATTGCGAGGTATTTTTAATAAAATTCAGTTTCATATAATTGATAAATTATTTTTTTCAACGTAACGATAGTTTTTTTACCTTAAGAGAACTTCATTCATTTTCAAGGAGTGCACATACTTAGAGTCGCTTTCCAAAGTTTTGTACTGTGCTTGCCGTCTTGAAAAGAGATTGTTGAATAAATATATATTTACCCGGGTTCAGTCACATTCTGTTACATTTTTAACGTTGTGTCTTTCCTTTCCGTTGTCCGAAGCTACATTTGTTTTAAAGAGTAAAAGATATTTTATTTTATTTCTCGTTATTTTTAGAAGCGAATTTCTCCCAGTCTTGTATATTCAACCCATGGATGAGTACACCACATAGCGTTGCTTTTTTTTTCTTTCAAATAATTAATAAATTTTGTACGCGTATAATTCTTTTTTTTTTTTTCCCAACAAACTCTATTTTAATGGTTTTCCAGGATATGTGTTTCAAGCGGTTTCAAATTTTTTCTTGTTATTTATCCACTCCATTCCATGAATTGTTATTCATGGGAATGGAGTGGGTGTATTTCATGGCTGTAATCTAGTATTTCACGGCTTAATCTGATATCTTCGTCGACGTAAAATTTCATTAGGGAATTAATTCGCCTCTCCACATATGGATTTTTTCTTAACATCCACTAAAATAACACGATGGCGATAGCGTCGTCTTCAACTAGCTGGTATCATGAGAGACACAGCAAGTGTTGCTCCTGCGCATGCGCAGTCCCGTTGCTTCCACCTGCTGTTGGGGGTTGCATTAGTTGCCTGCAACGGGCCACTAGTGGCACTTGCTTGGAGGCCCACAATTCACGGCGATGCTGCAGGGCCATCAATGGCTCGCCAACTGATAGCCCTGCCACCAACGGACCACAACCGGGCCGTGAGCGGCAGATTTCAGTCAGCAGTGACCCATCACTGCCAGCTGGTGGCCAGCAGTTTCCCAGTACTTGTGTTTTTGCTGGGATGCACCGTCCTACTTGTAACAATGACAAAATCACCGTTTACGACAGCGGTGACGGAGCTGTAAAGAAGCCGAAACTACGAGTCACCGTCCTACTTGTAACAATGACAAAATCACCGTTTACGACAGCGGTGACGGAGCTGTAAAGAAGCCGAAACTACGAGTCACCGTCCTACATGTAACAATGACAAAATCACCGTTTACGACAGCGGTGACGGAGCTGTAAAGCAGCCGAAACTACGCGTCACCGTCCTACTTGTAACAATGACAAAATCACCGTTTACGACAGCCGTGACGGAGCTGTAAAGAAGCCGAAACTACGAGTCACCGTCCTACTTGTAACAATGACAAAATCACCGTTTACGACAGCAGTGACGGAGCTGTAAAGAAGCCGAAACTACGAGTCACCGTCCTACATGTAACAATGACAAAATCACCGTTTACGACAGCGGTGACGGAGCTGTAAAGCAGCCGAAACTACGCGTCACCGTCCTACTTGTAACAATGACAAAATCACCGTTTACGACAGCCGTGACGGAGCTGTAAAGAAGCCGAAACTACGAGTCACCGTCCTACTTGTAACAATGACAAAATCACCGTTTACGACAGCGGTGACGGAGCTGTAAAGAAGCCGAAACTACGAGTCACCGTCCTACATGTAACAATGACAAAATCACCGTTTACGACAGCGGTGACGGAGCTGTAAAGCAGCCGAAACTACGCGTCACCGTCCTACTTGTAACAATGACAAAATCACCGTTTACGACAGCCGTGACGGAGCTGTAAAGAAGCCGAAACTGCGAGTCACCGTCCTACTTGTAACAATGACAAAATCACCGTTTACGACAGCAGTGACGGAGCTGTAAAGAAGCCGAAACTACGAGTCACGGTCCTACTTGTAACAATGAAAAAATCACCGTTTACGACAGCTGTGACGGAGCTGTAAAGAAGTCGGAACTACGATGCACGGTCCCACTTGTAACAATGACAAAATCACCGTTTACGACAGCGGTGACGGAGCTGTACAGAAGCCGAAACTACGAGTCACCGTCCTACTTGTAACAATGACAAAATCACCGTTTACGACTGCGGTGACGGAGCTGTAAAGAAGCCAAAACTAAGAGTCACGGTCCTGCTTGTAACAATGACAAAATCGCCGTTTACGACAGCTGTGACGGAGCTGTAAAGAAGTCGGAACTACGATGCACGGTCCCACTTGTAACAATGACAAAATCACCGTTTACGACAGCGGTGACGGAGCTGTAAAGAAGCCGAAACTACGCGTCACCGTCCTACTTGTAACAATGACAAAATCACCGTTTACGACAGCGGTGACGGAGCTGTAAATAAGCCGAAAATACGAGTCACCGTCCTACTTGTAACAATGACAAAATCACCGTTTACGACAGCAGTGACGGAGCTGTAAAGAAGCCGAAACTACGAGTCACGGTCCTACTTGTAACAATGACAAAATCGCCGTTTACGACAGCTATGACGGAGCTGTAAAGAAGTCGGAACTACGATGCACCGTCCTACTTGTAACAATGACAAAATCACCGTTTACGACAGCGGTGACGGAGCTGTAAAGAAGCCGAAACTACGAGTCACCGTCCTACTAGTAACAATGCCAAAACCACCGTTTACGACAGCGGTGACGGAGCTGTAAATAAGCCGAAACTACGAGTCACGGTCCTGCTTGTAACAATGACAAAATCACTGTTTACGACAGCTGTGACGGAGCTGTAAAGAAGTCGGAACTACGATGCACCGTCCTACTTGTAACAAAGACAAAATCACCGTTTACGACAGCTGTGACGGAGCTGTAAAGAAGTCGGAACAACGATGCACCGTTCTACTTGTAACAATGACAAAATCACCGTTTACGACAGCGGTGACGGAGCTGTAAAGAAGCCGAAACTACGAGTCACCGTCCTACTTGTAACAATGACAAAATCACCGTTTACGACAGCGGTGATGGAGCTGTAAAGAAGCCGAAACTACGCGTCACCGTCCTACTTGTAACAATGACAAAATCACCGTTTACGACAGCCGTGACGGAGCTGTAAAGAAGCCGAAACTACGAGTCACCGTCCTACTTGTAACAATGACAAAATCACCGTTTACGACAGCAGTGACGGAGCTGTAAAGAAGCCGAAACTACGAGTCACTGTCCTACTTGTAACAATGACAAAATCACCGTTTACGACAGCTGTAACGGAGCTGTAAAGAAGTCGGAACTACGATGCACGGTCCCACTTGTAACAATGACAAAATCACCGTTTACGACAGCGGTGACGGAGCTGTAAAGAAGCCGAAACTACGAGTCACCGTCCTACTTGTAACAATGACAAAATCACCGTTTACGACTGCGGTGACGGAGCTGTAAATAAGCCGAAACTACGAGTCACGGTCCTGCTTGTAACAATGACAAAATCACCGTTTACGACAGTTGTGACGGAGCTGTAAAGAAGTCGGAACTACGATGCACCGTCCTACTTGTAACAAAGACAAAATCACCGTTTACGACAGCTGTGACGGAGCTGTAAATAAGTCGGAACTACGATGCACCGTCCTACTTGTAACAAGGACAAAATCACCGTTTACGACAGCGGTGACGGAGCTGTAAAGAAGCCGAAACTACGAGTCACCGTCCTACTTACAACAATGACAAAATCGCCGTTTACGACAGCTGTGACGGAGCTGTAAAGAAGTTGGAACTACGATGTACCGTCCTACTTGTAACAAAGACAAAATCACCGTTTACGACAGCGGTGACGGAGCTGTAAAGCAGCCGAAACTACGCATCACCGTCCTACTTGTAACAATGACAAAATCGCCGTTTACGACAGCTGTGACGGAGCTGTAAAGAAGTCGGGACTACGGTGCGCCGTCCTACTTGTAACAATGACAAAATCACCGTTTACGACAGCGGTGACGGAGCTGTAAAGAAGCCGAAACTACGAGTCACCGTCCTACTTGTAACAATGACAAAATCACCGTTTACGAGAGCGGTGACAGAGCTGTAAAGAGCCGCCCCGGTGGTGCAGTGCTCTAAGCAATGGCTTCTGATCATTCGTCCGAAAGGGGTCCATGTTCGAGTCCCGGTGAGGCATGGATGTTGTGTTTGTCTTACGGCACTGGCTGGAACCAGTGACCCTAAATTAGGGACGGGCGACTGCTTATAGCCCATTGAGTTGCTCACGGTGGTCGTTAAACCTCCAACAAAAAAAAAGAAGAAAGAAAAGACCTGTAAAGAAGCCGGAACTACGAGTTAGTCCTACTTGTAACAGTGACAGAGCTGTAAATGTAAAGAAGCTGGAACTACGAGTCACCGTTTTACTTGTAACATTGACAAATTCGCGCCGTTTACGACAGCGGTGACGGAGCTGCTGGAACTACAAGTCACCGTCTTACTTGTAATAACCGGCTCACTTTGTTTCTCTGTCTACGAGCAAACGCCAAACCAAATACTATCCTGAACGGGGGAAAAGGGTAGACTGAAAGAAAGATGACATTACTAGCGACCTCTGCGATGTTTCAACAGAAAGGGTGAAAAATTTAGATATGTCAACCGAAACTATGGCGCAACAGTGACTCTGTACCACCAGCATTGCTCGTGCGGCTAATGGTGACATTCTTATCAATGAATTTGGAACTGTTACTTTTTATCACTGGTCGTAACAGTGACAAATTAACAGTGGCGTGGTTTCCGACATCTTTGCTACCAAATTAGGTATTGGGCCCCCTTATCCTCCAAACAAACCTCCATTCGAAGTGGCATGGATTCAACGAAGTACTGATATCGTTCTATATCCGTCAATTCCCGAATGTTCACAGGAGGAGAATCTCTGTAACAAGTGACTCAATCTCACAGGTGTTCAGTTGGGTCAACATTTGCGTACTGTGGAGGCTATTTTAGCGCACTGAACTCACTGTCGTCCTCTTGAAACTACTGGGTAATTATCCGAGCTTAGTGGCCTGGAGCATTATTCTGCTAGGAGGAGCCGTATCTATTAAGAAACACCATGCACATGTTGGGGGGTCCCTGCTCAGTAGTGATGTTCAGATACCTCGTGACACTCACAGGCTACTTCAGAGGTAGTATGGAACTCAATGCCCGTAATGAAAACACACCCCAGGCCATTACACATCCTTCACCATCTTGTACAGAAAACGCTATGCAGTTGGATATGTAGTTTCGTGCATTTGACGTCACACTGAGACCCGCCCATCATCGTGTTTTAACTAAAGGCGCGATTCATCAGAACAGGAGAGCTTTTTCAGTCTTCAAGGGTCTAGTTTCAGTGTTCCATTTGGTTGATTGATTGACTGGGGGTTTAACGACCTCTGTGAGCATCTCGGTGGGCTAAGTAAGCCAAACACAACATCCATGCCTCACCGGGATTCGAACCCGGACCCATCTCGGACGAATCATCAGAAGCCATCACTTAGCCCACTGCACCACAGGGGCGGTCTCGGTGCTCCCTTGCCCGTTGCAAATGAATTTATTGGTTTTAGAAGAGACGAGTGGTACACGAAAGGGGTTATATCCCATTCGCGCCAAAGTGCTGCGGGTTGTGTATGGTGAAGTACTTTCGATACCGCTGTTGTACTGCGGGGTTACGTGACACAATGGAGCTCGTATGTTGCCTCCTACAATTCTTTCCAGCAGATCGTTGCCCTCTAACAGTCATTTCCGCCTACAGGAAGACCTCTGACTGCTTGATTGTTATTTGTACACCATTCATTGTTCTCCCTCGTTAGAGTAGTCCTGGCTTAGCCAAGTAGGTGTGCCGTTTTTACGATACTTTCATCTAGCCCCTTAGCTCCCACTCTTTCAAAATCGCAAAAACCACGAGTATTACTCATATTGCCGCCATTTACGCCTCTCACACGTGCGAATCCTTTGCGAAGTCATAGTTGCGTTGTGAAATTAAAACCCTCTTTCTGTCGGTGGCGAATTCGAACCCACCACAGCCTTCTGCTCCGGAGCCGAACTCTTTCCCAATAAAGCTACGCCGGTAGAGGTTTATCACTGCTACTTGCCGTCCTGTCATGTGCGTCATTTCTGTAGTTCATCATACATTCTCCTCACCCCGCCTTTCTGAAGGCGAGGGCACGGAATCTCATGTTTCGGGACCACCACAAATCATGGCAGGGATTCTCATTAACTCCAGCCATGAGTGGAAGTATCACACATTTTTTGAAGCGTTGAAGAGGAATTCTCATTAATTCCAGATGATGTGTCGAACGAACACCTCACGTCTTTTGAAGAATCAACCGGCCAGTAGATCCATTTTTACGTTCAAGCGCCGACGTGAAAACCCAAAATTTGCCGGTGAAGGAACTCGAGCTCCACATTGTCTGCTGGTTGCCGTTTTAACATGTGCATCAATTTTGAAGTATGTCACATACACTTTATTGGCAAAGGTCAGCGGGCACCCCTTCAAAAGCAAATAAACGGATCCGTTGCGTTGTTAAGATGCGCGGTACAGCTGTAAATGATATAAAAACAGTTGACAGTGGTCATGTCGCACTGTGAGGTTGAATGAAAATGTCGCGGCGAGAGAGAACTGACTTTGAGAAAGGAAAGATTGTTGGGTGTTATATTAGTGGGTTGTCCATAAGAGAAACCGAGAGGCGTTTAAACATACCCAAGTCACCTGTTTTGGCTGTACTTAATATGTGCAAAGCACATGGCGTGCCTGAAGCAGTAAAACGTACCGGCAGACTAAAGAAAATCAGTGACAGAGGACGTCGAAGCCTCAGGAAAGTCGTTACAGCTAATGACGGAGTACTGCACAAGACCTCAGTGTTTAGGTGAGTAAAAATGCTGGAAACTCGGTATGTACACGTACCATTCGCAGAGAACTTTATTCCATGGGTTACCGTGGTCGTGCGGCTGCTCATAAGCCTTTCAGCTCCCCTTGGATTGCATCTCGTCGTTTAGCATGGTGTAAAGAACATTTATCGTGGATCGTAGATCAATGGAAACGGGTTCTATGGACTGATGAATCCAGATACACGATCCATCAGTCTGATCGTCGTGTGTGGGTATGGCGGAAGCAGGGGAAACTCTATTTACCGCAGTGTACTGTTCCTACGGTCAAGTTTGGAGCTGGCAGTGTACTCGTGTGGGGGTGTTTCTCGTGGTATGATCCCGGCCCATTGGTTATCGTGCACAAACCTGTTAACCAGCACGTCTACCTCAATATTCTGAACAATTGTGTCCTACCTACTCTGTGGCAGTACTATGGAACCGAGCCTTGTTGGTACCAGCAGGATAATACACCGAGCCATAAAGCAATGGCTGTTACGGCGTGGTTTGACGATAATTCCGTATCGTGTGTGGACTGGCCAGCACAGAGCCCTGATCTTAATCCCATAGACTACCTATGGGATAAATTATTGCGTCACATAAGAAGTTTGGAACCAAGGCCAACTAGCAAGCAACAGTTAGCGGCAGCATTATGTACTGAATGGAAGCGCATATGTATTGCTGTGTTCTAAAACCTTGTCGAAAGCATGTCTCGAGGGGTCAGTGCATGCATTAAGGCCAAAGGTGGACCGACACCGTACTAATGTATGTCAATAAATGCTGTGTTGTTTCTCTTCTAGGTGTCGGGTGATTTTTGTTAATATAGTGTACATCCCCACCTCCCTTGGGAAAGGCGGGGGCGCGAAATGACATGGGACCTCCGGAAACCATGCATCAAGTAACTGTCTGAAGAAGAAAGAATTCTCATTAATTCCAGACGATGTGTGGAAGGAACATCACACATTTTTAGGAAAACCTAACGGCCAATAGATCCATTTTTACGTTTGGGTGCCAATGGGAATCCAAATTTGTCGCTGGGAGCATTCGAACCTACATCCTTTTGCTCCGGAGATATTTGATTTCCCAATTAAGCTACACCAACAAGGACTTATCACAGCTACTTGGCGTCGTGATTTGTATAAAACGTCACGTCGTACGTAAGGGAAGACTGCACATGTCTGATTGCCATTAGATGTTCCGAATAATTTGCTCTTTCAGTGTACAGTTGGCGTCTTAAACGATATACTCCAGCTTCGCTGGATACAGTTCGGCGAATACGAAATAAAAATCATTTTCACTGAAGAATATTTCTTAACTTATTTCTTCAGACAAATTTTTTTATTGCTCCCATTGCTCTTTAATATATTTGAGATCTAAGAAAAAAATTGTCTGTAGTTTTTCATTGTAAATCAACTCAACTTCACTTCTGTTTAAGCTCTCGGAAGCTTAAAGAGCAGAAACATCATTTTCTCAGTATTACCTTCTAAAGCTTTTTTTTCGATTTAGACTAATCGTAGCAATTAAAGAGCATAGACTTACTGAGATGACTTACCTGCGACCGGAAGTAGGAAACGGCTTACTGCAATTGCCAGTGAAAGATTAAAACGGAAAAAAAAGAGCATTTCCTTGTGCTAAGAACACCTTTTTAGTGAGACCAATCACTAGATAACAAAGAAGCAATTTGTCTTGATTATAAGCCAGATAAGCACCTTTTACTAATTAGCGCTATGGAGGTATTTCTTAGGGTTATATGTTTTTGAACACTAAGAAGAAGAAGAAGAAGAAAAAAAAACTATAATGCTCTGCAATTTTTCCTGCTGCAGCAAACGCAAGTGCACTCGGCTCATTAATGATAAGACGAAGATTTTTTGGTCAGCATTTTATCTGGCAAAAACAATTATCTCCTGCTTTGCACCCAACAGAGATTAAGTACCCAGACTCACCTACGCATTCTTCCGGAGTTGTTTTTTTTTTATTTTAATTCCCATCCATATATCAAGCTTGCTCAGTTTTTAATTGAACTTTCAATCGGCATCCTCTTAAGTTTGAACATAGTTTTATTGTCAGCTCGTCTGGAATTATTTTTAGTCGATTAGTCTTTCTTTACCCAGTGTTTGAATGAGAAATTAATTGGCGATGTAATAGGCTCGAAAATTAGCTTTGTCAAAGTCTTTGCCTCATTTCCTTTTTAAGTTCCATTTTTTAGACCTCACGTTTTTATGAAATGAGTGGTGATGTACTGTCAGATATAAGATAACTAGTTTTTACTCTGTTCCATAATGATTTGTCAGACAGTAACGTTAGCTTAAAATCATTTGATAATGAATTATTTTTGAGTAAAGACGTAGTTAGAATATTTGAGGACGGGGGGGGGGGGGGTGAAGGCCCACCAATCTTATAACAAGTCCTCACAAAATCTTATAATGATCTCCAAATAATACAAATTTGGAAGTTGTGAATCCGTTTATTGGTGTAAATATGACATGAATGGTAAGTCAGATAATATTCCGAAAACTTGAAAATTTCGCCGTCCTGTGGCGGGAATCGAAACCGCGTCTCCCGGATAGCGGCCAAGTATGCTAACCCCTACACCACCCCGAAACGACCAAGTTTCCGTTTAATTTGAATAGAACCATCACAGGATTCGCTAGTCGAAGGATCCGGCATTCACATATAGAATATCAATGAATACATTTCAATGATATTCTGCTCCTCCGGGTAATCGTGGGAATGAATTCTAATCCTCCAGATTCGCTATATACACTATCTACCAACAAGTAATTGGACACCTGTGATAGCAAAGGAAAACGAAGTTTATTCACCTTCAATAGTTGGTGGAGCCTCCACGAGCGGCGATTGCAGCTGCGACCCTCCGGGGCATGCTCTCAACCAGGCGTTGTACGACGGCTAGCGGTATTTTCTTCCACTCGACTTGGAGAAGACAGGTCAGTTCCTTCACCGATTTCGGACGGTGGGGGCACCACTTACGTCGACACTCCAACTCGTCCCAGAGGTGCTCGAGAGGGTTAAGGTCCGGGCTCTGCGCAGGCCAGTCCGTTCGATTAACCCCTTGTAACCACACCAAGCCATGGTGGACCTCGCAACATGACAGGTGGCATTGTCATCCTGGAAGTAACATGGGCCCACCCCGTAAAACTGCCACAACGTAGGAAGCGCGTGGTCATCCAAAATGGTGCAGTAGGTCTCGGTGTTGAGTCTACCAGGAACTGCGACCAAGGGTCCTGTGCCATACCAGGAGAAAAAACCCCATAACATAATTCCACTGCCGCCGAACTTCACAGACGGCACAATACATTCCGGCAAGAGGCGTTCTCCAGGCAGACGCCAAACCTAGACCCTGCCATCCGTAGAGGGTGAACCTTGATTCGTCGCTCCAGAGAACCTGTTTCCACTGTTCAATCGCCCACTGTCGACGTTCTTTGCACCATGTTAGCCGAGCAGCGCTATTGGACTTGGTGATCAAAGGCTTGTGGGCGGCAGCACGTCCATGATAACCGAGAAGATGGGCTTCCTTACGGATGGTATTCATCGAAAGAACACTCCCGGATGCCTGTTGAAACTCCTCGCGGATGTGGCCCATCGATTTGGTGCGGTTCTTCCGAATTTCTCTGGCCAGCACGCGTCGGTCTCTAACTCACAGTTTTGTGCGTCTGCCGGGTCGGGGCACATTCCGACAGTCACCTCTCATCTTCCACTTGCCAATCACGTAGGCTACTGTCAATTTTGGGTATTTCAACTCGCTGGATATGTCACGTATGAATCGGCCATTTCTGTGATACCCAACTATTACACCTTTCTCGAAATCAAAGAGCTCCGAACTGCGTGGCATCTTGCATGCGACTGGTTGCGTTGTTGTTTTCCACACGATATTTAACGGTGGCTGCCGTGACGCGTATCAGGACCGCAGATATCGTCGATTGCATGGGTGTCCAATTACTTGTTGGTAGATAGTGTATGAATGCCGGTTGCTTCGACCAGCGAATCCTGTGATGGTTAATATTCAGATTAATTGGAAACTTGAAAATTGGTAGCTCTGGGTGGTGTAGTGGTTAGCATACTCGAGCGGTGTCCGGGAGACGCTGGTTCGATTCCCGCTCCAAGACGACTAGATTTTCAAGTTTTCGGATATTATCTGACTTACCATTCATGCCATATTTGCACCAATAAACGGATTTACAACCTCCAAATTTGTATTGTACAATGGTGTAATCCCGTATTTCATTGCTTAATCTCCAAATACGTTTTTCGTTTTAGTTAAAATATAAGTTTCAAACCACTTTCTTAATTTTGGAATAATATTTATTTTAAATCAATTATCAGTCATCACAAACAATGTAATTTGCTTTGTCTTAACGTTTGTCCCACTCTGGTGGCGCAATGGAAAGAGTCGTCATTATATCACAAACAATGTACTGTAATTGCTTTGATCAGTCATCACAAAAAATATAATTTGCTTTGTCTGAACGTTTGCCCCGTCATGTGAAAATGATTTGGATTAGATGACGTCACACCAGCAGCTGTGTTTTTGTTGCTATGACAACAAAACAAAGTGGTGTACGCGTAGACTGTGCGCGTGTAGGTGATGACGTCACCTACACGAAAAGCTAAGCACGACGTCACAAACATTTGTTTCTCGGTTGTTGCTATGACGACTTAAAAAGTGGCACGGAGGAGGAGGTCTCTAGCAGATTATATACTAGATGAAAGCCCTCAATAATAACGGGGAAAATAAAATTTATATTTCAGAAGTTATTGACATTTATTTAGAGTTTTTGAGTTCCACGTCAATAGGTGGCGACGTTGGCTCATAGCTTTCTGAAAATTTCCCAAGCAGTCGGTTATGGAATTTGATACGACGGGTTGTCTGTTATGTGTTTTGTAAAACTTTTAGTCTCTATTTCGTCAACACTTCCTGGAACACAACATTTTTCGTATATACTGAGTGTGAACCCTGTATCAGTTTGCCCTGTTCTTTTCCGTGAACTATTTTTGCCGGCTCAACGCCATGCAGAACGGCATCATTAATGCTTTCTTGTTCAACTTCATAAAGCAGCTTGCATGCCTCAGCAAAAAGATTATTTTGAGACATAAAATTGCTTAACTCTTGCATCAGACTTGGATTGCACTGGGCGTTTTCCCTAATCCTGATTCTTCGATCACCAGCCTCTTCCGGGTCCAATATATACAGTTGAGCAAACTTTCTCTGGTACCCATTTGCTGGGTGCAAAGCTCCTGCTCGACGGTAAATTTGCCCGTTAATTCGGAAACAATAGGGACCGTGTCCAGGAGGCGGAGCAATGTTAGCTCCCATGGACGCAAACGCCAAAGCGCTATTTATTGATCTTATGTTGTCCATCAAATTTTTCGAATGTTGATGCTCTTTCATTAACTGCTGAATAACAGGGGCTGATCTTATAGCATCTAATTTTACTTTGCCTTTATGACAGCATTGCGTAAAAGGTTTGTCAGATGGCTGTTCCACCACAAAATGTTTGGCATGACGAAATTCGCAAATACTGTCCATCGAACCTCAGTTATCAGCGTCTACATTTGGTTTTACAACGTTAATTGCGTCAAGAACAGCTTGGTTTCTAGTTCGTGGATTTTGTCGGCGGATTGTAACACCACGTCTCTGGCGTAATATTTGCGATTGTGACATGTCTGCAATCTGATGTCGTTCGCGACGTTGTGCGATTTGTTCTGACGTCATGTTTGCAATTCCGTGTCGTTCCCGACTTCGTTCAATTTGCTGAGGAGTTATATTTGCTACGCGATGACGATTCTGATCGCTTTCTCTTTGCACAGCAGACATACTTTCTCGACAGGCCCTTTCTTGCTCCGCCTTTCGTCTTTTTGCTGCTTCCTTCTGGAAAGCTACTTCCTCAGCAATTTTTTTCCGTTTAGGAGGCATATTTTAAGTGATGTTATTAAAACTCATGCAAAAAAAAAAGTCGATGTTTTGAGACAAATGAACCACAATGTGAATTAAATGACTTCGAATCGCACACACCCGAAAAAACCCCAACTCTAACTTCGAACGAACGAAAGGAAAAAAGATGTAAACAAAACATTAAACAGGAACGGTTACGGATAACACAGTTTGAACACCGGAATATAAATGTTCGTCTTTTTCTGCTAAACAACGTAATAAAGCATATCAAGAGCATATAAATAAATAATAATGAATTTTATTGTTTACTGTTATATTGTAGGCTGCAAAAAATATTTATTATTATTATTATTATTATTATTTATATACCCTACATGAAATAGAACCAGAATCCTGACGTAAAGTTTTCGAATCTCTAAAGAGTTGGCCGTCTGACGTAATGCATCTATGACATCCTGTGAGAATGATTTGGATTAGATGACATCACAGCAGCAGCTGTATTTTTTGTTGCTATGACAAGAAAAGTCATATACGCGTAGACTGTGTGTGTGGATGTGATGACGTCACCTAAACGAAAACACGGAAAAGCAAAGCGTGACGTCACAAACATTTGTTTCTCGGTTGTTGCCATGGCGACTTAAAAAGTGGCACGGAGGAGGAGGACTCTAGCAAATTATATATAAGGATTTTTTTTTATTTTTTTTTTGGTTGGAGGTTTAACGACCACCGTGAGCAACTCAATGGGCTATAAGCAGTCGCCCGTCCCTAATTTAGGGTCACTGGTTCCAGGGAAGGGAGAGAGCCAGTGCCGTAAGACAAACACAACATCCATGCCTGACCGGAATTCGAACCCGGACCCCTTACGGACGAATGATCAGAGGCCAACGCCTTAGACCACTGCGCCACCGGGGCGGCTATATTAGGATTAGGATATTGTTATAATTGTTCTATTTTATTATTAGATTTGTTTTTAATCTCTTATTGTGCCTAATTTATAAACTTTATCATAGGTATGCACACGATCGTATCAGAATAATATGACCACCACGGGCCAAGGGTGGTTATTTCCATTATTTTTTCCCTAATAATGGGAATAACCACCCTTGGCCCGGATGACAGTGGCGAGACGGCGTAGCATGGACGCAATGAGGCACACGTGCCCATTCGGACTGCAGCAGAAAACGGAGGTCCCGGAGATGAAGTGTTGTGGGTCGGCACGTAGAACCTGTCGACCCAAAAAGTCCCACAAGTGCTCTATGAGATTGAGGTCGGGCGATTTCGCCGGCCAAGTGAGAACGAAGACATCTCTGTCGTGTTCCTGGAACCAGTCACGCACCCTCTTGGCGACTTGGCACGGCGTATTGTCCTGTTGGTAGACACCATCACCACCAGGGTCAACGTCAAACATGAAGGGATGCATAGGTCAGCGAGGATGGACAGGTAGCTATTGGTGTTCAGGGACCCATTCAGTGGTACCAGCTGTCCCAGGTCATACCAGGAAAACATCCCCCAGACATGCACACTGCCACCGCCGTCCTCTACTTGACCGACAAGCGTGTCTGGGTGTTGGTTCTCGTGTGTCTGACGCCATATCCGCCACCTCCCGTTACTTCTGTGGAGTAGAAACCTCTACTCGTCCGAGAAGGCAACCTTTTCCCACTTTTCCACTGTCCAATGACGGTAGTCCCATGCAAACTGCAGGCGCTGATGATGGACGTGGGTTAACATGGGCGCCTTGACGCAGCGTTGACTCCGGAGACCCATGCATAACAGAGTTCGCTCTACTGTTATTGAGGACACGTACGTGGGCACCTCAGCGTTCATTTGTGAGGTCAATTGCTCTTTACCAGTCGACGGAGGCGACCTTCTCCTCTGGGATCGTTCCAGAGTCATGACGTAGGGAGGTATTCGGTGTTCCAGCGGTTCATTCTTGGTACACCCTTACTACAGCACCTCTACTATCCGAAGACTATTTGTCATTTTCATGTAGGACTTCCGTCCACAGGGAGTAGAGTTTAGGTCCCAGCCACCTACAGCGAGATCGCCTTTTGGGCAGGACACAGAAACGGAAGGAATGAGAGCAAGTCTAGCTACTTTTGACAGAACAGTTTGTAGTGAGATTAGAGTACAGTAGATGGCGCCACCGTACAAGTACGATATTGCACATAGATGGGTGAGAGAATTTTTTTTTTTTTTTTTTTTTTATTGGAGGTTTAACGATCACCGTGAGCAACTCAATGGGCTATAAGCAGTCGCCCGTCCCTAATTTAGGGTCACTGGTTCCAGGGAAGGGAGAGAGCCAGTGCCGTAAGACAAACACAACATCCATGCCTCACCGGGATTCGAACCCGGACCCCTTGTGGACGAATGATCAGAGGCCATCGCTTAGACCACTGCGCCACCGGAGCGGCGGTGAGAGAATTTCAGGGAGGACATAGGAAAGGATACCCATTTAACCAGTGGGTCCAGCCTGGGGGCCGTCACTTTACGTGCTCGTCCGATGCACGGCGGATATTCAGCGATTGTTAGTAAATCACACCATCTCTGAAAGATCAGCCCAGGCTAGAACCTGGGGACCCAGCATCGATAATCTGAAACACTAACCACTAAGCCATCCGCGGCTTACTACAGCACCTCGCGAACTGTTCACGAGATGGACCCAGCATCGATAATCTGAAACACTAACCACTAAGCCATCCGCGGCTTACTATACGCACCTCGCGAACTGTTCACGAGATGTTCCCACCCCATGGCGCGGTAGCCGATGATCATTCCTTGTTGAACGTCCGCCAAATCATGACCTCTGCTCATTGGGCTCACGTGACGCACTATGGCTTATCTGTCCTTGCCGACAACTTATATCTCTGTGTAGTTTACCTTGTAACGTGTACTCTATGACGCGCCTGGGTGATTACAAGGGTGGTCATGTTATGCTGATACGACTGTGCATGTATTTATAGGAAAAACATAGTACGTATAGAGTTCAGTACTATCCGCGGTTTGAGGCACACACTGGGGGTCTTGGAACGTATCAACCGGGGATAAGAGGGGACTGCTGTACCCTTAACTTAGGATCTGAATCCTTCCCCCTCATGGTGTCGCCACCCTAATAAACCAGGTCATCCAGCCAGCTAACAGAGAACACATACGAACCACTATTCACTACGTCCCTTGTTTAAACAAAATTGTGGGTAATATAAAATTTTGGCTTCCATACTGTCAGCACGCGGAATTTGGAATATGTTGCTCGTCCTAACAAAGGCCACAACTTAAAATCTAAATAAACAGAAGAGAAATGAGCCCATTGCAGCACTGCTCAATGCTCATCACAGCAGCAAACAAACTGGGGTCCATCTCCATATTATCAAAAACCCACCGGAGATATAGAGAAGATTAGTTTATTATTAATAATTTTAATACTACATTAAAGTTATGTTGAAACTAAAAATCTCGAGAGTTACCTTGGCTGAATGTGGAATTAAATTATTTTAAATTTAAAGCACAGTTGAATTAAAAGTGACTAGTAATAACTTTAAAATAGTGTAAACAATCAAGCCCTATCCTCTTCGGATTCTAAGGCGAGCGTCGCCCCTTATTTTGATTTAGTTAATAATCAATGGGGGCGATAGTATCGTAATGTTAAACACAGAAATTTGGCCTTCAATAAATCTGGAACGCGTGAATAAATCAACTTCAATTTTGTAAACGAGGTATTGACTGGGCTTCACTGTGTAAAATGTAACTTGAAACACACCAGTGGGTTTTGAGATAGAGATATCCAATTTTGTTGCGATACTCGTAACATAATAATTTAGGTTGTAATTGCGTACTTCAATGTTGTTTCCATAGCAACCAAGCGATTTATCTGTAAGTTGACCTGACCTCAGAACTACACAGTGCGTCAAAGAACTTTTTAAGAGTGGGTCTGTAAAATGAAATAGAAACAAGAAATTATAATTTGTTTTGGTTTGTTATTCAAAATAAGTCCCTCCGGCTTCAATACACTTGTTACAGCGATTTTATAATGATTCGAATGCCTGTTCCAGTTCACTTTGCGGAATTGCCTCCAAAGCACGCGTCGAAGCTGTTTGTATGGTCGAAATATCATCAAAATAACACCCTTTTAACGTCATTTTAAGTTTTGGGAACAAAGAAAATTCGCAGGGTGCTAAATCAGGCGAATACGGTTTATAATTCAACACACAGATGTTATTTTTCGCCAAAAATCTACGAACAAGAAGTAAGATGTGACTGGGTGCATTATCGTGCAACAAACATCAACTGTTTTCATCTCGATATTCTGGACGAATGCGACGAATTCTGCCCATCAAACGCCTCAAAACATTTAAATAAAACTCACCAGCAATTGTTTGTCCACTTGGAACAAATTCGTTGTGGATAATACCCTTACTATCGAAGAATGTAATGAGCATTGTTTTGATCTTCGATGGAACCTTTCTTGTTTTTTTTTGGCTTGTGGCGAGTTTTTTTACTTCCATTCCGCACTTTGTCGCTTTGTTTTAGGATCATATTGAAAACACCATGTTTCATCACCTGAAACAATCGATTTTAAGAAGTTTGGATCATTTTCAGCGGCTGAAATGATGTCTCTGCAATGTGCACTTCTCCTTGATTTTTGTTCATTGGTTAACGTGTGTGGAACCAATTTAGCACAGACTTTTGTTTTGCCCAAATCTTCATGCAGGATGGTTCGAATCGTTTCTTTGTTGATGTTTAAAGACTCTTCCATTATTCTTAGTAACGCACATCGATTGTTTGCCACGAAAACACGCACTTTTTCAACAAACTCAGGTGTCCTAGATGAACTTGGTCTTCCGGTATGCTGATCATCTTCTAGCATCTCTCTACCGTCCAAAAAACGTTTGTGCCACAGGAAAACATTTGATCTACTTAAACAAAACTCACCATAAACTTGTTTCATCATTCGGTACGTTTCCGAGGCACTTTTACCAAGTTTTGCGTTAAATTTAATAACAGCCCTTTGTTCCATCTTAATAATTCAACATGAAAAAAATTTTACTTCTCTAATGAACGCCCGTTTCGTTTGAGTTACTTTAACAATTGCGCAGTACTTTTGGCAGAAAGCAAGCAGATGGTCACGGTTTATAACGCATTCGCGATTACACTGGCGGCGCCACCGTAGGCTGAAATCTAGCGCCAGTCTTAAAGATTCTTTGACGCACTGTGTATGTGACGTCACACGTTGAAAGAAATCTCATCATGGCATGTAGAAGAATATCATTTTAACACCTGTCGTTCGACCCGAAGAGGAAAACGTGATGTCGCAGCTTTTCATTTCCTCAGTTTTTGATCATAATAAACAATCTTTAGGAAACAAATGGATTCAAAAATACTTTAATGCAGCATCTCCTTTCATTTCTTGTGTATTTGTAGACAAGGGTGGATGGTGAATTAATAAGCAGAATTATGTTGCACTAGTGTTTTTAATAACGCAATTTTGAAATTTGTATGATATTAGTTCTTTTACTAATTTCCCATAAGTTTGTTTCCAACTCTTACCCTAACATGAAATTTCACTGTAAAACACCCCACGATCACCGACTGAAGTTTAACTTGCAGGAGTAAATTGTTCATCATAAAGCTTACTGAGCTCTTTTCAATGAATCTCGGATAGCGGCACTTCATTGCATCTGTATAAAACATGAATTAACTAATTAAGCACTAGGAATAATAACGGCCAGATGAGAGTCAAGTAAAACGTACTTACTGAGTCCACACTTTATTTATTTATCCGTTGCAGTCGTCAAACACACAGTTCAATAGTCTTGATCACAGAAAGCATCAAATGCAGAATATAAACTATCATGCATCAAATATCAGGAATGTTTACAAGTCAGGCTGATCAACAAGAGATACTGCAGAAACCAAGTGACAGGAATTATGAAGTGCTCCTAATAACCAGTGCTCGTACGTAAAAGTACTCGCTTTAAAAATGTTCTCTCTGAACAGTGCTAATAATACAGGCAAAACCTCAACTCTTACCTTCAGCATTGCTCTTTAACCTGCTGTTAGGTTTCCAAACAAAAATTCACCGAGAGAGAAAATGTAACGTTCAGACTGTAAAAAGGTTATCGAGAATAAACCAAAATTTACATAAAAAGACAGGAGCTAAGAAGGAAGGTTAAATTAGAAGATACGTCACAAAGTACACGTGACTGACTCATTGCAGCAGTGCATTCTTGAACACGATTGCCAACACGCCAATTTATTTCACTGTATATTAATTTATTTGAGAATGGTCGAAATCCCAGAGTAGAGGAAAATTCCTGCGATCCGCATTGAAAAAAAAAAAAAAAAACTGGAGAAACTAGAAAAGACAATGTAAAGTTCAACACAGGAAAGCTGAGTTTATCGGCGCCATTTCTTATTGGTGCCCTTTTCACCAGGGGATAGGTTTCCTAAAAAGGAACACTCGAGAAACACAGCCGTCGTTATGTAACTTTTTTCTCTCGTCATGTACCATGGCGGCTGTCCCGGGCCCAGCTCTAAAGAGGGCGCAAAAATTACTGCTTGCAATCTGATTAAAACTGGAACTGAAACTTTTGCGCCCATTTTCGGGTGAGTTTTTAAGCGCCATAGTTTGTCAATTGTCCAATTACAGGATTTGCTTATATGTAATGAACGAAAGCGGCCAAGAAGAAGGACACGACTAATGATGCTTGATGATATAATGGTCACACGAAGCTATCAAGAAAAGTAGGAGGAAGCAAGGGACAGAGGAAACTGGAGGAAGAGAACTTGCTGAGATACCGTTGGACCTCTCAAGAGATAAAACATTAATGACGATGATATTTCGCCAGTTCGTAAGCAATGGCAGCTTAAAATTTGCGTTTCTTCCTCAAAATGTTCGGGTAATGTTATTGGATCCCATTCAAAAATGAAGTCGCGGTTGGTATAGTCCATCTAACTAAAGAATAACCACGACCTTCTTTGACAACAATGGGGGCAGCGGTTTCTCTTCAGTTGGATAAACTATACGTACGTTGCAAGATATGGATGCCATTCACATTGTTGAAGATTATCTGGGGGCTATTCGATCATTACTGTGACTGCGAGCCACGACTTCCAGCTGCATTTGGTCCATTTAATGGGGTACCAAAGGTTCAAATTCCGAAGCAGTTCTGTTCGAGTGCAGCTGTGGCTACAGTGTATCGTGATTGGAGAAATGGTACCATTGCGAATAAGCGAAGTGGAAACTGCGGAGCACCACGGGCCATTGGTGTGAGAGGTGGCCGATTGACACGCTACAGTGGAGCAACTCACTGGCCGAATGAAACAGGGGGCTACCGGAAGTGTGTTTAAAAAGACAATGCAGCGAACCCTGCTGAGTATGGGGCTCCGATGCAGACGGATGGTCACTGCACCTATGCTAACGAAGGTGCATCGGCAGAAAAGGCTTACATTTGCACGGCAGTATCGGAATTGGACCTCCGCTGATTGGCAAAGGATTGCCTTCTCCGATGAGCCACGTTTTCTGCTTCGTCGAACGGATGAACGTTGGCGTATAAGGTGAGAACATCGGAGAACAAACACTCTTCAACCATTACTGAAAGAACACAAGCTGGTGGGGGTTGCAAAGCGTGTTTTTCAGTTGGGGGGGATCATTATGGTCTGGGGAGTGTTTTCATCCCAGCAAAAACACAAGTGCTGGGAAACTGCTGGCCACCAGCTGGCAGTGATGGGTCACTGCTGGCTGAAATCTGCCGCTCACGGCCCGGTAGTGGTCCGTTGTTGGCAGCGCTATCAGTTGGCGAGCCATTGATGGCCCTGCAGCATCGCCGTGAATTGTGGGCCTCCAAGAAAGTGCCAATAGTGGCCCGTCGCTGGCAACCAATGCAACCGCCAACAGCAGGTGGAAGCATCGGGACTGCGCATGCGCAGAAGCAACACTTGCTGTGTCTCTCATGGTGCCAGTTAGTTGAAGACGACGCTATCGCCATCGTGTTATTTTAGTGGATGTTAAGACAAAAATCCATATGCGGAGAGGCGAATTAATTTCCTAATGAAATTTTACGTCGACGAAGATATCAGATTAAGCCGTGAAATACTAGATTACAGCCATGAAGTACACCCACTCCATTCCCATGAATAACAATTCATGGAATGGAGTGGATAAATAACAAGAAAAAATTTGAAACCGCTTGAAACACATATCCTGGAAAACCATTAAAATAGCGTTTGTTGGGGGAAAAAAAAAGAATTATACGTGTACAAAATTTATTAATTATTTGAAAGAAAAAAAAAGCAACGGCATGTGGTGTACTCATCCATGGGTTGAATACACAAGACTGGGAGGAATTCGCTTCTAAAAATAACGAGAAGTGAAATAAAATATATTTTACTCTTTAAAACAAATGTAGCTTTGGACAACGGAAAGGAAAGACACAACGTTAAAAATGTAACAGAATGTGACATGAACCCGGGTAAATATATATTTATTCAACAATCTCTTTTCAAGACGGCAAGGACAGTACAAACCTTTGGAAACCGACTCTAAGTATGTACACGCCTTGAAAATGAGTGAAGTCCCCTTAAGATAAAAAAACTATCGTTACGTTGAAAAAATTAATTTATCAATTATATGAAACTGACTTTTATGAAAAATACCAAGCAGATAGCTTCCAGCATATCTTCCAGCATATACCAAACAGATAGCTTCCAGCATGTACCCAACCATCGTGAATTAGTCCGGTCGGTAGCGAGCGCGGCTTCCACGTAAACGACCCAGGATCGAATCTAGGCAGATGCAAACCGCGTTTTTCCGGTCTGTCGAGAAAAGTTCCCCAGCGCAGTGCGTTAATTCACAAGCTTCGTAAGGGTAGAAAAAAAAATTGTAGCTTTAGGAAGCTGCGGTTATCCTTGCGTTTTTTTTATTATTATTATTGCTACTACTGGGAAATTGGCGGACAAGATTCGGCAAGCCACCAGTTACGTCACGTGGTTGTTGGCTGCCACTAGCGGACCACATTAGGCTAGCCATCATTTCTGGCAAGTACTTGCAGGGCCACTTGTGTCAGCTACTGCCTGTGATGGACCACTGATGGCCCTGTTGTGGCATATGACAACTGATGGGGTGCCAACTGTTGGCCAGCTGTTGGCCTGAACTGCTGGCTCTTCTGTTGGCCGCCCGGACATTTTATTGACGGTTCGGCAGCGGCAACATAGTGCTGGGTCATTGCTGGCAGTGCTGGCTGCCAGCAATGGCCCACTGTTGGCCCAGCAATACTGTTTTTGCTGGCATCGTAGTTCCGACTTCTTTACAGCTACGTCACAGCTGTCGTAAACGGCGATTTTGTCATTCTTACAAGTAGGACCGTGACTCGTAGTTTCGGCTTCTTTACAGCTCCGTCACTGCTGTCGTAAACGATGATTTTGTCATTGTTAGAAGTAGGACGGTGACTCGTAGTTCCGGCTTATTTACAGCTCCGTCGAAGCTGTCGTAAACGGCAATTTTGTCATTATTACAAGTAGGACCGTGACTCGTAGTTTCGGCTTCTTTACAGCTCCGTCACTGCTATCGTAAACGGTGATTTTGTCATTGTTAGAAGTAGGACGGTGACTCGTAGTTCCGGCTTGTTTACAGCTCCGTCACAGCTGCCGTAAACGGTGGTTTTGTCATTGTTACAAGTAGGACGGTGACTCGTAGTTTCGGCTTCTTTACAGCTCCGTCACTGCTGTCGTAAACTGTGATTTTGTCATTGCTACAAATAGGACGGTGACTCGTAGTTCCGGCTTGTTTACAACTCCGTCACAGCTGTCATAAACGGTGACTTTTGTCACGGTTATTTCCGTAGAACTGTCACCGTTTTTCCTATAACAGAAAAAGCACTGTTAAGTCTACCTCTATTTAGTAGTTGTTTCTAACAAGATACTACTTCAGTTTTGCATCAGCTAAACGATTAGTTTGACATTTTTTTTTTTTTTTTTTTTGCCTGAGATTGCTGTGGCGATGGCTAAACTTTTCGTATCATTTCAAGCATTTTTGTGGCACAACATTCTCACCAGGTGCTAAAACATTAGAAAACCATTCTGTGTCCATTTTTAGCACGTCTTTTGTAAACAAGATCTTGCTTATGTAATCGGTTTGTCCGTTAGTCCGTCTGTGGACACGATATCTCTGCAACTATCAGTTCGATTTGAAAAATTCTTTTTGCATTGGAAAGCTTGAAATATGCAAATAATGATCCTTTAATCCGTTTTTTTAAGATTTACAATTTCGCCGCTAGAGGGCGCAAATGCAGATGATGTCGAATTCAACAATACGTTTTATTCCACATATCTGCTTCTAAACAACCGATTGAAAAAATTATTTTATCTTTCGATTCCATTTATGTCGAAGAGTATTTTAGATATAGTTACTTTTTCAAATTACGCACAGATTTTTTGCTAGGGGGCGTAATAGTCAATTACGATTTCCCGATAACTCTTCTAAAATTCCGATTCAAAATTTTTTTTCTTCAGTGGTTACAGCTCCTGATGGAAAATCTTTTGCATATAATTTCAAATTTTGGGTAAAGAATACTTTGGCCACCAGGAGGCGTGAGTGTTAATTTTTGCTTCTAATGTATTTGCCATAAAATTTGAGCTTCTAAAACCTCGATTGAAAAAATTATTTCGTGGACTGATGCCACTCACTTCGATAAACTTTTTCAGAATATTTTCTTCTTAAAATATTCCATGGTTTGTCCGCCAGGGAGCGTAGATGTATATCTTATTTTTTATCAATATCTCTACTTCTAGGAGTCCGATTAGAAAAGTTCCTTCTTTGTTGGATAGTGTTTCCAGTGCGACATGTGTTTCGCATAATTTCAAAAATTTTCAAGTAATTCAAAGACTTTCCGCTAGGGGGCGTAAAGGTAAATTGCTTTTCCCCCTATATCTCTGCTTCTAAACCTCCGAATTGAGAAATTCTTTCTGCACCGGATACAGCTCCTTATGGGAAATCCTTTGCACATAATTTCTAATTTTTGTAAGAAATGGTTTGGCCACCAGGTGGCGTAAGTCGTAATTTCCGCTTCTGATGTCTTTGCAGCAAAATATGAGCTTCTAAAATCTCTATTGAAATAGAAATCGTTTGTAGACCAATACTACTCATGTCGACAAACCTTTTAGGAACATTTTCTTTTTAAAATAATGCATGGTTTCTACGCCAGGGGGCGTAGATGTATAACTTATTTTTGTCAATATTTCCATATCTCTACTTCTAGGGGTCTGATTTGAAAAATGCCTCCTTTGTTGGATAGTGTTTCCGATGCGAAATGGTTTTCCTATAAATTCAAAATTTTCAAGTAAATCATAGACTTTCCGTTAGGGGCACAAAGGTACATTGCGTTTTCTGCGTTATTTCTGCTTCTAAAACTCCGATTTGAAAAATTCTTCCTATATCGCATACAACGCCTGATGAAAAATATTTTTCATATAATTTCTAATGTTTGGAATGGTTTGGCCACCAGGGGACATAAGTGTTAATTTCTACTTCTGATGTATTTGTAGCAAAATCTGGGATCCTGAAAACTCGGCTGAATTTTTTTTTTTTCTTGGACCGATACTGCTCATATTGAAAAACCTTTTGTGAATACTTTCTTCCTAAAATAATGCATGGTTTCCCCCCAGGGGACGTAAAGTCACATCTTATTTTTGTCGATATCTCTGTTTCTAAGAGTCCGATTTGAAAAATTATTTCTGTGTTGGAGAGCGTTTCCGGTGTGAAATGTTGCTTATATAAATTCATGTATTTCTTAACGCACAAGTCTGCAACTAGAGGGCGTAAGCTCACGATTCCGTTTACAGCAATATCTGAGGGATTAAAAACCCGATTGAAAAACTTCTTTCTTTCGTCAGATACTATTGTTTTCCATACCGGTTCCATTGACTTTGAATAGCTTTGATAAATTTAATTAGCGTCAGAACGGATTCAAAAGACGTGCTTATTATCCCGAAAATTCAGTGTCATATTTCTTGTTCAGTATGCATTTGACACCCCACCCAGCATTTTTCCTTTTTATTATTATTATCATTTTTTTTTTTTATAGGTAGAAATCTGCAGTTGTCTACAAAATAAAACCAGGAGTTATTTCCTAAGGAAACTCAGCTCAAACACGAGTTACGTGTGAATAGTTTCCCAAACTGGATTTTAGTCAGAGTATTGTTTGGAAACTCGTACTTTCTCTGATGTTCAATTTTAGCCAGACAAGTTTGAATTTGAATTAATTGTCAAACATTACTTCCAAAACATCGCTTTGAAGGAATTTCATTTAACGTTCCCAACGTGATACGAGGTAAACCAACGTCTGCCTAATACAAGTTACGGGCCACTTCTTACTTTCATTCCATCGTAAGCACTCTGCTGTAATTCCCAAATTAGGGATCAGAGACAGTTGCTCCACGGAAGGAAAACAGCCTTTCCTGCAGGAAAAGCACACCGCCCATGAATATTCCTCCGAGTAGGCCTGGGTTCCAGTCATCATATGGGACTGGAACGCTGGCCTACTCGGAGGAATATTCAGCGACACCGTGGCGGCCATTCAGTTTTTAATTGTGTGTGGTTCGGATAACGTTTTTTTTTTTTTTTTTTTCTTACATTTCATGCCTTACTTTATTTCATTTATTTTTAATTATGGGGTTACGTTTGACCATATCACATTTCAATATTAATTTTATAACATATAAACGTTAGAAAATCAGATCAGAGCAGTAGAGGATTTTAGGAAGGGGAGTGTCTTGCTTCAGGTTTTAAACAACCCTTAGAAACAGAAAGCTAGGAGATTTGGGCTAGAGTTCCCGATAGGAAAGTGACACGGAAGCGAGGTAGAAAGGGGGAGTAAGACGCCCTTATTTATTACTGGGGGCAACTATCCGGTGTCCGACGGCTTAACGTGCCCATCCGACGCAAGGTGGATATTTAGTGGTTCGAGCGTTCGCACCTGCCTGGGATCGAACCTGAGGTTTCTCCGTGACCGTCACGAAAACTGACCACTAGGCCATCCGTGGACCACGTTAAGAAGAAAAAACATTTATAATATAAATATATATATATACTGAAGAGCAAAACTGAAGACTAAGGAAAAACTTTAGAATTTAAAACGAAAGTTGCAAAATAACCTGAAGATCAAAACGCGCAACGCAGCAGTTTTGAAAATTCAGAATTCACATTCTATTAAGAAGATACCTAAGCAAAAAAATACATATATAATTTTGACTCACACCAAGTACAACATAGAAAAGGTTATGTATCTACCTGTGTGAGTAAAAGGAGAAAAGATAAAAAAATAATAAAATAAAACAACTGAATGTAGAAGGTGTCGAGAATACTGAGCCTTGGCTTTATCAAGGACCAGCAAAAACTCTGCATTTTCTCACTTCCACAAAGACCTAGTTGGAAATGGGTTTCTGCAAGGCCATAGATGCAAGTAACATTCCCACCTAAAATTGTTTTAAAAAATATATATATGTCATGTCCTCCGCAGAGTTGTATGACCTAGCACTAGTTAACAATTTCGCTTGCATCCATTAACCTTCCTGGCCCGACCCATGCTCTTCATCTGTTACTATTAAACAGAGAGAAGAAGATTAAAGAGAACTCAAGCTGTGAGAGTGACATAATAATTAGAAATAATTTTCAGCTATAACGAAATGCCAAGTTCGTTTGAGAGAGAATTTAAACCTGAAAAACAATGCAAAAGAAGTCCAAATTTTTTACATTGCAATTAAAAAGGAAATATTAATTTTAAAAAACAGATTTTTGAAAGAAAACTTGAGTCTAAAACCCCTACTCTACAACTTATGACAGCACGAAAACGAGAATAAGTTAAAGACAATAAATTAACTGAAGAAAACTTTGCAGAAAGTTATATGACTTAAACAGTTAGTTGCAATATGTACAAAGTATTTCAGCAGTGCTTTAAGTGCATAATTAATTAGTTATTAAGTACTTAACTACTTTTAAAACACAGCGCATAGAAAAGGAACAAGCTTAGCCATCTGCTGTTCCTAGGTACCCCAAAAGACGCGCAAAGTTACAAAGAAAAGAAAGAGTTAAAACCCGCAAAAATGTTAACAGACAAGCCAGTGCCTAAAAGCTGAAAAGCAAAAAAACAACAGAGAAAAAGTACATGAAGTACAAACATTGAACTTATAAAACCTAAAACCCAAATACAAGGAAGAGAGCTTACCTCTTGTGCGACGAAACTTTCTCCTCACAAGAGTAAAACATGGCTGACCTCTTCCGCCACTCCTATTCGCTGGGGGCAGTGCGGGTGGGGCTGATGGCCTCCTCATACAGAAAGAAACCAACTCGCGGAGATTTTAACCAGAGAAAAAAATATATAAACTTAAGACTGTGGATCTGTATGATCAGAAAGAGCAGAATTAACTCTCAGAATACATGAGAAATATTATAAAATACACGAGTAGTGTATTTAATAATCTTTGCATGTATTAAATCACCTTAGTGAGCTTCTATAGATTAATCAGAATCTTATTAATTTTAATGTTAGTTTTACTATTTTTAGTATAGCTATCCTAGTGATGAATAACTAGTTTTCTTTTTTTATTTGTTTTTATTTTCTTTTATAAACAGATTTTTAAGCTTTTTTTTGTGATTTTGTTTATATTATTTAATTTTTTGTTTTAATAGGACCGTCATATCCATAGCACTAAGGTTCCTTTAGGTAGTTAATAGGCATCCTCTAGCCAACTTCCTTACGGCTTTGATTGGTCAGAATCATATTATTAACTGTGTAGAAAATTAAAGCAGATCTGCCAACCTTACTCTATTATTCAAAGAACTTTAAGAAAAATTATTCTGAATAATAGAGCAAAGGTTGGCAGATGCTGTTAATTTTCTACACAGTTAATAATATGATTCTGACCAATCAAAGCAAATGAAGTGCCTATTAACTACCTAAAAAAGGAACCTTGAATATATATGAATATGAAGGTCCTATTAAAACAAAAAATTAAATAATATAAACAAAATCACAAAAAAAACTTAAAAATCTGTTTATAAAAGAAATAAAAACAAATAAAAGAAAACTAGTTATTCATCACTAGGAATAGCTATACTAAAAAATAGTAAAAACCAACATTAAAATTAATAAGATTCTGATTAATCTATAAACTCACTAAAATTATTTAATACATGCAAAGATTATTAAATACACTACTCGTGTATTTTATAATATTTCTCATGTATTCTGGAGAGTTAATTCTGCTCTCTGATCATACAGATCCACAGTCTTAAGTTTATATATTTTTTTCTCTGGTTAAAATCTCCGCGAGTTTCTTTTCTGTATGAGGAGGCCATCAGCCCCACCTGCCCCCAGCGACATTTAGGAGTGGCGGAAGAGTCAGCAATGTTTTACTCTTGTAGGGAAAGTTTCGTCACCACAAGGTAAGCTCTCTTCCTTGTATTTGGGTTTTAGAGTTTTATAAGTTCAATGTTTGTACTTCATGTACTTTTTCTCTGTTATTTTTGCTTTTCAACTTTTAGGCACTGGCTTGTCTGTTAACATTTTGCGGGTTTTAACTCTTTCTTTTCTTTGTAACTGCGCGTAATCTTTGGTACTCAGCAACAGAAAGCTTGTTCCCTTTTCTATGCGCTTGTGTTTTAAAAGTAGTTAAGTTAAACTTAATAACTAATTAATTATGCACTTAAAGCACTGCTGAAATACTTTGTACATATTGCAACTAACTGTTTAAATCATATAACTTTCACAAAGTTTTCTTTAGTTAATTATTGACTTTAACTTATTCTCGTTTTCACCGTAGCTGTCATAAGTTGTAACAGAGTAGGGGTTTTAGACTCAAGTTTTCTTTCAAAATCTGTTTTAAAAATTAATATTTCCTTTTAATTGCAATGTAAAAAATTTGGACTTCTTTTGCATTGTTTTTCAGGTTTAAATTCTCTCTCAAACGAACTTGGCATTTCTTATAGCTGAAATTATTTCTAATTATTATGTCACTCTCACAGCTTGATTGTGTCTTCTTCTCTCTGTTTAATAGTAACAGATGAAAAACATGGGTCAGCCATTAGGGAAGGTTAATGGATGCAAGCGAAAAATTGTTAACCCCAGGTGCTAGGTCATACAACTCTGCAGAGGAACATATATATATTTTTAAAACAATTTTAGGTGGGAATGTTACTAAACTTGCAGAAACCATTTCCAACTAGGTCTTCCTTGTGAAGTGAGAAAATGCAGAGTTTGCTGGTCTGATTCAAAGCCAAAGCCAAGGCTCAGTATTCTCGACACCTTCTACATTCAGTTGTTTTATTTTTATTATTTTTTTATCTTTTCTCCTTTTACTCACACGGGGTAGATACATAACCTTTTTCTATGTTGTACTTGGTGTGAGTCAAAATTATATATGTATTTTTTTAGCTAGGTATCTTCTTAATAGAATATATATATATATATATACTTATGTATAGGGTAACCACAGAACTGGAAATTGAGTAAAACTCCATATACACTGCTGGCCACCCAAAATACAACACCAAGAACGACACGAGATAGCCAAGCCAGATTTACTGGACACATAACAACAGATACAAAGATGAAACGATTGAGCTTACAGGCCCGTGCGACTTGCAGAACACGCAGACAACAATAGTTCGTGTGGTCACCATGGCTGGTAATAACGGCCTCTACACGCCGCGGCATCGAACGAAAGAGGCTTTGGATGTGGGCTTGGGGTCTGTCGGACCAGGCAGTTTCCACACGTTGCCAGAGTTCATCAGGCGTAGCCGCGGGTGGTGCTTGCCGGGCCACTCGGTTGCCGATCAGCTACCAGACGTGTTCGATGGGCGACATATCGGGAGAACAGGCGGGCCACGGCAGCAGTGACACCTGGTGGGCCGTGAAGAATCGTTGCACGATGCGTGCCACGTGCGGGCGCGCATTGTCCTGTCGAAACGTGGCCGCTGGCAGGTCCTGCAGGTAAGGGAGGACTACAGGCTCCAAAACGTCGGAGATATAGCGGTGGCTGTTGAGTGTACCGGCGATGCGTACCAGAGGGGTGCAAGTGTCATATCCAATTGCGCCCCAAACCATAACGTAGGTCAACAGACCGGCATGGCGATGCGTAATGCAGGCGTCATACAGTCTCTCGCCGCGGTGCCGTCACACGCGGATCCGACCATCGTGGTGTTGCAGGCAGAAGCTGGATTCGTCGGAGAAGACAAGATCGTGCCATTCCGTAGCCCAAGTGCGGCGTTCAACGGCCCACTGCCGCCGCACTCGCCGGTGGTGTACGTCAATGGTAATGGGAGCAATGGGCGCCGTGCGACAAGTCCCCGCTCCTGCAGACGATGTCGAACGGTACGTGCTGACACAGTTTGTTGCGCAACACACCCTAATTCCTGCGCTAACGTTCGTGATGTGGCGGTGTGAGCCGTCAATGCCCGCCACACAACATGCCGGTCCTCTAGCTCGGTGGTGTGCCGCGGCTGCGGCAATCGCTCACGTCGGTCCGGCCGTCCCTCCTGCACCCACCGAATCCATACTCGCCTCACTGTGGCTGGATGTCGTCCCACACGGGCGCCGATGTCTCGGTACGATAAACCACTGTTGCGATAAGCCACCATTCGTCCTCTGTCGAACTCCGAAACGTGCTGGAATGACTGCCGTATTCTGTGACGAGGCATCAGGAAGTTTCCCACGCACAGGTCCGGCAGCGCAACACACTTCCACTACTTACACCCCCGCCTTCTGTGCACCCTTCTTATGGTGCTTCTCGGTGGCGTGCCAGGGGCACGTGATTTGCATATGCCCTGCAATGCTAATCGTTTGGATGTCCTCTCGCGGGCGACGCATGCTGCGAATTTCAGGCCAATCGGATGCTTCCTTCTTGGTGTTGCATTTTGGGTGGCCAGCAGTGTATATATATATATAGCCGGAGTGAATTCCAAATCTCTTAAAGAGCGTAGTCAAGCCAAACGTCCTGCACATATAAAATTTAGGCATATGTGGTCTGATTCAAAATTTTCTACTATTACATTTTATGTTTTAGCTTGTTAGCAAATATTCTTTCAGTTGCTTTCGAAAATACGATGGTTGTACCGAAAGTAATGCAAAATTGGACATAACTTTTCTATTAACTGACAGAGGTCGTTCAAATAGCACATGTTGGTAGAGTAACTCTTTCTCTATACAAAGGTACTACTCAACATAGTCTCAATCACAAGCGATGCATTTGCGCCATCGTTGAATCCAACTTTCGAATCCTCTTTGAAAAAATTCAGGTGTGGACTGTTGTACCCACTTCTTCATAGCCACTTTCACCTCGTCTGTGTCATCAAATCGTTGTCCCCGAAAACTGTCCTTCATTGGACCAAACAGGTGGAAGTCGGAGGGCGCCAGATCTGGGCTGTATAGTGGATGGAGACCACCGACTAACCTAATTTGCTGATCGCCTGATTTGTTGCCAAAGGTGTACGTTGTCTCGCATTGTCATGGTGAATTATAACGAAGTAAATTTCTCCGTCATTTTTGTCCACGCCGGGCTTGAACCCGGGACCCCTCATTCCGGAATAAGTCGCTCTACCAATTAAGCTACGCGGACGTTCGTTATCGCTGCCATCTGCCTTTATGTCGTGTGCGTCCTGCTGGGCAGGCACGTCACATCTCCCCCCCGGAAGAGGGCCGGGGGCATAGCCGTGACCATGAATCATTGCAGGCAGCCATCCGCTGTAGAACGTGCACTTGAGAACTCCCAGTCAATCTGGTGTGTGGAATGCAACGCTGGAGAAGGGATTCTCTGATTTTTCCTATCTCGCGGTGTGGAAAGAACATCACACCATTGCGAGATCTTGAACAGCCAAGTCATCCGGAAAGTTCGGGCGCCATTATAACGAAGTAAATTTCTCCGTCATTTTTGTCCAAGCCGGGGCTAGAACCCGGGACCCTTCATTCCGGAATAAGTCGCTCTACCAATTGAGCTACGCGGTCGCTTGTTATCGCTCCTATCTGCCTTTATGTCGTGTGCGTCCTGCTGGGGAGGCACGTCACATCTCCCTTCCCCCCGAAAGAGGACCGGGGGCATAGCCGTGACCATGAATCGTTGCAGGCAGCCATCCGCTGTAGAACGTGCACTTGAGAACTCCCAGTCAATCTGGTGTGTGGAATGCAACGCTGGAGAAGGGATTCTCTGATTTTTCCTATCTCGCGGTGTGGAAAGAACATCACACCATTGCGAGATCTTGAACGGCCAAGTCATCCGGAAAGTTTGGGCGCCATTATAACGAAGTAAATTTCTCCGTCATTTTTATCCACGCCGTGGCTCGAACCCGGGTCCCCTCATTCCGGAATAAGTCGCTCTACCAATTGAGCTACACGGACATTCGTTATCGCTGCTATCTGCCTTTATGTCGTGTGCGTCCTGCTGGGAAGGCACGTCACAGAATGTCGATCTTTTTCAGATTTTTGTTCGGTCTCTTCCTCCTTATGGCTTCTCTAAGCTTCTTGAGTGTCTCAATGTACAGTTCTCTGGGCGACGTTCCAGAAAATCAAGGAGAATGACACCCCTGTCATCCCGAAAACCAGTCACCATGACTTTCTGCGCCGATCGCTGGGTCTTGAACTGCTTAAGGTCTTGGTGAAGAGGTGTGACGCCATTCCATGGATTGATTCTTCGCACCAGATCGTAAAAAAAAAAAAAAAAAAACGTGTCTTCATTGGTTTCAAATGCTTCCAGCAGATCAGAGCAGACTTCCGCCCTTCTCTCTTTCAAATCGGGTGTCAACTGCCGGGGTACCCACTTTGCACAAAATTTCCAATACCCCAAGTCTTCCACCATCTTCTGTATGGCATTGTGACCACAGTTCACTTGTGCAACAAGCACGCGGATTGTGACACATATCTCCGCGCGAATGAATTCATCAACTCGCTGAAGATTCATGTCAGTGGTCGCAGACGATGGTCTTCCACTGCGTAGTTTGTCTTCAATGCTGGTTTTCTCTTCTTTAAACTTCATCCATCTATGCACATTGCTCTTGTCAATGGTGTTATCTCCGTAAATAATCTGTAGCCTTCTGTGGATGTCGGACAGCCTGCACATTTTCTTCGTCAAGAACTCAATGACGGCACATTGCTTCCGCTTGGAATCCATTATTTACCTGCGATGAAGAAGATGGGTTACTATAGTGGAAGAGTTACTCTACCAATATGTGCAATTTGAACGACCTCCGCCAGTTAATGAAAAAGTTATGCCCACTTTTGCATTACTTTCGGTTCAACCCTCGTAATTATAATTATTGATATGTGTTAGTTCATAAGGTAGATTTTTCTATAGCACCAATCCCTGGTAATTAATAAATCTTTGATGAATACCTAATTAACAAATCCTTGAACCTTTAATAAAAATCAAACAGCAGAAGAAAACCCGTGATAAAGGGCCTACAGAAAAAAAAAGTTTCCTAAGTGCAAGTTCAATGCTCACGTTAATAACTGAAGAAAATATTAATGTAAAAGCAAAATTTGACACGTCACATGTTTGTTTCTTCTCTAAATCATAAATGAAACTGGAGGCGTGCTATATTTTTTTACTTACCGAAAGTTATCTTTTAAAAATGATTGATAAACACTGCTATACTGCTTTCAAGCGATTTTTTTTTATCTAGACATCTTAGATTTCCATACCAATGAATTTAGAACTAAGTTTTTTCTGACCATTACGCAAGTAGCAGGCACGAAATCTTACAAGTGTCAAAAAACTTTGCCCTCCGTACACCTTTACAATTACGACTGCAGTTAAGCTGGTTTAACAAGGAAGAAATGAGTGCAGATTTCGGCATAGCTTTTTACCTCGGTCATCGTCATTTTTTAAAGGGTATGTTTGTGGTTCTTAAAACTTTTTTTTTTTTTCAGTGATTAAAAATAATAGAGTGACTGAAAGGAGCCATGAGGAACCGGGCCATCTAGTGGCTGCAAGTATCCGGATGAGCCAGTCCTTTACTGGCCTAAAATTACCCTCGACCCAGACCTCTTAATGTTGAAACCGCCCTTTCCAGTGTACGAACACACTCGACGTTGCGAAACGGCCAATAGAGGCAATTGTGCGAGTCTGCTTTCTTAGGGTTATCATCTCTAACGCCAACACCGTCACTGCCGCCCGCAGTTCTCAGAAACTTCATTAACAGCTAGAAGGTGCAGCTGTTACTCGATAAAACACATCTTTTGCCTCTCTCTCTCTCTCTCTCTCTCTCTGTCTTTCTTTTGAGGCACTGGGAACGATGGAATATTAAGAAATTTAAATTGCTCAAAATATTTAGCGTCAAATCTTCTTCCTCAGAAGATTCTCCTCCTAAACGGAAAGGAGGAGAGGAAAGAGGAAGCGGAAACAGTTTCATCTGAATTGTGTAATATTTTGCTATTTTGTCACTTAGAAAAAGAATCCCATATTTTATAACAAACTGAGTTACGCAATTTTTTTTCATCCTTGCTGGAACTGTCATCAAACAACATAGTTCAAACCCCCCCCCCCCTTCCCCTTCTTATCGCCTCAGAAACTTTCATCCATCAGATTATAACGAAGTAAATTTCTCCGTCATTATCTGTCCACGCCAGGATTCGAACCCGGATCCCCTCATTCCGGAATAAGTCACTCTACCAATTGAGCTACGCGGACGTTTTATTCTGATTCCTATCTGCCTTTATGTCGTGTGCGTCCTTCTGGCAGGTACGTCACATCTCCTGGTACGTTACAAGATTAACAAAATAAAAGGGGAGGGGTTAAAATTCCATTATATCTTCCTATTATTGGAACGTTCTGTAAGAAACAGTGCTATCGTAATAACTTTGTCTGTCCATGCACATCGAACTTTTTGACTTTCAGAGATATTTCAAAAATAATTTTCGCGGCTAATAGGAAATCTATTAGCCGCGAAATAAGTTTGGCACTTTTGCTATCCCATGTGCTTCATGCACTGCAGTTATCAGAAACATAATTTTGAGGCTAATAGGAAATCAATGGATATTAAGTTTGGCACTTTAGATACCTGTATCCCGTTTATACCTGCAGTGCCGTTATCAGAAACAGAAGCATACGAATTAAATGCAAAAGATCCGGTTTGAAAATGGAAAAGTAGGTACTGCAGGGTTTTGAGTTAGATTATCATTGAAATTTTTTATTGCTTTTTCAATAGCTGGTTTTAGGTAGATTTAAGGAATAGAAAAGGTGAGAATACTTGATAATTATTATCAGTATTAAATCAGGGGAGCAGAAAGTAATGAGAAACTGTTGTTGCAATACAATATAAATTATTTTTAACACTATTAAATAAGAAAAAGATAGTGTGATATTCTCGAATTTCTTTACTTTTTCAGCCTAAATATCAATAACTCTTTTGGTTTAGGATGGCTTAGAGGGATTAGGACCAAGAAAGAACTTGATTATCCTAAAAAGAATTATTCTATGAAGAATATTTCTTTCTTCATTGATTATCCGACCACGAAGGAAAAAAACAATTAACAGCAAACACCCCGATCATCAGGAGAGTTTTTACAAGCACTCCTTATCGCAACTCGGAGGGAAGGTTTCAACAGATATGTTCCCTTTGCTGGAAGTAGCATGAAAGCAATTTATAGCACAGCAGGCCAGTTAAGAATTCGCCTTAAACAATGAAAAGTGTGAGAAGCATGAATACCTCCTTTACCTACCACTAAAGGGGAATTAAAATTATTTTAGCCATTCCTTTCAAACTACATATATCGATAAGAACTCGAAAATTCGGAATAACAGCAACAGCAAGAAAAAATATGTTATTAATATGAGAAAGTAAAATATCAATTGACAGTACAAAGTAGTTGCTTTTTAAGGATTGATTTATTCAGTCCGTGAAAACCAAAACAAAACTGAAAATCCAATTATATGATTTTGGGGCACCACAAACATTGAGGCCCTAGGCGCGCGTCGAGTACGCCAAGCGGGAAATCCACCCCTGATCACGGCTACTATTGAAAAACTCTAATTTTAAGTAGCTTCATACTCTATTTCGAGCTATTCTTTTTCTTCTTGAAAAGGTTCTAAACCTACACAAATCCCACTGACATCTCGAATATTATCCTAAATTTTTTTTTTTTTTTTTTTTGATTAGAGGTTTAACGACCACCGTGAGCAACTCAATGGGCTATAAGCAGTCGCCCGTCCCTAATTTAGGGTCACTGGTTCCAGGGAAGGGAGAGAGCCAGTGCCGTAAGACAAACACAACATCCATGCCTCACCGGGATTCGAACCCTCCCCTTTCGGACGAATGATCAGAGGCCATCGCTTAGACCACTGCGCCACCGGGGCGGCATCCAAAAGCTGGAATAGTGGTACTCTTGAATGAACCCCAACCTTAAAGTCCTTTACGCTGCCAACCTTACACTTCATTATGCTATACACCGAAGAGCCATTCCATTATGCCCACCCCGTTTAGAGAAATGAGCGCGCCTGGAGGCCGAACGGTGGCGCAAGTGAAGTTCACAGAGCAGTATATATACAACCCGAGGACCGGCTTTCGGTTAATAGAGTGTTCGGAGTCAGAATGGGAAAATCTGCCCATTTATCGGATTTGACAAAGGACAAATTGTGATGGCGCGGCTTGTGGGTTGTTCACGTGCCGCTGTAGTGAGTACCTATCAAAAGTGGCGCACAGATTTCCAAACGACGAACCGTAGTCCAGGCGCGTGCCGTTTGCATCTCATTGATGTCACAGAGGAGCGGAGACTCTCACGCGTTATTCACAGCCACCGCAGGGCCACAGGGTGACAAATCCTCCGCAGCTACAACAGTGGTGTTCATTGCAATGTGTCACAGCACACAGTTCATCGCAGCCTTCTGCGCGTAGGCCTGCGTAGCCGAAGACGCAGCCGGGTCCCCATTCTCACTGTACGACATCGCCAAAACCGCATGAAACGGGCCCAGGCTCATTGAGATTGGACCATGGATAATTGGAAGAAAGTGGCCTGGTCTAACGAATCAAGATACCTGGTGCATCACGTTGACGGCCAAGATTACCAACGGAGGCTATGGCACCTGGATGCACTGTTGGGTGGAAACATTCCAGCGGCGACGGTGTTATGCTGTGGGCGATGTTTTCTTGGGGCACTTTACGCCCCATTATCCCAATATCACAATCCCTGACTGTGGTCAGGTATCTGAACATCGTTGCGAACCAAGTTCACCCATTCATGGCAACTGTGTTCTGTGCTGGTGATGTCCATTACCAACAGGATAATGCGGCACGCCACACTGCCAGAATCGTCAAGGAGTTGTTCGAGGAACATGCTGGTGACTTTCTGTTAATGCCCTGGCCTCCAAATCCACCTGACTGAATGAACCCAATCGAACATTTGTGGTTCGACTTGAAAAAACGGGTTCGCACTAAATCACCACCACCCCGAAATGTACGGGAACTGGAGAACCTGCTGCTGAAATTATGGTACCAGATACCCCAGGATACCTATCGCCACCTCATCGAATCGATGCCTCGTCGAGTGGCCGCTGTTTTGTGGGCTAAAAGGGATCCTATAGCTTATTAGGTAGGTGGTCATAATGTAATGACTCATTGGTGTAAGTGCATGTTTCTTTAAATTGAACTGGCACTAGTAGACTGCTTTTTCCACAGGAAAAATAAATACTCCAAATTCCTTTATGCTGTGAATACTTGACTTCTTTTAGTGGTAGAAGTGCAACGACCCTCAAAAGAACATCTTACGTTATAAGGAGCAGCCAATCACTAATTTAGGATCACGCCTTCAAGTGAAGGGCCTGAACCGCTATCATCTGATAAATACTCCACCCATATCTCTCCCTGAACCATTAGATCATCAGATCATATGTAGAGGATTTTAGGAAGGAGGTGTCTGACCCCTGGTCTTAAACAACCCTTAGAAGTAGGAAGCCAGGAGATTTGGGCTAGAGTGCCCGATAGGAAAGTGACAAGGAAGAGAGGTAGAAAAGGAGAGGAAGACGCCCTTATTTATTATCGGGGGCCCAGTACCCGGGGCCCGACGGCTTAACGTGCCCATCCGACGCACGGCAAGATATTTAGTGGTTTGAGCGTTCGTACCTGCAGGGACCGAACCTGAGATCTTCTCCATGGCAGTCACGAAAGCTGACCACTAGGCCACCCGAGGCCTTTCGAATCATTAGCCAAGACCCGAAGCTTTTAACTACGAGTAATAAGCTTAACTCTTTCAAGCATTCAATCCTAGACTTCTCTTTGCCATCATCTTCAAATTCCTTTATGTTATTAACCCTAAGCTCCTTTATTCTACCAGCTCAAAGTTCATTGTGCTAAGCTCCTTTGTTACCAACCATAAACTCCTTCCTGGCAGAGGAACTGAAGATTTCTCATACGGGCCATCAACACCAGACTTTGGTAATTGGGATATTCGTGTAAATTGGGTAAAACGGTACCCATGCTTTGTCTTACCAGAATCGGACCAATACTACTCCATTGCTGTTGCTCTGTGTGAAAGAGAAAAATGGTTGGTCATGGGTGGCGAAAATTGGGTCACATTCGGGAATTTTATGCGACAAAGAGCATGGACCAAGCAGGGACAACCCCCACAGAATGTCTTACCTCTTCATGGACGGAAAGTAATGCTGAGTTGCTGGTGGGATTGTCGCGGTGGGATTCACTATGAACTCTTACGGCGGAACAATACCATCACAGCGGATGCTTATATCCAACAGTTGGACCGTTCCCATGATGCACTGCAAGAAAAACGCCCAGCGTTGATTAATCGTCATGGAGTTGTTTTTCACCACGATAACGCTCGTCCACATGTCGCTTTAAGGACCCAGCAAAAATTGCACGAGCTGGAGTGGGAAATATTGTCGCATCCCCTTATTTCCCGGATCTTGCCCCGTCAGACTTCCAATCTCTTCCTGTCTTTGCCGAATTTTCTCGCTGAGAAAAACTTTGCTAACAACGATGATGTGAGACGTTGCATGGATGATGACTTCAACTCCCTCTCACCAGACTTCTATCGCAATGGGATATTTGAACTCATAGATCGGTGGAACAAGGTCATCACTTCCAATGGGGACTCCCCGGACGATAAGGTTAACGTCTTTTGTATGATTTCTTAAGCTTTAAATACGTGCTTCTCTATTTTCCGGATACTTTCTTTACAATCTGATACAAAATGATTAAAGAGAAAACGATGTCTTTAATGACCTATAACTGTTAGCGCAAGTTCCGCAGCTTCGGAATCTTTTACTAACACTATGTGGTTATTTTTTTTTTTTTTTTTTTTTGCAATTGAATCAGCTGTTAAAACTCTCCTCGCATTATGCCATTTTCAGTATCATACCTTCTTGTGTTTGTGTGTGCGTGTATTTTTATGTTATTTTCATTATCATTATGTTATTTTCATTATTATTATTATGTGATTTTCATTATCATTATGTTATTTTCATTATCATGCCTTCTAGTGTGTATGTGTGTGTGCGCACGCGGGGTATTTTTTCTTTTAATTTATTTCGGGTTTTAATGACCACCGTGAGCAACTTTTCCTCTTTTCCTGTCTTTCTTTCCGGTCTTGTTTTACTGCGTATATTACGTTTCATTTCCATTTCTTTCAAGTTGGATGGGAAAATTTTTACACCGGAAAGAGGAAAGCATACCCAAGATTTCTAAGTTGTCTCTTTTTCGGTACGCGTATCCGTACAGTGTATGAAATATCGTTGCAAAACTTTCTCTTATTTCTATATTAGAGATCGGTTATATAAGCCGTCTTCTTTAATATGTAGAAACTTTAACATTAGTTAGAGGAAAGTTTGTTTCATTTTGCCACATCTTTTCGGAAAATGCGGGCGATTATAGTATCCCCTTTTCCGTATGTCGTTCTGTGGGTTTGAACGTCTCTTCAGCTATAAGACCCATAAGAAAATTCGTTTGAGAGGGGGGTGGAGCTTGAACTATGAAAACGATTTTCCCCCTCTTACATAACCGTGCCATAGTTGCACAAACGCAGATGATATTTCACCTCGACATATCTTTCATTCCTTAATAGTGTTCCTAAAATCGGGTCGAAAAAAAAAAAAAAGTTTCCATCTGATATTTTTTACCACAAGTCGAGTTTTTCGCACATTATTTCTATTAAAATAATGCCGTTTTTTCCCTAGGGGCGTAAATGTGTATTTTTTTTTTAACACGAAGGTCATTTCTTACACACTATCTACTTCAAATAATGCACAGGTCAAATAACTACTTCAAATAATGCAAATGATGCACTACTTTAAATAATGCACAGGTTTCCTGCTAGGAGAAATGAATATGTATTCCACTTTTCCTGCAGTCAGTAATTCTAGAAGTTCCACATTTCTCGTACGTTTTTTACTTTCCCTATTAAGAGTTGCTTTCCTACAGGTGGGTGTAAATTCGTATTTCTGAAATAAAGGTCAAATTGCATATGAACAAATTATCAGGAAAAACCAAAATGTTGATGCAAAAAAGAAGAGTGATGAGGACAACTAAAGAAGATATGACTTCCAAAGTGGAATATATAGAGCTATGCAAGACAGTACGAAAAAGTATCACTGAAGACCTAAGGAAATTCAACTGTGAGCTAGTAAGGAAAGCAATTGAAAACAACCAAAGCCTAAAGATAGCAAAGGGACATCTCAGTAAGGGGAAAAAACAGATTATGGCACTGAGAAAAGAAGATGGTTCTGTAACAAGAAATAGAGGCGAAATTTTGACAAGAGTGAAAGATTTCTACTCCAAATTATATGAAAGGGATGATACATGTACTCCAGACATCATGAAAGGTACCAGTACCAGAGTTCTTCCAGTCCTTCCAGCAGAAGTTGCACATGCAATCAAGAACATGAAGCGGGGAAAAGCTCCAGGAGAAGATGGAATTACTGTAGACATCATACAAGAAGCAAGTGGAGAAATCGAAACAGTACTCGCCCAAATTTTCACTCGATGCCTTAATGAAGGGAAAATTCCTGAGGATTGGAACAACGCTACAATGATCTTGCTACATAAAAAAGGTGACATTGAGGATCTCAGGAACTACAGATATATCAGCCTCCTATCAGTGGTTTATAAAATCTTCACTAAAGTTCTTTCACACCGCTTGAAGGTGACACTGGACATGGCTCAACCGAGAGAACAAGCTGGATTCAGGAGTGGCTACAGCACAATAGATCATATCCACGTACTGAGAGAACTAATTGAAAGAGCGAGGGAATATGAACTTCCATTGTGCATGGCTTTTATCGATTATGAAAAAGCCTTTGATTCGGTGAAACCATCAGCAGTTGCAATGGCTCTGAAATCCTGCGGTATTGAAGATGCATACATTAATATTATTAATAACATCTATGAAACTGCAAGTGCAAAGATTCGGCTGTTTGAAAATACAACACACATAAAAATTGGAAAAGGAGTGAGACAAGGTGACACCATATCTCCGAAGCTCTTTAACGCCACATTGGAAAATGTCTTTCAATCACTGAACTGGGAAAACAAGGGGATAAAGGTTAATGGAGATTATCTAACCCACCTTCGTTTTGCTGATGACATAGTCATTTTTGCAACTACCCCATCAGAGCTGCAGAGTATGATCCAGGAACTTGCTGACAAGAGTAAAGAAGTGGGATTAAAAATGAACTTTAGAAGACAAAAGTGATGTACAATGCTTTTACAAGAAATGAAGATTTATCGATTGATGGAGAAAAGCTGGAGATAACAGACACGTACGTTTATCTTGGACAGCAGATATCAAGTGAGGGTCACATTGGTGAAGAAATTAATCGGCGTACAAAACTTGCCTGGAGAGCTTTTGGAAGAAACAGCATAATTTTCAAGAGCAATATGCCATTATGTCTTAAAAGAAAAGTGTTTGATCAATGCATCCTTCCAGTGATTACGTATGGTGCAGAGACGTGGACCTTAGCTAAAAGAGACATACAAAGGCTGCAGACAACTCAAAGCGGCATGGAGAGGTGCATGCTTGGTGTAACCAGGAGAGATAAGAAGAGGAACACTTGGATTCGAAAAATGACAAGAGTGGAAGACATCATGATCAGAGTTAAATCCCTGAAATGGCAATGGGCAGGACATACTGCCAGAAGAACAGACCATCGATGGACAGCCGAAATTTTAGATTGGATTCCAAGGGACAGGAAAAGACCCAGAAGAAGACCACATGGAAGATGGGTGGATGAAATTCGAAAGTATGCGGGAGTGACATGGAGGAGACTGGCACAAGACAGACCGTTGTGGAGGAAACTTGGGGCGACCTTCGTCCAGCAGTGGATTGATAATGGTTGACAATGATGATGATGATAACACAAAACACGTATTCTGGGCTACCAAAATATGAAAGCCCTAGACTTGATCAACTTATGAATGTAAAGGTTGAAGGTAAATATTTTCCCTCCTGAATTTTTTTTTTTATTATTTTAGTACCGTAAATATTATAAAAAAATCGGGCCACCAAAATAAAGTTAAATGCAATTATTTTCCCTCCTGGATTCCTTTTTTTTTTTCTTTCTTTTCTTTTTTATACTTTCTTTGTCTTTGAGTTCCGTAAATATTATATTGATTTTTTAATACAATAATTCAGCTCAGAAATTCGACAGAACGCAAGTGATGCGCAACAACAGGACGAAATATATCGTAAAACAACATCAATTAAACACTAAACTTTATTACCTGAACTGCTTTTAGAAAAATTCGTTAGCACTAACGAGTATTTCAAACAATAGCTACAAAGGCGTCATGCAATTTCGTATACAAATATTTCTTTCTAGGAGATAAAAATGGTCACTGGCTGTAGGTAGCCCTTTTTTTCATGAGCTTGACTGAAATGTGTGTGTGTAAAGACCATTAGTTTATTTGAATGGGATAATTCACTTTTGTTAAAATCTATTCACAAAAAGAAAGCCATTTTGATCAAACCTTGAAAATGTATTTCTAACCTAACAAACTAGACATTTTTGTTTCACTCTCTGACAAAAACACGGGAAGTTAAACGAGATATGCCCACTTCTTATCACCCGAATTTAGCATCTATCAACAAGGCAAGACAAGATTATACCAGGGTCATAGCAAAAGTTCTGCACACGTTAATCTAAAACGGAAGCGGAAGATGCAATCGGGAAAATGCTTGCATCATGTCAAGGTCAGACTCTCAGCAACGCAGTGGTGTCAGAACTGCCCGCTATCATTTGCTGTGTGGAAATGGGAGGGTTTGGAAATGAAAGCTTGCAGCTCCTCACGTCGAGTCACAGCGTTAGACTGGCGCTCGTACGTGTAAATAGAATCTCTGAAGAGAAAAACTTCGCCATAGATCCACACTGCCTTGCAAGAAGTTTGCGGGGAAGGAACTCTTGATCGAAGCACAATTTCTCGCTGGGCATCGCGCTTTCCGGAGGGGGCCGAAGCAGCATCGAAGATGATCACCGCTCAGGCCGACCTCAAACGGCGACAGACAAAACATCTGTCACCATTGTTGCAACGCTTCTGGAAGAGAATCGTCGTTTGAAAGTCGAGGAGATTGCTCATCACGCAAATTTGTTCACCATGTCTTTTCACCTGATTTTGACAGACTCACTGGGGAAAAGAAAAATCACAGCGTGGTTTGGTGCCGCATCAATTCACCACCATGCATATGGCAGCCAGAGTGAGCGTCGAACAGGATCACCTCCAGAGGTTCGGAAGAGAGGGCGACTCCTTCCGGAATAGAATTATCGCAATTGATGACACTTTGACCCGTGGCTTTGAGAGCCCGGAACTGAAGTCGCAATGGAGACATTGAAGTTCCCCATGCCCGTCGGCAACAATAAGTACAAAGTGAAGCAAATGATGATTCTTGCGTACGATTCCTAGGGTGTTGTGGTTTCTGATCGAGCGCCGGTAGGGGAAAATGTCAACGCACAATATTATCGTGACTTTCTGAGGACAAAGTTGAGACCGATAATTCGTCAAAATTGCCCCGACTTGTTTGAAGCGGGAGCGATCTTGCTGCATAACAACGTATCGTGTCATGGTGCAGCGTCGGTACGGAGACTTTTGTCGAAATATGGCTGGGAAACTTTATTCAACCCACCATACAGCCCTGATCTCAGTCCACTCGCCTTTGATCTTTACCCGAAGTTAAAAAATTGGATCCGTGGCATCCGCTACGAATCGCTGGACGAACAGTCTTTAGACGTAACCCGAGTAATACGACAGCTGAACAAAGATGGTGTGCTACGGGGCATCCAGGACCTACCTCAGCGCTGGCAAGCTGTCATTAACAGCGTAGGGGAGTACATTGAATAGCAATAAGGTCAGTTTTCTCCGTTACTTCACACTTTTCTCAAAAATGGACAGTGTGCAGAACTTTTGTTAGGACCCCGTAGGAATGCATGGTTTAATGTCGCTGAACCGCATTAACAAGGTATTTTTTTTACTTTATCAGTACCGTGATCTGCTTTAGCTGCTATGGGAACTTGAGAACTATTGCAAATCCAGTCAAATTGGCGTTGCTTCCTTTTTTTTTTTTTTTTTTTTTTTTTGAAGGGGTTGGAGGAGTTAACGGCCACCGTGAGTAACTCACTGGGCTATGAGCAATCTGAAATCACTAATTTCAGGCCACTGGTTCCACAGAAGGAGGAGAGAGCCAGTGCCGTGAGACAAACGCAACATCAATTCCTCACTGGGATTTGAACCCGGACCCATACCGGACAAAAGGTCACAAGCCGGCGCTTAGATCACTGCACCACCGGGGTGGCAACCTGCTGTTTCGACGTTGACATGTGTTCAAAGCAGTTACGTAAAATATTGGGGATTGGGTGGCTCCAAAACTCTGTGAGTGTTCTGGGCCTCGTATTCATTAAATCGTGCTATGGAGATATCAGTCACCAAGACAAACATTTTACACATATAATTTCTACTCGTAATAACGAACAGTTTTCTGTCTTAGGGGTCTAAACTTACACTTACATTCTTGAGTCATAACTTTATCAGCAAACACCTAAGAAGGGGTTTAGCTGCCTTCTGTCACAATCATCTTTTTTTTTTTTTTTAAATTGGAGGTTTGACGACCACCGTGATCAACTCAATGGACTATAAGCAGTCACCCCTCTCTAATTTAGGGTTACTGGTTCCAGGGAAGGGAGAGAACTAGTACCATAAAACAAAAATCATGCATGCCTCACCGGGATTCCAACCCGGACCTCTTTCGGACGAATGATCAGAGGTCATCGCTTAGACGATAATCTCTTGCACCCAGCGGGGTATTGACTCCATCCACTAGAGCGGTGTTCACAGGCATTTTGTGCCAGCTTCTCAGAATTTTGTCTTGGAGCCGTGGAGAGAGACTGGCGAATGCTACGTTCTGCTGCAGTTGTTGCATCCTGATGTGCTTCCGCTGCGATATAATGCAAGGACAAATTAGTCGTACGTAGCCCTATGGTCAAGCCTAGGCTTCCTCACTCCTCATAGTACTTTCGCCACCTAGATCACTGCGTCCTTATGATGGTAAGATTCCCAATGGGGTCTCCCAGGCATTCTCATTCCTTACACCTGCTTTCGCTACCAAGATCACTCCGTCCTTGTGCTGGTAAGATTCCCAATGGGGTCTTCCAGGCATTCTCACTCCATGCACGTGCTTTTGCCAACTAGACCACTGCGTCCGTGTGATGGTAAGATTCTTAATGGGAGTTCCCAGGCATTCTTACTCCATACACCGCCACCGCGACCACTCCATCCTTGTGGTGGTGAGATTCCCAATTGGGTCTCCCAGACATTCTCACTCCTTGCACGTACTTTCGCCACCGAGATCACTACGTCCTTATGATGTTAAGACTCCCAATGAGGTCTCCCAGGCATTCTCACCCGTTACACGTACTTTCGCCACCTAGATCACTACGTCCTTATGATGTTAAGACTCCCAATGGGGTCTCCCAGGCATTCTCACTCCATACACGTGTTTTTGCCAACTAGATCACTGCGCCCCTGTGATGGTAAGATTCCTAATGGGGTCTCCCAGACATTCTCACTCCATACACGTGCTTTCGCCATCAAGATTCCTGCGTCCTTGTGACGGTGTTTTCCAATGGGGTCTCCTAGGCATTCTCACTCCATTCACGTGCTTTCGCCATCAAGATTCCTGCGTCCTTGTGATGGTGTTTTCCAATGGAGTCTCCTAGGCGTTCTCACTCCATACACGTGCTTTCTCCACCGAGATCACTCCGGTGCAGTGGTCTGAGATGAGAATGATCAAACGTAGCTACGCCGAGCTGTTTTCCCTTTTTATGTCCCTTATGCATCACTGATTGGTTCGCAACTAAAGTCATTTATACATATAACCCAACTGTCGACGCATACTCACCAAACTTCATGGCACTCCGACAACTACTTCCTGGTGCGGCATTTGTTTTTTATATCGAGCAGTGTGTACGGAAGTTCCTATACTTAAAGACAAACAAAATATTGCCGCACCTATTGGTTGTGCAGTTTCTGTATTTGAGGGAGGGCTTACCCAGCAGGGATAGTACGATTGTTTTCTCATCTGCAAGTATGCGCTATGTAAATTTTCCACAAAACAAGGACATTTCCAGCACGCCCAATAATTTTGCATCACGTAGCATGTCGGAAACCAGCGGCTACTGTTGAAGTCAGTGTGTTTGTATTTTCGCAGAGAAATCCAGATCAGTCCGGGTTCGAATCCCGGTGAGGCATGAATTTTGAGTTTGTCTTACGGCACTGGCTCTCTTTCCCTTCCCTGGAACCAGTGGCCGTAAATTAGGGACGCGCAATTGCTTATAGCCCATGGAGGTGCTCACATGGGTCGTTAACCCCGCCTGAATAAATACATGTAGGCTCAGTTCTGATTGAGCTGTCAGTTTGGAACGTAAGACTACAACTTGCAGATCGGAGAGTTGAAATGAACTAGTCGAGTATGGTTTCAAAGCGTTTATTTAATTTGTTATAGCCAGCACAGGTCTATGATACGAAAAGTAGCTTACATAATTTTTACAAATAATGCTGGATACATTGCGAACACGAAGCAGATCGATACAGGAATTACCCAACGTGGTTCTCTGTCTTCTGAGGTTTCTTACGTTCTCATCGCTTGCTTTTGCCTCTTGTTTGGATTTTCTCCACTTTTGCTTGCGTTCGTTCTGCGAATTCCGCGGCATTGGGGAAAATAAAATGTTAACCCATTCACACGAAAACATTTTTTTTTTTTAATTTTTAGTTTAAACCACTGCGATATGTTCTTTATATATTTGAATATATCTCGTCAAGAGATTTAAAACGATACCATTCACGGTCGTTTTGCACTCACGGTTGTCCACATAAAGCGCGAGACTGTTAAAAATATTCACCGGTTCACAAGAAAACATTTTTTTAAATGTTCAGTTCAAACCACTGCGAAATTTTCTTCCTATATTTGAATAGATCTCGTAGAGACCTTTAAAATGATACCACGTAAAGTTTCTTTGCGCTCACGGTTGCCGAGATAGAGTGAGTCAAACGCGGCGGCACACCCAGAGACATTGCACCTCCCCCGCGCGCAGGGAGCCAGGGGAGCGACTCGCGCACGATGTATTGCGCAGAACGCAAATTGGACTCCATGCTGTTTACTAATATACTAACACGATTAGTGTGCGGCACGTATTTGTAACGCTATAATATCACAGACAGTCGGCCGTAAGTCGCGCCATACTATCCGCGGAGTGAGACGTAGTCCTACGTCAAAAGAAAATCCAGATTATCATTGAACTACTTTCGCGAAGGCCCACAGCCTTAAATCATCTGATATTTTCTGGCTTCGATTATCTGGCCCTCTGCTTGAGAGATCTCCTGCTGGATCTCTCAAGCAGAGGGCAAGAGGGCCATGTTTCTTTCATGTATTAGACTGGGCCTCAACAGTCTAATCCATGAAAGAAACATTAAGGTTTTATTTTTCGTTGTACATTTTGAAATGTGGGTTGCCATCCCCGTGGCAGAGTGGTACGAAGAGCTGGCATATAAACATTCATTCGAGATGGGTAGCGGATTGAATCCCGGTGAAGCATGGATGGTGTGCTTGGCTTACGGCACTGGCTCCTTCCCTTCTATGGAACCAGTGGCCCTGAATTAGTGAAAGGTGACTTCTTATTCCCCATTGAGTAACTCATAGTGGTCGTTACCCCCCCCCCCATCCCCCTTCCAAAAAAAAAGACTCGCTGTAGTCTTCGAGCGGTCTAAGACAAACGTTTACCTTCTCGTACTTCTGGGTCTGGGTTCGAATTCCGATGGATGTTATGCTTGTCCTTCCCTGATAGCTCCACCCAGAACCGAGTCTTTAATTTAGGGATAAGAGGCTATGTACTAATTAATAACAAGGAACTGTACACCAATTACACTTAAAATAGTATGTCTATACTAGTAATCCGCATTTCTTGGCGTAGATAATAAATCAATATCTGCAATCTTTCGCACATCAACCAGATGGCTTTCTGTAGGAAGGTAGACAACTAACTGGTTGATGTGCGAAAGCTTGGAGATTTTGATTCATAGTATACTACAGGAAATTCGGATTACTAGAACACTAAGTGGCCACTTTATTATGACCACCCCCACAGTACTTCGTTGGGCCACCTTTTGCCTTTAATACTGCTTCGATTCTTCGTGGCATGGACTCCACGAGATGTTGATAGGTGGTTTGTGGGATCTGAGACCATTCTTGAGTACACTTTCCAGCAGTGTGAGATTGCAGGGTTGTGGATGATGGCTCGTTCAACTTCATCCCACAAATTCTCAATGGGGTTGAGATCTGGAGATTACGGGAGCCACCTAAGCAAAGTAAACTCACCGGCATGCTCCTGAAACCAATCCTGTACAATACGAGCACTATGGCAGGTCGCATTATCTTGTTGAAAGTAGCCATCGCCATTGGGATAAACCATCCGCATGACAGGACGCACTTGGTCCGCAACGATGTTTAGATTTGAATGTGCCAGTCAGACGTTGATCAACACGAATTAAAGGGCCCAAAGCATGCCAGAAAAACATTCCCCAAACCATAACGTTGCCTTCACCATCTTGAAGGGTTGTAGCATTTGGGATTCATGCTTTCGTGCTGTTTTCGCCAAATTCTCACTCGCCCATCGGCATGGTGCAACTAAAAACGTGATTCATCGGACCACATAATTTGTTTCCAAATATCGACTGTCCAATCCTTGTGCTCCTGTGCGAACTGGAGACGTTTTCTCTTGTTAACTACAGACAGCAAAGGTGTTCGAACAGGCGTTCGGCTGCCATATCCCATCCGATGCAGTGTACGGCGAACAGTGCGTGCAGAGATCATTTGAGGGGATCCTTGATTAAGATGGTCTGTAATTTGCTGCACTGTTGGCCTTCTGTTGTCTGTTACCAGTCTGGACACTCTCCGTTACGCCCGAGTAGTCACTAGTTGATGACGGCCACACGTTGCACGTAGAGACCCAATTTTTTAGCTGATAGTCCAGTCTTTAAAAACTTTAACAACAGCTGCTCTGGAACATTTTACGAATGCGGCGGTTGCGATGATACTCGCTCCATGGCTCCGAGCTCCCACAATCCTCCCACGTTGAAAGTCCATCAAATCGCATTTTTTACCAATCTCGTCACCCAAAAATCACTCTACTGCTGTCGCAAGCACAAAGCTTTCCCATTTTATACTAGTCTCGCCCTCTGACGGCAACAGCGTGCAGCCAAAGCTCATTTGCTTAAAACTGTCCGGTGGTCATAATAAAGTGGCCATTCAGTGTATAGTTATAGGTACTAACTACTAATTGAGACTGACGAATCATAGAAAGGACAAAAAAAAAAAAAAAGGTTTTTTTTTTTTTTTTGATTGGAGGTTTAACGACCCCGTGAGCAACTCAATGGGCTATAAGCAGTCGCCCGTCCCTAATTTAGGGTCACTGGTTCCAGGGAAGGGAGAGAGCCAGTGCCGTAAGACAAACACAACATCCATGCCTCACCGGGATTCGAACCCGGACCCCTTTCGGACGAATGATCAGAGGCCAACGCCTTAGACCACTGCGCCACCGGGGCGGAAAAAAAAAAAAAAAAAAAAAAAAAAAAGGTTTGCAGGTAACAAATCAGTTTTAGAATTGCGGCACCGGTGGCACAGTGGCCAAAGTGCTGGCCACTGACTATTCTTTCGAGATGTGTCCGGGTTCGAATTCCGATGAGCTATAGATGTTGTGCTTGTCTTACGGCACTAGTTCTCTCCATTCCCTGAAAGCAGTCACCCTAAATTAGGGACGGGAGACAATCACCCTAAATTAGGGACGATCCCATCGAGTTGCTCACGGTGGTCGTTACATCTCCAAAAGAAAAAAAAATTCAACAATATGTTCAAAAAATTTTGAATGTACATAGAAATATCATGCAAACAGAGCAGCAACGCGCGCGCTGTATATATCGAGCGTTTAAGAAATCGCCTAGGACCAACGCGCAGCGAAATCGGGATTCTAAGGCACCTATGTTACTTACTGGTCGTATTATCTATAATCAAGGGGCACTGACACCAGCATTCGCCATTTCCTACCCCCTCGCATATTTGATTCTTTTTCTTTTATTATTATTTTGCTAAATATTTTACCCTAGACTTGAAGTAAGATATTTCTCTGCCAAAGGATTTCCGAGTTTGGTTGCAAAACCACTCTGAGTTGGAGCTATCAAAGCGCGTATTATTACGAAACAGTTCTTCCTCTTGTAAATTACAATCTAACCAATTCCCAGGTCTCGTTAATGATTACTTCTGGGGTAGTCCTCCATAATTATCGTGCGATGCAATACCTAATTCATATTTCTCTTTAAAACTGCTCTCGCATGGAAGAAGAAGAAAAAAATATTCCTAGCATTGTATTGTACCTTTTCTCAGCGTGACATTACGTGGAGAAGAAAATAGCTTTATGATTGGCTGTTGTTACTGAAGTGTAGAATAAACAAGGAAGCACCTGAGCTTCTCTTACTCTCCCCCTCCTTTTTTTCCCTACCTCTCGTTCCCTTTCTTATTATTTTCCCACTATCCACCCTCATTTTTTTGCTTCATCGGTGGTGTCATTGCACTGAAGCGAATCGGTCAAGAGGGGCCCTTTATAGGGTAAATTCCACTCTGTCAACATCGAAAGAACCACTTAGGGAAGAGGTACCTAAAAAAAGAGCCTCCACCTGTTAAAAAAGCCAAAGGCAACTGCGAGCAAGTTGAACATGGAGATCAACCAGTATGATAAAAAATGTGACAGCTTGTATTTAAAATATTAAAAGTGGTTGAAGAAATAATAATAATGATAAAAACTGTTGACACCGAAGTCTTCGGAATAATAAGCACGTGACCTATCGAAAAAGTGATTTAAATCTGGATGTAGTAAGATGCAATTGGTCGGATCAGGTCAAATTTATAACATTTCGTCTCATCCACTTTTGTTCTTAACCAAGTGAAACCCTTTTTATTTCGATCCAAAAACATTTCCGCCAAGTTACCATATAAATATCATGACAAATTTCAAGAGTATATTTATGCCCGCTAACGGGAAAATATACCAAAAAATAAATAAATCTATAGTTAAAATAAATACATTTGTCCATCTGATACCAAGAATTCTTCCAGTCGAATATTTTTGAGAAGGCATATCCATAACTATGCGCCGCCCTGATGGCGCAGTAGCTACGCGCTGGTGATTCGTCAGAGATGGGTTCAGGTTCGAATCCCAGTGAGGCGTGGATATTGTTTGTCTTACGGTATAGGCTGTCACCTTTCCCTGAAACCAGTGGCCTTAAATTTGGAACTTATTATAGCCTATAAATACGGGCGACGGCTTATAGCCCAAAGAGGTGCCGACGGTGGTCGTTAAATTCCCAAAACAAAAACAAGAACGAAAGAACTGTGCATTATGAAGAACAGAAATTACACCGACGAGTCATTACATTATGACCACCTACCTAATAAATTGTGCAAGACCCCCCCCCCCCCCCCCTTTAGCCAACAAAACAGCGGCCACTCGGCGAGGAACCGATTCGATGAGGTGGCGATAGGTATCCTGGAGTATCTGGTACCATAATGTCAACTACACATTAATTCGTTGAAAACGTCTTTGAATTGTGGATTTCAGGTGTTCCTTCCCACCTGTCATTCATTTCAAACTATTTTAGCTGAAACTTTTGTCCCTAAATATTTGTTTTACCACAACGTGGGGGCATGCCGTACATTTCGGGGTGGTAGTGATTTAGCGCGAACCACGTAGAGACCCAAATGTTCGATTGGGTTTATTTCTGGTGAATTTTGTAGCCAGGGCATTAACAGAAAGTCATCAGCATGTTCCTCGAACCACTCCTAGACGATTATGGCAGTGCGGCATGGCGCATTATCCTGTTGGAAATGGCCATCATCAGCAGGGAACACACTTGCCATGAATGGGTGAACTTGGTCCGCAATGATGTTCAGATACCTGACAGCTGTCAGGGATTGTGCTATTGGGATAATGGGGCCTAAAGTGTCCCAAGAAAACATCGCCCGCAGCATGACACCGTCGCTGTTGGCCTGTTTCCACCCAACAGTTCATCGAGTTGCCATAGCCTCCGTTGGTAATCGGCTTATGGGCGCTTGGCCGTCAAATTGATGCACCAGCGATCTTGATTCTTCAGACCAGGCCACTTTCGTCCAATTATCCACGACCCAATCTCTATGATCTTCGGCCCATTTCATGCGTTGTTAGCGATGACGTGCGGTGAGCATGGAGACCCGGCTGGGTCTGCGGCTACTTAGGTACATGCGCAGAAGGCTGCGATAAATTGTGTGTGCTGTGACACAGTGCCCTGATCACCAGTGTTGCAGCTGTGGGTGATTTGTCGCACTGTAGCCCCGCAGTCGCTGCGAACAATGCGCTACAGACTCCGCTCCCCTCTGGCATCAATGAACTGCGGACGACACACGGCTGGACGATGGTTCGTCGTTTGGCCATCTGTGAACCACTTTTGATACGTACTCTTTACCCAGTCACGTAAACAAGCCGCGTCGTTTCCGAGATCGTAGTTTCGTGGCACCGTGCTATCACAATTTGTCCTTCATCCAACTCCGATGAATCGGCATCTTTTCCCATTCTGACTCCTAACACTCTACTAACCGAAAGCCGGTTCTCAGGTTGTACATGTACTTCTCTGTGAACTTCGCTTGTGCCACCGTTCGGTCTCCAGGCGTGCACATTTCTCTAGGCTGGGGGGGGGGGTCATAATGTAATAGCTCATTGGTGTATACAGAAAATGTTTCAATGTTTCTTGCATCGAAAGATGTTAGGTAGAAAAGGAACCTATTAAAGAGAACTTTTAGAAACAGGAAGAAAAGGATATACACATCGATGGACCAGCTCACTGTGACCTCCAGAAGTGAATGCTTCCCACGGCACGTAGCAGTGACGTCACACACCGCCGTACAATATACGAGGTATATACACTGAAGAGCAATTTAATTAGAGACAGTTGGCGTTATGCAAATGTAGCACTGTGGGCGGCCCTGCAAACGGAAACGACATGACGTACGCAAAGATCCGACAATATAAGGAGTAATGCGACGGGAATCAGTAAGAGTCGGACGCATTATGGGTAATACGAAAATTATAAGCGCATTTGATCGTGGGCAAATTGTCGGGACCCGACGAATGGGTCACTCCATCTCGGAAGTCGTGCAGGCACTGGGATTTTCACGAGCCACTGTGTCACGGGTGCACCATGAGTACATCGGATCCGGTAAACCATCCCCGCAAGGGCCAACTGCCGTGGACAACAGCGTGTGGACGAGCGGGGTCATCGTCGGCTAGCTCGCATTGTAACAGCGGATAGACGGGCCACAGTGCAAGAAATCACTCGGCAATTTAACGCTGGCCACACCATCCAGAACCATCTCCTCGCTATGGGGTACAGATGCCATCGTCCCACGAGGGTACCGCTGCTGACCACACATCACAAGCTGCAAAGATTAGCATGGGAGCGGGAACATCGCCACTGGACCCTAGACATGTGGGAAAATGTTGCCTGGACTGATGAGTCGAGATTCACGTTGGTACATGCGGATGGCAGGATACGAGTACGTCGCAAGCCACATGAAGCGACGGATCCTTCTTGCCAGCAGGGTACTCTTCAAGCTGGTGGGGGTGGTATTCTCGTCTGGGGACTGTTTACATGGACTGAAATGGGACCCCTGGTACTTGTGACATCGTCCCTCACAGGTCAACGTTACCGGGATATCCTGGACGACCATTTGCTTCCATTTGTACGTCTTCAACATCCCACTGGGGACCTCCTCCTGCAACAAGACAATGCACCGTACCATCGCTCCCGAATTGTATCCAAATGGTTGGATGAACACTCCACCGACGTGGCCTCGCTTCCTTGGGCAGCTAGGTCACCTGACCTCAATCCCATCGAGCACATTAGGGATGCCATCGAGAGAGATATTCGAGGCTCTCACCCCCCCTCCACCAAATCTTCGTGAACTGTGGGAGCTTGTTCAGGGGTCGTGGGTCCGTATGGCTTCCCAACGCTTTCGGTGTCTTGTCGAGTCCATGCCAAGACGAATCGCCGCCGTCATCAGGGCGAAAAGTGGTGCTACACGTTACTAGACACGTATCTCTGATTCAATTGCTCTTCAGTGTAGATTACATGGGTAACGTGACATTTCGTTAGTACAGAGCCTGTGAAATGGGCAAAGGGAAGCTGTGGTAGTATTTTTTTTTTTTTTTTTTTTTTGTTTGTTTTGGGGTTTAAACCTAAAAACTCATCAAAAGTTCATTTCATCGAAAGGTCATTTCACCGAAGGGTTAGTTTATCGAAAACTTTTGGATTTCATTGCAGGATCTGTTGAAGCATGGTGCAAGTTCGGCAGACAGACCACCGAAACGTTAGGGGATTATACTCAAATTGCACTTTTGATTTCTCCGTGTCACAGAGAACGCAAAGATTTAGTTTTAAAACAAAATTAATTAATTTTAAGTCCTTAGGCCTCTGTTTAGGCCTTTTTAGCAAATTTTAATCATGTTCATAAGGTTTACATAAAAGTCATTTTCAGTGCTCATGTCCATAAGGTTTACATAAAAGGTAAAATTAATAATGTTGCATATTTGTTTCAGGCAAAAAGAATCAATTTTAACGCCCTAGGTCTCGGCTTAGGCCTTTTTAGCAAATTTTAACCGTGCGTGCTCATGTTCATAAGGTTTACATAAAAAGTTACTTTACATTTTATGTAATGCTTATGAATACGAGTAGGCTTAAAATATGTTCAAATGGCCTGTATCTTGGACTACGGTCAAAACATTTTGTGGTTGAGTAAAAGTGGAACATTATTTACTTGATTTGCTATGTAACCCTTATGAATATGATCTCGGAGGATTAAATTTTGATAAAAAGGCACAGAAATGCAACATTATAATGAATGTTACATTTCGAAAAACCTACTCATGGGGAGGTGTTTCATAGAAATTAAAAGTGTATTTTTTATACAATCAGGTGGCCACTTTTTCAAAAACCCGCACCACACTCCAATACATCTCTAACAACAAAATTCTAAAGTTTTCGATAAACTGACCATTCGGTGAAACGATCTTTCGATGGAATGAACTTTTAGGTAAAGTAATCCTTCGGTGAAATGAACTTTTCGATCAAATGAACTTTCAAGTGAAGTGACCTTTTGGTGAAATGAAATTTCGGTCAAGAGACCCTTCGGTGAAATGTACCTTTCGATCAAGTGATTTTCGGCAAAGTGATTTTTCAGATCTCAGCAGGATCTGTTCAATCCATAGCGGAAGACAATGGACGCAGTGTACAGGAAGCTATGGACATTATCGCATCGACATGGACAGTGAATCGCGGATTGGCTGAGGCAGGTTTGCGCTCTCACCTGTCATTGCACTCACCGTAGTACATCGTCGCACAAGGCGGCAGTGATACCGTACCACACATGCATGGCGGGACGATGGCACCCTGTCGAAATCAGCGACGAGATGCACTTCTGCCTCAACGCCGATGATTACTGATTAGAGTCTGGTGACGATGCGGTCACCAGAAAGTTCTTGCTTCTGACCATGAGCATCATACGGTTCCTCAGCTTGGTGCCATGGTATTCGGTTTCATCAGTTTCAATAGCCCTTCACCGCTGGTACCCACAGTGGATAAAACGACAGCATGACGACACATCAATGAGGTACTGCTGCAGCCCGCTTTTTTCTTTTTTCTTTTCGTTTCTCTTCTTGCCATACCATTTTGGTATCCCTGATGCCCTGTTTCAACAAGATAACGTTGACTCACACCCTGCCAGCATCAGCAGAAATCGTCTACAAGGTCTCTAAGTACTGCCATGTACAGCACGTTCCTCAGATTTCTTCCCAGTAGAGAACGCGTGGGACCTCATTAGCAGCCGATTTAACACTCGTGCACGTCCCCTTGGCAATGTCGAAAAATCGCGTACCCTGTGGTCTCTCTCTCTCTCTCATTATAACTGTTAAAGACTTAACTTTGGATGCTTTGTCTCCGAAGCCTAGCATCCCGTGGCTTTGCCACCCTAATAAACCAGATTACCGAGCCAGCACACAGGTAACACTATTCACTCTGTCTCTTGTTTAAATGAGGGGGGGGCTATCAAATTAAAAGTTTGGCTTCCGTGTCTGTATACGGCGTCCGTTGCTCGTACTACTAAAGACCACAAACAAAAATCTTCTGAAAAAGAAGGCGAGTCCACTACAGCAAGACTCAATACTCTTCATCGCAGCAAAGCAACTGAGTGCCATCTAAATGTTCTCAAAAACTCACCGATGAGGGGGGAAAATAAACATTTACACTGAAATGACAAAAGTTTTGGGAGACGTACCTAGTATCGTGTAGGGCTTCCTCTAGCCCGGCGAAGTGCAGCAACTCGACGTGGCATCGATTCCAGAAGTGTCCCGAAGACTTCTGGAGAGATGTTGAGCCATGCCGTCTGAACAGCCGCCCACAGTTCCCTGGTATTTGTAGGTGCAGGATCTTGGGTGCGAATACACCTTTCAACCACGTGACAAAAGTGCTCTATCAGGTTCATGTCGGGCGAACGTGGTGGCCACACCATCCATCGGAACTATCCAGAATGCTCCTCGAACCAATTTTGGACTACTTAGGTCCGATGACATGGTGCATTGTCTGCCTGAAAAATCGCATCGTTGTTAGGGTGAAGACCATGAAGAGCTGCAAATGGTCATCCAGCACAGCAACAAAGCGATTACCGGTTAATGACGTCTTTACGAGGACCAGAGAACTCAAACAGTGTCACGTAAAGACACACCACACATGTATGGAACCACTACCAGCTTTCACAGTGCCTTGTTGACAGCTTGGACCCATGGATTCATGGCGTCTGCGCCACACCCGAACCCTACCATCAGCTCGTAACAATTGCTGGTGTGACTCATCGCACCACGCCACATGTTGCCAGTCTTTCAGGGTCCAATTACCGGGTTCACGAGCCCAGGTCAGGTCCTGCGCCCGATGTCGTGGTGTTAAACAAAGGCACTCTGGTGGGTCTTCTGCTCCCATACCCCATGGACGCTAAATTATGCTGCACGGACCTGATGGAAATGTCTCTGGTACTTCCTGCATTGAATGTTATTTGGTACAGTGTCGCTTGTCTGTTAGCATGGACAATCCTGGTCTGACCCCCCTGGTCACGGTCATTCAGCACCCGTGGTTGGCCACTGCGCTGTCCACAGTGCGTGGTAATGCCTTCCATGAGGTATTCTTGATACGCACGTAACACTGTGGATCGAGGAATGTTGAATGTTCGCACAACTTCGGAGATTGAATGTCCCATCTGTCTGGCTCCCGCTACCATGCCTCGTTTAAACCCGATAATTCACCTCTGTTTGCCATATTCCTACTGCCGGTTGTTCAACCTGTCTCACGAGATTACACCTCGCAACTGATAAGTATTGTGGCGTGCGTCTAAGATTTTATACGACTGCAGCGCCAGTTAAAAATTTGCGTATTGCTATCCCATGGCTTTTGTCACTTCAGTGTAAAGAATGTTAATGTTGCTCTAATATTATTGTGCTAAAGTTTTCAGGGTTGCATTGGTTGTAAGTGAAATTAAATTAATTTAATTACACTGCCTGACAGAGAAAATGCCACACCACGAAGACGTAAACGCAGCGCCATCAAATTGCAGGGTGGGTGCACACGCACAAGTTATGCAAATGATTGCATTTGAAGGCCAATCGCACGAACGGCGCGCGGGGTAAAAGCGGACAACCAGCCCGTGCGTCCATCAGTCGAGACGTCGTCAGCCGCGATAAGTGAGCGGTCCTGCTGTAACCGTGTCCGAAGAACGAACAAGGGGTGCTAATGTCGTTAAAACGCGATCGTACGCAATTTCGCCAAACGGATGAGGTGTCATCATAAGCCTTCACACCGCTGGATGGTCCTTGCGTTGTATTGCGGAAGAATCGCAACGTGATGACACAAGCGTCGGTCGCATTTGGAGACAGCTGTTCCACGAAGGATCTGTGCAACGTCGTTGGGGGACCGGAGCTCGAAGATGAACGTCCGAGCGCACCGATAATCGCGTCTGACGTCATGCCGTAGCGGACCCACTGTCCACAACGGGCGACATTTTGCGGAATGTACGGGGAGACTGAGATGCTACGATATCGACGCAGACAGTGTCGCGCCGATTGGCTGGGTCTGGTTTTCTATCCAGCCGTCCGTTGAGAAGGCTATTCTAACAGCGAGCCATCGTCGTCACCGCTTGGCGCGATATCGCTCCAGAGCTGCCGAATGGAACAGTGTGGTCTTCAGAGACGAGTCGTGGTTCTGTCTCACCACGGATGATCACCGTGTGAGAGTCTGGAGTCGAAGTGTCCAACGGGCGTATAACTCCGCCATTGTGGAACGCCACACTGCCCGGCAACATGGAATCGTAATGTGGGGTGCTATCAATGCCAACAGCCACTCACCGCTGGTATGCGTTACGGGCACATTGATGGAACACCGCTATGCTGACGAGGTACTTCAGCCCGTGGCACTACCATACCTGCAGGACATCCCAAACGTCGCTTTTCAACAGCATAACGCACGCCCGCATACCGCTCGGATGAGCCTGAATGCTTTACACGGTGTGCGGATGCTTCCATGGCCAGCCCGATCCCCCGACCTCTCGCCCATCGAGCATCTGTGGGACACGATAGGACGCCGGTTGAGTATCCACCCACCCCCGCAAAATGAAGATGAACTGTGGACTCGGATTAACACCACATGGTCCACGACACCCCAGGACTTTATTCGGACTCTCATTGCCTCGATGCTATATCGGATTCAACGCTGTATCGCCCAAAATTGGGGCCACACTCCTTATTGATCATCCTGTATATTCGACCACTGGAGCCTAGTCTGTATGTGGCAATTAAATCATTTGTTCACGACCTACTTGGCTATCTGTGTGTACAGTTTGGTCTGTTTTCGAACATTCCTTCATGGTGTGGCATTTTTTCTGTCAGGCAGTGTATTTCACATTGAAAACGCAATTAAATTAAAAAATAACTATCAATTTGAAAATTCTGCAGTTTTTTTCCATTACGAAAGAAGGGGGATGGGTCAGTACAAGGTAATGAAAAAATTAGGCCCTCTTCATCCCCCCCCCCCCCGCCTCCTCCTATGTTGTTCTTAGTCTACCGACGCCCCTGGGTCTGAGAGTACCCTGCCTACAATAACTCGCTTGACTTACATTTTAACAGCCAGCCAAACCTTTTAGCCATTTTTCCTACTCATACTCTGAGCATATTTACTGTTTACTCCGTAAAAGGATTCCATAAAAGAACGTAGAGAAATCATACACAGAAATGTATTTTTGGAAATTTGAAGGTAAATTTTTGTCTGTGTATGCTGATGCTTTATTATACCACTTGCAGGGGCAGAAAGAAATTATCTCTCCCTTTCCCATTTTGTTTCGAATTATATACGTAACACATATTGTTGCCCTTTAAGGGAAACACTCTTCTTAAAAAGCATTGAAATAACGCGGAGTTTTTCTTTATTGATTATTTTTTTTTTTCGTTTCAAGGTTGAACGACCGTTATAAATAACTGTAAGGGTTTTAAGCAGACGCCTGTCCCTAATTTAGGGCTCCGGGTACCAGGGAGAGTGAGCAGAGAGCACCAACAGACAACCACAGCACTTATGACTAATCGGGACTCGAACCCGGGCCCATTACGGATGACTCGTATGAAGCCTGCGTCTCAGAACAATCGGCCGCCAGGTCGTCGTCATTGTTGTAGACAAAAATGCATGTGTTGTACAGAAAAATAGGGGAGGGGGATGTCGGATAACTCGGTATGTAGTGTTCAAAAGAAATACCTAATTTTACATAATTTAGCTCTGAGAAATCTGGAGTTTTAGGATTAAAGTTGTAATGTGTTACATACCCTATATATTTGTACAGGGTGAATCAAAATATCTGAATACCCCAGGAAAGAATCGGTGAGGGGAGCCTATCTCTTAAGCCATTTCAACATGGCCGCCATCTTGAAATCTGCCATACTGAATGGTAAAGGGGCCATGTTGCATATCAAACAAGACCAGAATTTTTTCAGAAACTGATTTCCGTAATCAGATTGACATAATGTGTTGTGGCTCACAAGTTATCAACACAGAAAGTGAAATAACAACCTCTAAAGTATCCTGTGATGCGCAGCAGTTTGATGTGCCCAATGTGTTGTCCCTGTTGCTGAACACAGAGCTGAAGGCGCTTGTCCAGTCGTTATGCACCTGCACGAGAAAATCGGGAGCAATGCGGTTACAGGCTTCCAAGGAGGCGTTGCTAAAGGTGGAATTTGTCGTGGGTTTTCTCAGCATACACCAGGTGTTTCAGATGACCCCACAGATCAAAGTCGAGTGGTGTGAGGTTGGGGGATCTGAGTGGCCATTTCACAGGACCACGACGACCAATCCAATGACCAAGGAATTGAACATCCAGACATTGAAGAACTGTTGCTCCGTAGTGTGGTGGAGCCTCATCGTGTTGGAAATAACAGGGGAAAACTGCCATCTTCATTCAGAAGGGAAGGGAATACTGTTTCCTGTAGCATTTCCAGGTAGCGCTGGGCATTTAGGTCATTAAACAGAAGTCATCGCTCTTTCTACGTTTATAAGTGAGTCACGGAAAAACTTCTCATTGGCCGCCACCGGGAAACGAACCTACGGTATTCCAGTTACCCGCCGGGCATGCTTCCACTGCACCACAGCGGCCTCGAATTCCTCCTCGACTCACATACACTAACTGCCAAGCCACTTGGCATATTGCTTCTTGGAGCCCCAAGAAGTCTAAGAGGAATTCAAGGCGGCAGCTGTGGTGAAGTGGAAGCGTGCCCGGCGCGTAACTGGAAGGCCCTGGGTTCGTTTCCCTGTAGCGTCTAATGAGAATTTTTCAGTGACTCACTTATAAACGTTGAAAGAGCGATGACTTCTGTTTGATGTTCCTGGTCCACGTCAAATGTTTGTATTAATTTTGTCGATGAAAATGGGTCCGATTGCACGGGTGCCCTATATTACACACCACACCATAGCCTTTACATTACCAGCTACGTTGGATGGTTCCGTCCAGTGAGGATTCCTGTAACCAGCACCTGTGGTTCTGACGGTTAAACTCACCACTGACATAAAAATTGGCCTCGTCACTGAACAAAATGCCCCGTGCGAATGAGGGATCTCGTTGATGTTGGTCTAAAGCCCAGGTGCACAACTCGACACGTCTGTCGGGGTCATCTTCTGGTATTTGCTACTGCATCTGGATCTTGAACGTACGCCAGAGAGCGGTGTGAAAGATCCGTACAATGGCCGACTGGCTGTACCACATTATATTGAGAGACTTCGTGTGCTTCGTTGTGGACTCTTTGCGAAGTGTGCCAAGACCATTGTTGAGGTTTCCTCGTCGGTAGCAGTGTTTAGCCGACCACTACGTGGTTTTTCATCCACAGTTTCTCGGAATTTGGATATTAGGTATGCGACATCGCTGTGTGAAGGTTGTTGAACTCTGCAGCTATGATATAGCAGCTGCGTTCCCCAGACATTGGGATCACCTCAATCCTCTCCTCTTTCATCAATACATTTTTTTTTATTATTGAAGGTTTAACGACCACCGTGAGCAACTCAGTGGGCTATAAGCAGTCGCCCATCCCTAATTTAGGGTCACTGGTTCCAGGGAAGGGAGAGAGCCAGTAAGACAAACACAACATCCATGCCCTACCGGGATTCGAACCCGTAACCTTCTCGGACGAATGGTCATAAGCCAGCGCTTAGACCACTGTGTCACCTGGGCAGCAATGCCGTCTTCAGTTACCTGCAACAAACAATGGTTATGTTAACTTTCTGTGTTGACATACGTCATATCTGATTACGGCAATCAATTTCTGAGAAAATTCTTGTCTAGTTTGATATGCAACATGACACCCTTACCATTTAAAAAAATTGACCTTGATTCAGGATGGCGGCCATGTTCAGGAAATAGCCTAAAAGATAGGCCCTCCTCACCGATTTTTTGCTGGGGTATTCAGATATTTCATTTGAAATACAAGGATGTCTTGCGACTTTTGACTCACTTTCAACATATCCTGCTCAGGTACTTGTCCGGTCCGGGTCAAACCAACTCTGATTACAGCCTCGCAGTCAGTTGTTGCGGTGTCAAATGTAGCCTGAGAACGGGATGACGAGCTTGCAGTCCGAACTGTAATGACCGGTAACGTACTGTTACAGCTGACATGGGAGAATGCGACACGGTTCTACATTGCTACGCCAACGCCACTGATGACGTAGAGCTTTCGCTTAAAGACATCCCCATGAGATGACGGTTGTCCCTCGGCGTTGTCTGTGTACGACGTCCAGAACCTTCTCTTCGTATCTTTCGCCCTTCTTTGTACCATTCCCTGCACGCTGTTACCACAACGGACACACTGCGCCCCACATGACCGGGCAATTTTCCGGAGGGAAGCATTGCAATCTCTCATGCCGATGATGCGGCTTCTGTCGAACTATCTGTTGTGACTGTACGACTGTCTTACACGTCGACGAGGCATCCTTATCCACTGCTAACCGAGCCATTTGGCGCTTATAAAAGAAAAACGGCCAGTTTCGGGGCTGTGACGTTGCACGATCTGATTTGCCTAGACTCGGTACTCATGCACCTATGACGCTGATATGCTAATCATTTCTGCGATCTTGCCTGATTAGCATATCCTGTAAAAATCAAAGTCGTAGCTCAACTCCTTTCAAGTGTTATATTTTTTATGAACATGAGTGTATATTGCCTCAATATTTTTCTGTTAGTGTAATATCACTTACAATTGCTTCAACATTTTGCCGCAATGTAATTATCTCTATTGCGTTATTTCGACATTTCATATACCACTGAACCATCACTTGCATCATCTAAACAATTTTTTTAACAATGTAAGTGATAAAGTTTTTACAGCCCCGATGGCGCAGTGGTCTAAACGCTGGCTTCTGACCATTCGTCCGAGAAAGGTCCGGATTCGAATCCCGGTGAGACGTGGATGTTGTGTTTGTCTTACGGCACTGGGTCTCTCCCTTCCCTCGAGTTTTTTTTCTTTCTTTTGATTGAAGGTTTAACGACCACCGTGAGCGACTCAATGGACTATAAGCAATCGCCCGTCCCTAATTTAGGGCCACTAGCTCCGGGTAAGAGTGAGACCCAATGCCGTAAGACAAACACAACATCCATGCCTCACTGGGATCCGAACCCGGTCCCTTTCTCGGACGAATGGTCACATGCCAGCGCTTAGGGCCACTGCACCACCGGGGAGGCATCCCTGAAGTTAGTAGCCCTAAATTAGGGACGGGCAACTTTCTGCTCATAGCCCATTGAGTTGCTCACGGTGGTCGTTAAACCTCCAATCAAAAAAAAAAAATGAACAATTTCGTTATCAAAGAATAACTAAAAAATTTGACGATCAACAAATCTCATTTTTTAGCCGCTAAGTTGATCATCTGGTTATTAAAATTTCATGAATTCATATACCTAAAATGATTACCGTGTGAGATATAACATTATTCGCTTATGTTAGAGAAATGTGATTGGTTTTTACTCTACTACAAAAAAAAACAAAAAAAAAAAACAAGTAAGAGGACACCAAATTTTCGGGTGTAATAAGCACGTCTTTTGAATCCGTTCTGAAGCAAATTAAATTTATCAAAACTATTCAAAGTCAATGGAACCGCTATGGAAAACAATAGATCTGACGAAAGAAAGAAGATTTTCAATCGGGTTTTTAATCTCTCAGATATTGCTGTAAACGGAATCGTGAGCTTACGAACTCTTAGAAACAGAGATGTCGACAAAAATAAGATGTGACTTTACGCCCCCTGGTGGGAAAACCATGCATTATTTTAGGAAGAAAGTATTCTCAAAAAGTTTATCCATATAAGCGGTATCGGTCGAAGAAAAAAATTTAGTCGAGTTTTCAGGAGCCCAGATTTTGCAACAAATACTTTAGAAGTAGAAATTAACACTTATGACCCCTGGTGGTTAAATAATTCTTCACCAAACATTAGAAATTATGTGAAAAATATTTTCCATCAGGTCTTGTATGCGATACAGGAAGAATTTTTCAAATCCGAGCTTTAGGACAGAAATAATGCAAAAAAACGCAATTTACTTTTGTGCTCCCTAGCGGAAAGTCTATGATTTACTTGAAAATTTTGAATTTATAGTAAAAACATTTCGCATCGGAAACACTATTAAACAAAGAAGGAATTTTTCAAATCGTATTCTTAGAAGTACAGATATTGACAAAAATATGATATACATCTACGCCCCCTGGCAGAGAAACCATGCATTTTTTCAAGAAGAAAATTTTCCTTGCAGACATGAGTAGTATCGGTCAACAAACGACTTTTTTCAATCGAGATTTTAGAAGCTCATATTTTCCTGCAAATACAACAGAAGCCGAAATTAAGACTTACGCCACCTGGTGGCCAAACCATATCTTTCAAAAAATAGAAAATATGTGCAAACGATTTCCCATCAAGAGGTGCAGAAAGAATTTTTCGAATCGGAGATTTAGAAGCAGAGATATAGGGTGGAAACGCAATTTACATTTACGCCATCTAGCGGAAAGTCTATGAATTACTTGAAAATTTTGAAATTATATGAACCACATGTCACACTAGAAACACTATTCAACAAAGAAGGAATTTTTCAAATCGGACTCCTAGAAGTAGAGATATTGACAAAAATAAGAATTGCGTCTACGCCCCTTGGCGTAGAAACCCTGCACTATTTTAAGAAGAAAATGTTTCTAAAAGGTTTGTCGACATGAGTAGTATTGGTCAACAAACAATTTTTTTTTCAATCGAGAATTTAGAAGCTCATATTTTGCTGCAAATACATTAGAAGCGAAAATTAAGATTTACGCCCCCTGGTGGCCAAACCATTTTTTTACAAAAATTAGAAATTCTGTGCAAACGATTTCCCATCAGGAGCTGTATCCAGGGCAGAGAGAATTTTTCAAATCGGAGATTTAGAAGCAGAGATATAGGGGCAAACGCAATTTATCGCTACGCCCCCTAGCGGAAAGTCTATGAATTACTTGAAAATTTTGTAATTATATGAAAAACATGTCACACGGAAAACACTATCCAACAAAGAAGGAATTTTTCAAATCGGACTCCTAGAAGTAGAGATATTGACAAAAATAAGATGTACATCTACGCCCCCTGGCGGAGAAACTGTGGAATATTTTGTGAAGAAAACATTGCGAAAAGGTTTATCGATGTGAGGGGCATCAGTTCACTAAAGAATTTTTTCAATCGATATTTTAGAAGCTCCGATTTTATGGCAAATACATCAGAAGCAAAAATTAACACCTACGCCCCCTGGTGGCCAAAGTATTCTTTACTAAAAATTTGAAATTACATGCAAACGATTTTCCATCAGGAGATGCATCCGCTGAAGAATTTTTTTTTAAAATCGGAGTTTTAGAAGAAGAGTTATCGGGGAAAATGTAATTTACTTTTACGCCCCTAACGGAAAATTTATGCGTAATTTGAAAAAGTAATTATATCTAAAATACTCTTCGACATAAATGGAATTGAAAGATAAAATTTTTTTTCAATCGGATGTTTAAAAGCAAATATGTGGAATAAAACGTATTTTTGAATTCGACATCATCTGCATTTACGCCCTCTACCGGCGAAATTGTACATCGTAAAAACACAACGAAATGGAGGAATATCATTTGCATATTTCAAGCTTCCCAATGCAAAAATATTTTTTTAAATCGGACTAATAGTTGCAGAGATATCGTGGGTACAGACGGACGGACAAACCGATAACAGAAGCACTATCTTTTTTACAAAAGACGTGCTAAAAAAGCTTCCAAGAATCGTTTGCAAACTATTTTCACTATTTCTGTCAGATGCCTGTGCTTCGATTTAAGCTGACCTTAGTTTACAACGGTGACTTTAATAATAACGATAATAATTTAAAAATAGCAGCATGAAGTGCAGTACGACTCAGTGTCTTTTTAGTTTAAGGTGATATAACTCCAACACAGAAAACTATGTCGAAGTTTTTCAATAGTAGTCCTTCAGAGCTTTGTAAAACATTTTCGAATAGGCAAGATGGGGTGGCACTTTTTTATAGGGATGCTTTCAAACAAAATACTGCAGCACAAACACAACACTGGCACACTCACTCCTTCACTCTTATTACAACTAATTCGATGTCTACTAGTTCGACAGCACTGTGTCGCGTAAAACATCAGGCCCTGGTAATTTGTTTACTTGTAGTGAAACTTCAGTTTAAATTAGATTACTTTTATGGATAGTAGGAGTGTCAGGATCGATCTTTTTTGTTTCGCTGGCACACACACAGTCTTCGCGGAACAAGTAAACAATAAGTATTCTTGCTATCTTTCCAATGAATTCAGAGTCAGACATTTTTGTGCCTCTTGCACCTACAAGTCCCAGGCAAAAACATAGTTGCAGTCAATTACTGTTGTAAAGTCACTCTATTGGACAAAAAAAGGTTAATATCACTCGTTATCCAATACTGATGAGTCGCACAAACTATATCTCACGAGTAAAAGCCGTCTTTGTGCGGAAAATTGAAAGTAAAATAAAACTCGGCTTAGCTTAAATCAAATTAACTCATATTATGAGACATCAATTTAATAAAACCTTATGATATTTTAAAAACAGATTTTTTTTTTTAATGGAGGTTTAACGACCACCGTGAGCAACTCAATGGGCTATAAGCAGTCGCCCGTCCCTAATTTAGGGTCACTGCTTCCAGGGAAGGGAGAGAGCCAGTGCCGTAAGACAAACACAACATCCATGCCTGACCGGGATTCGAACCCGGACCCCTTACGGACGAATGATCAGAGGCCAGCGCCTTAGACCACTGCGCCACCGGGGCGGCTAAAAACAGATTAAAAGACATGAGTACTTTCGGGCCATCGCATGGCCCATCTTCAGATGGAACAGCCAAATTGACAAGATCCGCATAATACACTGCTGGACAATTGCTAAGGACGGATCATAAACGGCTATATAGCAGCACATAAAAAAGTAAGTGTGGTTGGATGCCAAGTGAAATAAAATAATGTCAGAATGCCAGGACATTACAAGAAAGACAATTTATTGTGCTCTGAAATGCAGAAGGCTTTGGAACATGTTCAAGGGACAAACAGGCCATTTTGTGCAGAATACGTAAACGTGAAAAAAATGCAATTACCGTCCGCAGGCGTTCCGGCGTAAGATGTCAATACGGGATATGGCCACCATGGAGGGCGATGCAAGATTCCACACGTCGTGTCATGCTTTGCACAACATTATCAAGCATCTGTTGGGGTAATTTATCCCATTTCTCTGTCAGTGCACGGATGAGGGTGTCCATGTTTATTGGAGGGCATTGGCGACCAGCAAGACTCCTCCCTAAAGCATCCCACACATTTTCAATGGGATTCAGATCTGGAGAACTGCTGGCCATACGACTCGTTGAATATCCTCGTTCTCAAGACACTCCTGGACAGCGACTGTTCGATGACATGTTGCGTTGTCGTCCATGAAAATGAATCTATCACCGACAGCACCACGGAACATGCGAACATGAGGTAGCAGAACATCATTAATGTATCCTTGGCCAGTCATAGTCTCAGTTGGAAGCACATAGAGGGACGTACGGCCATTGATCATGATGCCAGCCCATACCATGAAACTACATGTCGGATATCGGTCCTTTTCCTGTGTGTTTGCTGGACAATATGCAGTGCCACTATCATGTCAGATCAGCTGTCGTCGACAATCAGACGATAGACTGTATCTACTCTCATCTGAAAAGAGGACAGCAGACCAGTCGTTATCAGTCCAATTGCGATGTTGATGGCACCATTGCAAACGTGCGGTATGGTGACGTCTGGACAATGGGATGCACACAACAGGACGGCGGGCGTATAGTCCTCCTTCATGCAAACGTCTGGCGACAGTTTTTCGGGAGATCCGCTTGCCAGTAGCAGCCATAAACTGATTTGCTACCTCACTAGCTGTGCTGCGCCGGTGTCTTTTTGTTGATAGCACTATGTACCAATCTTCTGCAGGTGTCGTACTGCGAACACGACCTCCCCCGTGACGTTTGCTACACTCTCCATTTGTTTGAAATGATTTCCAAAGCCTTGAAACAACACTGTGGCTGACGTCGAACTCCCTGGCAACATCTGTTATTTTCCGCCCTTTTTCAATCTTGCCAATGATACGGCCACCCGTAAAATCATCTAGGTGATGTCGGGAAGACATACTGAAAATTGCAAGTTCGTCAATTGATTCTTTCCCTTTCAACTTTGCGTTTGAACAACAACGGTCAATACGCGTCAAATCCTTTATACCTCTTATCAGCGCTATGACGTCACGAACAAGTTCGGCAATCCAAAATTTGTATACGCACAACACGTCTTACTGTATCCCGCACTTATGCTAATTTCCACATTTTCCTGCCTTCCATTTTATGGTTGCTATCGTTGCTATTGTCATCCGTCCTTAGCAATTGTCCGGCAGTGTATATATACACATATGAACGCAGTCAAAGACGGTTGTGGTACATATATGCAAAGAAGGAAGACACTCCTCCCGGCACATTATCCCACGGTTACGGGTAATTCAAAGCCCCTAGGATTAGAGTTAATTAATACCTTATAGGCATTGGGAGCTATGACGTAGAAGTCTTATCTTACTTCTACGTTAATTCAAAACAACAATATACTAAGAAATAGTTTCTAAATAAAAGAAACCTTAACGGCCAGACGAAACATACACTGCCGGACAATTGCTAAGGACGGATGACAATAGCAAAGATAGAAACCATAAAATGGAAGGCAGGAAAATGTGGAAATTAGCATAAGTGCGGGATACAGTAAGACGTGTTGTGCGTATGCAAATTTTGGATTGCCGAACTTGTTCGTGACGTCATAGCGCTGATAAGAGATATAAAGGATTTGACGCGTATTGACCGTTGTTGTTCAAACGCAAAGTTGAAAGGGAAAGAATCAATTGACGAACTTGCAATTTTTAGTATGTCTTCCCGACATCACGTAGATGGTTTTACGCGTGGCCGTATTATTGGCAAGATTGAAGAAGGGCGAAAAATAACAGATGTTGCCAGGGAGTTCGACGTCAGTCACAGTGTTGTTTCAAGCCTTTGGAAATCATTTCAAACAAATGGAGAGTGTAGCAAACGTCACGAGGGAGGTCGTGTTCGCAGTACGACACCTGCAGAAGATCGGTACATAGTGCTATCAACAAAAAGACACCGGCGCAGCACAGCTAGTGATTTAGCAAATCAGTTTACGGCTGCTACTGGCAAGCGGATCTCCCGAAAACTGTCGCCAGACGTTTGCATGAAGGAGGACTATACGCCCGCCGTCCTGTTGTGTGCATCCCATTGTCCAGACGTCACCGTACCGCCCGTTGCAATGGTGCCATCAACATCGCAATTGGACTGATAACGACTGGTCTGCTGTCCTCTTCTCAGATGAGAAGAGATACAGTCTATCGTCTGATTGTCGACGACAACTGATCAGGCGTGATAGTGGTACTGCATATTGTTCAGCAAACATACAGGAAAGGGACCGATATCCGACATGTAGTGTCATGGTATGGGCTGGCATCATGATCAATGGCCGTACGTCCCTCTATGTGCTTCCAATTGGGACTATGACTGGCCAACGATACATTAATGATGTTCTGCTACCTCATGTTCGCATGTTCCGTGGTGCTGTCGGTGATAGATTCATTTTCATGGACGACAACGCAACATGTCATCGAACAGTCGCTGTCCAGGAGTGTCTTGAGAGCGAGGATATTCAACGCCTTGTATGACCAGCACGTTCTCCAGATCTGAATCCCATTGAAAATGTGTGGGATGCTTTGGGAGGAGTCTTGCTGGTCGCCAATGCCCTCCAATAAACAAGGACACCCTCATCCGTGCACTGACAGAGGAATGGGATAAATTACCCCAACAGCTGCTTGATAATGTTGTGCAAAGCATGACACGACGTGTGGAATCTTGCATCGCCCTCCATGGTGGACATATCCCGTATTGACATCTCACGCCGGAACGCCTGCGGACGGTAATTGAATTTTTTCACGTTTACGTATTCTGCACAAAATGGCCTGTTTGTCACTTGAACACGTTCCAAAGCCTTCTGGATTTCAGAGCACAATAAATTGTCTTTCTTGTAATGTCCTGGCATTCTGACATTATTTTATTTCACTTGGCATCCAACACACTTACTTTTTTATGCGCTATATAGCCGTTTATGATCCGTCCTTAGCAATTGTCCAGCAGTGTATAAACAACAGAAGTCAAACTTACGGAAAAGATGCTTTATTCAAATTATGGAAAAGATGCACGTCCATAACAGAACGATATCAATATTTAAACACACCACACAGCTTCACAGCTCTTAACACAACGCTCTCTTTACAACGCACTCTTTCAACGCTCTCAATAATAATCGCTCTCCTACAACAGTTTAGTTGTCGCTTTTATCTCTCGTTCTTATCAAAACAGGCATACTCAATTCATTCAACCTCAATTGTGTTGCCAACAGTATTCGTTTGAGAGAAAAGATATCACGTTAAGAGTGAAGTATAACAGAATAAACTCAAGATTTACATAGGGAAAGAAACTAAAAAAGAAAGTTAATTTAGAATATACGTCACAGAGCTCATAAGGCATATAGTCATTACAACAATGTTTTGTGAGTTAAAAATGAACATGCTCTCGGTAAGAAGTAGCGTGCTACGAATTTTAGGGGTAACCAGAATTTTAAAATTAGAAACGGGCTACAGCTAGAAGCAGTAGCCCGTTTCTAATTTAGGGACATTGGTTTCAGGGAAGGGAGAGAATCAGTAGCGTAGGACAAACACAACATCATGCCTCAACGGGATTCGAAACCGCGCTCACCTCGTAAGAACGGTCAGAAGCCAGCGCTTAGACCACTGCCAAAGATGGAAACCTGTCAGCGGGTCGACAATTTCTAGTGGTTCAAACGGGTCGAATCAAGATGTTCTTGACCCGATTTCGACCCGGTTTTATTTCAGTTTTGTTTTTGAAAAGAAAAAAAAAAAAAAAAAAAAAAAAAAAAAAAAACATTTTTTTTTCAACGAAAAATGCGCACTGTGGAATTTTGTGCTTTATGCTGGAGCCGTGGACTGAAAAATGATTTGTCATGCAATATGTAGGAAGATCGTCCTCAGAAGGAAAAGTGTCCTTTCCATCTGAGGGTGCAATGATGAAAACAACATCCACATTTTTGGAGTCTTTCAACTCATCATAAACTTGTGAACATCGATGTTGCTGTGAAACATATTCTGAAGCTTCATATGTTATCAAGAAAACAGGAAAAGCAAATAAAGCATGCAACAAGTTGCTTAATTCAAAAATTTTGTCTGTAGCGCCATCAAACGTAGGTGGAACAAACTTAACATTGCTGTGGAGAGACTTTTTGACTCTCACAGATATATTTGAAAACGTATGTAGGACAGTAAGGTTATGTCTTGCAACTGAAGGACAACAGTTTCAATACTTCTTGTAAGTGAGTGAGTAAATTATACGTTTCTATAATACATTTGTTTGACTTCCATATAACTTAAGATACTCACTGCGAAGAGATTTTTTGAACACCCTATGTATGTATGTATGTATGTATGTATGTATGTATGTATGTATGTATGTATGTATGTATCAAAAATAAAAGCAGAGTTAGCGACAAAATTTTAAAATATATATATTTTTTTTTTGAACTTGCATTCTGAAGATCATGATGCGCAACGGCAGCAGTGAAGAATACTCAGAAAAAACTACAAAGCAGAGACAAACAAAAAAGTTGTTTACCTATGATAAAAAATACAAATTAAAACTCAAAAATCAAAATGGCAAAAAAAAGAAGAAAAAATAACAAAACCAGAATGCAGAAAGTGTCGAGAATGCCGAGCCTTGGCTGTATCAAGGACCAGCAAAACTCTGCATTTTCTCACTTACACAAAGACCTAGTTGGAAATAGGTTTCTGCAAAGCCATAGATGCAAGTATAGGTCCCCCCCCCCCAAATTATTTTACATAACCTCCCTCAAAGGTGCGGAAAAATAAGTACTTTAGCAAAAGTTTTAGAAAACACAAAAATGTTGTCACCTAAATTGGCAGAAACCACACGTTTCTGGTCTTTGTGGAAAACTGAGTGATTTTCTTCATGCTTGCCCCTGACGAAGCCATTAGGAAATCAATCATTGGCCTACATCTCTGTTCTTCTGTTCGCATATTTTCTTATTATTTTGGCTTTGCTTGCTCCGGAGCTTGTTTACTTCGGACTCTTGAAGTGTGTTTGGTTTTGTCTCAGTTTTGTTCTTCGTTTTTTTTTTTTTTTTCCTCTTCATTATTTTTTATAGGAAAAAATGTCTTTCTTTGGGTTTTGCTTGTTTCTGTATATATATATATATATATATATATATATGGATGTAAGGTCAGGTGATGCGTAACATCACAGCCTCTCCTTCACAAATGTCAATCCCGCCTTCTCGTGGTGCATCCTGTTCCTACTAAAGAGCTCTGACGACCACCAATAGCGGTGTAACTATACCATCGGGATTAGAGGAAACGCTATTCCACACTCACCAAACCTCTTGGCCAGAGTGGTGAGTTATGGCCAAACCTCTCCAAAATGACTCCACAACTTAAATCTTGGCCCTCAGTCTCCGGCAGCTGGAATGTACCTGGCCAAGGTAGCGGCCAGTGCGACATGAAGGCAGAGGGTGATAAGAATCCCCGGAGGACCGGACTAGGCTGCCATCTGATGCTGACCTTGGCTACGTATAATGGACGCTCCCTATCTTCTGATTCAAGGCTTCTTGAATTGGAAGACGAACTACAAAGGATCAAGTGGGACATCGTCGGGCTAAGTGAGGTAAGGAGAAAAGGAGAAGATCTCATTGAACTGGAAAGTGGGCATCTCTTCTATTATCGTGGGACAGATACTGGCAGAACTAGTGGTGTTGGATTTATAATAAACAAGAAACTGAAGGATAAAGTTATAGAAGTTGAAAGTTCCTCTGACAGAGCTGCACGACACATTATCCAACTCTCGAGAAGATACCAGGCTCAGATTATTCAAACTTGTGCAACCACCACAAGTCATCCTGAAAAAGAAATTGAAGAATTTTATGAGGAAATTCGTCATCTAAATAATAAAGGTAAGCAACACTTGAAGATAATTATGGGAGATTTCAATGCAAAAATAGGGCAACAGCAACAGAATGAAACTTCAGTAGGTAAATTCGGTCACGGCAACAGAAACCAGCGTGGAAATAATCTCGTAGAGTTTGCAGAGGCAGAAGGGTTTTTCATCTTGAACTCCTTTTTCAAGAAAAAGGCACACAGGAAATGGACATGGAGTCATCCAAATGGGACGACAAGTGAAATTGATTTTATTATGTGTAACAAAAAATTCGTCGTAGAAGACTGCAGTGTACTAAACAAGTTCAACACAGGTAGTGACCATAGATTGGCGAGATGTAAGATGCACCTCAACACTAAACACGAACGTGGCAAGCTCATAAGTCAAACAAAATGTATTGACATAACCAACCTTAAAAAACACCATAATACCTTCAAGTTGGAACTGAAGAACAGATTCTCTGCTTTAAAAAACCTAACTATAATGAATTAGCTTTATTTTGCTTTCCGCTAAGCTACTTATAATGAATAAGCTCTTTCTACCAGCTAGCTAATGATAATAATGAAGCTTTCCTACTGAGCTTCAAATAGTAAATTCAAATGGTTGTTGTTACTAGTTAATTAAGAACATGAATAAAGTCTCCTGCTAGTAGTGTAGTAATAGTATTGAACAAACTTATAACTGGTAGTAATGTTGTAGCAGTAATTAGAATGTATAAAGTCTTAACGCTGGTTGTTAATGGCAATAAACTAATGATATAAACCTAACAGCCAGACAGAGATCTGACAAAAACTATTAATTGAGAAAGACGTACTTACGAATAGCTCTTTTATTATGCGACTCTTGGTCATCCAAAGCACACACACAACTTGTTTCACAATAATGAAGAATCCAACTAATTACATAGAACGAAACTCTCTCCTCTAGTATAACAACAAACGATCTCCCTATAACAACAAAAAGCTCTCCTTATAACAACAAAATCTCTCCGTACAACACCAAACGCTCTCCTTCGCTATCGATGAACGCGCCTATATATAATGGCTACCACCACGTCATGACTTACACTCATTGCCAGATCTCATTCACCGGGTGAAATAATATTTCGTTCAGTAAGAAGATAATTTACATAGTAAAATAAAATAACCAGAGATAGTAAAATCAAAAGGAAAGTGAATATAGAGTATACGTTACATAACATCGGAAGAAGTGGATATTTCTGAAGTTAACAGAAAAGTAACCAAAGCTCTTATGGAAACAGCAACAAAACTAGCTGGGTCTAAGAACAAGTTGCATGAGAACAAATTATCAGGAAAAACCAAAATGTTGATGCAAAAAAAGAAGAGAGATGAGGACAACTAAAGAAGATGTGACTTCCAAAGTGGAATATATAGAGCTATGCAAGACAGTACGAAAAAGTATCACTGAAGACGTAAGGAAATTCAACTGTGAATTAGTGAGGAAAGCAATTGAAAACAACCAAAGCCTAAAGATAGCAAAGGGGCATCTCAGTAAGGGAAGAAAACAGATTATGGCACTGAGAAAAGAAGATGGTTCTGTAACACGAAATAGAGGCGAAATTTTGACAAGAGTGAAAGATTTCTACTCCAAATTATATGAAAGGGATGATTCATGTACTCCGACATCATGAAAGGTACCAGTACCAGAGTTCTTCCAGTCCTCCCAGCAGAAATTGCACATGCAATCAAGAACATGAAGCAGGGAAAAGCTCCAGTAGTAGATGGAATTACTGTAGACATCATACAAGAAGCAAGTGGAGAAATCGGAACAGTACTCGCTCAAATTTTCACTCGATGCCTTAATGAAGGGAAAATTCCTGAGGATTGGAACAACGCTACAATGATCCTGCTACATAAAAAAGGTGACATTGAGGATCTCAGGAACTACAGACCTATCAGCCTCCTATCAGTGGTTTATAAAATCTTCACTAAAGTTCTTTCACACCGCTTGAAGGTAACACTGGACATGGCTCAACCGAGAGAACAAGCTGGATTCAGGAGTGGCTACAGCACAATAGATCATATCCACGTACTGAGAGAACTAATTGAAAGAGCAAGGGAAAATGAACTTCCATTGTGCATGGCTTTTATCGATTATGAAAATGCCTTTGATTCGGGGAAACCATCAGCAGTTACAATGGCTCTGAAATCCTGCGGTATTGAAGATGCATACATTAATATTATTAATAACATCTATGAAACTGCAAGTGCAAAGATTCGGCTGTTTGAAAATACAACACACATAAAAATTGGAAAGGGAGTGAGACAAGGTGACGGTCTGCCAAGCTCTTTAATGCTACATTGGAAAATGTCTTTTAATCACTGAACTGGGAAAACAAAGGAATAAAGATTAATGGAGATTATCTAACCCACCTTCGTTTTACTAATGACGTAGTCATTTTTGCAACTACCCCATCAGAGCTGCAGAGTATGATCCAAGAACTTGCTGACAAGAGTAAAGAAGTGGGATTAAAACTGAACTTTCAGAAGACAAAAGTGATGTTCAATGCTTTTACAAGAAATGAAGATTTATCGATTGATGGAGAAAAGCTGGAGATAACAGACACGTACGTTTACCTTGGACAGCAGATATCAAATGAGGTTCACATTGATGAAGAAATTAATCGGCGTATAAAACTTGCCTAGAGAGCGTTTGGAAGAAACAGCATAATTTTTAAGAGCAATATGCCATTATGTCTTAAAAGAAAAGTGTTTGATCAATGCATCCTTCCAGTGCTTACGTATGGTGCAGAGACGTGGACCTTAACTAAAAGAGACATACAAAGGCTGCGGACAACTCAAAGCGGCATGGAGAGGTGCATGCTTAGTGTAACCAGGAGAGATAAGAAGAGGAACTTTTGGATCAGAAAAATGACAAGAGTGGAAGACATCATGATCAGAGTTAAATCCCTGAAATGGCAATGGGCTGGACATACTGCCAGAAGGACAGACCATCGATGGACAGCCGAAATTTTAGATTGGATTCCAAGGGACAGAAAAAGACCCAGGAAAAGACCACATGGGAGATGGGTGGATGAAATTCGAAAGTATGCGGGAGTGACATGGAGGAGACTGGCACAAGACAGACCGTTGTGGAGGAAACTTGGAGAGACCTTCGTCCAGCAGTGGATTGATAATGGTTGACAATGGTGATGAGGATATATATATATAGAATGAAACATTACAGAACAAAATACAAAATTTAAAAAAAAGGAACTTCCAAGCAAGTGAAAACAAAAACAAGTTGCCGTCATCAGGAGAGCATCAACCTGTGGGAGTGGCCTTTCTAGTACCAACAAACGACAAGGCGAGCCAAAATTGTCGGTTGGTCATGCTCCCTAGGCCACCAAACCAGATTCTAATAAGCACAAGAATTCCAAGAATCAAATTTACAAAACTGAAAAAAATTAATTAAAAGCTTACCGGCAGAACAAAACCACCATGACAAAACATTAAACGAAACTGAACAGAACACACACAAGAACCCAAATATATACACTGATCGTCTCCAGACTCTAATCTGCAGTCTTTGTATGTCTCTTTTAGTTAAGGTCCACGTCTCTGCACCATACGTAAGCAACATAAGGATGCGTTGATCACACACTTTTCTTTTAAGACATAATGGCATATTGCTCTTTAAAATTATACTGTTTCTTCCAAAAGCTCTCCAGGCAAGTTTTATACGCCGATTAATTTCTTCATCAATGTGACCCTCACTTGATATCTGCTGTCCAAGATAAATGTAGGTATTGGTTATCTCCAGCTTTTCCCCATCAATCGATAAATCTTCATTTCTTGTAAAAGCATTGTACATCACTTTTGTCTTCTGAAAGTTCATTTTTAATCCCACTTCTTTACTCTTGTCAGCAAGTTCTTGAATGATACTCTGCAGCTCTGATGGGGTAGTTGCAAAAATGACTACGTAATCAGCAAAACGAAGGTGAGTTAGATAATTTCCATTAATCTTTATCCCTTTGTTTTCCCAGTTCAGTGATTGAAAAGTGTATTCTCAAATAGCCGAATCTTTGCCCTTGCATTTTCATATATATTATGAATAATATTAATGTGTGCATCTTCGATACCGCAGGATTTCAAAGCCATTGTAACTGATGATGGTTTCTCCGTTTCGCGTATAAAACTTGGCTGGAGAGCATTTGAAAGAAACAGTCAAATTTTCAATAGCAATTTATCATTACGTCGTGAGAAAGTGTTCAATCGATGCATCCTTTTCCAGTTCTTACTTATAGATCAAAGACATGGGCCTTAATTTAAAACGAAATTACGGAAACTACGGACTAAAAGAAGCATGGGATATGCATGCTTGGTTTAACCAAGAAAGATAGGAAAAAGAAATCATGGATCAAGAAAATGACAAGAGTCGAGGGCATCATGATCAGATTGACGACACTCAAGTGTCAATGAGCTGGACATATTGCTAAAAGAGCCAACCACCTTTAGACAACTGAAATACTACACCAGATACCAAAAGACACTAAAAGATGCAGAATATCACGTGGGAGATGTGTGGATTTGGATTGGAGGCTTAACGACCACCGTGAAGAACTCAATGGGCTATAAGCAGGCGCCCGTCCCTACTTTAGGGTCACTGACTCCAGGGAAGGGAGAGAGCCAGTGCCGTAAGACAAACGCAACAACCATGTCTCACCGGGATTCGAACCAAGACCCATCTCGGACGCATGACCACAAGCCATCGCTTAGACTACTGCGTCACCGGGGCGGCGGAGATGGGTGGATGAAGTTCGAAAGCGTACTTGAATGGTATGGAAAATAACTGCTGAATAAGGAGTTGTGGAAGAGACTTTTGAAGACCTCCGTTCAGCAATGGATTGAGAACAGTTGGTGATAACGCTATCAAAGAATTATTCGCTTACAGTACCAGTTTGTCAATCCATCTTTCTGCTGGAACGAAGAGCGTTGGTTAGTTACAGCAGTATTCAGGATTATTCAGATATCTTTCGATTTTTTTAATTAAAATTCTCCATTAGTAGGCTTAAGGGTGCCCATGTATTTGGCATGTTATAATCAGAAAGCATTCAAAAGAAAAAGAGCTGAAAATTATTCAAGTTTCATACAGTTACGCACATTCTCAAAATACCTTTCGCTTACTAAGTTTGATATTTTTTTTCAAAACAGGTGCATTACATCCGGAAAGTCTATGCCAAGGGTTTGTTTCCTTTACGCTTTCAGAATGTGTCATCGCTGGACTAGCATCGTGTACACTTGTAAAGGACTGTGTCTCTGATTGGAGCAGTGTCTTGCAAAGGCTAAATACTGTAGTTGTGAGAACCAGTGGCGCACACAGAATTTAATCAAGGATTAGGTCCAACAAGAAATTTACTGAACAAGCAAAATGTGCTATATTTTTTATATAGATACATGTAAATCTTATTCTGACTACGGCTAAGTTAAATATATGGATGGTGTGTTTACTTGCTTGAACTCAACTTGAACAAGTAGTCCCAAATTCGAGATGGGCGACTGCTTATAGCCTTCAGAGTTCCTCACAGTGGTAATTAAACCCCAAAACAAAGACACAGAAAATAAATTCCAGAAAAGTGCGTAAATTAGCACATCAATTTTACTTCTACAGTTCTTTTGATCTTTTGTTGGGAAAGGAACGGGCCTGGCAACGTCACAAATTCGCACCTGTAACGGAGTGCGTGCGACTGCAAGCTTTCACTTGTAAACATGTACACTATACTATCAAAAGTATTCGGATACCACAATGTTTTGAGACAAATGTCATCATTGCCGCAATTAGTATTTAGTCTGTCCACCTTTGCTTGTATGACATCGGCAACACGTCGAGACATACTATCAACGAATTTCCGGTTGGTCTCGACAGGACTAGCTCGCCATTCTTCCTGTAAATCTGCTGCCAGAGTGGAGAGGAAAGACGGTCGTTGTGGTCGATTTTATATCCGTCGCTCCAGTTCATCCCAGAGGTGTTCTATGTGATTAAGATCAAGACTCTAAGCAGGCCAGTCTAACAATATCACCTCGTTTTCAAGAAACCAGGAAGAGAGAACGGTCATTTTCATAATATTGCCATATTGTTGGTAGCGCAGAATTATCCTGAACGTCGAGGTACACTTCAGAGTTCATGGTTTGTAATATAATAACCAACGGCTCGAGTTTCATCCACTAAAAACAACTCCATACCTTGATGGAACATCCGCCGAAAATTGGAAGAACACCGTCCGCCGAAAATCGTTCGCCGGGCTGTCGCCAAATCTAAACGCGTCGACCAGATTGGAAGAATTAAAAACTTGATTCATCGCTCCAAAGAACAGCTTTTCAGTCCCCAACGGTCCAGTTACGACCGGAGACACCACTCCAAACGGCGCTTCGAATTCATTATAGTGATGTACGGCTTGTGTACCGCTGCTACAGAATAATAGCCCGCACTGTGCAACTCTCTGTGGATAGTTATGGTACTAACCGAGCCGTTACAAGAATTTCCTACTTCAGCAGCGATGGAAACGGCAGAGGATGAAGAGGATTTCTTAGCATTTCTTACCATGGCTTTCCTGTCACGTTCCATCAGTTTGCACGGCTTTCGTGAACGTTTTGTTACACCGTCCTGCTTCCACCTCTTCACGATATCACTTACAATTGAGTTTGGTGTGTTTATTTTAGCTGAAATGCTCCGTATGGAAACGTTACCCGAATGACATCCTATGTCCAGACCATGCTGGAACTCGGAAAGTTCACGTCCACGCGGCATATCTATTTAAAGTTACTAATAACACGACAAATCATCTCAGCTTTATACGTAGTACATGTACCTCCCCACTCCCACAGCGCGCACCTTCTTGCGCAACCGTTCTTTGCACTTATGCAAATATTTGGTAGCGTCAGAATACTATTGATAATACAATGTATGAATGTACGGTACGTTCTTAATTAATGTTAGCACAAATGAACACAGATGAAAACACAGATTAAAAAAATTCTCTGAAGAAGTAAGATAAATTCAGTAACCTTTGAGCATAAGCCGTTTATAAATATAACGATCATTACGAAAACTAAAATTAAGACGGACAGAAAAATAATTGATCTTAACGAAAATACTAAATTTATAAAGCCATGCGCAGAATCTATTTTTCTTTTTTTTTTTTTTTTTTTCTAATTTAGCCATAGTCGGAATGTATTTTAAAAGAAAATTTTTTTAAGGACTCGGGCCTTATTGGGAGGGGTCCGGACCCGGCGGACCCTCCCCGTGTGTGCGCCACTGGTGAGAACAATATCAATAGACATCGCAAAATAATCTAAATAATAGTGAGAACATAAATTTATGATTTAATAACCATCACATAATTTAAATAATAGTGGGAACAATATAAATGAATAACTATCGCAAATTAAAGCGGGTGAAAATTTTTAATTGTGATTAGAAAACTACGTATTAAACGTGTTTATGTGAAGGCGACAGGTTTACTATACCAAATGTCAAATAATCTAATACAAATTCAGCAAAAGTCATTAAGTCCGGTGGCCTCTCATCATTCGTCCAAAAGGGGACCGGGTTCGAATCCCGTGAGGCATAGATGTTGTGTTTGTCTTATGGCACTGGCTCTATCTCTTCCTGGAAGCAGTAAACCTAAATTAGGGACGGGCGACTGCTCATAGCCCATTGAGTTGCTCACGGTGGTTGTTAAACCTCAAATGAAAAAAGTTATTAAGATATAGGAAAAAGAAGCCGGTAAAACACTACGCCGCATTATAAGCAGAGATTGAACAAATACGATAATATTACCCTGAAATAACACAAGGCCTTTAGAAGATTATGGGAATTTATTAAACATTTCTCGCAGCGAAATCACGGCATTAAATATACTTACAAATGAGACGTGACTTTAAAAACATTATGAAACTCAGTATTTAAATTATATTTCCGGGAAAGTAAAGCTTTAAAGGGATTATAGCAAACTAATAGATAATTTTTCGGTGGAAACAAACTTTTTAAGTAGTAAATATCATAATATATTTTAATTATTTAAGTATTTGCAAAAATATATTAGTAAAAAATGCGATTTATTAATATTATATCGCGGAAAAGGGCGAAAGGATGACTTAAAATTATATTTTGCGGAAATATAAATTAAAATTCATCTCTTTCTTTGAAGATTAAAGAGATTACAGTGACATAAAAATAATCCATGGAAAAACAAGAAAATGCTTCAGAAAGAAAACAGGGATTTATTAATATTATTTCGAGGATAATGCTGACTTGCAAATATTTTTTTCACAATAAAAGTTTAAATAGTTAGTGGTTATTTTTAAATATTATTTTCAAGGAAACCAGTCAGGTTAAAAAGAAATGATGCAATTTAAGTCAACGAAGAAACTTTTGAACTCAACTGTCAAGCAAGAAGCTAAAAAAGCAATTATTTTTTTATTGGCTACAACTTAAAGAAAATCGCTTTTCCACATCATTTACTATCTTTTTTTTTTCATGCTTTCTTAATTATTGATAACCATATTTACCAGTCAGTAAAAAATATGTATTTATATTTTAATGGAACCCCCCCCCCAAAAAAAAAAAAAAAAAAAAAAAAACAAGTATTTAAGTTTCGTCCCTGAGGAAAATTTTATCGGCGCAGAGAAAAAGGAAAAAAAAAAAAAAAATAGAAATTGAAATGGTAAACAAACCTGAATTAAATAAATATATTTTCCCTGAAGTAGCATTTCCTGATACGTCAGATTTTAGTTGCTGTTTCAAAGTAAGGATGTTCAAAGTTGAAAAAAGTTTAATGCAAAAAATAGTACGAAAGGTTGGAAAAAAAAAAGTAGTGCTCCAAGACTTCAATGACCCCTCTCCTGCTCGGGAACCACCTTTATTTTGATTTTTTCACCCCTTATCGTATCCCCTGAAGTAGATCACCCCAACGTGAAAAGAATAAAAAGAAATTTAAGTAAAATGAAAAAAAAAAGGCACCCCTTATGGGAAGGATAGTGAAAAACCTCTCTAAGAAAAACATAGTAGTACTACCCTCTCCCCGGAAGGATGGCAGGTGTGTTGAGATCTCGGGCCTCAGTGAAAAGGGGCCCGAAGGAGTTTGTCTGGACCGGTATCCTTGTGCTTTAGAAGAAAGGATATATATCTCTGGCCTATTTTCTTCCAACTAACCCGGAACAGACGGCGAGGCAGAAGCAGCAACCAACCGACGGGAGATGCTTTTCCCACGACCGCCGTCCTTTACAATGCCACCACCCCTGTCTGCCCCTCAAATTTGACCCCCCGGTCACCCCACCCCACTTCAACATCTCCTTCTAAAGCTTCCCTCAGCTCTAAAATTCGTGATCGAGGAAGAGCAAGTAAAGGCTGAATATTTCGAAACTTTGAAGGCTGTGCCGCTGTGAGTTACCCTAACCGACGAAGAGCAAGAAGCACTGGCCTTGCTTGAAATATTTCGTAATAAACAGTAAAAAAGAAGTCACCGAAATTTATTATGCATCAAAGGAGAGCGGCCACGAAAGTGGTGATTTATTATATAGTTCTATAGAAATTATTTATTGGTTAAATATTAATTGCATCAAATTCAAAAGAAAAAAATACAAGATTTAGTGAATGGCCACTTTACTAGCTGCGCTCTCACGCAATGGCGGATTCAGGAATAATATATATAATCATCATCATTGTCAACCATTATTAATTCACTGCTGGATGAAGGTCTCCCAAATTCCTTCTTCAACTGTTTGTTTTGAGCCTATCTCTCCTCCATGTCACTCCGGCATGCTTTCGAATTTCATCCATCTACCATGTGGTCTATTTCTGGGTCTGTTTCTGTCCCTCGAAATCCAGTCTAAAATTTCGGTTATCCATCGGTAGTCCGTTCTTCTGGCAGCATGTCCAGCCCATTGCCGTTTCAGTGATTTCATTCTGGTCATGATGTCTTCCACTGTCGTCATTTTCCATTATCCACGAGTTCCTCTCCTTACCTTTCCTGATTGCACCAAGTATGCATCTCTCCATGCAATCTCTATCTGTCTGTCTGCAGCCTGTGTATGTCTTTTTTAATTAAGGTCCATGTCTGCGATGGACCTTAATTAAAGAAGACATACACAGGCTGCAGACAAATAGAGGTAGCATGGAGAGATGCTGACAAAACTGAAGCATCTCTACACTGGAAAGACGCATTGATTAAACATTTTTCTTTTAAGACATAATGGCCAACCCCCCCCCCCCCCACACACACACACACACACACCCAGATGCTTCCACAATTTCAAACTTGGGCCCCAGTCTTCGGTAGATTTTACAAAAATCGCCAAATAAATTTCTCATTTAAATTAAAAAAAAATTCCTAAACCTTTACTAAGTTTGCAATATTATTCTTTTATACCTATCCTCAAAAATTAATATAGAACACAAAAGTCAATTGCTTGCATTTGTCTCTCATATGCGACCGAAGGACATCGAAGGCACCACGTCTTCCTTAACCTCCTCAGATTTGCGATGAAGTTAAACACTTGATTTTTAAAACAGAGTTGAAAATTAATGTTTAGTGCATAATAAACTGAAAAAAAATCTTTAATTTTTCACGGAAAATAGGGGGGGGGGGTACGAGGATTGTATCACATGCGATACCTCAGGACCGAGATGCTGTAATTGTAATATTTAAGAATTCGAAAATTACTGGTTTAATTAATCGATTTTCAAGTTATATTATGCATTATTATATCATAATTTATTTTTCATGGAACAATTTGAAAGAATTTCTGGAGCCATTGAGACGCATGAACACCTTACAGTTTGAACACCGTACTGTATTTAACTCATTACACTTTGAATTTCGGCATCTCCTTCTGTGGGCGCCGCTGTCTCCAGTCATCTCAGGCATGTGTCTTACATGCTTATTTCGTGCTCAATCGTGGCATAGATGTAGAAATAATCCAACATTTAGGAAGTGGTTTGCTATCTAAGGATTCGTCAGAAAAAAATTATTATTATAAGTGAAAATTTCAAGTAATGATGTTAACATCATTACTTGAAATTTTCTCTTAAATTATATTTATTAAATATTACACAAAGTTGTAGAAGTTGAAAGTTCCTCTGACAGAGCTGCACGACTCGTTATCCAACTCTCGAGAAGATACCAGGCTCAGATTATTCAAACTTATGCACCCACCACAAGTCTTGCTGAAGAAGAAATTGAAGAATTTTATGAGGAAATTCGTGATCTAAATAATAAAGGTAAGCAGCACTTGAAGATAATTATGGGAGATTTCAATGCAAAAATAGGGCAACGGCAACAGAATGAAACTTCAGTAGGTAAATTCGGTCACGGCAACAGAAACCAGCGTGGAAATACTCTAGTAGAGTTTGAAGAGGCAGAAGGGTTTTTCATCTTGAACTCCTTTTTCAAGAAAAAGCCACACAGGAAATGGACATGGAGACATCCAAATGGGACGACAAGTGAAATTGATTTTATTATGTGTAACAAAAAATTTGTCATAGAAGACTACAGTGTGCTAAACAAGTTCAACACAGGCAGTGACCATAGATTGGTGAGATGTAAGATGCACCTCAACACTAAACTCGAACGTGGCAAGCTCATAAGACAAACAAAATGTATTGACATAACCAACCTTAAAAAACACCATAATACCTTCAAATTGGAACTGAAGAACAGGTTCTCTGCTTTAGAAGGCCTAACATCGGAAGAAGTGGATATTTCTGAAGTTAACAGAAAAGTAACCAAAGCTCTTATGGAAACAGCAACAAAATTAGCTGGGTCTAAGAACAAATTGCATGTGAACAAATTATCAGGAAAAACCAAAATGTTGATGCAAAAAGAAGAGTGATGAGGACAACTAAAGAAGATGTGACTTCCAAAGTGGAATATATAGAGCTATGCAAGACAGTACGAAAAAGTATCACTGAAGACGTAAGGAAATTCAACTGTGAACTAGTAAGGAAAGCAATTGAAAACGACCAAAGCCTAAAGATAGCAAAGGGACATCTCAGTAAGGGAAAAAAACAGATTATGGCACTGAGAAAAGAAGATGGTTCTGTAACAAGAAATAGAGGCGAAATTTTGACAAGAGTGAAAGATTTCTACTCCAAATTATATGAAAGGGATGATACATGTACTCCAGACATCATGAAAGGTACCAGTACCAGAGTTCTTCCAGTCCTTCCCAGCAGAAGTTGCACATGCAATCAAGAACATGAAGCGGGGAAAAGCTCCAGGGGAAGATGGAATTACTGTAGACATCATACAAGAAGCAAGTGGAGAAATCGAAACAGTACTCGCCCAAATTTTCACTCGATGCCTTAATGAAGGGAAAATTCCTGAGGATTGGAACAACGCTACAATGATCTTGCTACATAAAAAAGGTGACATTGAGGATCTCAGGAACTACAGACCTATCAGCCTCCTATCAGTGGTTTATAAAATCTTCACTAAAGTTCTTTCACACCGCTTGAAGGTGACACTGGACATGGCTCAACCGAGAGAACAAGCTGGATTCAGGAGTGGCTACAGCACAATAGATCATATCCACGTACTGAGAGAACTAATTGAAAGAGCGAGAGAATATGAACTTCCATTGTGCATGGCTTTTACCGATTATGAAAAAGCCTTTGATTCGGTGAAACCATCAGCAGTTGCAATGGCTCTGAAATCCTGCGGTATTGAAGATGCATACATTAATATTATTAATAACATCTATGAAAATGCAAGTGCAAAGATTAGGCTGTTTGAAAATACAACACACATAAAAATTGGAAAAGGAGTGAGACAAGGTGACACCATATCTCCGAAGCTCTCTAATGCCACATTGGAAAATGTCTTTCAATCACTGAACTGGGAAAACAAAGGAATAAAGATTAATGGAGATTATCTAACCCACCTTCGTTTTGCTGATGACATAGTCATTTTTGCAACTACCCCATCAGAGCTACAGAGTATGATCCAGGAACTTGCTGACAAGGGTAAAGAAGTGTGATTAAAAATGAACTTTCAGAAGACAAAAGTGATGTACAATGCTTTTACAAAAAATGAATATTTATCGATTGATGGAGAAAAGCTGGAGATAACAGACACGTACGTTTATCTTGGACAGCAGATATCAAGTGAGGGTCACATTGATGAAGAAATTAATCTACGTACAAAACTAGCCTGGAGAGCTTTTGGAAGAAACAGCATAATTTTCAAGAGCAATATGCCATTATGTCTTAAAAGAAAAGTGTTTGATCAATGCATCCTTCCAGTGCTTACGTATGGTGCAGAGACGTGGACCTTAGCTAAAAGAGACATACGAAAGGCTGCAGACAACTCAAAGAATGCATGGAGAGGTGCATGCTTGGTGTAACCAGGAGAGATAAGAAGAGGAACACGTGGATCCGAAAAATGACAAGAGTGGAAGACATCATGATCAGAGTTAAATCCCTGAAATGGCAATGGGCTGGACATACTGCCAGAAGGACAGACCATCGATGGACAGCCGAAATTTTAGATTGGATTCCAAGGGACAGGAAAAGACCCAGAAGAAGACCACATGGAAGATGGGTGGATGAAGTTCGAAAGTATGCGGGAGTGACATGGAGGAGACTGGCACAAGACAGACCGTTGTGGAGGAAACTTGGGGAGACCTTCGTCCAGCAGTGGATTGATAATGGTTGACAATGATGATGATGATGATGATGATGATGATATATATATATATATGGATTCCATAACACTTACTATATATATATGTATGTACAGTATACTCTGCAGCTACCCCTCAGAGCTGCAGAGTATGATCCAGAAACTTTCTGACAAAAGTAAAGAAGTGGGATTAAAAATGAACTTTTAGAAGACAAAACTGATGTACAATGCCTTTACAAAAAAATAAGATTTTGCAATTCATGGGGGAAAGCTGCAGATAACCGATACCTACATTTACCTTGGACAGCAAATATCAAGCAAAGGTCACACTGATGAAGAAATTAATCGACGTATAAAACTTGGCTGGAGAGCTTTTGGTAGAAACAATAAGGTTTTCAAGAGCAATATGCCATTGTGTCTTTAAAAAAAGTGTTTAATCAATGCATTCTTCCATTTCTTACATATGGAGCAGAGCAGAGACATGGACCTTAACTTAAAAAGACATACAACTGAAATAACAATGCGGTGATGCATGCTTGGTGTCACCAGGAAAGATAAGATGAAGAACTCGTGGATGAGGAAAATGACAAAAGTGGAAAGCATTACGATCGGAGTAAAATCCCTGAAATGGCAATGGGCAGGACATGTTGCTAAGAGAACGGACAACCGACAGACAACCGACAGACAACCGAAGTTTTAGATTGGCTACCAAAAGACAGGAAAAGACTCTGAAGACGACTACATAGGAGATTGATGGATGAAATTCTAAAACACGCTGGAATAACATGGAGACTGGCTCAAGACGGACAGTTGTGTAGGAAACTTGGGATACCATCATCCAGCAGTGGAATTGGTAATGGTTTTATATATACACTGAAGAGCAATTGAATTAGAGATACCTGTCTAGTAACGTGTAGCACCACCTTTCGCCCTGATGATGGCGGCGATTCGTCTCGGCATGGACTCAAAGCATTGGGAAGCCACACAGATCCACGACCCCTGAACAAGCTCCCACAGTTCACGAAGATTTGATAGAGGGGGATCAGAGCCTCGAACATCTCTCTCCATGGCATCCCAGATGTGCTCGATGGGATTGAGGTCAGGTGACCTAGCTAGCCAAGGAAGCGAGGTCACGTCGGTGGAGTGTTCATCCAACCATTCGGATACAATTTGGGAGCTGCAATGTCTTGTTGCAGGATGAGGTCCCCAGTGGGATGTTGAAGACGCACAAACGGGAGCAAATGGTCGTCCAGGATATTCCGATAACGTTGACCTGTGAGGGATGAAGTCACACGTACCAGGGGTTCCATTTCAGTCCACGTAAACAGTCCCCAGACAAGAATGCCACCCCCACCAGCTTGAAGAGTACCCTGCTGGCCGGAAGGATCCATCGCTTCATGTGGTTTGCACTGTACTCGTATCCTGCCATCCGCATGTACTAACGTGAATCTCGAGTCATCAGTCCAGGCTACATTTTTCCCACATGTCTAGGGTCCAGTGGCGATGTTCCCGCGCCCATGCTAATCTTTGCACCCTGTGATGTGCGGTCAGCAGCGGTACCCTCGTGGGACGATGGCTATTGTACCCCATACCGAGGAGATGGATCTGGATGGTGTGGCTGCTTACACGTTTTTGTGCACCAGCGTTGAATTGCCGAGTGATTTCTTGCACTGTGGCCCGTCTATCTGCTGTTACAATGCGAGCTAGCCGGTGACCACCCCGCTCATCCACACGCTCTTGTCCACGGCAGTTGGCCCTTGCAGGGATGGTTTTACCGGATTCGATGTACTCACGGTGCACCCGTGACACAGTGGCTCGTGAAAATCCCAGTGCCTACACGACTTCCGAGGCCCCGACAATTGCCCACGATAAAATTGCCCCATTCGTCTGGCCCCGACAATTTTCCAACGATCAAATGCGCTTAGTTCCTTCGTCTTACCCATACTGCGTCCGACTCTTACTGATTCCCGTCGCATCACTCCTTATATTGTCGGATCGCTGCATACGTCATGTCGTTTCCGTTTACAGGGCCGCCCACAGCGCCACATATGCATAACGCCAGCTGTCTCTAATTCAATTGCTCTTCAGTGTATATATATATATATATATATATATAGGAAACCCCCTATGGCACAATAACACCACGAGGGATCTCCTTGCCCCTTTTTGGGGGGTTGAGGGGGCTAATGTGCCCCCTTTGCAGATAGAGCAAAAAAGTCAAACAAACTTGTTCAGCGAGGTAAAAAATAGTACAAAAATGTTTTTGTTCGATAACGAAAGATGGAAGGGGACCGGGAATGTGGCCCCAAGAAAATCACAACATCCGGAAGTAACGACAGAGTATTTAGACAAGAACTTATTACTTAGAACTTATCTAAACTGGTAAGTTCTAAGTAAATGAAAGCACAAAGGAAAAAATTTTCTACAAACCTTATCAACAGTTCTTGTTCTGAAATAAAACGCAGTTCCTTGGCATATTCAATATTAGACTTTGATGTCCAATGCAGTAAAAAATACACTGAGAGAAGGAGAAATAGCATAAAGTGGAGAAACACTTATCCAATAGGAAAACTGTATGCACATCTAATTGACTTGCGTATGTGGCAAAGCTTTCGACTTCCCGTCACTGGTTCACGAAGTGTTGACACACCGACCACGCATATCATTTTTGTAGTCTGACGACGGAGCAGAAAACACATTTGAAATCCATGCAAACATGCTTCGGACATAGCGACTCAGGTAGCTTTCCGCTTTTTTCACATTTGGAGAGTCCCAGTTTGTTATGGGACAAAAACATTTATGTACTATTTTTGCCTCGCTGAACAAGTTCGTAATTGACTTTTTTGCCCTATCTGCAAATGGGGGCGCGATAGCCCCCTTAACACCCCAAAGGGGGTGAGGAGATCCTTCGTGGTGTTAATGTGTGCGCCATAGGGGGTTTCCTATACAACTGCACAAGAAGTAAATCGCTAACTGCCATAGTTCGTGAGATATTGGTCTGATCACGGACTTTCCTTGTAACCCTGTATATACCATTATAGAGTTACCAGTACCATTACGTTGTAGGCGATCAGTGACCAGATGAATATGAAAATTAGTAGGAAAATTGTTATTTGACATGTGAACATTTCAACTTGCCGAATGATCTTCATGGTAATTTAGTTGTAAATGGGCTCTTCAGAGGACTCTTGATATATTCTTGTTCTCAAAATCAAATGTTTAGAAAGAAAATAATTATGTAGAATTTAAAAAAAATCTGCTCATGATTAAATGTAGCGTGGTTTGACGGCACATTTGATCATGAGCAGATTGTTAAAATTGTTTCACCGTTAAATTGTTGTTAAAATTTGTCCACGACTGAATCAGTTTCACAATGCAAATGTGAGATGTTCACTTGTAGGTACCTGTGTTTTTGTAGTAGATTGCAAGACTAAAATTATCGGCCTGGTTTCGTCGTTCCTAGTCATACAGTGGGCGGAATAAATTAGAAGCTGTGGCAGATCTCGAATTTTTTTTCGCGCAGTGGGCGACTCTAGAGGCAGCGATGTTATCAGCAATGAAGTAAGTACTATGAATGCCACCTTTCTTGTTCGCATCTAAAAAAAGTCTTTGAAGAGCTTTAATGGCAGAGAGCTGAACGTCTTAGCATTTCGTGTTTGAGAGAGTGAACTTTATAGTTGGCCCAATTCCTTAAGTGTAACTTAAGCCGCAGCTCCCTTTTAGAAGCTTCGCTATGGGACTTTCAATGAAGACCAAGTACTCACGAAGACAAAATTTTCTAACCAAATGAGAGGTACATGGACAGTAACGAGTAAGGAATGCTTTTCATTCTGTTTATTTTCCTCTGAACTTGAAACTGCTTTTCAGCTAAACTAGATTTTTTTTTTTTTTTTTTTTTGATTGGAGGTTTAACGACCACCGTGAGCAACTCAATGGGCTATAAGCAGTCGCCCGTCCCTAATTTAGGGTCACTGGTTCCAGGGAAGGGAGAGAGCCAGTGCCGTAAGACAAACACAACATCCATGCCTGACCGGGATTCGAACCCGGACCCCTTATCATAGGCCAGCGCCTTAGACCACTGCGCCACCGGGGCGGCAACTAGATTTTTCCAATTAGCACTTTCAAAGACGCCTTTAAGATAGATTTCCTTATCGAGCTAAAGGAAGATTTTATGAAGTGATATTTTTTTTTCCGAGGTTTAACGACCACCGTGAGCAACTCAATGGGCTATAAGTAGTCGCCAATCCCTAATTTAGGACCACTGGTTCCAGGGAAGGGAGAGAGTCAGTGCCGTAAGACAAACACAAATTCCATGCCTCACCGGAATTTGAATCCGGACCCATCTCGGATCAGAAGTCATCGCTTAGACCACTGCGCCCCCGGAGGGGAGATATTAGTTTACCTCTCTGTTTTGAGCCCATTCTATTTATTTATTTATTTATTTATTTATTTAGGAATCAACCTTAAAATCATGAATTATAAAGTTCTGCATGTCAAAATAAGATGACATCAAAAATTAGCTCAAGTTACATGATTTTTTCCTAGTATGGGTGTTCAAAGATCACCGGAAGTGACTCAATAGGTTACAAGGCGTCGCCTGCCCTTACTTTAGGGTCACTAGTTCCAGGGAAGGGTGAGAGCCAGTGCCGTAAGACAAACACACCATCCATCCCCCCACCGGGATCCGTACGAAACCCCCCCCCTATCTTGGATGAATGGACAGCGCCACCGGGGTGCCTAAAACTTTAAGAACTACAGGAAATATCGGTACGCAGTAATTAGATTTAAATGCTTATAAGCATAGACACGCTCATGCATGATTTTTTAGAATGCATGAGCATAGACACGCTCATGCATTCTCAAAAATCAGTGTTTCTCAAAAAAACATCCCATTTTCCAATTGATTTAACAATCAAACAAATTGAGCTCCCGGGATCACCAAATCGGTATATCCGCGAGTGTGATAAACATCCGCAGGACCACACACAGTAATTAGATTAAAATGCTTACTAGCATAGACACGCTCATGCATTAACAACATAAGTCTGAATATGTGTAGTTTTTCAAAAATCAGTGTTTCTCCACAAAAAAAATAAATAAATAAATAAACATTTTTCAGTCGATTTAACAATCAAACAAATTATTTTTGAAAAGTAAAAATGCCATTAATATTTCCTCTAGTTGTCATTCCCCAAACTAAAAGACAGTAAGACATAAGTGGGTAAATAAAAGAAAAAGTACTAATTTATTTTAATTGGGAAGCAACTCGAAATCCTGGACAGAACTCCAATACGAGATCTCAACTTAACTGCCAAGGCATCAACATGTGCATCCCACCGTAAATTTTTATGCAGATGAATTTCCAAAAATTTAACATTTGCCTGAAAAGCCAAAGGAATATCATTCAAATAGATCCGTGGAGTAGTTACTGTCACAACCCTTCGACCAGAGAAAAGAACACCATTTGATTTAGAAACATTGAGGGTTAAAGAATTGCAACAGAACCAAGTGAAATACTCTCGCAAGTCACGGTTAACACATGGTATCAACTCAGATACCGCATGACCAGAAAAAAATAAACTTGTGTCGTCAGCAAATTTAACCGCATTTGCACTGGAAGAAATATTAAAGATATCATTGACGTAAATTAAAAAATGTAGGGGACCAAGAACTGATCCCTGTGTAACCCAACAATAAAAACAACGGCCGTGCTTAATCCATGACTCGATCCATCGGCCAGCTGGAACGATTAGCTAGAGGCTCGAACCCCTGCCCCCAAGGCCAGGTGGGCGACGTTAAAGATAATGAATTTGATACAGATTCCCTTGAAACATCGATGCATCACCTCACAAAGAAGTTTAAGGTATTTTCAACTTAAATTTCGATGTACTTTTTGAAACGTCTAGATTAGTAAGCAACAACCATATTTCCGCAAAGTCACCTTAGTCATATAAAAGCTTTAATCGTTTTAAGTTAAGGTTTTGTAATATGTTTTTAAATGTTTAGATCAGTGCTCCCTCCAAGTCTTCCCTTAGGAGAGCCGTTCCGAGACATTACAAATTCAGTCATCTTTACTTCTTTCTTTCGTACGACATGTCAGGCAGGTTTCAAATGTCTAACCAGATATATGTCAGACTTACTAAACCCACAATGAGAGATGATGAAAATTAATAGCCGCCCCGGTGGCGCAGTGTTCTAAGGCGATGGCCTCTGATCATTCGTCCGAAAGGGGTCCGGGTTCGAATCCCGGTGAGGCATGGATGTTGTGTTTGTCTTACGACACTGGCTCTCTCCCTTCCCTGGAGTCAGTGACCCTAAAGTAGGGACGGGCGCCTGCTTATAGCCCATTGAGTTCTTCACGGTGGTCGTTAAACCTTTAATAAAAAAATAATAATAATAATAATAAAACGAAAGGAAATTGTAAAAATTCCTTGCTAGTATTTCTTCAGCGTTTTTAAAACTCCCAGAAGAAAAATTATGTAGGCCATAAATACTTACGAAGCTTACAAAGCTATGAGTGTCAGTTTTTTTAGTTTTTTACAGAAGCTGTTCAACGTAAAATACGTGAACCGTAAGTTGCCGGAGCATGAACTATAAATACTGAAACGCGAAGCACACCAAATGGTTAATGTCTGTTTCAATCAATAAAGCGCCACCTCAAAAAAAATCACAAAAGAATAAATTCCGGTTGGTATGCAGCCAGGGGCGGATCCAGAGGGTGCGCGGGGCGTGCGCCCTCCCTCAGGACAAAGTAAAAGTTTAAATATTTTAGGTTTTAATAACAAATTGAATAATGTGTAAAAGAAAATATTACTAAAAAGTACATTACCTTCCTTAACTAATTGGAAGAAGTTATAGACATACTAAGAACACTAATTGGAAGAAGTTATAGACATCCTAAGAACACTAATTGGAAGAAGTTATAGACATACTAAGAACACTAATTGGAAGAAGTTATAGACATACTAAGAACACTTTTTTCATTTTGAGAAAAATTATCAGAAAGGTCCCCCGGTTATTCCCGACACTTGCGCCCCCTGCTCATAAAAATCCTGGATCCGCCCCTGTATTTTTTTTTATATGAGGTTTAACCTCATATAAAAAAAAAAATATAAAAAAAAAAGCTGTATTTTTTTTTATATGAAGTTTAACCACCGTGAGCAACTCAATGGGCCAGAAGCAGTCACTCGTCCTTAAATTAGGGTCACTGGCTCCAGGGAAGGGAGAGAGCCAGTGCCGTAAGACAAACACAACATCCATGCCTCACTTGGATTTGAACCCGGACTCCTTTTGGCGGAATGATCAGAGACCATCGCTTAGACCACTACGTCACCGGGGGCTCTTCCCCTGTATGCAGCATATCCTGTGTATCATCACATGCATTTCACCTTCCTCAAAATTTATCTGAGAAACATTGTGGATGAAAAGGAAATTTTCCAATTTATTAACACAACCGGCACCTTTTGGTGTTCCTTCAAACTTTTTGAATCTATGTGTTACGCATAGAAGAGGCAAAGGGTCGTTTTAATCCGTTGCGTCTTCTAAGCCTAACACAAAACGGTTAATTCCAAATGCCAGAAATAAGGATTAAGATGGTTACTGTAACAGGACATGTTTGTCCACTGTTTGATCGAATGACTACAAAACCGTTCTTGGATTGGTGGCTGAGAAAAAAAAAAACGATATTGCGGATATCGAGGTATCAGCTCAGCGAGTCATCGTGGTTGATTTTATCTTTTTTTCTTTTTCTTTTTTTTTATTTCCTATGGCGCGAACAGGAAAAATGCAGATTAAGCTAATATTTCATCAATACTTCTGCAGTCCCTCAATAATGGAATTTCTTTTCTTCAGTTTTTGGCAAACTTTCTCAAACATTCTACAAGTCAGGAGAAAGAGTCCTGATTACCAGATTTTCAGAAGCCGCTTAACAACAAGGATTTCAATGAACAACTCTCAACGTTTCCTCCAAATCGTTATTTTTAGCTTTCCCCGAAATTTCTCGAGGCATTACTGGGACAAAGAGTGAGGACTGATACCGAAAGGTGAACATTAATATTCGTGCGAACTTTTTGACCACCTCCAGGTCGGACACTAGAGGTATGGACCTTGGAAACGAGATCAAGCAATCAGATACTCTTTTCTGTTTCTCTCAGAATCCGTTTAAGGATCAGTACTAGAACACTGTGCAATCAGATCAAACGACAAATTTACGCAAGTACACTCATATGCCAGTTTATTAGGTACGTTTGGCTTGTTCACATAAATGGCTCATCAAACATATTAAGACAGCAAATAAGGCCGCTGATTACCTAGTAGTCAACGTTAGTGAGTGCCTCGAAAAAGTATCAGCTTCGATCCCAGGCAGGTGCGAACGCTCGAACCACTAAATAACCACCGTGCGTCAGATGGGCATGTTAAGCCATCGAACCGTTGATGCTGCACCCACCTGTTATAAGGTCTTCTTCCTCCCCCTTTTTGAATGCGGGGTTTAATGAGCACCGGGAGCAACTCAGTGGGCTATAAATAAAGCAGTTGCCAGTTCCTGAATTTGGGCCACTGGTTCCAGGGAAGCGAGAGAGCCAGTGTCGTAAGACAAACACCATCCATGCCTCAGCAAGATTTGAACCCGGACCAATCGCGGATTAGTCAGTAGCCATCGCTTTACCACCGGAACGACCTCCTACCCTTTTTTTTTTTTTTTTTTTTTTGATTGTGGGTTTAACGACCACCGTGAGCAACTCAATGGGCTATAAGCAGTCGCCCGTCCCTAATTTTGGGTCACTGGTTCCAGGGAAGGGAGAGAGCCAGTGCCGTAAGACAAACACAACATCCATGCCTGACCGGGATTCGAACCCGGACCCCTTACGGACGAATGATCAGAAGCCAGCGCCTTAGACCACTGCGCCACCGGGGTGGACCTTCCCTTTTTACCTCGCTTCCGTGTGACTTACTTGCATGGCACTTCAGCCCAAAGCTCCTAGCTTCCTACTTCAAATGGTTGTTCAATACCTAGGGTCAGACACACATACTCCCTTCCTAAAATCCTCTACGTAAATATCTCTCAGATAGCAAGTCTGAGCGGTGTGTGGTGTATATACATTATATTGACAAAAAGTCACCGTACACCCTTCAAAAGCAAATGAACGGATCGGCTGCGTTGTTAAGATGCGCGGTACAACTGCAAATGGTACAAAAGCAAAGCCTGTAGCTGACCGTGATTATATTGCATTGAGGCTGAGTGAAAATGTCGCTGCGGGAGAGAACTGACTTTGAGAAAGGAAAGATTGTTGGGTGTTATGTTAGTGGGTTGTCCACGAGAGAAACCGAGAGGCGTTTAAACATATCCAAGTCAACTGTTTTGGATGTACTGAATACGTGGAAGACACATGGCGTACCTGAAGCAGCAAAACGTACTGGTAGACCAAAAAAATCAGTGATAGAGGACGTTGAAGCCTCAGGAGAGTCGTTACGGCTAATGGACGGAGTACTGCACAAGACCTCAGTGTAGAGGTGAGTAAAAATTCTGGAACCTCGGTATGTACACATACCATTCGCAGAGAACTTCTTTAACTTCCCTCTGATCCGCCAGCTGTTTTGTCCACAGGATACCTGATTGCTGGAAGTTTTTGGAATGTCACACCATGCTACGGTTGTACGTGAAAAGCCCAGGAATGCGGCCCTTTCTGAGAAGCTCTGACTGGCACGCCTGGTGCCAACTATCATGCGATGTTCAAAGTCGCTCCGATCACTTGGTTCGGACATTACCACCCTCCATTGAACCCTAACTGATGCATGACGAGCTGGTGTGCCTTATTCATACAACACTAGCGTCTTGCCTGTTGGAGTAACTCATTTATAAGAGGAGGGTACGCGTGCATAATAAACTGGATTCTCATTGTAAGTGTGTGATGATTTAATACTAAGAAACACATGCTCAAAGGTAAATAAGATATCCTAGCCTTTCAAATTCCTCCACTTGAGTTCGAAGTTATGTCTATTCGCACGAGTACAAGTCATGTTTTCAATATCGGAATTTAGCGACCCCCAGAATAAATAAAAAGGGGCTACTCATAAGCATCTAAGACAAACCTCATTCGTTCCCAGCCCCTGGTTCCAGGGAAGGGAGAGAACCAAACCTATGGAAATTAACGCAACAGCCATGATTTTAGTTTGGAATCCAGAACTGAAGATCCCGGGCATCTACTTTGCTCAGACTAGAATACCTTACATGTAAAAGATTTTATTACACTTCTGCATTAGCAGTTTGTATGAGCAACTACTCTTGGTAGCTGCTAAACAGGAAATACGTGCATCTAATTATTTCATCTTCCAGTACACTTACTTAGCTTTAAATTGCAGAACATTCCAGCCGATTTTTCTGGTTAGGTTCCATCAAGCCGTACCCGACTCTTGGTGACTGTACGAACAAAAGCTCGCCATCTTGATCTGTCTTCAGCAAAATTTCGCAACTCTTCTTTGGTCACTCAACAAGCGTCTTTTATTCCATCCAACCATCTTGTTTTCTGTCTTCCCCTATTTATACAACCTCCAACCTTGCCAAACATCATCACTTTTTCAAATCCATTATTAGCACGCATCAGGTGACCAAAATATGTTAGATTTAGCTTACAGATCGTAGTCTCAAGGAGCAGCTGCGCTTAAATTGGTCAAGTACTGATTGATTAGTTCTTCTTGCAGTCCATGGAATTCTAAGAAGCAGTTTCCTGGTCTATAATTCAAAAGCATTTTACTCTCACTGTTGCTCCATGTCCAGCTTCCACAACTATGCATTAACACAGGGAAGGCCACTGCTTTAAGAACTCCAATCTTTGTTGTTATTGAGATGTCCATCTTCTGCAAATGTTTCATTGTCTTTCTTCCTAGGGATAATCTTATTTCTCTAGCACATTGCACCTTGTTATCTATTATAGAGCCCTAGAGAATAAAATTATCTACGACCTCCAATTCCTCCCCGTCAATTGTAAAATCTGTAAGGTTGGAAGATGACACGACCTTTCGCCTTCTTAATATGTAACATTAAACCTGATTTTGCACACTCTACACTTTTACTTTCTTAATGACATCCTCTGAGTCCTCTCCACTTTCTGCCACAAGAGTGGTGTCATCTGCATACCTGAAATGGTTGGCTGTTTTACGTCCAATATGAATACCAGCTCATTGACACTTGAGTGTCTGTCAATCTAAATATACATTCGCTGTACAAGTTAAGCAGATATGGAAACATATCTGTTTGAAGATTATGCGCAATAAATTCCGCCTTATACAGATGACAAGACTTTTTCTTCACAGGAAAACTTTGCATGGAGAACATGAGTTGTGATGTGGAATTTAGGCAATGGCTTAGCCCACAGAGTAAGCAAATGCAAAACTGTTTTTTATTTTATCTGAATTCTTCACAGCAAACGACGTTACAGTTGTGGTTTACCGACATGTTAGTTTCATTTGTGTCGAAATGAGTGAATCATGTCGCTATTGCTATCACTAATTGTGAAGATTGTGTGTGTGTTACGCCTACATAAAATATCCACTTCACTTTGTACGAAAGTTCACAGCTTCGCCAACAAAAGTACAGGTATACTGAGAAGCAAATATTTTGGATAGTGCAACGGTAGTGAGCAAATCTGAATGTAGAGTTGCATTTGTTCGGCTAAGTGCTTCATGTAATACAGAAACACAATTTTTTTAATTTTCAAAACTGAGAGAACAAAAAGACAAAGATGCTTTATGAACTCATTTAACGTCTTAAAGATTTCTTTCGACATAACTATTTAGATCCTTACAAGGATCTAAATAGTTATGCTATTACAAGTTACAATGTAGATCCTATTATAAGTTACTATTTAGATCCTTACAAGGATCTAAATAGTTATGCTTCCCCTTATCTTTCATTCGAAGTAATGAAAGATGAGTGGAAGTCCCTAAAATCTGTTCTTTATTTCAACAAGTTAGTAAAATCATGCAATGCATGATTTTACTAACATACCAGAATTCATTACTCAAGTTATTGCTCAAGTTATGAGGATAATGGCTGTGCAATAAATCTCGCTTCTGTGCCCTGACCTTTGGCCCCATTTCGATGATATTCAACAGAACCGGTTCAGCATACCTCCGGAACAACATAAAATTTTGTCGCAATCGAGGCATTTTTACATAAGTTATAACGCATAAGGGAGATGAAAGAATCCCGCTCTTATGTCCTGACTTTTGATGCCATTTCGCCCATTTTTAATAGAGTTCGTCCCCAGGTTGTTCCCTACCACATACTAAAATTTCATCGAAATCGAATGATTTTTACACGAGTTATCGTACGGACAGACAGACGGACAAAGCTAGAGTATATACGCTTCTTCAACCTATGGTTGGAAAGCGTAAAAAATGAGATCTTAATATGCAGTGGTTCAACCAGAATTCAGGTAAACTCCTAGAAAGTAAAAGAAATTCAGTAGATAATTCACAGAAGAACTTTCATTTCGAAATTAATATGCCGTCACTGCAACAGCTACATTGTAACTTGTAAGACTCTCCCCCACCCTCTCACACACACAAGCACTCGCACATAAAATTTTGATGCTACAGAAATCATACATACTTTTTGGTAAAGCGTGATCTATGTACAACGCGTTCTTAGCTGCTCACAGTATTTATGTGCAGGGGTCATTTTTCTTGTAATGGCAACACTGTCGTAATTAGTACGTATCAAAGAGGTTATATTACTGGAGACACCGCTCCTATCCACGCAGCATTGGCCGCCATAAGTCACCGTCCGTGCTGCAAATGACGTCATGAGCAGGCACGACGCAGCGGCAGTAAACAAACTGCTTTGAAACCAATGGAACAAAAGCTTCTAAGCGTATAAACAGATAAAATGAGTAATTCAATAATATTTATCAATGATACACAAGCTTACTGTTTCATCATCTACGCCAGTGGTTCCCAACCTTTTTGTATTCGCGAACCGGCAAAACGTTGGGGAAGTTTTCGGGGACCGGCGATGCCGAAATAAAACCTTTACACTATTTTCGAGCATTTAATCTCGTAATATTCTATATTATAATGATCACTGCGTACAATCTGTAATTATTCCATGTTACCCACTTACAGCTAGTATAATTTAATCTATTAATATTCTTTAATGATTAAGAAGAGCAATCCATAATCAAAGTATCACAATATTCCCTTATCGTTAGTATAATTTTTTCTGGGGTCAATGCGACGTCTTTTGCTGCTGCTTCGCGATAATCTTCTCTAGCCATGGTTCCAGCGTTGTTTCTGCAAGCAGCACAGGGGCGCACTGCATGGGCGCCGAAAGGGGAGGTCACAGAGGTTACTTGACCCCCCCCCTGTAGAATTATTTTCCTCTTTATTTTACTTTATTTTATTTCCTTTTTTTTTTTTTTTTTTACACTCACAGAGCTGGACCACAAGGAGTTTGGGGCGTTTAATTTAATATCCCAATTTTATTGGAAATTTGGAATTAGAAAACGATAACGTGAAAGCTGAAAACCTACCAAACCGTAAGGTAGTATGCCCAAAAAAGTTCCGCCCAAGGTGGCGTGTGCTGAACTTAAAAGGCTTGTGCTCGACACTGTTCATTATTTTGAAAACATTTACCAATGTACATGATAATACATGACTATTACTACCATACACTTTTTTCAAGAGCAGCATCAATTAATAATAATAATAATAGTAGTAGTAGTATTCTAGTGTAGTAAATAAGTAGTAGTAATAGTATTAATCTTTCATTTTCACGAATTGCTGTTTTCTACATGTTAGCCAAACCTTAATTAATTACACTTGACCCCCTTGAAAAATTTCCTGCAGGCGCCCATGGCGTACTGATAGCCCCCGCAACCTCCTCAGAGCGGGTAGCCTCATGTTTAAAAGAGCTTCTACCCTGAGAAAAAAGATTTTACAGAAACTTTTTCCGGAAACTTCGAATGAAAGTGGTTAAAGAAATAGCCAAGAATTAAGGAAGCTTCGAATAAAGTATTAAGAAGAAAAGCATTTTCTTCTCAGTAAACACTTAAAATCTTTAGAAATCATTTTCGTTGTTTTAGTTCATAAAAACTGGATGACGGGAAAGTAGTTATTCAAAAGAACTTGAGGCCCCTAATAATAGCCCTTGCTGTTACAAGGAGCCTCAAGTTCACAGTCCTTGCAATAGTTTCTATGCAGGTATGTTAGCAAGAGAATGTGAAAAAAAAATCAGGTCAATGAGCGGAATTTTTATGCCAATGAGGATAAGGTGTTATGGATTACAGTCGTTTGTACATAACTATGCATTCTTCCGAATGTAAAGAACTAAAATGTGTTCTTCGCGGGAGCGAAAAATCAGAGACCTGTGTCATTTTTTTTTTTTCATGGCAGAATCAAAAGATTATTTTTTACAATCTGCAAAACATCGTGGCATTATATTAAGTGTGTTTTTTATATTCCAGAATAAATAATTTTAGCAGGTTTGCGGTTTTTGTGCTAATCGTTACTTAGTTATTTGCTTAATCGTGAAGAATTTCAAAAAGCAGACCTTAGTCTTCAAAATAATAAATTTTGCATGATGTGATAACTTTGACGTAAGTGTTTTGTGTAGTAATTTGTATCCGTAACTAGAGCAATCATTTTAATTATAATGTACACATTTGTGTTTCACGCAATAGAGTGAAGTTCTCTTTATTTTACAATAAATACTCGTAGGTTCCAAAGAATTTTATTTATTAAAACACTCACCCGTAAAGCCTAGTTAATAATATGGAAGTTAAAATTTTGAGTAATTGAAAGCTAATGGATTTTCACAAAAGGGTCTCGAAAACATTTTTTGCGGGGAAAGAGGGGGAGGTTCGAGTTTTTCCGTTACGCCAGTGGTGTAGCATTAATGTCCATTAAGTTCTTGTTCTTTGTTTTGATTGCTGAAACGGCAGAAAAGGATTTCTCGCAATAAATACGTAGTCGAAAAAGTTACCAATAACTTTAGAGCTTTGTCGCTGAAACTTGGATATTCTTTCACCGTAATACCCCAAAACTGAGTCAGAGATTTGGATCTGAATGTCGATACCCGACTGGCATTAGAAGGAAGATCAACAAAGCTTTCCTTTTCCTGGTGAGTTAGCCTGCAGGAGTTCAGATACCAGACTGGCATCAGAAGGAAGTTCAACAAAGCTTTCCTTTTCATGGTGAGTTAGCCTGCAGGAGTTCAGATGCTAGACTGGCATCAGAAGGAAGTTCAACAAAGCTTTCCTTTTCCTGGTGAGTTAGCCTGCAGGAGTTCAGATACCAGACTGGCATCAGAAGGAAGTTCAACAAAGCTTTGCTTTTCATGGTAAGTTAGCCTGCAGGAGTTCAGATACCAGACTGGCATCAGAAGGAAGTTCAACAAAGCTGTCCTTTTCATGGTGAGTTAGCCTGCAGGAGTTCAGATACCAGACTGGCATCAGAAGGAAGTTCAACAAAGCTTTCCTTTTCATGGTGAGTTAGCCTGCAGGAGTTCAGATACCAGACTGGCATCAGAAGGAAGTTCAACAAAGCTTTCCTTTTCATGGTGAGTTAGCCTGCAGGAGTTCAGATCTTCTGTGAAGAGGTTAGCGATCTAAGCTTCCTTTAATCTTTCGCGACAGGTGTTCATAAAATTTTTGATGTTGATTTCCTCCATTTCGATTCAAAAGAAAAATTAATAAAATTACTCGTTTCTCGCTGACTAGCAGAAAAAACCTCGCGACCGACGGTTGGAAACACTGATCTACGCCATTATCAATCCATTGCTGGATAAAGGTTGTGATGTACAACAGATGTCAAAACATGTGTCAAGACGACAAATCTGCAGCGAGACATTCTGTCCGCGTAGCTCAGTTGGGAGAGCGGCTTACTCCGGAGAGAGGGGACACGGACAAACTTGTTCGTTATATTGGCGCCCGAACTTCCAGGATTGCCCGGCTGTTAAGTTTCTCTCAGTGATGTGATGATCTATCCACACGGCGAGACAGGAAAAATAAGAATCCCTTCTTCAGTGCTTCGAAAAAAAAACAAAAAAACACTGTGATGTTACGTTCCACACACCAAATTGTCTGGTATTTCTCAAATGCACGTTCTTGATTGGATGACTGCCTACAGCGATACATGGGCCCGGCCCTCTTTCGGGGAGGGGGGATGTGACGTGCCTGCACCGCAGGACGCATATGAGATAAAAGCAGATAGCAATGAGATCACATGTCCGCGTAGCTCAGTTGGTAGAGCGACCTACTCCGAAGTGAGGAGGACCCAGATTCGATGTATAAGGTCTCTTTCACAACTCTTTTTAAGCCAGTCTCTTCCAACACTCCAGCATGTTATCAAATTTCATCAACCCATCTTCCGCGTGGTCTTCTTTAGAGTGTTTTCAGTCCCTTTCTATACAGTCTGGTATTTCAGTAATCCAACTGTGGTGAGTTCTTTTAGCTAAATGTTACTGCCACCAGAGGGTCTTTGCTTTGATCATGATATCATCAACTCTTGTCATTTTTTTCACATCTATGTGTTCCTCTTTCTATCTTCCCTGGTTACACCAAGTACACATCTCTTCGTACTTCTTTGAGTTGTTACCTACTATCTACTACAGTTGTTTCTGTTTTACCTCTGTTCGTCGTTTTTAGTTAGACTCCACGTGTTTCATTCATAAGTAAAAACTGTAAGGATGCATTGATTACTAGGCCATAAAAAAAGTTCTACACACTGTCCATTTTTGAGAAAAGTGTGACGTAACAGAGAAAACTTACCTTATTGCTGTTCAATGTACTCCCCTCCGGTGCTAATGACAGGTTGCCAAAGGTGACGTAAGTCCTGGATGCCCCGTAGTACGCCATCTTTGTTCAGCTGTCGTGTTACTCGGGTCACGTCCAATGACAGTTCGTCCAGCGATTCGTACCGGATGCCACGGAGCCGATTTTTTTAACTTTGCGAAAATTTCAAAATCGATTGGACTGAGATCAGGGCTGTATGGTGGGTGGGATAGTTTCCCAGCTATATTTCGACAAAAGTCCCCGTACTGACGCTGCACCATGACGCGATGCGTTGGCACACAGCAAGTTCGCTCCCGTTTCCAACAAGTTGGGACAATTTTGACGAATTTTCGGCCTCAACTTTGTCCTTAGAAAGAATTTGTGCTTCGATCGAGAGTTCCTTCCGCACAAACTCCTTGCAAGGTAGTGTGGATCTCTGTCGGAGTTTTTTCCAGCAGAGTTTTTATTTTCACGTATGACCGCTGGTCTAACGCAGTGACTCGACCTGAGGAGCTGCACGCTCCCATTTCCAAACCCTCCCACGTCCACACAACAAACGATAGCGCGTCGTTCTGCCACCACCACTGCGTAGCTGAGAGTCTGACGTTGACATTGACGCAATCATTTTCCCTATGGCATCATCCGCTTCCGTTTTAGATTAACGTGTGCGGAACTTCTGTTATGATCCTCGTAGACACTTTTTTAAGACATTATGGCAAATTCCTCTAGAAAATTGTACTGTTTTTTTCAAAAGCTGTCCAACCAAGATTGATACGATCTTTATTTCTTCATTTACGAGGCCGGCACTTCATATGTGTTTTCCAAGGCAAATGCAGGCATTGGCTATTTCTAGATTTAGCCCATCAACTTTCAAATCTTCAGTTCTTTGTAAAGGCATTGAACATCAATTTTCTTTTCTTTATGTTAATATTTAATTCCATTTCTTTGCTCTTGTCAATACGTTCGAGGATCACACTCAGCAGCTCAGAGGGTCCACTTGTAAAAACGACTGTGTCGTCCGTAAAACAAAGGCGGGCTGAACAATTTCCACTAATCTTTTTATTGTCCTCCCACTTCAGTGATTGAAAGAAATTCCGCAACATGACGTTAAAGACTTTTAGAGATATGGGGTCTTTTTCAATAAATGTCATGTTTTCTTGTTTTGTTTTTTCAAACTTGCGAAATTTGATGATCGGCTTTTAAGCGGGATCCGATTTTTTAACTGTCATACTTCAGCAAGTTGTCTTATGCGCCAATATACACATCATACAGCTATAATTCATCGTGGTGCTATAGATTTCAGGTCTTCTAAAAAAAAAGAGGAAAAGAATGCTGCCATATACCAGATATTGAAGTTTCTGAAGAGTGTTAGGGAGCCTAAGGGTTGTAAATAAGACGAATAATTCTTTTCCACAGAACATCAGGAAGTTTTAATTTGACTCTCTCGCCCCGAAGGTAAGAACAGTACAGTACTTCAAGAAAAGATGATTAATAACCAGTCCCCTGTCCTTAATTTAGAGACACCGGGTTCACGAAAGGGAGAGAGTCAATGCCATAAGAAAAACACAGCATCCATGCCTCACCGGGATTCGGACCCGCACCCCTTTCAAACGAATGATAGAGGCCATCGATTAGACCACTGCGCCACCGAGGCGGCAAGCAATTTTTCACATCCCATGAGAGGCGAAACCACATCATTGTGGGGGGGGAGTTAACGAACACCCCCCCCCCCAAATGTGAGCGACTCGATTAGCTATAAGCGGTTGCCCGTGTATAATTTAGAGCTACTGATTCCAAGAAAAGAGAGAGAGCCAGTGTCATAAGACAAACACAAAATCCATGGCACACCGGGATTTCTAATCCGGACCCCAACTTGAACAAAAAGTTAGGAACCAGTGCTTAGACAACTGCGCCTCCGATCCGAACCAGATCAATATCTTTCATTAATTTTTTCTTGTAATTAAGAAGTACCTAGCTCAGTTTCAAGTGCTTAGACAACTGCGCCTCCGGTCCGAACCGGATCAATACGCTTTCATTAAATTTTTCTTGTAATTAAGAAGTACCTAGCTCAGTTTCCAGTGCTTAGACAACTGCGCCTCCGGTCCGAACCGGATCAATACGCTTTCATTAAATTTTTCTTGTAATTAAGAAGTACCTAGCTCAGTTTCCAGTGCTTAGACAACTGCGCCTCCGGTCCGAACCAGATCAATAAGCTTTCATTAAATTTTTCTTGTAATTAAGAAGTACCTAGCTCAGTTTCCAGTGCTTAGACAACTGCGCCTCCGGTCCGAACCAGATCAATACGCTTTCATTAAATTTTTCTTGTAATTAAGAAGTACCTAGCTCAGTTTCCAGTGCTTAGACAACTGCGCCTCCGGTCCGAACCAGATCAATAAGCTTTCATTAAATTTTTCTTGTAATTAAGAAGTACCTAGCTCAGTTTCCAGTGCTTAGACAACTGCGCCCCCGGTCCGAACCGGATCAATACGCTTTCATTAAATTTTTCTTGTAATTAAGAAGTACCTAGCTCAGTTTCCAGTGCTTAGACAACTGCGCCTCCGGTCCGAACCAGATCAATAAGCTTTCATTAAATTTTTCTTGTAATTAAGAAGTACCTAGCTCAGTTTCCAGTGCTTAGACAACTGCGCCTCCGGTCCGAACCAGATCAATAAGCTTTCATTAAATTTTTCTTGTAATTAAGAAGTACCTAGCTCAGTTTCCAGTGCTTAGACAACTGCGCCTCCGGTCCGAACCAGATCAATAAGCTTTCATTAAATTTTTCTTGTAATTAAGAAGTACCTAGCTCAGTTTCCAGTGCTTAGACAACTGCGCCTCCGGTCCGAACCAGATCAATAAGCTTTCATTAAATTTTTCTTGTAATTAAGAAGTACCTAGCTCAGTTTCCAGTGCTTAGACAACTGCGCCTCCGGTCCGAACCAGATCAATAAGCTTTCATTAAATTTTTCTTGTAATTAAGAAGTACCTAGCTCAGTTTCCAGTGCTTAGACAACTGCGCCTCCGGTCCGAAACAGATCAATAAGCTTTCATTAAATTTTTCTTGTAATTAAGAAGTACCTAGCTCAGTTTCCAGTGCTTAGACAACTGCGCCTCCGGTCCGAACCAGATCAATAAGCTTTCATTAAATTTTGCTTGTAATTAAGAAGTACCTAGCTCAGTTTCCAGTGTTTAGACAACTGCGCCTACGGTCCAAACCAGATCAATACGCTTTCATTAAATTTTTCTTGTAATTAAGAAGTACCTAGCTCAGTTTCCAGTGCTTAGACAACTGCGCCTCCGGTCCGAACCGGATCAATACGCTTTCATTAAATTTTTCTTGTAATTAAGAAGTACCTAGCTCAGTTTCCAGTGCTTAGACAACTGCGCCTCCGGTCCGAACCAGATCAATAAGCTTTCATTAAATTTTTCTTGTAATTAAGAAGTGCCTAGCTCAGTTTCCAGTTCTTAGACAACTGCGCCTCCGGTCCGAACCGGATCAATACGCTTTCATTAAATTTTTCTTGTAATTAAGAAGTACCTAGCTGAGTTTCCAGTGCTTAGACAACTGCGCATCCGGTCCGAACCGGATCAATACGCTTTCATTAAATTTTTCTTGTAATTAAGAAGTACCTAGCTCAGTTTCCAGTGCTTAGACAACTGCGCCTCCGGTCCGAACCGGATCAATACGCTTTCATTAAATTTTTCTTGTAATTAAGATTTCTAGTTTTATAACTACGCCACGGTGAGGCAGTGGTCTAAACGCTCCCTTGTGGCAATTCCTCTGAGATGGTGGCCCAAAATTAGGGATGGGTGACTGCTTATAACCCATGGAGTTGCTGAAGGAGGTCATTAAACCTCTCCCCCTTCCCCCAAACTAAGGGGTTTTCGTTTTGTTCGAAATGGCCTACTGTCTTCTGCAGCTTTTTCGTCAAAGATAGCAACCTGACTATACTCGGGGCAAACTTAACCTGTCATTGGAAGGAAGGCTACAGAGTGTATACTTCCACTGCATAAAATAGTTCCGGTCTAAAAGCTCGTACTCCAGCTTCAACTGGCACCAAAAAAAGACACAGATGCTTACGTTGTGTGTGTGTGTGCATTTAAAAAATTCAGATCTCAGTTTCAGCGGCATTTCTAAAAAATACAGATATTCGTGCTTTGGTGACGTCACTGATGGTTCTCTGTCACAGCATTCTTGTTTGGGTCAGAGTTAAGCTGTCAACCCAGGGGATATTTATTGCTGTGGGGGTGGGGGTCATTAGTGGAAGGATGAGGGCGAAAAAAGTGTTTCCGAGGGCATTTCGCGTTTCTACCCCTGGTTTCTCCTTGATTGTTGTTTTAAAACACTCTTCTGTCTTTTCGGTTTTTTCGAATGGCATCTGCCGGTCACTCGAGTGTATTTCAGCCGCATAAACCTGGGAAACCACTACGAAGCTCTGCTAAGGTGATCATTATGAATTTTTCACTAAATTGATGGGAAAACATTCGCCGAATAAATCAAATGAATTAACAGTTCTTACGGCAGAACTCACTGGCGTTTCAAGTCGCAACATTGCGAGAATGAAGGTTGAATTTAGTACTGAAGTACCTCAGATCCATCGGCAATTTATTTCTTAAAATTAAAATGCAATTCTAGCTTGGCTTACATAGAACGTTTTCTCGAAATTAGTTTGGAGTTCCCAATTCAGTTCTCAATATAGGCCAAGAAACGGCCATCTTTTCCTTTTGAACTTTTGTGCGCAGTTGCCTTAAACGCGCATGAACCGGCATGAAAATTCAGACAAATGAAAGAGTTCCTTCCCCAGCCACACATAATTCGGAAACTTGGAAAACTGTCACACATTGAAAGTGTTCCTCGGAGGAACAGCAATTTGTGCCCGGCCCATCAATGAAAAACATGTGGCAATTTTCCAATGTGTAGCAATTTTCCAAGTTGCTGAAAGATGTGTGGCAGTTTACAGTGAACCTTAAAATATCATTTACCACAGAGACGGGCTCTTGTCCAGTACTTATGGCAACACGGGGTAGTTAAAAATGCATACACATTTAACGGAGGTCTGTTATAAAAAAAAAATCTAATCAAGGCAAAATTTTTGAAAGAACGAAATTTTACGCATAACTGATGACATGGTAAAATTACTTTTAATTAAATCCCGCAGTTGGTAATCTTCAAGCAATAAGTATAAATATATGAAATATATAAAAAAAATGGAAAAATATGTGAAAACAAAATTAGGCCACTTAAGACTGCTTCCCGTGTTTAGCAAAGATAATTTCATTTTAAAAGTAAGAAAGAAAGAAACGTTACACGTTCTGTAACATCTCAAAAAAAAAAAAAAAAAGATAAGAGAGGGAGAAATAAACTGCTTGTCTACTGGTCTGCAAAGCGCGCGGCGGTGGGGAGGGGGTTAAAATAGAGGGGTTTGGTAAGGGATCACGGTGACAGACAGCCCTGAGGGCTTGTGGGAGAAGTTTTCCGAGTGAAGGTTAATTACACACCATTAGTGCGGAGTAATACTGGGAGTGAAAAGGTCACCGTAGCTTTGGCCTCATTGCCAGGATAGCTTTGCCCTGAGTTTTTTTTATAGTTAGGGTGGAAGAAGCATTCAGATGGAAGACAAACAAACAAAGAAAACTATATACCAGCCTGTAAATCTTTAATTGCTGCATACTAGCAAATGATCGTGGGTGTTATGGTCATACTCATCCCGTTCAATTTCATGATGAGCATTTTTTTTTTTTTTTTTTTTTTGAAGGTTTATCGGCCACCGTTTTTTTTTTTTTTTTTTTTTTTATTGGAGGTTTAAAGACCACCGTGAGCAACTCGATGGGCTATAAGCAGTCGCCCGTCCCTAATTTAGGGTCACTGGTTCCAGGGAAGGGAGAGAGCCAGTGCCGTAAGACAAACACAACATCCATGCTTCACCGGGATTCGAACCCGGATCCCGTTTGGACGAATGATCAGAGGCCATCGCTTAGATCACTGCGCCACCGGGGCGGCTATCGGCCACCGTGAGCAACTCGAAGGGTCATAAGCAGTCTCCCGTATTTATGGGCTATAAACAGTCCCTGATTTAGGGCCACTGGTTCCAGGGAAGGAAGAGAGCCAGAGCTGTAAGACAAAAAGAGCATCCATAATTCACGGGATTCGAACCCGGATCCATGATCGCTTAAACCACTACGCCACCAGTGCGGTCATGAGTATTTGGTGGGCGAACGATCCATGTAGCCGGCATTTTACATCTCGTACTTCTGAGCCAGGGTTCGAACCCCGAGCAAGACGTCAATGATGTTTGTTGTCGTCCAAGTTCGGCATTTTTCCTTTACTAGAGACAGGGACCCCGAATTAGGGGGTAATAAATCCCCGCACGAAAACAAATCTTTCTTTGGTGGGAGGGAGTTTTTTTTTTTTTTTTTTTTTATTGGAGGTTTAACGACCACCGTGAGCAACTCAATGGGCAATAAGCAGTCGCCCGTCCCTAATTTAGGGTCACTGGTTCCAGGGAAGGGAGAGAGTCAGTGCCGTAAGTCAAACACAACATCCCTGCTTCACCGGTATTTGAACCCGGACCCCTTTCCGAACGAATGATCAGATGTTATCGCTTAGACCATTGCGCCACCTGGGCCGCGGGGGAGGGAGTTAACGATCACCTTGAGAAAGTCGGAGGGCAATAAGCAGTCGCCCGTAACTATATTAGGTTCACTGGTTGTATGGCGGAGGAGAGCCAGTGCCAAGACAAGCAAGAGCACGTTTCAAGCCTCATGTAGGACACTGGCTCATCTCGGACGAAAAGTTAGAAACTAGCACCTCAGGGACCCCTCGGTCATCGGGGTGGTTCACTCCTTTTTTTTTTTTTTTTTTTTTTTTTTTTTTTTTTTTTTTTTTTAAAGGCCAATCTTATATTATGGGTGAGAACATTTACACGTGGTGTAATTATCCAAATAACAGTAAGATTTTTTTATTGGAGGTTTAACGACCACCGTGAGCAACTCAATGGCTATAAGCAGTCGCTCGTCCCTAATTTAGGGCCACTGGTTTCAGGGAAGGGAAAGAGCCAGCGCAGTAAGACAAACACAACATCCACGCTTAACCGGGATTCGAACCCGGAGCACCAGTCCCTAATTTAGGGCCACTGGTTCCAGGGAAGGAAGAGAGCCAGTACTCTAAGAGAGAAAGGCTGTAGACTGTAACACTAACCTCTAACTGTAGGCCAGTTAGAGGTTAGAACTGTGTTTAAGAAATATTGAGCCGAACGGAAATCTACGTAAAACATTCGACTCTAGCGCCGTTTATGTGCCATATTGTAAAAATGTGGGGCGCTCCGGTGGCGCAGTGGTCTAAGCGCTGGCATATGACCATTCGTCCGAGATGGGTCTGGGTTCGAATCCCGGTGAGGCATGGATGTTGTGTTTGTCTTACGGCAGTGGCTCTCTCCCTTCTCTGGAGCCAGTGACATCTACATTAGGGACGGGCGACTGCTTATTGCCCATTGCGTTGCTCACGGTGGCCGTTAAACCTTCAATCAAAAAAATATAAGAATGTGGAAACTGAAATGTACTACCAGTTCTGTGTCTTAGACTGTATTCCCAAAGTTGAGTAAAATCCGTCTGCAACTTTAAGGTCAATGCCCTTTACCAATGAGATGAACCATAAGTGGAAACGAACTGGAAAGTAAAAGAAAATGTAAAATATCTACTACATGTGTCTATTTCTGTGGGTTTTTGTCTGGTCAAGATTTGAAGTCGTTTTCGTTGTCTTATTTGCTTTCCATGCAATGTAGTATTACTGGAGTTCAACGGCCGCGAAAAAGTCGTAAAAATTCGTCCTTGACCTTTAAATCAAGGCTGCTGTAACAAAGCTGGTACACCCTCTAGAGAGAAAAAAAAGCTATGCATGAGGATCGAAAGGGTGGAAAGGGGTCCAGAAAAAACATCTCAGTACAACCCTTCATCTCCCCCCTTTAGTCACAGAAGCAACCGTTGGCCTAAACAGGTGAAAACATTCAAGCCATATCTCCATTCACCCCTTTGTTCACCCCCAAAATGGCGTGTCTACCCCATCACCCTTTCACGCCGCTCGAAATTTTTTCTACCGTGGTGAATGGCACATAACCCCTTTATGGACCAACGTCGGCTGAGGCTGCGGTTTACATTCAAAGGTTTTCTCCGCCTCTTTTCCGAGTCGAGATCATTCCTCATATTCCCGGAAGTCACTACGCTGCTCTCTCTCTCTCTCTCTCCGTATGTATACCGCACAGGTGCTAAAAAGCGGGCAAGAAAGATATACGGGCAAGCGCACCGTCTCCATCATTCAAGCCGGTTCGTGAGTCACTAGCGGAAAAGGAAATCACTGAATTTCCAAAGCAAAGTTGCTACTGAAGAATATCCTTCCTTTCTTTCCTTTTGTTTGTTTGTTTGTTTTTATAAGATAATATTCGTCAAATGCTGAGAGCAAAACGTTGTGCGAAGCGCATGAATAAAATGCCCATTTGAAATATCGACAATTTAGATTCATTCCAAGAAAACGAATTGCCCACAACAGCAGAGCGCTTTCGAACTGGAAATATGTAAAAGGAGCGGTTTGCCACAGCAATTTCTGTTGCAATGAGCACATCTGCATTTTTTTTGTTTTCAGTGAACATTTGTGGCAACAACGGAGTCATCCTTCCCAAATTTAGGTCCAGTGGCCCCAGGAAAGGAACGAAACCTGTCCGGTAAGACAAACACCTAACCCAGAACTCGGACGCATAGCCACAAGCCCGGCTTTAGACCAATCACATGGTCGTAATAAGCAGGTCGGCATTTGTTTTCGGGGTGTGACATATACCTACCTTCCTTTTGAGTTTCTGTTCTCTTATGTGAATTTAGTTACTTCTTGATTAAACGTTTCCTTACTGAAAGACACATTACTTCCCCGAACAGCTTTCACAATTTGGCAGCACTGGCAGTTAGTCAGAACAACTGTGACGTACCTGCCAGCCGGACGCACACGACATAAAGGCAGATAGCAGTCAGACGAACGTCCGCGTAGCTCAATTGGTAGAGTGACTTATTCCGGAATGAGGGGATCCGGGTTCGAACCCCCGGCGTGGACAAAAATGACGGAGAAATTTACTTCGTTATAATGGCTCCCGAACTTTCCGGATGACCTGGTCGTTCAAAATCTCCTAATGGTGTGATGTTCTTTCCACACCGCGAGAGAAGAAAAATAAGAGAATCCTTTCTCCAGCACTTCAAAAAAGAAAATGTATGTGACGTGGCATTCCACACACCAGATTGATTGGGAGTTCTCAGGTGCACGTTCTACAGCGGATGGCTGCCTGCAACGATTCATGGTCACGGCTGACCCATGGGCCATGCCCCCGGCCCTCCTTCGGGGGGGGAGGTGTGACGTACCTGCCCAGCAGGACGTACACGACATAAAGGCAGATAGCAGTCAGAACGAACGTCCGCGTAGCTCAATTGGTAGAGTGACTTATTCCGGAATGAGGGCCCCGCACGGGGATAACTGGTTTTCCAGTTATTTGGGGAGCGGCGCCCCCACGGCCCGAGCTGACCTTGTGACTGGTCAACATCTGATGTCATGCCACCGCTTGTTTTTTATTTCGGTGCTGTTGGTGTTTGCAGAGACGGCTGTTCATCAAGCTGTTGGGGAGTCGCGGCCCCACGATCCCGACCTGGTCTTGTGTCTCGCTTTTTTGTTTTTATTTCTTTTCTCCACTGGCTAGTTGCCCGTGTTGTTTACTCTACCTAATCGCTACCACGTTATGTACTAACACCCCGGTCTTGTGGTTTTGTTACCCTCCACCACTAACTGTTTTATATTAACCGCTCAGTTCGTAGGTTGCTGAGATTCCGTTTAGGTTCCCTTCCAGGATTTGTCTTCTTTGGATTTCTTTTTCCTTTTAGCTGGTTTGGGTGCTAGACCTACCTGCATGTTTGCCGCGTGCGGAGACCCGTGAGGTGGAAATGGGATGTCTGGCGGCTGAGGTCGCAGGAGTCCAGAGCAGTGCCTCCTGTGTACCAACACTCCTCTTCGACCCCGGCTTCGCTGTAAACGGGAGGCTAGAGACTAACCCACCTCTAGTCAGAAGTCTTGTACCAAGTTGTGTGCAGGGCTTTAGCGGCTTTTTTTGTCGTATAGCACGGCAGGGTAAGCCCGGGGGCTGTGGGATCATGCCAAAGGCGTTGGCATGACGGTACCCGGAGGCCGAAGTGTCCGCCGAGTGCGTGTGATCACAGCCAACGGACTATATCTGCAACGTATAAGCTCCAGAACTGTGTCCAGCGTAATTTTCTTTGCTTGCAGACCTCCAGTTCTCCCTTGTAGGGCTCGGTGGTGGGTGGAGTAGTTTGCAGACGAATCTTCCTCCTTTTTTCCATGGGTAAAAACAAACACAAAAACTCCAAATTTAAGTCACCTGAGAAAATGTTAGTTGACAACGACTCTCCTTCGTCTTCTCAACCTACCAAGTCTCATAACCTTAAACGATCTTTAGACCTTGACCTGGACCAAGAATGTGGAACCTCTTCTTCGGCAGCTGTACCAGTCGCTCCGAAGCGTCGTCTCCCCTCGTTTGCTGTGACTACGCATGCTACTCACTTAGTTGTAGAATCCATCGATCCGAATGCGAGACTGTCCACCAGATCTCCCTTTTTCATTTCTAAAGCTTTGGACGCTGCGGTTGGCCCCTTGAAGTCTGTGAAGAAGCTTCGCTCTGGGGACCTGCTTGTCCAAACTTGCAGTGTTTCTCAGAGTAACACTTTTCTGCACCTCACTAGTCTTCAAGGCATTCCTGTCAAAGTGACACCTCACCCGGTCTGTGGAGTTCGCCCGTACATTCCCAGTCCTCTGCGCTGTTTCAGGTGCCAGAGGTACGGGCATTCACAACGTTTCTGTAAGAGTTCCGCTCGTTGCGCAAATTGTGGCTCCAGTGAACATGACGTGGAAGGTTGCACTTCTGCGGCCTGCTGTGTTAACTGTGGTGAGGCCCATGCAGCTTACTCCCGCAACTGTATGAAATGGAAGGACGAGATGGCGATCCAGCGCCTCAAGACCCTGGAAGGCCTCTCGTACCCTGCTGCCAAGGCCAAGTTGGGTATACCCACCAACCGACAGCGTACTTTTGCCGCAGTAGTTCAGTCTCTGCCACAACCCGTGCAGCCTTTTGTTCCGCGCCCTGTAGCTCTCGCCGCCCTTGCCAAGCGATCTACAGCTGAACAAGCGACACAGGTGGATTTCCCCGAGCTCCAGATTTTTCGAATAGCTGAGTCTGCGCCTTCTCTTATGAAGACGACCGTCTCTTCCAGTTCCCAGCAGAAAGCCTGCACGTGCGGAAGACCCGGCCCTCAATCCGCAAAGGTGTGCAGTGTCCATCCAACTGTCGCGGTCCGCCTGACCAACATTGCAACTGTCTCGGACTCAGCGAGGTCCCCACCCTCAACCAACATTATAGAGGAACATAGGGGGGAGGAGAGTGACAGTTCGTCCCCAGCCTCAACCAACATTGCAGAGGAACATGGGTGGGAGGAGAGTGACAGTTCGTCCCCGCCCTCGGCCAGCATTGCAGAGGAGTGTGGGGGGAAGAGAGTGACTGTTCGTCCCCCTCCTGTGACTCATCCTTTGTGTAGTTGTGTTAAATAAAAAACAAATTATAATAATTATAATAGTAAGTTAATAAATTGTTATATAAACCCAATTAACTAACTTGTCTTCACGGCTTTCATCATCCTTTTTTCCAACTTTTACCAAGCCTGTCTGCTCTTAATCATTTTCCACGCTTTTAAAAATCTGTAGCTGATAGTTCTTTGTCTGGCGCTCTTTGGCCAAACCTGGCCCTTGCGCCACTAAAATCAACCAACCAACCAACCAACCGGAATGAGGGGATCCGGGTTCGAACCCCGGCGTTGACAAAAATGACGGAGAAATTTACTTCGTTATACAACATTTAATGAATAGATTGAATATATGCGTGTGGAGTTGTCCAGATTTTTATTTACGACAGAAAGTCGAAATTTATAGATATCACAACTGTTGTTGTTACGAAAGCTATGGAGATCTACAAGGGTTGGAGAGAATAATGAGAACACCACGCTCAGAGACGTGACTTTTAATGCAACTGCGTGCGTCACAGCTGCATTAAAAGTCACGTCTCTGAGCGTGGTGTATCGGATTCATGGAGAAGGCGCCTCATTCTAAATATGAGCCCAGCTAGGACGCTTAGCCGGAAGCTTGCGTTTCCGACCACTCAAAGGTAATGAGCACGTCTGGATTTTTTAGGGGTGTAGACGACCCCACTGTGTGTCTAGGATTAGCTGATCCTTAATTTGAAGCCACTGGTTCTAGGGAACGTAAAGAATCAGCACTGCAGGACATACACTGAAGTGCCAGAAAAACTGGTGCAGACGAGCTTATGCAAAATACATAGCAACGTCGCCTATGCGCGTACTCAGTTGCGTCCGCCAGTGCGTATATAAAGCAATAGACATCCTTCCCAGCTGTCAAATATGTTTTCGGCATGAGATTCGTGTGTGGCGCAAACCCCATGAAGCCATGGATCCCGCCTGTCAACAGGGAACTGTACCGGCTGGTGGTGGTAGGGGGTAATGGTGTGGGTTGTGTTTAGCTGGACTTCACTGGGACCCCAGGTACGTCTACAAACGTCTGTGACCGGCCAATGCTATGTGCGCATCCTTTCTGACGAGGTACACCCGTTCATGTCCTGCATTCATGCTGATGGGTTGGGCCTGTTCCAACAGAGCAATGCACCTCCACAAAAGTGTCGGGACGCCACAACATTATGGTTAGAGGAGCATTCATCAGAGTTTGGGGTGTTGCCATTCGCATCCAAGTCCCCAGATCTGAACGTGATAGAACACATTTGGGATGCCATGCAACGCGTTATCGAACACAGGAATCCGAGACCTCGGAATACACCCGAATTGTGGAACTCTCTGCAGGAATTATGGGGTGCATTGCCTACAGCATATTTCCAGAAGCTAGTGTAGTCCATTCCCCGTCGAATTTCTGCAGACCTGCGCTCCCGTGGGGGACCTACCAAGTATTAGGCTGGTGCACCAGTTTTTCTGGCACTTTAGTGTATATCACCCATACCCCATCCCGACTCTAATCCAGCTTAGACGCTTAGCCTGAAGCTCGTGCTTCTGAACACTCAGTTGTGATGCGCAAGTCTGCATTTTTAAAGGGTGGTGGGTGGGAATACGCTTCCACTGGTAGTAAGGATTTAAGAAATAACCTGCCCCTTATTTGGGACCATTGTTTTTAGGAAAGCGACAGATACAGAGCACTGTAGGCAAAACATCACTCTTACCCCATCTTTAACTGAAGTTCAGCCTGGACGCTTACTTGGAAATTCCCGTCTCGAGATTCGTGGCCGCACGAGATAATCAATGTTTTCGTGTTGTTTTCGCAATAATCTCAACCTTCCTCCGGCATGAATTCAAAAAGGCGATTTGTGAGACCACCTGACCCTTTTCCAATCATCGGGCCAACTAGATATATTTTTGTCTTATTCTCTGTCGACAGTAACTGTGTTCCGAGAGGCATTCTACTGTTGTAATATAGACGGAGCAATGCGCGTCGTGCTGTGTGCCGAATGCCGTTTGTCATTTTCCCAATTTAAATCCTCTCCAGTTTGACTCACTTTTGCGGATCTGTTGCCCCGTGAATATCTTGCTAACCTCCTCTCACCTCGGAAGTCGATTAACCATTTCTGCCCCCACGTGATGCACTCACTTTCAGTTTTTTGCTGCGTCAACCACTATTAGTTTATTCCAACTTCCGTTATCCTTCCTCATTCCACTAGCTCCTAAGTTTTGCTGACGCCGCCCCGGTGGCGCAGTGGTCTAAGCGATGGCCTCTGATCATTCGTCCGAAAGGGGTCCGGGTTCGAGTCCCGGTGTGGGATGGATGTTGTGTTTATCTTACGGCACTGGCTTTTCCCCTTCCCTGGAACCAGTGACTCTAAATTAGGGACGGACGACTGCTTATAGCCCATTCAGTTACTCACGGTGGTCGTTAAACCTCCAATCAAAAAACAACTAAACAGTATTGCTTCACACACGATGAGCATCCGTTATCCGAAAGTCCCCAAAACCTCCGAAATTCGAAACATTTTTCGACCACCGACATGACGTCACAAAGAAAAAATTCCAGGTGTTGCACAGGTCTCTGTGTACCTCGACGTTTACAACACGTGACCTCAGAAACCCTGGACGGAACTCTGATGCTCTGTTTTGTTTGTAGCGATGGATAAACTAATTCTTTAGTTTCGACTCACTGAAACGTTTCGTTCGTTAACACTTCCGGTGAACAACTTCCTCAGGGAATAACTCTCGTGAATCGGTTCTGAATAGGCTGATACGTTTGTGTCGTTTATTGGTTCTTCCGGTGAGCGATTTCCGTAAGGAATGACTCTCGCAAATCGATTCTGAGTCGTATCCGTTTGTATCGTTCGTTGAATCTTCAGGTGAACGATTTCCGCAGGAAATGTCTCTCGCAAATAAGTTCTGGGTCTGATCCGTTTTGTGTCGTGCGTTGACTCTTCCGGTGAGCCATTTTCACAAGGAATGACTGTCGCGAATCGGCTCTGAGTCTGATCCGTTTGTATCGTGTATTGAATTTTCCGGTGAACGATTTGCGCAGGGAATGTCTTTCGCAAATCGATTCTGAGTCTAATCCGTTTCTGTCGTTCGTTAGCAACACCAGTGAACGATTTCCTCAAGGAATGATTCCTGTGAATCGATTCATATTCTGATCCGTTTCTGTCGTTCGTTGGCTACACCGTTGGGCGATTTCCGCAGGGAATTATTCTTGTGAATCGATTCTGATTCTGATCCGTTTGCGTCGCTCGTTGACTCTTCGGTGAACGATTTCCGTAAGAAATGACTGTCACGAATCTGTTCTGAGTCTGATCCTTTTGTATCGTGTGTTGAATTTCCCGGTGAATGATTTCCGCTTGGAATGTCTCTCTCAAATGGATTTTGAGTCTAATCCATTTCCGTCGTTCGTTAGTTACACCGGTGAGCGATTTCCACAGAGAATGACTCTCACAAATCGATTCTGAGTCGGATCCACTAGTGTGGGTGAATGACCCTTCCGGTGAACGATATTCGCAGGGAATGTCCCTCGTAAATTGATTCTGAGTCTAATCCATTTCCGTCGTTCGTTAGTTACACCGGTGAGCGATTTCCACAGAGAATGACTCTCACAAATCGATTCTGAGTCGGATCCACTAGTGTGGGTGAATGACCCTTCCGGTGAACGATATTCGCAGGGAATGTCCCTCGTAAATTGATTCTGAGTCTAATCCATTTCCGTCGTTCGTTAGTTACACCGGTGAGCGATTTCCACAGAGAATGACTCTCACAAATCGATTCTGAGTCGGATCCACTAGTGTGGGTGAATGACCCTTCCGGTGAACGATATTCGCAGGGAATGTCCCTCGTAAATTGATTCTGAGTCGGATGCATCTGCGTCATTCGTCGACTCTTTTGGTGAACAATTTTTGCAGGTAATGACTGTCGCGAATAGGTTCCGAGTCGGATCTGTTTGTGCCGGGTTTTTTTTTTTTTTTTTTTTACTATTCCAGTTTAAAGAATGAAGATTCCAGTGTAAATGTATTTTTGAATCTTACGAAAAATCTCTTTTCTTAGTTTTTAGATTAGCTGGTTTCAAAACGTTCATGAAAATTATTGCATTTTTCACACTTCTGAATGAGGTTGCGTTTTCTGACAAGAACACGATCCTCACCGAGACATCTCCGAGAACATTTAATATCTAGTGAAAAGTCATTCCGACCAATTATTTGAAGGAAATATTTCAGAATCGGGTCTTTTCATTAAAGAATCAAGGAACGTTTATAGCGTAAGTGATCCGTTTATTTTCGCGGTGTAAATTTGTGTAAAGATTTGCCAAGCCTTCACACTCCACTGGGAGACTTTCTCAAGGCAATGTAGACGATTGATTATACAAATTTTCACCACGAAAATAAACGGATTTACTACGCTATAAGCGTTCCTTGCGTATTCACGACCTGGTGCTCTTAAAATGAGAGCATTAAGAAATCGTTTGCAAACGAGTCAGTTTGTTTATTCGTTCTTAACGAACAAATCGATTGCGAACGACTTTAATTTCTTGAAATATAAATGGATTTAGTGTTCAAATCCGCGAGCCATCTCATTATCTACATATACCGGATGCAAGCGCTCGGAAAACCGGAAATATTCCGAGTTCGAGATACTTCCGGCCCCAAACATTTCGAGTAAGGGAAGTTCAACACTTATCCGAAATACGCTCTATAAGATCAAATTATGCTACTCCTGTAAGAGCCAACTATTGTCACACGGTACCACTTGATATAATTACACAACTCCTATGAGATCTAACTATCATCGCATGCTCAGAGTCCGTTAGATCACATGTCTTTCCCATTATTAGACTTCAAGTAACATATTCCTAAATAATAGTAGGAGTGCTTCCGTTCATTAAGCTGTAGTGACGTCACGACAACAGATGACACATCGGCTTAGTTATTTTGATCACTTTTCCAATTTTTATTTTATTTTTTAATCGCATTTCATATTTCCACTTCTTTTAATAAATTGGTCGCTCTTTGCATACAAGGTATACCAATAAAGTTCGTGAACGCACGATAAAAATTAACAGGTAATTTTTTAGAAAACTTATTTTACTTGCCTTCAAAATAATCCCTCACCGTACGAATACAATTTTTGCGTCGTAAATACAACTGTTGGGAGTTACGGGAAAAGTCCGCATTTTCAATAAAGGAAACATAAAGTAGTCAGTAGGTGACAGATCAAGTGAACACGGTGGGCTATTCACCGCAGCTGTGTCCCACTTTGAAGCAATTGGTTGTTTGCTCCATTTTTCACCGCTAACAACGCGCACCTACACCCACTGCAGTGACACTTCTCTGTGTCACACCCTTTCCACAGCTCGAGATGGTTACAAACATGTTTGCTCATGTACTTCACTGCATCGTGTAAGTTACCGCACCTTTCACAACCTTTCCTTTAACACCTTGTGACAGCATTCGCCGAATTTTATAGACACACTTTGTTTTCTGCCTTCTATTGGGTTGGTGCGAATGAAATGTCCGGGGCGAACGAACAGTGGAGACAGGCCGCCACCACAGCGGAATGGAACCATCGACAGGTGTTGCTGGTATTACGTCACAGATTTACTATAAATGGCTAGCATGTGTGTGAAGACAAGATTCAGGCGTGGTTTATTTGGGCGTAACGCGGCTTGCAAAGGAAATATGCAGACGCCGGATTTGAGAGTCATCTTCTTGTATGAATTTAAACTGGGCCATTCTGCAGGAATTGCCGCTCAAAACGTTAACAAAGCGCTTTGGGAGAATACAGCCAACGAACGAACCATTCGGTGATGGTTTGTGAAGTTTCGAAGCGGAGATACGGACCTGCAAAACGAAGCACGTGGTCACATACCTGTTGCTGTTTCTGACGATGTTCTGTTATGTGTGGTTGAAGCGGACCCCCGAAAAACGTGTCGTGAGATAGCGGCAGAGGTAGGTGTCCACCACACGACAGTTGTTCGGTGTCTGGCTGTACTGGGTAAAGTAAAAAAGCTAGACATGTGGCTGCCGCAAGAGTTGACAACTGCCAACAAGACTAGGCGTTTTGAAGTCTGCACGTCGCTGCTTGCCAGGAATAAACAGGAACCTCTACTACATTGAATCGTCACCTGCGACGAGAAGTGGGTCCTTTATGATAATCGGAAACGATCTGTACAATGGTTAAGCAAGGCACAGCCTGCTGGACGGCATCCTAAGCCACCTCTACACACCAAGAAGATGATGCTCATTGTCTGGTGGTCCGCAGCCGGGATAATTCCTCGGAGTTTCTTGGCAAGAGGCTAAACCATCACTGCAGAACGTTATTGTGCTGAATTACACCAGATGCGCCAGAAATGGCTGCAGAAACAACCGGTTTTGGTCAACAGATGTGGTGTTCTTCTGCGCCAGGACAACGCTCGCCTTCATATCGCACATCGCACGATGATATCACTAAGTGCCTTGTATATGGATCCCTTCCTATCCGACTTTTTATGTTCCGGGATCATGGCCTTGCCGGACAGATGACAACTATGTGTCGATGCCGAGGGGGATTATTTTGCCTAGGTAATAAGTTGTCCTACTTTTCCGTTCTTGCCGTCCACGTGTGCTGGTCCTTTGCCGGACATTTCATTCTCACCAACCCAGTAATTAATTTTAAAGTTCCGCATTTTAATGAAATACACATCATTTGCATTTCGGACCTTTTTTTTTTTTTTTTTTCTTTTTTGGAAAAGCGTGCTCATTACCCCTGAGGTTTTGTTGGATTTTTGTTTTCTCTTTTTTTCTTTGTCCATTCTAGCGATGATCTTTTTTTTTTTTTTATCTAGTAGCCTTTTGTGTTTCCCTGAAATTTTATCCGTCAACGGGAATATCTTCCGCTCTGTTTGTGGTTCCATGGATAAACTTAATTTCAGCTCACACCTGATTTTATGTTTACGTTTATATTTTTCTCTCTTTACTTCTTCAAAGAGATCGGAGCACTTGTAAGAAATCTTGCCACACAACCTGTCATTTCCTAGACAGGTGTTTGGCCTTTGGCTGACTACTGACTACTCCCACTCAACATTTTTTTTTTTACCTCCAGTCTTTCCCCACCCCTTTCATTCAAGAAGAACAAACCAGATTCTAGGTTGCACAAGTTTAAGATCCACATAAGAATTGCTATTGTCTGTGAGTAACTCCCCTTGCTCGTTTTTCAAGCACTAGTCTTTTTCTTTACTTTTTTAATTTCTTTTTTTTTTTTTTTCCACATTTTTTCAATCCAGTTTTACTTCCTTATTGTTTGGTGAACTTTTTACCTTTCTTAAAGTGTTCTCACCTTGAAATACCTTAGTCCGGGATTTTCCCAGCTCACTCACTTGCCGTCCGTCTTGAGTTAAAAGGTTAAAGTTCATTTTATTTTTATCTTATTTTTTATAGGCGCAGAGAACGAAGTACGGGGGAAATTTTGCTCACGCCGGCAGCATTCCAGCACGCTTCATTACGGAGGCGAAATATGGATGAAGGTTGGCCGTACCACGTGACACTTTCACATACGTTGATGGTCAGCAACGCAACAGAAGGCTGTCTCGGTAAGCTTGGCGGTGTTGTTACCCACGATGACCTTGTTAAAATTGCGCTAAACTTGTGTGTTTTAAAATTGTCTTGCCTTGAAAACACACGAACGCTCACTGAAAGTCAGGGAAGAAACTTGAAGCGGAATATTCCATTGTATATTCCAGGTATTAGGAAGATCAAGGACACGAATAAATATAAATTCAGCAACGCTGTATTGTTATCAGCATGACCTTGATATTCACATTTATGTTAAAAAAAATTACGTTAATATTGCCGCTGGTACCTCCGCTCCACCGACAACGCTAACGAACTTTTTCGCTGGAGGGGGGCGTAAAGACTAACATGGGCAGCTGTTACGGCGACGTCTCAAATTTAGACACACGTCTCAAATTAGGGACAGCTGGCTTCGGGGAATCTACAGAGCCATCGAAGAAGCTCAACATCAATGCTTCATCCGGCGCTCGCTGACCCCATCTCAGACGATTGGCTACCTCCATCAGACAATCGCAACACCTAGGACCATCTGAGTCGAATGGCCATAGGCTTGCTCCATCAGATCAACGCAACATCCATGCCTCACCTAGAACCATCTCTGTTGAGTAGCCATAGGCCAGTTCCATCAGACGAACGGAACACCCATGCCTATCACCCAGGACCATCTCGGCAGAATGGACAGAAGTTACTTCCATCAGACGAACGCAACTCTCATTCCGTTCACCCTGGATCATTTCGGAAGAATGGCCAAAGGCTAGTCCCGTCATAAAAACGCAACACTCATACCGCTCACCAGGTACCATTTCGGATGAATGGCCAGAGGCTAGCTCCATCAGACGAGCAAACTCCCATGCCTCACCCAGGACCATCTCTGTCGAATGGCCACACAGACTAGCTCCATCAGACGAACGTGACACCCATGCATGACTCTTACCCGGAATCATCTTGGAAGAATGGTCAGAGGCTAGTTCTATCAGACGAACGCAACACTCATGCCTTCTCTCGCGTGACCATCTCGGACGAATGTACAGAGGCTATCTCTACCAGAAGAACGCAACACCCATGCCTCTCATCCGGGACGATCTCAGAAAAATAGTCAAGAACCAGCGCCTCAGACCACTTCAACTTTAGTGTCATGTGACGTATACCTCTCATTTAGTCTTCCTTTTGAGTTCCTGTGTCCTTATGTAAATTTGGTTTCTTCTCGTTAAACATTTTCTAACTTAATGCTAAGAGTTTCTCTCGGTGAATTTTAAGTTGATAGCATGACAACGTGTCAAAGGGCTAGCAACATAGATCAAATCTTATGAGATTAACGCTTTGAGTGCAGAAATGTTAATTTAGCAATTCACGAATGCGCAGATGCGGAACGATCTTATGAGCAACTTGTAGTCAATTAGATATTGCGTTGAGTAAGCATGGTACGTTGCGCGAAGTCGTTGATTGAAGTTCGATGCAGTATGTTGTTACGAGCAAAGGGATTCGTTTCTAATGGTCATGTGCTTCGATACAAATAAAAAAAGGATTTATCTAAATCTTCCTTAAATAGAAACTCCAGGTTCCTTGCTGAATTCACATTAAGTATAGAACATCCATGTTCCTCGCTGAGTACTCGTTAAATGGAATCTCCATGTGTATTCCTCGCTAAATACTCCTTAAATAGGAACTCCAGGTTGTTTGCTGAATACATCTTAAATAGGACCTCCATGTCCCCAGCTGAATACTCGTTAAATAGAATCTCCATGTCTGTACATAGCTAAATAATCCGCAAATGAAAACTCCAGGTTCCTTGCTGAATACACCTGAAATAGAACTTCCATGTTCCTCGCTGAATACTCGTTAAATAGAATCTCCATGTGTGCTCCTCGCTGAATACTCGTTAAATAAGTTAAAATCCCCATGTGTGTTCCATGTTGAATGCTCCTTAAATTGAAACTCCAGGTTCCTTGCTGAATACTAGTTAAATATGTTAAAATCTCCATGTGTGTTCCATGTTGAATACTCCTTAAATGGAAACTCCAGGTTCCTCGCTGAACACTCGTTAAATAAGTTAAAATCTCCATGTGTGTTCCTCGCTGAATACTCCTTAAATAGAATCTCCATGTGTGCTCCTCGCTGAGTACTCCTTAAATGGAAACTCCAGATTCCTTGCTGAGTACACCTTAAATACGTATAACCTAGACGTTCCTCGCTGAAAAGCTCGTTAAATAGAATCTTTAAATGTATTCCTCACGAAATACTCCGTAAATGGAAACTCCAGGTTCCTTGCTGAATACACCTGAAATAGAACCTCCATGTTCCTCGCTGAATACTCGTTAAATAGAATCTCCATGGGTGCTCGTCGCTGAATGGTCGTTAAATAAGTTAAAATCTCCATGCGTGCTCCTCGCTGAATACTCCTTAAATGGAAACTCCAGATTCTTTCCTGGAACTTAAATAGAATCGCCATGTTTCTCGCTGAATACTCCTTAAATTAAGGTTACCATAATCTCCATCATAAAAGGGATGGCGTCTTATACTTATGGGTCATCAAAAAGGGGACATATCGGCGAAAAAGGCGGACAACAAAACTGCCGAAAGGGGTCGGTGTTCGAATCCCGGTGAGGCATGGGTGTTGTATTTGTCTTACGGCACTGGCTCTCTCCCTTCTCTGGAACCAGTGGCCCTAAATTAGGGACGGGCGACTTCTTATAGCCCATTGAGTTGCTCACGGTGGTCGTTAAACCTCCAATCAAAAAAAAAAGAAAAAAAAAGAGGACATTTAGGTACTCAAAATTTTATATTCTAAACGAACAATTGCAAAGTTTTGCAATACAAATTATATACACTGCTGTTAATAGAAATTGCAACACCAAGAACGGAACAAGCAATCACAATGAAATTTATAGGGGTGATTAGTTATGGTACAAGCTGAAAATGATCACAATTAGATACCGGTTCGTGATGAGGAAGGTCAAAAAATTAGTTATAAGTGAATCCACCATGAGCGGTGATAACCGACCCCATACGCCGTCGGATCGAATGCAACAGAGTTTGGATGGTCGTCTGCGGTATTGCATTATTCCATTCTGCTTCTACACGCATCCACAATTTGTTGGTTTTGATCGGCCGCGAGGCAATGCGAGCCAGTCGTTGCGCGATGACACCCCAGACGTTCTCTATAGGCGAGAAATCTTGCGAGCGAGAAGGCCAGGGAGACAAGCGACTTGATGCGCACAGAGTACGTATTGGAAAGTACGAGCAACATGGGTTAGGGCATTGCCTTGTTGGAAGACGGCTCCCGGGATCGTCTGAAGGAAGGGTAGAAGTTCAGCTTTCACCACTTCCGTGATGTAGCGTTGGCTGTTCAATGTGCCTGTGATGCGAAGAAGGCGAGTGCGTGAATAAAACGCGATAGCGCCCCAGATCATCATGCTCGGCGTGGGACCGGTGTGGCGCTGCACGATGTAGCCTTCCAGATGCCGTTCACTACAGTATCTGCGAGCAAGGATTCTCCCGTCGTGATGCATTAGATTGAATCTGAACTCGTCCATAAACACAATATCTGCCATTCAGCTCTCCAGTTTCGATTATTGCTGTACCACTGTAATCGCTGACGCCTATGTTTCAAAGTCAAGGGAAGTAGCAGCAATGGACGGCGAGCAACGAGTCCTCTTTGTAGCAATCGGTGACGAACGGTGCTTGCAGACATCGGACGATGCGTGACCGTCCTCCATTGCAGCGCAAGTGTCGTGGATGGTGTTGTGCGCGACGTCACTGCCATACGGTGAAAGTGTCTGTCTTCCCGCTCGGTCGTGCGATTTAGAGCTCCGTACCCTGCACGGCGACGCGTAGAACCTTCTGCTGTTCATTGACGCCATGTACGCCTAACGGTTGTTACGTTACGCCTAACGCGTGCAATAATATCACTGTGTGATAAACCACCTTCTCTGAGTTCAACGATTCTACCTCTTTCAAACACCGTCAAGTGTTCGTATGGTTGTCTCGTCTACCTACGCGGCATGTTTACATGTTAACAACTGTGTACGGTCGAGTTTAGCGATAGCAAGTTTAAAAAACATGCTCTCTGTAAGCCTTCTTTTATACCCCGTGGTGTAACGTTTTCTATGACGTTGCGCGCGCCTCACATTTTCGCATGTGCGCTGCAATTGTGATCATTTGTATCTCCCATGGTGCCTATCCACCCTGCAAATTTCATGCGAATCCGAGCATTTCTTCATGGTGTTGCAATTTCTATTAACAACAGTGTATTATTAATAAATAAAAAGAAACCCACTGAATTTCCATTCGTTAAGTAATTTAGCCATCTCATTTCAAATATTAATCAATAGGTCCATTTTGTCATAATGGTTTCCAAATAGCTGCCTACGTACGATAAGTTATAACTTATCGTACGTTTGTTACGTTATTTGGAAACCATAACTTATCGTACGTAGACAGCTATTTGGAAACTATAACTTATCGTACGTAGACAGCTATTTGGAAACCATAACTTATCGTACGTAGATCATAACTTATCGTACGTAGACAGCTATTTGGAAACCATAACTTATCGTACGTAGACAGCTATTTGGAAACCATAACTTATCGTACGTAGACAGCTATTTGGAAACCATAACTTATCGTACGTAGACAGCTATTTGGAAACCATAACTTATCGTACGTAGACAGCTATTTGGAAACCATAACTTATCGTACGTAGACAGCTATTTGGAAACCATAACTTATCGTACGTAGACAGCTATTTGGAAACCATAACTTATCGTACGTAGACAGCTATTTGGAAACCATAACTTATCGTACGTAGACAGCTATTTGGAAACCATTATGACCATTCCGTGCGAAAAACTTGTATATTATCATTAGGTCCATTTTGATTTTTTGCACATTTTTGTACTTCTGCGGATATCATCTTCGACAAATTTGCGTTTCTCTTCAAATAGGCATGGAATTCAGAGCATAAGATTTCTTTGAAGTTGTATTGCATAAACAGAATGCCTCTTCAAGGAACGTGCAGTTAACTTGTTTCTTTCCTTCGTCCATAGATTTTGCATAAGTGAAAAACGTCTCCCAACATTTTCATTGTGAGGAGGAACAGCAAAAATAAATTGTTCAATCTTTAGCAATTCTGAATGACAGTAAATATTTCTCCGCTGTTCAAAAAATTTGGTCTACTTCTGATGGGCTAACATCTGATTGAACACTTCATTATTAATCTCACTTCTACAAAAAAATTTCGCATTGTTTAGTTGATCAAAGCATTTAGCGTCATCAATTGGGACCCCTACATCAATTAAACATTGTGAAGAGATTGCCATACTTTTCATATCGGTACTTCGTGTAGTGTCATCCATGTGCAACATGAGAGCTCTTTCAAAGGTTTCATTCATTTATTCAAATATTCCACGCAACTGCTGTACAGACATTTCGCATTATCGCAAATGGTAGTTACCCCACCCACGCCAACTCAAATACACATTGTTTTCTTTCTTAAAACTGCAAAAAAGAGGGTGTTCAATCCATGGAAACTTCAGTCTGCGCTAATTACCGACACTGCATGAAACCTAGTAACCATTAGCTGCTAGAACTAGCGTAAACGCGAACCAAACCGGAAGTTCTTGTGGACTGTTTATGTTTGTTGCTAAAAAGCCGGACATTTTGCAATTTATAAAAAATCCTCCCGAACGCAGTATTAAGGTCAAAAAAGGAGGACATGTCCGGCTAAAAGAGGACGTATGATAACCGTACCTTAAATAGAATTTCCTGTTTCTCGCTGTATGCTCTTTAAATCAATGATTCTCAGCCTATGGAGCGCGGCCCATGAAGTGACGGGGGGGGAAGAAAAGTGGAAATCGAAGGAAAAACTATTTATTGAAACAACAACAACAAAAAACGTAAAATACATTCTGAAAATAAAGTGATACCTTCCCCGTGGCAACAAATGTACACGCACCCCATGTAACGTACCAGGAGATGTGACGTACCTGCCCGAAGGACGCACACGACATTAAGGCACATAGTATTCCGGAATGAGGGGATCCGGGTTCGAATCCTGGCGTGGACAGAAATGACGGAGAAATTTACTTCGTTATACCCAAGCGTTGTTGTTATAAACGGTAAGAAAAGCGGACTCATTCGCGCTTGTAAGCAAACCTGTTTAATAAACAAAGCACTCAACTTGAGCTATGGTTTACAACAAAAATCGGTACAAAAACTATAACATGCATCTAGAGATATGCCTGGAAGGCATTATTCCGCCCAAAACTCGGAGGCAATAAATTTTCGCGCACCCAGCTCTCGTCACACGTTGCTCGGCACTTGCAATTTTCCTGCTTTGTGTCTTGCGCAGTAAGCAGTATGGAAATGAAGGACAATATGAAATCTGGTTTAGTCTCTGCGTTGCTCAAAACTCGAAAAATAATGGCATGACGGATGTTAGAACTTTAGGTACGCAATAAGATTCTCCAGAAACGACTAAACTAAATGGATCAGCTATGCGGTATGTTGTCGAGAATTGTGTTTCAACAAGTCTACTGTCAGAAAATTCCTCAGACACTACGAGAAAACCAGTTCCATTGCGTCTGGATGTAGCAAAGGTAGATCGCTAACGACAACTGCCAGAGAAGATCGAGCTCTCAGTCGCCTTGCCATGAAATACTAACCCAAGTAACAAGTGTGGTGTTCTGGCAGCGTCCCGGTAAAGGAATTGGAAGCGGGCGCAATAAAAATTGATTTGCAAAAGGGAGCCACAAATGCAAAAAGGTTGAGAAACACTGTTTTAAATAGAAACTACATGTTTCTCGCTGAATTCCAAACGTTCACTTTACTCATTGAACACAGAAGATCAGCCTGACTTCTTCAACGATCTATCCTTTGGCTGCGAATAGCTCGCGAAGATGAAAGGCTCAGAGACATACTTTTCATTTAGCCAGTCTCTAGCGTACATCATGGGAAATGAGCGTCAGTTTTGGCGTACGTCTTTTACCGGAAATGTACTACACACGTCGGTACCCTCGTGCATGGGCAACAATATAAATTTTCATACAGCCTTGACGCTAATCCAGGAACTGCTCACATAACTTGTGACGTGCTACTAAGGTAACGCGTGAGTCAAAACTGCAAGTTGCATTGATAAGCCTTACAGGTGTAGTGCAATCGGGAGAACAGCTGCTCCTGCTCTGAATCCACCACCGCCCGAACGTAGAAATAAATCTCTTGGCCTTAAGGTTCGGAAAATAATGTTTGATGATTCCTTCACACATCGTCCGGATTCAATACGATGAATTCCTTCTTTTACAGTGAAGTCGTTCAAGCATGGTTTGTCGGCGGACCCAAAACCTGCGATTTTGCGCCCCCGGCTTTCTTATGGGCGGGATGTATGTGACGTACTACGTAGGTGAAGCGTATGTCACAACGGTAAGTTGCAGTGATAAGCCTTGATGGCTCAATTCCAATGGGAGAATACCCCGCTCCGGAGCAGGACGATTTAGGTTAGAATTCCCTCACCGTCAGAAAATGGTTCGTTCACTATAAACTTCTGAACCACCCGAGAACTTAGCTCTTTATGCTGCATGAACAGTCATGAAACTTCCGTTGCCAGCAGCACCTGTGTTCCATTATTGAGTAATATATTTACTACAGAGCTTGTTCGACGTATGAACCCATTTCTATGCAACCCTTGCATATACGAATGATGCAAGCAGTAAATCATTTAAAAAATCCATAGCTTTACCTCATTCAGAATCTTCCTAACCTTTGAAACTATCTAGAAAATGTCACACTCATTTTTTTTAATAGAATGCGGCTAGCATAAGCACAGTGTTAACGCTCTTAGCGCCTCGACGAAGAGCGAGAATCCCTTCTCTTTCTTTGCTTAGTATCATTTTCATCTTCAATAACTTCCGCATCTTTTTTTCAGTCGCACCCACAACATCCATGTCACTTAACTCGTGTTCCTAGTCGTCGCCACCGACCCCATTCATTAATCTCATCTTTGGTTTCATTTCCACATCCGGACATGAAGTGCATGCCTTCAATCAAATCTTCTGAGTCATTTTATTTATCATTAAATGTCACATCTTGGTTTGTTTTTCTGTCCAGGAGTTTTCAATAGCTGATAGCAGAACGGTCTTCCAAGCATGAGAAATCCCATATTCCATGACTTTAGTGTTTTAGTACACATGAATAATAGCAAGAAAAAGGGGAACAATCCAAATGAAAATGGGAAACAATAACATAGAAAAAGAAAAAAAAAACATTCAGTTATCTACGCTCAATGATCACTAAAGTTCTTGACTATTTTGAAACCATAAAACACAGAATCAATAATGGATGGATAACAATGGGCAGACTGGAAAAAATATGGAACAATGAAAGATTAAGCAAAGAATTTAAACTGAAGATATACAAAACAATGATAATTGTTTTATATATCTTTATGGCTCAGAATGCTGAACCTTAATAAAACAAAAAAGGAAATGAAACAACGCAATGCTTTTGAAACAAAATGCCTAAGGAAAATCAATAGAACAAACTGGACAAAAAAAAAAACAAATGAAAAAGTCAGTGAATAACTTAACTTTAAAGTAACAATACTTACAGCACTAAAAAAGAACCAATTAAGCTGTATGAAAATAATACAACGTTTCTCACAAATATTTATTTTTTCATGTCGACCATGGTTTCACTGGGTATTGGCCTAGCTTCATCAGGGCGAATGGCACGTAAATTACGTGCCATTCGCCCTGATGTAAATTACGTGCCATCACGTAAATTACGTACCATCCGTGCTATTATGTGCTGTGACGTGCCTTCCCAGCAGGACGCACACGACATAAAGGCAGATAGCAGTCAGAACGAACGTCCGCGTAGCTCAATTGGTAGAGTGACTTATTCCGGAATGAGGAGACCAGGGTTCGAGCCCAGGCGTGGACAAAAATGACGGAGAAATTTACTTCGTTATAGTGCTATACGTGCCATTTGTCCTGATGAAGCTAGGTCAATACCAAGCGCAACCATGGTCGACTTGAAAATATAAATACTTGTGACAAACGTTGTGTTATCGTAATATATACTGTATATATCATCATCATCATCATCATCATTGTCAATCATTATCAATCCACTGCTGGACGAAGGTTTCCCAAGTTTCCTCCACAACGGTCTGTCTTGTGCCAGTCTCTTCCATGTCACTCCCGCATACTTTCGAAGTTCATCCACCCATCTTCCATGTGGTCTTCTTCTGGGTCTTTTCCTGTCCCTTGGAATCCAATCTAAAACTTCGGCTGTCCATCGATGGTCTGTTCTTCTGGCAGTATGTCCAGCCCATTGCCATTTCAGGGATTTAACTCTGATCATGATGTCTTCCACTCTTGTCATTTTTCGGATCCACATGTTCCTCTTCTTATCTCTCCTGGTTACACCAAGCATGAACCTCTCCATGCTGCTTTGAGTTGTCTGCAGCCTTTGTATGTCTCTTTTAGCTAAGGTCCACGTCTCTGCACCATACGTAAGCACTGGAAGGATGCATTGATCAAACACTTTTCTTTTAAGACATAATGGCATATTGCTCTTGAAAATTATGCTGTTTCTTCCAAAAACTCTCCAGGCAAGTTTTGTACGCCGATTAATTTCTTCACCAATGTGACCCTCACTTGATATCTGCTGTCCAAGATAAACGTACGTGTCTGTTATCTCCAGCTTTTCTCCATCAATCGATAAATCTTCATTTCTTGTAAAAGCATTGAACATCACTTTTGTCTTCTGAAGTTCATTTTTAATCCCACTTCTTTACTCTTGTCAGCAAGTTCCTGGATCATACTCTGTAGCTCTGATGGGGTTGTTGCAAAAATGACTATGTCATCAGCAAAACGAAGGTGGGTTAGATAATCTCCATTAATCTTTATCCCTTTGTTTTCCCAGTTCAGTGATTGAAAGACATTTTCCAATGTGGCATTAAAGAGCTTCGGAAATATGGTGTCACCTTGTCTCACTCCTTTTCCAATTTTTATGTGTGTTGTATTTTCAAACAGCCGAATCTTTGCACTTGCATTTTCATAGATGTTATTAATAATATTAATGTATGCATCTTCAATACCGCAGGATTTCAGAGCCATTGCAACTGCTGATGGTTTCACCGAATCAAAAGGCTTTTTCATAATCGATAAAAGCCATGCAGAATGGAAGTTCATATTCCCTCGCTCTTTCAATTAGTTCTCTCAGTACGTGGATATGATATATTGTGCTGTAGCCACTCCTGAATCCAGCTTGTTCTCTCGGTTGAGCCATGTCCAGTGTAACCTTCAAGCGGTGTAAAAGAACTTTAGTGAAGATTTTATAAACCACTGATAGGAGGCGGATAGGTCTGTAGTTCCTGAGATCCTCAATGTCACCTTTTTTATGTAGCAAGATCATTGTAGCGTTGTTCCAATCCTCGGGAATTTTCCCTTCATTAACTGTATATATATATATATATATATATATCATCATCATAATCGTCGGGATGTAAGGTCAGGTGATGCGTAACATCACAGCCTCTCCTTGACAAATGTCAACCCCGCCTTCCCGTGATGCATCCTGTTCCCACTAAAGGGGCTCTGACGATCGCCAATAGCGGTATGACTATACCATCCGGATTATAGGAAATGCTATTCCACACTCACCAACCCCGCTTGGCCAAGCGGGTTGGTGAGTTATGGCCAAACCCCTCCAAAATGACTCCACAACTTAAATCTTGGCCCTCAGTCTACGGCAGCTGGAATGTACCTGGCCAAGGCAGCGGCCAGCGCGACATAAAGGCACAGGGTGCTAAGAACCCCCGGAGGACCGGACTAGGCTGCCATCTGATGCTGACCTTGGCTACGTATAATGGACGCTCCCTATCTTCTGAATCAAGGCTTCTTGAATTGGAAGAGGAACTACAAAGGATCAAGTGGGACATCGTCGGGCTAAGTGAAGTAAGGAGAAAAGGAGAAGATCTCATTGAACTGAAAAGTGGACATCTCTTCTACTATCGTGGGACAGATACTGGCAGAACTAGTAGTGTTGGATTTATAATAAACAAGAAACTGAAGGATAAAGTTGTAGAAGTTGAAAGTTCCTCTGACAGAGCTGCACGACTCGTTATCCAACTCTCGAGAAGATACCAGGCTCAGATTATTCAAACTTATGCACCCACCACAAGTCATCCTGAAGAAGAAATTGAAGAATTTTATGAAGAAATTCGTCATCTAAACAATAAAGGTAAGCAGCACTTGAAGATAATTATGGGAGATTTTAATGCAAAAATAGGGCAACGGCAACAGAATGAAACTTCAGTAGGTAAATTCGGTCACGACAACAGAAACCAGCGTGGAAATACTCTCGTAGAGTTTGCAGAGGCAGAAGGGTTTTTCATCTTGAACTCCTTTTTCAAGAAAAAGCCGCACAGGAAATGGACATGGAGACATCCAAATGGGACGACAAGTGAAATTGATTTTATTATGTGTAACAAAACATTTGTCATAGTAGACTGCAGTGTGCTAAACAAGTTCAACACAGGTAGTGACCATAGATTGGTGAGATGTAAGATGCACCTCAACACTAAACTCGAACGTGGCAAGCTCATAAGACAAACAAAATGTATTGACATAACCAACCTTAAAAAACATCATAATACCTTCAAGTTGGAAGTGAAGAACAGATTCTCTGCTTTAGAAGGCCTAACATCAGAAGAAGTAGATATTTCTGAAGTTAACAGAAAAGTAGCCAAAGCTCTTATGGAAACAGCAACAAAATTAGCTGGGTCTAAGAACAAGTTGCAGGTGAACAAATTATCAAGAAAAACCAAAATGTTGATGCAAAAAAGAAGAGAGATGAGGACAACTAAAGAAGATGTGACTTCCAAAGTGGAATACATAGAGCTATGCAAGATAGTACGAAAAAGTATCACTGAAGATGTAAGGAAATTCAACTGTGAACTAGTGAGGAAAGCAATTGAAAACAACCAAAGCCTAAAGATAGCAAAGGGACATCTCAGTAAGGGAAGAAAACAGATTATGGCCCTGAGGAAAGAAGATGGTTCTGTAACAAGAAATAGAGGCGAAATTTTAAGAAGAGTGAAAGATTTCTACTCAAAGTTATATGAAAGGGATGATGCATGTACTCCAGACATCATGGAAGGTACCAGTACCACAGTTCCTCCAGTCCTCCCAGCAGAAGTTGCACATGTAATCAAGAACATGAAGCGGGGAAAAGCTCCAGGAGAAGATGGAATTACTGTAGACATCATACAAGAAGCAAGTGGAGAAATCGAAACAGTACTCGCTCAAATTTTAACTCGATGCATTAATGAACGGAAGATTCCTGAGGATGGGAACAATGCTATAATGATCCTGCTACATAAAAAAGGTGACATTGAGGATCTCAGGAACTACAGACCTATCAGCCTCCTATCAGTGGTTTATAAGATCTTCACTAAAGTTCTTTCACACCGTTTGAAGGTAACAAACGGCTCAACCGAGAGAACAAGCTGGATTCAGGAGTGGCTACAGCACTATAGATCATATCCACGTACTGAGAAAACTAATTGAAAGAGCAAGGGAAAATGAACTTCCATTGTGCATGGCTTTTATAGATTATGAAAAAGCCTTTGATTCGGTGAAACCATCAGCAGTTACAATGGCACCGAAATCCTGCGGTATTGAAGATGCATACATTAATATTATTAATAACATCTATGAAAATGCAAGTGCAAAGATTCGGCTGTTTGAAAATACAACACACATAAAAATTGGAAAAGGAGTGAGACAAGGTGACACCATATCTCCGAAGCTCTTTAACGCCACATTGGAAAATGTCTTTCAATCACTGAACTGGGAAAACAAAGGGATAAAGATTAATGGAGATTATCTAACCCACCTTCGTTTTGCTGATGACATAGTCATTTTTACAACTACCCCATCAGAGCTGCAGAGTGTGATCCAAGAACTTGCTGACAAGAGTAAAGAAGTGGGATTAAAATTGAACTTCAGAAGACAAAAGTGATGTACAATGCTTTTACACGAAATGAAGATTTATCGATTGATGGAGAAAAGGTGGAGATAACAGACACGTACGTTTATCTTGGACAGCAGATATCAAGTGAGGGTCACATTGGTGAAGAAATTAATCGGCGTACAAAACTTGCCTGGAGAGCTTTTGGAAGAAACAGCATAATTTTCAAGAGCAATATGCCATTATGTCTTAAAAGAAAAGTGTTTGATCAATGCATCCTTCCAGCGCTTACGTATGGTGCAGAGACGTGGACCTTAACCAAAAGAGGCATACAAAGGCTGCAGACAACTCAAAGAGCCATGGAGAGGTGCATGCTTGGTGTAACCAGGAGAGATAAGAAGAGGAACTCGTGGATCCGAAAAATGACAAGAGTGGAAGACATCATGATCAGAGTTAAATCCCTGAAATGGCAATGGGCTGTGTGACGTACCTGCCAGCAGGACGCACACGATATAAAGGCACATAGCAATCAGAACAAACGTCCGCGTAGCTCAATTGGTAGAGTGACTTATTCCGGAATGAGGGGATCCGGGTTCGAATCCTGGCGTGGACAGAAATGACGGAGAAATTTACTTCGTTATAATGGCGCCCGAACTATCCGGATGTCCCGACCGTTCAAAATCTCGCAATGGTGTGATGCTCTTTCCACTCCGCGGGATAGGAAAAATCAGAGAATCCCTTCTCCAGCGCTTCGAAAAATAAATGTGTGTGACGTTGCATTCCACACACCAGATTGACTGGGAGTTCTCAAGTGCACGTTCTACAGTGGATGGCTGCCTGCAACGATTCATGGTCACGGCTGACCCGTGGGCCATGCCCCCGGCCCTCTTTCGGAGGGGGGAGATGTGACGTACCTGCCAGCAGGACGCACACGATATAAAGGCACATAGCAATCAGAACAAACGTCCACGTAGCTCAATTGGTAGAGTGACTTATTCCGGAATGAGGGGATCCGGGTTCGAATCCTGGCGTGGACAGAAATGACGGAGAAATTTACTTCGTTATAGCTGGGCATACTGCCAGAAAGACAGACCATAGATGGACAGCCGAAATTTTAGATTGGATTTCAAGAGACAGGAAAAGACCCAGAAGAAGACCACATGGGAGATGGGTGGATGAAATTCGAAAGTATGCGGGAGTGACATGGAGGAGACTGGCACAAGACAGACCGTTGTTAAAGAAACTTGGGGAGACCTTCGTCCAGCCGTGGATTGATAATGGTTGACAATGATGATGATGATGATAATCGTCACAAGACCGTAGTCTTTTAATTCAAGCACATTAAGCTGGTTTGGACATGTTTCAAGAATGAACATACAAAGATTACCAAACATATTATTAAATGGTAGATTTGAAGGACAGCCCCGTAGAGGTAGACCAAAAAAGAAATGGATTGACAACATTAAAGAAAGCACCCACTGTAATAGAACTACACAAAAGGACAGCAGACAGAAAGAAAAGGCGAAAATTCGTCTTTGAGGAAGTCAACCCGCCGTCAGCGGAAGAGGAAGAGGAAGAATGCGATTATAAAATTAAAATAAAATAATAAGAAGGTTAGATACCCCCAGCTATAGACATCCCATAGCACATGCTGTTATCATTTACATCATCATCATCATGAACTATTCTAAATCCACTTCTAGATAAATGTATCCACAAGTCTCTTCCACAAATTCCTGCTTGAACAATTCTCTTCCGTATCACTCCTGCATGTTTCTGAATTTCATGCGGTCAAGTTTTTAAAATATTGTGTGTGTGCATAAGTTCTACCCGTTTTTGTAGGCTACAAAAAAAGAGGAGAACACGACAAATAACGCACCTAGGATTTCACATAATTGCCATCATTCTGTATGACTTCTTGCCATCTGTCTAGGAGTAGGTGAATTCCACGCCAGAAAATCTCCTGTGTTTTAGAGTGAAAAAAGTCATGTAATACCGTTATCACATCGTCCACATCACCGAAGGTTTGGAGAGCGAAAACGTTCTGTAATGATCGAAAAAAGTGGTAGTCCGTAGGTGCCAGGTCAGGGGAATACGCCGGATGAGGTAACACTTCCCAACCACAGTCCAGTAATATTTGCCGAAAAAGCAGCATGAGGTCTGGCGTTATCATGATGAAGGATCACTCCTTTGCGACTGACGAGCGCTGGCCTCTTCAGTGCCAATTGTTCTCGCAATATTTCCAACTGTAGACAGTAGAGGTCAGCATTTATCGTTCGGTTAGGTGCCAACACCTCTCAGTGGATCATTCCCTGGTCATCCCACCAAAACACTCAACAAACCTTTTGGGATGCAGTCCTCCTTTTGAGGTCGATGGAACCGGCTCCGCACCTTGGCACACAGTTCGTCGACGCTTTATAATACGGTACAGTACCCATTTCTCATCACTCGTTACAATTCATCCCCAAAACGGTTCATTTCTGTGACGAGAAAGCAAAGAAACATAGGTAAGGATTCCCTCCTCTCGTTGCTCTGCCGAAAGCTTTTGCAGAACCCAGTTATCGAACTTGGTGATGAACCCAAGTGCATCATGCATCCGTCTTTCGACTGTTGTTATGTGTACTAACAACGTTTCCGCTAATTTCTGAACGGGTCATTTGTTATGGCTTGATCCACATCCTCGTCAGAAACCACCGATGGACGTCCAGGACGTGGTTGATCTTTGCAGCTTCTGTCTCCGTCCCGGAATTTCCGAAACCAATGGCGACATGTGCTATCATCAATTGCATCCTCCCCATACACTTGACAGATGTTGCGGCAAGCCGCGGCTGCAGTACTGCCTTTATCGAACTCGTACACTAAACAATGTCTAATGTGCTCCTTATCGCATGCCATGTTACACCGTCCGTGAATTCCTTTACTAATGACTTACTCGGAGAAACCTAGTGCCTCTATATGCTCTACTGCTCCACGCTTTATTGGCCGAAAATTCGGCATGGCCGCGTCATCTGTGACGTAACTACTCCGATCGCAATTTGCATTTATTACAAAAACGGGTAGAACTTTTGCACACCCAATATTTAATGATGAAATTTAAGTAGTTAGCTAATATTCTTAGTGAATTTCGTAGGTAACTTCGTTTAGCATACACCGAAGAGCCAAAAACATTATGACCACCAGCCTTACATGATGTTGGGAGATCAATGCGAGCCCAAAGCAGCTCTTATTCGGCGAGGCATTGACGCTACACAATTTCTAAAGGCTTCTTGTGCAGGGACGTCGCTAGGCTTCGAAATCAGGGTGGGCGAGTGTTATTTTTGGTGGGCGCAGGTTTAATACCATCTTTGCTAACGCAACATCGAAAGAAAATTTTAATGCGTTATACTACCCGCTATCAAGGAATTCGTTCAACCTCTCCTTGGACACACACACACACTCACACACACGGATCTGACTAGTTACAAGATTGGTAAACCAATAAGGCAACATAATAATGACTAGTATGTTAGTGGTGTTAGATACAAATGTTGGTAAGATATCCACTTCAACTCTTTTCTTGCTGTGAATGCATTATCTTAATCGCTTTTCAAAAGTTCTCATCTTTTCTCGTTAACATAGTACGGCACCAGTTTATTTAAAGAAAAATGTTCCTTTTGTTTACCTCAATAAAACTTTAACGTATTGACACGCAGACACAAAGCTCCCCCTCTCCTTAAATCCCTTCCTTCAAGCCAGTAACCTTTCCTTGCACTCCTCTCCCCCAAAGCAGCCGTCAGCTACGTTCTGCTCCTTCACTGTCCCGGGACTGTCTTATAGCTTTAGTCTCTACTTTTCGTGTTGGAATCCCCTATTTAGTAGCTAGAGCAATTAGTAATAACCTTCCTCAGTGAATTCCTATAAATCGTCCTCATTCGTCAATGGCCATTCTCACATGAAAAAAGGTTTAAATTAAGGAATTGGAAGAGTGGAGAATAAATGAATATTTATGACCCTGAGAATGCTATTTTGATAACTTTTCTGCGGAGATATAAATAATGCACTACTCCGGGGAAAATAAGTAGGGCAACACCACGAAAAATATGAGACTTAGTTGTATTACTACTTGGCAAATCTTAAAAAAAGATGAAAACTGGTACGTCTTAAACTGGGCAGACAACAGGGTGGGCAAGACAATTTTCAGGGTAGGCAAGACAATTTTCAGGGTGGGCTACAGCTCCCCCTCGTATCCCTTTGGGGAAGTCTTGTGATATCTGGAACCAACACGTTACCAGCACATCCTTTAACTCTTGTAAGTTATGTGGTTGACCTGCGGCAGAGAGAATTTACTGTTCCAAGATGCTCCATTGGATTGAAGTCTGGGGAATTTAGAATACCTGAAGGTCTTTCTAATGTCCCGCAAACCATTCTCAAGCAATCCGGGCAGTATGGCATGGCGCATTTTCCTACTGAAAGACTTTTGCTGATTGATTCAGCAGGATAATGCACGTTGCCATGAAAGGATGAACCTGGTCTGCAATGATGTTTAGGTGGATGGTAGACGTCACAGTTTCCTGCACATGAATGACTGGACCCATGATTTCCCAGCAGAACATTGCCCAAAGCATTACACTTCTTCCACCGGCTGATTTTCTTCCCACAGTGCATCCTGGTGCGAACACTTCCGTAGGTTACAGACGTACCCTGCTGTCCACATGATGCAGCAGCAAATGAGATTCATCGGACCAGACGACCTTTTTCCAATCATTCAAGGTCTAGTTTCGATGCTCGCGTTCCCATTGTAGGCGACTTCGACGGTAAACCGAGGTTAGCATGGGCACTCGGAGGGACCGGCGGCAACGCAGCCCCATTTTCAGCAGATTTCGATGTACTGTGGGTTGTGACACATTACTCCCGTCACCAGCATTCAAATTAATGGGTGTGATGTGCCACAGTATATCTCTTCTGTGGACTCGTACCATACGGGATAGCTTCCGCTCACCTCCAGAATCGATTAGCCGTGGTTGTCCCACATCTAACCCGCAGTCAGTGGATTTTTTCTTTCCTCGAACCACAATTTGAAGGTACTTACCACTGCTGATCGTGAGCAGTCTTGCCATCTCGAAATGCTCTGAATCAATCGTCCGGATCAGGGGCGGCGGAAAGTGAAATTCGTTGACCGGGCCCAAAATTTCGAATCGTGGTGCGCCCTCTACCTCCCCGGAACAAACAGAAGAAAAACAATGTCTAAGCAGTGGGTGGCGCACCCGCAGGAGTGGCCGAGCCGAGCCCCCCCCCCCCCCCTCCCCCGGCTGATGGAGTGGAAAATTATTACGTCTAAGTTTGAAACAAAAAATCACAATACGCGATCTACATATACTTCTTAATCATGTACCGTATAATTATAACATACACAGTGTGGCAAAGAATTTTTAAGACTGGGTCTGTAAAATGAAACAGAAACAAGAAATTATAATTTATTTTGGTTTGTTATTCAAAATAAGTCCCTCCGGCTTCAATACACTTGTTACAGCGATTTTATAATGATTCGAATGCCTGTTCCAATTCACTTTGCGGAATTGCCTCCAAAGCACGCGTCGAAGCTGTTTGTATGGTCGAAATATCATCGAAATAACACCCTTTTTTAACGTCATTTTAAGTTTTGGGAATAAAGAAAAGTCGCTGGGTGCTAAATCAGGCGAATACGGTGGATGATTCAACACACGGACGTTATTTTTCGCCAAAAATCTATGAACAAGAAGTGAGGTGTGACTGGGTGCATTATCGTGCAACAAACACCAACTGTTTTCATCCCGACATTCTGGACGAATGCGACGAATTCTGCCCATCAAACGCCTCAAAGTATTTAAATAAAGCTCACCAGTAATTGTTTGCCCACTTGAGACAAATTCTTTGTGAATCTACTATCGAAGAATGTAATGAGCATTGTTTTGATTTTCGATAGAACTTTTCTTGTTTTTTTTTTTTTTTTTTTTTTTTTTGGCTTGTGGTGAGTTTTTTACTTCCATTCCGCACTTTGTCGCTTTGTTTTAGGATCATATTGAAAACACCATGTTTCATCACCTGTAACAATCGATTTTAAGAAGTTTGGATCATTTTCAGCGGCTGAAATGATGTCTCTGCAATGTACACTTCTCCTTGATTTTTGTTCATTGGTTAACGTGTGTGGAACAAATTTAGCACAGACTTTTGTTTTGCCCAAATCTTCATGCAGGATGGTTCGAATCGTTTCTTTGTTGATGTTTAAAGACTCTTCCACCATTTTTTGTGACGCACATCGATTGTTTGCCACGAAATCACGCACTTTTTCAATAATCTCAGGTGTCCTGGATGAACTAGGTCTTCCGGTATGCTTATCATCTTCTAGCGTATCTCTTCCATCCAAAAACGTTTGTGCCACAGGAAAACATTTGATCTACTTAAACAAAACTCACCGTAAACTTGTTTCATCATTTGGTACGTTTCTGAGGCACTTTTACTAAGTTTTGCGTTAAATTTAATAACAGTCCTTTGTTCCATCTTAATAATTCAACATGAAAGAAATTTTACTTCTCTAATGAACGGCCGTTTCGTTTGAGTTACTTTCACAACTGCGCAGTACTTTTGGCAGAAAGCAAGCAGATGGTCACGGTTTATAACGCACTCGCGATTACACTGGTGGCGCCACCGTAGGCTGAAACCTAGCGCCAGTCTTAAAAATTCTTTGACGCACTGTGTATAATAATTATAAGGGAGTAGTTCTGTTAAGTAAATTTAGAAAAATCCAACAAGGAAAACAATTTCACTGCTTCTTCTAATCATTTAACTTTCTTCTACTGTAACATTAGCAGTAACTGGATAGGAATAAATGCACAAACGTCAACCTCTTTAATTGTCACAGCACCTGACTACTATTCCAGGTAAATTTGGGGGGGGTCACCCCACCTTGGGAAAATTCTGTGTGCCAGGGCGCACGGGCTCTTGGGAAATTTCTGGGTGCGCTACTGTGCCTAAGGAGCTTTGTTGGGAATTAGGACCACATAACCACTTACCTAGACGAACTTCCTAAGTCACATCACAACAATCACACATATGTCAAATAAAAAATTAATAAAAATAAAAATCTTGGCTGAAATTATTGACCGAGCCCGGGCCCTGGTGGTCCGGGCGGTTCCGCCGCCACTGGACCGTATCATCACAATTTGGCCTTTGTCAAACTCGCTGCCTTTCCCCTTCTGAAGAACAAGGATAACACTGATTAACAAAGCTCAGTATCAGGTGTTATTTATACCGTTTTATGACTTCAATTTACATAAAGACGCGTTTAGTCATAATGTTTTAGCTCTCCGGTGCATATTCGCTCTTCTGAAATAACTAAGTATACACAACTTTGATATTTGTTTATTCACCTCTGCAGTACGGTTGTGACGTACTACAGAGGTGAGTCACGTGTCAAGACGATAAATCTGCAGCGGTACATTCCGTCCGTTAGTTGGGAGAGCATCTTACTCCGGAGTGAGGGGGGGGGCGCAGGTTCGTACCCGTCACGGACAAATTCCTGTTTCCACATTGGCGCCCGAAAGTAAAAAAAAACGATCTACTGGCCATTGGGTTCTTCGAGAAATGTTTGTTCCACACTTCGTCTGGAATTTAATGAAAAATTCCTACTTCGCTTCAAATAAAAAAAAAAAATTAAGAGGGACATGATGTGACGTACTACAAAGGTGAATCACGTGTCAAAACGACAAACCTGCAGCGATATATTCCGTCCGTGTAGCTTAGTTTGTAACGTACCAGGAGATGTGACGAACCTGCCCGAAGGACGCACACGACATAAAGGCAGATAGGAATCAGAATAAAACGTCTGCGTAGCTCAGTTGGTAGAGCGACTTGTTCCGGAATAATCGGCCTCGGGTTCGAATCCCGGCGTAGACCAAAAATGGCGGAGAAATTCACTTCGTTATAATGGCGCCCGAACTATCCGGATGACCCGGCCGTTCAAAATCTCGCATTGGTGTGATGTTATTTCCACACCGCGAGACAGGAAAAATCAGAGAATTCCTTCTCCAGCGCTTCGGAAAATAAAAATGTGTGATGTTGCGTTCCACACAGCAGATTGACTGGGAGTTCTCAAGTGCACGTTCTACAGTGGATGGCTGCCTGCAACGATTCATGGTCACGGCTGACCCGTGGGCCATGCCCCCGGCCCTCTTTCGGGGGGGGGGAGATGTGACGTACCTGCCAGCAGGACGCACACGACATAAAGGCAGATGGGAATCAGAATAAACGTCCGCGTAGCTCAATTGGTAGAGTGACTTATTCCGGAATGAGGGGATCCGGGTTCGAATCCTGGCGCTGATAAAAATGACGGAGAAATTTACTTCGTTATAATGGCGCCCGAACTATCCGGATGACCCGACCGTTCAAAATCTCGCATTGGTGTGATGTTATTTCCACACCGCGAGATAGGAAAAATAAGAGAATCCCTTCTCCAGCACTTCGAAGAAAAAAAAAAAATAAATAAGGGGGAGATGATGTAACGTACCAGGAGATGTAACGTACCTGCCCGAAGGACGCACACGACATAAAGGCAGATAGGAATCAGAATAAAACGTCCGCGTAGCTCAATTGGTAGAGTGACTTATTCCGGAATGAGGGGATCCGGGTTCAAATCCTGGCGTGGACAGAAATGACGGAGAAATTTACTTCGTTATAAGTTGGGAGAGCAACTTACTCCGGCGTGAGGGGGGGGGGCGATTTTCATCTCCGTCACGGATAAATCTGTGTTTTCCCATGGTCAGGTAGAAAAGGCAACTGTTTATTCTCCACGCACTGAAAAGTCAGATCACTATATTCATCAAGCTGACACTTAATCACAGCTCTTTTATCAACATATGATTCTTAATCAGGTAGATACAACACTTTTTCGTCGATTCAGATGAATTTGCAATAACGACTAGCTTTTTATTATACGCGTATCATCTCCACATACCTCTACATCTACACTTATTCACATTTACATTCAACGTCGTCTATAAATTTTGCTCTGACTCACTGTTAGCATTGCCAAATGTAAAATCCGTTCGGAGAAATAATGTGCCGTCCAGTGAGAAAATTTTGAACAAAGGAATAACGAAATTTACGGAAGGAAATCATAACGAAGATTATTTAGAGTCTTACGCCACAATTCATCTATCACCGACATGGTCTTCTGAGATTTTCCCTGTTCCTTGGAATACAGTTAAAAATTCCCTTTGTCCAACGGTGATCAATTCTTATTGCAATGTATCCAGCCCGTTGTTACTTGAGATTTTCACTTTGTTCGTGATATTTCCCCTCTGCTCAATTCAGTTTCCTGATCAATGGGCTCCTTTTCCTATCTTTCTTGGTTACAACCAGCATGTATCTCTCAAAGCTTCTTTGAGTTGTCAGCAGCCTCTGCAACGTTTTGAGTTGAGAAGTCTTCATTTGGCGGGGGAAGCATGCGGGGGTCAGATCGGCCATAATTCATCACGCCAGCCATGCTGGTTGGTGACTGTGGGATAGCGTTCGCTCTAATTTCGGTAAAACTGTCACACTTTGATTTGTACTTCTGTCCAAAAGTTTCTAAAGGTTGAAAGCTAAACGTTCTTCCCAGCATGAGGAAACCAATACTCGCCGTCATTGCACACTCTTGACTAAAGGGAGTTGGTTTGGTACGGGAGGTTTAATAAAAAGGCAATGTGCTTCAGAACAAATACAGGTGAAAATGGCGACCAGTCTGAAGCATGGTCTTACTCGCTGTGAGTAAGATTCCCAGGGAACGGAAAATGCCAACAGCTGAGATCCGTAGCCAACTGCAAAAAGTCTAAACTCAATAGACAAAACATTGATGAGACGTTTCTAATACCGTGTTGGTCTTTCTCTAGCGCGAATAACAGCCTCCAAATGCTGAGGCATTGACTCCAGCAGATACCGGAGGGTTTTCGGAGGTAACGTCAGCCATGCCTTCTCCACAACACCTCCCGAGACGTCGGTCCAGGATCCATGGGTTTCATGCTCCGCTCCACTGGAACGCAGAAAGCTTCTACAGGGTTTAAATTAGGTGACATTGGCGGCCCCTGGATGGTTACAAACTCAGACGAGTGTTCCTCGTGCCATAATTGGGTGGTTGCGGCCCCGTGGGGAGGCGCATTGTCCTTCTGAAACAGACCGTGGGCTGCAGGATGCGCGAAGGCCATGAAAGCGTGTAGGTGATCAGCTAACACATGCTGGTAGCACGCAGCAGTTAAAAACCTCTCCAGACACACTAAGGGATCATAGGCCGCAGGATGCCCGAATACCACGAAAGCGTGTAGGTGATCAGCCAGCACAGGCTGGTAGCACGCAACGGTTAAGGATATCTCTAGACACTCTAAGGGAACTAATAGGTCCCATGAGAAGACTCCCCAAACCATCACAGAGTTACCACCACCTTGAACAGAGCCGACCTGGCTCGACGGAGCCATGGCTTCGTGCTATCTGCTCCACACCTGCATCCTCCTCTGAGCTCGGAACAGCTAAAAACGAGATTCATCTTACCACACGACGCCGTTCCACTCTGCAGAGATCTAGTTTTGATGTTCCCGGCACTAGGCGAGGCAAAACGTCCGATGACGAACAATCAACAGTGGTACACGAGAGGGGCGTCGGCTCCCGTAACCCAAGGTATGCAGCGTACGCTGTACCGTTTGCTCACTGACGTTGGTTTGACCTCCGACATTTAACCTGGATGTGATTAGCGCCGACATTACCAAGCGGTAGGTCTGTACGAGCCTGGATAATCTACGTCAACCCCTGTCATCAATGGCGTGTTCTCGGCCATCCCTTGGTTTACGCGTGGTACATCCTTAATACGGTTGTCCTTGGAAACCCTATTAGTACTTGGGCGATAGAATGACCCATCTATTTGCACAGACAATGCGTCTACGATTAAAATCGCTCAGATCACTACGTTTACCTACGTTTGTGGATTGCGATTCACTTTTGGGTAGCCCTGCTGCCCGCCTATTTATCGCCTGCGTTCGGTTTGAGTTTGTGCATTCTGCTTGGAGTATGCCTATATCAACCTTCAAACACTCTTTTCTCTCTAATGTTTTATCTACTGAGGGTGTATGGTCCTCAAGTCATGAGCGTTCAAAGCAGCTCAGAATGGTGCTGAAAATTCACATAAGAGAGCTATTCGTTGACGGATGAGGAAAACAGTGTGACAGGCCTTCAACATCAGACGTCGTGTGTGCAGGCTCTAGTGCAAGAAAACAGACAGCTAACTTTGCGCCAAATTAGTTTAAATACTAATGTTATTGTCGTTAACGCGCGCCACATCGTTCAACCTAATCACCACACGTACCGGGAAGTGAGACCATTTTCCAGAGGAGTTGTCGTTTTCACTTGAATCAGCTCTACAGCCTTTTTGTTCAAACTCCTGTGCCAAACAATGCCCTCTAATCGGAGCATTATAACAAACTTGGAAGACAGATATACATATCCCTAATCCACCACCAGAGGTAATCGGAAGTTACTTATTGATGGGCTCTCGCATAATTGTGCATGTACACTGAGCTGTCACTTTATTTGATTCACTTTCATAGTACAGTTGGATAGGTATGCCCTAACGTAAGTCCATAGTCAGTGGAACAATTTCGGTAACAATTTCAAATGGGGGGGATATACTGAACACCAGATGATCTTGCCATCACCTATCTAGAACTCAGAAATGCGTTGCTCTACATATGTTATATTTAATCCATGTGCGCTGAGATAACCTTAAATACGTGTGTATCTCTGTCAAACGTGCATGAAAGCAACTGGAAGCACATTAGGTGTTCAGCTTTGTGGAAAGCCGGGTTATCATAACGGTGGTGTCGCGATAGTAATATTTGCAAATTCTAGTCCATCACACTAACGCTCACATATTAACCTTGTACAAATGCGTGAAGCCCTTCTCATAATTCCGTCCTTAAAAATGCGTTAGAGATAATCATAAAATCCAAAAACACGCCCCTGTGGCCGAGTGGTTTGAGGCACTGGCTTCTAACTGTTTGTCATAGGTGGCCTCCGGCTTGAATCCTGGATGAGGGATAGATGATACGCCGTTCTAATGGCGCTTGCTTTGTACCCTTCCTAGAACTAGTGGCCCTGAATTAGGGATGGGGGACTGCCCATAGTGCTGTGAGCTGCCCGTGGTGTCATTAACCCCATTCTCCCCCCCCAAATCCTAGTACGGAACTAAAATGGAGGCAGCAAGTAGTGATGCGTTGCTGTGATTTGTTTAAATAATCGCTTCTATGTAAAGCAGAGATTCTGAAACAATTCTTCCGTCGCGTGTAGAAGTCCATGATAATTCACTTAATGAATTTGATATGTAATACTTTCCTCTGCATTGTTATTTAAAATAGTATTTCTACCTTAGCAAACGAAGCCAAGGAATTAGTGATGGACCATTCGTGAACGATTTGTTCACAACGAATTACTCTTCACCGTGAGTGGTGAATTCTTCGCTCTCACATGTACGACTGATCCTCACAACGAATGACTCTTCAATGTGAGTAGTGAATGGTTCGCTCTCACAGATATGACTGATCCTCACAACGAATGACTCTTCACCGTGAATGGTTCGCTTTCACAGGTGAATGTTCATCACAACGAATGACTCTTCACCGTGAATGCTGAATGGTTTGCTCTCACACCTATGAATTATCATCGCAACGAATGACTCTTCACCGTGAATAGTGAATGGTTCACTCTTACAGCTATAAATTATCATCAGAACGAATGACTCTTCACCATGAATACTGAATGGTTTGCTCTCACACCTATGAATTATCATCGCAACGAATGACTCTTCACCGTGAATAGTGAATGGTTCACTCTTACAGCTATGAATGATCAACAGAACGAATGACTCGTCACCGTGAATACTGAATGGTTTGCTCTCACACCTATGAATTATCATCGCAACGAATGACTCTTCACCGTGAATAGTGAATGGTTCACTCTTACAGCTATGAATGATCAACAGAACGAATGACTCTTCACCGTGAATACTGAATGGTTTGCTCTCACACCTATGAATTTTCATCGCAACGAATGACTCTTCACCGTGAATAGTGAATGGTTCACTCTTACAGCTATGAATGATCAACAGAACGAATGACTCGTCACCGTGAATACTGAATGGTTTGCTCTCACACCTATGAATTATCATCGCAACGAATGACTCTTCACCGTGAATAGTGAATGGTTCACTCTTACAGCTATGAATGACCATTACAACGAATGACTCTTCACCGTGAATAGTCAATGGTTCGCTCTCACAGCTGTGAATCGCTCTCACGTCTTCCATTAGTTCGCTCAAAGAATTTTTGAGCTCAGGATGACTGTTTTTGTGACACGTTACCTAAAAGCGCTACAAAACTCTTCCACTAGTGCTGCGAAATTCCTGCGTAATTCTTCCCAAGGATGTTTTCCATCCTGCTCCATTGAAGATTACTTTATAACACATTAGCTTAAAAGTCCTGCTGAACTTTTCTACTGGTGCGCACCAAGAATGTTGGCGCTTCGGTTCCTCTTCTGATTGCCTTGCATCGCATTAGCTTAAGAGTTCTGTTGAATTATTTCTTTGGTGCACATCAAAATTTTTTGCACTGTGCTTCCCTTGATGATGGCATTGTATCACAATTTGAAATTCTTGCTCAATTGTTCAATTGGCGCACTGCAAGAAGTGTGCGCTCCAGTTCCCTTGCTCATTGCTTTCTACCACATTATCTCAAAAGCTTTGCATGATTTTTCCACTGGTTCTCTCGAAGGAGTTTGCACTCCGGTTCCTTCAATGAATGATTTGAATCACATTAGCTCAAAAGACTTGCGAAATTCTTCCACTGGTGCTCTCTAAGAATTTTTGCGTTTTAATTCTCTTAATGATTGTTTTTATCTTTAAACTCCTTCTTAATTCTTTCACCGGTGCTCCGCAAGATTTTATTTTGCTCTCCAGTTCTGTTGGTGATATCTTTCCATCATAGCTTAAAAGTCCTGCCAAATTGTTCCGGTAGCGCTACTACGATTTTTGAGCTCCTGTTACCTTGATGATTTCTTTGTATCACATACGACTCAAAAGTCTTCCTACTTATTCCATTGGTGCTTCCTAAAATTATTTTTGCGCTCCGTTTTCCCTTATGATTGCTTTCTATCACACTAGCTGAAAAGCACTGCAAAAATTTTCCATTGGGGTAGGGATCCCAAATGCATTGGAAAAAAATACGGGACACTTACGACTGAGGGTGAAAGTTTAGTATGCACATCCATCACATATGCCAGTCTTACAAAATGATTCTAACTAGTCTTATTAATCTATATTATTATTAATCAATCAGTCTTGCTCACTCTTGAAATATTTTTCTGAAGAATGAATTTCACTTAACTATTGTTTGTTTTTAAGAATCGTGTCATGAAAAGCTACACAATCCTCATTGAAGAATGATTTTATAATAAGCATCGATTTTACAGTTTTTACAGACAATTTGTTTTTCTCAGTCCGCAGTGCGTTCAAGCGAGAAAATAATCTTTCGACACACGCATTTGTTTCAGGGATACACATAACGAACTCCACTACTTTCTTTAAATTTGATAGTTCTCCTTCCAACATTTTTTAAGAGATTCCCCCAGACTTCATCTAAATGTTTGGATTTGAACATATACTTCACTTCACTATCTTCTTTGGACTTCAGAGCTGCATCCACCAAGTGTCGAGGTCACGTGTCCTCTCCTACCCCGATAGCAATCTGCCACGGCTGTGCTTGCCTACGTAATGAGAGCATTGACCACAGAGTTAGACGCTGGAGATAGCACCACGGGAGATAACAGTAAGCTTGGGGAAAGCTTGGCGTGCAGGTTAAAAAATATGTTTGTAAAAGAATAGAAATTGTAACTTATCGATTTTGTTTTTCAGTCTTGAACTCTAAAATACAGGACAAAAAGCTGTCCCGAAGAGTTTTTTCGGGACAACGGGACGCATTAGCCAAAAACGGGAAGATCCCTACATTGGGGCTCCCCATGAGTTTTGCTCTCTGGTTAGCTTGATGATTGCTTTGTATCACATTGGTCCAACAGTCCTTCGAAATTCTTCCATTGGTGCTCCCCAAGAATGTTTACCCTCCAGTTCAACGGATGATTTCTTTGATCACATTAGCTCAAAAGTCCTGTTAAACTCTTACATTGGTGCTCTCCTTGAAAATTGTTTTGCGCTCCGGTTCCCCAAATGATTGTTTTGAATTACATTGGCTCACAAATCCTGCTAAATTCTACAATTGGTGCTCTCTAAGAATTTTGGCGCAGGTATTTTCCCGATGATTGCTTTGCATCACATTGGCTCTAAAGTTCAGCTAAATTCTTTCATTGGTAATTCTCAAGTGTTTTTGCGCTCCAGTTACCTTGATGATTGCTTTATATCACATCGGCTGATATGTCCTGCTAAATTCATCCATTGGTGCTCCCAAAGAATTTTTGCGCTCCACTTCTTTTGATGTAATATTACTTTACATAACGCTGAATCAAAAGTGCTGCTAAATTCTTCCATTGCTCTTTACTTAGACTTATGGAGCTATGGTTATCTTGATGATTGTTTTTAAGTGATGTTAAATTCACGAATAAGTAACCTCCAAGGTCTGCGCACTTCTAAGTTCCTAATAATTGCCTTTTAACGCATTGTCTTAAAAGTGCTGCTTAAAAAGTTATTGTTTTTCTTGATTAGAAATCGGAAGTACTGCCTATTGCACAGCACTAGGTTAAAATTATTGTTTTATAGCACATGAACTTAAAAGTACAGCTTTGTAACATTATCGGTTTTGCAATAGGTTAGCTTAAAAGCACTGCTTTGTAATGCTTTAAAGTAAAAGTAGCATATTCTGGCGATACAAATTTCTATCTCTAAACCGTTCTTCTTCCATCATTTATCTTCCCCTTTCTTTTTTCTTTTTATTTTCTTATTTTTTCTAATTCTTTAGCACACTTCTTCAGTTTAAGTCTCCCAGGATTCGTAATTGTAAACACAAACCTGCTCTCTCTTTATAAGGCCTTACATTCCACTTTTCCCTTTCGAATGGAGATAATAATTGATAATGAAAATCACGTGACCAGCTATACTTTGAACTTGTGAAACAAAATTCTTATCTCTGGTATCCGTACACATAACTGTTTATTTTTGTTTGCTTCATTATTTACGTGTAATAATCGCGACTTACAAGGGTCTAAAGTTTATTCATAACGTCACAGTTCAATGCACTCTTTACAAAAAAACAAAAAGATAAAAGAGTAAAAGTGAAATAAAAAGTTGACGATTTGTCTATTCGTGGGCACGGCAACAGACTGGTGTCGTCACAAACTCATCCCAGGCGCTTGCGCAGAAGACTACATGCTATTTCACAGATTTGCAAAAGGTTTATATCTATATCTTCTCCGAAGAAGTAAACAACTTTCGCCAGTTTGTTGCTGATAAGAAAGAAAACTGAAGCTGTTAAAACAAGAATTTTCCTGCTATTATTTATCACGAAGAGCTCAAGCAATGCGAAAGATTATCAGACCATCGCTCACATTCCACTTCCGGGGTTAGGAAAAAAATGCCAAAACTGACGGTTTCTCTCTGTTAATAGCGTTGCTGAGTAAAATATGGTTACAACGGTTAAAAATTTGATTTCTAAATTGTTACTTAAATCTTGTGCAATTCGTTTGAGAGGAAATTATTATGTTATTTTCATAACATAATAATTTGAACTCATGGAATGTTTCTAGTAGTTATTGCTTCATAGTGGTTTCTCAACTTTTTACGTAGGACGAAGTGCATAGCAAACATCGGTTCATACCATTCCGCTTTTTCCCATAGTGCTTTATTTCCCCTCTCGTTTAAATTGGGGTCATTAGAGGCTGTAAAGCGGGAGAGAGGATATTTAAATCAGCAGCTATTCCTAATCTCTTTTATTCCCATACGGCTTTATATGGCGCCTATAAAACGGGGAAACTTTACCTGCTAGAAAACAGGGGAATTCACCTGGTTAGCAGTTAGCGGCGTGCAAATACGTGGAAGTATTAATCAAGCTCATGCGCATTGCGTGTTAATCAGATTTCGACCATTTTCAACACATTCCTTCGATATGCACCATTTTTTCCCATCGTGTTTTTAAGTAAAAGATCGCTTCCTCGGGGTCCCTAAGAACAAACTAAAATTTCCACGGAATTGAAGGCTTTCGTATGCGTGTTTTCATGCTAAGTTTCGAAGAACAAAAGTGAAACCAGATGAAAATTTCCGGAAGAAAATGACAAAATTCCGGGAAACACGCATAATCAAAAAACATGTTTTTAGGCACTCCAAGCATGGCTTTTTTCTTAGCTTTCAAAATAGTTAGATATATCAAAGTAAATTTCTCCGTCATTTCTGTCCACGCCAGGATTCGAACCCGGATCCCCTCATTCCGGAATAAGTCACTCTACCAATTGAGCTACGCGGACGTTTGTTCGTTTGTTCTGATTGCTATGTGCCTTTATGTCGTGTGCGTCCTGCTGGCAGGTACGTCACATCTCCCCCCCCCCGAAAGAGAGCCGGGGGCATGGCCCACGGGTCAGCCGTGACCATGAATCGTTGCAGGCAGCCATCCACTGTAGAACATGCACTTGAGAACTCCCAGTCAATCTGGTGTGTGGAATGCAACGTCACACACATTTTTTTTTTTCGAAGCGCTGGAGAAGGGATTCTCTGATTTTTCCTATCTCGCGGTGTGGAAAGAACATCACACCATTGCGAGATTTTGAACGGTCAGGTCATCCGGATAGTTCGGGCGCCATTATAACGAAGTAAATTTCTCCGTCATTTCTGTCCACGCCAGGATTCGAACCCGGATCCCCTCATTCCGGAATAAGTCCCTCTGCCAATTGAGCTACGCGGACGTTTGTTCTGATTGCTATGTGCCTTTATGTCGTGTGCGTCCTGCTGGCAGGTACGTCACAAGTGCATTCAGAATGTTGTTTCTTTATTGGCGGCAGCATGACGCTACAGCCATTAGTGCAGAAATATTTCCACTGTGTGCTTTTATATTGGAATCTATAAATCAACGTTTCTCCTCAAGAAACTGATTGAGTAACATTCTATGCTGGAATATATATTTGAATCATCGTCATCTTTGGCAACCATTTACAATCCACTGCTGGATGAACGTCTCCCCAAGTTTCTTCCACAAAGGTTTGCCTTACGCCAGTCTCCTCCATGTCACTCCCGCATGCTTTCGAATTTCATCTTCACATCTCCCATGTGGTGGTCTTCTTCTAGGTATTTTCCTGTCCCTTACAATCCAGTCTAGAATTTCGGTTGTACATCGGCGATCCGTTCTTCTTTCAACGTGTCCAGCCCATTGCCATTTCAGAGATTTTACTCCGATCATGATGTCTTTCACTCTTGTCATCTTCCTTATCCGCGATTTCCTCTTCTTATCTTTCCTGGTCACCAAGTATGCATCTCCCCATGCTTATTCAGTTGTCTGCCGTCTTTGTATGTTTTTTTAGTTAAGGTGTACGTCTCTGCTCCGTAAGTAGGCACTAGAAGCATACATTGATTAAACTCTTTTTCTTTTAAAACATAATGGCATATTGCTCTTAAAAATTGTATAGTTTCTTCCAAAAGCTCTCCAACCAAGTTTTATACGCCGATGAATTTCCTCATTAATGTTACCCTTGCTTGGTTGGTTGGTTGGTTGTTAAAGTTTTATGACGCAAGGGTCATATGAACCTTTGTTTGTTGTCTATTATCCAAGGTAAATGCAGGTATAGCTTTGTGTAGGTAAAGCTTATAAATATAGGTAAAAGCTTGTATAGCCCCAAACTTTTGCCCATCAATGCAAAATCTTGATTTTTTGAAAAAAGCATTGTGTATCAGTTTTGTCTTCTGAAAGTTCATTTTCAATCCCCCTTCCTTACTCCTATCAGCAAGTTCCTGGATCATACTCTGCCACTCTGAAGGGGCAGTTGCAAAAAGGACTTCATCATCAGCAAAACGAAGGTGAGTTAAATAATCTCCAATAATTTTTATCCCTTTGTTTTCCCAGCTCAATGATTGAAAGACACCCTCCAATGTGGCATTAAAGAGCTTCGGAGATATGGTGTCACCTTTCTGATTTTTATTGGTGCTGTATACTCAAATAGCCGAACCTTAGCACTTGCGTTTTCATAGATGTTATTAATAATGCTAGAATTATCAATAACATATACTGCATATATTTATTTAAATAAAATATGTACATATATATTCAGGTACATAATATATATATATATATATATATATATTCTATAAAGAAGATACCTAAGCAAAAAAATACAATATAATTTTGACTCACACCTAGTACAACATAGAAAAGGTTATGTATCTACCTGTGTGAGTAAAAGGAGAAAAGATAAAAAATAAAATAAAATATATATATATTCTATAAAGATACCTAAGCAAAAAAATACAAATATAATTTTGACTCACACCTAGTACAACATAGAAAAGGTTATGTATCTACCTGTGTGAGTAAAAGGAGAAAAGAAAAAAATAAAATAAAACAACTGAATGTAGAAGGTGTCGAGAATACTGAGCCTTGGCTTTATCAAGGACCAGCAAAAACTCTGCATTTTCTCACTTCCACAAAGACCTAGTTGGAAATGGGTTTCTGCAAGGCCATAGATGCAAGTAACATTCCCACCTAAAATAGTTTAAAAAATATATATATAAGTCATGTCCTCCGTAGAGTAGCATGACCTAGCACTAGTTAACAATTTCGCTTGCATCCATTAACCTTCATGGCCCGACCCATGCTCTTCATCTGTTACTATTAAACTGAGAGAAGAAGATTAAAGAGAACTCAAGCTGTGAGAGTGACATAATAAATAGAAATGATTTTCAGCTATAACCAAATTCCAAGTTCGTTTGAGAGAGAATTTAAACCTGAAAAACAAATTTTACATTGCAATTAAAAAAGGAAATGTTAATTTATAACGAACAGATTTTTGAAAGAAAACTTGAGTCTAAAACCCCCTACTCTACAACTTATGACAGCACGAAAACGAGAATAAGTTAAAGATAATAATTAACTAAAGAAAACTTTGTGAAAGTTATATACCTTAAACAGTTAGTTGCAATATGTACAAAGTATTTCAGCAGTGCTTTAAGTGCATAATTAATTAGTTATTAAGAACTTAACTACTTTGAAAAAACAGCGCATAGACAACGCATAGAAAAGGAACAAGCTTAGCCATCTTCTGTTCCTAGGTACCACAAAAGACGCTCAAAGTTACAAAGAAAAATAAGAGTTAAAACCCGCGTAAATGTTAAGAGACAAACCAATGCTTAAAAGCTGAAAAGCTAAAAAACGACAGAGAAAAGGTACATGAAGTACAAACATTGAACTTATAAAACCTAGAACCCAAAAACAAGGAAGAGAGCTTACCTCTTGTGTTACAAAAACTTTTCTCCTCACAAGAGGAGAACATGGCTGACCTCTTCCGCCACTCCCTAGACGCTGGGGGGCAGTGAGGGTGGGGCTGATGGCCTCCTCATACAGCAAGAAACCAATGCGCGGAGATTTTAACCAGAGAAAAAAATATATAAACTTAAGACTGTGGATCTGTATGATCAGAATGAGCAGAATTAACTCTCCAGAATACATGAGAAATATTATAAAATACACGAGCAGTTTATTTAATAATCTTTGCATGTATTAAATCACCTTAGTGAGCTTCTATAGATTAATCAGAATCTTATTAATTTTAATGTTGGTTTTACTATTTTTAGTATAGCTATCCTAGTGATGAATAACTAGTTTTCTTTTTTATTTGTTTTTATTTTCTTTTATAAACAGATTTTTAAGCTTTTTTTGTGATTTTATTTATATTATTTAATTTTTTTGTTTTTTTTGTTTTAATAGGACCGTCATATCCATAGCACTAAGGTTCCTTTAGGTAGTTAATAGGCATCCTCTAGCCAACTTCCTTACGGCTTTGATTGGTCAGAATCATATTATTAACTGTGTAGAAAATTAAAGCAGATCTGCCAACCTTACTCTATTATTCAGAATAATTTTTCTTAAAGTTCTTTTGATGAAAGAAGAAGGAATTTCGTTCTCTAGAAAACTTTCTAATAGTATATTAATGTGGTAATTGAAGTCCAAATTGTTGCTGCAAATTCTTGAAATTCTTAGGACCTGAGAAATTAGTACATTCTCAATTACTTTGGTTGAAATGTTATTATTCCAGTGTAGATATTTAATTACTTTGAAAGGAAAATTAACTCTTTTATCAAAGAGGCTAATAGATGGGTTACCTCTGTTGAGCTTAATGCTTAAGTCTAGGAACTCAAGTTCCTGATTACAGTGGTTGGTTTTACATAAGTTAAGAGAGCTAGGATAGATATTATCAAAATCACTCTCTATAACTTCGGAATTATTGATACACAGCAGATCATCAATATATCTAAAAGTGTAAAGGTAGTTATCTGAGCAGGTGGGGTGATTTTTAATGAATTTATATTCCTTAAAGAACAGGAATAGATTAGCGATATTCGTGGACGTTGATGTTCCCATTGGAATACCGTTCACTTGCTTATAGAGAGTATTATTATATAAGATATGGTTATTTTTTATGCAGCAATTGAGATAAGAGTTCCAAGTTCCTACATCAACAAATTGGTTAAGTTTAAATTCTGCATACAGCTCTTTAAAAGTAGTGATTATATCTGATAGAGGCAGATTAGTATATAGGTTTTCAAAATCATAACTATTAATATCTAGGGGACAAACTTTGAGTATAGTAGAAATTACTTCTGCATTATTATTAATTATCCAAAAATCTCTGTACATCAAGTTAGAACAGTTTCTAATGTGTTTCAAAACCTTCTTTAAGACATCTTCAAAAGCAAGATCTATCTTCTTTTTATGACTCCTTACTCCACTAGCTATGAACCTGAACTTCACGGGATCCTTATGAAACTTAACCGTTGCAAAAAGAAATGGAAATTCAGGCCCATATCTTCTAGTTTGTGGAATTTTAAGTTTCTTGAAGAATGCCTTAAACCGATTTTCTAACTGCTTGGTAGAATAACTTACGGGCTCGTATGTTACTCTATTATTGAGTTCCATAGTTAACAATTCAAAATAGAACTTCTTACAGATAATTGCAAAATTATTGCTAGCTTTATCCGTAGTGGTAAAAATAAAGTGGTCTTGCAGTTTGGAGAGTGACCTTTTAGCTTCTCCAGAGAAAAAGAGATTTCTGTCGAAACAAAAGTCCAGACCTGCCAACTCACCGGTGAAGCTATTGATTATATTATATTTCCATTCTGCGAAGGCCTCAATAGGCTGATTGTACGTTAAACTGGTTTTTACGATGTACTTATTTACATCTTGAGTGAAGCTCTCAAGAATCCTTTCTTTGGAAATTGTGAAGGAAGGTCTGAATTTAGAGCCATACTCTAATAAATTCCTAAGCTTTTCATTTTCAACAAAACTCAAGTTTCCGGTGATAATATGGTTGTAATTCTTATCATAGTGAACTGTTTCTTTATGTTCATCACAAGAACAAGTAGTAATTACAGGAATGTAGCTCGAAGAGTTAAGTTTGTAGTTTTTAACTATTGACCCTAAGGTCTTAACATATTTAAAACTTACAATAGACTGGTGCCTGTGGATGGGAAAAAAATTGCATTATTGTAGAACAGCTTCCTTACATTGAGATTATCGTAGGCTTTATTTAGGAACCTGATGGTAACATAATTACTGGAAAATTCTTTAAGAGAAATTTTATCTTTAAGAATATGTTTAAGAATGTCCAGAACCAAAGCAAAAACATGCTTATCAACATGGTCAGCAGTTTCATTCCAGAATTTGAAAAAACATTTAAGGACAGAGTGCTTGAAGGACTTGAGAATTTTGTAAGTATTTTTAACAAAATTAGTGCCAGTTTTAACGCTTTCCAGAGTTTTTAGCAAGTTAGCAAAATCAACTTTGCTTGATGTGCGAAATAACCTCTGTCCTCTATTACCTCTAGAGCAGCTCTTATTATTAACAAGAAAGAAGAGTTCACGAATTGAAAATTTATGCTGATTATGCTTATTGTCAGATAGAGTGGAATTAAGGCCATAGGGATAAAGACACTGATGCTGCAAAATTTCAAGGGATTCAGTTTCTAGCCGAGCATAGAGGTCAGGGATAATATGTAGTACCTCTATTTTCACTTTGTCAAAACCATGAGTATGGAAATGCTCTAATTCAAAGGTAGAGTACTGGTTGGCGTTTGTGGAGGGGTTCACTCCTGAATTAGAGAACTTGTTTACTAGAGACCTGTGACCATTAATCCTAAGATGAAGAGGATTTTTACTTTGGCCAATATAGCTAAGGTTGCAGACAGTACAGGTGAGCTTATAGATGGTATTGTAGGCTTTGCAAAACTTGTTGGAGCAATTATCCTCAACAGAAGAATACAGGTTAGGATCTGCAGATTTACATGTCAAACAACGTTTGTCATTTCATAACTTTAGATTACCTTTGCCAGCGAGTTCATACACTATGGGAAAGGGTGCTAGCCTAACCGAGCGGGAGGACTTAAAATATCTGAGCTGACCTCCAATCCTTTCATCGTCCTTAGAACTCCACTTGGGCCAATACATACAAATTCTGAGCAAACCAACTAGGAAAAACTTTTTAGAAATAAGCAGTCCAAGAAAAGACCAAACTCGAGTATAAACTACACTCCAAAAAGCTGCATCCAAAACATACTAAAAAGAAAAATTAGAAAATGAAAAAAACCTCAAGTAAAAAAATAGTAATAAAAAAATAATAATAATAAAAAATAATAAAACATTTCAACTAGAATTTGCGCATGAGCTGCTAAATAATAAATTGAAATTAGTTACTTAAGAGCAAAACTGAAGACTAAGGAAACATTCAAATACATAATAAATACAAGCGGCCAGTGTCACGTTGAAGGCAGAGATTGCTAAAATTTGCCTCGGACAGCAGGTATCAAGCAAAGGTCACATTTATGTAGAAATTAATCGACGTAAGAGACTTGGTTGGAGAGCTTTTGGAAGAAAAAGTACAAATTTTAAGAGCAATATGCCATTATGTCTTAAAAGAAAAGTGTCTAATCAATGCATCCTTTCAGTGCTTACGTACGGAGCAGAGACATGGACCTTAACTAAAAAACACACACAAAGACTGCAGACAACTGAATGATGCATCGGGAGATGCATACTTTGTGTAACCAGGAAAGATAAGAAGAGGAAATCACGGATAAGAAAAATAACTGGAGTCGAAAACATCATGATGAGAGTCAAATCTCTGAAATGGCAATGGGCTGGACATGTAGCCAGAAGAACGGATCACCGATGGACAACCGAAATTCCAGACTCGATTCTAAGGGACAGGAAAAGACCCAGAAGAAGACCACATGGGAGATGTGTATATGAAATTCGAAAGCATGCGGGAGTCGCTTGGAGGAGACTGGCGCAAGGCAGACCTTTGTAGAAGAAACTTGGGGAGACGTACATCCAGCAGTGGATTGTAAATGGTTGACAAACATGATGATGATTCAAATATATATTCCAGCATAGAATGTTACCCAATGAGTTTCTTGAAGGGAAACGTTGATTTATAGATTCCGATATAAAAGCACATAGTGGAAATATTTCTGCAGTAATGGCTGTAGCATCATGTTGCCGCCAATCCAGAAACAACAAGCTGAACGTATTTTGCATATGTCTAACTATATTGAAAGCTAAGAAAAATCAATCAATGCTTGGAGTGCCTAAAAATATGTTGTTGTTTTTTCATTATGCGCGTTTCCCGGAAATGTTCATCTGGTTTCAGTTATGTTCTTCGAAACTTAGCATGAAAATACGCGTACGAAAGCCTTGAATTCCGTCGAAATTTTAGTTTGTTCTTAGGGACCCCGAGAAAGCGATCTTTTACTTAAAAACTAGATGGGGGAAAATGGTGCATATCGAAGGAATGTGTTGAAAATGGCTGAAATCTGATTAATACACAGTGCGCATGAGCTTGATCAAATCTTCCACAGATTTGCACGCCGCTAACTGCTAACCAGGTGAATTCCCCTGTTTTCTAGCAAGTAAAGTTTCTCCCGTTTTATTGGCGCAATATAAAGCAGTATGGGAGTAAAGAAGATTGGAAATAGCTGCTGACTTAAATTTCCTCTCCCCCGCTTTACAGCCACTAATGACCGCTAATGACCCCAATTTGAACGAGAGGGGAAATAAAGTACAGTGGGAAAAAGCAGAATGGGAAGACACGGCAAACATTTCATACTTGCGACGTCAAAATTGTCGAATTATATGCCTTTAATAGTAGGTACTCTAAATGGTAGTTGTTTCATGTGCTTAGACACGGTTGAATTTCTATTTATTTATTTTTTTTATTGGAGGGTTAACGGCCACCATGAGCAACTCAATAGGCTATGAGCAGTCGCCCGTCCCTAATTTGAGGTGACTGGTTCCCGGGAAGGGAGAGAATCAGTGCCATAAGACAAACACAACATCCATGCCTCACCGGGATTCGCACCCGGACCCCTTTCGGACGAATGATCAGAGGCCATAGCTTAGACCACTGCACCACCGGGGCGGCACGGTTGAAAATGCGTCATCCTCCCTGAACCAAGTTCAACGCAAACCACTTGACGTACCTCACTGCAAATCGAACCTCACGAAACAACGAACAACTTGGGAACGACTCCGCTTCAAGGTCACACATCTTGCACGAGACAACTGAGCAAAGGCTTTGATTTCCGAACATCCCACGTATTATTTGATGTTTTTAAATTGGTATACACAGAGGGTGAGTCGAAAGTTTTGCTATATTTGCATAAACGCATGTACTGCGGCGGATATGTCACGTGTTTAATTCAAGTCAGTCAAAAGGGATATAAAGTGGTACTCGTTGCTGTGAAACAGCATTGCGTGTCGTCGTTCTGTCTGTGGTTGGGACGCCTAAAAGATGAACAGTCACAACCGGTTAATTAGGGAACTTTTGCTTTAAGAGTTTGAACTCTGCCATAACGCTGTTCAAGCAACACGAAACATTTGTCATGCGGAAGGGGAAGATTCCGTGGACCGCAGCACCACAACCAGATGGTTAAAGAAATTTCGCTCAGGTGACAGAAACCTCGACGATCAGCCAAGGTCAGGTAGGTCGCGAACAGTGGATTCGGAAGCCGTGCGACAGACCGTTGAGGCAAATCCGACAACCAACCCTCGGAGATTATCAGGCGATCTGGGTGTATCACAGACCACCGTGGTTTGTCACCTTCAGGATCTCGGCAAGGTCTACAGGAACTGTCGCATTGTCCCTCACGAAATGACGCCAGCTGAAGCAAACCGCCGAGTGGAAATGTGCACAAAACTCTTAGAAAACCCACGCAATGTACGTTTCATCAAGAGATTTGTTAAGTGCGATGAAAAGTGGGTCTATGTCCGTAATACTAACATACAATGGCAGTGGTTGAGCCCGGGACAGCTCCCAGAACCTGTTGCCAAACGTGGAAGCTTCGAGCACTAGGTGTTGCTCTGCGTCTGGTGGAATTTCGAGGGTATAATCCATAACGAATTTGTTCCAGACGGTCGGACCACTAACACCAACCTCTAACCTGAAAAGCTGGAGCGGATGTATGCCGTTTTGGAGAAGAAGTATCCGGCCCTGGTGAACAGAAAGCGCGCTCTCCTACAGCAAGACAACGTTCTGTCTTGTACCACGCGAACGACCTAGGCAAACTCCAGGAACTAGAGGGCATCGAACTGATGCCACACCCAGCATATAGTCCGGATCTTGCACCGTCGGATTATTACATATTCCGGTCCATGGCCCACTTCCTTCGTGGGTGGCACTTCAACAACCAGGACGAGGTGGCAGCTGGGGTGAAGGAGTTCTCCGCTTCGAAGGACAAGAACTGGTACCGCCGCGGAATCGAAGAACTGGCAGACGGATGGTTAAAGACGGTGCAACACGATGGCCTATACTTCGAATGCTAGTCAGCTTTCGCCGTAAAGGTACGTATGAAGACATGAAGTGATCCAAATATTGCAAAACTTTCGACTCACCCCCTGTATAATTACCTAGTCCCTAAAATTTAGAGTAAATATAAATATCTAATTGTAAAATAATTTATCTGCAAGACTTCGTATTAAATTTCTTTATTCCAGAAATTTTGTTGAATATATTTTATGTAATATAAGTAACATTTTTAATTAAACAAGTCGCGCCTCCCCGGTGGCTCAGTGTTCTGAGCACTGGCTTCTGACCATTTGTCTGAGGTGGGTCTGGGTTCGAATCCCAGTTTGGCGTGGATGTTGTGTTTGTCTTACGGCACTGGCTTTCTCCCTTCCCTGGAACCAGTGGTCCTAAATTAAGGATGGGCGACTGCTTATAGCCCTTTGCGTTGCTCACGGTGGTCATTAAACCTCCAAATAAAGAAAAAAAGTAATATGTTGAACTTGAAAAAAGCTTAACATAAGACAGTTATCACATATAAACTGAATTTAGATGTTAAACTTTTTTATTTGAACAAATGTTTGCAATATTTAACTCAACACGAGACGAACATAATCATAAATCTGGTTCTGTATCGAGTTCATTTCTGTATTTTCATTTAAAACAGGAATAAAGTGGAAATGCTCTTTCACATAAATACAAAGGCCGTTCCATAAAAACCGAGAGTAATTTTTTTTTGAGTTGGCAACAGTGCGAAGGGGAGAAATAACCACGCAGACGACTAACTGAATTAAAGAGGTATCTATGGCAACAGTTATTAGCCGTGGCAGACTATTCTGGTTTTGTTATTGCGCAGTTGTTTAAGGTACGTCTGCATTTCGTCATACAGCTATGGAGGTGAGTGATTCAGAGTTAAGAAGTAAAATGCGTTGTGTGATAAAATTTTGCTATCGTTTGGGTAAAACGGCTCCAGAAACAGATGATTTAATGAAAAAAGCTTACAAAGATAAATGTTTGGCTGAGTCAACGATTTTAAGATGGCACCATGATTTCAAAAAGGGCGTTTGTCGGCAGAACTCGCTCCTAGGCTTGGTCAACCTGAAAGTGTTGTTACGGAGTATTAACACTACTTGGGGAATCCTTCAAGAAGATTGACGAATGGCGTGGGAAGACATAACGGTGTCAACTAATATTTCAAAAATGTCGGCATTCTGCATCCTACACGACAAATTAAAGCAACATCGTGTGTGCTCCAGATGGGTACCTCATCGCCTGACGAGAGAACAATTCTTAGCCAGAGTTTAGGTGTGTCATGAGTGTAAACAAATGATTGCAAAGGATCCAAACTTTCTAAACACAGTAATAACTGCCGATGAAACATGGGTCCACTATTTCGACACCCTCACGAAGAGCACAACGAGTGTCTGGAAACACACAGGTTCTCCTCCTCCGTAAAAAGTCCGCCGAACCAAATCAGCTGGGAAGGTGATGATGATAATTTTCTTTGATCATAAAGGTGTCAGCCTGCTGTTCCTCCACAAATTACTGTCAATGCTGAGTATTACATTTCAGTATAGAAGCGCCTGCGACGACACATACCGATTAAGTGACCGGAAGTGTTGGGCAAGTGGACCCTACACCATGATAATGCCCGCCCACATGTGGCTGCTCGAGTTCAACAGTTTCTTACGAAATGCAGTATTGAAATCATGCCACAGCCTGCCTACAGTCCTGACCTTGACCCTAGCGATTTCTGGTTGTTTCCAACAATGAAGGAGAAATCATGAAAGAAATACGGGATTACGCCATATAATACAAATTTTGAAGATGACAATCCGATTTTTGGCGTAAATGTGACAAGGATATTAAGTCAGATAATATTTGAAAACTTGAAAATTTTCATCGTCCTGGAGCGGGACACGAAATTCAAATTGATCGGAAACTTGAAACTTGGTCGTTCTGGGTGGTGTAGTGGTTAGCATACCTAGGCGTTTTCTGGGAGACGCGGGTTCGTGTCCCGCTCCAGGACGATGAAAATTTTCAAGTTTTCAAATATTATCTGACTTACCATCCTTGTCACATTTACGCCAAAAATCGGATTGTCATCTTCAAAATTTGTAATGAAGGAGAAGTTCCGTGGCGAAACATTCAACACAGATGCTGACGCTATTCAAGCTGTACAGGGATCGCTAAAGCAGTTTCCACAAAATGCCTTCGCCACATGCTTTTTTTTTTTTTTTTTTTTTTTTTGATTGGAGGTTTAACGACCACCGTGAGCAACTCAATGGGCTATAAGCAGTCGCCCGTCCCTAATTTAGGGTCACTGGTTCCAGGGAAGGGAGAGAGCCAGTGCCGTAAGACAAAGACAACATCCATGCCTCACCGGGATTCGAACCCGGACCCCTTACGGACGAATGATCAGAGGCCAGCGCCTTAGACCACTGCGCCACCGGGGCGGCCCACATGCTTTGAAAAGTGGAGTGAACGATGGGACCGTTGCATATCATCCGAGGGAAGATACTTTGAGAAAGAATAACGATATATTTTGCTGTACTTATATTTCTTCATTTTGTGTGCTTTTACTCACCGTTTCTATGGAATGGCAGTTGTGTGTGGTGGAAAATGGTAGGAGAATTTTAAAAGCTCTCAAGACGGAAATTCAGTTTTCAGTTTTAGACAAAAATTTATAAGGATGTCATTTTTGAATGATGTTTGTAGTCAAGTCCAGTAATATGTCAGTTAAATTTTCTTTTCTGTTCATTGTCAGTTCATCAGCAGAAGACGTTAAAAGATATACATACGTATCAAATGATTTGCTAATCCAATTTCATTTATTGTAAATGTCGGCGAAATGGTCCCTTCTAACATTTTAAGATGGTCACTGATGTCTTTCTTGACAGCCTGATTCAAAGATAGTTCGTTTTCTAATAAGGGATTATGTAAACGTCACAAAGCATTCAATACTGTTCTCAGTTGTGTTGTTTCAAAATTTTAGATTTTTTTTATCATACTTTTCACTTTGTTTTGAACATTGAATACCTTCGATTTTTATGTCCAACCACTGCCAAATATTTTCCGTATACTCTTGAATTTTCTATAGTGGGTAGTTCTAGCACTTCGCAGCGTTTGTGTTTATTTTTGTTCGCAACTGTATTTATGCTTCAAAAGTTTCTGTTGAAAATACTTATTTTACTGCATGTTATTTCTTACGGTAGGGATTGCAAGCTTTACTCTCTTTAAAGAATGCACAGCTTTCGCGCTAGGGGTTACGTGCAAAAACCCATTTCTCCCTATCTCTGCTTGTGGAAGACACATATGAAAAATTATTTTTCCATTGCGTAGCTTTTGAAGTCATAATGATTATCCGCGCATCGTCTACTTTTTCATAACTCACAATTCTGCCGCCAGGAGCGTCAGAATGTAACCGATTCTAAATATTCCTTGGAAAAATCTTTTCTTTGTAGAATAAATACCCTTCAGTATGAAGGATATATCTTTGTTCGTTTTTTTTTTTTTTCAGATAACGCATAGTTTTCCAGCTAGGGGGCGTAAGATCTCATCTTATACTTATTCTATCTGAAAACTTCCTTCTCTTTCGGATATCTTCCACTGTGAGGAACATTTTTTGTTCAGTTCGTGACTTTTCGTAAAACACATTTGCGTAGCTAGTGAGCGTAAAATATTTGTGAATTTTGTGCCTATTTTAGAATTCCTGCTTTTTTTTTTTTATGTAATTGTTTCAATTCAGTATCCTGATTGCGAATTCTAAAAATGCGAATTTTCCCACTAGAGCAGTAAATGCATTCTATTTTTCTCAGAATTATGTTTCTTAAAATCTACTTTGAAAAAATTCGATTCAAAAAACGTTCTCATTTCATTCGAGAATTCTGTCATTTTTCTTGTTTTCAACATCCAAAGGTTTACATGTTCCGAAGTGTTTTCTAGCGGATCGCCACTGCAGTATGTTTTTTTTTTTTTTTTTTTTTTTTTTTTTTTTAATGTATGAATGTGTAAATGGACAATAATACACCGATGAGCAATTACATTATGACCATCTGCCTAATAAGCTGTAGGACCCCCTTTAGCCAACAAAATTGCGGCCACTTAGTGAGCCATCTATTCGATGAGGTGGCGATAGGTACCTTAGTATATCTGGTACCATAATGTCGACAGGAGGTCCTCCACTTCCCATGCATTTCGGGATGGTGGTGATTAAGCGCGAACCTGCTTTTCCAAATCGAACCACAAATGTTCGATTGGGTTCATGTCAGGTGAATTTGGAGGCCAGGGCATTAAACAGAAAGTCACCAGCATGTTCCTCGAACCACTCCTTGACGATTCTTGCAGTGTGGCATGGCGCATTATCCTGTTGGTAATGGCCATCACCAGCAGGGAACACAGTTGCCATGAATGGGTGAACTTGGTCCACAACGATGTTTAGATACCTGACAGCTGTCAGTGATTGTATTATCGGGATAATGGGGCGTAAATTATAACAAGAAAATATCGTCCTTAGCATATTACCGCTGCCGCCGGCCTGTTTCCGCCCAACAGTGCATCCAAGTGCAATAGCCTCCTTTGGTGGTCAGCGTATCGGCGCTTAGCCGTCTACACGATGCACCAGGAATCTTGATTCGTCAGACCAAGCCACTTTCTTCCAATCATCAACGGTCCAATCTCGATGATCTTGAGCCCATTTCATGCGTTGTTGGCGATGACGTGCAGTGAGCATGGGGACCCGGCTGGATCTTCGGCTACGCAGGACCCTGCGCAGAAGGCTGCGATGAACTGTGTGCTGTGACACATTGCCCTCATCACCACTGTTGTAGCTGCCGGTGATTTGTCTCACTGTGGCCCTGCGATCGCTGTGAACAATGCGCGACAGTCTCCGCTCCCCTGTGGCATCAATGAGCTGCGGACGACACAAGGCCGAACGATGATTCGTCGTTTGGCCATCTGTGCACCACTTTTGATACGTACTCACTACAGCGGCACGTGAACAACGCACAAGCCGCGCCGTTTCCGAGGTCGTAGTTCCGAGACTCCGTGCCGTCACAATTTGTCCTTTATCGAACTCCGATAAATCGGCACCTTTTCCCATTCCGACTCCGAACACTCTACTAACCGAAAGCCGGTCCTCGGGTTGTATATATACTGCTCTGTGAACTTCACCTGCGCCACCGTTCGGTGTCCAGGCGCGCTCATTTCTCTAGGCTGGGGGTGGTTCCGATGTAATGGCACATCGGTGTAGATATTCTCTCTTTTAACGCCACTGCAATATTTGGATTTTAAAAAACATAAATGCCCGAATGGAGATCAAAAGTGATTTGTACCCATTTCAGTTCTTTGACTTTCTTTTTTTTATATATTTTTTTTTGTCCTTTTTTGAAGTCAGTGCTGTGTTAATGGCAGTAATCAGTTTCAGGTAATACGCCAATCGAATCAGTTGCAAGCATGCTTAATGAATGGGAGTGCAACATGAAGTCACGAAACATCGCCTCTCTATTTTTTTTTTTTTTTTTTTCCTTAAGAAAACAAACGAAACAGGTCGACGAAACTTGTAATCACGGGACTTTTGGGTTCTTACTTAAACACCTGCAAGCTACCGAGAGCCATTCATAAAATTGACGTTACGTCATCCTAAGTCGTGAATGAATAATGAGTCATTTTCCCGAAAGAAAACATTCGTCAGTTCGAAAAATCATTTGCTGTCGTCAAAAATTATGTAACCGTACCACGATGTGGAATCCCCGCTTTCCACTCCCACGCTTCCAAAAGGGATTAAAAAAAAAAAGGGGGGAATATATACTCATGGACAATGAAATTTGCGCACCAAGAAGGAAGAATCGGATTGAACTTAAATTTTATGTACGTAATGATACAGATGAATGATACACATGATGGCAAAAACACAGCTGCAGGACAATTACAGAGGGACCTGTGGCACGTAGTCCGGTCATCTTCAACAGCGCGTCGCACCGCCTCGTGCGGCGATACATGACGGTCCGGCATGGAGGCGAACAGACGCCTGGTGTTGTCCTGCGCAGACTGGCCCACACGTGTTGGACAGTGTGCTCCAAATCCCGGATAGTACGGCACGGCGGCAGCCATTGTTTCAACTGATCCCCCACATGCTCGATAGTGGACATGTCCGTGGAGCAAGCAGACCATGAGAGTTTCTGGACATGACGTAGGCAGTTCTGGGCCACCAGAGCCATGTGTGAGCGGGCATTATCCTGCTGGTATAGCGCACCTGGAATCCCGGTCAGGAATGGAAGCACATAGGGCCGTAGGATCTCATCCACATACACTGTAAAAAATTGACTGTAGATTTTACGGTTTTAAACCGGTTTCCAGGGTGCCAACACAAAACCGTAAAATCTACAGTTTTATGCAGTGTTGGAGCAAAGCTATAGCTTTACTTCAACACAATCAGCACATTCGTTCCAGCCCAATTTTTGTGTTTTCGTGATTATTTGGCCTGTGACTCGCTCCAGTCAAATTCTGTGCTGTTTTCTTCATTAAATGCAGTGTTGGGGCAAAGCTATAGCTTTGCCCCAACACTGCATAAAACTGTGGATTTTACGGGGTTTTGTTGGCATCCTGGAAAACGGATTAAAACTGTAAAATCTACAGTCAATTTTTTACATTGTACCGCTGGCCCGTCAATGATCCACTTACCACTACTAGAGCTGATCGGCTATCGTAGGCAGTGGCTCCGAAGACCAAAATGCCTGCAGTGGAGGAGGTGTGGTGCTCAATAGCGAGGTTGGAATTGTGCCGTTGACCCGGGGACATCCACACCCGGACACAATGATCATCTGTCTCCAAAACGAAGCGTCACTCATCGCTAAATGCTACACGTTGCCAGCCTGTGGCGTTCCACGTCACTCTGTCCTGGCACCACGGCACGCGGAGCGAGCGGTGTTACGGTGTTAATGGCAGCACACGTAAGGGGCGCTAGGATCACAGATTCGCTTCCGCGAGGAGTCGGGAAATGGTTCGTGGGCACACAGGAGTGGCTACATCTGCCTGTATAGTAAACTGGGTCCCCGTGGGATCCGTTCGGGTCTGGAGCACGATCCGTCGATCCTATTGGTCCATCTGGAGCCGCTCCGCCGTGTGGCAGTGCCGTCACGTGTCCACTGCTCCCAACACAGTCGGACGGTCTGGTCAGAACAATCCATGTGGCGGCCTATACGGCGAGCCGACCACCCTGCGGTTTTTAGCCCAATGATCAGGCCTCTCTCAAAGTCCATAAGTTGCGTAAATCGACGTCTGTACCCGGCATTCTTGTCACGCTGTACTTTTCCTTGCGTCGGCCGGTGCTTTTCGCTTTCATGGGGCATCGACTAGACGCCGGTTTATAAGACTGTCAGTTCGTGCTTGCAGCGCCACCACAGGGTGTGCGGTCATGTGCACTCGCACCAAACGTGGATCATTTGCATACCAGCACGCACTTTAGCTATCTGCAAAGTTTCGCGGTTGTAGCATGTTTTCTTCTAGGTGTGTAAATTTCATTGTCGGTGGCGTCCATTTCTCGACGCACCCCCCCCCCCGCAAAGTATAACAGACCCAAACCTTACGTAGGCGATAAATAGACGGACAGCAGGGCTTCTCAACAGTGTATCTCAATCGACTAAAATGGGTAAAAGTGGTGATCTGAGTGACTTCGGCGGACGGGTCATTCTATCAACCCAAGTGGTAAGAGCCCTAGGATTCCCGAGGGCAACAGTATCAAGGGTGTACCGCGAGTATACCATCGACGGACGTACCAGCGCCCAGAGAGCAAGCGGTAGCCTGTCACACGACTTTCATGACCGGGGTCGACATATATTATCCAGGCTCGTACAGACCGATTGCTTCGCAACAGAGGCACAAATCACATCCAGGTGAAATGTCGGAGGCCAAAGCAGCATCAGTGAGAAAACGATACGGCGCATGCTTCGTGTCCTCGGCTACAGGAGCCGACACCCTACTCGTGTGTAGCTTTTGACTACTCGTCATCTGACATTACGCTTTGCCTGGTGCCGGGAACATCAAAACTGGTCCTCTGTAGAGTCACGCCGCGTCGTGTGGTCATATGAGTCCCGTTTTCCGCTGCACCAATCTGATGGGAGGGTGCGGATGTGTCAGCAGCAGCATGAGGCCCGTCGTGCCAGGTCGGCTCTGTTCAAGGCGGTGGTGGCTCTGTGATGGTTTGGGGAGTCTTCTCATGGGACACATTAGGTTCGTCAATGTGTCTGGAGAGGTTCTTAACCGCTGTGCGCTATGAGCACCTGCTGGCTGATCACCTACACGCGTTCATGGACTTCGTGCATCCTGCAGGCGATGGCCTTTTTCAGAAGGACAATGCGCCCCCCCCCCCCACCGGGCCGCAACCACCCAGGAATGGTTCAAAGAACTCTCATCTGACTTTTGAACCATCCAGTGGTTTACAAATTTCTTGTATTTAAACCCTGTAGAGCTCGATAGGGGACATGTCCGGGGACACAGAGAGATCGATAGGGGACATGTCCGGGGACACAGAGAGCTTGATAGGGGACATGTCCCTTATCGAGCTCTCTGTGATCCCGTAAAGCGGAACATCAGATCCATGGATCCTGGACCGACGTCTTCGGCGGAGTTGTGGACAATGCTGCAACAGGCATGGCTGGCATTACCTTCGAAAACCCTCCAGAATCTGTGGCCTCGGCGTGTACAGGCCGTTATTCGTGTTCGATGAGAACCAGCACGCTACTAAGAAGGTATCTCTAATGTTTTAAGTGTATAATAGCACTAACGGCTACACCACACGTTGCTGCAAAATAACGTGCTGCCCTCTAGGAACGAATACGTGCCCTGTTTCATTTATACTTTTTCTTCAATTACACGTGAATAGAGATATAAGCCAAGCGTATCTTGTTGAGAAGGGCATGCTTATCGAAAGATTATTTAATGTTTTGACTAAAAGTATAATAAAGAGTGTTTTGGATTTTGTAAGTACTGCCTCATAACTCACCCTCGCCGTTATTTTGAATGAGTTATGCATGCTTAATTAAAATTTCAGGTGTAACGACACAATACGAACAATTTCGAATAATCCGGGTTAGCAAATTAAAGTTAAGTCGCCAAGTGACAAATGATCATATGTAGAAGATTTTAGGAGTGGTGTCTGACCCAAGGTCTTAAACAACCCTTAGAAATAGGAAACTACGAGATTTGGGCTAGAGTGCCCGATAGGAAAGTGATACGGAAGCGAAGTAGAAAGAGGGAGGAAGACGCTCTTATTTATTACCGGGGGGCCAGTACCTGGGGTCCAACGGCTTAAAGTGCCCATCCGACGCACGGCGGATATTTAGTGGATCGAGCGTTCGTACCTGCCTGGGATCGAACCTGAGGTCCTTTCCGTGGCAGTCACGAACGTTGCCCACTAGGCCACCCGCGGCCCTAACACAAGTGACAAACTAAATCTAGAAGCTTTAAAATGGTTCCACCTAAACTATCTGCCTTGTGCTTCCAATGGTAAAACTTCTTTACATATTTCCTTCGTAATTAATGTATTCCCAAGGATGAAAATTTGCACATCGGTAAAACTAACTTTAAGTTATAGCATGGGATACTTAATACTTGCTAAAACATAACCATAATTAAGCAATCCAACATTTGTTTATCTGCTGACGTCATCAATGTACAAATCGCGCCATCTATTAACAGGTCTAACATTACTCTAAGAAAAATGATTGATTTTTAATATAATTATGATTATGTTTTAGCAGCCATTAAGTACCCCATGCTACTACTTAAAGTTAGTTTTATCGATGTGCAAATTTTCATCCTTGGAAATACATTAATTGCGAAGAAAATATGTAAAGAAGTTTTACCATTGGAAACATAAGGCAGAGATTTTAGGTGGAACCACCTTAAGTTTGTGAGGTTGAGTTAAACAATAAACGTAATGCATTTTTAGTCATTCAAACTCGTTTATTCAATGTCCCCGAGATTTATCTATCACATTTATAAAATGCCAGAATGTATTTCTTCGCTTAGGAGTACTAGCTGACCATGTTACTGATGAAAAGAGTTTCAAAACTTTTTTGGTGTTTACTCAGCTTATTTTAAAGCAGGATTTTGGGTCTAACATGGTCGTAGGAATAAAAGAATTATGAAAAGATTTTCTCGGAATCTTCCTTTACTCATGCAAAGAAAATTGATGTCACATTCAACAGAGATGGCACCCCAAGATTTCATTTCCGATTCAATGCCAATAGGCAAACAAACTTCTCCATGGAAAGAACTTAGAAATTCATTTAACTCTAAACCAGCAACGGAAGACGAATGATCCACAGGAAGATAGCGACCCACAATGGCAAAACGGGAATCAAGAACGCACAGAAAGAGATTTATCACCAGTTTTAAACGTTAAAACGGGTTTTCTTTGGAAATTCATTCTTTTCGACATAGAGGAGGATTTTTCTTAGAAGTCGTTAAATACATTCGATAGAAATTCCTTTTATAGGATTTGTGTTGTAACGAAGCGTGGGAAAAACACTATCACTAATCCTACTATTATTTGACGGAATCCGAAATTCCTAATCTAGTAATATAATTCACTGACTGAGAAAAAGTAATCATTTCGGGTGATGTTCATTTACTCGTAAGTTAGAACACCTATGTTTTGTTTCAACTCATCGGTTGGTATGCATTTCCATATCAAGAGATGACTTGCTCATCCATTGCTTTGCTTATCTATGTATCTGTTCATGCATCCCCATTCAGAAAATTTTTTGAGGGATATCAACCACCGTAAACAACTCTTAAAGCTATAAGCAGTCGCCCGTCCCTGCTTAAGGGCCACTGCTTCTAGGAAGGTGGCAGAGCCAGAATGCAAGCGCACCACTCAAGCCTCGTGGGGGACTCGAACCCAGTCCCATCTTAGATGAGTGGCCAGAGTCTAGAGCCTCAGACCACTCGGCCACCGGAATGGAAAAGTCCTCTGAGTCTTGTCATATTTTTGAAAAGTTATGTGTCATGGTGACCAATGTTTGACACAATAACTGCGACACATACTGAAGTTGCAGCAGGTTTAACTTCGAATTCCCAATGAGAAAAAAACACAGGTTTCGGTTAACTGGGCCATTGATTAATCGAGGTAACCGTTTATTTGAGGGCAATTCTTGAAGAACAACCCAAATTTGCTCTTTGGAATATAGGTACAGTAGATTCCAGTTAATTGGGCCATCAGTTAATCGAAGTAGCCGTTTATTTGGGGGCAATTCTTGAAGAACATCCCAAATTTGATCTTTGGAATAAAGATACAGCAGATTCCGGTTAATTGGGCCATTGGTTAATCGGGACAGCCGTTTATTTGGGGCAATTCTTGAAGAACATCCCAGATTAGTTCTTTGGGATAAAAGTACAGTAGTTCCGGTTAACTAGGCCATTTAATCGGGGTAGCGGGGCAATTCTTAAAGAACATCCCAAATTAGCTCCTTGAGATTAAACTTCGCGTAAGTATGCCAACGTTTTCTAGCCTCGATTCGTCCCAATTAACCGGAATCTACTGTAATGCTGAAACTTAAGAATGGAGTTGATACGTGAATGCCATTCATTTGAATGGTGTTTCCGAATCGCTCGCTCTTGGAAAATTATTCATCGTGAATGGTGAATGGTTGAAGAACTCCGGCTCTTTTCGGAAGTTTGCCGATAATACCTGTGACCTTGAAAGCGTGACACAGCATCCCTGCACCGAATGATTTACCAAGTGAGCGTAGTCATAACCTGGAAATTAGATCATTCATTTGAATGACCATTCGTGAATGATGAAACAATTCCTAACAAGGAATGATTTATGCCAACACTGGTGTAATGCACTTCCAACTGGTTCCTGATGGACGTTCGGAACCAGTTCGAAGTGCCATCTTTTGTGCTCGGAAAACTGGATAGATTGCATTCTGTGTTGCTTTAAGGTGGACGTCAAGTAATTTTGCTTCCTATACTTCCAATGGAAAAACTTCTGCACACATTTTCTTCACAATTAATGCGTTCCCAAGGATGAAAATTTGAACATCGATTAAATTAACTTCATATTACAACTTGGAATACTTAATATTTTCTAAAGCATAACCATAATTATAATAAAAATCAATAACGTTTCCTTTGGTGGTGTTGAAACCAGAAAAAAGATGGCGCGACCTGTACTTTGATGACGTCAGTGGACAAACAAATGTTGGGTTGCATAATTACGGTTATGTTTTAGAAAATATTAAGTATTCCAGGTTATAAAATGAAGCTATTTTAATTTCGATGTTCAAATTTTCCTCCTTGGGAACGCATTAATTGTCCAAAAAAGATGCCGCGACCTGTACTTTGATGACGTCAGTAGACAAACAAATGTTGGATTGCATAATTATGGTTATGTTTCAGAAAATATTAAGTACTCCAAGTTATAAAATGAAGCCATTTTAATCGATGTTCAAATTTTCATCCTTGTGAACGCATTAATTGTCCAGAAAAAAGATGCCGCGACCTGTACCTTGATGACGTCAGTAGACAAACAAATGTTGGGTTGCATAATTATGGTTATGTTTTAGAAAATATTAAGTATTCCAAGTTATAAAATGAAGCCATTTTAATCGATGTTCAAATTTTCATCTTTGGGAACGCATTAATTGTCCAGAAAAAAGATGCCGCGACCTGTACTTTGATGACGTCAGTAGACAAACAAATGTTGGATTGCATAATTATGGTTATGTTTCAGAAAATATTAAGTACTCCAAGTTATAAAATGAAGCCATTTTAATCGATGTTCAAATTTCATCCTTGGGAACGCATTAATTGTTCAGAAAAAAGATAGCGCGACCTGTTCTTTGATGACGTTAGTAGACAAACAAATGTTGGATTGCATAATTATGGTTATGTTTTAGAAAATATTAAGTATTACAAGTTATAAAATGAAGCCATTTTAATCGATGTTAAATTTTCATACTTGGGAACGCATTAATTGTGAAGAAAATGTGTACAGAAGTTTTCCCATTGGAAGTATAGGAAGCAAAATTACTTGACGTCCACCTTAAAGCTGACCAGAATTGGTTAAAGAAACAGCCAGAACTATTCTCTCAAGATATTGCCAAACGGAACATTGAGGTTCAGGCCGAATAACAACTTGGTATTTGAACTAATGGCCCAATGACAGGGAACTGGCATTTAACCTGCTTCTTCATCAAGTGTATATAGTCCGGACCTAACTCCTTTCTACTAACACTATTTTTGCTGCACGCCTCTTTATTTTCTTCGACATTGGCGATTTAGGACATTGAGGGAATATTTTTAGTTTGGAAAGTCTGAACTATTTAAACAACGATCTTCTTGCGATGTAAAAATTATCCGCTAGGCGGCGTAAATACATATGCAATTGCTATTTGACTTTATTCCAGACATTTGCTTCTAAAAATCAAATTGAAATAATTCTTCTTTCCATTGATGTCTGTTACTACAAAGACCATATTGTGAAGAATATATTCTTCAAGTAACGCACAGGTTTTCGATATAGCGAATAAATGTGTATGTGATGTTCCTAGTCCACGTCGATTGCAATACACACAACTGACGTGCACTAGGAACATCAAACAGAAATCATCGCTCTTTCCACGTTTATAAGTGAGTCACGGAAAAATTCTCATCGGCCACCACCAGGAATCGAACCCAGGTCTTCCAGCTACGCGCCGGACATGCTACCGCTGCACCACTGCGGCCTCGATATCTCCAGACTCACATATGACTAACTGCCAAACCACATGACATTGGGCCATTGCTTCTTGGAGTCCCGCACAATGCTGGGGATACACTAACGATGGAAAGTAGCAACTGAACAAATAACTAGGAAGCGAATGAATAATTAATACACACAATTGACGTGGGCTAGGAATGTCCGGGCGCGTAACTGAAAGACCCTGGGTTCGATTCCCGGTGGCGGCCGATGATAATTTTTCCGTGACTCACTTATGAACGTCGAAAGAGCGATGATTTCTGTTTGGTGTAACGTATTGTTCTCAATATCTCTGCTTCTAAAAGTCAGTTTTGGAAGTATTTCTTGCGTCAAATAGCATTTATGGTGAAGGATACTCTACGTACTGTGTTTAATTTTTAACAATACACAATCTTTCAACTAGGAGTCGTAAGCGAATATTTCTGTTTTCAGCATATTTGCAGAGGCATTGAGGTTCCAAAAAACCCAATGCAAAAACTCTCCAATTTCGTCGTGTGTAGCGCTCTATGTGAAACGTTTTGTGGTAATTTCTTGATCAAAATAATACGCAGCTTTATCTCAAAAACTACGAAACTCTCTAAGTCAACTCCAAGGGTCTACAGCAGAAGACTTTACTTTCCTCTCTCCTATACGTGCAGAGGAATGCGAACTTAGCACAGTGATACCTTTGCATACCGGAAAACACCGCACAGACTCCTGAAACATACTGGTATTGCCGTAATAATATTTACTTAACTAAATCTCTGGGCGACCGATTTCAAGAATACTTTTTGAAAAGCCCGACCAAGACTTTTCATACGTATAATTCTTTTGAGGGATGAGTTTAACAATCGTACGATGAAGTCAATTTCTCCATCATTATTATGCCAGGGGCGGGATTCGAACCCACAACTCTCGGCACCGGAGCTCCGAGTGCTATCCACTATACTACACTGGCCTGTGCTCTCATTGCTATCTGCCTTTATCTCATGCGCATCCTGCGGGGCAGGCACATCACAACCGTCACGAGCAGCTCTAAGAACTACAGAGGGTGAGTCGAAACTTTTGCAATATTTCCATAAGTGCATGTGCTGCGGCGGGTATGTCACGTGTTTAAAATTAGTTCTAGTCACGCACTGCAGTCAGTCGAAAAAGATATAAACCGCTAGTCGTTGCTATGAACAGCACTGCATGTCTTCGTTCTGTCTGTGGTTGGGACGCCTAAAAGATGAACAGCCACAACCGGTTAATTAGAGAACTTTTGCTTTACGAGTTTGAACTCGGCCATAACGCAACACAAGCAACACGGAACATTTGTTACGCGAAAGGGGAAATGACGCCGCAACCAGATGGTTCAAGAAATTTCGATCAGGTGACAGAAACCTCGACTATCAGCCAAGGTCAGGCAGGCCGCGAACCGTGGATTCGGATGCCATGCGCCAGAACGTAGAGGCAAATCCAACAACCAGCACTCGGAGATTATCAGGCGAACTGGATTTCATCCCTAATTTAGGTCTCTGTATAAGCAGTCGCCCTTCCCTAATATGGGTCTCTGTATAAGCAGTCGCCCATCCCTAATTTGGGTCTTTGTATAAGCAGTCTCCCATCCCTAATTTGGGTCTCTGTATAAGCAGTCCCCCATCCCTAATTTGGGTTTCTGTACAAGCAGTCGCCCATCCCTAATTTGGGTCTCTGTATAAGCAGTCGCCCATCCCTAATTTGGGTCTCTGTATAAGCAGACGCCCATCCCTAATTTCGGTCTCTGTGTAAGCAGTCGCCCATCCCTAATTTCGGTCTCTGTATAAGCAGTCGCCCATCCCTAATTTTAGGAAAGGGAGAGAATACATATTTCATCCGGGACTCGACCATTGGTCGAACTCGAACGCCTAGCCAGAAACTTACGTACCCTAAATCTCTAGAAACCGCTAAGTACTATTTGCATGTGATCACTATTTACCTACTTTGAAGGCTTCCTTTTTCTTTTCTTTCCTTTTTATTTTAAAGTCGTACGCAATCTGTCCAATTACAAACAGTGCCCATTTATCAAATGCGAATTCGTTTCAAGGACAGTAGGTCCAAAGATACAGTTCGTTGAAAAGAACATTTGTTCAACTGTACGATTCGCCCATCACTGTTCAATATTAATTTATCCAAAGACAAGATGGATTTTATAAATAGGTGATCGACGAGATTGGTCCAGTACCCACTGGCCACTGACAAGTTGGTCCAGCATCCATTCATGATTGACAAAATTGATCCAGTACCCATGGATTTGAAAAGATCTATTCATGACCTATGGATGATTGATAACATTGGTTCAGTACTCGTGGATGATTGCCGAAATTGGCTCAGTGTCCATGGATGATTGAGAAGATTGGTTCATTATCCATGGATGATTGAAAAGAACAGTTTAGCACTCATAGATGGTCTACAAGTTTGGTTCAGAGCACACGGATAATTAACAAGATTGATTCTGCATCCGTGTATGACTGAGAAGATGGATTCAGCACCCATGGATTATTGACAACATTGATTCAGCATCCATGGAATTGACAAAATTGATTCATCACTCATGGACGATTAATAAGGTTGGTTCAGCACCAATGGATGTCTAATAAGATTGGTTCAGCATCCGTGAATGATTGACAAGAATGGCTTATAACCCATGGATGACTGTCAAGATTGGTTCAACATCCATGGATGATTGACTAGAGTGGCTTAGAACCCATGGATGACTATCAAGATTAGTTCAACATCCGTGGATCATTGACAAGAGTGGCTTAGAACCCATGGATGACTGTCAAGAGTGGTTCAGCACCCGTGGATCATTCGTTTGATTTAAAGGAGCTTGTCGTTTAAAGAGGCGTTTCGTCCAGTACCACTGAGAACAAATCATTGACAAAATCAAAATGGAACAATTGTTCGAGACAGGAGTTTTACTTGTGTACTTCGAACAACAGGAGATAAAAAAGGATGACAATTCGTTGAACTCCTCCGGTTGCATGTTAGTATTTATGCAATCATTTTAAACAAAATATAAAGTAAATTGTACCCTGACAACCTATATTGCAACAGCAGTGAGGCTTGTAACTGCAGACAACGAGCTTTGACAAAAATGGTAAAATGCCCTTCACTTACTATACTTCTCCGTTTAGATATATATCGGAATAATAGTAAATTAAATTTCCCGGCATATCCCATAACATCTATACGTTATAATGTTCTTTAAATGTTAGTACAATGGTCCGATTATGATACACAAGCTGATAAAGCAGGGTTTTTTTCACCAGCGATCTATCGAAAGAACGGCAGAACTCCGAGACAAAACGTCCCCCGAATAAGCGCATATGGCAGACAGCCAAGATGCATTATCAAGCCTTGAACTGGCAGACTCTCCTCATCTTATCGGAGGAAGGATTAGAGAGAGAGAGAGGGGAAGTCGAAATAGCGTCAGAAAGGTTACTTTGTTTAGAGAATGAAAATGAAGTAAAGACATTAAGGAAAATATTTTTTTCTCTTTGTTCCAGCGCATTCTTTTTTTTTTCTTTTATCTTTCGTGTAAAGATCTTCCAACTGAACCAACCTTTGCTAAACTTCACTATTCCAGTTGATTTACACTTTGAAGAAGTTGTCACGAGGTCACATTACTTTATGAAATATGAAATAACAACACACAGCCTGCAAAACAGAAAAGATGATTACAATATTTTCAGAAACACACGTAACTAAAGCAGGGGCTTCACTAGACCATGGGGGGGGGGGGGGGGGCTCCTCGATCGCGTTTGAAGCATCTTCAATAATCTCCAACTGAGTTTTTTGTTTAAGTTAAAAAAAATAATTTTTAAATATGTCAATGATCAATCATCAATCATCAAAAATTAAATGCGAAAAGAAGACCAAAAAAAAATAAAAAATTCCATGGCAATTTCACATTTGATCCTTCTATGCTACCGAAGGGCGCCTAAGGAAGTGTAACCGTCTCTTTCCTGAGGACATGTCCCGCTGACCGTCTCGTGCATAATGCAGTTCGTATATCATTTTACTTTTCAGCCATAGGTTCTTTTCAAGGGTTGGCAATAATGTATCCGCGTGGTGGTCGTGTACATCCATTGGACGATTAAAGATCTGGGGTCTTGCACGCTGAATTTGGTGTTACAGGGGTATCTTGCCCTGCGGTGGGTCTCTCTCTCTCTCTCTCTCTCTCTCATCTCTCCTTCTCTCTCTGTCTGTCATGACTCTCTCATCTCTCTTACCTATGTCTCTCATCACTCTCTCTCATCTCTCTCTCATCTCTCTTGCCTATGTCTCTCATCACTCTCTCTCATCTCTCTCTCATCTCTCTCGCCTATGTCTCTCATCACTATCATCTCTCTCTGTCTTTCATGACCCTCTCTCATCTCTCTCGCTCTCATTTTTTTCTCCCTCTCTCTCATCTCTTTCATCTCTCTGTCTATCTCTACTTTCTCATCTCTCTCATCTCTCTCTCTCTTTCTCCCTGTCTCTCATCACACTCTCATATCTTTCTCGAATATATCTCTCATCACTCTCTCATATCTTTCTCGAATATATCTCTCATCTCTCTAATCTCCCTCTCATATCTCTCCCCCTTTCTCTCTCTCTCTCATCTCTCTCTCATATCTCTCTCTCCCTTTCTCTCTCGCATCTCTCTCCCTCTCTCTCATCTCTTTCATTTCTCTCGGTCTCTTTCTCATCTCGTTCTTTCTTTTTCTTTCTTAATCTTTCTTTCTCTGTCTCTTTCTGTCTCTCATCACTCTCTCTCTCATCTCTCTTTCGCATATATCTCTCGTCTCCCACCACTTTCTCTCTCTCTCTCATATCATCTCTCTGATCTCTCTTCCTCCCTCTCTATCTCTCTCTCTGTCTCTCATCACTCTCTCTCATATCTGTCATTTCTCTCCCCCTCTCTGTCATCACTTTCATCTGTATCTGTCTGCCTCTCTCTCTCTCTCTGTCTCTCATCACTCTCTCATCTCTCTCGCCTATGTCTCTCATCACTCTCTCGCACCTCTCTCGCCTATGTCTCTCATCACTCTCATCTCAATCTCATCAATCTCCCTATCTCACCTCAATCTCATCAATCTCCCTCTCTCACCTCAATCTCATCAATCTCCCTCTCTCTCTCATCTCAATCTCATCAATCTCCCTCTCATCTCTCTCATCTCCCTCTTATCTCTCATCTCTCATCACCCCTTCTCATCTCTCTCACATATATCTCTCATCTCTCTCGCATATATCTCTCATCTCTCTCGCTCTCATTTTTCTTTCCCTCTCTCTAATCTCTTTCATCTCTCTGTCTATCTCTACTTTCTCATCTCTCTGTCTCTCATCTCCCTCTTATCTCTCATCTCTCTCGCTCTCATTTTTCTTTCCCTCTCTCTAATCTCTTTCATCTCTCTGTCTATCTCTACTTTCTCATCTCTCTGTCTCTCATCTCCCTCTTATCTCTCATCTCTCATCACCCCTTCTAATCCCTCTCGCATATATCTCTCATCTCTCTCGCTCTCATTTTTCTTTCCCTCTCTCTAATCTCTTTCCTCTCTCTGTCTATCTCTACTTTCTCATCTCTCTAATCTCTTTCCTCTCTCTGTCTATCTCTACTTTCTCATCTCTCTAATCTCTTTCCTCTCTCTGTCTATCTCTACTTTCTCATCTCTCTGTCTCTCATCTCGCTCTCCTTCTCCCTCTCTCTCATCACTCTCTCTCTCAACTCTCTCTCTAATATATCACTCATCTCTCTAATCTCCCTCTCATGTCTCTCCCCCTCTCTCTCATCTCCTTCTCATCTTTCTCACTCCCTTCTCTATCACTCCCTTCTCTCTCGCATCTCTCTCATTTCTCTCTCCCTCTCTCTCGCATCTCTCTCATTTTTCTCTCCCTCTCTCTCGCATCTCTCTCATTTCTCTCTCTCCCTCTCTCTCCTGTCTTTCATCTCTCTCTGTCTGCCTCTCTCTCTCTCTCTCTCTCTCTCTCTCTCTCTCTCTCTCTCTCTCTCTCTCTCTCTCTCTCTCTCTCCTGCACTACTTAATTCCACTGTAGCACAGCTCCATGCTTTTCACCGCAGCAAAACAATTGGGACATTATTCTATATTTTCAAAAACCCACTGAAGATGGGGGGGAGATCAACATTTAAATTATACACTACTGTTTGTGAAAATTGCGACACCAAGAAAAAGTCGAGCTATTCAAATGAAATTTATATCACAGATCCCTCATGCTACAGGAGATAACGGATTACATTTGTAGAGCTAAACAAGAATTTTTCGCTTCAAAACTCAGTATCGTGTGAAGCCACCACGAGCAACAATAATATCCTTTACACGGCGTGGCACTGTATGAAAGAGGTTTTTAATATCGTCCTGGGTAATAGCCTGCCGGGCTGCTTTTATGCGAGACCAGAGTTCATTTGTGGTAACTGGCGGAGGTTCTTGACGGCCTCTCGCGAAATTTGGCTTGCTCTCTACAGTCTGAAGGGTAGGTTACCTGCTATTGATGAGAGCTCTTAAATGATGTATAACACGATGGGGGTGTAACCTGTACATATCCTAGACCAAAAATACCAATCCCCCTGACTAACACACTTGTGATTCAGCTTTTCTTCATATCTTGTTCTTGATGACAAATTTTAGCTTGCGCATGCGCACATGAATTTTTGCTAGCTACAACACATTTAAATACAGATATTTGACGTGGACCATGAACATCAAACAGAAGTCATCGCTCTTTCCACGTTCAGAAGTGAGCCACAGAAAAATTCTCATTCTAATTACACTATCTACCAACAAGTAATTGGACACCCCTGCAATCGACGAGATCTACGGTCCTGATACACGTCACGGCCGCCGCCGTTTAATATCGTGTGGGAAACAACAACGCAACCAGTCGCATGCAAGATGCCACGCAGTTCGGAGCTATCTGATTTCGAGAAAGGTGTAATCATCGGGTATCACAGAAATGGCCGATCCATGCGTGACATATCCAGCAAGTTGAAGTACCCAAAATCGACAGTGGCCTACGTGATTGGCAAGTGGAAGATGAGAGGTTGTGACGTACCTGCCCGAAGGACGCACACGACATGAAGGCACATAGCAATCTAAACAAACGTCCGCGTAGCTCAATCGGTAGAGTGACTTATTCCGGAGTGGGGGATCCGGGTTCGAATCCCGGCGTAGACCAGAAATGACGGAGAAATTTACTTCGTTATAATGGCGCCCAAACTATCCGGATGACCCGACCGTTCAAAATCTCGCAATGGTGTGATGTTATTTCCACACCGCGAGATAGGAAAAATCAGAGAATCCCTTCTCCAGCGCTTCGAAAAAAAAAAAAAGAAAAGAAAAAAAAATGACTGGGAGTTCTTAAGTGCACGTTCTGCAGTGGATGGCTGCCTGCAACGATTCATGGTCACGGCTGACCCGTGGGCCATGCCCGCGGCCCTCTTTCAGGGGGGGGAAGATGTGACGCACCTGCCAGCAGGACGCACACGACATAAAGGCACATAGCAATCAGAACAAACGTCCGCGTAGCTCAATTGGTAGAGTGACTTATTCCGGAGTGAGGGGATCCGGATTCGAATCCCGGCGTAGACCAGAAATGACGGAGAAATTTACTTCGTTATAAGGTGACTGTCGAATATGCCCCGACCCAGCAGACCCACAAAACTGGCAGTTAGAGACCGACGGGTGCTGGCCAGAGAAATTCGGAAGAACCGCACCAAATCGGTGGGCCACATCCGCGAGGAGTTTCAACAGGCACCCGGGAGTGTTCGTTCGATGAATACCATCCGTAAGGAAACCCATCTGCTCGGCTATCATGGACGTGCTGCCGCCCACAAGCCTTTGATCACCAAGGCCACTAGCGCTGCTCGGCTAACGTGGTGCAAAGAACGTCGACAGTGGACCGTTGAACAATGGAACCAGGTTCTCTGGAGCGACGAATTAAGGTTCACCCTCTACCTACCGTTCGGATGGCAGGGTCTGGATATGGCGTCTGCCTTGAGAACGCCTCCTGCCGGAATGTATTGTGCCAACTGTGAAGTTCGGCGGCGATGGAATTATGCTATGAGGGTGTTTCTCCTGGTATGGCACGGGACCCTTGGGCACCATTTCTAGTAGACTCAATGCCGAGACCTACTGCATCATTTTGGATGACCATGCGCTTCCTACGTTGTGGCAGTTTTACGGGGTGGACCCATGTTACTTTCAGGATGAAAATGCCACCTGTCATGTTGCGAGGTCCATCATGGCTTGATATGGTGACAATGGGGTAAATCGAATGGACTGGCCTGCGCACCTTAACCCTATCGAGCACCTCTGGGAAGAGTTAGAGCGTCGACTTAAGGGGTGCCCCCACCGTCCGAAATTGGTGAAGGAACTGGCCTGTTTTTTCCAAGCCGAGTGGAAGAAAATGCCGCTAGCCGTCGTATAACAACGCCTGGTTGAGAGTATGCCCCTGAGGATCGCAGCTGTAATCGCCGCTCGTGGAGGCTCCACCAACTATTGAAGGTGAATAAACTTCGTTTTCCTTTGCTATCACAGGTGTCCAATTACTTGTTGGTAGATAGTGTATTTGTTCACTTGCTGCTTACCATCTTTGGTGAATCCCCAGCATTGTACGGGGCTCCAAGAAGCAACCTGCCAAGTTGCTTGGTAGTTAGTGCATGTGAGTCTGGAGGAATTCGAGGCCTCTGTGGTGCAGTGATAGCATGTCCGCCGCGCAACTGGAAGACGCTAGGTTCGATTCCCGGTGGCGGCCAATGAGAATTTTTCCGTGACTCACTTATAAACGTGGAAAGAGCGATGACTTCTGTTTGATACACCACATTTCATCGGTGTCAGGGTCGTTTCTTATGTTCGTTTAAATCTGAATATATTAGTGGTATGCAAAAGTTTCCGCCGCTCCTGCTAGCTGGCGCTGTAGGGGTCTAACCGGCCGGCGACTCGTGCTGTCAGGAAAAGTGCGAGTGAAGCATACGGTTCAATATGTCAAGCGTATGGCGAAACGGTTATGGGTGGTGAATGGATGTGTCGAGAATGGTTCACCAGGTTTAAGGTGACCTAAGCTTGGAAGGCAAGCCACGTGCAGGTAGACTGCAGGAACTCGCAGACGAGGAACTGGAATCGCTGTTGCAAGAAGATGCCACAAAATCGACCACGCAACTGGAGAAACGTTTGAAAGTGATTCAATCGACGGTCTACAGGCCTTAGGAAAGATTCAGGAGGTTGATAAGTGGGTTCCACATACTTCAATGGAGCATAATATTACTCAATGATTAGGCCGTTGCTGAAGAGGTTTCAAGGGAAGAATTTCTTGCTGAAGGTTGTCGCTGAAGATTAAAAATGGGTCTATTGCAACAACCCGGTACGCGAACGATCCCGGTTCGACCCAGGCCAGCCATTAACATCCACTGCAAAACAAGATATCCATGGGGAAAAGGTGCTGTTCTGTGTGTGGTGGAATATACATGAAGTGCTGTATTTCGAACTGTTGAAACCGGACGAAACAATCACTGCACAACGATATAGAGATCAGTTGGTGAAAATGAACACCACAATCGAACAGAAACGCCCGTGAACAGGTAAAGGACGTCGTCCAGTCATCCTGTTACACGATAGTGCCAGGCCACATTATGGTGCCACCACGAAATCAACCCTTGAACAGTTACACTGGGAGGTTTTACCGCACCCAGCTCAATCCCCGGACATTGCACCCTCAGACTTTCATCTGTATCGCTCTATGCAACATGCCCTAGCACAACAGCGGTTCACCACAGTTCCAGAGGTGGACAATTTCGTCACTGCGTTCTTTCAGCTCAAAACCCGAGTCCTTCTATCACAGCGGCATTCATTTGTTGCCTAAAAAATGGCAAAAGGTCATTGATGCTAACGGCCAATATTTTGTTGAATAAATGTGTACTGGTTTCCTGATTGTTCCTTTCTCCTTAAAACGGCGGACACTTTTGCGTACCTCTAATAATAATAATAATAAATATTGTTTTTAAAAAACTAAACAGTCGAAATACTTACTGTTACGGCAGCTATTTTTTAGTACATTTTTACTTTTATGACTCACATATCTTCTTTCATTGGGTTTACGACAATAACATTCATTAATCCACCTACCTAAGTATCGCTCAATGTCAAAAATTAGTAAACCTTATTGTTTCTTGTTACGATTTAATTTTATTTAGTATGTACCGGACTGTAGTCGTGAGTGACGCGAATAAATGCAAGGTGTTGTACGTAAATAAATGTATGCGTTCCAATCACTCGTTTTATTTCACACCCACAAATTTCTTTGCAAGCGAAAGATGCACAGTATAAATTATCTACAAAAAATACCAGGGTCTAGATTTTTTTTTTTCAGGAAGGCATACAGAAGTTTATATCTCTTTGTTAAAAATGCGTTGATGCTGTGGTGTATTTTTTAATTAATAAAGTTTATTTTGCACCCTATTTTGGGTGTTTCGAGTTTCCATTAATAACCCAAAATTTCATCTGTAAGAGCTGAGATGTACTAAACATGATAAATCGTAATGTTTTGCGCCGATTTCGTCTAATTCAATCTTCCTTGAACACAATTCTTCATACATCTATCGTTTTAATAATTTCATCCCTTCAGTGCTCTTTTCAGTTACCTTATAATATGACAGAATACCATATAAAGTGGTCACTGAGTGTGCGTGCATACCTTTATATCCTTTTAGAAGAAAGCAAGTACAAAATTCAGCTTACCCGAACACTAGCTTCTACACATTTCTGTCTTTTTTTACGCTTTCCAACAGTAGGTTGAAGAAGCGTATATGTTCCAGCTTTGTCCGTCTGTCCGTCCGTCCGTCCGCACGATAACTCGCGTAAAAATGGTTCGATTTCGATGAAATTTTAGTATGTGGTAGGGGACCGCCTGTGGCCGAACCCTATTGAAAATGGACGAAATGGGGTCAAAGGTCAGATAGGAGTGAGATCCATTCCATCGCCTTTATGCGTCATAACTTATGTAAAAATGCTTCGATTGCAACAAAACTTTAACATGTTGTTCTGGATATATACCGAACCGGTCCTGTTGAATATCATCGAAATGGGGTTAAAGGTCAGGACACAGGAGCGAGATCTATTCCACAGCCATTATCCTCATAACTTGACTAAAAATGCTTCTATTGCGACAAAACTTCAGTATGGCGTTCCGGAGCTATACTTAACCGGTTCTGTTTAATATAATCGAAATGGGTTCAAAAGTCAGGGCACATGAGCGAGATTTATTCCACAGCCATTATCCTCATAACTTGAGTAATGATTTCTGGTATGTTGGAAAGCATATCATAATCAATGCATTGCATGATTTTACTAACTTGTTACAGATAACGACCGACTGGCAAAAGTAGGAATTATTTTGCATGTCTGCCAACCAATAAAAACGATGAATCGTTTGGTCTAATGCATAATTTATCACGAAATAACGGAATATCCAGATTAACTGATATCTGTGATAAGTAGACCTAAACCGCGATGTAATACAGATGAATGTGTGCTAGCATGTAATTTCTTTTGGGGGGTGGGGCTGGGAAGGGGGGTTGAACGACCACCGCGAGCAGCTCAATGGACTATAAGCAGTCCTCGTCCCTAATTCAGGGCCTCTGGTTCCAGGGAAGGGAGCGAGCCAGCACCGTAAGATAAACACAACATCCATGCCTCACCGGGATTCGAACCCGAACCCAACTCGGACGAATAGTCATAAACCATCCCTTAGACCACTGTGCCACCGAAGCGGCGCATGTAATTTCATCTCCTGCCCTGTTTACAAATTATTTCATTTTTCACTAGACTCTAATGCACTTAAAAACTACTTTTCTTTTATTCTTCTATTTGTTAGCAGTGACATGAAATGCTCACTTCCTCAAGAAGAGTAAAACAAAACGTATACACAATTCTTTTAAAGAAAACTGGTAAGTCTACAAAAAAACTTGTTAGTTGATATGATACTTTTATTACGGCAATTGTCTCTCTCAAATGTCTGCTCGATTAACTACTTCCTTTTAAGAAGTGACTAGGACAGTAAAACGAAAGGAGTACTTGAAATCTTCTTCGGCCACCGGCAACTTCAACTGTTTCGCCTGAGAGATTCGGTGCTCAACTGAAAGATGTTCAACCATTCATGAAGCAGATGAAGAGTTTTAAAATTTCTTGAGGCTCATGCCAAACGGCTTTCAATCGAAGTTTTTGGAATGCGACACTGTTCTTTTATGACTGAAAATGCTTCGTGCTAGACCATTTTTAGCTGAGGCTTTTGGAATTGGACACCTCTCTGCTAAATCATCTCAACTGAAGCTTTTGGAATGGGAAAGTTCTCTGCTGTGACTGACAATGAGTCGTGCTGAACCATTTCAACTGAAGTTTTTAGAATGGGGCATTTCTCTGCTATGGCTGATAATGGGTCCTGCTAGAACCACTGCAACAAAAGTTTTTGAAATGGGCATTTCTCTGCCATGATTGAATAAGTCCTGCTAGGGATTGCAACTGAAGTTTTTGGAATGAGACACTTCTCTGCCATGATTGAATGAGTTCTGCTAGGCATTGCAACTGAAGTTTTTGGAATGGGACAGTTCTCTGCTGTAACTGACTACGAGTCGTGCTGGACCATTTCAACTTGAGTTTTTAGAATGGGACATTTCTCTGCTATGACTGATAATGAGTCCTGCTAGACCATTGCAACAAAAGTTTTTGAAATGAACATTTCTCTGAAATGATTGAATGAGTCCTGCTAGGCATTGCAACTGAAGTTTTTGGAATGGACATTTCTCTGCCATGATTGAATAAGTCCTGCTAGGGATTGCAACTGAAGTTTTTGGAATGAGACACTTCTCTGCCATGATTGAATGAGTTCTGCTAGGCATTGCAACTGAAGTTTTTGGAATGGGACAGTTCTCTGCTGTAACTGACTACGAGTCGTGCTGGACCATTTCAACTTGAGTTTTTAGAATGGGACATTTCTCTGCTATGACTGATAATGAGTCCTGCTAGACCATTGCAACAAAAGTTTTTGAAATGAACATTTCTCTGAAATGATTGAATGAGTCCTGCTAGGCATTGCAACTGAAGTTTTTGGAATGGACATTTCTCTGCCATGATTGAATAAGTCCTGCTAGGGATTGCAACTGAAGTTTTTGGAATGAGACACTTCTCTGCCATGATTGAATGAGTTCTGCTAGGCATTGCAACTGAAGTTTTTGGAATGGGACAGTTCTCTGCTGTAACTGACTACGAGTCGTGCTGGACCATTTCAACTTGAGTTTTTAGAATGGGACATTTCTCTGCTATGACTGATAATGAGTCCTGCTAGACCATTGCAACAAAAGTTTTTGAAATGAACATTTCTCTGAAATGATTGAATGAGTCCTGCTAGGCATTGCAACTGAAGTTTTTGGAATGGACACTTCTCTGCCATGACTGAATGAGTCCTGCTAGGCATTGCAACTGAAGTTTTTGGAATGGACATTTCTCTCCCATGATTGAATGAGTCCTGCTAGGCATTGCAACTGAAGTTTTTGGAATGGGACAGTTCTCTGCTGTGACTGACTATGAGTCGTGCTGGACCATTTCAACTGAAGTCTTTAGAATGGGACATTTCTCTGCTATGACTGATAATGAGTCATGCTAGACCATTGCAACAAAAGTTTTGGAAATGGACATTTCTCTGCCATGATTGAATGTGTCCTGCTAGGCATTGCAACTGTAGTTTTTGAAATGGACATTTCTCTGCCATGATTGAATAAGTCCTGCTAGGAATTGCAACTGAAGCTTTTGGAATGGGACAGTTCTCTGCTGTAACTGACTATGAGTCGTGCTGGACCATTTCAACTGAAGTCTTTAGAATGGGACATTTCTCTGCTATGACTGATAATGAGTCATGCTAGACCATTGCAACAAAAGTTTTGGAAATGTACATTTCTCTGCCATGATTGAATAAGTCCTGCTAGGCATTGCAACTGAAGCTTTTGGAATGGGACAGTTCTCTGCTGTAACTGACTATGAGTCGTGCTGGACCATTTCAACTGAAGTTTTTAGAATGCGACATTTCTCTGCTGTGACTGATAATTAGTCCTGCTAGACCACTGCAACAAAAGTTTTTGGAATGGACATTTCTCTGCCATGATTGAATGAGTCCTGCGAGGCATTGCAACTGAAGTTTTTGGAATGGACACTTCTCTGCCATGATTGAATGAGTCCTGCTAGGAATTGCAACTGAAGCTTTTGGAATGAGACATTTCTCTGTTATGACTGACAGTGAGACCTGCTAAACCATTTCAATCGAACCTTTTAGAATGGGACAGTTCTTTGTTATGACTAGCAAATAATCCTCTTAAACCATTTCAGGTGAAACTTTTGGAATTGGTCATTTCTCTGTTATGTCTCACAACGAGTGTGCGTACTGGTCTCAGTTTGTCCAGTACCGTCTATGTACATCCCACACAAATCGGTGACACTGCTCCGTGCTATGGATCCGTCAATTCATGGAGAAAACAGCTGCCATAAAGACCAGACCCATAAGTACATATTTGTTAAAAATATCAGTCAGCAATCCTCTGAGACACCCCTCCGCCCGCCGCTGCAACTCTGGAACATAGCTTGGGTAAAAAATGTGTTTGATTGTTCCGGAAAACGAGAAAATATGACGTGCATGCTGTAATTTAACTTTCAGTTTCAGTTGCCTGTTCCTGCTTCATTATATAGTTCTTGCTACCTCTTTTCACTTAACGTCGTATCTCCCGAGAGCCTACTCTTTCGGAAACTCCTGGTAGAGTGTGGTATGTATGATTCAGCTATCGAGCATGTGAGTTTTCCTATTTTATCAACAGTGTCATCTTTTCGAAGCCGAATTATTGGAGTTAACCGAAACATTCGTTTATCTTGGTTTGTTTATTCATAGTTCCTCGATGAACTTATCTGTTTGTGTTTGAATTGAAGACCTGGATTTTGACAAGGACAACAAAGAAAAGTGTAAGTCCTAATTATCTCATTTATTCTCTTTGGTCTCGCATAACTAAAGATACGACAGAATCCCAGTCAGAGCGTGATGAAGAAATATTCGTCAAATTATGACAGTTTTTAATTATATCATTTCTAAACCAGAATGGTAAGATTTTTGGCCAAGAAGAGGGGAGGAATTTGAGTTTCCGACGTAGCTAAACTAAAGTGCTTTTAAGATCAGTCTTTTACATGACTCAGGTTCAGATAGGATAGTGACCACGAAACAGATAAGAAACCCAAACTTTCCGCTGATGATCTAGATCAGGGGTGGAGAACCTGCGGCGTTTTGGGTGAATCCAAATTTTGCAGAACAAATCCTTTTATTTTTATTAGTGTGTTTTTGTTCGTCTTTTATCATTTTTATTTTAATCTTAAAATGACCGTATTTCAAATACCAAAGAGTAAAAGAAGATTCAATGAAATAGTTCTCCCCGACTGACGGCCACAATTAAAGCATTACTTCTTCAGAAGGAAATTTCGAATGAACATTTTCCCTAGTTAGCAGAAGTCATTGATGAGCAGGAGGATTCATGCGAATCATTTGAAAAATACGCAGCTGTTATAGACTTATTAATTGGAGAATACAATGAAAGGTTCACTGACTTTGAAAATCATGACAGCACACTCAAATTATCATTTCAACCTCACCTAGTTGATGTCTACATGGCTCCTAAAGAACGACAGAAGGAATTGATGGAGCTCACAGAAGATGACATTTTAAAGTCCTTATATGAAGCTAAGAAGAATCCAATTGAAATATGGAAAAATTCAATAGAATACCCACGCCTTCGGCAGCATGCACGAAAAATGCTTTCTTGCTTTTCAACCACTTATTGCTGCAAATCTACATTCTCCTACCTAACCCAAATCAAGACGCCCTTAAAGGTCACAAATTACTATACCTATCTAGAGGAGCAGCTAAAGCTGCGGACCTCCATGTTGCAACCAAATATTCAAATACTTTCCAACAAAAAGTAGTCACAACAAAGTCATTAAAAGGTTAGTTAACTTTAGAAAGAACATTTTTTTTTCATTTTTGAAGTTACTAAGTACATATTAGTTAGACTTTTACAAAATAATGTACACCTTGAAGTATATCTAATTGAAGTTTCTTGAATGCGGCCTTTTTAGGTTACAACTAAGTTAATGCGGCCTTTCAACATGAGAAGGTTCCCCACATCTGATCTAGGTATTTCTGTCACTAAGCATTAATGAACTAGGACATCCGTGTTTCAGTTGTGATAATAACAGTAATAAAAAATAGCACCAACTATTTGTTTTTCGGTTTTGTCTTTTTGCTTAACACCTTCGCATGTTACAAAGAGACTTATGACGTTATCTTCCTCGTAAAAACGAATAACCTACGTCGATTGCGTATTTCCACCGGATGGATGCTCTACTTTTGACATAGGGGTTGCCCCTTCCGTGGATTCTTTCATAACACGGGAACTTTAGCTGAGATGAATTTTCGCTGATTTTGCGGAAAACCGCAACCTCAAGAATCTTAAACCAATCAAATAGAATTTGGCAAGGGGAAAAGAAGACCACAATTCACCAAACAGGTGGGATATTCTTCCAAAATAATGAAAATCACGGCATTTATAAAAGGTTAATTCTGCAACTTTGTAGCACTGCATTCCACTCCCTGAATTTCAGCGATTTTTTTTATTTTTAAGAATCTAGTTTCCATAAATCAAGGAACAGCCTGAAAATCTGGTTCCCTCCTTCCCCCCAAAACCAGTCGGTTCCCTTGAATATAAATGAGATGTGAGTTTACAGGAAGAACTGTTAAAAGGAGAAGCAATTCTTCTTCCAAGAGCACAATCGTATGAGTGTTTCATCGGATTTGGGTGAAATTCAACAGATCATTTCACCGCAGTAGCTTGTTATCTACATAGTACGTTCTACGAGGTCCGATCAAAAAGTTCCGAGACTAGGTCGATATACAACAAAGCACTTACGTTACTTAAGTCTGGCTATGATCTCCCTCAAAGCAGTCGGTGCACAACCCCACGAATGTCGATATTTGTCCACATTTTCAGGGGTTTTGCTCGTGGACGGTTGCCCTGATCTGTCGTCGTCTGCCAGTGCCGTTCTGCCGCTCTTGAAGCGCGAGTGCCACTCAAAACACCTCACACGACTCATTACTTCATTGCCATAAGCCTGTCGCAATATTTCATGCGTCTCAGTTCCCGATTTGCACGAGTTTGACGCAGAATTTGATGTTCGCTCGTTGCTCTAGTTTGCAGCCCATACCGAAATCGTAGCCGTGTTCTGCACGTGGTCACCAAATATCGTGTAGCACAGCTCCCGATGTTCACAGAACGACGCCCGTCGGCACAATGACTCATGAAGGTCACTGCCTTCGACCGCTGCTCGCGCATCCGCGTACTGTCATCTGTTGGCGCGCTACGTATCTAGTCTCGGAACTTTTTGATCATATTAGATATATATGTAGATTTTTTTTTATTGGAGGTTTAACGACCACCGTGAGCAACTCAATGGGCTATAAGCAGTCGCCCGTCCCTAATTTATGGTCACTGGTTCCAGGGAGGGGAGAGAGCCAGTGCCGTAAGACAAACACAACATCCATGCCTGACCGGGATTCGAACCCGGACCCCTTTCGGACGAATGATCACAGGCCATTGCTTAGATCACTGCGCCACCGAGGCGGCGTATTAGATATCATCCCCCCACACACATACATACATAATACATACATACATACATACATTTCATTAAGCTATTCTCTGAGATTCAGAGGTTAGCTCCTCAACGAAAGACCGTCTACCAAGTAAACATTTTGCCGCCCCGATGGCACAGTGGTCTAAGCGATGGCCTCTGATCATTCGTCTGAAAGGGGTCCGGGGTTCGAATCCCGGTGAGGCATGGATGTTGTGTTTGTCTTACGGCACTGGCTCTCTCCCTTCCCTGGAACCAGTGACCCTAAATCAGGGACGGGCGACTGCTTATAGCCCATTGAGTTGCTCACGGTGGTCGTTAAACCTTCAATCAAAAAAAAAAAAACAAAAAACAAAGTAAACATTTCCTTGATGGAACTAAAATTAACCCCCCCCTACCCCACCACACACACCTTGGAAATCGAATGCATGAAATCGCAGGTTTAGAGTCAGCCGATAGCCACCTCGTCGTAGAAGAATTAATTTTTATTAAATTACGTGTTTTGCGTGGAAGACTCATCACATACATTTCATATTTGCCGCTTAACGTCCAGCAGAGACACTTTCGTTTGTTTGTTTGTTTTGGGGTTTAACAACCACCTTGACCAACTCAATGGGCTATAAGTAGCCGCCCGTCCCTGTTTTAGGTTCACTATTTTCAGAGAAGGAAGAGAGTCAGTGCCATAAGACAAGCATCATAGGGAAGGAAGAGAGCCAATGCCATAAGACAAACATCATAGGGAAGGAAGAGAGCCAATGCCATAAGACAAGCATCATAGGGAAGGAAGAGAGCCAATGCCATAAGACAAACATCATAGGGAAGGAAAGGAGCCAGTGCCATCAGACAAACACTCCAGGTAAGAAAGAGAACCAGTGCGATGATAAGAAAAACACATCATCCACGCCACACCTGGATTCGAAGCCGTACCCATCCCGGACGAATGATCATAAGCGAGCGCTTTGACCACTGCACCACAGGGGTGGCCTTTATGGGTTGGAATCGGTTCTGTTCTCCGACGTTGTTTCACAACGACACAGTTATGTCAATCGACGATGCATCCGGTAACTGATCTAGACACAGTAGCCAGAAAAGGAACTTGCACTGTTGAGCAATGCATGTTGTATGTGGCTTGGCATTATGATGCTAAAATATGGTGTTTGGCGTATTCTAAAGGAGTCGTAAGAAGATAAAGGGCCGCCCCGGTGGCGCAGTGGTCTAAGCGATGGCCTCTGTTCATTTTCCCGTAAGGGGTCCGGGTTCGAATCCCGGTGAGGCATGGATGTCGTGTTTGTCTTACGGCACTGGTTCTCTCTCTCTTCCCTGGAACCAGTGACCCTAAACTAGGGACGGGCGACTGCTTATAGCCCATTGAGTTTCTCACGGTGGTCGTTAAACCTCCAATCAAAAAAAAAAAAAAAGATAAAGAGGGGTGTTCACATGCCTCTAGGTAATTACACTGGTGTGCAAAATTAAAGGATAAACTACAAAATCCTACATTACTCGCGATTGACGAAATGGAGTGCCATGGAATCTGATAGGAACTTTGATTGAGACATATTACAAGATTTACATTTTGCAGAACTTCGCAATTAAATCGTAAACAGAAAATATACACATGGGAACCGGAAGAGAAAAATAGGAGTTATCCATTCTCGTTCTCCGGAACGATCAGTAAAATGTACGATTGCCTCTAACAGACCTACAGTACTCGCAACGACTCCGCATAACGTTCATGAGACTTTCAATTAAGGCTTGTGGAATTAACCGTTACTCCTGTAAAGGGGCTACTCGGAGATCCTAGATGTTCCTAGGTGGAGGCTAGAATTCTGCAACTTGCCTGCCCAAGACATTCCAGACATGCTCAATAAGATTCATGTCCAGCGAATATGCTGACGAGTCCATTCGAGTGATATCTTCTGTTTACAGATTTTAATAGACCAGTTGCGCTCGATGTGGTCTGGCGTTAGCGTTCATCAGGAGGAAATTTTGACTGATGGCACAGCTGAACAGTCTAACATAGGGGTACAAAATTTCTTCTCTGTATCTATGGCCGGTCACCAAGCCACTTTGAAAGATTCGCAGGTCGGTGTGACTAATTGTAATGATGCATCTTCAGGCAGGAAGACCACCGCCGTGAGAACTGGACTTTTCACGGATATTTGAGGGAATGTTGTGTGTCCCTGGTTCTCGTCGGATGAGAGTATGTGATGAATTAGTGTTTGAACTTGGTTATGAACTAAAAGGACATACAGAGGCTGCTGAAGAAGACGCCGAGAGAGATGCATGCTTGGTGTAACCAAGAAAGATAGAAAAAAATGAACTCATGGAAAAGGAAAATGACCAGAGTGGATGACGTCATGATCAAAATAAAGACCCTCAAGTGCAATGAGCTAGGCAATAGGTTAGGCATATTGTTAGAAGAACTAACTACACCGTTGGGTAACTGAAATACTAGAGTGGATACCAAAGGATAGGAAGAGACACAGAAGAAGACCCCATCGCAGATGATGGACGATTCGAAAGCATGCCGGAATGACATGATGAGAATTACTGAAAACAGAGTTTTGTGGAAGGATCTTGGAATGTTCATCATTCAGTAGTGTTCTATACACTACTGAATGAATAATGATGATGAAGATAATATAATATATAATTCTAAAATTCGTTGCAAGTACTAATCAGACAATTCTGATTTGCATCCAGAGGTCAGAACGGTGTTGTCTTCGAAAGGCGTTTCACCGAAATGGTAACATACTGATGCTTAGAATCTCTCAGTGTAAGGGCTAATGCTTAAACTCTCGATACTACCACCAACAGCTCTCGATACTACCACCAACAGCTCTCGATACTACCACCAACTGCTTATAATGTCTTCCTCCTGAATACTGAAAGCTCGTTTGAATGATTGAAACAATTTTACTGAGGCGCGTTTAACATTGTCTGGAAGTCCTAAGGAACGTATTCGTGCAGTAATAAGCCCAATTAACGTAATGCAAATCACCTGAATTGCAATCAAGAAGGAGTTTATTCCCGCTTTCAGGTGGTCCTCTTTTTCAAAGTTGTACGTTGAAATCATCTGGCTCCATCTCCAGAAATTTCTCCATACTATTCACTTTTTTTATCTTGCTCCATCTTCAGAAATTTCTCCTTTCTGTTTTCCTCTCCATCTATTAAACCGTCTTCGGCAATTCTATCCTACACTGTAAAAAAATTACTGTAGATTTTACGGTTTTAAACCGTTTTCCAGGGTGCCAACACAAAACCGTAAACTCTACAGTTTTATGCCGTGTTTGGAGCAAAGCTATAGCTTTGCTCCAACACAATCAACACATTCGTTCCAGCCAAATTTTTGTGTTTTCGTGATCATTTGGATTGTGACTCGCTCCAGCCAAATTCTGTGCTGTTTTCTTCATCAAATGCGGTGTTGGAGCAAAGCTATAGAGCAAAGCAACGCTATAGCAAAGCTATAGCGTTGCTCCAACACGGCATAAAACTGTAGATTTTACGGTTTTGTGTTGGCACCCTGGAAAACGGTTTAAAACCGTAAAATCTACAATTTTTTTTTACAGTGTACTGCTGTACGCTCTCACTTCTCATCTTGCTCGATATTCATAAATTTATCCTTGTTATTGTATGGTTGATGCATAAGTTCATGCCGTTTTTTCCCCGCACTACAGGAATGTATTACATCAGAAGGGAAAACGGAATCAATCAACTATGTGTTCCCCCTCATTGTTTACGATGGTGTCCCAACGTCTGGATAGGACTGCAATGTCATTCTTGAAAAAACGTGCAGGTTTTGCTGCGAAGAAATCATCAAAGAAATTCTGGCGGTCAATATCATTGTTGAACGTTCTGCCACGGAATGCATTCGACAGAGATCGGAACAGGTGATAGTCTGAGGGAGCGACATCTGGGGAATAGGCCGAATGTGGAAGGATCTCCGATTTCATGTCCTGAATGGTCATTTTGGTCATGTTTGCACTGTGAGGGCGTGCGTTATCATTTTGGAGAAGGATACCATGGCGCTGATGTGGCCGTTTCCGCTGAATTGCTCCCTACACACGGCGGAGTTGCTCACAATATTCTCGGCAGCATTTCCTATTCCTCGGCAGCATTTCCCAGTGAATAATCGCTTCCATGTCCCACCAGACGCACAACATGATCTTCGCAGGATGAAGGTCATATTTTGGACATGGTGTGGGCGCCTTGTTTGGGCATAACCATTCCCACCGTTGCCTGAAATTCACGCACAGGCACCACTTTTGATCTCCAGTAACAATACGTGACAGAAAGGGTTTGTGTTGCTGAGAACATTGCGATAACGTGTGAGCAAGGAACCACATATGGCAACACGCTGATTCTTGTTTTTCTCTGTGAGAGTGTGAGGCACCCAAGACCCCAATTTTTGGACCTTTCCCATACGTCCAGGTCTCGCACCACGGTGGCCTGATCACAGTCCATCTCAGAAGCCAATTCGCGTGAGATTTGACGCGGATCCATGTAGATGAGATGGTTCAAACGATCCTCATCAAAGTGAGATGGGATGACCTGAGCGTGGAGAGTGGTTGAGGTCAAAATTGCCACCTCGGAACCGCTCAAACCATTTCCGGGCTGTCGTCGGAGCAATTGCATCCTCCCCATACACAACACAAATTTATCGAATGGCCTCGGTGGCTGTGGATCCCTTGTTAAACCCGTAGAGGAGCAGATGTTGGAAATGTTCATTCCTCTGTACTTGACAATCCATACTTCCGGATCTGAAAACCAAAAAAACCATTAGCCACAATCAAACAACACAATATGATTTAGATACACGATATTACTGGCAGCATTTTGATATACAACTGGCCATCTTCACCGTTACTACTGACCTGGAAAACACTCGTGAAATAAAACGGCATGAACTTATGCATCAACCCAGTATTTCATCTCTAACTCGTATATTGCATCGCATTCATTAATTTTTCAATACTCTTGAACTCCATCACTTGCTCAATCTTTAGAAAAATTTCTCCCTGCTATTGTACGAAATCACTGACTCATCTTTCTCCACCCTTACTATTGCGTTCCATCATTTTTGCATCTTTTTCCTTTTTCAGAACTTTTCCTTTATATTTTTCACTTCTCATCTTGCCATATCTTCATAAGTTTCTGTCTGCTGCTGTAGTCCTTTCCTACCTCGTCTTGTTCTATCTCTAGGATTTTTTTCTATTACTGTACTCTATCACTGTCTCATCTTTCTCCATATTCAGATTTTTTTTTTCTATTCCATTGTGCTCCATCATTTTCGTATCGTTCTGCTTCAGAAATTTCTCTATACATTTCATTTTCTCATTTTGCTCTTTATAAATTTCTCTTCATTGCTGTATTCCATGTGTACCTCATCTTGTTCTATCTCCAGAAACTTTTCCTATTACTGTGCTCTATCATTTTTTCGTCTTGCTCCATCTTCAAAACTTTTTCTCTGTTGTCGCACTCCACCACTTCCGCATATTCTACTTTCTTCAGAAATTTCTCCATACTATTAGCTTTCTCATCTTGCTCCATCTTCAGAAATTTCTCCCTATTACTGTACTCAATCATTCACTCATCTTGTTTCATCTTCAAAAATGTCTTCAATGACTTTTCTTCTCTATTCTCACGCTTCACCTCACGTCAGAAATTTACCCAATGACTTCTTCCACTCGCTTGAGAATTATTCATTTATTTCAGTTTAGGATTTTATAGTATGACTGTTTTGCGTCACTCACTGATAATGCTTCATTCACAAAGCAATAGTCATAGGGACTAAAGTCAAACGCGCGCGTGCAGATACACACACACACACACGCACACACACATGTATTCGGTTAAAGCTGGTTTCGAAATCTTAAACACAAATGTGGATTTTTCTTTTTTTCTTTCTTTCTTTATTTTTTTTTTTTTTTTTTTTTTTTTTTTTGCCTGTGACCTTTTAAACTTTCAAACCAAAACTAAGATTTCGAGATTTCGATTCTCAAAATCTTAGTTTTGGTTAACACGTTCTTGCGATTCAACATTCTTGGAAAATTTCGTCACAGCGTAGGAACGGCAATATAATTTCTCTTAATTTTTAGCCTTAAACTCTTAACCTTATTTACATTTGGGGGTATATTGTCAATAGCAGTTAGAATTTACATGAATTTCTCAGCATTACCTTGAATATCTTCTACCACAACGTAATATTTTTATTTATTTATTTACTTATTGGTGGTCTGTTTCTTTTTTAGTTTTTCTTATTTAAAACAGATGTTTAAAAATCAAGCATTGCAACCACAAAACATGACAGTGTATTTCTTCACTTTAAGTCTATTACAGATTTTGCCGCAGCACATTTAAGGAGACAGAGGGCCCGGGGGCTGGACAGTATTTTGGGGGCCCCAGTATTAGTGGCACATCTGGGATTTCACTATGGGTGAATGAATAAAAATACCCAGCTTTCCCAAAATATGATGAGGAAGCCATAAAAATATCTCCGCCGTATTGAAGTGTGTATCACATGATTCATAGACTAGACGAATCAGTGATAGCAAAAAAATGTAAAAATGCATGGTTAAAAAATAGATACCAGTTCAGTTCTGCCCCCTCACCATTCCAGAGTTCAGCTCGTTGAAATTATATCGAAATAGTGAGCAAAATCATCCGAATATCACGATTCAAACGCATTCTGAATGTATGAAAATTTCCCACAATTACAGATGTGCCCCCCCCCCCCAAAAAAAAAAAAAAACATCTGTAATGCTTCGAAAAATTTGAGGATGGACTGGGGGTGACTATTTTTGCGGACTTCTCCTAAAAAGCGGAAGGAAATAGAGTTTTTTTTTTCACAAGGCAGTTTCTTGTAGTTTTTACTGTGTTATCTGCAAAAATAAAAAAAGCTGTAGAACTCTGTCAATTCTTCAAGCATCCTCGATAATTCTGGCGCCCCCTTGAAAATGCGGGACCCGGGGATGCAATCCTCTACCCACCACCCACCCACCCCTCCTAAATGGGCTCTGGATTTTGCAGATGTGCATACTGAAGTCTATGACTTACCTACAGATGGCAAAGTTGCAGCGACAAACTTCGTAGCTGTTGCTTAATTGGGAAAGCATTCGGCTCCGGAGCAGAAGGATGCTGGTTCGATTCTGCCACTGGCAAATGGCTTTTACGCTATATTGGCGCACGAACGTAAAATGAATTTCCTGGCCGTTGGGTACTTCCAAAAATATGTGATGTTCTTTCCACACGTCATCTGGAATTAATGAGAATTCCATCTTCTATGGTGAGCTCTCCTTCAAGTGTGGCTTGTCGGCTGACCCGGAAACCTACGATTCCGTCCCATCCCTTTCTCAAGCGGAGGAGGGGTATATGCGACGCATCTACCCGAGAGGTGACGCTCATATCAAGAAGGCAAAGTTGCAGCGACAAACTTCGTCGGTGTAGCTTAATTGGGAAAGCATTTGGCTCCGGAGCAGAAGACTGATGAATCTATTCGCACCACCGGCAAATGGTCATTCAGAAGTTTAAGATTTGTGAAAAATCAATACCTATTGCTTCAGCTACCCATATTAATACTTCTTTGGTTTAGCCTTGTTTAGGGAGCATTTAGACATGAGAAATAAAAAAATAAAAACAGCCAAAAGCAATATAACCGTGTGTAGTTTGAGGAAAGAAATTCCAGGTTTTAACCTACCTTCTAACTATAAAAAAGTTTCACAGTTTTCCATTTTTTTAAGTTTTGCCTATTTTTAATCCTAGATTTAAACCCTAAATATTTCACTATGAAACATTTTCAGCCTTTGAAAAATTTGCTTTTCATCAATCCCACCTCCTCAATTTTTTCAACACTTCTCAATTTGAAATTTCTAGGTAAATCTTCGTGTCGGTCTGTTGAGAAGCAATTTTTGTGTGCATTTAATATTTTGGTGTACCGCGGCTGATTGAGAAGACGAAGCCAGCCCGGGAATTTTGGTTTTGGGGTCCCTTGCAAAAATACACACACCTACATGGTAACACCTCATGAATTCCCGCGTGAAAAAAAAATCTGTTACATCCTGAATGAAATAGAACTGTTGAAATATGCATTGCGAGACTGATTCAGTCGTGAACAAATTTTAACAATTGAAAGGGGTGGGTGGGGAGAGAGTTTTAAAAATCCGCTTATGATTGAATGTAGCATCAAATCACGTTCAAAACAGGGTTTTGTACCAGATAATTATTTTCTTTCGAATAACTCGGTTTCGAACGAATCTCTTGAAAACCTCATTTCCAACATCAATATCATTCTGAAAGTTGAAATGCATACAATGCCACATAGTGATTTTCTTAAGCAATTAATTTTCATATTTATTTGGTCACTGATCACCTACTATGCAGGGGTATTTGATAACTACACTGAGAAAAACGTTTTGTTAATTCAGCAAAAAAATTGTTGAATCAACCAAAAAAGTTTGTCGATATGCAGCCAACAAAAACGTTTGTTGAATTTACAAATGTATTTTGCTGAAAATTATTGTTGAATTTACAAATGTATTTTGCTGAAAATTATTGCTGATTCTACAAAATTTATTATTATCATGCCAAAACGTTTTGTTCATTTAACAGAATGCCAAGGTCGATTTTGGGGAATTTCTTTGATCGAACAATATGTATTGTTATCGTGATAAAACGTTTTGTTGCTGCAACCAAACATATTGTTATCGTGACACAGTAATTTCTTGCTCCAACAAAATTTAGAGTTATGCAGCTAGGGCACTTTACCCCTAAACTTTTTTTCCGATGGCAACACTTTACCGGTGCAGTAATTTTAGGCGGTGCCCTTCGAGCCTATGGGTGACCGCCATTTTTCCCCCAGCCCTCTTTTTTCCCCCGCCGTATTTATTTTCTAGTGGTGTTTAAATGAATTTGGGCGGTGTTACGTCACGTGGAAATTTTTTCAGAGCCAGCGAAAAATCTCTCACCAAATGGATTCCAACCTGAGACCTTTATTTAGGAACTAAGCGTACTAACCACTCGGCTATACCTGCTCTTACGAATTATTTCTTATCTGCCAATTCAGCATTTAAAGGTCGGTTTATTACTTTCGGACGCTTTATACTTGACATAACGATGTATTGACACTATTTTGGTGCGTGTGTAACATGTTTCTAAATCCGATTTCTTTTTACATGTTTTCCTTAGTTTTTTTGATGAAACAAATTATTGATATTTTAGGTTAGACCAAAAAAAAAAAATCGTAATATTTTTCTTAACGTTCTATATGTTCTAGAGTACTATCACCATGCGATCTTTGGTTGCCGCACGGAATTTGAAACACCCTGTATATATAGCTTATACATGAAATCAAGCTCTATACATAAATTAAAACTCTTATCATTACCTCATGCGCAAATTTTTATTTGCGATCAGGAACTGCAAGCCGTCATAAGAAATATATTATTGCTTTATCAGAAATCTGGGTTCAAATTTAATACGTGCCCCTGTGCATCTAATAAGATGCGAATTCTATCATGTTCACTGTAATTATGAGTCTACAAAGTGAACAAATGTTACATCGGTTCCCGGACCCTTAAAACCAGTCTCAAAGAACACCAATATGACCATGTAATGGCTCAACTTCCACTGCTTTATCCCGACTTTTAATCAAGACGACTTACATACCCATTTGGGACGACTCTAAAATTTTAACTGCTCCTCATACAAAAACTCAGTTGTTATTCACTAAAAGCTTGTACATCGATAAATGATCTGAAACTTGCTGTAATGATGAATTGCCAAGAAACATCCCTCGACCTTGGAAATATCTGCTTACAGATTTACCCACGTAGTATCTACTAACTAATGACTATGTTTTTGCTTAACTATCATGACTGGACATGCGCAATACGTCTCATGACGACTGACTGTACGTCATTTGTTCATTCATGTATCTATTTATAAGCTGCCTCTTCCACTGTATGTATTTAAAGAGGATGGGTACCTGATGGCAGGACCCGAAAGGTCTCACGCTTTTAATTTTTAACTATCATTAAAGTTTTTATTCCATCATAAAACTCTTTTTATATCGTGTGAAGACGGTTTGTCGTTTATATTCTGATTTTTTAGCACGAGTTACCTTTGCTTTGGAAATTCACTGAATCCAACCAAAACAACACACAATAAACACTAGCATAAAAATACGTCAGAATTATTAAGATATATTAGAAATTCTTACCTCTGAGTGTCTCTATCAGAGTTGACAGCTCCCAGTCTTCTAACAATGCACTCACTTCGCAGTCAGATATAATTCAAAACGAAATCTTAAGCACAAAACAAGATTCTTCTGATCAGTGGTAGTCTGGTAGTGCCCGTATGTAGTAGCTAGTAATCACGTGCGCTTTGGCGTAAGGTCGATGCCACCTTCATATAGTTGAATAAAAATACAGCCAACGAAATAATTTTGTGTTGCCAACAAAACAATTTCGATTAAGTTTGGCTAAAGCAACGAAATAAATCGACAAAACAGCTCAACAAAATTATTTTGTTGTTTCAAACAAACTTTTTTTTTTTTTTTCTCAGTGTAGTTCCTCCTTGAGCAGACTTTTTTAAAGTCTACCCCATTATTTTGACTCATAAATCAGTACTGGTAAATCGTTGTTTCTGTTAAGATAAATTTGGGTAGGACATGGATTTCCGAATATCTCTTCCGGAGAATCGCATTGTAGTCTACGTCACTCTGTGAATGGGAGGGTGGGGAAGATGGGCCAGCACAGTATAGGGGTACTAGTGTCTCCTTAAAGATTTCAACAGGAGGGTAGGGCTTACCAGTGATCCTGGGTTTCAAGTACAACGAACTACGTCTAATTTTGGTTAGCTTTAGTTTAATAAGTGTACAACAGTGTGCTTGGTCCCAGGGCCATAGCCAGGGAAGGCCCGTTCTAGTGACCCGCACTACAGTCCATTACCCGACCTCTCTCATATATTTCGCTCGATCTCCTTTATATTCTTTGGCCGGAGACGGATACAGAAACTTACCTTATGGTAGGGAGGGGGGAGGTTACTCTGTTTTAAAAAATGAGATGGATAGAAAGACTTTGCTCATGGGGTCTCTCTCTCTCTCTCTTTCTCTCCCCCCCTCTCTCTCTCTCACACACACGCACTGGTAGAGCTACCCCTCCTTGGCATTGTACAGTTTTTAAAACTTTTCCATCAAAAAATTGTTTAAAATGTTTTAATCAAAAAGTGAAAAAAACAAAAACAAATCAACTGAATATTATGTTCTTGGCTTTCAATTGCCTGCCTGCTAACGAGGAAACAAGCACCGTGCATTTTAAATACACAGTCAAGGTAGAATCTTTCAAAATAAATCTGAGCCCTTCTATTCGGGAGGTAAGCCTCCCGAATCCGTTTAATATAATAATTTCCAGATTGAATCATCGAGTCATTCATGAGCAATAGGATCGGTAATTCCACTTAAAAATATTCTTTTATTCTTTCGCAATGCATAATTCCCGAATCTTTTGAATGAAACTTCCATTTACTTCACTTCATCAAGTCATTCCTGCGCCATTCATTGTCTTTTACTGATGATTTTCTCTCGGAAGTTTGTGGAAATATTACATTATACAAAGCACGCCCATTGCTTTTCGTAATCAGCCAAAATCTGTTCTCCCTTCGGCTCTCAGCTTCCTCTCTTTCTGAAACTCTAGTTGTTGTTTCTTTCTCTCTCTCTCTCTCTCTCTCTCTGTCTTTATCTGAAGCAAGAACAGTACATTTTATCTCCAAAATCACAGCAAATTTCAGTCGTTATAAGAACTTTTACGAAAATCTGCATTTATTACTATATTTAAAAAAATAAATGTTATTGTTTTTACGATCTTGGCCAATTAGAAAGAAAAAGTCTGTTTGGGGGCGTCACAGACTCCCCACCCCGCTGGATCCGCTAATGCCTTTGCACTACCTCAATCACCAGCCACCCCTCCGAAGTTCTCTGCCTTTCTACGGACCTGCTTAGTCCATCGGCACTTCTCTCACATCAGTACAGAGATTTTGTTACGTCATTTCACAACAAACGCCCAACACAAAAGGAAACACTTTTTGTTTTTCTTTTAAGGAAATAACTTTTTTAGGCATACATAAAACGCAAATTGTTAACGATTATTATTCAAAATTACAAAAATAATAATTCGTTCGTTCCGAAAAATTCCAGACGAAACGAACACGAGAAAGTGGACGAAGTGCAGCCCTGGTATCAGTGTGTGTGTGTGTGTGTGTGTGTGTGTGTGTGTGTGTGTGTGTGTGTGTGTGTGTGTGTGTTTTAACATACACAGTGTGGCAAAGAATTTTTAAGACTGGGTCTGTAAAATGAAATAGAAACAAGAAATTATAATTTGTTTTGGTTTGTTATTCAAAATAAGTCTCTCCGGCTTCAATACACTTGTTACAGCGATTTAATAATGATTCGAATGCCTGTTCCAGTTAACTTTGCGGGATTGCCTCCAAAGCACGCGTCGAAGCTGTTTGTATGGTCGAAATATCATATAAAAAAACACCCTTTTAACCTCAATTTAAGTTTTGGGAATAAAGAAAAGTCGCAGGGTGCTAAATCAGGTGAATACGGGGGATGATTCAACACACGGACGTTATTTTTCGCCAAAAATCTACGAACAAGAAGTGAGGTGTGACTGGGTGCATTATCGTGCAACAAACACCAGTTGTTTTCATCCCGATATTCTGGACAAATGCGACAAATTTTGCCCATCAAACGCCTCAAAACATTTAAATAAAACTCACCAGTAATTGTTTGTCCACTTGGAACAAATTCTTTGTGCATAATACCCTTACTATCGAAGAATGTAATGAGCATTGTTTTGATTTTCGATGGAACTTTTCTTGTTTTTTTGGCTTGTGGTGAGTTTTTTTACTTCCATTGAGCACTTTGTCGCTTTGTTTTAGGTTCATATTGAAAACACCATGTTTCATCACCTGAAACAATCGATTTTAAGAAGTTTGGATCATTTTCAGCGGCTGAAATGATGTCTCTGCAATGTGCACTTCTCCTTGATTTTTGTTCATTGGTTAACGTGTGTGGAACAAATTTAGCACAGACTTTTGTTTTGCCCAAATCTTCATGCAGGATGGTTCGAATCGTTTCTTTGTTGGTGTTTAAAGATTCTTCCATCATTCTTAGTGACGCACATCGATTGTTTACCACGAAATCACGCACTTTTTCAGTAATCTCAGGTGTCCTAGATGAACTTGGTCTTCCGGTATGCTTATCATCTTCTAGCATATCTCTTCCGTCCAAAAAACGTTTGTGCCACCAGAAAACATTTGATCTACTTAAACAAAACTCACCGTAAACTTGTTTCATCATTTGGTACGTTTCCGAGGCACTTTTACCAAGTTTTGCGTTAAATTTAATAACAGCCCTTTGCTCCATCTTAATAATTCAACATGAAAAAAAATTTTACTTCTCTAATGAACGGCCGTTTCGTGTGAGTTACTTTAACAACTGCGCAGTACTTTTGGCAGAAAGCAAGCAGATGGTCACAGTTTATAACGCATTCGCGATTACACTGGTGGCGCCACCGTAGGCTGAAATCTAGCGCCAGTCTTAAAAATTATTTGACGCACTGTGTATAATTACGTCGTTCTCCGCGCTGGATAACAACTAGAGCACGGGTGCAACGAAAACGCGTCACACTTTCAATGCTTATATCATCGAAACTAATAATAGTAAAGTAATAAATAATACGTCATTAGATAGTTTATAGAGTCCCATTTATATATACAAGTTTTAACCCTCCACCCCTTAACCCTTCGGTACAGTAGCATTATAAAGTCAGGCTAAATTTTGTGTGATTTTGTTTCGCCGTACGGCGTTTTAAGGTTGATAACTAGTGAATAGATAATGATATCGATGACCTCAGCCCCGCGTTCCGTAGCTGACGGTCGGAGCTAATGGACGTATGTGATAAACCGAAATAAAGTGGATTTAAAATGCATTTATTTTTTAGATTAAAAAAAAAGATAACGAAAATGTAGAAATTCAGCAAAAATCCAGGGAAAATTACAATAAAAACCGACGAAAGTTGAAGAAACAGCTAGAGGACAACGAGAGGAATCCGAAAAGGTCAGCCAAGTCATCAACCGAAAGGTCACGGGAATGTAGGGAGCTTCACAAGTCCGAGCGCCAGGATGCGTTTCAACCGAGTTCGACTCCAGAGCCACAACCATCCACTTCAACTGCACAAATTAAGCCTGGACAGCAAGAACAGAAGGAGATTGATGTCATCGATCCAAATTTCACCGAGCGCGGAATTTCAATGTACATCGCCAGTCTTCACAACTTCGCTGAGTAATGAATGCATTACGTCTCAAACCTTTACGCCACCGATGCATTCTAAATCTAGACAAGAACAAGAGCAACAAGAAGAATATATTAGGCCGGAGACGTATAGTCAGATTTGTAACAAGGCAAGTAAAGAGTTTGAACAATTGTTACGATTTCTTCTAAAACAATTTTATCAGTAACTTCTGACAACGTTATACTACGCCTTCTACTAACATTAATTGATAATCAGCAAAAGTTACTATGAATTTTATATCGCGTAAGGTGCTTTTTAAGTAAATAAATTAAAACATTTCTTTCGTTTCATTTCTTAAAAATTTCATATCTGAAAAAAATCAAAGTGGCACAGTGTGCTGCAACCTACAACGTAGGACTACGTCAACTGTCCTTCGCTTAATACTTTAAGGACGTTGAACTGGTGAGATAGTGCCATGAAACAGTGACAGTTGTCGTAGTTCTACATTTTAAGTTACGGTTGATTTTTACGATCTAGATAGAGCAAAAAAAAAAACAATATCTTTATAAAAATATAAGTGTGCGAGCATCTAAATTTAACAAATATCCCTCGTTGTATTTATTTTATCCTAACGTCAACGCGTATCAAAGGGAAATGCTCTTTAAAATGTCCATCTGATGAAACGTGCCTTTTCCTAAGACGTATTTCTCGAAATTTATTCCGTAACATTTTCGTGAGGTACATATTTGGCCAGAGATTTTTTTTTTTTTTTTTTGTATTTTTGGCCACTACCTCGCGATAAACTGAAGTTAAAGAGAGAGAGAGCGAAGAAAACAATTTTTCCAGAATGCGGAAAGGGAACACACCGCGCCCATGACCGGATGATAAGAGAGAACCAGCGAACGGAACTCGAGAAAATTTTCTCTGAGGTGCCTGAGCTTACGAAAGGAGTCTTCGCCTCTGGGTCTGACTGAACGAACCGACGTGCATGCGAGCTTAGCTTCCTATTCTTCTCGTTCGCTTCCTCCTCTTCTTCCATCTACACACGTGGTAGAGGCAAACAGCGGCGACCTCTCATTGGCTAAGCGCTCGCCGCGGGAAGTGGGAGCTAGCTCATACGGAAGACGACAGTCAGTCGGCACAGGTGGCATAACATTCGACTCCTGCTAAGCCTAACCGAGATACCGTTACACGCCGCAAAAAACGTGACACTTCTTCCACGGAATTTGTGCTTTCCGGACTACACTTGGACTACTACGACGACTCTTCTCGGACAGTGACCTGCGCGCTGCCTTAACTTCGTTCTCTCTCTGGACCGCAGCTGCTAAAAATCATTTAACAATTTTATTCATCTTAAACATCACGGAAAAGGCGTCCTGTTGTTTTACTGCTTTTGCATGCCGCCACTGAGGACTAGGCCGTGGACTATTTCTACTCATGCTACCAATATTCTGCTTGCCGGGGTTGGATGAGAAAAACATCCACGCGGCCATTTGTTTCAGTTTCTCCCCCTTTTTCTTTTTTTTAATATAACCTTTTTTTTTTTTTTTTTTTTTAATTTGTGAGTCTCCCCCACCCACCCTTTTCTTTTCCTATCCGGAACTGAGCCGAAGAGGATTTAAATAAGAGAATAATAATAAAAAAAAAAGAAAAGTTGAAGGTGCGTTTTGGACGACGACTGCTGCTGCTGCGCTGTTGTCCGTTCTGATAACGGAAAAAAGTTTCTACGTTTATTTTTGTTGTGGATTCTGTTGTTGCTGTTGTGCGAGGTGGAGCTCATGTCTTGGGGAACTACTGGCATCGCAAAAGTGGAGGTAGCACAACCGCAAACTTCATCCGGATCTATTAAAGGTTTGTTCCTCTCTTATATTAGTTTAAGGTGAATGTATGCTATTTTTCTGTACGTCTGTTTAAAAAAAGTGTCCGTTAGATGGCCCTGATCTACATTGTTCGCGGGTCCATCCATAAAATTTTAATTTCACATGAACAAGTCACTTCCGTAACTGGCTATCAACTTTTCAGAGCATGACAAACCCGGAAGTAATCACTCAGCGTGAAGTCAGATAAAACTCCTGCTCAGGAGTCGACCGTATATTTAAAAATAAACGACTTTTTATCGTGGAACGAAACAATTCCTGTGCGTTAAAAGAATTTAAAGTCAAGTGCTCCGTGAATATTTAATATATTTGAAATAAAAGATGAATCTTGTGAAATTCCAATTACCTTATAATACAGTAACGAACAGCAGAGTGATTCACAGAATGATGACTCATTTATTAGGCATACCTTAACATTATTTCACCGAAAAGGGACAAGCATGCTCAATAAAACATTTTTTATTACAGTTACCCCAACAATTAATGCACAAATCGAACACCCGAACCACGAAAATATATTTTTAGTTTTTTATTATACGAAAGTTCAAACTTATGGGGCAGGAATTATTTCTTTAGTTCTAAAAAAAGAACTTTAAATAAGTCGTGCACCTGCTTTTTTTTTTTTTCACGTGTGAATGAATTTGCACAGAAAATGACAGCTGTTTTTGCTCGTTATTTAAATTGAAATTTAAATTGTCATTTTAATCAATCTTTTAAAAAAAACAAAAAAAAAACGTCGTGCACCTGCTTTTTTACATGCATTGAGTTTATGCAGAAAATCACTTGGCTGTTTTTCACCCCTTATTTTTAATCAAATTAGGAACAGATTTTTGGAGATGGAGAATTAGTTTAGTATACGAAAATCCTCGTGTCTGTGGAATATGATGATTAATGAATGTTACGTGAAAACGTTTGATTTATATTTTGTCTGATTCGACGTTTCTGAAGCGCACTTCTCGTCATCAACTCTTATTTCAATATTTAAATTACCTGTTAGCATTTTTTTTTCCACAGACACAAAATATTAATGCATCTAACGAACTGCCCACTCAGTGTACATCATTTATAATGCTTAGAATGACATCAGTAACAGTCGGTTTAATTGTTCCTCTACTGGCACTGTACGTATGAGGTTTATAATTAATCAGTGCTTCGTCACAAGGGCGCACTCAAGAGTTTGACAAGTGGGGGAGGTTCAGAAAATATCTTTGATTTCAATATGCATATAACACACACACACACACACACACACAAACATCGATTTAGCGTCCTCGTATTTGATGGACTTGACACCCATACTTCGTCGGGCCGCCTTGATCGGGGATTGCAGCGGGAGCTTGACGACCATTGGAAATGGAGATTGGAAATTTCCATGATGAATTTAGTAACAGCAAGCAACTCTCACACCAGACACCACTTTAGCAGTATGTTCTACGTCAACCAGTTTGTCCGGACGTCGGCATGTTTTTAATAAATACCTAGGCTCTCGAGAACCGTTTGAGACAGATTTGACATTTTCCGGATGGCGTTTGCCGTAAGAACCGGATGTAATTGTCACCACCATGTTTGCACTTTGTGTGTCTGCCCATTCACTCGTACGTCCATCTATCTGTCTTGTGCTTTCGATTAATATCTCGGAAGAAGTTTCAGATGAAGACGTGGAAACTTCCGGATTGCCTTAGGGACCTAACGTAATTCTGACCCCCCCCCCATGTAAGCACTTCGTCCTTTCGTCTGTACCTGTCTCTCCGTCTGGGCGCTTCGATTTATATCTAGAGAACCGTTTCAGGTTGAGGTTGTCATACTCATAAAGAAATGTATTAATTAAATATGTTTTTTTTATAGCGTAAAACTTAATCTCTTTTCTTTTGTGGTTTCCTCATTTCTTCCAGTCCTTCATAACACACACCTTCAAACTTATAATTATTATTATTAAGAGGGGGGGGGTCCGGGCTAAGGCACACCCGTCGGTGCGTCACTACTTCGTTATTAAATTGTTTTTTCAAAACCTTGTCACTTTTAACTTGGTAGATAGACGCTACGATCCGGAAGTAAATGAATATAACTTTTACCTACAGTCTTAGTTGTATTTTTTAATTTGGAAAGTGTCTAAGATCAGACGTTGCCGCCCCCCCACGGTGGCGCAGTGGTCTAAGCGATGGCTTCTGATCATTCGTCCGAAACGGGTCCGGGTTCGAAACCCGGTGAGGCATGGATGTTGTGTTTGTCTTGCGACACTGGCTCTCTCCCTTCCCTGGAACCAGTGACCCTAAATTAGGGACGGGCGATTGCTTATAGCCCATTGAGTTGCTCACGGTGGTCGTTAAACCTCCAATCAAAAAAAAAAAAAGATCAGTCGTTGCACAAAACTCCTTCCGCCTGAGAAAAATTTCAAAGTGTTAGCTAAATTTTTTGACGTTCTTGATAGTAAAGGCTCAATGTTTCCGAAAATGAAAATTGATTTTCCGGTTTCCTTGTTACGTGGTTAATCCGTGAGAAAAAAAATTTTTAATTATGCGGTTTAAAGAGAACAAAAATAATTTATCATTCTTATTATTTACTATACAGATAGTTCGTAATTGCGGTCAAACTGCATCATGCGCTGACTTGCGGTCAAACTGCATCATGCGCTGATAGCCCAGATTACGTGATGCTACAATGTTACAGAAATCACGCCGGTAACCCGGAAGTGGCAACTTGTTTTGGCATTATAGATATACCGTGAAATATCGTTGAACAAAAATAACTTCCTCGCGTAACAATTAACAGGTATTTTGGAGGTGAATAATTAACGCCATTTTTGTTTCAAGGTGTGTAGGTTTTATGAGATCTTGACAAATAAAATTTTTGTCGATTTTAAGAAGGTAAACATATTAGATGCCAGGTACACGTCGTACAAATATTATTGTTGATCAAAAATAACTTGGTGCATAAGGGTGTGCAGTTTTTGGAAATTATTAATGCCGAAAATTAGTTTATTATGCGGTTAACCAATTAAAGAGAGATGTCAGAAAATTATTATATGGAAACACGTTTACCACTGTTAGTAAATGGAATTTTAGTAATACGTCACATGTTGTGACCAACTTTAACGTAACTTGTACACAGAAAATACTTCAGCTGAAATACATGATTTGGGGGGGGGAGTTTTACGGGCTACATTTACGTAAAACGCTTCACAGCACTTGTACTCAGATTACAAGAAAAATCCAGTTGAGTGTAACAGTTCTGGACATTGCTCTGTGCTGTGATGTTACCCCCAATCAACGTGTGAACTAACGGGGATTGCTCATGTGAAGTTAGACGAACTTTTACGAAGAATCACGGGTTATCACAGCTAATGCATTTATAATAAAAATGTCTGATATCGTCGTTGAACAAAACAACTTGCATGCACATCTCGACCGAATGATGAAGAATTGTGTTTCAATGCAAAATCGCGAATTTAACAATAAAAGCCTTGTACATATGAATGATTTTCGTCGGTTGCTATGGAAATTGTTGAATTTAGGGGCAAAACCTTTTAAGGCTGAATTATTAGCGCTGTTTTTGATGTAAAGGCGTGAATTTATACAATGAACAAGTAAACGTTTTATTGCCAATCAGTTAAAAAAGAAAGTTAAGGACTTAGCATAAGGACGTAGTTATTACTTATTGTTTGGTGAAAGCGGCAGTTCGTATAAAAAGTGCATTTATAGTAAAATTATGTTATCGCCAAGTAGTTGCAATGGCGCACTCAGTGGGGGTGGCCTAGGGAGGCCCCCCCCCCCCCCCCCCATGAGGTTTCAGTTGGTCCTCAGTTTTTTGTTACTGGCTGCTTATTTTTAAATATATTTGTATACATTTTACGAATACTTGGCAAAGCACTTTAACATGACGGAGATGTTTTTATCGCTTCGAATATTTTGGAACATGTTTTTATTTTTATTTTATTTTATTTTATTTTATTTTATTTATTTATTTACTGTAACTTCAATATTTTGGGCCACTCATGAAGAAATCCTGGGTGCACCATTGGGTGGTGGTATATTTAGCATGATGTCAAATGACTTGATCCGGTGTTACAATTATGAGCATTTTTAACACTTAATAGAAAGTTGTGTCCATGCTTTTTTTGCAGTGCGCACGAAGTACATGTTAATGGAACACAAAATAGATTTTTAGAAAACCTTAGCGAGATTAGCCTACTTTAACAACGTTTTATTTTACATATTTCATTATCGTTCTGCATGTACACTTCCATGTATACGTCCATAAGTAATGGACTTTCGATCTCGAAATAACCAGTATCTGCATGCAACTTACTATGTATTCTATTAATACACGAACATAAGCCGAGTTTTGAAACTTTCCGGTGTGTTTGAAATAAATATGTAGTTCATAGTGTGAGTAAATAGCAGATGCGATCCCACGAATGGATAGCGGTACGAAAACGAGTGGAAAGCTCCCCATAACGTATTCTTTTTAATTGGAAGTCACTGCCGCTAAGCTCGCAGGAAAGGGTTTTATATTATTATGAATTATGAAACAAAAAAATTACTCAACTTGCATTAGAAACAAGGGCTTCAGTTTTTTCTTCTATTTTTCATTAACTTTTATTTTGTTCTGGTGAATCGGAAAAACTTCCATTTTTCGTAGGCCCCCTCACCCCGAAAAACATTCTATGTACTCCCCTGATGACTTCCGAACGACAACGGATGTATGGTGGCTTCGGTGCTCGCACCACGGTCCCCCAAGCTGCGCTCCCTAATGACAAGGCCAGTAGGGGACTATTTAACGTATTAAGAGAAATATGCATTATTTATACTTTACGTAATGAAATCAGCACCATTATATGGTGACGTAAAATAATAGTTTATTTTAGGATTTGTGGTGTCGCAGTTTTGAAGTCCTTGATGTAGTTAAAAAAAAGACAAAAAAAAACAAAAAAAACGATCTAACTCTATTTTAGAAGTTGTGGTGTCCCAGTTTTGAAGTCCTTGGTGTAAAAAAACCCAATCTAACTCTATTTTACAAGTTGTGATGTCCCAGTTTTGAAGTCCTTGATGTAAAAAACAAACAAACTATTTTAGAAATTGTGTCTTAGATTGGAAGTCCTTGATGTAGTTAAAAAAAAAAAAACAATCTAACTCTATTTTAGAAGTTGTGGTGTACCAGTTTTGAAGCCCTTGATGTAGTTCAAAAACAAAAACAATCGAACTCTATTTTAGAAGTTGTGGTGTCGCAGCTTTGAAGTCCTAGATGTAGTTTAAAAAAAAACAATATAACTCTATTTTGGAAGTTGTGGTGTCCCAGTTTTGAAGTCCTTGGTGTAAAAAACCAATCTAACTCTATTTTACAAGTCGTGGTGTCCCAGTTTTGAAGTCCTTGATGTAAAAAAAAAACCAACTCTATTTTAGAAATTGTGTCCTAGATTGGAAGTCCTTGATGTAGTTAAAAAAAAAAACAATCTAACTCTATTTTACAAGTTGTGGTGTCCCAGTTTTGAAGTCCTTGATGTAGTTAAAAAAAACAATTAACTCTATTTTAGAAGTTGTGGTGTCGCAGTTTTGAAGTCCTTGATGTAGTTAAAAAAAACAATCTAACTCTATTTTAGAAGTTCTGGTGTCCCAGTTTTGAAGCCCTTGATGTAGTTAAAAACAAAAACAATCGAACTCTATTTTAGAAGTTGTGGTGTCGCAGCTTTGAAGTCCTTGATGTAGTTAAAAAAAATATAACTATTTTAGAAGTTGTGGTGTCCCAGTTTTGAAGTCCTTGATGTAGTTAAAAAAAAAACAATCGAACTCTATTTTAGAAGTCGTACTGTCGCAGTTTTGAAGTTCTTGATGTAGTTAAAAAAACAATCGAACTCTATTTTAGAAGTCGTGGTGTCGCAGTTTTGAAGTCCGTGATGTGGTAAATATTTTTTTTTAATTGCATATTAAGTGTTAAAATTTTTTAAATTTATTTTCACTTTCTGCCTAATTTTCTTAAATCTGATCAGTTAGTTTATGAGCTCATTAGCCCTTTTATTTTTCTTGCCTTCATTTCTTTCTCTGATTGCTAGCAAAATTAGAGGCATTTAGTACTTATCTGGTTGACTTGTATTCGCCTGTGTAGTGATTTAGTTCTTTCAGTTTCCTTTTCCCCACACACCTGATTTTGTCGCTAATTTCTCAATGATCTCTGCGCGCAGGTTACCGCTGTTGGATACTTGCCAGATGCCTTCGTTAACACCGCATTATGGTATGCAAACACTTAACGGGTTGCGTTACACATTTGTGTTTTTGTGGGCGTTTTAATTTCTTGCTAATCTACTAGTTGGGTTTCTGCGTATGGCGTTACGTTAACCGTTATTTTTTTACATGAATCCAAAATGTAATTATGAATTTCCAAAACAGAGTATCAGCGGCTCAAGCCTGACAAATATATTTGTCACGTCCGCGTAAGGGGTTGATGACCTTTTCGTATCTCTCCTTGCTGTAATACGGGAAGGAACGCTGATGCTGACTGCGTTTGTGTGTGTGTGTCAACTGAAATTCCCGATAACTTCGTTTGTGCAAGTATTTCGCGGTTTAGGTGTTAATGGTTGGCAACGCAATCCTATCCAGTATGGATTCGCCGTTAACATGCTGTTTGCATGATACTGTAAATTTTGGTATTTATCGATTATTAATCAATTTTAATTTTTATCTGCAACTATATCAGTAATAGCATGCCATCTTGTAGCGTAGAGGAAGTGATTTTAACATAAAAAAAAAGCTGATGTCTTTCTACTGCATTTATGTTTTAAAATTTTCACTCGGTCAAACGAAGAAGCAAATAAAGACATGACTTTAAAAAAAATGCTTATCTGATTTTTTAAAATAAGGTGAATTGCATCGAAATCTGTACACCTGCTAACACTAACTCTTTTCGGACCTTATAGTCGGCACTGGTTTTAAAAATTTAAATTTCTTGTAAATTCGTTTCTTAAGCTATCGTTTTATTGGTAGTCCGGCCGCTTAACTGTCGAAAAGGCTACATATATTGTATATAGTTGTCCCCGACCAAATACAGTATTCGGTAGATGTATTCCAATTTTATTTTATTTTTTTCAGTCTGATCTTGAGATTTGTTAATAGTCATAAATAAGTTTGTTTTTATACAGAATTCTTTGCGTTTTAATACAAAAGGAATTCACTGTCAATGCAACATTCACTTCATTTACATGGCAAACTTCAAAATACGCTGTTTCTTTGGCAATGGTGAAACACAAAACTCACCACCGTCACCATTCCAAGAGCTAAATAATGTTCACATGTTAAACTATATATTATTAAAATTATTCTGATTTTTTTTTTTTTGGTCATTATTTGATATACAGGGTGCATAGGAAAGTCCCTTTAGCCTGGAATAACTTCCGAATGGAGAGAGGTACAGTTATGCAAGTGAGATAACGGTATCGTAAAGCGACTACGCCCGATCGAATGCAACTGATAGCAGCGCCCCTAGTGGCGAAATGCGGAAGTTAGCCGTTGCAAATCGAAAACGAAAAGAGATAGAGCAAACTTTCCAATTACAAAGTTGTAGAGCATCAATTAATTAGTATAAAACAACATTTGTTTCACACGGATAAGATAAATTATCGCTTGAATACCCTAAAATGTCCGAAATGGATGTGCGACGATTCGAATCTGCATATTCGCAATTGCAGCCGTATGCAAATGCAGATTGTGACGTTGTACCGTACCTACGATATAAAAACCAGTAGCAGGATGTACCCTGATTAGAAGTTTAGGTCTACGTACGCTGTGTGAGAATGGCGAGCTTGGATTTCTGGGGTAAAGTAAAAACTCAGGTGTATGCAACAGTGCCTACAAGTCTGCTGGATCTACGTCGTCGTGTTACAGATGCTTGCAATAGTGTGACACCTTCCATGCTGAGGAATGTGCATGCAGAGCTACTTTCACGAATACAAATGTGTATCGTGGGCAATGGCGAACTCTTCGAACATACTCGACATTAACTTTTTATCCCTGTGCGCCAGTTTGCCTTTTCTGTTTTTGTTTTGTCTGACGTCATCAAACTGTATTGACATAAGTACGCATTTATGCAAGAAATTATGTGTATTTGCTCATACCTATGCCTGTTCCCTTCAAACGTTCACACAAAAGTTCGCTCATTGATTTCGGATATTTTGGGTATTCAGACGACAATTTATCTTGACTGTGTGAAACAAATGTCGTTTTGTACTAATTAATTGATGCTCTACAACTCTGTAATTCTAAATTTTGCTCTATCTCTTTTCGTTTTCGATTTGCAATGGCTAACTTCCGCACTTCGCCACTACGGCGCTGCTGTTTGTTGCATTCGATTGGGCGTAGTCACTTTACTATACCGTTATCTCACTTGCATAACTGTACCTCTCTCCGTTCGCAAGTTATTCCAGGCTAAAGAGACTTTCCTATGCACCCTGTAGTTAGACATACACTGCGGGCCACCCAAAATGCACCACCAAGAAGGACACGAGATAGCAAAGCCAGATTTACTGGAAACATAACAACAGATACAAAGACGAAACGACTGAGCTTACAGGCCCAGGCGAATTACGGAACACGCAGGCATCAATAGTTTGTGTGGCCCCCATGGCTGGCAATAACGGCCGCTACACGCCGCGGCATCGAACGAAAGAGGCTTTGGATGTGGGCTTGGGGTATGTCGGTCCAGGCTGCTTCCACGCGTTGCCACAGTTCATCGGGCGTAACCGCGGGTGGTGCTTGCCGGGCCACTCGGTTGCCGATCAGCGATCAGACGTGTTGGATGGGCGATATATCGGGAGAACAGGCGGAACACTGCAGCAGTGACACCTGGTGGGCCGTAAAGAATTGTTGCACGATGCATGCCAAGTGCGGGCGCGCATTGTCATATAGAAACGTGGCCCTGCGAGTAAGGGAAGACTACAGGCTCCAAAACGTCGGAGATGTAGCGGTGGCTGTTGAGTGTATACCGGAGATGCGTACCATAGGGGTACGGGTGTCATATCCATTTGCGCCGCAAACCATAACGCCAGGTGACGGACCGGTATGGCGATGCATAATGCAGGCGTCATACAGTCTCTCGCCGCGGTGCCGCCACACGCGGATCCGACCATCGTGGTGTCGCAGGCAGAAGCGGGATTCGTCGAAGAAGACAATGTCGTGCCATTTCGTAGTCCAGGTGCTGCGTTCAACGGCCCACTGCCGCCGCACTCGCCGGTGGTGTAACGTCAATTGTAATCGGAGCAATGGGCGCCGTTCGACATGTGCCCGCTCCTGCAGGCGACGTCGAACGGTACGTGCTGACAGAGGTTGTTGCGCAACACACTCTAATTCCTGCGCTAACGTTCGTGATGTGGCGGTGCAAGCCGTGAATGCCCGCCGCACAACATGCCGGTCCTCTCGTTCGGTGATGTGCCGCGGCTGCGGCAATCGCTCACGTCTATCCGTCCGTCTCTCCTGCACCCACAGAATCCATACTCGGCTCAATGTGGCTGGACGTCGTCCCACACAGGTGCCGATGTCTCGGTACGATAAACCGCTATCGCGATAAGCCACTATTCGTTCTCTGTCGAACTCCGAAACGTGCTGGAATGACTGCCGTATTCTGCGACGAGGCATCAGGAAGCTTCCCACGCACAGGTCGGGCAGCACAACACACTTCCACTACTTACACCCCGCTTTCTGTGCACCCTTCTTATAGTGCTTCTCGGTGGCGTGCCGGGCGCACATGATTTGCATATGCCCTGCAATGCTAATCGTTTGCATGTCCTCTCGCGGGTGACGCATGCTGCGAATTTCAGGCCAATCGGATGCTTCCTTGTTGGTGTTGCATTTTGGGTGGCCAGCAATGTATATATATATCACTATTTTTTGTCCTTAAATTCAAAACATGTAAAGCATGAAAAGTAACTTACAAGCTTGTTTCCTTTAATTTTATTATTGTTGTAACTAAAACTGCCGTTTCCCTAAGCTAACAACCTTTGTTTCTTTGAAGTGGCAAATTGTTATTATGGCTTTTCTTTTAGACCAAACGAAGTTATAGACAGATGCTTAAGTAGTGAGCGAATCGTAAAACTGATGCTATTTCTGTATTTTTCTTCTTCAGTGTGAGAAAGTTATCATTTAGGTTATCCGAAAATAGTCAAATAATTCAGAAATTTCTCAAAAGTGTCAGACATTTTTTTATTCAGAAAGTTTTCTCTCAAACAGTAGTCATAGAACGTTCGAGAAAATGCTACCAAATGTTCAGAAACTCATCATAATTTACAGAACTTTGGCAACTTCATTTAGTTTATAAATGAAAGTGTGTTGGGCTAACCTGGGAACTTTTAAACACGTTCTTCCTGGGGAAAATTTCACAGTTCTTTTACAGTTTTGTGGAAGAAAAGACTTTTGGTCAATGAAATAGCCGTTTGGACTGGTGAGAACTTTTAACAGAGTAAGAAATACTGGTCACTATTCTCAAATACGTCGAATCACCATCAGCCAGGGCTGCTTTCAATAGATACAAGTAACTGCAGTGTGGCAGGAGAAGTTGAAAGAATTTCAGGTTGTCTGTGGACGACGCGCAACATTTGATAAATGTTACGTAAGTAGCGTGAGGTTATCAACAGAAGATAACAACAAAAGAGCGTTCTCGAAGGCGTCTAAGAACTCATTTCTTCTCATCAATATGCATACAAATCAGTTACTACCATCCGAAGAAGACAAAAGATCGACAAACATCGAATGATTGTTTTTATTAAGACCGCTTTCATAGGATAGTCGGCGCTCTTAAGCGCAAACCGATGATTCCAGAATATTCCGTACAATTTGTGCGCGGTATGCAGTTAAGAGGGAATATCTTTAATGCATTCACATTAGTAAGTACAGTGGAACCCCGTTTAGGCGAGGAACCAAGAAAAATTGATGTACACTTATATTGAAAAAAAAAAATTGAACACCTGAAAGTAATCCAGTTGCAACTTTGATTTTTATAGGATATTCTAATCAGGAAATACCACAGAAATTATTAGCATTTCGGCGTCATGGGTGCATGCATTCCGCGTCAGGGCAAATCAAGTCGCGCAAAATCACAAACCTGAAATCGGGCGTTTTTATGTGTGAAAACACGAGTTTGTCCGTGACGGCGATCGAAATCCCGCCCCTCACTCCGGAGTAAGTTGCTCTCCCAACTAAGCTACACGGACGGAACGTGCCTCTGCAGATTTGTCGTCCTGAAACGTTATTCATCTCTTTCTTAATATATATATTTTTTTATTTTTTGGAGTGAAGTAGGAATTTTTCATTAATTTCAGACGATGTGAGGAACAAACATCACACATTTTTCTAAAAATCCAACTGCCAGTAGAGACTTTTTGCTGTTTTTATTTAAATTTAGAAGAGGCATATTGTCATATAATAAAGAATTCCTTCCTGATAAACAGGAAAAGCATCTCGGCAACATTCCCCAAATTTTTTAAATTGAAAATTGAAAACATTATGCATTAAAAAATCTGGTAGAATTTATGAATGTTATTTCAGCTGGCTTACGAATAATAATTCCGACACGCTGCTATGGTGCAGATACAAAGACACGTGGAGATCAGGTAGTCTTAAGATGGTGATTTGGACAGTGACATCACAAAGCAATCACCGGAAGTGCAGGATGAGCATAACCTTGTCGTCTACTAACCTTGGTCTTACGATGGCGATTTGGAAAGTGACGTCACAAAGCTATCACCGGAAGTGCAGGATGAGCATAACCTTGTCGTCTACTAACCTTGGTCTTACGATGGCGATTTGGACAGTGACGTCACAAAGCAATCACCGGAAGTGCAGGATGAGCATAACTTTGTCATCTACTAACCTTGCAGCGGTATAACCGCCAGCAACACTTGATGAGCTTCGGACGCGGGTCAGTACAGCCTGGATGGCTATTCCACAGGACACCATTCACACGTTATTTGATTCGATGCCCCAGCAGGTGGTACAAGCCAGAAGTAGCCACACTGATTATTAGTTACATCGACGCACCTGGTACGTATAACACCGATATGCTCATCATCTGTTTTGTGTTGCCTAATGAACATATCGTCTAAAAATCAAAGTCGTGACTCCACTCCTTTCCGGTGTTCTGTTTTTAATGAACGTGAGTGTACAACTGAAAAAACGTATAAACGGAACATGGCACGTTTTTGTTCATAGATGGCGATACATTATTGTGTTCATAACGTATGTCGTATCTTTTGGTATTATTGTACTAGGTACTACCGAGTATTTTTTTATGTTCTCTGCACTGGTGTTTTCAGTTATCCCATTTTTTTCTCACAGCTTCTTTTGTTTTTAACTTTATTGATTTCAATAACATGCTTAGAGCTATAGCACTTGTAAATACAGTATGTAGTGCATATAATGTATTTTCGTGCTGTGTAAAGCAATACTGCTAATTCAGTTACGATTGATAGTTTTTATACAATGAGATATATTGTAGTATATTATTTAAAATTTCGGGTTTTATATACACTGCTGGCCACCCAAAATGCAACACCAAGAAGGACACGAAATAGCAAAGCCAGATTTACTGGAAACATAACAACAGATACAAAGATGAAACGATTGAGCTTACAGGCCAGTGCGACTTGCTGAACACGCAGACATAGTTCGTGTGGCCCCCATGGCTGGCAATAACGGCCGCTACACGCCGCGGCATCGAACGAAAGAGGCTTTGGATGTGGGCTTGGGGTATGTCGGTCCAGGCTGCTTCCACGCGTTGCCACAGTTCATCGGGCGTAACCGCGGGTGGTGCTTGCCGGGCCACTCGGTTGCCGATCAGCTACCAGACGTGTTTGATGGGCGACATATCGGGAGAACAGCCGGGCACCGGCAGCACTGGCACCTGGTTGGCCGTGAAGAATTGTTGCACGATGCGTGCCACGTGCGGGCGCGCATTGTCATGTTGAAACGTGACCGCTAGCAGGTCCTGCAGGTAAGGGAAAACTACAGGCTCCAAAACGTCAAAGATGTAGTGGTGGCTGTTGAGTGTACCGGCGACGCGTACCAGAGGGATGCAGGTGTCATATCCAATTGCGCCACAAACCATAACGCCAGGCGACGGACCGCTATGGCGATGCATAATGCAGGCGTCATACAGTCTCTCGCCGCGGTGCCACCACACGCGGATCCGACCATTGTGGCGCTGCATGCAGAAGCGGGATTCGTCGGAAAAGGCAATGTCGTGCCATTCGTAGTCCAGGTGCGGCGTTCAACGGCCCCCACTGCCACCGCACTCGCCGGTGGTGCAACGTCAATGGTAATCGGGGCAATGGGCGCCGTGCGACAAGTCCCCGCTCCTGCAGACGAGGTCGAACGGTACGTGCTGACACAGGTTGTTGCGCAACACACCCTAATTCCTGCGCTAACGTTCGCGATGTGGCGGTGCGAGCCGTCAATGCCCGCCGCACAGCATGCCGATCCTCTCGTTCGGCGGTGTGCCGCGGCTGCGGCAATCGCTCACGTCGGTCCGTCCCTCCTGCACCCACCGAATCCATACTCGGCTCACTGTGGCTGGATGTCGTCCCACACGGGCGCCGATGTCTCGGTACGATAAACCGCTGTCGCAATAATCCACTATTCGTCCTTTGTCGAACTCCGAAACGTGCTGGGATGACTGTCGTATTCTGCGATGTGCCATCAGGAAACTTCCCACGCACAGGTCCGGCAGCACAACACACTTCCACTAGTTACACCCCGCCTTCTGTGCACCCTTCTTATAGTGCTTCTCGGGCGCACATGATTTGCATATGCCCTGCAATGCTAATCGTTTGCATGTCCTCTCGCGGGCGACGCATGCTGCGAATTTCAGGCTAATCGGATGTTTTCTTCTTGGTGTTACATTTTGGGTGGCCAGCAGTGTATAAAATCATTAATTTTTCATTGTTACTTACCTTTAAGAGGAAACATTGAATTTTCTAGACTATTGAGACCCTGCATTGTTTTCTCATCAGTATTATGGCTGTAAAAGATGTCCATAACGACGCTGAACAACTTCGGTACATTGCTTAATTTGGGTTTTGATGTTCTCCCGGGAATCATCATCACTTTCCTCGCTGGAGATGTTCTCGTTACACTTTTAGTCATTTCATGTAGAGTCATAAGTGATGATATTACCAAATACGCGTGGCATCTGACTCAATCTCGGAAGCTAAACTCAGCATCCTCTCTAGCATTTCAATCAGATCGCGAAATGATGTCTTCTTGGGGTGTAAATTCGTCTGGAAAGCTAATACAAACGAAGGTATCGAGGAAAGAGTCTGACATTACAACGGCAAGCAAGAACAGGTGTCTACAACAAGTGCCAACTGAGCTGACCAACAGTAACTCAGAAAGAGCGCGCATTCTACAGAGTGGGTCATAAAGCAGGTGGATGAAAGGAAATAGGAAGAGCGAAATGACGGGGGGGGGGGGGTAGAAAACGGATTCTCGGCGAAAGGGAAGGGTAGGGAAAGAGTTCAACAAACGGGATTCGGAATTCGCGTGGTTTGAACTTCCAATTCTGACAACACAAGTTAACATACATGATTAGAAAGTTAATTTGATTAACGTATAATTGATAAAATTCAACATATAGGTCAATTCAGAATTTTCGGACCGGCGTCGTTTTACATATAAATGAGAAAAACGTGTAAACGGGGTTTCTTCTGTACTATAATTCTTGTAAAATGTTTAACAGCAAAATAAATAGTACCTTGTGTTTTCTTTTCAAATGCAATGTGTAAATATTATTTCACTAGGAATGTCCACCGAATCGCCCTTGTCTTTGACGATAACACCTTCTTTAGGGGAAAATCTGGTACTTTTGCACAACAGTTGTGACTGTTTTCTTATGTTAGGAAATTAGTGATTTGGACAAACATGTCAGTGACGAAAAAAACCTCAGTGCTCTCCCCTAAAATGGAGAGAAGGACATACAACACAGCTGTTTGTACAACCAGAAAACAAGAAAACATGATACCAAACTATCTCAGGTGTAAGGAACACCTGAAATAATTTGGTATCATACTTTAGCTACCAGGGGGCGTAAGTGTTAATTTTTACTTCTGATGTATTTGCCATAAAATCCGAGCTTCTAAAATATCGATTGAAAAAATTATTTCGTGGACTGATGCCACTCACATCGATAAACCTTTTCGGAATATTTTCTTCTTAAAATATTCTACAGTTTCTCCGCCAGAGGGCGTAGATGTATACCTTATTTTTGTCAATATTTCTACTTCTAAGAGTCCGATTTGAAAAATTCCTTCTTTGTTGGATAGTGTTTTCAGTGTGACATGTTTTTCATATAATTTCAAAAATGTCAAGTAATTCACAGAGTTTCCGCTAGGGGGCGTAGAGGTAAATAGGGTTTCCCCTTATATCTCTGCTTCTAAATCTCCGATTTAAAAACTTCTTTCCGCACCGGATACAGCTCCTCATGGGAAATCGTTTGCACATAATTTCTAATTTTTGTAAAAAAAATAGTTTGGCTGCAAGGGGGCGTAAACCTTAATTTCCGCTTCTGATGTATTTGCAACAAAATATGAGCTTTTAAATTCTCGATTGAAGAAAACGTCGTTTGTAGACCGATGGTACTCATGTCGACAAACCTTTTAGAAACATTTTCTTCTTAAAATAATGCATGATTTCTCCGCCAGGGGGCGTAGATGTATATCTTATTTTTGTCAATATCTCTACTTCTAACAGTACGATGTGCAAAATTTCTTCTTTGTTGGATAGTGTTTCCAGTGTGACATGTGTTTCATATAATTTCAAAATTTTCAAGTAATTCGTAGACTTTCCGCTAGGGGGCGTAAAGGTAAATTGCTTTCCCCTATATCTCTGCTTCTAAATCACCTATTTGAAAAATTCTTTCTGCCTCCTGATGGGAAATCCTTTGCACATGATTTATAGTTTTTGTAAAAATGGTTTGGCCACCAGGTGGCTTAAGCCTTAATTTCCGCTTCTGATGTATTGCAGCAAAATATGAGCTTCCAAACCCTCGATTGAAAAAAGTCGTTTATTGACCGATACTACTCACGGCGACAAACGTTTTAGGAACATTTTCTTCTTGAAATAATGCATGGTTTCTACGCCAGGGGGCGTACATGTATATCTCATTTTTGTCAATATCTCTACTTCTAGGAAACCGATTTGAAAAATTCCTTCTTTGTTGGATGGTGTTTCCAATGCGAAATGTTTTTCCTATAAATTCAAAATTTTCAAGTAAATCATAGACTTTCCGCTAGGGGCACAAAGGTAAATTGCGTTTTCTGCGTTATTTCTGCTTCTAAATTTTCCGATTTGAAAAATTCTTCCTGTATCGCATACAAGACCTGATGGAAAATATTTTTCACTTAATTTCTAATGTTTGATAAAGAATGGTTTGGCCACCATGGGGCATAAGTGTTTATTTCTGCTTCTGATGTATTTGTAGCAAAATCTGGGCTCCTGAAAACTCGACTAAATCTGTTTTTTCTTGGACCGATACCGCTCATATGAAAAAAACTTTTTGGAATACTTGCTTCCTAAAATAATGCATGGTTTTCCCAATAGGGGACGTAAAGTCACATCTTATTTTTGTCGATATCTCTGTTTCTAAGAGTCCGATTTGAAAAATTCTTTCTATGTTGGAGAGCGTTTCCGGTATGAAATGTTTCTCATATAAATTCATGTTTTTCTTAACGCACAAGTCTGCAACCATAGGGCGTAAGCTCACGATTCCGTTTACAACAATATCTGAGGAATTAAAAACCCTACTGAAAAACTTCTTTCTTCCGTCAGATACTATTGTTTTCCATACCGGTTCCATTGACTTTGAATAGCTTTGATAAATTTAATTTGCGTCAGAACGGATTCAAAAGACGTGCTTATTACACCCGAAAATTCGGTTTGATCTTTCTTGGGTTTTTTTTCAAATCGGAGTTTTAGAAGAAGAGTTATCGGGAAAAATGTAATTTACTTTTACGCTCCCTAGCGGAAAATCTATGCATAATTTGAAAAAGTAACTATATCTGAAATACTTTTCGACATAAATGGAATCGAAAGATAAAAGTATTTTTCCAATCGGATGTTTTAGAAGCAAATATGTTGAATAAAACGTATTTTTTAATTCGACATCATCTGTATTTACGCCCCCTAGCAACAAAATTGTGCATAGCAAAAAAAAAAAAAAAAAAAAAAAAAAAAAGAAATGAAGGATCATCATTCGAATGTTTCAAGCTTCCCAATGCAAAAATAATTTTTCAAATAGGACTAATAGTTCCAGAGATATCGTAGGTACAAATGGATGGGCGGACAAACCGGTAACATAAGCATGATCTTTTTTTACAAAAGACGTGCTAAAAAAGGCACGACTCTTCAGAAACGCTAGAAAAACTGCATTTTTAAAAGCAAATACGTATGGTGTCAGTCGCGAAAAAATTCATACATACATACATACATACAGAGCCTTAGCAGGTGTATGTATGTATGCATGCATACATACATACATACATCTGCTAAGTCTCTGTGGGATGGACATGTATCCCGGTTAGATTCAGTTTTTTTTATTTTATTTTCTATTTGCCAACGGAAGCGCTTAAAGATTACTGTGAAAACCGATAGTTTTAATTTGCCGTAAAATTTTATTATCTCTCCCTAAGCTTTCCAATTGATTTATCTGTCATATTTTGCTGTTAATTAATTCAACGTATGATGGGGAAAGAGCAATAATTGCTGCGAAATATTTTGATAGTGTTGCTGCTGTGGTTCTTTGCACTCGGTGGGTAACTAGAGAAACACACTATCAACCAGGAAGTGAGCCTTATTTTTGGCTAGGCCCCAAAATATCCTCAGGCTCTTCTTGAAGATTAAATATAACGCCGTTCGCAGTAGAGGTGATAATCTGACAATTAAAAAAATGGATTGTTTCGCCCCAGGTAATATTTTGTAACTACTGGGGGGGGGGATTTCATTGTTTAGCTTCTGTATATTGTTCTTGTTTATAAGCAAGTCTTCTTCTGGATTAAAAAAGAAAGCGTGTAATCAAAAAAAAAAAAAAGAGACTTAATTGAACTGTAGTAGCGTTTGGCTTTTCTGATTCATGCTTGGTTTTGTTTTTTAAATAGTTACTGAGCAACGGTCCAGTTACCACAACATTAGCAGCTAATATGCTGTGAAGAGCGCTTTTATTTTGTTACAGATGTTTACTTTTCATGAGGGGATATTTGTGTTAGAGACTAGACCGGGTATTATATCTCTATAAGTCACTATGAATTCGCGCATTGGGATCTACTGTGATAATATATCAGTAAAAAAAGTATAAGAGCCCATGGTAAAAAAAATATTGTGAAGGAAAAATCAGTAAATCGAATTAGAGTGTTTTAGAAAGTATACACTGTATTAACAAAAGTCACCGGACACCCCTTCAAAAGCAAATGAACGGATCCGCTGCGTTGTTAAGATGCGCGGTGCAGCTGCAAACGGCATAAAAACAAGCGTGCAGCTGACCGCGATCATATCGCACTGTGAGGTTGAGTGAAAATGTCGCGGCGGGAGAGAACTGACTTTGAGAAAGGAAATACTGTTGGGTATTATATTAGTGCGTTGTCCATAAGAGAAACCGAGAGGCGTTTAAACATACCCAACTCAAGTAACTGTTTTGGATGTACTGAATAAGTGGAAGACGCATGGCGTGCCTGAAGCAGCAAAACGTACCGGCAGACCAAAGAAAATCAGTGATAGAGGACGTCGAAGTCTCAGGAGAGTCATTACAGCTAATCGACGGAGTATTGCACAAGACATGGATGTGCTTCGGTACAGGTGAGTAAAAATGGTAAAAATGCTGGAACCTCAGTATGTACACGTATCATTTGCAGAAAACTTCATTCCATGGGTTACCGTGGTCGTGCGGCTGCTGATAAGCCTTTCATCTCCACTTGGAATGCTACCCGTCGTTTAGCATGGTGTAAATAACATTTATCGTAAACCGTAGATCAATGGAAACGGGTCCTATGGACTGATGAATCCAGATACACGATCCATCAGTCTGATGACCGTGTATGGGTATGGCGGCAGCCGGCGGAACGCTATTTACCACAGTGTACTGTTCGTACTGTCGAGTTTCGAGCTGGCAGTGTACTCGTGTAGGGGTGTTTTTCGTGGTATGGTCCCGACCCATTGGTTATCGTGGACAAACCTGTTAACCAGCACGTCTACCTCGATATTCTGGACAATTATGCCGTACTAACTCTGTGGCAATACTATGGGACCGAGCCTTGTTGGTACCAGCAGGACAATGCACCGAGCCAAAAAAGCAAGGACTGTTACGGCGTGGTTTGACGATAATTCCGTATCGTGTGTGGACTGGCAGCACAGAGCTTGATCTTAATCCCATACAGCACTTATTGGATGAAGTAGACCTCCGCATAAGAAGTTTGGAAACAAGGACTACTACTAAGCAACAGTTAGCGGCAGCATTATGTACTGAATGGAAGCGCATACCTATCGCTGTGTTCCAAAACCTTGTCGAAAGCATGTCTCGAAGTGTCAGTGCATTCATTAAGGCCAAAGGTGGACCGACACTGTTCTAATGTATGTCAATAAATGCTATGTTGTGTTTCTCTTCTAGGTGTCCGGTGACTTTTGTCAATATCGTGTATGTAAGAGAGGGAATTGATGTAATTACTCCGATGTGTGCTCCTCAATATTATTCAGGTATATGTGTGTACACCCTTTGGTGTCTTGTCTTTAGTGTTATTCCGTTCATATGCGTGTCCCAGTGTCAGTTCTTTAATTTAATTAACGGATATGCGCATGCGCGCTCTATGGTGCCATTTTTAATGGTACAGCTCCACGGATGTGCTTCGGTAAATCACCCGGTGATTGTGGATTTTCCATGGTTGTAATAAAACGGCGCATAAAAAATCCACGGAGTGATTGCTTACGCACATTTAAGCAGAAAACTTCAGTAACATTTTTTGATTGAGAGCTTTTATTACGCATCCAGAGATCAGGAAGAAATCTAGCGGGTTGTAAGTTCTGGCTTGTCAAATTTGGCTTGAAACAGCATAAACCCACTTTACTGTTGAGGAAGACAGCTACAGTGACGAAGGGACGGGACTGTCTCAATTGATCTAACAATAAAACGTCGCTTTCCACAGTCTCACTCCGTCTATTAAAATTTGCCTATGGCGAGACTCGAACCCACATCCTTCTAGTCCGAAGCCGAATGCTTTCCCAATTATGCTACACCGACAAGGGCTTATCACTGCTACTTGCCGTCTTGACGTGTTAGTCACCTCTGTCTGTGGTACGTCACATATATCTGCCCCTCCCTTGATCCCTTGAGAAAGGCGGGGACACGAAATCGCAGGTTTCGGGTCAGCTGCAAACAATTCTTGAAGTAACTCTCTGTACAAGAAGGAATTCTGACTAATTCCAGACGATGTGTGGAAGGAACGTCACACATTTTCGGAAGAATCTAACCACCAGTAGATACATTTTTACGTTCGGGCGCCAATGTGAAACCCAAAACTGCCGCTGGCAGGAGTCGGAACCACATCCTTCTGCCCCGGAGCCGAATGCTGTCCCAATTAAGCTGCGCCGGCAAGGGCTTATCTCTGCTACTCGTCGTCTTCAGATGTGCGTCACTTCTGTTTTGCGTCACACGTCATCAACCATTCTTAATCCACTGCTGGATGAAGGTCTCCCAACTCTCTTTCACAGTTCTGTGTTTTTAGCAATGCGTTTCCATGTCACTCCCGCATGCTGTCGAATTTCATCCACTCATGCTCCACGTGATCTTGTTCTGAGTCTTTTCCTGTACCTTGGTATCCACTCTAGTATTTCAGTTGTCCTATTTTAGTCAGTTTTTGTCCAGCCTGTTGCCAATTAACGAGTCTTCACTTTGAACATGATGACATCACTCTTGTCATTTTCCTGATCCGTTAGTTCTTTTCTCAATATAGCGCCTATATTGCAACTAGCTGGGGTACTTGCACTAAAGAAAAGAAATTGTGGTTGAAATAATCACTAATAATTTGAACACCACACCTTTATTGGCAGTTGTTCTGGGAACACCAGTTGGTGTACACTCAAGAAACACTAAGGTTGAATTCACAATGATGAACTTCCGTAAAACACATGTGTAGCTTGTGACGTATATTCTAAATTAACTTTCATTTTTAGTTCCTTTTCCTATGTAAATTTGAGTTTGTTCTCCGTTATGCTTCCAAACTTAACTTGACATCTTCTCTCCCACGAGAATACTGTTGGCAACAATTGAGGTCAAAGTGAAATTGACGTATGAATGTATGAGATAAGAACGATAGATTAAAGGACGAGATAACAGTTGCTGATGTGGATATGTGGCGGATGTGTGTATTGCTGTTAGACTGATAAGTTAATGGTGAAGTTACGTTGTGTTTTTAAGTGCGATGTTTCTTTGAACTAGTGCTGGCATAAAAGTAAGAATTCCCGTAAGTTGACTTCTGTTTATGATTCGTCTGGCCGTAAAAAAAAAAAAAAAACCTTAATTAGGAACTATTGCATCGTATTCTTATTTTATTTCAACATTCCTCAATCATGGTTTAGACATAACGTAAAACCAATATCTCTCACGAAAAAGAAAATTACGTTATAAGCTTTATTAAACAGAATAGCTGAAGAACAGGAGCAGATAAACGATATAAAGTTAATGTTGAAAACTTATATTAACACAATATTGTTTTTCTCTTTTTCGCCACAAAAATACTAAATTGTTGGTGCCGAAATTGAACCCGTATTATTCTCTTCAGAAGCCGATTGCTTTCCCAATTAAGCTAGACCGACGGAGTTTGCCGATGCAACTTTGCCGTCTTGACACGCGCGTCACCTCTGAGGTACATACGTCACACTTGTTAAAAGAGGTTTATGACTTTTTTTGTGTGCGTGTGTGTGTGTGTGTGTGTGTGCTGTAGGTAAAATTCAAAACGATGCAGTCGAGTCTTCCAAAAATGCATTTTAACGTAGAATGCTAATACAGCTCTGCGAAACACAATGAAACGCCCGTGTTTCGTGTGTAATAAGGAAGGAAGATCGAGCTGGCTGTTTTTGTTTTGATGTCTGCGTTTCTTTTCTGCATCGTCTGCTCCACTTAACAGCGTTCCCGGAGTCTTTTGCGCGATTTTGTTGTAAACAAATTTTGGGTTTCTTGCTAGCTTCTTTCAGTTTCAAGCGAGCTCTGCGACACTCTTTAACGAAATGGCATTTCTTTCTTTCTGTGCTATCCAATTTGTTCAAAACAGTCGCTGGAAGAGAGAAATTACCCTCAACGGGATCAGTCACAAACTTGAAAAAACTACTAACTGTCAACACTGATATTTAAAAGTCACCTCCTGACACAGATCACATTAATCCTAACAGGAAGACTTTAGTGTGCCTGTTTAAAATAGAACGTTTTGGGATTTTAAAGCGGTGCGTGCTTCGTAATTTAAAAGAATATTTAATTCGTTGAATAAATCATAGTTTGTACATTTTTAAAAACGTTGATAAAAATCTAACTTCGCATAATTTAAAAGTATTGATCTCAGCAAGTTTAACATAGGATAATTTGAAATACGTACTTTAGCATAGGTGGCCGAATGGTGCGGAGCGTTGGCTTCTAGTTATATGCCCGATACGGATCCGGGTTCGAATCCTGAGGCATGGATGGTTGTGTTTGTCGTACAGCACACCACGACAGACTTCTAGTGCTGCCACATCATAATGACTTCCACGATAGACTTCTAGTGCTGCCACATCATAAGAAACCTTTGGGAGTTCAAACACCCTTTCCCTACACTGGAACCAGTGGCCCCAAATTAGTGACGAGCGACTGCATATAGCTCTTAGAGTATTTTTCAGTAGAGCTATATGCAGTACATAGAGTATATAGCTCGGTAGGGTTATATGCTCTTAGAGTATATAGCTCGGTAGGGCTATATGCTCTTAGAGTATATAGCTCAGTAGAGCTATTTGCTCTTAGATTATATAGCTCTACTGAGCTTATGCAGTTGCATATATCTCTTAGATTATTCTTAGGGGTGGGAGAGAGGGCTATATGCAGTCGCATATAGCCCTCTCCCCCACCCCCAAAAATAAATCTTTTCGTAAATCAATTTTTTCCTGTCTTTTACCCTTTCAACCGGCTGGAACGACTTAACTCGGGGTTAGCGAAATGGACTGAAATCAGCTCGAACGAATGTCTTCACTGTCTAAGAAGTGGACCAAACGCGGGTCGAACGAGTGAACATGAGCATCAGAAAGCGTTGTTTCTCCCTTAATTTTGGTATTTGAAGTGGTCAAGTGGTCATTTAGGTGGATGATTGACACGAATTCTTTCTGACTAATTACCGAAGTATACGGTTTGGCTACAACAATGGCGTAGAACCTAACAAAGGATAGATACTGTAGATAGATAGAGAGAGAGAGAGAGAGAGAGAGAGAGAGAAAATAGGTGTTTGAGTCGCTTGTTTCTACCCAGCAGCATGATGTCCGTTTCAGAGGCACAGCCCTTCCCCATTATGCCTTGGTTTATGAAGCAGAGAATAAGAGAGAAGGAAGCGCTTATCACCCGTGACAGGCTTATGGTCAGTACCGCTGAAATGAGAGGGTGGAGGAGGAATAGTTTTACCGCAGCTTTGGTAAAACTCGGCCTCTATGTGAAGAGTTCTGTTGTGGAGCACAGAAAGTTCAGCTTTACCATCCGTTCAAATATATCGACCGCTTAAAAAGGTAAAATACGTGCTTTATCGCTTATTTTTGACGATGTGGATGAATTGAATGTTTCCATGCTTAAATATCGGAATAAAGAGAGTGTTTTTCGTAGTTGAAAAGTATACCTGACTAAATTGATTTGCAACATGTGTGACGTAGATTAGCTATTTAACCTTCCGTTTTTATTAAATGTATCTTACGTAAATGTTGGTTATATATAGTTTCCGTTCTTAACGTCATGTCTGAACTCCTAAATGTTTCTTATGATGTGGCAGCACTAGAAGTCAATCGTGGAAGTCATATACTGTCTGGTACCCACTTTACTGGCTATTTCTGAGGTGGTTTCGGTAAACAAAAGATCTGCAGATTTGTACATAACCACCATTGAAAAAAATAATAAATGAAGAGAGAGTGAGAAAAGAAGAAGAAGAAAGAGAGAAAAGCTAGGTTAAAATTATTTGTGTTACAAAAATTGTCGATTTCGATGGGCGACGATTGTATAAATTAATTTGAAAAAGTTCGATTTAGTTCGATGAAAAGTAGCCAGTCCTGGACTGCACTCCTGGCTATATGTTTGTTGTTCACTGCCTGAGCTCTACTACGCTCCTTTGTTAAAATCTTGTTAGTCAAAATTATATGTGTTCTGATCTATTCTCCGTTCAATGTTAAAAATTTTTCCTGTTAATTTACTCTTGTGTTCGTCGTTGAAAACTGAAAAACTAACCTTCGAATCTTACCTCAACTGGTGTACAGACTCTTGCGCCCAGTAAAGGTGTTGTGGGCTACACATATGTAAATGACTTTTTGGTTACCTTCTTCATTCTCTAATGCATTTAGAATACCGCCGAATAAACAAAGACGTCGTTCTTTCTACGTTTTTAGCAACCGAAAAATTATTATTCGGTCACCCCTGGGGATCCGAATCCCAGATCTCTCCATATCCAGCCCAGCGCGTTAGCCTTACACCACGGTGGCCAACAATCCACGGCGTCATGTGTGTTTTTCTGTCAGCTTCTGACATCATAAATCCGTAAGATGGATGGGCTCAGCTACTGAGACGTCTCCGTCTGGTGGGCATTACCGGCACTGACTATATATTAATTATAGCAGTTAAATCCAAAGTGAAAGTCCTCCAAATACAGTGAATAAACAAGGACAAACGCGCTCGGCTAGATATCGAGAGATCTGGGATTCGGATCCCCAGCGGTGACCAAATAACAATTTTTCGGTTGCTATGTGTTGCTAAAAACGTGGAAAGAGCGATCTCTTTGTTTATTCACTGAGGATTTTCACTTAGAATACCGCCCATAATTTAAATAAAAAAAGCTGGGATACATGCATTATAACACAGGATATAGAAAAATCAGAATGAGTAATGTGTTTGAATGATTGCAAGTTATGGATTAATGGCGTTAAAAACAGGTAACGATAATAGCAGCAAATGAATTCATTAATAGATTGAATCCTTATGGCTGCGAATTTATTTCTCACGTGCATACAGTAGAGAGAGAGAGCCGCCCCGGTGGCGTGGTGGTCTAAGCGATGGCCTCTGATCACTCGTCCGTAAGAGGCCCGGGTTCGAATCCCGGTGAGGCATGGATGTTGTGTTTGTCTTATGGCACTGGCTCTCTCCCTTCCCTGGAACCAGTGGCCCTAAATTAGGGACGGGCGACTGCTTATAGCCCATTGAGTTGCTCACGGTGGTCGTTAAACCTCCAATCAAAAAAAAAAAAAAAAAAAAAAAAGAGAGAGTCCTAGTAGCCTTCTCCTCCGCGATAAACGTGTAAAAAATGGATACTCACTTGTACTATAGAATATAATCCAAAGAGGAGCGTCAGTCTCTCGAACTGAATTTAATCTTGAACATACGTGAGATATAAAATAATTTAGCATAGTAGAAAATGATACGTCAATTTACAAACATATCAAAATTGCTTTAACAAAGGAGATTGTCCATTCTATTTTGCTTGAGTAATAACAGGACAATCCACAATAATTTGGAAATGTAATACGTCTGTCCCTTTAAAACATGATGCATAGAGGGGGTGTTCAGTAAGAGAACGAATAATAAAGTGGAAGCCGGATATAATGTGTTCGGTTATACCGTTGAATCGGATATAACACGAGTCCGATGGCGTCCCCCAAACAAAATACATACACAGACAAATACATACTCAGATTCGGATATACCGCGGGTATCTCTATAACGCGATTATCGCCTGGTCTTCGTATACCAGCGTTATAACAGGCTTCCACTGTACTGAAAAGCGAAGTCTTTTAAAGTCATTGTTAATCAGAATCACCCAAACAACGTGTGCTTGATGCAGGGAAAAACGGTGTTGCTCATTTCACGCAATGACAGTTTTGCAGAGGTGTATGTAAAGGCTCAGCCATATGATGACGGGTAAACGAGAAAGGAAATGACGAAGGAAAAAAATTGCTCCCGGCAAAGAATAAACAAGTAGATTAATGCAGTTTTTCCAATGTCTTGCCTACGTAGTCGAAAGTCGCGGAGAAATTGTATGTTAATTTATTAAAAGGCTTGGATAAGGAAATATATGAAGAGGTAAAATGTTTTACACGATTTGTAAATAATATTGTACGATGTGGCAAATACGGTGTGCCATATAATTCAAAGTCGTGCATGAAAAAAAAAAATGCTCTGAAACATCAATTAAAAACATGGGTAAGTCAGCGGGTTAATTTTAAAGAACAAGATCAGAACAAGATCCTTCACTCCTGCAACTAAATTTTAAAAACAAAGATTGGAGTTCTAAAACATGATTCTACAAAATCTAAAAGTTGAGATATAATGTTTTAACGCTTTTTTTCGTAACTTCGTTGTTTTAAACAATCATTTGAATACTAAAACTGCGCTTGTTATTAAAACTGCTCTCGTACTAAAATTACACTCGAACACTAAAACTGCACTTAAATACTAAAACTACACTTGAACACTAAAATTTCACTTTAATATTAAAATTATACTTAAATATTAAAACTACAACTGAATACTAAAAATGCACTTGAATACTAAAAATGCACTTGAAAACTAAAATTATACTTGAATATTTAAACCACACTTGAACACTAAAACAACACTAGCATAAAATTAGACTTGAATACAAAAACTACACTCTAATATAAAATGACAATTGAATACTGAAACTACACTTCGACATTAAAGCTGCACTTGAACACTAAAATTGCGCTTAAATATTAAAAATTCACGACTACTAAAACTACAGTTGAATATTAAAGCTATACTTGAATACTAAAACTACACTTGAATACTGAAATTGCACTGGAATACTAAGAATTAAACTTGAACACTAAAATTATACTTGAATATTAAAACCACACTTGAATACTAAAACTACACTTGAATACTAAAACTACACTTGAATACTGAAATTGCACTGGAATACTAAGAATTAAACTTGAACACTATAAAATTGTACTTGAATATTAAAACCACACTTGAATATTAAAACCACACTTGAATACTAAAACTACACTTTAACATAAAATTACTCTTGAATGTAAAAATTACACTTGAATACTGAAACTAGACTTGAATATATAAAATTACACTTGAATATTAAAACTACACTTGAATACTAAAACTACACTGTAACATAAAATTAAACTTGAATATTGAAATTACAGTTGAATACTACACTTGAATACCAAACCTACAGTGGAACATTAAAACGACATTTGAACAATAAAACTACACTTGAATACCAAACCTACATTTTAACATAAAATTAAACTTGAATATTAAAATTACACTTGAATACTAAAACTGCACTTGAATACTAAAACTACACTTGAATACTAAAAATACACTCAAATACTGAAACTACACTCAGAAACTAAAACTACACTTGGACACTAAAACTACATTTGGACATTAAAACTACACTTGTACATTTAAACTACACTTGGACACTAAAACTACATTTGGACATTAAAACTACACTTGGACATTTAAACTACACTTGGACACTAAAAGTACACTTGAATACGAAAACTACTCTTGGACACTAAAACTACATTTGGACATTAAAACTACACTTGGACACTAAAACTACACTTGAATACGAAAACTACACTTGAACTCAAAAGCTAGCAATAACAGTAGCTGACAAAGTTTGTGAGTCTGAGAAATGAACTATTTACGGAACCTCACAGCTCTCTTTAGTAGAAGTCGGTCCTGATCTACACTTGCTGAACCATAACTTCGTATAAAACACTTCACTTCAAAACAATTCGTCGTAGTGTATGATAAATATCGCACAATTAACATTCGCTTAGTGTATGATAAATATATCACAATTAGCATTCGCATTTGTCACCTTCTTACTGACAAGGGAAGCCTTTCAACTGTCATTCTCCAAAATTGAAGAAACGTGGCCAGGAGATTGTACTAAGGGCAAATTTCCGTTTGGGCCCAAATGGACTGACAAAGGTGAACGAGTGGTCTGAAAATGACCTTACAGCACAAGTGGGGAAAATCATCTAAAGTGTGTTGCGGTGTGTGGTATGTAACCCAAAAAATCAGCTATGTCCCCATGATTCAAAATAAGCTCATGTCACACAAAAAGCAACAAAAACCTTTATTACAGGTGTAAATGAACATTTGTGGCATTGAACACATGTCGGAAGCAAAGTAATTCGGAACAATGAGAACAACGCAAGATCCCAAAGTTATCACAGTACTGAAAATTGTCATTAATATCTGAAAAACAAATACGTTGAACATTATCAAAAGAAGCGTCATCACTTTCACAGTATCCAATTTTTATCCATGGATAAAATGTATATATATTGTTGTTTTATTCAACATATTGAATTTTTCTAACTGCGGCAGAAAAACTGCCAGCGCTTAGACCACTGCGCCACAGGGGCTTTAGTGAAATCAAATCATGGAATGTAAAATTCGGCTATAGTGATTGTTAAATTTTCCAGCTTTTCATATATACAGTATATGATATTGTTCGAACAAAGCGAGTTTACGTTTTAGAAATTTGAATCCGATTTTTTTCTCTGGTTTGCATATATGTTAAGAGTTGCAACTATTATTCTATGATTTGAAAGATGCGTGTGTTAAATTTGAATGAAGCTTAGTAAAAAAAAACTTTATATTTATTTTTTTTTAAACACGCTCCTTGCAAATTTCTCCCATTAGCATGGAATATCAACATATATGTTATACGAAGAGAACGAAGCGGCACTTAGCGAGTGTCCCAAACTTTTTAGGGTCCTGTTCGCATTTCAAATCACGTGATATCTGCGATAGACGTATTAACGGGTGGCTTATGTTATAGGCAAACGTTTCTTACCAATAGCTTTATTCGAGCTGATGGGTTTTTTTTTTTTTTTTTTTTTTTTTTTCAATTTTCATTCTGCTGTGGGTCTCAGTACTTCTTCTAACTCAGTGTTTCTCAAACTTCGGTCGCTCATGCACCACTTTAAGCATTTCTTTACTTATCGCGGACCACCAAGCGGGAGAGCCTGGGGAACTTCCCTGGGCGAAATTTGAAATTAAAAATATATTATCTGAAACCGAGGTTGCCATCCGTGGTTAATAACATTAGGACCTACCAGACACCCTCATCGGCCGGTGAGTGATACCTCCCCCATCCCCCGCTCCAAGATAAGATACAACCAAAGTATCCTCCCGATTTATGTGATTTATAGACAGGCTTATGAGCTCCGGATCGATTTACTCCCCCCCCCCCCTCCTCCTTGAAATGTAATTTTTAGTTAATTTTAGCTTCTTTTGGTAAATTTTAAGCTTTTTTCAAATACTCAACTGGTTTTTACTTGAAAATAATACCGTCCCGAAATAGGGCCGGTAAGCAATTGCCACCGGCCTTAGGCAGAAAATAGCCAAAAATTCCGACCAGGTACTTAAAATACCGGTAAGCTGCCAACTCCATCTGAAACAAGGTAATTTTTAGAGTACCTATATTTCATAAAGAAAGAAAGAGTTTGGTGAGCTATGATTTTATTTTGTCAGTTGTATAACGAAAAAGACATCATTCGCTTAATTAAATAATTGCCAATGCAGTCACAGCATGAGCGTAGTCAGGGGAGGGGGTTTGGGGGTTCAAACCCTACTCGAAACTCCAAACAATAAGATTTGTAACAGGTAATATTTATGGGAAATTACTTAAACCTTCTCCGAAAATCGCAACCCCCCTCCCCCCAACCTGAATTCGAGCAAAAAAAAAAAAAAAAAAAAAAAACCATACAATTCAAGTTACAGCACATGCAAAATGTGATATGGACAGTTATACTTTGTTTTTTAATACTTTTCTGGAAGTCCACGTATAAAGATCCAGTAACTAATAAGAAAAATAATAACTACAATAATAATCATAGCATCTATGAGAAGGATCTGCTGCTTGAGATCTTTTACCAAGCTATCTATATCCGGTTGGATGACCGATAGTTTGAATAGTAGAGTAGCTTCCACATCTAATCTATTTCTTTCTTGCGCTTAATTTCAACTACATTCGAAAATCCAAACTCACAGTCGTAAGGAAAATGATTAATGGCTCTGTCTAACAGCTTTGGATATTCTGGTCGAGCATGCACTCAAAATTTACGAGGAGGGATTCTCACATTCTTCATTAATTTTTTTTTTGGGGGGGGGGGGATTTCCTGCGGACCACCAGTGGTCCGTAGACCACACTTTGAGAAACACTGTTCTAACTTGTCAAGGCACAACCATATCAAAAGCCTTACCATCTCCATATAATTCAAAAGAAACCCCAAGCTTTTCAAAAAAGAACAGGTTTTCCATTCAAACTAGGAGACGACACCTTTTAACTGTAGAATACATAGGTTAAACTATTACTCTCACATTTTGAGTAGTGCAGCCAAAGCCATTCTGATGCTGTGCAGAAAGAAACAAATCCCGAATTATCCTATGAGGTATTTTTCTGAGTGGCGCAGCCAGAGCAATCCTGATGCTGTGCAGAAAGGGATAAATCCCGAATTATCCTATTAGGTATTTTTCTGAGTAGTGCAACCAGAGCAATCCTGATGCTGTGCAGAAAGGGACAAATCCCGAATTATCCTATGAGGTATTTTTCTGAGTAGCACAGCCAGAGCAATCCGGATGCAGTGCAGAAAGGAACAAATATCTAATTTTCGTATGAAATAGAGTTGTTACATTCTGAGTAGTGCAGCCAGAGCAATCATGATGCTGTGCAGAAAGAAACAAATCCCAAATTATCCTATGAGGTATTTTTCTGAGTAGTGCAACCAGAGCAATCCTGATGCTGTGCAGAAAAGGATAAATCCCGAATTATCCTATGAGGTATTTTTCTGAGTAGCACAGCAAGAGCAATCCTGATGCTGTGCAGAAAGGAACAAATCTCGAATTTTTGTATGAAATAGAGTTGTGACATTCTGAGTAACACAGCCAGACCAATCCTGATGCTGTGCAGAAAGAAACAAATCCCGAGTTATCTTATGAGGTATTTTTCTAAGTAGCACAGCCAGAGCAATCCTGATGCTGTGCAGAAAGAAACAAATCCCGAATTATCCTATGAAGTACTTTTCTGAGTAGTGCCGCCAGAGCAATCCTGATGCTGTGTAGAAAGAAACAATTCTCGAATTTTCCTATGGAGTAGAGTTCTGACCTTCTGAGTAGTGCAGCCAAAGTAATCCTGATGCTCTGCAGAAAGGAACAAATGACGAGTTATCCTATGGAGTAGTGTTCTCACGTACCGAGTAGTGCATCAAAATCAGCCCTGATGCTCTGCAGGAAGGAACAAATGACGAGTTATCCTATGGAGTAGTGTTCTCACATTCCGAGTAGTGCACCCAAATCAACCCTGATGCTCTGCAGAAAGGAACAAATGACGAGTTCCTTTGGAGTAGTGTTCTCGCATTCCGAGTAGTGCACCCAAATTAACCCTGATGCTCTGCAGAAAGGAACAAATGGCGAGTTATACTATGGAGTAGTGTTCTCGCATTCCGAGTAGTGCACCCAAATTAACCCTGATGCTCTGCAGAAAGGAACAAATGACGAGTTATCCTATGGAGTAATATTCTCACATTCCGAGTAGTGCACCCAAATTAGCCTTGATGCTCTGCAGAAAGGAACAAATGGCGAGTTATCCTATGTAGTAGTGTTTTTACATTCCGAGTAGTGCATCCAAATCAGCCCTGATGTGCTGCAGGAAGAAATGAATGACGAGTTTTCTTATGGAGTAGTGTTCTCACATTCCGAGTAGTGCACCCATATTAGCCCTGATGCTCTGCAGAAAGGAACAAATGACAAATTATCCTATATAGTAGTGTTCTCACATTCCGAGTAGTGAACCCAAATCAACCCTGATGCTCTGCAGAAAGGAGCAAATCCCGAATTATCCTATGCAGCAGTTAGACCACATCAACCTTAAGGTTTCTTGATGCTGTGGAGAAATGAACAAATCTCGGGTTAGCATTGTTCTCACTTTTCGAGTCGTGCACTGAATTGACCCTAAAGCTTCTTGATGCTGTGTAGGAAAGAACAGATCTGACTGATTAGCCGCTCAGAACATACTAATTTTCCTATATTGATGTGTGTGTGTGTGTGTGTGTGTTTGCCTGCACTCGCTCGCGTTTCGCTATAAATATAGGGCTGCATTGTTTTTGGCAACAGTCATAAAAGTATACTACGCCAGAATAAGCGGGGATGCTAAGCTCGTTATGTAAATTTGAAATACGTAATCGTTGTTAGTTCTGCAGCATAACTGAAGTGTCTTTCTTTACAAAGTGCAAACTCATTAATGAGTGGGCATGCATTGACTGCAGTGGTCAAAAAATGACGACGCCCTGTTTTCATTTTCCTGAAACTCGTACGGAAGGACTAGGTAATTTATTATTATGACTACCGGTTCAGATCAGAGGCCACTGGGGATTTTGTATGGGGGGTGAGGGGAATTCGCTCAAAACTGGTGATTGAAACAGCCAACAACCTACCCGAAGAGCTTCTACCGGGCTTGGAACTTACTTGCAAAACAGCAGGTTCAATAATTATTTGCGCTCCTTGCTGCTGCTTGTTTGAACCACGCGGATTGAAAAGGAGAAAGAAATTGCCTGAGGTAGTTTGCAATTTCGAATGCTTTATTAGAATGTTTAGGATTTGTTCGTTCTTTAACATGCCTTTTGACATATATCTAAGAGAAGTGTCGAGTAAGTTCCAAACTTAACATATTTGTGCCCTGCATTCTACTCATACTGAATCATTACTTCTCGATGTAGTGCGCTGTAACTTCGGTGCGTTTCTTTGTTGCAACTGTATTAATACTTAGCAGAAAAAGTCTTCATAATGCCGTGCAAACTGTGCACGTAAGTTGAACCATCTTTATGGGGGAAGTTGGAGGGGTGACAAACAAAAATTTCTGATTTTATAAGGGTGGGGGGGGTGGAGCGGCAAACCACAGAACTACAAATTCTGAATTTGTAGTTATGTAGTTTGCAAACATGAATGGCTGCCGAGGTGGCGCAGTGGTCTAAGCGCTGAATTCTGACAGTTCCTCAGAGAGGGCTTGGACTTGAGTCCCGGATGTGGCATCCATATGGGTGATGTGCTTGTCTTACAGCAATGGGTTTTTTCCTTCCCTGGAAGCAGTGACCCTAAATTAGAGACTGGTTACTGTTTATATAGCCCTTCGAGTTGCGGGCGGTGATTTTAACCCATTCCCCAGTGGCGGATTTAGAGTTACCGGGACCATGCGCACAATATCAGTTTGCCCCCCCCCCTTCATTTTTTGCTTTCTCATATTAATATATGAGAAAGTAAAGTATTCGCAAAGGAGTTCGCCTTCGTGATTTCGACAGAAATGCACATTTTTGGTTCCCTCGAACGTGATTTGACTGTTTTCACGGTGGTGTCGCTATGTGTGTGTGTGTGTGTGGGGGGGGGGGGGTTGTTACCGCCATTACTCAAAAACTATTATAGCTATCAAGGCGAAATTTAATATTTAGAGGTTCTGTGATACTCTTATGGGGAAGAAATAGCGGGAGTTACAAGATCAATCTTGTAAATGTTAGCGTTTGTTAAGGAAAGTTGGAATTTCTTAAGGCTCTACGAGACCCGCCATCTTGTATTGCTATCTTCTCTTGTTAACCAACGGGCAAGCGTATTTCACAAATTGCTCGGGCAATTTTGCACATTTTGGAACACCGTTTGTGGCTAACGCAAGATACATGATAAATAAAGAGTTCCCTGGTTTCAGAATTTTTATTGGCCTTTCCCTTCATTTTTTATCTGCAGCAAAAGTCGCGCCAAGGCGTCTTCCATAGTTTTATTAATTAATTAAAAATACTTAAAGAGTCCAAAATGAAAATCTGAAAACAGGGAACTCTTTATTTATCATATATTTTGCGTTAGCCACAAACGGTGTTCCAAAATGTGCAAAATTGCCCGAGCAATTTGTGAAATACGCTTGCCCGTTGGTTAACAAGAGAAGGCACAATACAAGATGGCGGGTTTCGTAGAACCTTAAGCGTTCGTTACGTAAAACGAGTCGGAGCTTTATGAAGATGGTCACTTAAAGCACAGTACTGACTTCTATGACACATGCGGCGTGGCATCTGCTGTCGCATATCATCAGATTCCATCCCACACACAGTTTCTCGAAAGAGCCCAAACATCAATGAAATCTATTCCTGTGTCTGTTAAAACCAGCTTTCCCTATGTCATTTTACTCGTGTGGTAACAGTTACCTCCTGAAATGGACTAAATAAGGAAAAAACATTCATGCGAAAGGTGAGCAGTCACATTAAACACCAAATTAAAGACTAAAACGCTAATTACAATATACAGGGTGTTCGAGAATTATTAGACACATTACAAAATTATATAAAACAAAACATTAAACAGATAGAAAGAAACTGACTGTACTAACTTACAATGTAACTACACAAGTTAATAAATTTCGATGTGAGATCCTTTGGTTGCTCGTAGTATATCCAAGCGATACTCGATTTCATGCCATGTATTGGCAAGCATCTGAGGAGTTATGGAATTAATAGCAGCTGTGATACGCTGCTTCAGTTCCTGCAAATCAGTACAAGGCGTCTGATAAACACGATCCTTCACGTAATCCCACATGAAATAATCCAATGGAGTTAGATCTGGAGAGCGAGGAGGCCACGGAATGAGACCACCACGCCCAATCCATCTGTTGGGGAAATGCTCATTTAGGCACTTACGTACACACGTTGACCAATGCGGAGGCGCACCGTCTTGTTGGGAAACGATGTCATATCTTTTGATCTGGTGTATAGATAAATTTTCTAGCATATCCAAGTAAATGTCACCATTTATGGTTTTTTCGCAGAAGAAGAAAGGGCCAATCACATCTTTTTTGATAGAGCGCACCACACATTAACTTTTGGAAAATCACGTTCCAGTTCAATAGCAGCATGAGGCGGTTCACTGCCCCATATCCCACAGTTGTGACGATTCACAATATCTGAAACATGAAATGTGGATTCATCACTAAAAATTACAGTACTGAGAAAGTTTTCGTCGTTTTCCATTCGATTCAGCATATCCACAGCGAAATCGTGTCGCAGAGTGTGATAATTTACATGCATCTTTTGCACTATTTGAATTTTACTACTGATTGCGCATTTCTCATACATTCTTCATCAGGCCACACCTTGTGCCATCAATCGGATTCTGGAAAAAACAATTCTGCAAAACAAAAATATAGAAACCGTGTTAGTAATACGTGACATAGAAAAACAGAAAATGCTCATAGTTGGTTTTTTTTTACGTAATTTTGTAGTGTATCCAATAATTCTCGGACACCCTGTATATGTAAATCTGCCAGAAATAACACCCCAATCTCTGAGCTCAGTTGTAGAGTACCATTAAGTAATACACTGTAAAAGTGGTATGAATTCACGGAAAATTTCTGAAAATAACGTGCAGAAAATTTGCCGATAGGTATCCGTGTTGTTCAGAAATTTTCGTTTTTAAAAGTGCCCGTTTATTTTAACTATCGTATTTTCACAGATTTCTCGTAGTCAGAAATTCCGTTTATTTCAGAAAAATCCATTCCAGGTTTTTCCGTATTTAAACTGAAATTCCGCAAAACTGAGGGTCCTGCATTTTTCAGCGCTTTCCCGAGATAGCCTAAACCCGCACCGCTAGAACAGCTATCGCACGCTTTTAACCACTGAGCCGAAGACACTCGGAAATTCGAATCACGTACATCGTAAAACAAATTGCGCGACAGTGATTTTTTTTTTTTTTTTTTGTGATTAATACGAATGATTTAGTCATTTTATTTTCTGTTTGAGCTTATCATTTTTCTGAATAGATTTGTAATATCTTTTTTTTTTTTTTTTTTTCTGTAGGAGGACTTTTCACAAATTAAGCATTTTTCATCGTGATTTTTGGAAGCAACAAAATACTTTGCAACTTGATTTTTTTAAACTGACAGTGGCTTTTAGTTATCTTTAAAAAAGGTGAAATGTACTTTTTTATAGTACATATTATTTCACCAAAAAGAAAAAAAAGCTTCTAAATATAAAATTTACTCTTGATAGCAATAATAGCGGCTGTCTTAAATTGTGCAAAGGCTGATACATAGACATCGTGTAATCATCTGTACAATAAGCTAAGTACCCGGTTTCTTACAGTAATACAATATATATATATTAAATAGCTGATGCACAAAATAGGGGAGAAAAGAAATATCCTGTGTCACAATAAACAAAATTCATGCAATATGCTATCCACAATATCCGATCTCGGTACGGAACTTCTAAATTGGACATATGATTGAAATTTAAAAGTTAATCAAACCTCTAGTATTCTCACCAATCGCTCCTATTACGGGTAATTTATCGTCATACAGATACGGAAAAAGTGAGAATAGAGTTTTTTCGTTAATATACCAAAGAAAATGCAGAAAGTTTTCTGAAAACACAGAATTTTCCGTTAACACATATTTAAAACGATAATTTACGGTCAATATAAAAAAGAAACTGCCGAAAGTTTTTGAAAACACAGAATTTTCCGTTAACACATATTTAAAACGGTAATTTACGGTCAAAGAAACTGCCGAAAATTATGTGAAAACATAGAATTTTCCGTTAACACATATTTAAAATGGTAATTTACGGTCAATATAAAAAAGAAACTGCGGAAAGTTTTCTGAAAATTCAGAATTTTCCCGTGGTACGAAAAATCCGTAAAATTCAGGTTTCTTTCCGTTATTTCACGGAAAAGGTGGTATCAGAAATATGCTTCGTTAATTCACGAAAAAAAAAAATGACGGAAACTGGCTCCTGAATTTCAGAAAATGTTTTACAGTATATAACTGTCAAATGGTTTTAGTTAGCCTGCATTTAAGCTAGTGAATGAATGCTTGTAAATGAAATTTTTCGAGAAGAGCTAACGTGTACCTCGCTTTATGCTTTTTTTTCATTAAAAAAAGGGCTGCAGAAATAAAATCGTCATTTCTGGGGCCCTCCAGCATCGCGGGGCCCCGCGGCAGTGCTTCGTACGCTTCCCTGCAAATCCGCATCTACCCTTCCCCCAAAACATGAAGGAATCAAAAAGGACGAGCTTATAAATCGCTTTCAGTGTGCGGAGTTTTATAATAAAAAACTTAGATTCTCATTTTTTCTGTGTGCGTGTGATTTTTTTGTTCGTTTGTTTTCTTTTTAACGATAAATCTTCGTTGTCTAATTTGAAAGAAATCGAAATTTAATTACCGAATACACTATTCACCATCTTGATAACATAACAACGCATGACTCATGTGAGTCTAAATCTCTTTTAAAAACGCATAAAGACATTCAATAATTGCCGAGCTTTCGCGCTCCAATGGGAGGCTTCGTCTCGGTTAGATTAGCAGAGCATTAGAACAGTAACAGGCCACCCCGGTGGCGCAGTGGTCTAAGGCGTTGGCCTCTGATTATTCGTCCGAAAGGGGTCCGGGTTCGAATCCCGGTGAGGCATGGATGTTGTGTTTGTCTTACGGCACTGGTTCTCTCCCTTTCCTGGAACCAGTGACCCTAAATTAGGGACGGGCGACTGCTTATAGCCCATTGAGTTGCTCACGGTGGTCGTTAAACCTCCAATCAAAAAAAAAAAAAAACAGTAACAGACAATTCGAACTGAATTGTTTCAGTTGAAACAATTCAAATTTTTTGGCGTTGTCTGTTACTGTTGCAGCTCTGATAATCTAGCCTAGATGAAGTCTCCGATCGGAGCGCCAAAGCTTGGCAATTATTGAGCATTTTTACGAGTATTTACACCATTAAAGAAAATTTAATTATTTGCAAAATATTGTAGCGTACTCTACGCTTCGGGCTGCTGTGGAGTTGTTCGACAGAAGACAGAAAAATCGGAAAAAAAAAAAAAGCAGGAAAATGAGGTTGCCTTCATCAGAAAATCATCATCAACCTAGAGAAGTGACTTTTCTGGTGTCAGTGAAATACCAATGTCGACTGAAAAATGAATGCTTCCAAAGCCACAAAAGTTAATGACGATCACCTCAGGATTCGGAGTAGAAACCATACAAAGCATGCATAATCAAACACATAAAAAATGGAATCTTGCCAAAAAATGAATCTGGCAACATGCTTGTTGAACACAAACGTTTAAACGTGCAACTTGGTTAAAAAATGAACACTATCTGTGTAACGTACCAGGAGATGTGACGTACCTGCCAGAAGGACGCACACGACATAAAGGCAGATAGGAATCAGAATAAAATGTCCGCGTAGCTTAATTGGTAGAGCAACTCATTCCGGAATAAGTTGCTCTACCAATTAAGCTACGCGGACATTTTATTCTGATTCCTATCTGCCTTTATGTCGTGTGCGTCCTTCTGGCAGGTACGTCACATCTCCTGGTACGTTACATCTGTTATAAATAACAGATAAGAATGCGCATATAGTCTTGCTACTAGTGTCAAATTTTTTGTTGGCTCGATTAGGTTACAGTTTTAATTCGTCTTCGTTCGTGCTATTAACCGCAATCATTTTCTAGTGTTGCATACTTTTATCTGTTATAGATAGTGTTCAACCATGTTGCACTTTTAATCGTTTCTGTTTAAAAGCATGTTTTCAGCTGAGAGTTGGTAAGGTTCCATTTGTTCTGTGATTGATCGTGCATTCTTTATATGTTTTTTACTTACAATCCTGAATCGGTCCTTCTTTCTTACTTTTTTTTTTTGTGTGTGTGGCTTTGGGTGAGTTTGTCAGTCGACATATGAAGGTATGTTCCTGTCGTTCAATGACACCAGAAAAGCTACTTTTCAAGGTTGATGCTCCCCTGACGAAGGTAACCTTTTTTTTTTTTTGGATTTCTCAACTTGTCTGTTTTCCTCTTCGTAGTTTTCTCATTTTTTTTTTAGTTTGCTTCGATATGCTAGGAATTTTTATATAATAATAAAAAAAATAATTTATTATATCATTATTATCATTTTTCATTTATTATTATGGTCGAGTCACATTTTTCCTTTATTGTTTTCCATTTTTTTTAACTCTGTGGCTGAATTTATACATATATACAGCATGCTGTCATCCCTAGAGGCATAGACAAGGGGCTCCTCGGTCCGAACCTCCCATTGAGGGTGGATTGAGTACGAATTTAAAGCGACGTACAAAGTATATGTATATATGAGGATTTCACCAATGAAGAACCAAATTCATGGAACCCCCTCCCCCTTAAGAAATGTCTGACTATGGCTTCTGGCTTATATATATATACAAGTGTAAAGAAACATCAGGAACGAACAACCCCTAACGCGCAAAAGCAGCAGAGGAGAATTCTCAGAAAAACACCCACAACAAGAAGAAGCATTTTCAACGGGAGCCAAAAGCAGGAGGGAGAAAAAAGAAAAAACATCTTTGCGAACAAGCAGGGAAAAACATGCAAGAATTCAGAAAGTTTTGAAAATGCCGAGCTTTGCCTTTATCAAGGACCAGCAAAACACAGCATTAACTCATCTCTACAAAGACCTAGTTGAATATGGGTTTCTGTTTTGTCGTATGTATTTCAGGTAAATGACCCCACAAAAAAAAAAAAAAACACCTTCTAAGCCATGAAAAGGTTGAATAAAGAATTAAACTTAGCAATACATATATGACATACATATATATCATCATCATCATCATTGTCAACCATTATCAATCCACTGCTGGACGAAGGTCTCTCCAAGCCTCTTCCACAATGGTCTGTCTTGTGCCAGCCTCCTCCATGTTACTCAGGCATACTTTCGAATTTCATCCACCCATCTTCCATGTGGTCTTCTTCTGGGTCTTTTCCTGTCCCTTGGAATCCAATCTAAAATTTGGACTGTCCATCGATGGTCTGTCCTTCTGACAGTATGTCCAGCCCATTGCCAATTCAGGGATTTTACTTTGATTATGATGTCTTCCACTCTTGTCATTTTTCTGATCCACGAGTTCCTCTTCTTATCTCTTTTGGTTACACCAAGCATGCACCTCTCCATGCTGTTTTGAGTTGTCTGCAGCCTTTGTATGTCTTTTTTAGTTAAGGTCCACGTCTCTGCACCATACGTAAGCACTGGAAGGATGCATTGATCAAACACTTTTCTTTTAAGACATAATGGCATATTGCTCTTGAAAATTATGTTGCTCCTTCCAAAAGCTCTTCAGGCAAGTTTTGTACGCCGATTAATTTCTTCATCAATGTGACCCTCACTTGATATCTGCTGTCCAAGATAAACGTACGCATCTATTATCTCCAGCTTTTCTCCATCAATCAATAAATCTTCATTTCTTGTAAAAGCATTGTACATCACTTTTGTCTTCTGAAAGTTCATTTTTAATCCCACTTCTTTACTCTTATCAGCAAGTTCCTGGATCATACTCTGCAGCTCTGATCGGGTTGTTGTAAAAATGACTAATACGTATATATATATATATATATATATATATATATATATATATATATATGCGTAAAGTGTTTAATCAATGCATACTTGCAGTGCTTACGTACGGAGCAGAGACGTGGACCTTAACTAAAAAAGACATGCAAAGACTGCAGACAACTGAAAGAAGCATGGAGAGGTACATGCTTGGTGTAACCAAGGAAGATAAAAAGAGGAATTCGATAGGGAAAATGACAATCATGCTCAGAGTAATATCTCTGGAATGGCAATGGGTTGGACATATTGCCAGATGGACGGACCACCGAAATTTTAGACTTAGGATTCCAAATGACAGGAAAAGACCCAGAAGACCGCACGGGAGCTGGGTGGATGAAATTCGAAAGTATGCGGGAGTGACATGTAAGAGACTGGCTTAGGACACACCGTTGTGGAAGGAACTTGGGAAGACCTTAATCCAGCAGTGGATTTATAATGGTTGGTGATGATGATGATGATGATGATGATGATATATATATATATATAATATTCTTGCACTGCAATAGCTCCATATTAGTAATACCCACTATAAGTCCACTCGATGAAATTGACACGAAGACCTGTAAAAGAAAGTTAAAACTTCCATTTCAATAAAGATGATCGGTTTACGATTTTTCAGGATTCCGGAATTAGTTACATCACAAGACGAAGGAATACTCTCTTCTTTGTGAAAAACCAACAACGCAAAGTTCCTTTCTTTAATGTCTGCTTCTAATCCATTCTTATTTCATCAAGTAAGAACTGAAAAAGAAATCGTTCTGCCTTCAATATTTTCCTGTGAGGTAAAAAATATGATTAAAAATCGCTGAATGCATGTGATCATCTGTCGCCTCCATCCACGAAGTTTTTGTGGCTCTCGGTGCATCTCAGATCTATGATTCTGTGTTCCACCGTATCTTTAGTAGACGTGTTTTACGCAAAAATGAAAAAAAAAATAATAATAATAAAACTAAATTTTTATGTTTAGGCGTTGATGGAAAACTGCCGCGAATCTCGCCGGGTTCATTGTACAGAAAACCTCCATTTGAATGCTTAATAAATTTATATGCGGCGCTGAATTATAAATCCAGATGGGGAAATTTTTCTGCTGCATTAATAACATGTAATCAATGAGCGGGTAATTAGGCGGAGGAAATGGGGAAATGAAATTGCTGTTTCCTCGTGAACGGTCTCGTGATTGTTGATCGCGTTCGCTCGGGCATGGCGCTCGAGCGATTTCGTGATGAAAACAACTTTGCTCCGTTGCGGCCCTGTCAGAGGAAACTGGTGGCAGAATACAGCAGCATCAAACTTGGCAGTTTAGAGAACGGAATATATTTACGGAAATTATTAATATTTGTATGTTTATTCGCTGCTTAAGGCAATTAATTCGTACTATTCGCATTATCTCTGTTTCGCGATGCAGCCTAGTAACTGTGATATCGGATTTCTACGCAACAAACATGCGTCGGTTTATACACGGAAGAATCAGTACAATTTTCTACGCACCAAATATGCGTCGGTTTTATAAACGGTCGAGTCACATTATTGTGACCACCAGCTAATATCCAGAGTAACCGCCGTGTGCAGCGTGGACAGCAGCTAGACGGGCTGGGAGTAACTCAATAAGATGCTGGAAGGTGTTCATGTGGAGCCATGCTGACTGCAGTGCATCTTACAGCTGCTAGAGGGTGCGTGGTGGAGGAACCATAGAGCGAACAACACGATCGAGGTGGTCCCACAGATGCTCAATTGGGTTTAAGTCTGGCGAATTAGGGGGCCAGGGATTTTCTTTGAAGTTTTCATCGTGGTCTTCCAACCACTCTCGGACATTTCTAGCTATGTGACACGTCGCATTGTCGTGCTGGAAGATCCCATCCGCTCCAGGGAAGACAAGCAGCATGTATGGGTGTACGTGGTCTGCAAGGATGGATTCATAACGAATTCGGTCCATAGTGCCTTCCACAGGTATGAGTGGGCCCAGAGAATGCCACGAAAACATTCCCCAGACCATAACGCTGCCCCCACCAGCTTATGTTCTTCCAGCAGTGGTTGAAAAGTGTTTGTTCTCCGATGTTTCTCGCCTTATACGCTAACGTCCATCTGTTCGATGAAGCAGAAAACGTGCCTCATCGGAGAAGGCAATCCTTTGCCAATCCGCGGAGATCCAATTACGATTCTGCCGTGCAAATGTAAGCCTTTTCTGCCGGTGCACCTTCGTTAGCATAGGTACAGTGACCATCCGTTTGCATCGGAGCCCCATACGCTGCAGGGTTCGCTGAACTGTCGTTTTAGATACACTTCCGGTAGCCCCCTGGTTCATTCGGCCAGTGAGTTGTTCAACTGTAGCGTGTCGATCTGCCCTCGGGCACCTTCGCAGCCGATGATCTCCTCTCACATCAATGGCACGTGGTGCTCCGCAGTTTTCCCGTCGCTTATTTGCAATGGTGTCATTTCTGCAAGTACGATACACTTTAACACCACAGCAGCACGTGAAAAGTTCACAAACTGCGCTGTTTCAGAAATACTTCCACTCTTAGCTCGAAAGCCGATAATCATTCCTTTTTGCAAATCTGATAAAGCGCTCCTTTTATCCATGACAGCAACGAGTGATACGTTTTCAGAATGGCTACAGCACACCTTATATACCCTCCAAGCCAGCTCACGACACGTGCCTTATTTCATTGGCTACGCGCTGTTGACGTCAACAATAGGAGGTGATCACAATAATGTGAGTCGACTGTGTATATGGGTGCATACCGTAGACGAAAACGGTGTACTTGCGTTAAGAATTGGTTCGCCAGTGTGCCTGTTGACAAGTTACTTCCACTTCCAGAATTCGGTAAATATAGTCAAGAAATGACCAGATTTGCTGACATCCCGTGTCCAACCCACTCCCCTAGTGGCCAAATGATACAAGGCGCCTCTAAGCACTTGTACGAGATGGGTCCGGGCTCGAATCCCGAGTGAAGCATGGTTGGTGTGTTTGTCTTACGGCACTGGCCCGAAATTAGGGACGGGCAATTACTAATAGCCCATTCAGTTGCTCACGGTGGGCGTTAAAACCTCAAACAAACAAACAAACAAACAAACAAACAAAAAATTTACATCCGATCAGCGTGAAGGACCTGAATTGGCAATAGAATGGACACATTGCTAGAAAAGTGACCATCGTTGGACAACTGAAATACTAGGCTGAATACCAAAAGACATGAAAAGACCTAGAAGGCCATGTGAGAGATGGGAGGATAAAATTCGAAATCATGCCTGAGTGACATGGGAGAGAATCCCTCAAAATAGTGGAAGACACTTGGGGACTTGGATTGAGAAGGGTTGATATTTTATACATTATATGTCGTCATCATCAACGGTTATCAATACACTGCTGATTAAAGGTCTATCCTAGAAAATAATTGATGTAAATATATTAGTCTCTTCCACAACTTTCTGTCTTGAGCCAGTCTCCTCCACGTCACTCCGAATTTCATCCTTCCATGGTCTTCTTCTGGGTTTTTTCCTATTCCTTTGTTATAGGGCTTGGTACTGAGTTATATTTCAGTGCTTTGTGTGAAGGGTTCATTGATACGTCGCTTTTAGAGAGTTTTTGTTTCCGGGATTTAACCCGCATTTTATCCGACTTGGAGCAGACAAAAAAAAAATGTAAATAAGATATCATCACTCGCTCTTGCAGTGAGTAAAGTGTTCATTCAGTTGATATGGGAGAGGTCTCAAGCTTTGTCCCGATTTCTATTCATTCTCAACATTACTCACTCGTCGATCTCCTTCCCGTTGAGGACAGTATTCGCTTTCCCTAATCATCCGCATTATCCGGTTTCACACTCAGGAGCGAAAAATCTTCGCTACCTCCCTGTCTAACTACTTCCAACCTACTCCGTTAGCAGAAGAGTGAAGTCAACCTCTGGGAAATAGCAAAAAGTATCTCTCTTTTCCTAGAAGGCGTGGATGTTCCTTAATTGCTGTCCTCTGACCCCTCAGAGATCATTATCCAATTCCCCCTCGCATAGTAACAAAACCCCATAAATCTAACTTTCCCTCGGATTGGACGCTGAGATGCGAAAGCAAGCCCATTGACGCAGCTGCATCGAAATGGCGAAAAGGCACTAATGAGAGGGAATATGATTCCAATTCCCTATACTCAAAATGGTTACCTAAGTTCACTCCTGACAAACATTGATGCCCAGGTTACACCTTGGTATCCAGCCTAATATTTCAGTTGTCCAACGGTGGTCAGTTCTTCTAGAAATATGTCCAGTCCGTTGCCACTTAAGGTTTTTCACTTTGATCATGATGTCATCCACTCGCGTCATTTCCCTAACCCATGAGTTCCTTTTCCTATCTTACCTGGTTACATCATGTATGTCACTCTAAATGCTTTCTTCAGTTTCCGCAGCCTCTACGCGTTTTTTTTTTTTTTTTTCTTTGGTATGCTTCACGCGTCTGATCCCCATGTCGGAACTGCAAGCATGCATTAATTAAACACTGTCCTTTTAAGACATATCGATAAATTGCTTTTGAAAATTGTACTGATTCTTCCAAATGTTCTCCAGTGAAGCATTACACGCCTAATTTCTTTTTCCATGCGGCCTTTGCTTTTCATATGTTGTCCAAAGGAGATTGTAGGCATCAGTTACTTATGTAACCATCATCATCAACCATTATCAATCCACTGCTGTAAGAACCCCCCCCCCCCCCAAATCTCTTTTAACTTTCTGCGTTGAGCCACTCTCTTTTCCACATCACTCCGACATGCTTCTGAATTTCAACCACCCGTCTAGTCTTCTTGTGGGTCTTTTCCTGTCCCTTGGAATCCAGCCTGGTATTTCAGTTGAGCAATAGTGGTGAGTACTTCTAGCAACATTGTGAAAACACAAATTTGTCTGTGACTGAGGTCATATCCGCGCCCCTCACTCCGGAGTAAGGTGCTCTCCCAACTAAGCTACACGGTCGAAATGTAACGCTGCAGATTTGTCGTCTTGGCACGTGCTTTATCTCTGTAGTACGTCACGACATATCCAACTTATTGCCATCTTAAGTAATTTTATCTTGATCATGATGTCATTAACTCCCGTCATTTTCGATAACCAAAAGACGCTACTGCAAAAGTGAAATCCGTTTTGTTCATCATTTAATCAGGCGAAAAACAATCTTTCAATTCCAGTTCCTTAGTGTGTGTTTTTTTTAAGTTATTGAAAGTCTTGTTGAGCGAAAACGCGGCAAACCCGCAGTTTTGCATATGATCGAGGTTTTCTCGATTAAAAAGATATCTATCCATCTTTAAATGGAGAGGGGATTGTGATTTTTTTTTTTATGGGAGGGTGTCTGCGAAAATTTCGGTGGTGTTCGCTGTGTGTATGAATAAATAGATTTCTGTTTAAACCCCAAAACAGAAGGTGGGGGGGGAGGGTATGATTTGTTTTATGGGAGGGTGTCTGAGAAAATTTCGGTGGTGTTGGCTATATGTATGTATAAGTAAATTCCTGCTTAAACCCCACAACAGAAGGGGAGGGGTGAATTTTTTTATGGGTGAGCAAATTTTGGTGGTGTTGGCTGTGTGTATGTATAAATAAATTCAGGTTTAAACCCCAAAACGTAAGAGGGGGTGTGTAAATAATTAAAAAGCGAATGGAGCAAAATATCTTTGAAATCTTCCTTGAATTACGAACACCGCGATCCGTTTCATAGTTAATCTTTTGTTCACTTCTTGTGATGATTTCTTTCAAATTCCCCCAAATGTATTTTTTAAACCCTTTTAATGAAGTGAAAAACAATATAATCTTATTCTACAGATCAGCCATTAACCTGTAAAGGTGGTTTGCCTATTTTGATTCGGCAGGGGCGTTGCGTGTCGTAAAGCCAATTGTACTTGCACTTCATTTCCATAAGTTTTCTATCTTTTCTTCAGAATTAATTACCATGTCGAGAGCACGAAGATGAGCGGGCAGCCGGCCAGGTCATTGACCCCTTGCTACTACGGGTGCAATCTCTACTCGCATTAAATTACGGCGTGATAGGCAGGGCAACCGGTTTCCGCCTACCAGTCCGCGACGAACAGGGTGGATTTCGTACAAGAAGCGCGCACTTACATTTTCCAGTTTGAGCACCTGGGTTGAGACGCGTCGACCAGTCAGGTGCCGAGACAAAGGAATGCTACACTGAACAATACAATCTTCTGAATTCATGGGCTGCTACCATTCGAAGGAGGTGTCTTTTATGTAAACTCTTCGGAATTTTTTAAATACTTGGCTACTGCAAATTGCGTTGCGTCCCTTTGTGGAATTTTTAAATGAGCGAAGATAGATAAATTAATGCCCACACACCCATAGGACAGCATAGTGCTTAGGTGTGCCCCTCCTCTAGAAATCGGGCCATACGCTTTCGTTCTTGGAAGGTACTACAGCGATTTTTGCGATAACACTGATTGCTAATTTTGGGGAGTTTTCAATAGCAAAAGTGGAAATTTACCAAACGAAAATAATAACGAAATTTGCCATTGCATATTGGAAACAAAGTTGGAAACGCGTCAAAAATTTTTGGACCCGGATCCGACCTGGACAAATCTGCTTTGAGCTATAAACTCAAATATACCATCATCATCGTCAATAATTATCAATAATTATCAATCCACTGCTGGATGAAGGTCTCCCCAAGTTTCTTCTACAACTGTCTGTCTTGAGCCATTCTTCTCCATCCACCCATCTCCCACATGGTCTTCTTCTGGGTCTTTTCCTGTCCCTTAGAATCCAGTCTAGAATTTCGGTTGTCCATCGGTGATCCGTTCTTCTGGCAATGGTTCCAGCCCGTTACCATTTCACGAATTTTACTCTGATCATGATGTCTTCCACTTTTGTCATTTTCTTTATCCTCGAGTTCCTCTTCTTTTCTTTCCTGGTTACACGAAGTATACATCTCTCCATGCTTCTTTCAGTTGGCTGCAGCCTTTGTAAGTCTCTTTTAGTTGGAAGTCCATGTCTCTGCTCCATACGTAAGAACTGGAAGGATGCATTGATTAAACACTTTCTTTTAAGACATAATGGCATATTGCTCTTGAAAATTGTACTGTTTCTTCCAAAAGCTCTCCAGCCAAGTTTTATACGCCAATTGATTTCTTCATCAATGTGACCCTCGCTTGATATCTGCTGCCCAAGGTAGATGTAGGTAGCGATAATCTCCACCTTTCGTCATCCATCTCCCATGTTGTCTTCTTCTCTCTTTTGAAATCCAGTCTAAAATTTTACTTGTCCATCTGTGGTCAGCTCTGGCAACAAGTTCCACCCATTGCCATTTCAGGGATTTTACTCTGATCATGATGTCTTCCACTCTTGTCATTTTCCATATCCGCGACTTCCTCTTTTTATCTCTCTTGGTTACACCAGGCATGCATTTCTCCATACTGCTTTCAGTTGTCAGCAGTCTTTGCATGTCTTTTCTTAGTTAAGGTCTACGTCTCTGCTCCGTACGTAAGCACTGGAAGGATGCATTGAATAAATACTTTTCTTTTGAGACATAATGCCACACTGCTCTTAAAAATTATACTGTTTCTTCCAAAAGCTTTCCAACCAAGTTTTATACGCCAATTAATTTCTTCATCAATGTCACCCTTCATTTAATACCTGTTGCCTAAGGAATTGGTTATCTCCAGCTTTCTCCCATCAATTGATAAATCTTCATTCCTTGTAAAAACATTGTACATCAGTTTTGTGTTCTGAAAGTACATTTTTAATCCCATTTCTTTACCCTTCTCAGAAAATTCCTGTATCATACTCTGCAGCTCTGAAGTATTATTTCAAGTAGGGTTGTTTGAAATATTTTTTCTTTTCAAAAATAAAACCGGATCGAAATAGGGTGGGGGACACCTTGGCCCAACCCATTTCACCAGCAAGAAATTGTCGACCCGTTGCCCCGCTGACACGTGACCATTTCCATCTCTGCAGCCAACAACCGTGCTCAAAGGAGCATCTCCTTGAAGAAGAAGTAATTTTATTAAGTATGCGGGTTGTGTGGAAGACTCGTCACACAAATACTTCAAACCTAACTGCCAGAAATTTCACTCTTTTGATCCACGATGGAAACCATCGTGGATCAAAGAAAATCTTCACTGCCGTAGTCCCCGATCTGATGACTACTAGTCTTCGATCTGATGACTATTTGGTTAGATCAGTTTTTTTTTTTTTTTCTGATATCCCGCCCATCCCTTATTTTGGTGAAAAAAATATGCAATAAGATTAGTATTACTATTTAAATTAAATTTCAGCAAATATTACAGTTTGGCCTAAGGATCCGTACAAAATGCAGACATTCCCTAGTATTTGGCATTACTGAAAATGTTTCTGAAAAACTGAAGAACAAACAAAAGCCTTAACTAACACGATTGGTGTAACAAAACTAACATACCCAATTTGGAGTGATTATCCTACCGAGAAGGTAACAATCACGTGCTGCGAGTAGCTTGGCTGACTGTTCTTTACCCAAAGAATTGAAGTCAACAAAAATTCGCATGCGCAGTCTGCTCTGGCACCAGCCTGTATGTTGGCTTCTGTGCACTGCATTTTAATTCTTAAGATATGGCGGCGCTACTTACGTCTCGCCGAGCCTTAACTTCTTTTCGTTAGATATTCTTTGCATGATAGTTGGCGCCCGGGAGATGGGTCACTCCTTCTCGCAAATTATCACGAAATTTGGATTTACACGGTCAACACTTTCAAGGGCGTACCTAGACTACACAAACTCAGGGAAATATCTAGAGCTCTAGTCTGGTGTGGCCGTTCAAACGCCCTGGACGATTGTGCACAGCGGCGTCTGGCATGCATCGTAACATCGGCCCTGAGTGCAACTTTACCAGCCCGTCGACACAAGGTTGTGCAGCTCACCTGGGCTCAGGAACACCAATTAGACGCAATATGACTGGAAACGTGTAGCCTGGTCCGACGAATCGTGATACCAACTGTTTTGGGCAGATGGCCGACTCCGGGTGTGACGACAACCGCACGAGGCAGTGGATTCCGCATGCCAACAAGGGACAGTGCAGGCCGGCTGTGGCTCTGTTGTGGTGTGGGGTGTTTTCAGCTGGCACGCATTAGGACATCCCATACGTCTCCAGACCGCTCTGACCGGTGGAGGCTACGTAACTATCCTTGGGGATCATTTGCACCAGTTCATGCCATGCAACCACTCGGACAAGTGCAACCTCTTTCAACACGACAATGCTCCAGCGCACAAGTACCCAGTCACCCAATTCTGGCTGGAGGAACATTTCACGAAGTTTGGCGACCTGACTTGCCGGATTTAAACGCCATGGAACGCATTTGTGAACTGTTCAACGTGCCGTCAATGACAGGAATCCTCCACCGGCGAATATTACGTAATTGTGGGACGCTCTTCAGAAAGCATGGTGTACACTGTCTCCACAGTACTACAGAGAGCTCGTGGAGTCCATGCCCCGTTGTTCAACGTGCCGTCAATACCAGGAATCCTCCACCGGCGAATATTACGGAATTGTGGGACGCTCTTCAGGAAGCATGGTGTGCACTGTCTCCACAGTAATACAGAGAGCTTGTGGAAGTCCATGCCCCGTTGTTCAGCGTGCAGCCAATGCCAGGAATCCTCCACGTACGAATATTACGGAATTGTGGGACGCTCTTCAGGAAGCATGACGTGCACTGTCTGCACAGTACTACACAGAGCTCGTGGAGTCCATGCCCCATTGTTCAACGTGCCGTCAATGCCAGGAATCCTCCACCGGCGAATTTTACGGAATTGTGGGACGCTCTTCAAGAAGTATGGAGTGTACTGTCTCTACAGTACTACAGAGAGCTCGTGGGGTCCATCCCCCGTCGCGTTGCTGCCGTTGTCTGATCGCAAGGAGAACCAACGCAGTGTTAGAAAGATATCAGGAGTGGCGTAACTACCACTCCCGCAGCTGCGGGGGGGGGGGCGCAGGTAACAAAAGGGCGTACTACAGCTTTCAGTTATAGTTAAATAATTAACCCAAATGTTCATATTTTCTTATAAGGTACATTTAGCTTTGCCTAAATAAATGTCAAGTTTCATTTTTAAAACACTGGATGTCCTACAGATTGAAGCTATTCGGCCCTTTGGCTCCGGGTTGTCATACGATCGCTCTCTGTCTGAGATGCTGAGAAAAAGAGGGCGGCCACGTGGAGGATGTATGCAGGGAAACAGTCAGTCAGTCACCTAGGATTAAGTACACGACAGGCGCCAACGTTTATTCAGAGCAGCCGCGGATTTGCGATGCACAAGAGGGTGATTTCTCCAACTGATTTACTTTAATTTGTACAAAACAATTACATGTATTGTTAAATATATTATTTAAAAAGTTAAAACTACAGAGCTCTAGGTACCAGCATTACTTTTCCAGACACTCTGCCTGACTTCCTGCCCCCCCCTCCGCGAAACACGTAGGGGCGCTGAAGTAAGTCTTGCGGGGGCGCACGTTCTGCTAGTTGCGCCACTGGATATCACAGGTTTTTTGGGTTGTTTTTTTTACACTTCAATGTATATATATAATGTCGTTTGTATGACCTCACATCTCCAGCACTATATATTGGTGAAATATTTTGCTTCGATGGGGTCCTCTCCATTTTTCTCTGCCCTGGGTCCCCGGGTGTCTTAGTCAGGCCTTGCTTGTATTGACTTGAAAGCAATGGCGTTTTCATCTTCCAGAAAAAACTATAAATTAGATATTACGGGTCTAAAAGACGATAACGAATGCTTATCGAAATGTCATCTTCTAAAATAGTAACATTTAAAGCGTGTTCAAAAGAAATGTCAGCGTTTAATTTCTGATTTGTAGATTTGTGAGTAAACAACGGCACGAGGATTTCAGCGTAATAAGTTCAAGGTCAGAAAGAAAGGAAAAACACAAAAGCGAGTGTTTGGTTGCACTGCGCAGGCGCATTGAATAAGTTTGTTTGCTTGGCAGCCAAAATGGCGTGCGTAGGTGTGTACTATATGTAGCTTCCCGAGCGTCGTGCTCTCTGCTTAACTGCCGGTGCGTTCATTTATCAGTGGCAGAGGCTTCTTTAAAAATCCATACGCGGAAGTGAAACAACTCCCGTCGATACATCCAGCAATCGACGGCATAGCTTGTGAGATGAGATGGTCTCTTGCGACCCTCCCTAACTTTCTCTCTCTCTCTCTCTTTCTCTCTCTGCACGAGCACTCACTCTGGTGGTAACATGTTCTTTTTCAGTCCTTTATTTCTTGCGAACCTACAGTAGATCGAAACTTCGGAACCCGTACGTTCCGGGAGATTAGAAACTGTGTTGCCTTGGCGAAAAGAGTAAGTATATAGACAGCAGCAGAAGATTAAACCTTGCCGAGTCGGCAAGGTCGCTGGTACTTCTAAGAGGATTTCTAGCGGTTCTTTTCATATCCTTTTTTTTTTTTTTTTTTACTTTTATCGCAGTTTTTGTACTTTTCCGTAGGCTTTTCTTCAAAGTACAGTTCGGCAGCTATTTAGCCTCTATGGATAGCTATGCGATGTTCACACAATAACAGGAAAACTCAACAGAATTCCATCATACTGAAAACTGCTGATTTTAGCTTAATATCACAAACACACGCGCTCATCAACTGTAAAAAGAAGGGGGGCAAAGTAGAAGTGTGTGGTGTCTGTCTGTTTGGACCACCAGGACGTACACGGCATAAAGACAGATTGCAGTCAGAACGAACGTCCGCGTAGCTCAATTGGTAGAGTGACTTATTCCGGAATGAGAGGACCCGGGTTCGAGCCCCGGCGTGGACAAAAATGACGGAGAAATTTACTTCGTTATAATGGCGCCCGAACTTTCCGGATGACTCGGCCGTTCAAGATCTCGTAATGGTGTGATGTTATTTCCACACGGCGACATCGGAGAAATCAGAGAATCCCTTCTCCAGCGCTTCGAAAAATATATGAAAAATATATGTGTGTGACGTTGCATTCCACACACTAGATTGACTCCACGTTCTACAGCGGATGGCTGCCTGCAACGATTCACTGCCACGGCTGACCCGTGGGCCATGGCCCCGGCCCTCTTTCGGGGAGAGGGGAGATGTGACGTGCCTGCACTCAGAACGAACGTCCGCGTAGCTCAATTGGTAGAGTGACCCATTCCGGAATGAGGGGATCCGGGGTCGAGCCCCGCGTGGACAAAAATGACGGAGAAATTTACTTCGTTACACACCCTTATATCATGTTAAGGGAAAAGAATGCTTATAATCAGTGAACATTTCAAACAAGATTTTTCCCAGGAGGAATTCTAATGTACTGTGAGGGACCACTTTATTAGATACACTTTCATATTGTCCCAGTGGGAAGGAACTTTCATAGTCAGTAAACATTTTGACACTAAGGGGACGATGTACCTGAACCACATGGTACCCAAATTTTCTGCGCTTCCCAAATAGAAATGTTCACGTAGCTATGATAGGACAGTTCCTTTCTCCCTCGCCTCTCAGAAATATCGTCCTCTCTATCACAAGGTATAAGCAGGTCAGTTCATACGTAAAGGATTTTAGGAAGAGAGTGTCTGACCCCAGGTCTTAAACAACCCTTAGAAATAGGAAGCTAGGAGATTTGGGCTAGAGTGCCCGATAGGAAAGTCACACGGAAGCGAGGTAGAGAGGGAGGAAGACGCCGTTAATTATTACCGGTGGGACAGTGCCCGGGGCACGACGGCTTTATGTGCTCATTCGTCGCACGGCGGATATTTAGTGGTTCGAGCGTTCGCCCCTTCCCGGGATCGAACCAGAGGTCTTCTCCATGGCAGTCACGAAACAGGTGATAAGCACACTCTTCTGGTCTTTTATTCTCTGCTCCATGGCCCAAGGCATGTGACGTATTACAGGGGTGACGCACATGTCAAGACGACAAGTAGCAGTGATAAGCACTTGTCGGTGTCTCTTAATTGGGAAAACATTCGGCTCCGTAGCAGAAGGATGCGGGAGAGGGGTTCGAGTCCCGTACCGGCAAAATTAGTGTTTTCACATTAGCGCCTGACGTAAAAAATGGATCTACTGCCCGTTAGGTTCTTCGAAAAATATGATACTTCTTCCACACTTCATCTGGAATTAGTTAAAGTTCTTTCTTCTGCAGAGAGTTACTTCAAACATGGTTTGCGGCGGACCCGAAGCCTGCAATTTCGTGCCCCCGCCTTTCTCAAAGGGAAGGATATATATATATATATATGTGACATACTACAAGGGTGATGCACGTGTCAAGACCGCTAGTGTCAGTGATAAGCACTTGTCGGTGTAGCTTAATTGGGAAAGCATTCGGCTCCGGAGCAGAGGGATGCATGTTCGATTAATAAATAAAGCAACACTTTGCGATGCGTGGGTGCACTCGTTCTAGAAGTGTTCGGCCTGCTTCTTAGACAGTGAATATATTTGTTCGAGCTGATTTCAGCCCATTTTCCTAACTCCGAGTTAGTTCGTTCCAACCGGATAAATTACATTTAAATAAAGCGCTAAAGATAATTAGAACCTGGCATATTTAAAGAAGCCCTCTATGGCATTCATTATACACTGGTGTGCAAGAATTAAGGACGAACAGGAGAAATTAGCATAACAGCGGAACGAGCAGGCAGAACGGACCGAAAGACCACTCAGGAGATAGACTAGGGTCCGGTACGGTAGGGCATGCGCATATATGCAGCATGACGTAGGGGGAGGAGGGTATAAAGCACACGGGCGGTGTACGCTCAGCAATTCGGTGAAAGCTATTGCACGGTGTACATCGTTTTGAACGGCGTCCAGCGTGTGATATGGCCAACAGGCAATCCAGTAGACGACATCTGGATGACTTTACCCGAGGTCGCGTCATCGGGAAGTTGGAAGAAGGTCGAAGTGTGACTAGTGTGGCCGAGGAGTTTGGGATCGCTCACAGCATCGTTTCACGAGCCTGGAGAGCATTTCAAACGACAGGAACAGCTCTCTGAGAGTTTAACAGTGGTCGTTCACGAGCAACCACGGGCGGCGGACGACCGGTATATTGTCCTACAGGAGAGAAGAGACAGACGGCAGACAGCGGGAGAAATCGCAAGGCACATGCAACAGACAACTGGACGTCGTTATCGCGTTTTACCGCGGCCAGGAGGCTGCACATAGATGGTCTATTTGCACGACGACCAGTACGGTGTGTGCTATTAACGCATGCTAATCGGACACGGCGGTTTCTGTGGTGCCAGAAACACAAGAACTGGACACATCAGCAATGGGGTCGAGTTCTCTTTACGGATGAGAGCCAATTTAGTCTGACGAGCGATTCTGGACGTATACACGTCTGGAGAGATCAGGGAACACGCAATCACACCTCCAACATCATCGAATGGGACCGGTTTGAAGGTGGCGGAGTTCTCGTTTGGGGCGGTATCATGCTTGGTAGCCGTACTGAGCTCCACATCTTCCAAGGAGGTTCAGTCACTGGTGTCCGTTATTGTACCGAGGTTCTCCTGCCTCGCGTGCGTCTGTTTAGAGGTGCTGTGGGTCCTGAGTTTCTCTTCATGGACGACAACGCTACACCTCATCGTACAGTGGCTGTCGCAGAGCTGTTGGAGAGTGAAGATATTCGACGCATGGATTGGCCTTCAAGGTCCCCGGACCTAAATCAAATCGAACACGTGTGGGACCTTCTCAGGAGACGCTTGGCAGCACGTCACCAGCTGCCAGCAACGATTCCGCAGCTGCGATTGGCGCTACAAGATGAATGGGCCGCGATGTCTCAACAGCTCCTTGACAACCTCGTCCTCAGCATGGACAGATGTTGTAAATCCTGCAACGCAGTCAGAGGTGATCATATCCCCTACTAAAGACTGGATTTTTCTTGGCAACCGCCTGTCACATGGATGTTTTTGTTTTCTGTGCAGTTGTGCTCGAAGCTACCTTTTCAATAAAGTGCCTTTGTATCCTTTGGATTTCTTGTTTGGACGGTTTTGCTCACTTGTCCCATATTCTTACATCTTGGGGATCTTATGGTATGATTTGAGTCGATGTGGAGCACTTCTGCACGACGTTACATTCGAAAAACCGTCTCGTCCTTAATTTTTGCACGCCAGTGTATTAAATTGCAAAAATATGGGAGTTCAAATCTTTGCAAATTTCTGTAGTGTAATTATTTTTCCCCAGATTCTGGGAAAATTTTTAAGAAGGGTTGCTTTCACCACGAATTCAGTTCGATATCTCAACCCCGTCCCCGTTTTAATTAGATTAGGAACAGTAAGGCAGAAAACTGATTTAGTATATTTTAAGTACAGGCATTTATATTATAAATAATTCGATATTCCTTAAACACAGTTCGGTGGTGCGATGATGAAGTCTGCTGCAGCCCGTTTTGCTGCCGTATTTTCGTGATATCCTTGATCAGAGGCATAACCAGGGCTGGTAAGCGGGTCTGCTGCCCCGAGCTTAGCTCAAGAGATGGCGCAAAAACCAGTGCTTACAATCTGAAAATTGAACTAATTTTTTGCTATTCTTGTACTTTACTATTTGACTTGCCAAATGCTTCAGTTTCATAATTTTCACCTTTTTTGTTAACTTAACATTGTTTGATTCTCATGCTTTGATTGCCGTCATCAGAATGAAACTTGGCTCCCCATATATGAATAAAATGTGCATAGAGTTTTGTATTCTGAGCAATGTATGAAATAATACATCTCGTTTGTTAAACAGTTCAGCACATTATTATCGACCATATTCTTATGGTTATAATATCTGAAAATTGAAACTGAAACTTTTCCAAAAGTTTCAGATTCATTTATTTCGCCCCATACTTTGTCATTTGTCCATTAACAGAATTCGCTTATGTTTTCTCAGTTTCTCCTTTGCCAACCTAAATTCACATAGGCAACCCCCTTCCCCCTTGGCACACACACCCCTCCCCCTTTGGCATCCTAAATTCGCATTTCTTCAAAATATTCAGTGAATGTTAGTTGCTCTTTTTCAGAAATGAAGCTCGGCCTTATGTACGGTGCAAGATACGAATGTTCTTCGCATTGTTCAAGGGTCTATTTACGTGGGCTATTTGATCATTTCTGCGAGCCACGTCTTGCACTTACATTCGATTCGTTTGATGTGGCACCGAAGATCCGAACTCCGAAGTATTTGGGAGTTCAGATCTCCGGTTCGAAGTATTTTGTATAAGCAGTCACAGTTTTATCGTGCCTCCCCCGTAGAGATATCATTGGGATGGACAAAAATTGATTTTGTCGATCAGTGTGTACGTATATCTGGGTGTGTATATAATAGAGGGATGTAAGGTCAGGTGATGCGTAACATCACAGCCTCTCCTTGACAAATGTCAACCCCGCCTTCTCGTGGTGCATCCTGTTCCCACTAAAGGGGCTCTGACGACCGCCAATAGCGGTATAACTATACCATCGGGATCAGAGGAAATGCTATCCCACACTCACCAACCCGCTTGGCCAGCGTGGTGAGTTATGGCCAAACACCTCCAAAATGACTCTACAACTTAAATCTTGGCCCTCAGTCTCCGGCAGCTGGAATGTACCTGGCCAAGGCAGCGGCCAGTGCGACATGAAGGCAGAGGGTGCTAAGAATCCCCGGAGGACCGGACTAGGCTGCCATTTGATGTTGACCTTGGCCACGTATAATGGACTCTCCCTATCTTCTGATTCAAGGCTTCTTGAATTGGAAGAGGAACTACAAAGGATCAAATGGGACATCGTCGGGCTAAGTGAGGTAAGGAGAAAAGGAGAAGATCTCATTGAACTGAAAAGTGGACATCTCTTCTATTATCGTGGGACAGATACTGGCAGAACTAGTGGTGTTGGATTTATAATAAACAAGAAACTGAAGGATAAAGTGGTAGAAGTTGAAAGTTCCTCTGACAGAGCTGCACGACTCGTTATCCAACTCTCGAGAAGATACCAGGCTCAGATTATTCAAACTTATGCACCCACCACAAGTCATCCTGAAGAAGAAATTGAAGAATTTTATGAGGAAATTCGTCATCTAAATAATAAAGGTAAGCAGCACTTGAAGATAATTATGGGAGATTTCAATGCAAAAATAGGGCACCGGCAACAGAATGAAACTTCAGTAGGTAAATTCGGTCACGGCAACAGAAACCAGCGTGGAAATACTCTCGTTGAGTTTGCAGAGGCAGAAGGATTTTCATCTTGAACTCCTTTTTCAAGAAAAAGCCACACAGGAAATGGACATGGAGACATCCAATTGGGACGACAAGTGAAATTGATTTTATTATGTGTAACAAAAAATTCGTCATCGAAGACTGCAGTGTGCTGAACAAGTTCAACACAGGTAGTGACCATAGATTGGTGAGATGTAAGATGCACCTCAACACTAAACTGGAACGTGGCAAGCTCATAAGACAAACAAAATGTATTGACATAACCAACCTTAAAAAACACCATAATACTTTCAAGTTGGAACTGAAGAACAGATTCTCTGCTTTAGAAGGCCTAACATCGGAAGAAGTGGATATTTCGAAGTTAACAGAAAAGTAACCTAAGCTCTTATGGAAACAGCAACAAAATTAGCTGGGTCTAAGAACAAGTTGCATGTGAACAAATTATCAGGAAAAACCAAAATGTTGATGCAAAAAAGAAGAGATGAGGACAACTAAATAAGATGTGACCTCCAAAGTGGAATATATAGAGCTATGCAAGACAGTACGAAAAAGTATCACTGAAGACGTAAGGAAATTCAACTGTGAGCTAGTGAGAAAAGCAATTGAAAACAACCAAAGCCTAAAGATAGCAAAGGGACATCTCAGTAAGGGAAGAAAACAGATTATGGCTCTGAGAAATAAAGATGGTTCTATAGCAAGAAATAGAGGCGAAATTTTGACAAGAGTGAAAGATTTCTACTCCAAATTATATGAAAGGGATGATACATGTACTCCAGACATCATGAAAGGTACCAGAGTTCTTCCAGTCCTCCCAGCAGAAGTTGCTCATGCAATCAAGAACATGAAGCGGGGGAAAGCTCCAGGAGAAGATGGAGTTACTGTAGACATCATACAAGAAGCAAGTGGAGAAATTGAAACAGTACTCGCCCAAATTTTCACTCGATGCCTTAATGAAGGGAAGATTCCTGAGGATTGGAACAATGCTACAATGATCCTGCTACATAAAAAAGGTTACATTGAGGATCTTAGGAACTACAGACCTATCAGCCTCCTATCAGTGGTTTATAAAATCTTCACCAAAGTTCTTTCACACCGCTTGAAGGTAACACTGGACATGGCTCAACCGAGAGAACAAGCTGGATTCAGGAGTGGCTACAGCACAATAGATCATATCCACGTACTGAGAGAACTAATTGAAAGAGCGAGGGAATATGAACTTCCATTGTGCATGGCTTTTATCGATTATGAAAAAGCCTTTGATTCGGTGAAACCATCAGCAGTTACAACGGCTCTGAAATCCAGCGGTATTGAAGATGCATACATTAATATTATTAATAACATCTATGAAAATGCAAGTGCAAAGATTCGGCTGTTTGAAAATACAACACACATAAAAATTGGAAAGGGAGTGAGACAAGGTGACACCATATCTCCGAAGCTCTTTAATGCCACATTGGAAAATGTCTTTCAATCACTGAACTGGGGAAACAAAGGGATAAATATTAATGGAGATTATCTAACCCACCTTCGTTTTGCTGATGACGTAGTCATTTTTGCAACTACCCCATCAGAGCTGCAGAGTATGATCCAGGAACTTGCTGACAAGAGTAAAGAAGTGGGATTAAAAATGAACTTTCAGAAGACAAAAGTGATGTTCAATGCTTTTACAAGAAATGAAGATTTATCGATTGATGTAGAAAAACTGGAGATAACAGATACGTATGTTTATCTTGAACAGCAGATATCAAGTGAGGGTCACATTGATGAAGAAATTAATCGGCGTACAAAACTTGCCTGGAGAGCTTTTGGAAGAAACAGCATAATTTTCAAGAGCAATATGCCATTATGTCTTAAAAGAAAAGTGTTTGATCAATGCATCCTTCCAGTGCTTACGTATGGTGCAGAGACGTGGACCTTAACTAAAAGAGATATACAAAGGCTGCAGACAACTCAAAGCAGCATGGAGAGGTGCATACTTGGTATAACCAGGAGAGATAAGAAGAAGAACTCGTGGATCCGAAAAATAACGAGAGTGGAAGACATCATGATCAGAGTTAAATCCCTGAAATGGCAATGGGCTGGACTTCCGGCAGAAGGACAGACCATAGATGGACAGCCGAAATTTTAGATTGGATTCCAAGGGACAGGAAAAGACTCAGAAAAAGACCACATGGGAGATGGGTGGATGAAATTCGAAAATATGCGGGAGTGACATGGAGGAGACTTGCACAAGACAGACCGTTGTGGAGGAAACTTGGGGAGACCTTCGTCCAGCAGTGGATTGATAATGGTTGACAATGATGATGATGATGATGATGATGATGATGATATGATAGAAGGACAAAAGGGGGCTGAATATTTTGTGGCTTGCCCCGGGCGCAGAAATGCCTAGTTATGCCTCTTCCCTGATGTCCAGTTTCAACACGATAACGCCCGCCCGCACACTGCCAACATCGGCAGACAGTTCCCAAATATGTCCAGGTGCTGCCCTGGCCAGCGTAATACCCGCACTTTTCCCCAATATAGAAAGTATGGGACGTCATTGGCTGACGAATTAACTCCTCTGCACGACCTCCTCATAATATCGAAGAATTGAAGGCACAGGTCAACTACGCATGGTCAGCGATTCCTCAGGACACCATTCGGGGACTTTTCCACTTCATGCCATGCCGTATTGCCGAATGTATAGCCCAGCATGATGGTCACATGATCTATTGACTCAGACCACATTATACTACATCCTCGCTCATCGCATTCATGTAATCCCTCAGAAATTAAATCACTTCTTTCCCACCTACTTGTCTGTATATGTGTGTGATTAGTTTCGTCTCGTTTTGTGCATTTCTTCATATTGTGGCATTTTCTATGTCGATCAGCGTATAATGTCCAGTTGATTTTGGTTCATAGTCTTTTCTGTGATGACCATATATCACAATCAATGTAATTCCAGTTTTCAGGAGCAGGTTTGGGTTGTAATGAGATAGAAAGTAGCCTGAGATTAAGACCCATTTAAAGCCAAGACTTTACTGTAGGAGCTTAACTGCTTGGTTAATGATTCTGTGGCATGTTTTGCCAAAAAGTGATCCTACACAAGTTTTACTACCTTTTGGGGCAAAGGTACACCACTGTGTGGAGCGTGAGACACAAAATGATACGGTGCCATTAGTGTAAAGTTGCACTAGTCAAGTTCAATACCATAAGATGCTGCATCATTGCATCATTTGTTGCATAATTGCATCCTGTTGTTGTGTGTTCCATGCACCACAGAGTGCACCTTTTCCTTAAAAGATGACATAACTGGTGTAGCGCTACTTTTTGGTACAATATACCACAAAATTTTCAACTTTATTCATTGTCGTGCTTGTTTAGATATTCTTTTGGTACAAGAAGAGGGCAGTTGGCTAAAATGTGTTGTATAGCTTCAGGATCTTTACCATGTTTTCCACAGGTATCTTCCTGTAGAAGGAATGGCAAAACCACAGTGAACCACCACTTTTTGGTGCAACATACCACAAAAATTTCAACTTTATACTTTGCCGTGCTTATTTAGATATTCTTTTGGTACAGGGAGATGACAGTTAGCTAAATTGTGTTGTATAGTTTCAGTGGCTTTACCATGCCTTCTACAGGTATCCTCATTCTGTAGAAGGGATGGCAAAGCCACTGAACTGCCACTTTTTGGTGCAACATACCACAAAAATTTCAACTTTATGCCTTGTCGTGCTTGTTTAGATATTCTTTTGGTACAAGAAGAGGACAGTTAGCTAAAATATGTTGTATAATTTCAGTGGCTTTACCATGCCTGCTACAGGTATCATCCGTGGCAACCTTCATCATACGTCTTTTAAAGTTCTAAGTTTCAATAGCATGGCCCAAAATAGTGCGGACCTTTTCTTAACCAGTACAGTGACGAATTTTATTAGAATGTAGCCTCCGTCAGCTGCAGCCTCTAAGAGTAGTGTATTTTATCCTTTATTTGACTTGTCTTTCTTGTTTCTCATAGATATCTAAAGTATTGATTAGTCCGATACCATTTAGTTTTCTTTTGTCCTGCAATCGATGAGTTTGGATGTGACATCTGTATTTGGTTACTGTCATTATTATTATTGTCGTTTTTGTTGTTGTCGACTTACTCGGCTAAAGCCGCTGAGCAAAAGGCAGAGATATTTATATCATGCCCGTATTCAGGAATTTTATGGTGATATGGCAGATCTGTATAATTACGTTCTTCTGAATTGGGTGAAGCAGTCTGTGGCAATCCTAATTCCTCAAGATTTTTCAGAAAGTTATATTGATACCATTGCGGTTGCCGGAATGACCACTGGTACGATCCGTGTTACGCTTTGTTTTCAAATCTTTTGGATTTCCATTCGCAGGTTCTTATATTTCGAGATTTTCTCAGATCTTTGTTGCTTTTCTTCATGTGGGACCGCTACATCTGTCCATTTGTGCCTTCTTCAGTTTCTTGCCTGCAATTACAATGTCAGGTCAATTGTGGTCAATGGTCTTGTCTGTGTGGTGATAGGTTTGTCCCAATACATGATGTAATTCTGGTTTTCGAGAATTGGTTCTAGTTGGTACTTGTAATAAGGTGAAGTTATAGCCTTGGATAAAGCCATATTTAACGCCAAACTCTTGATGTAAGATCTTGGCTGCTTGGTCGTGTCTGTTAAGGTATTGTTTAGAAGCAAGAAGAGAGCAGTCGGCTAAAATGTGTTCTATGGCTTCTTTGGCTTTTCCACACATTCTACAGGTGTCATCATCTGCAACTCAACAGACTTGAATTCCAGTGAAGAATCCCTCAGTTTCTAGATTCTAGATAAAGCCGACCTTTTTTGTTTAACTTCTGTAGTGAGGAGGTTTTGTTAATGTTTTACAGATCTAAGAATTTTAGATATTTACCGTGCAGAAATTTGCTTTATTATTATTATTATTAGGACCTGCAATAAACGGAAGTTAGGGGTAAAAGGAAAAGTTTTTGTTTTCTGACTGTAAACACCTTAATACTTTGCAAAAACAAAAACCTCTGCTTCACAAAAACACCTCATACTTTGCAAATACAAAAAACTCGGTTTGCAGTGCCTGTCGTCATGGATATCCGTTACCAATAAACGAGAAGAAAATCAATTAATATGCGAGATGTGCTCATTCATATTATTTCACCGGAAATTGCCGAATCCCGGAGACCACTGATGCTTGGAATGCTTAGGGTCGTATTCTTCCTTGTTTTCACTAATCGACGACTACAACTGACTGGTTCCGCTCCATTTTGCATGCTTGTTGCCTCACACAAAAAGCCGGAATTGCAGCGGAAATATTTTCAAACGTTTCCAGAGATGTTGCGGACTAGAAAATGGCTTCCTGGCTCGGTTGTACCATGGAAAACCTGCTCATCGCGTGACTCATTCACCTCTAAAAAAAGTTCATTCCGCAGAAAGTGATTCCTCTGCCTTCTGTTGTTTTTACTTTAAAGCAATTTCTGTTTCATCGATAGCTTTTACTTTAAGCAGTTTCTTTTTCATCGATAGGTTTTACTTTAAGCAGTTTCTTTTTCGTCGATAGGTTTTACTTTAAGCAGTTTCTTTTTCATCGATAGCTTTACAATTTCTCAATAAAAGTGAATCTACTTGGTCGTCTTTAAAAAGTCTTTTCGACTCCCTATAGCTTTAGAGTTAAACCTGGAAGTTGAGGGAGAAAAAATATTTTCTAATCATTTTGTGGATAAATTCATTCATCTGCAAAAGAGCGGAAACATCGTTAAATTAATATTCAAAATGTACTTCACTTAGCGGAGAACTTTTGCATCACTGGAAGCACGAAAATCCTTGTAATGTTTTGGTCATAAGGCAACTATTTGCGAAATTGTTTTACAAATCAAATGCTTAGAAGTTTGAATGCAAAATGCTTAAATACGTAATACGCAAATTTATATATATATATATATATATATATATAGGGCCGCGGGTGGTCTAGCGGGCAACGTTCGTGCCTGCCACGGAAAGGGCCTCAGGTTCGATCCCAGACAGGTACGAACGCTCGATCCACTGAATATCCGCCATGCATCGGATGGGCACGTTAAGCCGTTGGACCCCGGGTACTGGCCCCCGGTAATAAATAAGGGCGTCTTCCTCTCCCTTTCTACTTCGCTTCCGTGTCACTTTCCTATCGGGCGCTCTAGCCCAAATCTCCTAGTTTCTTATTTCTAAGGGTTGTGTAAGACCTGGGATCAGACACTCCCTTCCTAAAATCCTCTACATTTGATCATTTATATATATATATATGTAAAAGAATATTAACTTACAAGCAATCTACCCTCATAAACAAACAAATAGGGCCAAAAGCCTCCAGATAAAAAAACTGTAAAGTAATTAACAAAATGACAAAACAATGTTAAGAAAATATTTATAAAAACATTTACTCAACCCCTGGATCACTCTTCAGGGAAACACATCCAGAGGCTCTGAGCACACAAGTTCATATATTATATTACACGAGTGAAAATTTAACTTTCCTATGCTATATATATAAGGCATACTGAAGGTTACACGTAAATTTTCAAAACAGCTTTTGAAATTCTGTAGCGCCTGAGGCTGTTTATAAAAAAAATCAAAAATCATTACAAAATCTGAAAGCTGGAGGATCTGATTATTTATATATATATATATATATATATATATTCTATAAAGAAGATACCTAAGCAAAAAAATACATATATAATTTTGACTCACACCTAATACAACATAGAAAAGGTTATGTATCTACCTGTGTGAGTAAAAGGAGAAAAGATAAAAAAATAAAATAAAACAACTGAATGTAGAAGGTGTCGAGAATACTGAGCCCCGGCTTTCAAAGTGGTTGGGTTCTTGATAACTAATTAATTATGCACTTAGGGCACTGCTGGGGTGCTTTGTACATGTTGCAACTGACTGTTTAAGGTATATAACTTTCACAAAGTTTTCTTTAGTTAATATTTGTCTTTAACTTATTCTCGTTTTCGTGCTGTCATAAGTTGTAGAGTGGGGGTTTTAGACTCAAGTTTTCTTTCAAAAATCTGTTCGGTATAAATTAACATTTCCTTTTTTTTTTAATTGCAGTGTAGAATTTGGATTCCTTTGCATTATTTTTCAGGTTTGGATTCTCTCTCGGACGAACTTGGAATTTCGTTGTAGCTGAAAATCATTTCCGTTTGTTGTGTCGCTCTCACGGCTTGAGTTCTCTTTAATCTTCTTCTCTCTGTTTAATAGTAACAGATGAAGAGCATGGGTCAGGCCATGAAGGTTAATGGATGCAAGCGAAATTGTTAACTAGTGCTAGGTCATGCTACTCTACGGAGGACATGACTTATATATATATATTTTTTAACTATTTTAGGTGGGAATGTTACTTGCATCTATGGCCTTGCAGAAACCCATTTCCAACTAGGTCTTTGTGGAAGTGAGAAAATGCAGAGTTTTTGCTGGTCCTTGATAAGGCCGGGGCTCAGTATTCTCGACACCTTCTACATTCAGTTGTTTTATTTTATTTTTTTATCTTTTCTCCTTTTACTCACACAGGTAGATACATAACCTTTTCTATGTTGTATTAGGTGTGAGTCAAAATTATATATGTATTTTTTTGCTTAGGTATCTTCTTTATAGAATGTGTATTCTGAATTTTCAAAACTGCTGCGTTGCGCGTTTTGATTTTCAGGTTATTTTGCACCCTTCGTTTTAAATTCTAAAATTGTTTCCTTAGTCTTCAGTTTTGCTCCTTAAGTATATATATATATATACATATATGCAGCACGACTTGTTATCCAACTCTCGAAAAGATACCAGGCTCAGATTATTCAAACTTATGCACCCACCACAAGTCATCCTGAAGAAGAAATTGAAGAATTTTATGAGGAAATTTGTCATCTAAATAATAAAGGTAAGCAGCACTTGAAAATAATTATGGGAGATTTCAATGCAAAAATAGGGCAACGGCAACAGAATGAAACTTCAGTAGGTAAATTCGGTCACGGCAACAGAAACCAGCGTGGAAATACTCTCGTTGAGTTTGCAGAGGCAGAAGGGTTTTTCATCTTGAACTCCTTCTTCAAGAAAAAGCCACACAGGAAATGGACATGGAGACATCCAAATGGGACGACAAGTGAAATTGATTTTATTATGTGTAACAAAAAATTCGTCATAGAAGACTGCAGTGTGCTAAACAAGTTCAACACAGGTAGTGACCATAGATTGGTGAGATGTAAGATGCACCTCAACACTAAACTTGAACGTGGCAAGCTCATAAGACAAACAAAACCTATTGACATAACCAACCTTAAAAAACACCATAATACCTTCAAGTTGGAACTGAAGAACAGGTTCTCTGCTTTGGAAGGCCTAACATCGGAAGAAGTGGACATCTCTGAAGTTAACAGAAAAGTAACCAAAGCTCTTATGGAAACAGCAACAAAATTAGCTGGGTCTAAGAACAAGTTGCATGTAAACAAATTATCAGGAAAAACGAAAATGTTGATGCAAAAAAGAAGAGAGATGAGGACAACTAAAGAAGATGTGACTTCCAAAGTGGAATATATAGAGCTATGCAAGACAGTAAGAAAAAGTATCACTGAAGACGTAAGAAAATTCAACTGTGAACTAGTGAGGAAAGCAATTGAAAACAACCAAAGCCTAAAGATAGCAAAGGGACATCTCAGTAAGGGAAGAAAACAGATTATGGCACTGAGAAAAGAAGATGGTTCTGTAACAAGAAATAGAGGCGAAATTTTGACAAGGGTGAAAGATTTCTACTCCAAATTATATGAAAGGGATGATACATGCACTCCAGACATCATGAAAGATACCAGTACCAGAGTTCCTCCAGTCCTTCCAGCAGAAGTTGCACATGCAATCAAGAACATGAAGCGGGAAAAGCTCCAGGAGAAGATGGAATTACTGTAGACATCATACAAGAAGCAAGTGGAGAAATCGAAACAGTACTCGCCCAAATTTTCACTCGATGCCTTAATGAAGGAAAGATTCCTGAGGATTGGAACACCGCTACAATGATCCTGCTACATAAGAAAGGTGACATTGAGGATCTCGGAAACTACAGACCTATCAGCCTCCTATCAGTAGTTTATAAAATCTTCACTAAAGTTCTTTCACACCGCTTGAAGGTAACACTGGACATGGCTCAACCGAGAGAACAAGCTGGATTCAGGAGTGGCTACAGCACAATAGATCATATCCACGTACTGAGAGAACTAATTGAAAGAGCGAGGGAATATGAACTTCCATTGTGCATGGCTTTTATCGATTATGAAAAAGCCTTTGATTCGGTGAAACCATCAGCAGTTACAATGGCTCTGAAAACCTGCGGTATTGAAGATGCATTCATTAATATTATTAATAACATCTATGAAAATGCAAGTGCAAAGATTCGGCTGTTTGAAAACACAACACACATAAAAATTGGAAGGGAGTGAGACAAGGTGACACCATATCTCCGAAGCTCTTTAATGCCACATTGGAGGGTGTTTTTCAGTCGCTGAGCTGGGAAAACAAAGGGATAAAGATTAATGGAGATTATCTAACCCACCTTCGTTTTGCTGATGACGTAGTCATTTTTGCAACTACCCCATCAGAGCTGCAGAGTATGATCCAGGAACTTGCTGACAAGAGTAAAGAAGTGGGATTAAAAATGAACTTTCAGAAGACAAAAGTGATGTTCAATGCTTTTACAAGAAATGAAGATTTATCGATTGATGGAGAAAAGCTGGAGATAACAGACACGTACATTTATCTTGGACAGCAGATATCAAGTGAGGGTCACATTGATGAAGAAATTAATCGGCGTACAAAACTTGCCTGGAGAGCTTTTGGAAGAAACAGCATAATTTTCAAGAGCAATATGCCATTATGTCTTAAAAGAAAAGTGTTTGATCAATGCATCCTTCCAGTGCTTACGTATGGTGCAGAGACGTGGACCTTAACTAAAGAGACATACAAAGGCTGCAGACAACTCAAAGAAGCATGGAGAGGTGCATGCTTGGTGTAACCAGGAGAGATAAGAAGAGGAACTCGTGGATCCGAAAAATGACAAGAGTGGAAGACATCATGATCAGAGTTAAATCCCTGAAATGGCAATGGGCTGGACATACTGCCAGAAGGACAGATCATCGATGGACAGCTGAAATTTTAGATTGGATTCCAAGGGACAGGAAAAGACCCAGAAGAAGACCACATGGGAGATGGGTGGATGAAATTCGAAAGTATGCAGGGGTGACATGGAGGAGACTGGCACAAGACAGACCGTTGTGGAGGAAACTTGGAGAGACCTTCGTCCAGCAGTGGATTGATAATGGTTGACAATGATGATGATGATGCGTAAAACCTATGTATGCTAGTAGTAAAGCTTCCTTGTTCTCAAACCACAGATCACAAAAGCAGATACACTTTATGATCAAAAGTATTCCCATATACATCACAAACATGGCCCATACAGGTATAAAAAGTCTCACGTGGCCTGGCAAACACCGTAGACAAACGTGAACACTAGAATGTGCCGTATGGCAAAGCTCTGTGACTTTCAACGCGGCACAGTCATAGGATGCCATCTTAGCCAGGGTGACCAGACGTCCGGTTTTGGAGGACATGTCCTCCTTTTCTTATGATTTCCTGCTGTCCTCCATAGGCACTAAGGGAAATAGCCCAAATGTCTGGTTTTTGCAATAAGGAATAATTCAAATACATTTTGATCAAATTCTTCTGTTGTAATTACAATATATATCCTATCAAAGCATCCCTGAAATGTATTAATTCATTTCTGAATTCTCGACCCCCCCCCCCCCGGGTCAATTTATTCCTGCAATCCTGCAGCCGCCTGATGAAGTGAGTAACATGTGAGTCAACAGCGCAGAGAAAACCCACCACTTTTCGTTAGTCTGTCTGTCGTTCATCACACGTGTGGTTTAGTCTTGTAGACAATGAACCCATACTGCTTGTTTCGTGTGTTGTGAGTCGTTGCTGTCAGTTTTTTTTTTTTTTTTTTTCTGTAAATAATTCAGGTTTCTTAACCCTTCAGGTGGCAAGAACGCATATATACGTTCGGAGATTTCTGTGCCCAAAGCGGCGACGACGCAATAATACGTTCATCGAAAACCTGTTCAAAAGCGGCGAGAATGCATGTATGCTCATCTTAACGACGACGAATACTACAGAAAGACAAGACGCTTTTAGGGAAGTCTCCTGTTATACATGTGACAAAATTCCGCATTGCCTCTTCCAAACCTCCTGCCATCTGAAGGGTTAATCAATCAGTGAGGTGTGTACTGCTAGTTAAACACAATTTGAAAGACTAAATTTCACAAATATGAGTTAAAGAAACCCGATCTACTGAAAAAAATCTCTTCCAGTGAAAATTATAAGTAAAAATGTCCAGCTGACTAAAATCTTTCTTTTTTTAAAGTTTTGCACATATGAACTCTCAAACTGTAAAATTTAAATACAGATTATGTGCATTCGGATTTATTTTTGTACAAATTTACTGTGCCCTCCTTTTTCTCGAAATGCCCTCAATGTAAATTTGCCCCCATTCCAAAAAGTCATCTAGTCATCGTGATCTTAGCAACAAGTCAGTTCGGGAAATTTCTGCCCTGCAGCAGGAGCCCCGATAAACTGTGAGTGCTCTTAGTGTGAAGTGGAACTGTTCAGAAGCAACAGCAGTGCAATCGCGGTCACGTAAAATGACAGGGCGGGACCGCTGAGTGCTGAAGCGACTGATGCGACAAAATCGCCCGTCACCTGTTTCAACATTACCAGCCAGTTCGAAAATGGCTCTGGAAGCAACGCCATCTCCATAATGGTTCATCGAAAGCTAAAGGGAATGGGTTTCCACGGCCGACACACAAGCCTAACATCAGCAAGATCAACGCCAAGCGTTGGTAGGAGTGGTGTAAAAGGTAAGCGTCAGTGGTCTCTGAAACAGTGAAAACGTGTTTTCTCGAGTGATGAATCCCGCTTCACAGTCCGACGGACAAGTCTGGGTGTGAAGAATGCCAGATGAACGCTACTTGCCAGATTGTGTTGAGCCAGATGTGAAGTTTGGTGGAGAAGGCATCTTGCTCTGGAGCTGAAATAGTCGTCATGTTCTTCTGGTGTGAACATCGAAGTGATAGACGCGATGTTCCTTTGGCTTGGACATCAGCAAGAGGGACGCCATGATTAAAATATTGAGACAGCAAGTGAATTGTTGCTTCTTCATGAGCAAATATTAAAACGGCATTAGATGGTGAATGTATATCAAATACGTGGAAATAATGCAAATAAACGATGGCTCTGTCCACGTTATTTTATAAACAACGCATAGCAACTGGAAAATTATTCTGCCGACACCGCTGGGATCGAACCCCAGATCTCTCTGGAACTAGCCGAGTGCGTTCGCTTTACGCTACGGTGCCAACAATTCTCAGTGCTGTGTATCAGTCAGATCTGACTACACAAATCCTTATTGATGGGTTCAGCAGCTGATGTGTTGCCATCTGGTGGCTTTCAGCAGGGCAAGCTACTTAATTACAGCTGATAAATCCAAAGGGCCATAGAAATGGTGAAAATATTTAAAATACGTGGAGATATAGGCGTAGCCGAGGGGCGGTCCTCGGGTCCGGACCCCTCCCCCTTTGAGAGGAGATTTAGTATGAATTTAAAGATATATACGTATATATGGGGACTTCACCAATGAACAAAACCCATGGAGCCCCCCCCATTAAAAAATTCCTGGCTACGCCACTGCGTGGAGATAATGCAAATAAACGATGTCATCGCTCTGTCCACGTTATTATATAAACAACGCATAGCAACTGAAAAACAGTTCTACCGACACCCCTGGGATCGAATCCCAGATCTCCCGATAACTAGCCGAAGGCGTTCGCTTCACGGTACGGTGCCAACAATTCACAGCGCTATGTGTGGTTTATCAGTCAGCAAAAATTTTCCAGTTTATAACAATTTTTCAGTTGCTATGCGTTGCTTATAAAATAACGTGGACAGAGCGATGACATCGTTTATTTGCATTATCTCCACGTATTTGAAATATATTCACCATTTCTATCGCCCTTTGGATTTATCAGCTGTAATTGAATAGCTTGCTCTGTTGAAAGCCACCAGATGGCGACACCACCAGTTGCTGAGCCATTCAATATGGATTTGTGTAGTCAGATGCTGACTGATAAACCACACATAGCGCTGTGAATTGGCACCGTAGCGTAAAGGGAAAGGACTCTGCTAGTTGTTGAGATATCTGGGATTTGATCCCAGCGGTGTCGGAACAACAATTTTTCAGTTGCTATGCATTGTTTATAAAATAACATGGACAGAGCGATGGCATCCCTTATTTACGGCAGTAGATCTTTAGTTTCTTTTGTATATCTTGAAATGCTCATAACAATACAGTATGCCTCAAAAAATTTACATGCAAAGCTATTGCTATTTTTTTTCGTCATCTGCATTCATGGTATCCACTTCGTTCTCTCTCTCTCTCTCTCTCTCTCTCTCTCTCTCTCTCTCTCTCTCTCTCTCTCTCTCTCTCTCTCTCTCTCTCTCTCTCTCTCTCTCCCCCCACCCCTCTCTCTCTGTCTCTCTCCCTCCTCCCCCTTCTCTCTCTCTCTCCTATTATTATTATTTTTTTTTTTTACATTTTGGCAACGCTTGAAAAGGGTTTTTCTTGAAACATTATTTCCACTATAGATTTTCTAATTTCTCCATGAAAATGTTATTTGAACATTGTCTACACGTTTCGTTTTTGTTTTGTTTTTCCCCCAAAAAGTTAAAAATGGTTTTTCCTTTTCTTTCGAGTGACTGAATGAATGGGACTCTTCAGAGGAAAATGAAAAATACTCCCTTGGCCAAACTTTGAAGGATCTTTTACGTAAACACACTTATCGCAGGACTACAGCTGTGTTGATTTTCTTGAGGAGTCATGTCGAGATACGGCTGGTTTTCTTTTCTAATTCCTCCCCTTCCCCCCCTTTTTTTTTTCTTTGTCACATTTTTCATATTCTTTCTTAATGGAAGAACGTGTTGCCAAATAAATATTTGTTCTAATTACGTGAGTAGCACCGTCTTCTACAAACTAAAATTTAGGGTAAAAAGGGAGACAAGATTTCTAAATGAGTTTAAGCTTTACATATAGATAGTTTAAAAGTTTTAGTGCTTCTTTTGACATATATGCATGTGTCAAAACATATAGCGTTCATATGGTATTATTTAGTCCGCCTGTCTGCAGGTAGTATATGCTCCCTTCGAGTAGCAGACTGAAAAGCTCCTTTTCTAATCGTTCAGATATTACCATGACCAAGATGCGGCTCGTCGAGTGAAGTGAATGAAGTTCCACTTCACCTAAAATTTATGAAAAATATTTCCGATCGATTTCGCGGATTCTTAAAATTATTCATTTGTTTTTCGTTTACAAGAATGCTTTCTGGAAAATGCTGTGGCTTTGAAACCAAAGCTCTCCCGTTTCTAAAAGCGAACTAGAAGTCAGAGCACGTCGCTTCAAATGGCACTACGAATTGAGGAATTTGTCTGATCTCTACACTGCGCGTTAGCTTTGTGTAGACACAAGAGCTGCAGTTTCAAATCACTTCACTCCGGGACCGTGAAGAGCGCCGAGGTGGGAACGTGGACTTCACTGAATAAGGTTGTTGCTATGGCAATAAATGACGTCAGTGATCGAGGTGAAGTGATAGTAGCCGCCACTTGGTGCCATTTTTTGTTTAGACGGTTCTGGTTTCGTCTGCTGTGTTTGTACAGTAACTTCAAATGTGAAGTTCAGTTTCGGTGCTGTTTCTTTAGTGTCGTCCGTGTGTTCTGGATCCATGTTCAACAGCCGTTTTATCATGACATCGTTGACCGCTATGCTTCCTTGAAAAATAGAAGAATTGACCTTTTTTATAAGAAATAGATGCACTTTTTTTCATGGATTTTCATTGTGTAACACTTCACCTGTTTCTTTGGTCACGAGCCACCACTAGATTAACCATACATTCACGAATTTGTTTTATTTTTTATTGTTTTATTTTTTATTTTTTTGATGCACAATTCTTCCACTTGAAGTAAATGTGTGTTTTTGTTTGCCATTGTTGGGCTATTTCTAGAAATGGAATTGAAAATAAACTTCGTGACCTCATGTTTTTCCCATGAATACTGTGACGTACTACAGAGGTAAAGCACGTGTCAAGACGATAAATCATTACATTCCGTCCGCGTAACTTAGTTGGAAGAGCAACTTACTCCGGAGCGAGGGGGCGCGAATTTGATCAACGTCACGGACAAATTTGTGTTTTCACATTGGCGCCCGAACGTAAAAATGGATGTACTTGTGGCTTTGGATTCTTCGAAAAATGTGTGATGTTTGTTACACACATCGTCTAGACTATAGAATTATTAAACAATTCGTTCTTCGCTTAAAAAAAATTAAGAGGTAGATGATGTGACGTACTACAGAGGTAAAGCAGGGGTGAAGACGACAAATCTGCAGAGATACATTCCGTCCGTGTAGCTTAGTTGGGAGAGCAACTTGCTCCGGAGTGAGGCGCGGGGTTTAATTTCCGTCACGGAAAAATTTGTGTTTTCACAACCTACATTACATCTTCTGAGAATCTTTTTATGCACTCATAAGTGTCTTTCAAGTACACAACCGCGACGCTCTGATGCCTGAGTAGTCACAAGCGCGGGTTTCTGGCTAATCATCGTAGTTTGTCCCGGATTGCTAGCATCACTTTTTCGCTAGAACTACATTTCTTCTTTAGCAGTCACAGGTGGATGTCGAAGGTTGAGGTCGAACTATGCCGTAAGTTTTAGAAACTGTGCGTGGGCGCTGTTTATGTTGTCTTTAGTTTAAGAAGGAGAAAAGAAAAAGAAAAAAATTAAATGAGACCCACTATATTTTAAGATTCTTAAGTATTCTTTTCATATGTATATCATCATCATCATCATCATTGTCAACCATTATCAATCCACTGCTGGACGAAGGTCTCCCCAAGTTTCCTCCACAACGGTCTGTCTTGTGCCAGTCTCCTCCATGTCACCCCTGCATACTTTCGAATTTCATCCACCCATCTCCCATGTGGTCTTCTTCTGGGTCTTTTCCTGTCCCTTGGAATCCAATCTAAAATTTCGGCTGTCCATCGATGATCTGTCCTTCTGGCAGTATGTCCAGCCCATTGCCATTTCAGGGATTTAACTCTGATCATGATGTCTTTCACTCTTGTCATTTTTCGGATCCACGAGTTCCTCTTCTTATCTCTCCTGGTTACACCAAGCATGCACCTCTCCATGCTACTTTGAGTTGTCTGCAGCCTTTGTATGTCTCTTTTAGTTAAGGTCCACGTCTCTGCACCATACGTAAGCACTGGAAGGATGCATTGACCAAACACTTTTCTTTTAAGACATAATGGCATATTGCTCTTGAAAATTATGCTGTTTCTTCCAAAAGCTCTCCAGGCAAGTTTTGTACACCTATTAATTTCTTCATCAATGTGACCCTCACTTGATATCTGCTGTCCAAGATAAACGTACGTGTCTGTTATCTCCAGCTTTTCTCCATCAATCGATAAATCTTCATTTCTTGTAAAAGCATTGTACATCACTTTTGTCTTCTGAAAGTTCATTTTTAATCCCACTTCTTTACTCTTGTCAGCAAGTTCCTGGATCATACTCTGCAGCTCTGATGGGGTAGTTGCAAAAATGACTACGTCATCAGCAAAACGAAGGTGGGTTAGATAATCTCCATTAATCTTTATCCCCTTGTTTTCCCAGCTCAGCGACTGAAAAACACCCTCCAATGTGGCATTAAAGAGCTTCGGAGATATGGTGTCACCTTGTCTCACTCCCTTTCCAATTTTTACGTGTGTTGTATTTTCAAACAGCCTAATCTTTGCACTTGCATTTTCATAGATGTTATTAATAATATTAATGTATGCATCTTCAATACCGCAGGTTTTCAGAGCCATTGTAACTGCTGATGGTTTCACCGAATCAAAGGCTTTTTCATAATCGATAAAAGCCATGCACAATGGAAGTTCATATTCCCTCGCTCTTTCAATTAGTTCTCTCAGCACGTGGATATGATCTATTGTGCTGTAGCCACTCCTGAATCCAGCTTGTTCTCTCGGTTGAGCCATGTCCAGTGTTACCTTCAAGCGGTGTGAAAGAACTTTAGTGAAGATTTTATAAACTACTGATAGGAGGCTGATAGGTCTGTAGTTTCCGAGATCCTCAATGTCACCTTTCTTATGTAGCAGGATCATTGTAGCGGTGTTCCAATCCTCAGGAATCTTTTCTTCATTAAGGCATCGAGTGAAAATTTGGGCGAGTACTGTTTCGATTTCTCCACTTGCTTCTTGTATGATGTCTACAGTAATTCCATTTTCTCCTGGAGCTTTTCCTCGCTTCATGTTCTTGATTGCATGTGCAACTTCTGCTGGAAGGACTGGAAGAACTCTGGTACCTTTCATGATGTCTGGAGTACATGTATCATCCCTTTCATATAATTTGGAGTAGAAATCTTTCACTCTTGTCAAAATTTCGCCTCTATTTCTTGTTACAGAACCATCTTCTTTTCTCAGTGCCATAATCTGTTTTCTTCCCTTACTGAGATGTCCCTTTGCTATCTTTAGGCTTTGGTTGTTTTCAATTGCTTTCCTCACTAGTTCACAGTTGAATTTTCTTACGTCTTCAGTGATACTTTTTCTTACTGTCTTGCATAGCTCTATATATTCCACTTTGGAAGTCACATCTTCTTTAGTTGTCCTCATCTCTCTTCTTTTTTGCATCAACATTTTGGTTTTTCCTGATAATTTGTTCACATGCAACTTGTTCTTAGACCCAGCTAATTTTGTTGCTGTTTCCATAAGAGCTTTGGTTACTTTTCTGTTAACTTCAGAGATGTCCACTTCTTCCGATGTTAGGCCTTCTAAAGCAGAGAACCTGTTCTTCAGTTCTAACTTGAAGGTATTATGGTGTTTTTTAAGGTTGGTTATGTCAATAGATTTTGTTTGTCTTATGAGCTTGCCACGTTCAAGTTTAGTGTTGAGGTGCATCTTACATCTCACCAATCTATGGTCACTACCTGTGTTGAAATTGTTTAGCACACTGCAGTCTTCTATGACGAATTTTTTGTTACACATAATAAAATCAATTTCACTTGTCGTCCCATTTGGATGTCTCCATGTCCATTTCCTGTGTGGCTTTTTCTTGAAGAAGGAGTTCAAGATGAAAAACCCTTCTGCCTCTGCAAACTCAACGAGAGTATTTCCACGCTGGTTTCTGTTGCCGTGACCGAATTTACCTACTGAAGTTTCATTCTGTTGCCGTTGCCCTATTTTTGCATTGAAATCTCCCATAATTATTTTCAAGTGCTGCTTACCTTTATTATTTAGATGACAAATTTCCTCATAAAATTCTTCAATTTCTTCTTCAGGATGACTTGTGGTGGGTGCATAAGTTTGAATAATCTGAGCCTGGTATCTTTTCGAGAGTTGGATAACAAGTCGTGCAGCTCTGTCAGAGGAACTTTCAACTTCTACAACTTTATCCTTCAGTTTTTTGTTTATTATAAATCCAACACCACTAGTTCTGCCAGTATCTGTCCCACGATAGTAGAAGAGATGTCCACTTTTCAGTTCGATGAGATCTTCTCCTTACCTCACTTAGCCCCACGATGTCCCACTTGATCCTTTGTAGTTCCTCTTCCAATTCAAGAAGCCTTGAATCAGAAGATAGGGAGCGTCCATTGTAAGTAGCCAAGGTCAGCATCAGATGGCAGCCTAGTCCGGTCCTCCGGGGATTCTTAGCACCCTCTGCCTTCATGTCGCACTGGCCGCTGCCTTGGCCAGGTACATTCCAGCTGCCGGAGACTGAGGGCCAAGATTTAAGTTGTGGAGTCATTTTGGAGGGGTTTGGCCATAACTCACCACGCTGGCCAAGCGGGTTGGTGAGTGTGGGATAGAATTTCCTCTAATCCCGATGGTATAGTTATACCGCTATGGGCGGTCGTCAGAGCCCCTTTAGTGGGAACAGGATGCACCACGAGAAGGCGGGGTTGACATTTGTCAAGGAGAGGCTGTGATGTTACGCATCACCTGACCTTACATTCCCCATATGTATATATATATATATATATATATACCGCTCAAAATTATTAGGGAAGTATGTGACTTTGGCGACATTATGCAAAACAATCGTGTGATATCTTACCCAAACGCTGGTTGAGTGTGACGTAGACAGCCGAATCACGCATTTCCTTATGCAAGTTAGCGTTATTGACGTCAGAATGTATAAATCACAGATTGGGTTAAAAACGAAGGTTTTCCAGGAGTTCCCTTATTCTTCTGCGTTTATCGTGTGTGACGTGTCTGCCCAGCAGGACGCACACGACATAAAGGCAGATAGCAGCGGTAACGAACGTCCGCGTAGCTCAATTGGTAGAGTGACTTATTCTGGAATGAGGGAGACCCGGCTTCGAGCCCCGGCGTGGACAAAAATGACGAAGAAATTTACTTCGTTATAATGGCGCCGAACTTTCCGGATGACCCGGCCGTTCAAGATCTCGCAATGGTGTGATGTTCTTTCCACATCGCGAGATAGGAAAAATAAGAGAATCCCTTCTTCAGCGCTTCGAAAAATAAATGTGCGTGACGTTGCATTCCACACACTAGATTGACTGGGAGTTCTCAAGTGCACGTTCTTCAGTGGATGGCTGCCTACGACGATTCATGGTCACGGCTGACCCGTGGGCCATGCCCCCGGCCCTCTTTCGGGGGAGGGGACTCTTTCGGGGGAGGGGATGTGACGTGCCGGCCCAGCAGGACGCACACGGCATAAAGGCAGATTGCAGCGATAGCGGACGTCCGTGTAGCTCAATTGGTTGAGTGACTTATTCCGGAATGAGGGGACTCGGGTTCGAGCCCCGGCGTAGACAAAAATGACGGAGAAATTTACTTCGTTATACGTGACACTTCGTTTGTTGAACCTTGGTTCGAACGATGTCTCAAGAGCATGACTTACTGGAATCAGCGGCGTTTAGAGCTATCGGCCGGATGGAAACAGGTTAAACACAGCGGGTGGTACAAAAACCATTGGAGGGTCATGGGGTGTCATTTCTCGACTGTATAGACAATTCCAGGATAGGGAGAGTGTTCTAAGACGGCAAGGGCGAGCATTATTTACTGTTAACAACCCGTCGGAACAGGCGGCAAAATGCTACTCAGCCCCAGAGAAAGCTTGGACGCAGGTTGTCAACTCAAACTATCCGCAATCTCCGTCAGCAAGGTGCTCTTCATGCACAGTGTGTGTCCCTTTAACCGCATGGCACCTTTCGGCCCGTAGAAACTGGGCTGAGGAACATAGAGGTTGGGAACACGACGAGTGACAATTCAAGTTCTCTTCTGTGACGAGTCGAGAATCAGTCTGGAGTCTGACAATCGACGGGTTCTTATCTGGAGGGAACCCGGAATACGAAAGAACCCAGCTTTTGGGCAGGAGGCATCTCACTGCTGCCGACATGGGTTGATGGTCTGGGCAGGCATAAGTATCGGTGGACGTACGAACCTGTAGGTCGTCCCAAACGGCAGTCTGATGGCCCAGAGATATAAAGAAAGATTCTCAGACCTGTGTTCTACAGCCATTGGTGATTCGTTCCATTTCATGGACCATAACGCTCGACCCCATAGAGTTTGGCTAGTAAACAACATGCTTCAAGAGGGAGGATTCGTGCATATGGAGTGGCCATCATGCTTCCCTGACTTAAATCCAATTGCGCATGCTTGGGACGCAGATAGCAGACGCATTGCAGCTCGGCTGGCACCTCCCTTGTCTTTTCGTGGACTAATCCTCAATGAGGGAGACTGCCCTCTTTGAGGATTGGCGGAGATACCCCCAAAATCTCCTCGATAACCTCCTCAATTCCATGCCACACAACTGCAGCGGTCTTAGCCGTTCGAGGGGACCACACACCGTACTAGAGGTCAGTTACCACCTCGAAAAAGGTCACTTTTTCTTGTTGTACAGATATGCATATTGTTCTATAGCATATCGCATCATGTGCGTTAAATGACAATATTGCATAAAAATCTGCTAATATGCTCTTCCGTACCCATATTACTAAATATTCTATTGTACCTTGCATAAAAGTCATATTTTACGTTCAATAACGTCAGTCGCACAGAATTTTCTTTACAAAATATCGGTTATCCCCTAATTCTTTTGAGCACAGTCGTACCAGAATAATACGACCACCCCCGTAATCACAGCGTACCCTCCCAGGCGTGTTGCAGAGTGTACGTGACAGCACGGAGATATATAAGCGGCCGGCCAGGACAGATGAGCCATAGTGCGTTACGTGAGCACAATGGGCAGAGGTGATGATTTGACGGACTTTCAAAAAGGAATGATCATCGGCTACCGCGCCAAGAGTGGAAGCATCTTAGAAACAGCAGACTTCGTGGGCTGTTTACGAGGTGCAGTTGTAAGGATGTACCAAGAATGGACCGCTGGTACACCGAGTATCTCCCGACGTCATACCTGTGGAGTCCCAAAGGCCATCGACGCCAGAGGAGAACGTCGCCTCCGTCGACTGGTAAAGGGCAATCGACACGGAACAATGCAGATATTTGCCACGCAAATGAACGCTGGGGCACCCAGGTATGTGTCCCCGAAAACAGTAGAGTGAACCCTGTTACGCATGGGTCACCGGAGTCGACACTGTGTCAAGGCGCCCATGTTAACCCAGGCCTATCGGCAGCGACCCCTGCAGTTCGCATGGGACTATCGTCATTAGACAGTGGAAGAGTGGGAAAAGATTGCCTTCTCCGACGAATCGAGATTTTTACTCCACAGAAGTGACGGGCAGTGGTGAATACGGCGTCAGACGCACGAAAACCATCACTCGGACACACTTGTCGGTAAAGTACAGGGCCGGCTGTGGCAGTGTGCATGTCTGGGAGATGTTTTCCTTCGACAGCTATTGGATGGATCCGTGAACACCAATGGCTACCGGGCAATTCTCGCTGGCCACATGCATCCCTTCATATTGGACGTTTACCCAGGTCGTGATGGTGTCTACCAATAGAACAATGCGCCGTGCCACGTTGCTGTGAGGGATGCTTGAATGGTTCCAGGAACACGACATCCATGTCTTCGTTCTCCCATGGCAGGCGGAATCGCCCGACCTCAATCCCATAGAGCACTTGAGGGACTATTTGGATCGACAGGTTCGACGTGCCGACCCACAACCACATCATCTCCGAGACCTCCGTGCTCTGCTGCAGTCCGAATGGGCACGTGTGCCTCAAGCAACCTTCCAGGGCCTCATTGCATTCATGCCACGCCTTCTCACCGCTGTCATCCGGGCAATGGGTGGTTATTCCCATTATTAGGTACTTTCATATTATTCTGATACGACCGTGTACATATTCAGTCTATCACTGAGTTTGAAAAGCATAGATACTTCGTCAAGATTTTATTCTCTCATATGATTGTTCTTCTTAAAATAAATGGGCTTTCTAAATATGATTTCTTCACCGTGAAATATTGTTTTAATTTTGGAGACCATTTCTTTTCCATTTTCTTCACCCTTCCTTGCCGTTCGGTAAAGTTCATTATTTCGCAGCATGCGGGATAACTATTTGAAATCTTTAATTATTTTAAATCGAAGTAACTTTTTTCCGTTAGTTCTACACCGTTTCTGTGATTTATAACTCCGATACTTACATCCGACGAGACAGAACAAATTGACTGCCTCTATCGCTTTTGCTATTATACTGGTACGTCCCTTACTATTATTATTATTCTTTGTCTTGTGCTTGAGTAAGTAAGGTGTTCCTTGTGATCCTCCTTTTTCTTTTCTGGAGAGAGAAAGGCTTTCACGCCGTCTTCGCTCACGTGACACCATCTGCTGAGAATGCCGAAGCCATATTTGCGCCGAGAGGTCCGTCCGCCCCTCCGTAGCGTGTAATTCGATTTCTTTTCAAATAACGGCGGGCTTTAAAGAGCAGCAAAGGATTTATGGCTTCGCACTTCTGCAGCTCGATCTGCCGATTTTTTCGGGAAAAACTTTCACGAATCAGTTTTTTTTTTCCCCTCCTTTTTCTTTTCTCGTCTCCTCCTTCCTCCTCCTCTGGTATGCTTGCTGCAGTCAAGTAATTCGACCTGTAAGGGACTTAAATATCTTTAGAAAATTTTGGAAGCCTTCTGCACAAACAGCTTCATACTGATTCTTAAAATCCTCCAATAGAGATTTGCCATCCGTGGCGGTTCTTAAAATCTTCCAATAAAGAGAAATTGTTTACTAGGCGATCCATAAGTTCCATTGTGGTTCCTGAAGAAAGGAAAGTGAATATCGATAAAATAAAATTAAACTGAAGCTGGGCGGTCTTTAAAGCGGGTGCTATACATTCTGTTATGAAGAACAAAAAATCTGAGTGGAAGTGGTATTCCCGATGTGACGCATACAGGTCACGTGGCGTTAATACGAGCGCTGTCCGGATGGTCGAGGGGTTTGAGGCGCTAGTTTCTGGTTGGTATCGGATGAGGCACCGATGAAAAGTTCGTTCCTCAGTCCGCCCCCTGAAACCAGGAACCACAAATTAGGGACGAACGACTGCTAATAATCCTAGGATTTGTCCCGTGGTAGTCGTTATATACCTCAAACACACAAAAATAGTCTAAAAAAACAGCCACAAATCTGACGGAAATCTTGTGAAGGCTTCCTCTATTCAACTTCGAGTCTCCGTCGTCAAACCCATGTTAGCCAACTCTTTGAATATATTTTCTATTGGGAATTTTGCTTCGAAAGTTCCTTTTCCTTTGTTTCCCATTAAAAAGGCGGCCAACGTCTGCGCGCTAGCAAGCTAGCTTGTACTTAATCCATGGCTCAGAGAAGCTGGACTTGTCAATGTACAAGTGATTCAGCAAAGCCGTTGAATTCAAATTTAATAGTAATTCAAACCTCTTCAAGTTTTAGTTTACTAGCGAACCAAGTCTTGATACCTGAAATTTTCTGTCATATGGCTACGGTAAGAACAGAATTTTAGAAGTAAGAACATAATTTTTATGTTTATATACGAAAAGAATCACGGAAAGGTTCTTTGAAAATTCCGATTTTTTGACGACAACACCTTAAAAAAGGCAATTTTCCTCTATTAACAGGAGAAAGATGAACAGAAATATTTCTTCTAATCAAATTATGAAAAAACCATGAAATTCAGATTTTTTTATTTCATTACACATGACAGGATGAATAAAGAATATGCTTCGTTAATTCACGGAAAAAATAACGGAAAATGGCTCGTGAGTTTCAGCAAATTTTTTACAGTGTATGCTGTTATCTCAGTTTATGAATTTTGCTTTCCTATGTTGTTAACAACAGATTGATTTCATGGGAGACCAAGCTGATTATCTTCCACTTATTTCGGCACTCATATGATCACATCTTCAGGCACTAAAAGTTAATGAATATACAGGATTCAAAGGAAAGTCCTTATTCAGGGCAATAACTGCGGAAGGAAGGGTCCGAATGGAACACAACTTAGGTCTATGTATAGGAAAGGGACGATGGGCGATCGAATGAAAGCGATTGTAGCTCCCCTAGCGACAAAAGGTAAGAAGTTAGGAAACCTAACTCACGAACAACGCGAGATAGAAACAAAATTCCAGTTACAAAGTTGTATAGCGCAACGTCTAATTAGTAGAAAATGACATATGGTGCGCACGAATTATGTACGTGGACGGGTCAAAATGCTGATAAAGTGCACGTGGTCGCTGGATGGTTAGGCAATGCAAAATACCGGCCCACGATGGAGAACGATTCAAATGCGTATGTAATTTTGATAGTGGCGTAGAAGCCGGTCGGTGAGGTAAAAAACCGAGGCTGGGGATTTGAATGGCAGTCAACGTACGCGTTGCAAACACTGATGGCGGGCTACTCGAACGCTGAGTACTGTGAAATGGTCGTGCTTTATGGCGAATGTCATCGCAATGCCCACGAAGCTGCAAGGCGGTATGCCGAGCGTTTTCCGACTGGTAAATATCCAACTGCAGCGACTATTAACAACTGGGTTCGTCGGAAGCATACAGGCACGTCCGCGATCGGGCAGACCTACGGGTTCGGGTGTTACAGTGCATCCTGTCCTTGCCAATCCCAACATTAGTACAACAGCAGTCGCCAAAGCATGCGGATTAACAGCACAACGTGTTTGGCAAATCCTGAACGAGCATGGAGCTCACCCGTACCACGTTCAGCTAGTACAAGGTTTGATGGATGGGGACCAGGGAAGACGTTTCGATTTCTGCAACTTTATACGTAACGCGTTGGAGGTTAATCCAAACTTCTTGGCCGATATCTTGTGGACAGATGAGTCCCGTTTTACATGGGACGGAATAGTCATTCGGCATAACACCCATTACTGGGCTCTGAGCAACCCTTCCATGGTACGAGCTGCTCGACATCAACGACGTTGGGCAACTAACGTTTGGTGTGGTATTTGGCGAAGCACACTGGTTGGACCCATTTTCTATGATGGGACATTAACAGGTCAGCGGTACCTTCAGCTCTTACGGGGCCCGATATCTGACTTTCTGGATGATCTTCCCCTCAGAGATCTGCTGGGCATGTGGTACCAACATGATGGTGCACCACCTCACATGGCAGCCAACGTACGCATAGGACTTCTTAAAACCTGAAACAAGACATCTTCGGATACCTGTACCTTAGTCATGATGATCTTCGATACCTATCACATGAAACTGTTAAATGCCTGAAGCATGACACGATTTGATGCCTGACGCATACAACTTCTTGAAGCCTGAAATATGACATCTTCGGATATATCTTAATCATGATGATCTCCTTCGATACCTGACACAAGACACTTAGTCATGATGATCTCCTTAGATACCTGACACAAGACACTTAGTCATGATGATCTCCTTCGATACCTGACACAAGACACTTAGTCATGATGATCTCTTTCGATACCTGACACAAGACACTTTTCGATGTCTGACGCACGAACCCTTTCGATACCTGTCACATGAAACTTTGAAATGCCTGACGAATGGAACTTCTCGAAGCTTGAAGCATGGCATTTTAGGATGTCTATGACCTACTCCGAAACCTGATGCATGACACTTCCCGATGCCTGACGCATGAACCCTTTCGATATTTAACACCTGAAAATTTAAAATGGCTTATGCATTAAACTTTTCGATACCTGACGCATGATTCTTTTTGATGCCTGACGCATGAACCCTTTAAATAACACATGAATCTTTTCAGTGCCTGACGCATTAACCCTTTCAACACCTGAAGCTTTTCAATGTTCGACATCTGGAACTTCTCAAAGCCTGAGGCATGACATCTTCGAGATTCAAACTCTGGAGTTGTGATAATACCACTGCTCGCCTTTGAGAGAAATAATGAAGAGGATCAATGACCATCACGTTCTTTATCACTATTTTACCGTCGTCACCCTTCCTCAAGAATAATTAAAGTCAACAAGATAACATATAGCACAGTGAAAACGGAATTTCATTTTACGTCTAAGAATTTCATGCTCCAACTGTTTGTGAACAGAGTATGAGTAGAGATGACAAGAACACAATGTTAACATTTTTGTTACAAAAAAAAAAAAAAAAAAAAAAAAAGAAGGAAAAAAGACAAATACGCTTTAAATTTTTGGCATTTGGAAGGAATCATCTTTCGAGTACAATCAAATTTGATTTGTGTATGTGCGTGCGTGCGTGCGTGTGTGTGTGGCGAACCGAGTTTTATGGGGATTGATAAAATGGGAAACAACATATTATGTCACAACTCACTGAGTTTGCTAGCAGCAATCTTTTTCCTTAATTCTGTAGCAAAGCACTGAACCTACCGGTTGAGACTCCACTTATAAGTAGGAAAAGAAATTTAAAACCAAAAAAAAAAAAAATGCACTTTCCTTTTTCGATTTTGTATTATAAAAGAAACAAAAAAAAAGCCAGCTAGACCCGTTGGAATCTGTAACTAACATATCGTTTGATCATAAATAAAAAAACATCCTTTTTTCGTTATCTTTTTTTGTTTTTTTAGTGTCGAAAATATTAAAATATTTTGGTCACAAAGCAAAAAAAAATAAAAAAAATAACAAGTTAGTAAAATCATGCAATGCATTGATTATGATACGCTTTCCAATATACCAGAAATCATTACTCAAGTTATTACTCAAGCTATGAGGATAATAGCTGTGGAATAAATCTCGCTCCTGGGCGCTGACCTTTGACCCCATTTCGGTGATATTAAACATAATTGGTTCAGTATACCTCCGGAACAGCATACTAAAGTTTTGTCGCAATAGAAGCATTTCTAGTCAAGTTATCAGGATAATGGCTGTGGAATAAATTTCGCTTCTGTGCACTGACCTTTGACCCCATTTCGATTATATTCAACCGAACCTGTTCAGTGTATCTCCGGACATGATAAAGTTTTGTCGCAAGCTAAGCATTTTTACGTAAGTTATGACGCATAAGGGCGATAGAATGGATCCCGCTCCTATGTCCTGACTTTGACCCATTTCGTCCATTTTTAATAGGGTTCGTCCCCAGGTGGTTCCCTATCACATATTAAAATTTCATCGAAATCGAACCATTTTTACGTAAGTTATGACGCATAAGGGCAATAGAATAGATACCGCTCCTATGTCCTGACCTTTGACCCCATTTCACCATTTTTAAAAGGGTTCGTCCTCAGGTGATCCCCTATCATATACTGAAATTTCATCGAAATCGAACCATTTTTAGGTGAATTATCGTGCGGACAGGCAGACGGACGGACGGACAAAGCTGGAGCATATACGCTTCTTCAACCTACGGTTGGAAAGCGTAAATAAAAGGCATCGCTCCCAATTTTAATTTATTAAAACATTTGTAATCAAAAGACGTGCTGGTTACGTTGTAGCAATTATCCTCGTTTTAATTTTTTTTTAATTTATTTATTTGGCTAACAGGAGGTCTTATGAGATCCGAGTCGAGGTTTTCCTGTTCCTGAGATCATTCTCGTTTGTAATTTATTTTTTGTAATTTATATCATTCTCGTTTGTAGATCATTCTCGTTTGTAATTTATTTGTTGTTGTTTCTCAATTGACAAAAGACGTATGCTCATTGCAGTCGTATCTTCAATGCCGTCATTCTTGTTTTTTTTATTTATTAATAGCTATTTTTTAAACTTCAAAAGACATGTTCATTTTTCCCCAGCTTTCAGTAGTTTCTTCCATTATTTTAATCAATTGAGTACTGTGAATGGACAAATTATTATATGCACCTCTATAACAATATGCAAAGCAGAAATATTAGTCATGTAGGACGCTGAAACTGGCAATGCCTAAAAATATAGCATGTCTCAACGTAATGGAAATCACAAAAATGAAATGCAAAAAAGTTTTGTAGAATCACACTATTTTATGCAGTTTGCAACCCTTCCACAAAAATGAAATACAAGTAAATCTTGAACAATCACATTTAGGAAAATAAACATTGGTCCTTTTCAGACCATTTGCGATAAATTGAAACGAATTCATCTACATTTGCTGAACAAAAATTGATTGAACTGAAACAAAATCATAATTATAATTTTGTTTCAGTTCAATGAATTTTTATGAGACAAAAATTGAACTGAAAACAAAATCATAATATGATTTTTTTTCAGTTCAATCAATTTTTATTCTCTCTGACTGTGAATTATAATTCACACTGATTTTAAAAAACCTTGTGAATTATAATTCACAGTCAGAGAGAGAGAGAGAGAGAGAGAGAGAGAGAGAGAGAGAGAGAGAGAGAGAGAGAATTAAGTAAGGCATAATAAATTATCATGTGGAATTTTCTTCATGCAGTTTGTAATCCTCCCTCAAAAATGAAATGTAAATAAATTTTAATACTCACACAATAAAAAAACGACCCTTTTCAGGGATACTGCATAATTTCTGAAACTAGTGTGTTAGTTAATCTAATAATACCTAAGAATATTTGAACCATACAACTATTATTCCCTAATAAATTCATATAAACTAATACTTGGCCTTTAAATAATCTTCAAATAAAAATGAAAGATTGAATAAAAATCAAACGTCCAAATATCTAAATAAATAGATCAACACCTATGACAGCAACTGAGTTCCTCATACAAAAAATGCAAAAATAAATATATTAGGACCCGTGTTCAGAGACGAAAGCATAAATTTAAATAAAATACGGTACCCTACAAATAAAGCCCACCTGCCAAATAAAATAAATAAACAAAATGACAGCCCCTGCCTCTCAACTCAAAACAACTAATTCTAGCCGGACATCAAAACAAAACAATTGAATTAAGTTATGAAGCACTGTAAAAGATTGTAGTTTTCTGCAGTACTTAGCATTAGCCACAGGCAATGCATACTTCCTACAACTCTTAAGTTTTCATAACTGCCTTCATTATAATCTTTCCTACCTGAACTTCTGTTCATTCCTGCTTTCAGCGGCGGTTGGACCTACGGCGTCACGCCCTTCCCGTCTGACAGAACTGGGTTCAGTGATCATTCAGGCAATTAAACCTTTTAGGGATTTTTAATTTCTAGCATTGGAAACTAGTCAAGGAAAAGTGTTCATAGATAGGGTAGTAATTTTATCGCGGGGGAAAAAAGGCGAAATTCGCTGAGCGGTAGCTGGGTAAATCTCGAAATTTCGGGATTTACCCCGAAATTTCGCGAAATTCCATATTTCCTCAAATATTCCGCTTTCGGGCTCTTTTCCACACGCTTTGGATATATAAGATGCGTTCTGTCACCAAAGCGGTATTATTGGAAAATGGTATTTCATATTTATTGACCCACTGAAGTATTGCCTCGCTGAATGCTTTCAAATTTACGGATTCCAAAGTGATGTACTCGAGAAAGATTGCATTCGAAGAGGTTTCAGCACTACAGCTTTCAACACTCGTTTCAGCTGATGGAATAGCAAGAATATTCAAAATGTATCTACCTCAGTTGTTTCGTCTGCTACAAAGCTTACACCGGATACCGATTTTAAAAAATCTTTCACTAGTTGCTTGTGAATGTCATATATTTTCGGCAAATAACATTTCCGCATCCAATTTGCATTTGGAATAACTCCAATATCTTTCAACGAATTTTCCAAGTAATTTTTTGATGTAGGGTCATCCAGTTTGGAAAATGGGATGTTAGCTGCACAAAAGGTACCAGTTAATTTCTAAAGTTGAGCGATGCTGTTCTTGTGCAGTTCTTTTCTCAATTAATTCAGCAACTCATTTCTGCATTATTCTCAGTTGACCGTTCGGACACACTTTTTTTTGTGCAGCTTGCTTGCTAAATGCTTTTCAAAGCATATCGTTCATTTGATCGAAAGGTCACTTGACCGAAAATCGCTTCGCCGAAAATCACTTGATCGAAAGATGCATTTCACCGAAGGGTCACTTGACCGAAAAGTTCATTTCACCGAAAGGTCACTTCACTTAAAAGTTCATTTCATCGAAAGCATATTTGATCGAAAAGTTAATTTCACCGAAGGATTACTTAACGTAAAATTTCACCGAATGGTCAGTTTACCGAAAACTTAGAATTTTGTTGTTAGAGATCTGTTGGAGTGTGATGCAGGTTTTTAAAAAACTGGCCACCTAAACATTATCGGATTGTATAAAAAATACACTTTTAATTTCTATGAAACACCTCCCCATGAGTAGGTTTTTCGAAATGTAACATTCATTATAATGTTACATTTCTGTGCCTTTTTATCAAAATTTAACCCTCCGAGCTCATATTCATAAGGGTTACATAGCAAATCAAGTAAATAATGTTCCACTTTTACTCAACCACAAAACATTAATTTTTTGACCACGTAAGGCTAGAAATTGGCCATTTTAAAAGATTTAAACCCTACTCATATTCATAAGCATTACATAAAATGTAAAGTAACTTTTTATGTAAACCTTATGAACATGAGCACGCACGGTTAAAATTTGCTAAAAAGGCCTAAGCCGAGACCTAGGGCCCTAAAATTGGTTCATTTTGCCTGAAAAAATGTGCAATATTATTAATTTTACTTTTTATGTAAACCTTATGAACATGAACACTGAACATGACTTTTATGTAAACCTTATGAACATGATTAAAATTTGCTAAAAAGGCCTAAGTCGAGGCATATTGTCTTAAAAAAAAAAAAAAGGTCTTAAAACTAAGTCTTTGCGTTCTGTGTGACACGGAGAAATCAAAAATGCAATTTAAGTATAATTCCCTAACGTTTCGGTGGTCTGTCTGCCGAACTTGAACCATGCTTCAACAGATCCTGTAATGAAATCCAAAGTTTTCGATAAACTGACCCTTCGGTGACCTTTTAAGTAAAGAAAACTTTCGGTGAAATGAACTTTTCGATCAAGTGACTATAACGAAGTAAATTTCTCCGTCATTTTTTATCCGCGCCGGGGTTCGAACCCGGATCCCCTCATTCCGGAATAAGTCACTCTACCAATTGAGCTACGCGGACGTTGTATTCTGATTCCTGTCTGCCTTTATGTCGTGTTCGTCCTTCTGGCAGGTACGTCACATCTCCTGGTACGTTACATGACCTTTCGGTGAAATGAACTTTTCGATCAAGTGACCTTTCGGTGAAACAATCTTTTCGGTGAAGTGATTTTCGGTCAAGTGACCCTTTGGTGAAGTAAACGTCGGGCAAATGAGCCAGGCCCCTTTTCAAAATTGTACTTTCTTGAAAAATCCACTGGTATGTTGCAATACGAACAGAACAATAGATTTTTTGTTCACATGAAACGTTCCCTTACTGTACTGCTTTCTTCCCTTACTGTACTGCTTGCATCTTTCAGATGCACTCATTTTATTCACGTGGATTATTCTCAAAATTAACAAACAATATCTAGAAACTTTATAAATTACTCACACGAAAGCCCAAAAATTTTCTAAGCTATGCGTCTCTGAAACTCAAACACTTTTCTGTGAGCTGCTTTTCCAGCTCACAGAAAAGAGTGTTTGTATTAGTTGCTACTAATACAACTGACGATATCCGGTTTACTAATGCGGAAAGTCGTCAAGGTCATTCAACAGCAGCGGGAGGAAGGAGGACATCACGAAAGACCACACATGCATTCTTCAGCAGAGTGAACGTTATCTGGAATCACCCGTCAAGCTTATTCGATAAGAGTTTCTTCGTAACAAAAAATCTTGAGTGGTAATTCAAAGTTTAAAGTTCTGGTTTGGACTTCGGAGTAGAATTACTTTGCGCTTTATTTATTTATTTATTTATTTTGCGTAAATTCTATTGAAGGCTGTATTAAAATCATTTAAATATAAAAAATAACGTAAAAATTATAACAGAAATTAGGCAAAAGTATGAAAAAATCTGAAATTTCCGGGTATATTTGATATTCGCGAAATTACAGAAAACCCCCTAAAATTCGCGAGACAATTACTAGCCTAATTATGTGCTAAGGCAGCGACGTGAGTTAGACCGTGGCCAGATAGTAGCTGCGAGGAGGGTAGGCTGTTCAATCACCGCAACTGATGAACTGTTGGGATCTCCATGTCAGACCGTCGCGCGTGTACCAAGACTACGTGAAATACGGCAAAACTTCCAACCAATGGGAGAGATGTGGAGCAAAGTTGCGCAAACCACACTAACCATGGACCTATCTTACCAAGTTGGAGTCATACAGACAGATAGGTGGTGGCGATGAAACTGTTTTGGGTTGCATTTGCTTCCTTGGAGACCCTCGTACCCGACGAGACCTGCATCACCTGCCCAAAGTATGTGAACTTCATCTACACCATTTCGTAAGGATTCTCTTTCTGCACCATGACGCCATCTTTCAACAGAACAATGCCACAGTGCATCCTTCCCGAATGGTGACCAATTAGCTACGGGAGCATTCCAGTAAGTTTACCACATTCGAATGGCCCACCCGATCCCCGGATCTCAACCCCATTGAAAATTTATGGGATGAATTGAAACGATCTGTTCGAGCCTGGCAGACAGCTGTGGATGCTGTACGACCGGTAATGCTTGCTTCATGTGCGGTAATAGCACTTCTTATGCTTTCAACACCTAATTGATTCCTTACAGAGATGTCTGGCTGGTGTTGTGAGAACAAAAGGTGGAGCAACACATTATTAGGTAGGTGTATATAATAATTTGTCTATTCAATTTATTATTTTCTGAATGGTAAAATGACGGCGCTCCTATTACTCCCAAATGTTCAGTTGCGTCATCTTAGTTTCTGTTTATTTATTTATTGGCAATAAAATGACATGCGCTCATCACTTCCAAATATCCACGGGCATCATCGCAGTTTATGATTTTTACAATGTTGTTTTTGCAGTGGTCAAAAGATTTGTGGTCATTACTGAGCGCCTGTAGTAACATGAACTTTATTTTTTCTATTTATTTTTCGTTATTTTGTTATTTGAAATGGAAAAATTGTTTACGCATTTCTTATTGTGCCATACGTAAAAAAAAATAGAATGGTAGTTGATAAATTAATTTTCCTCGTGATCAACGAAAAGGTTTTTTTTTTTTTTTTTCCGGTCTTGTTTTTGTTTGGTTTCATTCTCTGGAAGGATATGGTGTAAAACAAGCGCACTGTTTAACAATTTAGCCAAGCTATTAAAATTTTCTAAATAATTTCCTACTCAGAAAAAAAAACCGATAATGTAATTAGCAAAAAAAAAAAAAAAAAAAAATTTAACTCGAACGTACCATTGAAAAAAAAATAGTTCCAAACGTTTTTTTAACGAATTCTTCCCTCCTTAAAGCTCGAACTTCGAGTAACTTTACATGGTTCTCGTTTTTTTAATGGATTTGCGTTTTGTTTTATGTTTATTATTTACTGGACTGAGTTTAATCCAGTGTTGTTAATACTTAAAAAGGACAAACGTCTCTTGGACGATCTTTTATTGAAAGCTGAAGAGTACGTAATGCGGCAAGCTATTAAGGTTTGCTTCAAACTTTTTTGCTACACTTCAAATTCGTAATTTCCTGCATTAAAAGTCCCTGAAATATCAATTTTTAATTTCAACTTATTATAGTTCTAACATTATTATTTTTACTGGGATCATTTTCGCATGCAAAATGAAATTCCTATATTGCAACATTCATAGCGCTTTTGTACTTTTTCGCGATAAAGAGATCATCGCTATTAAAACTGATTTTTTATGATACACGAGTTTCATAAATTGCAAACCCTTATAGGTAGTCAACTTTTTTCCTTTCGAAAAGCCTTGATGAAATATCTTGTCCTTTGTGGCATTATTTTTATTAAAAAAATGCAGAAAGAATAATATGTAAAAATACTGCACACAACTATAGCGTAGGGAGAAAAAAAGGCAAGATTTTTTTGCAGAGATTGTTAAAGAAATAGACATTTTTTATAGAGGTAGTAATTTCACTGATTTCTTTACTTGCTCCGTCCGTCGTCGGACTGTGCAAGGATATGTGTAACTCACTAGTCGCATCTACCTTTCGGTGAACGCTGCGGTAGTAGTCCCGATTCTAGGACCGCAGATTCGGACACTCATACAGGTGGCGCGAAACTGGGGAGGTAGTGCACGATTTACAGTGTAACCGATTGAGACCTCTGGGAGATCGGTTCGCCACGCGACCTATTTTCTCTATGGCCCGAAGCCTTTAATCAACACAAACACATTGCACAAGAAATATATAGAAAACAAATCAATACAAAGACCCCTTTTTAGAAGATTCACAGGCAATGAACGCACAATCGTAGATGCGATCCTTCAGTCTTTCGATTTCTCGCCTGAGACTGGGACAATCCGGGTCCAGGTTGGAGTGGGTGGTAGCGTTGGCACTATGGCAGTTTGGACACTTTGGTTCGTTCTGGCAGTTCCAGTGCCTGTGGCCCACCTGCCAGCAGCGAGCATAGGACTGGAAGGCTGCCAGACATTTGGCTTGATGGTGTCCGAACCCGTTGCATTTGAAGCAACGGGTTTCCTTGTGAACTCCCGGCAGGAGTGGACAGACCAGTACAGGTTCACTCCGCCAGTGCCTGTGGCCCACCTGCCAGCAGCGAGCATAGGACTGGAAGGCTGCCAGACACTTGGCTTGATGGTGTCCGAACCCGTTGCATTTGAAGCAACGGGTTTCCTTGAGAACTCCCGGCAGGAGTGGACAGACCAGTACAGGTTCACTCTGCCAGTGCCTGTGGCCCACCTGCCAGCAGCGAGCATAGGACTGGAAGGCTGTCAGACACTTGGCTTGATGGTGTCCGAACCCGATGCATTTGAAGCAACGGGTTTCCTTGAGAACTCCCGGCAGGAGTGGACAGACCAGTACAGGTTCACTCTGCCAGTGCCTGTGGCCCACCTGCCAGCAGCGAGCATAGGACTGGAAGGCTGCTAGACACTTGGCTTGATGGTGTCCGAACCCGTTGCATTTGAAGCAACGGGTTTCCTTGAGAACTCCCGGCAGGAGTGGACAGACCAGTACAGGTTCACTCTGCCAGTGCCTGTGGCCCACCTGCCAGCAGCGAGCATAGGACTGGAAGGCTGCCAGACACTTGGCTTGATGGTGTCCGAACCCGTTGCATTTGAAGCAACGGGTTTCCTTGAGAACTCCCGGCAGGAGTGGACAGACCAGTACAGGTTCACTCTGCCAGTGCCTGTGGCCCACCTGCCAGCAGCGAGCATAGGACTGGAAGGCTGCTAGACACTTGGCTTGATGGTGTCCGAACCCGTTGCATTTGAAGCAAAGGGTTTCCTTGAGAACTCCCGGCAGGAGTGGACAGACCAGTACAGGTTCACTCTGCCAGTGCCTGTGACCCACCTAAAGCAAGGCTTTGAAGTCCCCTGGGGCCAACTCGGCCACCCAGTGGGTCAATTTCCCTTTCCCATTGATGGGGACGCTCTGGTTCTTTGAAATCATTCTGTTCGACTAAATAGCCTTGAATGTCTTCGGGCGAGTCCTCGTCCGTCCCGTAGACGATTAATCTGGGCAGATTTCTCTGTGGTTTTCTCAGAACGAACTCCTCCAATAACTCCTTGTCTTCGTTGAACCGTTTAGTCATCGTTTCGAGTCTTTTGGCATTAGAGCAAGCAACTAAGACACCACCATTTCAGTTGGTAAGGCTAGGCTGATGACCATTACCCGCACCGTCCAAATGCGGACTCCGCAGGGATAGGAAAAACTCTCTCAAAAATTGATAGTGACGTTTCAGTTGGTATGAAAAAATAGACAAAAAGAATTATGCAAAGATGACACAGTAAAATTTTTCATTCAGGGGCACTTTCGGGATATTTATTTTTGTCCGCAAAGGAGAGGTGCCTCTAGAAAGAGTTTTGTGCTATTTGTGTGTTACAGAGCGTAAAAAATAACACAACTCCCTTTTACGTTTCTCGCAGTGTTGACGACTTACCTTTATTTAAATAAAATCACGTACGGAATTTCAAACTCATTAGCAGTCTAACAGGAAAGAACTGTCTGCATGGTAGGCTAAAGGGGCCTACCAATTAGGGGTAACCTAATTGTACGAGCCTGGCCTGGGTTTAAACCCCGGATGTAACATGATTGCGGGGTGTTTTCCTTACGGTACTGGATGTCTCTCTAACCTGGAACTCAGATATGCTCATGGCAGTCGTTAAACTCCGAAAAAGAAAATTAACTAATAACTTTTTAGTAGGAGTCATGCCCAAATATTTTGGGCAATGCATTCCTCACACGGGCATAGACTTAGCGTCGGGGGAAGGGGAGACACGTACCCCCAAATTTTAGAAAGTTTAAATGTTAGATCAAGCCTATGATGGGGCAGAAAATATGGATGGGAGGCTTAATGGAATCGCTACAAAGTTCAAAGTGGAAGAACAAAAAGCTTTATAAAAACGCGCACACACACACACACACCCGCACGCACACACACACTGTTAGACTCACCTTTTAGATTTGGCTGTGATTCGTTTTTTGTTAGTAAGTAAAATCATAGAAAATGCTATCAATGTAGAGAGCCATTATATAACGTTATTCACGTATCAGCAAAACAATTTGTAATATTTATGAGAATTTTAAAAAAAGAAGAAAAAGAGAAAGTTTTTTTGTTTTTTTTTGAAAACTTAGCATCTCTCTCTCTTTCTCTCTCTCTCTCTCTTGTCGAAACTATACTTTACTATTCGTAAGCGTTCACTATTAGCAGTAATTGAAGAGTAATGCATAACAAAAAAGATTTGTTAGGCACGTAAAAGACCTCAACTTTGGGCATTTACATAGGAACAGTTTCCGAGAATTGCTTTCCGCTAAAGAAAAACATCAGTTTACACTTCTTCGTGCACCCCACCCTTTCTCCCCATTGGTCACGCTAAGCCTATGCACACGGTAACGTATGATTTGTTATTTGGTTGTGGACGCAACCGCCACCGGCGCTAGCTGTCTCTTGCTAAATGCCGCTTATTCACGAGGGTGAAGTCCTACGTACTACCATAATCTAACTGTGAGAGGTTCAAAATATGCAGTTGGGTTTTGATCAGTTGGGGATTGTACCCTTGACGTTATCTGGCTGGTTAGTATTTGAGGGGCGTCCATTAAAGGAAGTTTTACTGTATAAAACATAGACAAAAGGGTTCTGTATATACACACATCGTCAAAAAAATAGCTGCATTCAGAAGAACATGTCGGATTGCAATGCTATTCGGGAGGACGGTAAAGGTTACCAGGAGCAATAAATGATTAAACATTGAGACTGATATGGGCAATATTTATTGAGCTACACGCCATTAAGCAGTGTCTCTCAGTATAGCGTCGGGCCGCCATGTTTGCTCACACACCATGCCAGACGTCTCGGCATGGAGTTGTACAGGTCCCTAATGGTATCCTACGATAAGCAATTCCATGCAGCTTGAATTTTCTTCCGCAGTTCCTGCAGATTGAGCGGTAATGATGGAGTGTGGATAGCGCGCCCAATAGCATCCCACACATTTTCAATCGGCGACAGGTCTGGCGATGCGGCTGACCCTGGCAGAGTATCAGTGCCTTGAAGGCAAGTTCTGGAGACGGCAGCAGTATGCGGACGAGCGTTGTGCTGTTGGAAAATCGCAACGGAGTGATCGTTCAGAAAAGGTGAGGTCACTGGTTTCAGGAACCCATTAACGTAACGTTGGGGTGTCAAAGTTCCTGTAACGAACACGAAATGTGATCTGGCATCGTAGGCAATTGTACCCCACACCATGACACAAGGCCTTCTGGACGTGTGACGCTCGACAACAAACCGTTCATCTTGGCGCTGATCACGGTGCTTCCACACAGATTCGCCGGTCACCTCCTCCAAGACAAAAGCGGGACTCGTCACTGAAGATCACCTGCTGCCTGAATGGCTCCATGGCACTCTGGCACGACACCATTGCAGTCTTTGGCGACGATGCAATGGTGTTAAGGGCAGTCGTCGTAACGGCCTGCGTGCGTGTATTCCTA